>LR990131.1:15017500-17517500 GCA_905147285.1 Hypena proboscidalis
GAAAGAAAATAATTGCATATTAAGTTTATTTGAGGGTTCTAGATTTAATCTCAACCCACTATGGTAATTTTTTTTAAACATTTTGTGCTAAGATCAGTTAAATACTTTATATCAAGTCTTAAACAATTTATCTATAAAACACCTTATTTTTGTTTTAAATAGGCTGTAAGGTAGTCAACATGTCCAACCAAAACTGAAAGTTTTTTATTTAAAAAAAACGACACCCGCACTAGGAATAACTCTTGTGTCGCGGCGGTGTTCACAAACATACATTTCACACACACAAAATACACCCAGAGTCAGAACAAATATTTGCGAATCACATAAAGATTTGTCCCGTGTGGGGATCGAACCCACAACACCAGTGCAGTTGAAAGCAGCGAGGCGACCGTTTTAACCACTACGCCAACCGTGTACTCATTAATTACTTAGTCAGAACATATAGAACAATTTAATTCTTGTTTTTAATAAGCGCACGGGCTAAGGTGAATTGTGGGTGACACTCCAACATTCCCTTATGGGTATTTTAGAGTATCAACGTGAACTTCAATTCTTTTGTGGTGATAGTACCGACTAAACATCTATCGACTTTTAAAAAAGAGAAACTTTGGCCGAAGGGTGTTGTGTTCCGGAGATACCGTACCGGACCTACCTGACAACGCGCGTCACACGTCGCTGACTCTTCGTGTGAAATAGTGATGTATATAATAATATGTATAGCATTTATAAGGTATATTTTACATTGTATTATTTTATTTGATATTGGCCCCGATGCCTGATTTAAATAAATAAATTTAAAAATTAAAGGCGTGATGATAAGATTAATAACGTATGATCACTGATTAACTTGTAAAACATTGAATCGATTAATTGAAACGAGCTCGAAAATGTGCCCGTTAACCGTTTACTGAACAATAAACCAATTTTCACTCATTTACACGTAGCAGATAGTATACCTCAGGTTACACATTGTAAACTGCAAATTGGCGATAAGGAAAATCACGCCTCCGACAATGGGGCAACAATCTGATAACATGATTGCCGGTTTTGGTACCCACAAACGAGGGGGCTAATTGTTTTCGCATTAGTTGGGCCGCCATTGGACTCTCAACATCCGCACCTCAATAAAGGGTTAGAAATTAGAATAGGGCTCGAAAACAATTACCTCTTTGTTAGGTTTTTAGACATGATCATTAAATTAAAAGCGGTTTCGTACGCGAGGCCCCATTTAATAATGCAGGAGGTCGGCGGCCACAGTTATGCGTTGTCATGCATGAGCTAAACGTGACGTAGGTAGCCACCCAAACCTATGTGCCATGGAAAGGTCACCTCGCATATAACGTCTCTTATACAACCGCTAAATTTAAGATTTTCCGTCTGACGTCTTGTTTGATATTTATGGACATGCTGTGCTGAAACTTAGAAGACTCTAAATTCAGATGCTATGCTATCACTTATTTTCGATGAAGCTTCAAGAACACATTCATGATAAAACTGTATAGTGTACAGTATATTTATTTCGTATTCAACGGCCAAAGACATGAGTGTCAATCCCACTTTTACTCACGTCCTTTTGTCCGTTACTAAAAACAATAAGAAAAGTGATCCAATGCACTAATTTTACAACACTTTTTTTCTCAAACTAAGAAATTCCTCGGCAATAACATTCCTACAAGTCATATTGCCACTAATTTCTCAGTGACAGCTTGGCATCTGCACTGCACTGGATTGATTTTGAAATTAGTCCTGATATTTTTTTATTATGTAAATGTTTCGTTGAATACCGTTTGTTAGTAAACTACTGATCTTTTTTAGGGTTCCGTAGTACCTACAAGGAACCCTTATAGTTTCGCCATGTCCGTCTGTCCGTCCGTCTGTCCGAGGCATAGCGACGAAACCGTTGGTGCTAGAAAACTGAAATTTTGCATAAACATGTATGTTAACTATACAAAGAAAGTCGTAGAATAAAATTTGGAAAAATATTTTATTTTGGGGTAGCTCCCCTACATGTAAAGTAGGGATGTTTTTTTTTTTTGTCGCCTACCCCATAGTGTGGGGTATTGTTAGATAGGACTTTTAAAAACGTTCAGGGGTTGCTAAGACAGTTTTTTGATTTAGAGATCCGTTTGCGAGATAATTAATTTTAAAGAGCAAATTTTTGTTCGAGTAGAGCGTCCCCCCCCCCCTCTAAAAGCTAAACTACTGGATCCCAAAATCTGAAAAAAATTGTGTCGGTAGTACATGTAATGAACTTTAAAGGAAAACTATAGCGGATAAGTTCACTTCATTAGTTCAAGAGGAATAGGGGTCCGAAATGTCAGATGCAGTTACTCAGAATATTTCGTTCAAAATTCTTGAAACATAAATAAACATACATAATACATATATAAAATCACGCCTTTATCCCACGGGGGTAGGCAGAGACGATGGAACGCCATGTGCTTCGCTCCTTACATACTTCTTTCGCTTCCTCAACATTCATACATCTCGTCATACGTGTTAGCTGGTTTCGTGTACTACAAACATTTCCTTTCTGAAGGACGCCATTTATCTGGTCCCTATTATGTCTTTCGAGGATAAAATAAATAATAAAATAAATAATTTCGAGGATAACATAAATAAAATAAATTAAAAATAATCATTACATATCTACTAGTATTATATTATCTGTGGTCATACATAAGATCACGATTTTTATCTCAAGACGAACTACTAGAACAGGTTGAGTGAAAAATATAAATTATTTTACAAAAGGACTCGATAGATGGCGTTGTACTCGTTTTCTGAATCGCGCTATGGTTTCGTTACGAGCTAGGGTATAAAAGGAAAGTTATTTTTAATACTTCTACGGCTTAACGTGCTCATCCGATGCACGAAGGAAAATTCGTTATGTTAAGTAGGTCACCCATCCAACGGCCGACCGCGGTTAGCATTGCCTAACCTGCAAGATCGATCGGTCCGCGCGGCTTCGACTTAGCCACGAGCTCTAATCGGTCAAGTAGTTTCGAAGCCTAAGTGGGGACGATATTTTTTCTGTCGCCTACCCCATAGTGTGGGGTATCGTTAGATAGGTCTTTAAAAACACAATGGGGTTGCTAATACAGTTTTTTGATTTAGGGATCCGTTTACGAGATAATTAACTTTGAAGAGCAAATTTTTGTACGAGTAGGGCGTCCCACCCCCCTCTAAAAGCTAAACCGATAGCTTAAAAAATCTGAAAAAAATCACGGTCAAACTTTTCATGAAAACTATACCGGTTACTTTAACTTAATTAGTTCTAGAGTAATTGGGGTCCAAAGTGTAAAATGCAGTTACTTAGAATAATTCGTGCAAATTACAAAAACCTTTGAAAGTAATGACTTGTATGAAGATGTTACTTGTTTAATACAGATAGTAAATCCCTTTTAAGTCGAAATATGTTGTTACGACTAGCTACGGAACCCTACTGCGCGTGGCCCGACACGCACTTGGCCGGTTTTTTTCAGTTTCGAGACTGTTATTATTTAGTGTAACTTGTGTAAATAAATCGATAAAAAGAAAACCTTAGTGTCATCATCATTATTCAAAGCAATATTTAGCAATATTTCTAAACAATATTTACAAGTACTGAAGCCGTTTTTAATGTTGGCAAGCTTACGTTAAATAAAACGTATGTAATTAAAGAAACAAAAAACAGAAAGATACAGAATTCTCAATAACTTCCATCACGAACCAAATCTTCGAATCAAACGCAATCTAAACAAACCCTGTAACCGGTAACAAGATTAACTGGCAATTTTCCTATCTGCTTATCGAAGTGGCACAAATCGATTGTTTTAATGCCTCTATCAAAGACGTAGGAAATAAAGGTACTATAATAAACTAGACGCAGTGTCGGGAGCAGAAATGGAACGGCGACGGGTCACAAGCCGAAATAGCTCGTTGTTAATCTGTGACCTTTGGCCCCGCCAACCAGGGTTGACCCATGCCTAATTTATTAAAGCTGGCTACAGTCGTTTGTTACCAACATCTACACGTCCCATCCCTATATAATGATAATTTCGGTGTCCCAACCTTATGGAAACTAAGTGTTTGGTAAATGAGTAAGAAAATGGATTCACGGTGTTCGTACAAGGTCAAGCGAGTATACGATATTTCTACTGTGCCGTAAGTTAGCTTTTATATGTTATTATGTTATGAAAAAGTTTGAATGTAGTTGATGGTCTGACTTAAAAAAATGGTATGTGTATCATCTTTCAATTTTACCCGTAAGGGGTGTAAGTTTACATGGTTAGTCAATTGAGCAGGAAATTGCATGAAACTCTGCACATTGGGATATAGTATGAGAAAATTTTTAGGGAAATAACATAGAAATATCAAATTCTACGTGGACAAAGTAACGCGCAAAAGCTAGTGTGGATAAAACTAATAAATAATGTTGTGTCGATCACAGTTATTTATTCGCCCTCACATAACGTGATTACGTGACCCATGAACTGTCTTTGACGGCACTGTGCGGTTGTCTGTCAAATTGCGGACGGTGATATATATCTGCTCGGCAAAATAAGCTAGAATGTTCAGTTAAGACTGTATTTTTTTATATACAATTATGTTTATTTAAAATTGATGAATTAATTTATTTATTATACAATTTAATTTTTTTTCTGAATGTGTCTCTATAATTAATTAATTACATAATTATTTTTATAAATAAAAAGAAAACAAAATTCCTATTAACTTAAAAATAATTATACAATTAAACATTTAAAATTACACTATATGATTAAGAAAGTGAAAACTAAATTACCTAACTATATACATGAAATAAAAAAAAATATAATACAAACTTATTAAATAAAATAGATCTAATAAAAAGATCAGGTGTCAAAAAATACGTCCGCATCAATGTCGACCGTGGGTAACGAGCCCAGAAGGCTGGCGGCATTGCTACGTTGTATGGCAAAAAATTACTAAAAATTACTGTAAAAACAGAAAAAAAAACTTACTTTTTACAGACTGTAAAAATGTTAATGCTACATGTTTTTTTTTCTGATTCTATAGTATCCCACTGCAAGGTATAGGCCTCGCTTTCTCCAACTTGTCACGGTCTTCAGTTAGTAATGCCCAACCTTTTTGATGTGATTTATGCTAAAGAACAGTTAAAAAATATGGCACCGGCAAGATTTGTATCCTCCTTAAGATAAATTTATGATCGTGATATCAAGTAATGACGTAACATACAGTTAAGAAATTTAGGGTCCTGGCAAGAAGCGACCGTAGCTTAGAGGTTAAAGTGGCTGACCGGTACACAGGTCGCAGGTTCAAATCCTGCCGGTTCAATAATTTTTCAACTGTTGCTTAGTATAATTTGCTAAGCATATCTAAATGCTATAAAAATAATCGATAAGGCTTTTTACTATAAGTCCAGATCATCCCGCCACCTCTTTCTAGGCCTACTACGTTGCCACAAGTTTATTTGGTTATATGTTTTTATCGATCAAAGTGAAAATAAATAAAATGAAAACATGTTTATTTCTCACCAATTTCACATTATTATCAATAGTAGTTTTAATACAAATAACTTACTAAAAGGTAAATTATACAATATTATGTGTGGCAGTACGTAGTAAGTTTGGTGGTAATATTTTAACTCATAAATGCTGACTCATAATGAACTAGGTTGTAGCCTGTATCTCAGAAGATAGTATGCACTCCTTTTACTTTGTGCATATTGTTTTATCACGTAGATAGCACCTGCTTGGCGGAAAACAATTATAAATGTAGCCTCAAAGCAACAGCGGAGATATTACTTGCGCATTAGCGCAACCACTTACCACTTACTCTTTAAAAACCAGTTAATAACCTTTTTTTGAAGAGCTCTATGCTGTAGTCTTTTAGGATAATGAATGTTATTAAAATACTTGAACATTACAAAGTGAACCTTCTATAATATTGCAGTCATTTGGGTGGCATACTAAACTAACCATCTGATTTATTCTTCACCATTTATCTCGATTTTTTTATATCCAGATCATTGTCGACGCCTTGTGAATTCAAAAACGTTTGCGTGCGGCGAAGCGTGCTCCCATTATTTAATGTAAGCTTGTCTTTTAGGGTAGACGCCTGAGCGCCCGCGCCGTGTTTTCGTACTAGCGTACTGGGTTTAACTTTAATATTATTAAGTTTTTATTTATTTTTTAGACAAATCATTTCTTAAACATCTAAATGCATGTTTGTTTGTATCCATTTTGTCGAAATTGAATTTAGTTTTACACAAATTCAGTTACATACAAACCGAGAACTTCAAATAATAATTCTGAAAAAGTGGGCGCCAACATGCATATATTTTAGTGTTTTAGATATGATTTGTCTGTAATATTAGATAAAAATTTAATAAAACTTAAGTTAAGCCCATATTACTTTTGTATGGAAAAAAGCCAAGGAATTGTGCCGCCTAAGGAACTCACTTCGTTTCGTTGTTGTTCTAGTTTGAGAATTTTGCAATGCCTTTAAATACACTGTAGACAACTTACTGACATTAGAACGTAGTCGGTAAATACATTTTATTGTAAAAACATAGTAGCACACCATCTTCTTCTCCTTACGTGTCAATGGTATTTTGTTGCCTCATTTTTTATTTATATTGTTTTTGCCCAGTAGGTAGCAACTTCTACTCCCTTGCTTGTGGCTTGCATTAGGTCTTCACGGGCACACGTAGAGGGCGACAATGGGCACGAAAGCAGATGAGCCATGTTTTGAATGGGGAATTCACAATCGCACGAGGTATTATTGGAGTTTGTGATTCCCCATTTGGCCAGATTCTCCCTGCAGCGACCAACTTGTCCACAGTAGCACCATATAATGGGGTTAATAGAGCAAAGGGTGAATAGTAATGGTTATACATCCTGACAGGTTTTCTACATTAAAACTTTCAAGCGAGGAGTTTTGTTTGATTTGAAATATTTTGCAAGTTAGGCGATAGTGATGCGTGAATTTAACAGGTTGGGTTAAAATTTAATACATCACGGTTATTTAGCTTTACTCCTTAAAACGCAAAAACTCAACGAGATAAATAGTAATATTTTTTTCTTAGACGAACAATATAGCTAGTTGTAGATACAGTAAATATATTTTCCTTTTTCTTTCCGATTCAAAGGTAAATAAATTAAAGTTTTTATACCACCCTGGCTTAGTTTAATTTATCAAAATATAATTTTGAAAATCCTCACTTGTAAATAATTATTTTGTTACCATTACTACGCTAAGGCACTTGTCTCACCGGCAACGATTAACGAGTAACGAGTAGAGCTAGAACTAGAAACGAGTTAGCGAGACACGGGGAGCGAGTGCGTAGTTCCGATATTATTTTGTGTAGCTCGGCTATAAGCGAGTGTGCGAGTGAGGCGGATATAGATACGCACTGTAGAGAAATGACTACTGGTTGCTCTCTCGGCGTGAGTTCTAATCGCTTGGCGAGTATCGCCGAGCGAGTGTTATCCCTCATAGCTCTTGTCGCTCAGCGACAAACTAGTGAAGCGAGTGCTCGCCGGCAGTGTGAACAGTCAGCGATCAACTTTTTGTATATGTATCTCTTTTGTTCACACGGAAAGTATATCTATTGTACGTTTCTTGAGCGAGAAAATAGCCGATAGTTAGTCGTTTTCTCGTCGTTGGTGGGACAACTGCCTAAGGGCGTCACGTGCTACAGTACCTAATTCCTTACACACATTGTTACTTCAATACCTATATTATTATTACATAAGTACACCCAGCTATTGATCAACCTATACATTTCCAGTTTAAGATGGTATCGCGTTTTGTAGGTTTCACGTGCAACTCAGACCAACTAATACTGGAAATGTATAGGTTGATCAGTAGCCGTTTGTACACACTCCAAGCTACGAGTACTACGACTTCTCCTTGAAGGATATCAGACACCACAACAACAATTGGTATCTATACGTAGACTTTTTATTTATCGCTAGCGTCCGTTTTTTTTTTTTTTTTTTTATTCCACTGAGGTGTCAAACAAGCATACGGCCCGCCTGATGGTAAGCAGTTACCGTAGCCTATGGACACTTGCAACGCCACAGGCATCACGCGTGCGTTGCCGACCCTTCAAAAACCTATTTGCACTCTTTTTAAAGAACCCCATGCTGTAGTCTCTAGGTTTGTCCGTTTAGCCGTGGTCGTAGCCTAAATCCTTTTAAAGGTCTACAACTATATCGCCAATACTAGTTTCCAGTCGTACGATGGTGAATTCTTTAAGAGGATAGTTCTAAGACCGCTCTACATACTATTGGAACATGGTTGTAATTTTAATATTATTCAGCCTTTTTCTATTTTTGTTGATATATCATTATGTAAAAGAACTGTGTTAGCTGTAAGTCTAACTAAGTTTCATATTATTATTATTACCGATAATGGGAGATTCAATTATCAGTAATAATATAAAAAAGACTATTTTATATAATATTAAAGTTGAAAAATTAAGAATCCAGAAGGACTCAAACCTGCACCCCCTGGGTATACCCAAGTGCTTACTATATAAAATACGCTTTAAAATATTACAAAAAGACTATTATTAATGTTTATGTATATTTTTTTATAACTAGTAATTTTAATTAGATACTAGTTATAAAAAAAAATATACATAGCAATAAAAAAAGTAATTATGTTGGTATTCAACGGTCTGTGTGGTTATTTAATTGTCTAATAACAACATGTCGTTCTTAATTACTTAACAAAACATAAATATTTATTTGTATTTTTTTTTAAACGTTAAGGGCCAGTTTCATAGGTTCTGGATAGATCTTGTCCGACTGATAAAATATAACATGATCGAATTTAAAAGTGACACATGTTACACTTGATAAAGCACATAGCTGACACTTTCATTTATGTGTGTTAAGCCCGGTATAGACTTTGTTTAGTGCGAGTGCAAGTGATTAGTGAAGGTGTTTAGTGACAAGGTGTGGACAGTGACTGATTAGTGCGAGTGCTTAGTTGGCTGTGTAGTAAAGTGAATAGAAGCGTATTCTATTTTTTTGCGAGTGGACTGCGTAGTAGCCACGTCCCGCGCGCCCTCCCTTCCCCCTCACTCGCAGCGTGCCTGTCACTAAGCACGTTTGGTGATGAGTGATCATGAGTGTTTGGACAGGCGTGTTTAGTGTTTAGTGTTTAGTGCGTAGCGTCGGGCGCTTGTTGTACAAAATGGCAAAGTGGACCGAAGACGTAACTTATAAATTTGTGCAGGAGTATTTGAAACATGACTAAATAAATTAATAAAATAAATATTTCACAGCTCACACACAACGCCATCTAGTCTCAAACTAAGCAGAGCTTGTACTATGGGTACTAGAATAACTGATACTAATACATATATAGAAAAAAAACAAATAAAAAAAATTTGTAAAAAAAAAAAAAAAAAAATATCTTTTGTAAATACATACATATTATACATAGAAACACCCAGACTAAGACAAACCCCCATGTTCATGCACACAAAGATTTGTCTTAAGTGGGAATCGAACCCACGACCTCGGAAACAAAGCCACTTGGACACTACTCGCACTACACACCTGCACTCGCACTAATCAAAATTGGACACTACTCGCACTACACACCTGCACTCGCACTAATCACTTGCACTCGCACTAAACAAAGTGTAAACCGGGCTTTATATACTGATTCTGCCAATAAGGTTTATCTTACACCTTCGAAATTTAAATCTATCAATACCTACAATAATTTTTCAATAAAAAAACCGACTTTAATTACTAATAATGCTTATAAAATAAAAACTACTAGACCAAACTAAAATATTTTTTTATGGGACCACCTGGCAGCTATTTCGCGTCGACAAAAAAGAATCACGCGAATCGGCCTATTAACCGCGGCGTAATCGATGTACAGTGGGCCAAAGAGTTCGGTATGCAGGGCAAAAACTTTTTAGTCATAGTAAAGACTTACTATACCAGTTATGGATAAGTGAGTTACATATCTAAATAGTGGGTATATTACACTTATTAAATATGTACTTCACACATGCATATCTATTGCAGTCAGTTTGCACGATGACGTAGAAGTTTTTGCCCTGCATACCTAATTGTTTGGCCCACTGTACATACATAGAAAAAAAACATACCGGCCGAATTGAGAACCTCCTCCTTTTTGGGAATTCGGTTAAAAATCTTACAAATTCAAAACATGAAAACCACAAAAAACATACCAATATCAAAGAACAGGAACTAACTACGGAAGCTATCCAGTCTTGTATCATAGCCATTAATATTGTATCCAAAGGGTAGCCTTTACTCTCGTAAATCCTTCAAAGGTTTCTACGCTATTAAATAAACAGACTGGTACATTTTTAAATAGTTTAACAACAGTTCAAAACTGACAAAATGAATATGGTATCAATGATCAACCATTTAAGTCGGTCGGTTATTTAATAAATATATCACACAACATATACACAACACTATCTAGCCCCAAACTAAGCAGAGCTTGTACTATAGGTACTAAAATAACGAATACTAATACATTATATACCTTTGTTTTGTAAATATATACTTTTTATATATATAAACTCCCAGACGAAGACAAATCTCTATGTTTATGCACACAAAGATTTGTTTTGAGCGGGCATCAAACCTGCGACCTCCGTGTTGCAGGCAGGTAGACTACCCACACTGCCATCTTGTCGTCATTATATATACCTAAATACTTATATAATAGCCTTGTTGCCTGTATCATTTACACTAACAATAATGATATTTATAGCACAACACATAATGCACTTCATCCTTCAGCAAGAAAGGATCCAATCCATATTTCACAGGCACGTCAAGTGCGTCATTTCATTGCATCGTGGCTATTGTCCGCGCGATCTCCATTCACCCTCAGCTAGTTTTACTCCCTTTGTCATTCAATTCACAAGAATAACCACTCAAGACCCCATTGTGGCCAACACTAAACGATTCTCACGTTTCTTTTATGAAAATATTTCACGTTTAATTTCAAAGAATTTATATTCTGATGTTGTTTCTACTGTTTTCAACTGCAGATTGTGTCGGGATTTTAAGAGCTTATTTTAACATCGAAGTAGAAAGTACCTACACCTTACCTTACTTACATAATAGGATTATGACAAAGCTGTTGCGTTGAGTTTTCTATATTTACTTGTTTAAAGGATGATGAATATTTTTTTTTTACCAAAAAATACTTGACAATAGTGAAACAGGCTTTAAATTGGTAAAATAAATAAATAGTATAGTTAATGAATAAACTATTAATGTTGTTTACTTAATTTGATTGGAAATATGAGTTTTTGTAGATATTATAAATAAAAAATGTAAAGGTAATCATTTTTATGGTTAAAATAAATGAAAATTGAAAAAAAATAGAATTTAAAAGTTATCCAAGAGAAGAGATGCTCATACACATCGTCTCTGTAATGCCAAACTAAAACTTGTACGAGAATGAAACTAGTATGAAGTCAGTAACGAGTTACTGAGACTCTCGTAAAGTCTCGCAAGAATAACAATAACTCCGTAATTGAAGGTATTCGAAGTTTTTGAGATGCAAAATAAAAAATGTGGGATTGTGACTTTATACATTACTTGAGAATAACATTCAGACTAACAAATCCACTGATTGGATTACACAATAATCTTAATGACAAAAATATTAAGACATAGATAATTAACTGTTGACATTATTTTTATTACTATTTCTATTATTATTTCAATTTTTTAATTTAAGTTTTATTTATATTATTAGAATTAAAATATCTGTATTTGTATGCCTTAGGCCAAACATAGCTGACATTTTGTAATTTTTGTAACAACTTGTTTTACCTATGTTTACAAATAAAATACTTTGACTTTGGAGCTTTTTGAGGTTTTAACACTTGGAAAAAAAGACCAGACCAATCCTGACTTCTCTAACAGAATACGAGCAATTTTATCGAGTGGGTCGCGTTCGCACTGATGGAAACGTCCTGAACTGGAAGAAAAATGTCTTTGTTTTATTTTAATATATTTCCGATTTATTATTTCTAACTAGAATTATTTCTGCTCATATAATCACCGACAGGAACTGAAGACATTTTAGAAACTTGTCTTTTGAATTTTATATCAATGACAAAAAACAATGGTTTTCTGCTCTCTGTGTAAAATCTATACCATTGCGTTTTTTTAGTTCCCCGTCATAGTAAATAAAAAGTTTTCAATACTGTATCATAAAAAAAACATGAAAATTGTTTATTTTCTTCCCCTCAACTGTCGATCGACCACCTCATGGCTGGTGTCAAAACACGCGCATCTGTCGAACGCCAGCTGCTGGTCGATTTTTCCCGCCGTATTTTAACGGCTCAAATAAGCATTGATAGTATATTTATCCTGCTCTAACTTATACGTACGTACGGGCGATACGACAAGGATGGAATATAACATCACATGGGACACTTGAGCCGCTAATGTAAACAATACTTTTTTGTATAAGTCGAGACTTTCATAGTGCGTAGTTGGTGAATACGACCCGAGTGTTTTGAGTGTGTTTTTGGCAGTATTCTTGTGATTTAGTGGAAAAAGTTAAGTGTTAATCATGAGCGGGTAAGTAATAAACAGTTTTTAATTCATAACTTGCGTTTTAGACTATGATTGTTGGTTGAAAGTGATATGTTTATAAAACAATGTCTGACTTTTGGCGTGCTTGCCCTCTACATTTTGACTTTTTTTGCATATATATACTACAATAGGAGCAAAATGTAGTTAGTAACATCATAAAGACATCTTACTACATACGTTTACTGTATTTAATCGGTACATTCTCATTTCTATTTTGCGAAATTAATAAAACTATAATACGCAGCACAAATCGACCATCTAATGGCACATTGACAGACAGGCATATTTTGACTTGTTTTGCTTATAAATACTAAAATAAGAGCAAAATGTAGTTAGTAACATCATATTAGTCATCTTACTACATACGTTTACTGTATTTAATCGATACATTCTCATTTCTATTTAAAAAAAATATAAAATTTTATTACGCAACACAAATCGGCCGTCTAATGGCACATTGACAGACTGGGAAACCTCAAGCAAACGTGTAGAAAATTTGTCAAGTTTTAATTTAGATTTATAAAGTAATTTTGTATGGCAGTATGCCCTTTATTATATTTTTCGATTTGTACAGATCATGAAACTGTAGAATTAAAATTCATATTACAAAAACCTTCAATAGAATTTGCATTGTGAGGCTAAATTTGAGAGCAGTTTTTTTATCGCTTATTTCCAAGTGCTTGGTTTTTTGTTTAATACTTGTAAAGTAAATGTTTATAATAGCTAAAACTTTGTTTATCTTTAGATTACGAACCAAACTGTAAAATAAATGAGTGGTTAAAGCCACTTGACTCAGTGTTTACGAAATTGGAGTATCGGAACTCATTTGTTTTTTGTGTTGCGCTCGGGTCGCCGTTTATCGAGTCAAGTGTTTGTTTAGCTTGTGGTGTAAAAAAAGTGTATGAAAAGGTGTTCTTTTTAAACGGAATATTGTAAATTGTATATTCTTTTGTAAAGAAAAATAAAATAAATATTAATTAGTCTTTTATTTTTAATTATCATACGACATATTCGCATGCACTAACGTTCACCTACCGTTCACTAATTTTCACCCAAGGTTTAATCAATTATTTTAGAATAAAATAATACTTAATTGTATTATTTCTGTTAGTGTACTTCATACAGATTTAATAACATACATTTTATACACATCTTTCATACAATTATGAAGTAATCGTCATTTTAATGCGCCGCGGCGATATCGCGAGAGACCACCCTCGACGATATTGACAGATGTGGCTATATAGGTTTTTTGACAGCCGACAGTTGAGAGGATAATGCAGATTTTATGTAAGCGGTTTGTATCTTATAGATAATAAATGAGTTGTCAAGAAAAGCAGTAAAATGGTCTTTGCGTTACTACTTATAAACATTTTTACATTTATTTTGATTAAGATTTTACAGTATAAACAGAAAGACGAAAAATTATGACTTGGCTCCAAGGATTACTACCACATATAATTCTGTTAGATTAGCTGTAAGACTTTCGTATCTAATTTTAATATATAAAAAATATTATAGGATTTTATCGAACTTCTGCGCTGTTCGTTTTGGCCCCACACATGTCTTCCAAAGAACCGACATGCCGTGATATGAAAAGACAAACTATGAAAATATTTATTGTATCATCAATATGTAAAGTTTGGACATATTACACACAACGCCAAGCAAATTCGGGTCCTTAGTTATAGATAAAGTTTAGTCTGGCTCTAGACAATAATTTAACAAATTATTACACTCTAAATATACAACCGATAGATAGATTACATAATGGTAGAATATTATAGCGTATTATTTATTTTGTAAAGTATTTTTTGACATTAGAACTTTAATACTATAGAACTTTAATATCAAATCTTAATTGTGCTAATAATTGCTTTATACTTTTGTTGTAAGAGATACTGCCTCGATGGTCCAGTGGTTAGCGTACGCGCCTCAGACTGCCTCTACAGGTCTCGTATTCGATTCCTGGGTCGGGAAAAGTATTATTTGCGAACTTTTCGTCAGGAAATTTACAATAGCAGCACGGAGTTGGAATTGTGCCCGGTGGAAGGTGATAGGCTGACTTCGAAACCGGCATTCAAGATAAAATAGAACATAATTTAAATAAAGGAGGAGGTTTACAGCTCCGTGGTGTTTTACACTCATGGTAAGGCGATAATATACAGTGCGACATTAAACCATACATTTACACTAACCTCTTCTAGAATCTGTCTTATAATTTAATGCCCCTCCCCTAATGCCAATATATCGCAGCCCCGTAAGTAGTAATAAAAAATGTCATCCTCAAATATTTGTCTAAAGTCGCTTTTAACTGTTACTGACCATTACACATTACACCCAAATGGTAGATATGCTAATAGGAGGTTAGGATAAAGCTACATGTTCACACGTGACGAGCTCTAAACACCGCGAGTGCACATAAATATTTCACGTATATTTACTGGCGCGGATGTACCTACGCTTCTGTTTTTAAGCCAACAGTGTTAAAGGCTTTAGCAAAAAGCAAATGTTGCCGGCAGGCTCTCTATAAGGGCCATCGTGTTTGGTTCGTTAGCTAAATTAACGTGTTAACCCCGGACCGGTTTGCAGTTTCAAGCATGTCTCCGTCACGGAATGCCTTTGAATGTCTGTTAACCTGACGGCTGACACTCGCCTTTGACGTTCAGATGCTTGGGTCATAACGCTGTATTTTTCAGAAAAGATAATTAAATTATTGTGACTTGTGACAGACAGATCAACAAATAAATTAAACGAAATTCTGTTAAATATACAAACAGGTAGATTTTTAGGGTTCCGTAGTACCTACAAGGAACCCTTATAGTTTCGCCATGTCCGTCTGTCCGTCCGTCTGTCCGAGGCATAGCGACGAAACCGTTGGTGCTAGAAAACTGAAATTTTGCATAAACATGTCATTGTATGTTAACTATACAAAGAAAGTCGTAGAATAAAATTTGGAAAAATATTTTTTTTTTCGGGTAGCTCCCCTACATGTAAAGTAGGGATGTTTTTTTTTTGTCGCCTACCCCATAGTGTGGAGTATTGTTAGATAGGACTTTTGAAAAACGTTCTGGGGTTGCTAAGACAGTTTTTTGATTTAGAGATCCGTTTGCGAAATAATTAACTTTAAAGAGCAAATTTTTGTTCGAGTAGAGCGTCCCCCCCCCTCTAAAAGCTAAACTACTGGATCCCAAAATCTGAAAAAAATTGTGTCGGTAGTACATGTAATGAACTTTAAAGGAAAACTATAGCGGATAAGTTCACTTCATTAGTTCAAGAGGAATAGGGGTCCAAAGTGTAAAATGCAGTTACTTAGAATAATTCGTGCAAATTACAAAAACCTTTGAAAGTAATGACTTGTATGAAGATGTTACTTGTTTAATACAGATAGTAAATCCCTTTTAAGTCGAAATATGTTGTTACGACTAGCTACGGAACCCTACTGCGCGTGGCCCGACACGCACTTGGCCGGTTTTTTGTTGTACTTAACGATAAGAATAATCTAAGTCTCTGTAGTGTCGCAATAAAACATAATTTTAAAAAAAAATATTTTTCAAAAATATTAGTTTTACGTATGGAATTCATGGATTTGAATGCCATTTTTATAAGAATTCAGTTCAGCTGAAGCAACAAAAGTAGCCGAAAAAAATATTAATTTTAAATTTTCAAACTACTATACAACTCACATTTTTGGCATTAAAAATATCCCGTTTATATAATAATGCATAATATGTGCTTAGATTACTATTAGTTTTATTTCCTCCAATCATAAAATAATTTCGATTTTCAGAATTAAGTGATTTTGAAAATGTGTTTGTGTGTAGCTACTTCTGTTGCTGACTGAAAAATATTTAAATCTCAATATAATGCGATGTCATATAATATAATGTATTACAGGTAAGTATTTGAGCTTGTTTTTGGGACTGAAATATTTTATCTTCGTACACATTTTTTGATCTAATATTGTAACCCTTGTAACACCGTTATGCCACCAAGCATTAAAGTTAATTAAAGTCCTATGTCCGGGCTACAACCAATACATTATTTTTCTTCCATAATATTATGTTCACCTCATAATATTTTTCATCAAAAAATAAAAAATTTGTACATTTAGTTGAACCTTACCTTATTTTACGTTTTGGATCCACGATGTTCGTCTTCCTTTTTTATTGTCATATTTCTTGATGCAATTATTCTTCTATAAAATAAAAATAGCACAATAAGAAAAACGGGGTTTTACTCACGTGTGTAAAGTAGTAGTAGTAAACATCAACTCCGGAATCAGCCAGCACCTCAGCAAAGTAGTTAGTTGGGCACACGAAGAAGTAGTCTCCCACCACATCGGCGATCATTTTCTGGTTCAGATAACCATCAGTAATTTCCTCCCAGTCCGTGTACTGAAAAGGAAACAAACTAATAGCACCTCCAAATTACAAATTAAAACTACTTAATTGTCTGGCCTTGGAAATTTGTAAGGGTAACAAAATTTTCAAGGTTAACGACCGGATCCTATCATCTATCCATCGTTATTCGAAATCAATATTCCACTATGACTTTATCATATTTTCCATTTTTTAAACGGAATGACTCTGTTATCAAAACAAGCTGGTATACTTTAAACCTTTCGATGGCAAAAGGGAATTACTACGATATTTGACTAGGCATAATTAATTACCAAATCTGAAGTGAGTGCAAATGAAAAAAAAACAATTAATCACAAGTGTAAATGAAATATGGAACAAATATTTCATGGACATAGAAGCTGGTCATTAGTAAAACATGGTACGTCCATTTATTTTCATAGCGTAGCAAGAAATTATTATTATTTTACTTCATAAGTAATAATTGCCTTAATTACGAAAAAGTTTCAGGCGCGACGGGAAGACTATTTTTCTTGAGGAATGATTCAAAATGGCGGGCGACGACGTCGATATTTGCTTGATAGGTAAATTGCGACGTAAATGCAGCAATGAGAAAAGCATGTTTGCATCGTTTACGGTAATTTAAGGGGGACATCCTTATTAGCCGTCGGGAATCACACCAGTTTTTGCAAACGATGCGTTCTTAAATGAAGTCACGCAAGTAAACATTGATTGTAAGTACACAGGGGTCATACCATGACCTCTTGACCTTTTGCCACTCGACTGCGATTTTAAAAAGTGATAAAGTGGCAATAAGATGTCATGATCTGGGTTCTATGGAACATACTGTTGTCAAAAACTCAAGCATACCTTAATGTCGTAACTGATTTTTTAATTTTAAAACCACTAATAGATACTCAATTACTTAATAAAAACATAACTCGAATATGTAACCAAAATGTCATTTGCACCGATAAATATAAACTGAAGTTTGTTAATAAAGGCAGTTAACTAGATCTTCGATATATTTAGAAGCAATAAACTTGAAAGACTAATTATATCAACATGCAAATACTTTTTAAAAATTATATCGGTGCAATATTCACAACCACCAGGGAGGTAAACTTTTAACACTTAAGTTATATTAAAACATATTATCTATACTAAAAACCTACGTAGCACTTACAAATTTTGTACAAAACCAAAAGCCAATCTAGCAGCAAAATTGTCAGAAATCAACACTTAGTCGATATACATCCAGTTAATTTGCATGGTTTTCAGATGCTAGCGAGTACTGCAAGTCAAAACTGACTTGTCAAAATGTATAAGGCAAATAAAATATCCGATAGGCAGATTATCTGATTATGTAAATATATATTGTACTCAGAATCCTATGTAAGCATTTAAACCTTCGATGTTTCAGTACCTATTATAATATAATAATACGTTGTACCCTAATAAACACGACATTAAGGTCTTGACCCTTATCATGACCAGTTGTGTGTAAGTTTCACATAATCCTTTTTGAACTGGCTATACAAGTAGTCACTAAGTACCTTCATTTAATCTACGCACAGTTTCTCTAAAACCTCTAATCTGAACCGTTTTTATGTCAGCTTTTAAAAAAAGAAATAGCTTCAATATGAAATGTTAATCAGTTATTTAAAAAAAAACATTTTATAATTTTAACTTTTCTTAATAAAGTATAGATACTCTGTCACGGTTGTTTAATTAAACATTAAATTATTGAATGAATCATGTATTTCTTATTGTCACTTTGTCACTTTTATTTGAGATATATTTTGTAAAAAAATAACTCCCAAACAAAAAACATAAAAGGAATGGGCTACTAATTAAAATGAAGCTTCCTGTAAACATTTCTATTGTCACAAAATGGAGCAGTCTGTGTACTTCTTAAAAGCATTATGAAAATTTCAAAGCACTTACTTGGAACACAATTGCTTCCCTTTTTATTTTAGAGAAATCTTTAAATATTGTATTCACGATCTCTAAAAACTTCTCCCTCTGCAAAAAGCTGGGTCCGTCCTTTTCAAAGTAATCGAGGAAATCGTAGAGCAAGAAATACGTCCCTGAAATGAATACATAATTTATTATGGAAATTTTGTTTACAAAATTAATGCAACTGAAGACGGAATATTTAAAAAATATGTATTTTTATTGTCAACAGTTGAATACTCAACTCTAGGGTATTTTTATATGGCACAAGGAAAAAACGTTGCAACACTTTTGAAATTCAAACTAAAAATCGCTTTTAAAATCCCTATAAAAAAATAATTAAAAAAATTGACACACTACAAAATATTTCAGACTGAATTTGACGATAAAATTTACTTATACCTACTATCTGTTTTAGCAATATGGCTCAAAATGTGTCACAATAAAACTGATGTTATAAAATGTTTATCTTTTGGTTTCAATCTTTGGTTCTTTTTTTGCTTTGTATAAGAGAACATTTAAGTTATCGCGCTTTATACAAACGTAATTTGGTAAGGTTTGACGTTTTAAGATATTCTGATAATAATATAAAACATGTGACTTAACTAGGTTTGCTTAACATTATTAATTTAACATTACTTGGCAGAATATGAGGACAAACCGCATTATAACACCAGTTTATGTACCATATTTTAGAAAATAAATGATTGATTGATAGGTATTTATGGAAACGAAAATGCCCTCTTAACAGGAGTTCAAAATATTTAACGAAATAAATTTAATTGTGGCTTACACACTTGTGTAATGTTTACTGCAAAAATAATAATAATATGGTAATGACATGAGGTACAAAAACAAGCCGTATTTGGAGCTCGTGAGTGGCAGTACTTATCATTTATGCATTGCGGTAGGTGTACATAATTGTCAAAAGCCCGCTGTCAGAGTGTGGTTTTCTTTAATTAAACGCGTTTTTGGTATTTTCTAGTGTAACATTATTATTTGAAAAGAAAAAAATACTAAATTTTATTTTATTGGTCATAAATAAATGTATTTCACTATATTTTAAGACTGTGTTCACATTTTTACCTTAATAAAATTAAATCATTTAAAAAAAAGATTTAAATGTTAAAAAATATATAATAAATAGATGCATAAGAGCGGAAAGATATCATCATATATGTGATTTGCATAGTTTTTTTTCCAGAACCTCAGAATCGCTAATGTTAAAAAAAACAAAGACAAATATTACTATACTTATATATACTGGAATTGTAAGGCAGAAAAAAGTAAGACACCATTTTACACATTGTGCTAAACATTTTTATTTTCTTTCATGCTAATTAAACTGTTCTCCTCGAAATAGCTACTCGAGGTTTTCCTAACTACAGGGAGAAAAAACTTACATTCCTTGAGCTGAAAAACGTGAAATAGAACCCTTTAAAATTTGAACCAACGATAATTACAAGGTAAGACCAGCCTTGGCTTCTTTACAAACAATTATTGAGGCATTAAACATGTACGAAGGTCGGTAAATAGGCCACGTCTAGTTAGAAAGGTTATGGTGTTCCCCACACTTCAATAATAGGTTAGTATTTTTTTTAAAAGTTATACCTATTCACTGATAGAAGATTGACTTTTTTAAACCAAAGATTTAGAGGTTTTATTTCAAATTGTTTCTTTATTATAACGTCTCATGTAGCTTAATCTGTTATGCAATGTTGACATTCTCCACACTATCTTGTACAAATGTTAACAAAATATGGCAATAATGGCACACAATGGCAAACGCAGCGTGGGACCGCCGCGCCGCCCGCTAAATGAACGGACGATCTTGTCAAGATCACGGGGAGTCGTTGGTTTCAGTCGGCACCAAACCGCGCGCTGTGGAAATCAAATGGTCAGGCCTATGTCCTGCAGTGGACGTCTCTGGGCTGAAAATGATGATGATGGTACACAATTTTCCACAAAAATCTTGACTGGTGTTGATTATATTCACCACGGAACCGATCTATCAGGGCCAATGCTATGCTCTGGTTCTGACATGTTATGTAAGAAGAAACGTGCAGCGTAGGAGTACCTATTCAAAGCAAGATTATTACACGTGAAGTGATAAATAAGGTGGAATAAGCTTGTCAGCGTCGCGAAGCCTAACGAACTATCCGATACGAGCACCAACAAAGCGGAACAAGGTTTGTTACCGGAGCGAGAAATACAAGGAATTCGCGACGAAAGATATACGAATATGACGGATTATATAATATTATGTCGACTGTGTAGTAACAATTGTTCACCTAAACCTGATATATTCTAAGAATCTCATCAGAGTGATAAATTCTTTTAGCCATGCCATGGCAAGCACAATAGCCGCCATTTCATTCGTTTTAATTAGATGTTCAGAGGTTGTACCGTGATATCTTATTGTTACTCAAATGCTATCTTGTTTTAA
Organism: Hypena proboscidalis; assembly: GCA_905147285.1. Lineage (NCBI taxonomy): Eukaryota > Metazoa > Arthropoda > Insecta > Lepidoptera > Erebidae > Hypena > Hypena proboscidalis. The sequence goes on from LR990131.1 coordinate 15,038,875, forward strand.
CAATTAACCATAATATATAAAACGTTTTAATTTTTTATTGAGTTAGAGTCTAAAGAGTCAAAAAAAAGTTGTACAAATTATATAAAGTTTTGAAATGCCGCCACAGAAACTGCTTTCAAATACCTAGTATTAGTAAGGAACTAAAATACTTAAGGAAAAATAACGCACTTATCTTAAGAAATCATTCCAGCCTTAAGGTAAAATTTGATATAATTATAATGTTTGTTTGATGATACTGAATGTCAAAGAAAAAAGATTCTAAGTGACTTTCACAATTTGGCATTTTTATGCAGACAAGCTTTTATGAAATTCACTTATATATATATATATATATATATATATATATATATATACTGAGTACACACTCTAAGTAAGACGAGGCCTTGCCCTGGTGTAACATGATTAATCATATAATATAATGTAGTTTGATTATATAATTATATAAAATATAATATGAGTCGCATGAGTGAAATCAAACACTTGTAGGTTAATCGTGATTGTCATGCGTGCGTATAATTGTCACCGCTACAATAATTCTTATTATATTAATTACGCTACGTGTAATTATGTCAGCAGAAGAAAAATGATAATACATTTTGTTTTGGTTGTGAATATTGTTAAATATTTATAGCGCTTGTTGTTATTATGTGTAATTAATTTGACTACGGTTCAATTATAATTTATAACACTTGTGCATTTTACCTTGACCTAATTAATTTGCGCTGATTTTATAAGTGTATGTTTTTTTATATTTTATGATAAGAGAACTGGGATAAATATAAATATCAAATAAAAAAATAACTCACAACTTACACAAAACGTCAACTAGTCCCAAACTAACACAGAGCTTGTACTATGGGTACTTGAATAACTGATACTTATACATATATACTTTTCTTTTGTAAAAACATACTTATTATACATATAAACTCCCAGACTAAGACAAACCCTCATGTTAATGCACACAAAGATTTGTCTTAAGCGGGAATCGAACCCCACTCCGGCATCCGGTCGTTATGTTTATATTTAATTCTCGTTAAGAATATGTTTCTAAATAAACTTTTTAAATTCTCACTTAGAATCATAATTATATTCGTGAAAATGTCTTCAAAATCAGAATTGGCATTAGATATTCCACATGAATAAGAAAACATGCCGAAGACAAATCTAATCAGATTAGAGAACAGAACATTTGCTAAGCCTAATGTTTTTCAAAGCCTTTTTGGAGTTATAATATTAAAGATAAGTACACGAGGCCTGAGTAAGATTAAGTAATATAGATTTATTAAAAATTAAAGAAAACTGAAACTTAAGCTTGCTTTATTATTAGGAGTTGAAAGCATAGTTTGTAATTTAAGAATGCAAAAAAAAAATGTTAGGTCTTTATCGCCATAAATAAAAGGGCTAATTTTAATAATGCTACATAGATAATAAAGATAATAGCAGCCCTGTATCTAATACATGTCTCACTGCTGGGCTCGGGCCTCTTCTCATGATAAGAAGGTTTAGGCCATTGTCCACGACGCTAGCCAAGTGCGGATTGGTAGACTTCACACGACCTCGAGCACTTTTTAGGCACTCTCATGCATGCAGGTTTCCTCACGATATTTTCCTTCACCGTTAGCGAGCGATAATTTATATGATAAATACACACATATCTTCGATCTTAACGATTTATTGACAGTGGTGTGTGCTGTGGGTTCGAACCCGAGACCTTTGACTTCGCAGTCCTACGGTCTTCCACTCGGCTATCGCTGTTCGGTTATGCCACATGTTTGTGTGAAAACCAAATATCAAAATCGACATCAAACCATCATAAAAGTTGCAGTTGCGTAATTAGTCACCTATATAAACAAGGATTAAAAAAACTTGGCAGACTTAATAATAATAATCGCGTATAAAGCCGTGGGCTTTCGCATACCACGACATTGAAACTTCACAATCCGTGTTTGCCGGGTCAAGGTCAAGCTGAAGTGGCCGGGGTTTGAATGCTTTTAGAAATATTTGTCACATCGCACCACTATTACGTTTTATATGTGACCAAGTTATTTTTTGGTTGTATAAATATTACATGCAAATTTAGTCATATTTAGAAAACAAATTGTGGCAATCTAAAAATTCTTTTTTTTTAACGCTACGGTGTTAGTTACGTAAAATAGCATTTGATCAAAAACAACTGGGCAGGCTTATTAATCCGTGGGCTTTTATTTGCACAGGATCAAAATCGACATCAAAATGACATAAAAGTGGTAAAAGAAAATTAAAAACCAAATAAAATGTATGGCAAGTGGCGTAGCGACTAACCGTCACGTCGCTAACATTATGATTTAAAAACTTGGCAGGTAATAATCACGTGTAGAGCCGTGGGCTTTTATTCGCATAGCGCGACATTGGAACTTCGCAATCCGTGTTCGCCGGGTCAAGGTCAGGCAAGGTGGCTGGGGATGTAATACTTCTAGAAATATGTATGTTCACAATCATTATCGCGAATTTCTCACATCGTAGTCATAATGAGCTTTTAGAAAATCATTTTGAACTATTGGCAATCAACACTAACAACTTTTTTTTTGGAATATTAAATTATATTTTTGAAACAGGACAAAAACTAAACTTGGACGTACCTAATTGAGTTTAAACTCGAAACTCTTAGTTTAAACTATTCATTCCTAAATAGCATTTACGCTTATAACTAAACTACTTCCTAACAGTATTGTGAAACTCTTTTACGTTTCCTATTATCTCCTCCACAACAGCACATTTTCCTCCGCCTGCGTCACAAACAAACTTCTTACGTCGTTGACTATTTGTTTTTCTTAGTAATATACAGTCTTTCATGTGGCTTCAGGCTTTGCGGGTACTAGGAAATCCTTTCAAGACTCAAACGTGTCCGTTGCAATCTCCGTCTTGAGTACGAGAAAACTGGGTTAGGAAGAATGTAGACTACTCTTTTATTTTCCTGATCCAATCCTGTATGATGGTTTTATCATTTGCAAATTTTTTTTTGTTTTTACATTAATTGTTGTTGCAATATATTAGGCAGAAAATGGCTGTGCAATTTCGAACGCAGTTAGTATACTATTTTGATAAGTTTTGTTTCTATAATTGTTGTAAGTGTTATGCCCCGTCCACACCTGGCAAACGAAGGCCCACAAATGCGTTTTATGGTTTGGAGTAGCTTGGACGGCTAAGTGGCGTTTTCGATCATTTGTAGGCGTTCGCCGGCAATACAAGCGTGGTGTTAATATCAAAAGATTCGTTTTCGCTTTGCTAAGCCAGCAAAAATAGGAGCAATGGCTTAATGCGTAGTTAGTTTGAATAAATTTTTAGGGTCACCAAAGCGCGATATCTTGTGTCTTTTAGTATTCTAATTGACATCGGATGCTTTTTGAAGTTGTAATATATCAAGGCACGTTAATTGTATCGTAAAGTATATTATTGATTGTTGATTAGGTACTTAAAATATTATAAAATAATCGTTTCAAAAAACAAGACAAACACAGTGAACAAACATCTTTATTTATGTATGCGTATCGCATTAAGTCGAGTGCTTTCTTTGCCTGTTCTAGAACTTTATAAATGATTTTACTGTACGAGATACAGATGGTTTAAGAGAACATGCATGTTGGCACAAGTTTGTTTTACCTCGTTGTAGTTTGAATGTTTGTCTTAGACTTAGGTATACAGTTAATCAATTCTATACGTTTCAGTTTACAGAATGTTCTTGGAAATATGATTTTGTTTACCAAAAAAACGAACTTTTAATAAAAAATCTTGAGAGGTGTCAAGGGACACCCGGATGGAACGAAGTTATGTACGTTCACTTGCTAAACCCACAATTATGGAGAGATTATAACGCGTATGACTTGGTTAGCACAATAGTAAAGCGAGGTACTTGTACTTGCTAAAAATACATAAGCATTAATTATTGTCTGTATAAAATCTCTACTTACCTAACTCCATCAGCAATATCCATATCAATAATATTGTTGTTATTATTTTTTATTATCTATTCTGAACAAAAAACCTGTAAACACTCAACAAAAATAGCTATAGTTGCTATAGTGCTATAGTTACAACTGTTAGTCTTAATATGTCGTTACAACTTTTGGTCTTAATATTTTCCGTCTAGCCCCCTTACGTAACGCGCGATAAGGAACTTCGTTCCAAAATGAACTATTAGGAGAATCGAGTTTAGTATAATAACTCTTAATTTGAGTGACGAACTTTGCTCCAATTAATTACACAGAAAATTTCGTGGTATTAATTATGTTCTATCGTAAGTTACTAACCGCTCAAACAATGTTACAGGCAATCGGGCAATTTGTTTATTTATTTATTTAAGAGAACCTCGTGATGAAATTAAAGCCACGCTGATCGATTTTTTTACAGTTAAGCATTGTTAACAGCCCTTGGAACAAAACGAGTCTTCCTCCGTGCTTCGAAGAGCACGTTAAGAGCGTGTATTCCTTTTCAAAATGTAACTGTCAATTTTTGTAGTGTTTTGGGAATATTTCGTAAAAACTGAATGAAAGTATGATTTTATTCAACTAACTTTTTAGAATGTAGGCTTTAAAAGGTAAATATGACAATTACATTTAATAACTAAAGCATACTTTTCTATTTTATTTTAAAGAGTATTAACTGTTAAGTTGATAAATTACAAAATTATGCTGTATTTACGAATGAAATATTTCCCTATATTATATTTACCTTTCAAAACTTGCGTTCTAAAAAGTTAGTTGAATAAAATCATACTTTTATTCAGTTTTTACGAAATATTCCCAAAACACTACAAAAATTGACAGTTACATTTTGAAAAGGAATACACGCTCTTAAACTGTCGGTCTAGGTTGTTTTTTAAATATCTATGGCAATCGTAACAAGTAGTTAGAGGCCAAAAAATCTGACAACCTGTAGACTAGAAGCTGACCCCAATGTAATCATATTATAAAGGCTGGGCAGATGATTAAAGTGATTTATTTATTTAAGAGAATGAGGCGTTACTTTTTAAAAACCCATATTTCTCGTAATGGAAATTTATTGTTAGAACGCATTTTTATTTCAAGGTCAAAGATGCTGAAGGTGCCTCGTGGAGAGGAATACACGTGGCACCTATCAGTTGCATTAGTTTGCATTCTTTTAATTTTTCTTACTGCGTGTGAACATTTTTTGCGGGAGGATTGAAGGCGACACACGGTGACTATAATATTTGTGTATCGTTTTCAATGTTTATTTTTTTTACTTTTTACCTAATAAAGAAAGTGCATGTTATCATTTTTTTATTTTTAGATTTGACTACGATATCATAACATGGAAAAGTTAAGTAAGATTTGTTATATTAATATTTAAATGAATTCTAATCTTCTTTTATTACATATTTTGGTACTTTTATTGAAATTATAGTTAATATTACCTAAAAAAATAAAAACAACACTAGAAGCAATTAAGACGCAGAAACTCACCATTTATTATACGTTTAAAATCCCGAGATTCTTCGAATTTAATAAACAAAGCTCCAGGTGCCAATAAAATATCTCATTTTGTACAAGTTGTCCTTTGCTGAACCTGTAGTCGCTCCTCGTAAGGCGGGGTGCGTAGCAACAGCTAGGGGGTGGGTGGCGGGCAGCCCGGGCGGGGGGAGGCGTGGGCGAGTCTGTAGTACCTGGTAGTACGACTAGAAATCTACAGCATGTTGTTGTTGTGTCTACATAGATTTGCGCAGGCGCGCCAACCCGCTATATCGCATCCTATAGATGCGAGCCTCCTAGACGCAAACGACCTCGACTTTATAACAAATATTGATAAGCCTTTATTCGTTCGTTTTTCAAATGTGCCTGGCAAATTGCTCTTTACTCTGACGTGCTTTATGATATCTGGAGTCACACCATCACCTTTTTTGACACTCACATGATTCAAAAATGGAACGTTCTTATATGACAAACCGTCAAAACTGCATAGCATTTGCATGTCAATAAGTTGTCATAGCCTCTATAGCACGTTATGGCATGTAAATATTTATGTGGTGTCTAAATATTTACTCTGTATTGTTTAAATACAGTTTTTCGATATGAAAAACTTCACATACCAATATTACTTTTTTATTTATCGAAAACACAGATGATTAGAAAATTAAAAATTATTATTGATATTTTTTTCTTAGAAATTACGTTATATGTTATGAGGTAAAAATATTTACACAGTTTAGATGATAAAATGCCTGGCACACATTATTCTTTATTTATGATACACCGAATTGCAAATATTATTTGTAATGCGAAATAAAAAGATACTTATTACTTGTGGGACTCACGTCTGAAGTACTGTTTACACATAATAATAAATAATACTGAGTGCTTTTACCTCGGCACGTTATTACGCAGTTGACAACAAAAACTTACCTTCATCTTGATTACTTCCTAGAAGCACTTCTGTATTATGAAAATTGCCTTCCTTCATCATTGTATCGGGATCTTTAGGCAAAAACACGCCATCCACTGTCGGAGCTGATGGGAACCCTAATATGCCTGTGTAGGAGTTCCATTGTTGTACAGATATGGTCTTAGCATCAACCCCTCGCATACAATCCATTACCAGACTTGGGTCAGCTGCTAAGAGACTACTGTTGCAATTACAATCATCAACTAATACTTTTCCTATGTCTTGTGCCCTCTCTCCTGTCATCCAACTCCATGGCGCGTTCAACGTTCCAGATTGTAGTATACCTCTTTTAAACAATCCTTTCATCTCTGGTGAAAGCATGTGCAAACTAACGCTTCCGCCACCAGCCGACTCTCCAAACAAAGTGATCAGTTCAGGATCTCCGCCAAAAGCCCGAGCGTTATCTTTAATCCAACGAATCGCAAGCTGTTGATCCCAGAGACCCATATTTCCCGGCGCTTCCTCACTTCCGGGCGAAAAATATTTATTCAAGTATAAAAATCCAAATGCACCAACCCTATACTGCATAGAAGCAACTATTACATCACTGGAAGAAGCCATTATATCCGCTTTATATAGGTCGAGTGTTGCTGTGCCGCTCATGTAGCCTCCACCGTAGATCCACACTAGTATTGGAACTTTCGGTCTCTCGGTAAGAGGCTTATCTTGATGATGACGGACTCGTAAGTGCTGAGGCACCCAAATGTTCAGATACAAGCAATCCTCTGAAATGTTTGTGTTCGGATTCCACATTTCCTCTCCCTCGAAACCGGGAAAATATTCGTATCGCTCTTGATAACAGCTATTAGGCATTGCCGTGGCTTCGAGTACGCCATGCCAAGGATCAATTGGGACAGGTTTACGAAATCTTAATGGTCCTAAAGGTGCCTTTGCGAAGGGAATCCCGGTAAAGATGTGCACTTCACGGCCCATAACGGTTTTAGCGTAACCTTTGACGAGTCCGCTTTTGGTTTCGACGATGAGGGGGTCATTATGAAAGTTCTTTGGGACAGGACTAGTGGTGGGTGTGGTTTGCGTCGTGGAGGTGGTTGTGTCGTGGTGGTTTGCCCATGATCGTCCACATACGCTGGACACAAACACGCAAAGTAAAAGCTTAGTGAACACAATCTTCATGTTGCTGATCATCTCGAATGTGAATATTCACGCGGTCACTAATGAGACGTGTCTGAGTTTAATCTGAAATAGTCCGCCAGCTTAATGAGGTACTTATTGAAACACATTTCTAGTGTCACTCAGTTTACTGTTGTGGCCGTACCTGAAACAAAAAAAAATCATTAAAAATAATTAATACTAAGGTAGATAACAGTTTTTTTTAATAAAGGGCACTTGAATTTGGTCTTGTCTGTGCTTAGTTATTACTATGTTGCGGTTAACAAAAGCAGTAAAACGGTGCTTCGTTTTCAGTAGAATAAAATATTTGTGTGTAGTAAATATTTCATGTGGCACTGAAACGAGTTGCTTCACAAACGATTGAAACCTTTAGCAAGAGTACGTTTATTGGGTTTGAACTCGCAAAATTGTACTAAAATTTAAAGTTGCAAATGCAACCGAACGCTTGTCGGCACTTTTATGTGTAATTAGATAGATAGATATTGTGCGATACAAAAATGTAGTTACAATAAATATTAGATCTTTTTTTTGCACTGGGGTGAAGCCATTTTTTTTGTTATATTTTTATACAATTTAATATTTTATTTATAAATATTACCATAGTTTAGATATAAAATTAGAGACTAATTTATTAGAGTAATTTGATTTTAACCTAAGCTACTAAATGAATTTAGTCAAATATTGATTGCAATTATTATGTTTTCTATTCCTATTTTAATTGGTTAAAACATTCTAAAAACTAATGATCAACAAAAAAAGTTATTACTAACACAAACGCTAGTAAATAATGACATAAACTGACAACAATCGGTCTTTCCGGTAGTAATAGGTTTGATTGTCACGGTTTTAGCGATGTAGGAGATTTCGCGTGGATCGCGTGACTTTTGATGCCATCGACATAAACACTACGTTATATGGTTATCACGGCTCCCTTCAAATGGCAGAAATTTCTGAACCAGCTCAACAGAATGAGCTTAGTTAGTTTATTCCTATTACTGATAGAACAAGCTCAGATAGTTTGGAGTTGGATGGCGTTGTGTAAATATTAAGTGATATTTATTAATTACAAAATAGAATTGTGCCCGGTGGATAACAATAGGCTCCCATGGGACCTAAATATAACGGTAAAATGTGGGTGTTGTACACGTGATGATAAGATAAGTTGAAATAGAAGTGTTCAGATTTTGCATCTTTATATTTATTTGTGTCTATTTTTTATTCCGTAACACAAATATTCTTAAAGGAAAAGAGAAGGAATTCAGTTTAATTTTTGTGACTTTAAATGGACACTAAGGATGTTGTTTTGATCCATTAGGGTAAAATTTGAATTGCTTACGTCTCTGAGCGACTGACGGAGGAAAAAATATTTACTGTAAAAATACCTTTTTTGTTGGTGTAATTTGTTTACACATTTCTTTTCTACATGAATTCTTTATTTATTATTTATTATGTATGAGAGAAAACATTACCTGAAAATTTTGTACAATTTTTTTCTGCAAACTTTTAAGTAATAGAACACGGATGGCGATTGGCAATCCTATATATGGCGATAATATCTTTTGAAGGGTAAATGTACATTATTATTATTTAATTATAATTATGTTGTCATTAAAATAAGCTTCCGCTTTTACGTTATCCAAATTGAGCAACAACCAAAAAATCATCAACTCTTCTCGATTTAAAAGCCAACGAATAAGTTACCGATTAATTTATACACTAAGGTAAAGGTACATTGCACGGAAAGCACATTATTATACAACGCTAGCCCATCATCAGCTGGCAATGTAAAGGTTGATGTGTAGTCTGTACTCGTATAGAATGTATTATGAATATAAATTGGGATAATATATTTATAACCCAATTCAAATCGAATACAAAATAAATAACCAGTTTATTTATTTTACTTTTAATAACGTCAAATACTTACGAGATGTAACAAATTAGAATGTTTTATTGGCAAAGCACTTGGGGCGTATACCCAGGGGGTGCAGGTTCGAGTCCTGCTGGATTCTTAATTTTTCAACTTTAATATTTTATAAATTACAAAAAGGCATAGCAAAGCTTAAATTTGCTTTAAAAATATTACAAATTAGAATGTTCATTATAATTAGTATTTTTTTGTTTAAGCACAGGAGTCAACATTCAAGATACAAGATTCAAATCATTTATAGGCCCCAGCGCTTGAGGCATTAAGAACCTTTCTTTTCAAAATGAGTTTCTTAATAATTTGAAGTTAATTAAAGTAGTTATGACATTAAATGTGTCTACTAAAACTAGCCTTGAGTGAAAAGAAAACTTATCCAATCTCTTATTACAGAGTACGAACTATTTTAATATTTGAATGCGCGAAAGCCGAACGCCGCATAGTCGTAGCCTGGATTCCTCAGTGAATAGATTTCAGTTATTAATTATACAAAAGCTACACTGAACGTATTGTTTTCATTGCGGTAACGAAAGGCAGATTAATTCTTTAGAAAACGGTTGGTATTAAATTACGGCTCTTGGATTGATTAGTCTTAGAAATTTTTAATAATTTGTGTTTTCCACAGTTTATTTACCTTCTACAAGTTATTCAATTTGACGACATTCTTACCTTTGAACATTTAGCTTTATTAACATTACGAAACAAGTTGCTTGAACTGTGAAAGTTAATGTTTACTTGTGAAAATGTTGACGAAATTCATGTCTACACGACAATAATTTCATCTTCTTAATAAAATTATTAAATTTATATCATTTAGCTATGCTTAGCAAATTATGCTAAATTATACTTACTGCATACCGGGCCAGCGGCTGCCCGGTATACAGAGGTAGCTGGTTCAAATCCTGCCGGTCCCATATTTTTTTCAATAGAATAATTTCATTTTCTTTTAACAGCATGAAAGGAGCCTCCCCGAGTGACGTACACAACGATTCCCTACGTCCGGCGCACCCTTGGCAATTCGCGAGTACTTCAAAGCGAATTGGCTAATCCTTTCACCACCATGGCAAGTCAAAATAAAATTTGACTCAGCTATCGACACGACGAAGAAGAAGAATCTTCTATTTTACCGTACTAACAGCATTAATTTCATGCAACTAGTTTTATAGCGTAATTTCATTAATGAATTAGGCTTTAGATTTTTACTTCAATCATACAATACGATTCCCTATATGTGTACAATTAAGTACAAGATAAATGTATTGTGACTTTGCTTCATAGCATAGTAGGTAAGTTTTACTATGACAATATAATGGTCCCAAGATACATATTTGATTATGTCTATTAATTCTTAGTTGAAGATAACATCGTATTAGCAAGTAAGTAAATGTCAAATGATGTTGCTGCCTCCATCAAGCTTATGCCCAAAAATCTCTTTATTTTTTATTCTCAAAGGTACCGATAACCCCAGATAATACCCGGATTAATTTTCAATTGGTGTATCCTTACACTGGGGCGTGTGGGCAAACAAATTTTAAACGAGCAAACAAACTGCATGGCATAAAATACGATATCTGCGACTCCAGCCGAAAAAAAATTTAAGTTAATCGAGGCTCAATGAGCATCTGATGTTACATTATATCACAAAGTTCTGCATTTACAATATTAGTTTTTAAATTCTTTAACACAAACCTATTGCTATAATCTGATTGGAAAAGAAATCACTAGAAATCCAATCTTCCATTTAGCATTCAAAACTTTGAAGTGATCACTCGCCCAGCTCTTTCCTATTTCAAAGGCAAAGCTGTAAAGATAGTTACGTATTGCTCTGGCCTCATACGGTTAGCGCGCCTTTTGTATTGCTACATGAATCTCGCGTAGCGGAAGATAAATAGGAAGGAGGTTTTATTTCTTTTAGCCAATTTCAATATTACCGGGTAAATATAATAAAAAAAATACAATATAACCTGCACGTAAAAGTGTCATAATTTACACTTGAAAATAGAACTCAGCTGTCACTTTATTTTTTCTTGCTCTTATTATGTTTATCATAGGTCATAAGGTTTCTCTGACACAGGGCCTTAAAACTGAAACATAGTAGGACTGGTCGTGTCAATAGTATCTAAGGAATTTACTGCTTAAGGTAATAATATTATAAAGTTTATGTGAGAACAAGTAATAACTACAGCCGATTCATCATCAATATTAAACGAAGGTTGGTTGCTAAGCCGTATAGACCTCGCAATGTTATAACCCCTCCGTTACTAACTAAAATTCATTTGCACAGTGGGTGCTATGCTTGCAGAGGACCTCGTAAAGGATTCTGACCACTAGTCTTATAAAAGGAATCGTATTGCCCCATACGTGGAGGTTTAATGGCAATTGCTTTGTGTATAGCAGCTTTAGACTAGATATATAGAAACCAACCTCATTGTAATTAAGAAAAAACTCGGCGAATGAGTAAGTTTAATTTGTGGATATAAAATGTTCAGTAGATGACATTTTTAAAATTATTGCTTACATAACTTTGATCACGTCATTAATTCATTCATTTCATCTAACAAGCCAAAAACGCTTACAAGATTAATTTTATAACTATGTTACTGAAGAAAACTTATTTACAAGCTCGTCATTCACATTGTACAAAATACTTTTTTCATTAATCGTACATTTTAAACCCTTTGCCAGTAGAAAAAAGATACGGTCGCCAAATCTGTAGTGTTTATTATTGGTGAGAATTGATCCGTTTACCCGAACATTTGTATGCTCGTAAGCACGTACAAGGCTTCGATTTATTCAATAGTATTGAATAAAAGAACTGATTGAAGGGTACTCCGGTGCCCGCCGCGGGAAATTGAATAAAACGAGTGACATGGAACTTTTTATTCTAGGGAAATAACTATTTATCTGATTTGTGTTATCGAATCATTTGAGGGACGGCCTTCTGGAGTTGTTAAGATGAGAGAATGTTGACTGTGTTAATACTGTTCTACCATCTAGAAGGGCATACAATATGTATGTGCAAATAATCACTACTGAATGATGTAGTCGGTGTCAGTGTAAATGCTTGCCACGATGAGGTCGTTCAAGACAAATACTTTGAGTACATTAACATGAAGGAGTATCTTGGTGTGGGTGTTTATATGTAATAAGTATGTTGTGTTAACGATGGAGTATAGAATGTTTTAGTACAGTTATTTTAGTGCCTATAGTACAAGCTCTGCTTCGTTTGGGACTAGATGGTGATAGATGAAGGTTGTGGGTTTACATGAGCACAGTCTCATAACTATATAATGGTTGTTACAACGCAGTACTGTGATAAGTTGACCACTATACACATATTATAGTTTCATATTACACTATGAACTATAAAGGCAATCAAATTTAAAATCACGTAGCTACATTTTTTATTTTATAAAAATCTATTACCAAATCAAAATGGATAGGATTTGTTGCGTATCGTATTTAAAGCCATTATATGGTTTTAAAAACAAAAAGAGCAACCTATACTGCGTTGTAGCAACGGTAAATCAATCACAATCAAAGCTTGAAACGTGAGTGGATTGTGAAGGTACCATCCATGAGATTGGATAGAGCACTGATTTATCACATTTACACGACTGACCAAAAAGTTGTTTATTTTTTTAAAACTCTCTTTTGAATTGTCTTTATTCTTTTTAGCATCTAAGTAGTTTGATTTGTTTAGTGTTTCACACTTTATATTGAGTTGGGTAAAACTTAATAATTGACAACTTGATTTATGTGATAGATATTTTCAACATTTATAGTAAATAAACGAATCCTATTTCTGTTTTTTTTCTATACTTGTCAAACTTATAATGTCCAAAACAGAGTCTGCGCTTCGACTAGTGGGATAAGGCTCTGAATTTACGGGCTCACAATGGGACATAATGCCTATTATGTAATTTTCATTTCAGCAAACGACGCATCGCCAATATTTCATAATTTTTACAGTCTGACTAGTAGAAATTAGTGGCATTGCAAAAAAATATGTTTACATGTAAAATTGTTGCTGAGATTAATGTTTTTATCATCAAATTTTACAATGCATGAGTACATTTTATCTCACTCGTTTTGTATTGTTAATTAGGGCCTTAGCCCTTATCTCGTGAACCACACGCCCTTTTGCTACAAACATCGAATAAAAGTTACATAAAAGTTGACTGTACCCGTAGACTGTGAGGTCATTTGCTGCATGTAGGAGCTCTATAAAATGAGGTGACCCTCCTGAAGTGAGTAGTAGATGACTGATAAACTGAATCGATTACTTTAATGTTTGAGGACACGCCCCGATAGGATACTATCAGTCTTGTAGACTATCGACAGTCTTGCTGTAATTTCTTAATGTAAAGTTGTAACACTATATTTATGATACTTTCAAAGAAAAATATAATAAGTAAGTACAAGAAAATTAAGCAATTTGTTAATGCAAACTAACCTAGAAACCAGATTCTTGGATATGTTGTAGAAGACAATTTTTTATTTCGATTTGTAGAGGAACAGACAATTCACGCATATTTTTATTAAACTAAATAGACTTGTTGATAATCGATAAACAAGATGAAATTATAAATTTTAGGTTTTAACAATTTTTTCTTTGTCAAAAATGTTTCACCAGCTTATAAAAGATAGAAGAAGCCTTTTTTCAATATAATCTTTATAAAATATTCATAAATTTATGTTATTGCATGTAATAGAATATAATTACCAATGATTATGCTTCATGGCTCTGTCATACATGATTGCTTGCACTTCCTGATATTAAACCTTATTATAGTATTTTTGTCGATTAAAATTAATTATAAAATAAAAAATGTAATGTAATTAAAAAAAAACATAATTTATCGCGTAAGGAAACGATTGTGAAAGTAATTCCAACTATTAATATTTGAACCCACGACTAGAACTTTCAATCGTAAGACCGATGACTTGTCCACTGCGCCACAGCCGCTTTTTCTGTGTCGTTCGCCAGGCTAATAATAATAAATAATCAATCTTTGTCAATCTTCGTCAGAGACTGACAAACATTCCTAGCCTGACACCTTTTTGTCTATTTCTATCTCCATTTATAGATTGTGTTCCAGATTTATTTACTTTGTTTCTATTTTTGTCCAACCATAACGGCTTTTATAACAGTGTCAAGACCATGACGATGTTTTTAGGTCACGGATCACGGGTAGTTTGTCACGGTATCATATACAATCAAAATTTGATTGAATCCCTTTTTGGTTTTATAGTTGGCATATGCAACTGTACATCGGGTAGTTTGGGTAAAATACGTCTTTTTGGTTTTCCGCCAGGAAATTTTCAATGGCATTATGGAGTCTGGAGAAAAGATGTAGTAGATAACAATAAGAACCCTATTTCTAGCAACTTTCATACAATATATTTTCAACTTTATTAGAAGCCTGAAAGTAGTTTGTAAAATCAGAAACAATTCATTCCACTATTTTGAACGACAAATACGAAAAAACTAATATTATTATTGTTTTCTGAACAAATCGAACATGCAAGCTATTAAGCAGTTATAATTATAGTTTGTTCGTGGGTGTGGTGAGGGTGTAAATGTACCTCTACCATGTTTGAACAACAGAGGCGTGAAATTAAATTATGTAAAATTTCATCAAATACCTACGTTAAATCTTAAAGTCCTCTTGGTTGAGATGTCTACGGAGTTTTCAAAGTCCCCCGCTAAATCAAATATGAAAGCTGTTAGCTAGAAGTTGAGTAGCCTAAATAATTGATGTCCATGTTGATGACTTGCTTAAAGAATAATCACACCATACGATTAAACTGTGACATTTTAGCTTAACAATACCAACAATAATGAATTTCACATTAGTGAGCAGACAAGCGACCACGTCCGGTAGAGCGATTACCTAAAATAGCAGCAGCCATCAGCTATTTGAGAGCAGATGGATTTTGATTGATCGCAAGTATGAGCTTAGAATGGTGTATTTGGGTTCTACAGATAGGTTAGAATAGATAGTTGCCCCAGTAGGATTAATGCCTCGGTTTGGAGAACACTATTTTAGGAAATGTTGGTGTTAGCGCTTGTCTATCATTGAAGAGGCTACTACTCCAGGCCTTATGATCAATAAACTGCCGCTACAAACAAAACACGTTTGCTGTAGTTAAGCAAACGCGTTTTGTTTGTAGCAGATAAAATAAAATCTTTCACTGTGAGACTTGGGTGGGCTTCAAAATTTATTGGAAGTTATTTGTTTTTTTTTAATTGATAGCAATAGCCAATTGTTTGTCTTTTCACATGTATTAGAGCTTAAACTACACTTTATAGTAAGTTTTATTTTAAATAGTTGTTTACAATAAAAAATAAAGTGCATAGTAGTCCCCAGGCTGATGTTTGGAAAAAACTTTAAATCGGCCTTAAGACCATAACTCATTTGGTAAACCAAAAGCTTTATGTCAGCGCTTCACAGCCAAGTCAAACAGAAATATCACAGAAACGTGGCCAAGTTGCACATCTTGCGCGGAAATAACAAGCTCATCAACAAGGCATGAGGCTTCCATTGCAATATGAGTTCTATCTTTGTTCAATGACGTGCTATATTTATCTGCTTACTGTCATAATGCGATTTTTTAAAAGATTATTTTTAAAATAATTTCTCAGTGCTATACTGCAAAATGAAACAAAAATATCGCGGAAACGTTGCCACGTAGCACGCTTCGTGACGATATATCACTAAAACTAAACGCAGCCATCAGATTTTCCTAAAAATGCTGTAATATTTTCACCAAGAAAAATCCTTTCGAGCATGAAATTTTATACGATGTGTAAACCTAAGCATAAAAAGTTCAACAGATAGTCGATAAAGGGTTATTTTCTATTCACCTGTCGATGAGATTCGCTTATCCGCCGATCTCGGTGCCGATCGTGCAATCATTATTTCATCGGCGGGTAGGATCGGCCGCAGGGGAAACATAACCATTGGCTTCGGGTACAACCGAAAAATAGCCGTTGTAATAATGTTTGTTTGATGGCTATCGTTATTGTCACTCGTGTAATGTGTTTTGGAATTGATTGTAGTGTTCTTTGAAGTTATATCAATATTAACAGTATCGACGATGATTGCTTAGTAATCTATCTAAGCGTCTTTTGTTATACCAATCGCCGATTCTGGTGCTGATCGTGCGATCATTATTTCAACGGCGGGTAGGATCGGCCGCAGGGGACACATAACCGGTCGGCTTCGGGTACGACCGCTTGACCGTCGAGTGAAAAATAACCGATGTAATAATGTTTGCTTGATGGCTATCGTTATTATCACCCGTGTAATGTATTTTGAAATTGATTGTGGGGTTTTAATAGTAATGACATCGGTGTATGGCTTTTTGACAGCTGATTGATGACATTAGCTTGATATGTTTTATGTGTTTTACGATCGTCAATTAATTTTGATAATTTTGATATTAAGTTTGTTTACTTTTTTCTAACACCTATTATAATATCAGTTAGAGTAAGATTATAAAGTAAATTGAAAATATCTTTCTATATTTGTATTTTCTTTGAATGTGATACACATGGTTATAAGGTTACATAAAAGGCACATTACATAGCGCAGTATACAGTTTGAAAATATATTTATCCAACATAACAGAACATCATGCCATATTTTACCTGTTATGTTTAGGTCCCATGGCAAAGGAGGTCAGCCTATCGCCTTCCACCAGGCACAATTCGAATTCCGTGTTGCTATTGTGAATTTCCTGACGACAAGTTCACAAATAACACTTTGTTCGACCCGGGAATCGAAGTCGAGCCATCGAGGCAGTGGATATTTTATATATTCCAGTGAAAATAAGTCTAAGAAGAGGTGAATAGAGCCTGTGCAATTAACGAAACAACAACAAATCAGGACTACGAAACAAGGGGTGATTAACTGAACGGTATCATTTTGAGGGTTGCTACCGTCGCTAGCCTCGCTTTGTTTCATGAAGCAGAAAAATAAAAGGAAGTTTGTTGAAGCCATTCTCCGAAGTGAAGTCGTTTGTAAACAAAGTGGATAATCCGTTTATCAAACTGACGAATGTCTATTGAACAGACAATTGGAAATAAATCTTTCAGGAAAAAAACAATGAAGACCCACTAACACTTAAACACAAGGAAAAAATAACAAGATTTTGGTTTAAAGGTTAACTTTAATTAATTTCGCTTTTATATGACTATATTTTTAAAATTTATATTATTTTTTATTTTTTTATTGGTTTAATGATTTTTTGTATGTATTTATTTCCTAATTGCAAATTTTATTAAATTCTATGTATTTTTTTTCTTTTATTATTTGTAATGTGTGTGTGATCTAAAAAGATTAATTTATTAATTTTAAAAATCTTCTAAAATATATTTTCCTCGGCCTAAAAAGGCTAGTAATATTTTAAAGCTAATTTTAGCTTTGCTATGCCTTTTTGTATTTTATATAATATTAAAGTTGGGGCGTATACCCAGGGGGTGCAGGTTAGAGTCCTGCTGGATTCTTAATTTTTCAACTTTAATATTATATAAAAAACTAAAAAAGCTAGTTCAAAAATCATACCGAATGATTAAAATCAGCTTTACATCTACTAACGGCAAAGTTAAACGAAAACAAATAATACGGAACAGAAACTAGCTTTAATGAACTTCAGAAACAACAAACTCAGTACATGTTACAGTCCAAATAGCGGTTATATAGTAGCACTGTAACGCTTAGTATGTTTGTAGTACATTGCTCGCGGCTTCGATAAAGCAAGTTTTCAATTTGAGCGAAATTCCATCGCTGTTTATTGACCTACAACGTAGCTCGTAGGCTGAATACGAAGGGCCCGTAAATTTGTAAAGCATTTTATAAACAACTAGCTGTTTCCCACGACTTTGTCTGCGTGGAGTTCGATTATTTTCATGCTATTTCCTACAAAATTGAGGCACTTCCAACATTTATTTTTAACCTCAAATAAAATCTCTATGGTGTTACGCTTGTGACTGCTTGTGCTATTTTCTTCTGTGCTTGTGAAATAAACTACTTCTTATGTGTACCGACCAAGTTGGAGTTTCATTTGTGTTTACCTACTAAGGACTGAAAAGGTATGCTTGAACTATAATATATACACGCATAGAACACACAAGTGCTTCACACGCGCCCTTACCACAATTGCTGGCCTCACACCAAGGAGTGGAATTGCCGAAAAATCTATCTTATTGTTAATTAACGTCATGTAAGGAATACAATTTGATGAACCTCCTATATAAACATACACGAGGTGTCTGTTTATATGATAGGTTCGTCAAATTTGATAGAGATGAAATTTTGTATTTTATGTCTATCAAATTTGACGAACCTAAATGATAAATCATATAGGTACCAGTTTTTAGTTACATCTCTAGCTAATCTACTGTCAAGACCACATTCAATTCCATGCAGTAGTTTTTGCATGATGCGCTATGAACATACAGGCAGACAGAATGGCAGTAACCAAACCCCAGTTAGCGCCACACATGCCATCAAAAACATTGTAGCTAACTCTCAGGTGTGCAGTTTTCCTCACGTTTGCCTTTATCGCTGGAAGGTAAGATACTTAACATATTTAATACTCGCATAGCTTTTAAAATATAGCCATCCTTGAACGTGGCTGTCTAATATTTATAGAGTTTTAAGTTTGCACTCAACATCGTGAATATTATTTTATTACTTTCGTTTTGTCCTGGCTACCCTTGTGAGCTATACATTTTACAGGGATTAAAATGTGCATAAACTAGTTTAGGCTTGAAAAGTTTTTATTTATATTATATTAAATTTACTTATTTAAGCAAACGTAAGAAGACAAACGTACTGAGAATAAAATAATTATAACAATTTTTTTCAATTGTCATACGGGACGCTAAAAAATACTAACACCAAGAGCAACTTTTCCGATAACTTTTACGGTAACTTGTTCTGAATCAATAAAGCTGTTATTGGTGTCCTGTGAAGGCTTGTCAGTTCTGATATATTTAATTTAGGTGAGAAAAGAGTGGTTCATTTATTGTGGGCTTCTGTCCACGGTTTTGTCCGCGTGGTGTTTTGCTGAAAATAGTCTATATTAAGAGCAGCGATAGCCGAAGAGCAGCGATAACCGAGTGGGAGACAGTAGGACTGCGAAGTTAAAGGTATCGGGTTTGAACCCACGGCACACACCTTTCGTCTTTTCGAAGATATGTGTGTATTTATCATATAAATTATCGCTCGCTAACGGTGAAGCAAAACATCGTGAGGAAACCTACATGCCTGATAGTGCCTAATAAGTGCTCGAGGGTGTGTGAAGTCTACTAATCCGCACTTGGCCAGCGTGGTGGACTATGGCCTAACCCTTCTTATTATGAGAAGAGGCCCGAGCCCAGCAGTGGGACATGAATTAGATACAGAGCTGCTATTATTTTTACTATAGTCTATATTGTCATTCAGTACACTTTATTTGTGTAAGTTTCTTTTTGATAAAATCAGTGTCATCCATAGAGTATGACAAAAATGAATATTAAAATTGAAATAAATTTACGAGGGAAAACCAAGGTGCATTTTTTAATAAATCCAGGTTAAAACAGTTGAATAATAATTCAATCTGATTCGTATGAAATATTTTTCACAGTCAATGAATTGCTGCATTTTTTAGGCAAAAAATGAGTGTGTATTGAATTGAATTCAACAATGTTGTATTGTTTGCTCACATTTTATGAAACATTCAGTATAATTCAGAAGATTTTATCTTTTAATGTATTTAAATCTAAGTGATATTCTTGATCATCTAATGGAACGGCTCTCTTTGTGCACGAGTCTTCTGTCCAACAAAATTCATTGTAGCTTTAGCAAACCCGCCTGTATTTTCTCACTGTATAATTCAAACAGTACATTGAATATTCAAATCGAAGAAGAGCTTCATAAACAAAACTAAGGCACTTAAAGTTGTCGACCATCAATCACAGCGCGGAGTAACATCATCCATAAACAGGATACTGGCGCATATCAGAGCGTGTTTGCGAAGATCAGTGACAGGATCCCACGGGGGCAGTCCATGCTCTAAATTAACTTAGAGTTACTCTGTATGCAGACTGGCGCGTCGTCTAACGAGGTCCGAGACCGTGCGGAACCTCGCCTGTACATTCTGTACAAGTTTACGAAATGACAATGTTTCGCCTAACTTATACGCTGTTAAATTTTCGGGTCCCGAAGGATTCGAGTTTCGTGACCTCTTGTGAATAAACGTGTGCCTTTATTAGTTATCAAACTTTAAGCGCACGGTTATGTATTCTCTTGGCCTTTCGGTCGCTGTATGATTTATAGGATAATGATTTTGAGTGGCCATGTACTAATTCAAGAAATGATTGTTACAATCGTTTGTTATTTCGACTGACCAATTTATCATTTCTAATTTGTAAATAATAATGTAATGTAATAAAATCTTCTATCAATCATTGTTAAAATCTTTTCAAAAAGGTTTTGTCAAAATGTTATTTGATTTTTCTCTCACTTTAGCACAACAATCGGCCTTGCTTATTTGCCTACTTAAAAAGTAATTTACGACGCTTTTTAATATTCATCGTGATTTTATCAAGCAGGTATAATAATTCCATTTAAAGTTAGCCGTTACGAAGTCCCAGAAACAAGCAGAGCCTTCTAAATATTTTTTCTTCGTCGCAAAATGAACAGGCTCATTATTCAGTGTTGACTTTCATTATGATGCTTTTCTTTTCCCTAAAAGTTGGCGTAATCCGTTTTGAGAATATCTTTCGCATTACTTTTTGTCACAGTTGATTTTCCTATTAATTTGTTTTCACGAGCTAAAAGTGATTTTCTATTATTTTACCCCTAATTTTTTTTTTTTACACTACGCCTACAGCGAACGAACGTGTAGTCCACCTGATGGTAAGTGGAGTACCTACAGCCCATGGACATCAACAATCCACAAAAGCAGATTGTAGATGCGGACTGCGGCTGAGGACTACGGTGTTATGCCTCATGTGCCTGTAATTTTAGGGCCTGATCTCACCACCAAACCGGAACACAGTAATGGAAGCACTACTATTTGGCGGCAGGTTAAAGGTGAGAGGTGTTGTTGCCGCCCTCAAGCTCATTCACAAGAGCTCTACCACCAGTAGAATATAGTTCTAGTAAAATCCTACTGCTACTTAAAATCGTCGTAATCTAATAAAAATATTTAATTAACAATAAGAGTATTTTTTTCTGACTGAATTTCTTTTAAAACAAATCTTTAATCTGGCTAAGTAATATTCTTGGCCTGAAACTGTAATATTTTTTTAAACTTTAGAGCAATAACATCAATCAAAAGTCAATTACCGAATAAGTGTTCAGGGGCAACCAAGGGTGACAGACAAATTAATATTAACAATTCTTACTTTAAAATAAACCAATTAATATTTCTAATCACATATTTAAATAATACAAATATAAATGTATAAAATGAAGTATAAAATGTGGATAAAGCGTGTTTAAAAAAGTGTTAAAACGTCTACAGAATATCTAATTAAAATGAAAGTATAATGTTACTGAAAGTAAGTTCAAACTGTTATATTTCTCAGCCCGCGTTGTGTAGCTATATGTCCGCTGCCTTAGTGGGGTAAAGAGGTGGCTGGGAGGGGAGGCTACGAAGAGGTCGGCGCGCGCCGCTCGATAAATCGATGTGGTAATACAATGCTATGTGGTGGGACGGCTTTGAGCTCTTGCAGCCTGCAAGACACACCCCCGCTCCGCGAGCCAAGTTCATTGCCAAGTTGCCAACAAGACGTGTTCATTTGTTAACGAACGAATATGACGGCTTGGCTGACCCATTTACATTTCATGTTCATTGGCTAAGTAGTTTGAGCGCCCACGCGCACAGCGCATGAGTTGATTCTGTTCGCGTTTTAGACTGTTAACTGATTGGTTCATACGTGCAGCCATAATAATAGTCATTTAGTTTGAAAAATTTAAAATTATATTATATTAACTAGTAAAATAGGTAAGTATGTATACGAGGCACTTTTAGACATCCATTATCCATTTTCCGAGCCTATGCTCAATTACATTGAGGTAGGCTTCTAGACACTCCTATGTATACTTATCTATTTTGTTTACTCCGTTGCAAAATAAACTCATATTTTTTAGCGATGATATTCAGAAATTGAGAGATTTATTTACTACTTAATACTTCTTTTTCTACCACCAGGTTTACTTACGTGATAGAAAAGTATAACTTATTTTACATTATTAAAACAAGTTACTTTTATAAAAGAGTACTCACATGACGCAGATAAATTACTTGGGCATTAAAATTAAATTTAAGTTCAATGAGAATTTTAATTTTAAATAACTTATATTCGTGATGATTTAAATATAATTTAGATTAGATCAATCGTGCACTTGAACGTGAACTTGAAAAAAGGATAAATTAGTATCATATTTCGAGGCAAGATTATATAACAACCTTTTCGAAATAGTGCTTTTTAGATCTTGCAATTTAAACGTACTAAGAAATATTATTATACCGAAGCGCCAGATTGCTCCAGTGGAGTGAAGATGGTATCGGAAAAGTCGATAGAGCGGAGAAAGTTGGCTCGTCTACAGAAGAATGTACTATACAGAGATTTACCACACCGGCGCTTTAGTATAAGGCCCGGGTTACAAGAATACCACAATACTAGTGCTTTACCAGCTAGATAACAATGTTGTTACTAACTAAACAAAAAATATAATACACGTTTTACTGGAATTATTTAACAGAAACATCTAAAGAACTGAAGTCTGAAAGGCAGAAGTTCCATAATTTAATTTCAAAACGTTCAAAGAAAAATAAAGACATTATAAAAATTTCTACAGAAAAAGTCTCTTCAGTTTTACAATAGACTTTAATAAAAATAAATTTTACTTAGCCGAATGAGGCTATTGTCAGTTAAGTAACGAGTATAATATATTATTATAGACCCGCACGGTTATTAAAATTATTATTAGTAAAGTTATAAATTTTTGTATGGAACTGACCAGAGATAATAGCTGTCAAGATGCAACATGAAGAAAATTGACGGCCATACTTTTGACACAATCGGACTGTCAAATTTCATGGAAAATTTTCCCGGGCCAGGTAAAAGCTGTCAAATTCTATATATTTCTAAACTTTGACTTGAATTTTATCTGGAACGCGCAGCTCGGCTCGCGCAGTGGGAATAATCTCATTTAAAACTCATAGTTGTCTCAAAATGTAACATGAAGAAGATTTACGGTTATACTTTTGCAACTGTAAAATGTTATAAAAAAGTTAGGAATAATGTCATTTAAAACGTATAGTCATCTCAAGTTAAATGCATGCTCTCTGAAACCGATTTATTCTCTAAAAAACTTGACAGTGACACTAGGCCGTGTAGGTCTGTCCTGTCTAAAATGACCAAATTATTCAAACTAATACACTAATTTAATTTGTCTTCTCTTAAATTGAGTGCTTTATTAAACAGTTGTTCTTAATAATAAGCCATCTGTTAGATTAACCCTGACCTCCAAATTAACATGATTACCCTTTTTCGATGTGCCGTACTCAAATGCGCAGGAACGCTTATGCGTCACCTCAATTTCTGTCAGTCTATCAATTTAACAGACCGTATTAGCAGAGGTCGTACACACCGCTATACATCAAGGTACATATTTCTAGTATAAGCCTGGTTTTGCATTGTACGGTAAGTCTATACAATACGAGACCATCTTATACCGAAAATATGTAGTCGTGTATACGTACCATTACTTCATATAGCCATCCAAATGCTACAATATTTTCAACGTAGGTACTTGTTGCTTTAAATATTTGACAATAGTCTGCCAAGTTTTACTTAAAATATTCATTTAAATATTAATAAACTTTACTGTACACCAAGGAATATTCCATTATGAGAAGAAAAATAAGCTTAGTACAAATGGGAGTCTTATCACAATCAAAGCAATCTCTAACAGACAACCATTGGATGAAAATTAAAACAGAGAGATAAAAGAGAAGTCAAAGGTGCACTAGCAAGAAAGTAGTACAGAATTTATAAATAAAAGTTTTATAAAGAAAAAAATAAAAATTAAATTGTTTTTATAATTTGCCAACGGTACAATTGTACAACAAAAATAAAAAAAACATAACTTATTTTTATCATTCATAAATCATAATTAATTTTTTGAAGCTTCAATTTAATCAAAATAGTCTAGCTCAAAATGAAAAGTCCCTACATAACATATCAAAGCGCATTTCTACTTTATAGATAAATAACTGTTATCTACTCAGACAATAGTTGAGTTGAACCACACAACTTTGTAGCTTCAAGTCCTACGTCGGGTTACGCTTGCTTTAAACTTTCACTTTGATTTAAAATCCAATAAAAGATAAACTACTGCTTGAGTTTGTAGACTGAGGTGCAGGTTTTGCTGGCAATATCTCCTGCAACTTCACTTAATTAACGTTGCAAAGGGGTAGCATTGAGCACCGTAAATTAAATAAAAAACAACGAATTCTGGTCCCAACTAGATATCGTTGTTTTTTATTTATTTTATTAATAAAAAATAATTAAAATAAAATCTATTTACTGCAATCATTCTAAGCCCAAATTTCGCCAAACAATTAAACAAACAAACTTGGCGTCAATAAGACGTCATAGTACCCCTGGTAATCCACCCTGTATAACGAACTCACTCTTAGATATAATAATAAAATTCTTTCCATTTTATTATTTATAGTGGCAAAGTCAAAAATATAATTATCTTTGCTTAATTAAAATGTTCTTATACGTATCAGTTATTTAGACGTACCATTTCATTACATAGCCTTACGTAAAACAATTAAACATTTCAAATAATAATTATGTTATCGTTTAAAAATTGAACACGTCAAAGTACAGAGAGCTAAATTAACTTTAAAATTAAATTTGAATGGCACAAACACTTATTAACATACACCTGTGATCTAAATGATATTTATTTTATTTAAAAGGTGCTGCCAGACCAGCGATTTCCATTTTCGAATTTAATCATTACAGTTTGCATTGGATGCTCGATTTGCCTCCCACAATTATGTTATATTCAAATCTGTAAACTACGTTACAAGCAAATGCTTGCGGTCTGGGATCACCTTAAAGCAAAAAAAAATAGTAATAATATAAACATTTGGCAAAACTTTATAGATTGGTATTTCTAAGCCCATTCTTAAGTAAACTAGGTTGAGGAGGTCAGACGGCTTGAAATAAACTGAAAATTGAAAGCTATCTCCGGCAAATTGTTACTAAATTATCTATATCAGGTAAATTTTTCACTGCAGGTAAAGAATTTCTTAAGCAAAACAATCACCACCAGAATTCAAAACGTATTTAAAAATGCATCATTAAAATTAAACCGAGTAAAAATTTCACGCGTAAGTTTCAGTCGTATAAATTTTAAATTGTAAACGTTCTGTTCTGGGTTGCAGTAGGAGGTAAAATGAGTAAAAAGCAAGTGGTGTACGGGGCACAAATATTAATTAAAAGTATTTTGATTTATGCACTGCGCGTAGACGCTCGCCGCAAGCCGTGCTTCAGCTCTTTGCCGACATCGCAATAAGTCGTATTATGTGCTGTATAAAATTGGAGTGTCTGTTTTTAATTTCAAAATAACAATGTTTTTTAAGTTGATATAGCTATTAGCATGAAAACAATGCCTAAAATACAGATTCTATATTTTTTCAGTTAGTCTGTTTGTCTGTATGTCTGGTTGTATCGGCTCATCTTCTTAACATCAGATTTTGTTAAAATTTTAGGTGCAAGTAACTGACTATAAGTCGTGTATCATACTTTATATTGATGTTCCTACCACGCAGACGAAACCGCAGGAGAAAGTTTGTTTGTTTGTTTGTAAGCTCTAATCCTGGGAATTACTGACCGAATTTTAATAATTATTTTTATTTCTGATAGTCTTACTATTAATAAATGTTTTTAAATATCTAACATCAGGCTAAACTC
Organism: Hypena proboscidalis; assembly: GCA_905147285.1. NCBI lineage: Eukaryota > Metazoa > Arthropoda > Insecta > Lepidoptera > Erebidae > Hypena > Hypena proboscidalis. The sequence goes on from LR990131.1 coordinate 15,065,367, forward strand.
CACGGGAACAGAGCAATAAGGATTAACGCGGACGAAGTCGTAGGCAAAAGTGGTTAGCGGACATTGATGAGATTTAGTACGCATATAGTCTATCACCTAGATATTACCAAATAATATTATTTTTATTAAGATACTATTTACTACGCGAGTGAAGCCACAGGCAAAAACTCCACTCTATAATATTCACTCTTGACACTTAATATTCCCCAACGTAAGGTCAAGGGTAATATGACTTTCATTACTTTGATATAGGCTGTAATCTTCAGTATTTCAATACGATCGATAGCCTACTCGGTGTCACGAAAAACATATAAACTTACCGACTTTTCTCTTTTCCACAGTTGGGATTAGTTTTATGTACTTTCGAAGCATAAACAGAACATGGGGTGAAACTTTGGAACTCAGTCTCAATCCCATTTCATTACGATATCGAGAATAATGCTTTGTAAAAAGAAATATATTTTACAAGCACTTACATTTTGGAACGCGAAGTGAGTTTATAAGAGTTATTTAACTTGGATCTTGTTTAAGAGCTTTGAAAATGCGATTTCAGTTAACTGCCAAAAGAGCTAACTTAGTTTTATACTACAAGTGCGATTATTGCTGAATATTATGTCCTGTTAAGTATTTATGGAGACGTTCCAAAGTTTAACCAACTCTGTTTATTTTCTATTGTCACGAAAAGTGCTTGAGAAAATATTCAACAAGTGGTGCATTTTCTTAAGTTTTTTAATATTATAGATCTCGTTTCGAAGCTTAAAAATTAAAGATTAAAAAGCTAAAAAAGCGTAATGCGTCGTAAATGTGCTTGTGTAACAAGTTCATGAACTTGCCACATTGTTTTAGCTTAAACATTAAGATGGAACAATTGGTTGGCTGTTTTCCATACAAAAGTAATATAGGTTTAACTTCAATATTATCAAGTTTTTATCTATTTTTATAGTCAAATCATAGTTAAACCAATATTACGTTAGTTTGAAAACACGGCGCTCGGGAGTCTACCATTAAGGGACATTTAAAACATATCATGACAAATCGTCATTCAAGTGGAATATTTTAAAGTACAGGTAATATAACAGAAAACACATAATTCTCTCAATATCATTATGAATTCATATTGATGTCTTTTCATTCCCCAGAGAAAAAATATAATGCGTCTACAGCTTCGACGAATTGTATATTCTCAAAACAAGGCATATGAACGTTGAACGCGTTCCATTGGGAACGCAGATCATCTAGTTTACTCAATATATTCGTTCGTCAAACGCTACGTATAAATTTTCAGCTATTGCAGTGCTGAAATTATCATTTTAACAACCAGGATTATTTTGCTGTAGGTTGTAGGGATTAAATGGGATATTATCCCACCCACATGCTTACCACTGTGACTCCTGTGTCGCTAGGATTAACAGCGGTAACCAACGGTAAGACACCGTGCATGACACCACGGACAATCCCAGGGAGAGCTAAAATTGTCTTGGAACCAGGAACAAATTATATATAGACATAATTAGAAGTATATTATTAAAGTTGGAGTGTTTTTAGGGTTCTGTAGCACCTACCTTCCAAGAACCTATTTTATATGATGATTGTGAGCAAATAACGTATAGTTCACCAAACGCTAAATGGCACCAAACGTTCATTTAAATTCTAGACAGATCCCTACATAAGTCTGCGATCTAAAATGTTATACCTTAAATGCCTGTTATTTCAAGGCCTGACCAAACACTAATTAGCGGTATGTAACCCATATATGGGGGTTGGGTTATTCGCAAAAACCCTACAACATTGTTCCCAATTTCTCAGCAATCGTTTTAATGCATGAGTGACACTAAAGCTGCCTGAAGTATATTTTAAGATGTTATATCGATGGAAAACAAGCAAGGGAAGCATAAACAACAAAGCGATACATGCACATTGTGGAAATAACCATATTTGCATTTAGATCAGATATTTTGAGCTGGAGCCGTCCTTTGAAGCTTGACTTGGAAATAGGCGCGAGGCCGACCGGCGTTGAGGGCTCAATGTCACATACTCCACTATACTTTACTTAATAATGCATCAACGTTACCTTGTTCTTTATAAATACTAAATAATATTTATTTCGTATTTATCTAATTTAACTGTCTTGAAATATTTTGAAATTGGAGGTGACGATATTGATCATGAAACTTTGTTTGCATAAATTAAAATATGAGTGATCGAGAATGCACCCTGGAACATAAGAAACGAGGATCTCTATCGAGACCTGAAGATAAACCTTGTTGCCAGTGTAATACTACAGTATGCTGAAGCTCATGAACGACGACTCCTTCAACGCGTAAATGTCAAGGTCGTCCAGACCCTTGACACCACAGACATAGTTAGAGAAGACTTAAAAGGACCAAAACCATATTAGCTAGTTCAGTGAAGTGATTGCTTCAAGTGGCGTAGTAAGACCACTATTAAAAACACACGAACTAAATATGATATTCTATAATAAAGAAAATAAGATAGATGAAATTGTTTAGCTTTATTATATCACAAAAAAAACTTAATTGTCATTTCACTGTAGAAAGTGAAAGACATGTTTTATCTTTTATTTAAAATTGAGTAAAAACCCTTGATGTTTAGTTTATAAACTCTTTTAATAAGCTCTTTGAAATAAAACGGCATGTTTGTTTTTCAGCATTCGAAACCAGGAATCCCAAGGCACGGGGGTATGATTCTGTGAATGAAACGGTCGATTTCAAAATTGTAATACTGTCGTTACATACTTGTCAAAACTTCAAATTTAATATGATCCCATTAACAGAATACGCATTCTCGTAACCATATAATGTTTAAAAATTACTTGTGCAATTCCTCTATTAAAATCTTTACTTCTTCAGAATCAAAACTCAACTAACGAACATCTATTTATTTACAACAATATATTTTGTTTCAGTTCATGATATCTGAGTAGAATGCTCAATGTCATACATAGCTCTATGCTTAATAATACATCCGTTACCTTGGTTGATAAATACTTAAATAGCGTAATTAATGGCCTTTCGTATGCTAAACAGATGGGTGTATCACGTCCCGCCCCATCGTGGTAGATGCTGCTTAGTATTTATGTCCCGTTGTAAGAGAATACAAAATTCGCATCACGATCTCTGAAGGGTCCTACACACTGCTTATCTTAATACTATAACAGTCTCTTAAAGAAAATGTTTACTGAATACGTAAAAGTAAATGATGCTTTTTCAGGTTGGGGATGGTACAGTCGGCCAATGAGTATGCAGGGCAAAAACTTCTACGCCATAGTAAAAACTGACTGCAATAGATATGCAAGTTTGTATTTCATATTTAATAAGTGTAATATACCCATCATTTAGATATATAACTCACTTATCCATAGCTGGTGTCGTAAGTCTTTACTATGACTTAGAAGTTTTTGCCCTGCATACCGAACTCATTGGCCGACTGTACATAAACAAGGTTCGTATACAAGAAAGCCTACGGGGGAGATAGCTCTATGACCGAATTGAAACGAAAATATTTGAGTTTGCGAGCCATCGGAGTGATATAAGTTCAACGATTTTCTCGGGGATGAGAGCTGTAGTGTTTTATTCGGGGTGTTGATTTATTTTGTAACTTAACATCTCGATTATATATCACAGAAAGGTGTAACAGAGTTGTAGCACCCACACTTTACCAGTACTGTTTAGGTGTTATATGATACAGCGTGAGCTTATCGCCATCTAACTCCATGTTGCTAATAAAAATTTTCTGAGGGAAAAATCCCAAATAACGCGCTAACGATAATATCAATGAGGCAACATATTCCCTAATATCAATATCTAAGCTATTAACAATGGCGAACAGTAACTAAATTCATTTTAATGACAATATAATCGTTTTATACACTTATTTACATATCACTATAGTACAAAAGATTTTAATGGTACGTTCAAAAGCTATAATCTAAGTGTACGATTTTTTGATACCAAATTACCTACTTATATTGAAGAGGCAATTACTTCTATTCATTTTTAAGGCACTAAAGAACTTAATAAGCATGTTAGTAGTCTGTTTTTGTTGAAGTAGTAAAATTACTGACTCAAATTTGATATCTAGATTTATTGTAATAATAACTTTGTTTTCTTACCTATCATGAATGAGTGAACGGCGATGTATTTATTTTTCTTTTTTATTTTAAGTTTACTAGTATTTGCAAATACAAATTACTAGAATTCTGGTAGTATATATATACACATATTTTTGTTAAATTGTATTTTTTTTTAAACACGTACTGAAACACATATTTTGTTAATTTGTATTTTTTTTTTGAAACACGTACTAAGCAAAAATTCATATTTTTATCAAAGTACAAAGTGGTGCAAAAACTTTGAAAGCTTAACAGTTAATGTTTTTTTAATATTATTTTAAAGCTTCCTTTCTACTTCTGCAATATTACCGTATATGAAATATTATTTTAACAAAATAATATATTGTTTATAGGTACAATATCCCAATCCAACCTATTTTATTCCATTTGTTAACTCAATTTATTTGAATTAACACAAACTAAATTATGTTTGTAAGTACACGAAACGTCTTTTTTAAATTTTACGATTTTTTACGATTCAAATTAACATCAAAAAGTCTTGAAATAAACGCAAATCGCAACATTATTACATGACTTACTTTACAATTAAATTTGCAAAACCAATACAGAAAAATGGTAATTAATTACGATAAATTACCAAGCGGCCGTAAAGTCGACCTTAATAAAATACTTCCCATGAAATTAATAGGGTTGTTTAGATTTGAATTGTGTAATGGAAACAGTGTGCCGACATGACTAGTGCCATGAAGTCACGGCACGGGACCAAATACATAACAGTTATTACCTGTAGCTCGACCATGAGATTAGTCAAATTTGCGTACTCGAAATGTGTACAGTATCAAAATGCAAAACCGTTGAAAGCTTTTATGCTCCATGAATTCTAGTTGACAAGTATTTGACAGTTAAGTTGACTTAAATAGAAGAATATATTAATTTTCCGATGAAACATAGTTCAAATACGCTGTATAAATACATTCTGCTTTTCTAGGAAGATAAAAATATTGTGTGAGAGCGCGCGCGCTGCGCTGTAGGTAGATCGATAGATATTTTTTGCATATGCCGTCGACGAATTGGTGTACGGAAAAAACCTAAACTGGTTTATGTTACACTCTGTTTTGTAAGATTTATTGTAAGTGATTTTATGAATAAATAAATAAATAGTTGTCAAGTATGTCAAAGTGACTTATAGGTTACGGCTGCTCTGCTTCGTTTAGGGAAGCGATGGCACGGACAATCAGGATGGCGTAAGTGGCGCCAACAGTATTTTTTAACCCTCTTTTTAAAATACCTTTCTGCAAGTCACGAACATAATTTTATACTTGCGGTGACTTAGACTTGCACAAATCTAGAATTAGATAATAAACGGTAGGTACTGTAATTGATGCAAACTAGTATTACAAACTCGCTTATTACAATATTAAAAACGCATATCTAAAAGTGATTGCAACATTTTTAGGGTTCCGTAGTACCTACAAGGAACCCTTATAGTTTCGCCATGTCCGTCTGTCCGTCCGTCTGTCCGAGGCATAGCGACGAAACCGTTGGTGCTAGAAAACTGAAATTTTGCATAAACATGTATGTTAACTATACAAAGAAAGTCGTAGAATAAAATTTGGAAAAATATTTCTTTTTCGGTTAGTATGTAAAGTAGGGATGTTTTTTTTTTGTCGCCTACCCCATAGTGTGGGGTATCGTTAGATAGGTCTTTAAAAACATAATGGGGTTGCTAATACAGTTTTTTGATTTAGGGATCCGTTTGCGAGATAATTAACTTTGAAGAGCAAATTTTTGTACGAGTAGGGCGTCCCACCCCCCTCTAAGAGCTAAACCGATAGCTTAAAAAATTTGAAAAAATTACGGTGGTAGTATATGTAATCAACTTTTCATGAAAACTATAGCGGTTACTTTAACTTAATTAGTTCTAGAGTAATTGGGGTCCAAAGTGTAAAATGCAGTTACTTAGAATAATTCGTGCAAATTACAAAAACCTTTGAAAGTAATGACTTGTATGAAGATGTTACTTGTTTAATACAGATAGTAAATCCCTTTTAAGTCGAAATAATTTGTTACGACTAGCTACGGAACCCTACTGCGCGTGGCCCGACACGCACTTGGCCGGTTTTTAGATTTTAATATAAGCTTAAACAGTTCGATTATAATAGATCCAAGCTTCGGTAATTCAAATCTTATAATTTTTTTTTTTTAAGTGTTTGGATTATTTACTGGTATTTTATTGCTTGTTAACGTGTTCAAGCAGCCCTTAAAGCTCATGGAAAAAAAAATTTTTTTTGAAAAACATAAGTTTTTATTAAAAAAAGGCTGATTCGAGTTTTTTTCTAATTACTGGTGGTACCTATGAGGTTGGCATACAAAATATTATGTTAGTGTGCAACTATTCAATTATATATTAGGATCTTTTTAGCACACAATTTTATCGTAATAAAGGGGATACTTCGGATCAAGTAGATCCAGAGTACCTTTACTCAGAGAACAAGCATTATCGTGATTATATTGTTATAGCATTTCAATAATTATTGCTTACAATATTACTGTTACCATACCCTTAACACACATAAACTGGTCTAACTTAAAAATAGGTAACTACTATTTAGTACCACATGTAACCACCAGGGGCGCTACATTAACTTTCATATCAAATCATATTTTGAAGCGTTGTCGCTAAAACGGTTCGATGTAAGCAGAAATCATAGTCGAGCTACAGTTATGGGTTTATTTCAAACGATAATTGTGTTTTGAAAATACATTATAATTAGCATGTTACCAGCGATTTTGTTTTATAATTTAGCTGTCATGTTTTGTGATATTATATGTAAATAACTGCCTAGTTTAGTTACTAGTAGTGTAACATGTTAATTAATTTAGATGAATCAGCAAGATAATTTAATTGCAAAGGAGTTAAAAAAGTCTTAATGAAATGTAATTCATTGGATTATTCAATTAATATAACATACATAATACAACATCACGTCCTTATTTCCCAGAAGGGTGTGGTCCATAGGAAAGGAGGTGAGCCTATCGCCATCCACCGGGCATAATTCCAACTCCGTGCTGCTATTATGAATTGCCTGACGGTAAGTTCACAAATAACGATCGTTCGCGGTGAGAGGCGAATACACTAACCACAGACCATCAAAGCAGTAATCAATGAAATAAAAACTAAATATATATAACATTTTTATTTGGAATTATTTTTAAATTTTAAAATGTCAATTTAATTTTTATTTAATTTAAGTCCAATTAGCTATTTGTGTGAAACTGTCATATTTTGTTTTGATTTTGATGTTGCTTCCTATGGGTCTTGTTGCTCGAAATAAATGAATTTTATTTATTTATTATAACTAAAAAAAATATGACTTCAAAATTATGTGACACCTATATAATAATATATACCAGCTTACGCCTGCGCTCTATTTATTTGGCAGTCTAAAGCAAAATTAAGTTGCTTAATTTAATTATAGCCCAGCCTGCACTATCCGTTTATACCTATTTCGAACAACGATATGATACCATTATGATACGGTTTCGGCAAACATTGTAAGGGCTTATACGCACTAGCGATTGACCGCCTAGGCGGTTCGTTTGAGCGGTCCAACCGCTTAACGCGGTTTCATCGCGGCTGACCGCTATGGCGGCCAATCGCGAAAAAACCGCGATGATAACGCGTTAAGCGGTTGGACCAGAGCGGCCCGCGTACCTCATAAACAAAATGGACGCCGTCGAGATAGCTTGTGTTATTTATTATTACTCCCGAAAACAACGAAAGAAAAATAAAAAAAGATACTGGATTCATCCTTTACTAGAAACACGTAATGAATTTGGCCAGTTCGCAAGTTGTTTTCAAGAACTGAAGAAGCACCAAGATAAATTCTTTGGCTATGTTAGAATGAGTGTTTCGTCATTTGAAGAATTACTAACAGTTTAATATGTCACCATCAAAGGACAAGATACTAAATTTCGTGACTGTATCCAACCCGAAGAGAAATTAGTTATAACGTTAAGGTATGTATTTTAAATAAAAAATGTTTTTGCTAGCTATTATGTTTTAATTTGAATCGCAATGTGTATTCATAACCACAAAGAACAATAAAAGTAGGAAACTATAACTATAACTGAGAATTATTATCATTAAAAAGATCTAAATAATCAGATTCTTGAGACATATGTGTATTCTGTGAATATATTGATTCAGGAGAAGTTACAGATTCTCCTTCATTCCATGTTCCACGATGTGTAGGTGGAACTGAGGGCGGTGGTGGTGGTGGTGGGTTATTATTTCTAGCAAATGATGGTGTCTGATATCCTTGATATGGCCCTTGGTTGTAGTTAAATGGTCGCACGTAATCCCAAGTAGAGTTGTATCCAGACGTTTGGGCTTCAGTAATGACTTGCATTATTTTAGCTTTTGTACGTAGGCGTATATGTTCAGGCACTTTTTTTATTTCACTAACCAACGACAAAAAGAACAGTCTATCTTCATCTTCTTCGGCCTTTCTGAACTCGACATTCTTATTTAAGACGTTAATCAATTCAACTCCTATATCATCTTCTTTTTTTTTCTTTTTATTTCGTTTTGGCGGTGGTGGTATGACTGGGTCAGTGACATTTTCTGTTTCATTTCCATCATTTTCTTGCCTTGGCATATTTGAATCAGTTTCATTGATGGATACTGTGTCTTTCAAAAACATTAAATTATTGTAAAATATGTATTGAGTCTTTTTCTTAGCTGCTGACCCACTCCTGCTAACATTGTCCTTTAGAGCTTTCACAAAATTATCCCTGATGTTTTTCCATTTTTTTTGTAATTCTTTTCCTAGAACAATACAACAAACAAGTTAATGATATAGTCATAAAGTAATAGAAGTATAATATAGGTACATATCTAAATTAAATTAAATAATGCATGTAGTAATTATAAAAATTTTGTTTCAGATATTTTGCAACAGGTTGTACATTTGCGGAACTACATTATACATTCAAAATTGGAGTAAGCACTGTAGCAGAAATCGTACGAGAAGTTTGTTTTGCAATTTGGTTTTGTCTGAAAGATATTTGTTTGCCTCAACCAAAAAAAGACGCTTGGAAAAAAATTGCGAATGATTTTTTTCAAAGAGCTAATTTTCCTAACTGCTTAGGTGCTGTCGATGGCAAGCACATACGATGTATAGCACCTAATAACAGTGGCTCAATGTGCTTTAATTATAAAAGTTTTTTCTCTTTGGTTTTATTAGCAGTATGCGACAGTAATTTCAAATTTGTTATGGTTGATATTGGAGCTTTTGGTAAATTCAGTGACTCGTCAATATTTCAAAATTCTGTTTTCTACGAAAGAATGCAAAAAAACCAATTGGATATTCCAGAGCCACAGCCTATTTCACAAAACAGCGAGACATGTATGCCATACGTTTTTGTAGGCGACGAGGCATTTGCATTATCTACGAATATGATGCGCCCATACGCAAAAAAAGATTTGGATGAAACTAAAAGAACGTTCAATTACAGGCTTTCTAGAGCAAGAAGATATGTAGAATGCAGTTTTGGAATTTATGCAAACAAGTGGCGTATATTTCATAGACCTCTAAATGTTCACTTTGATCTAGCAAAAGATATTATAAAAGCTACTTGTGTACTACATAATTTTGTAAGAGACCGAGATGGTTATTGTTACGACGACTCACTCAGTTGCCCTTTAACAGAAAACTTAACACAGGAAGGGTTAAGAAGGAACGCTAAAACTGCGTTGAGATACAGAGAATTGTTTGCCCAATATTTTATGACTAATGGGAAATTAGAATGGCAAAGAAATATGATTTAATTGAAAATAGACGTATTTATTATGTTTTAAGATGTTGAATGTATGTGTAGTTTCGTTTATATAAATATAATAATAATAATTATAATAAATACTTACCAACACTTCTTTTTTCCTCTGTTGTCATCTCATCTTTTCCAAAAATGTCTACTAATTCTTCCCATTGTTTCCGTTTTAAATCTCTATTCCTATATATTGCTCCTTGACAATTCCAAATTGATTCTCGTTGTTGAATTTCAACAATGAATTTCTCTGTGTCGAAGTTCATGACTGCGACTCACGTACTAACTCATCGGCGGCTCGCCGCAAATTTAAATCGCAAGTGCGTACAAGCAAGATGGCGGCCAGCCACGGAGCGGGCCGCAGCTCTCCATTCAACCGCCGCGGTTGAAACTTTGCGGCGGTCAAGTGCGTACAATCACAGGCGGTTGCATATTAAACTGGGAAAGCGGCAGACCGCGCGGTTAGCCGCCCCCGCGGTTGACCGCTAGTGCGCAAGGGGCCTAAGGAGTAATTTTATTTTGTATGGGAAACAGGCTATGCTTTTTTTTACCACAATTAGATAACGTACACTAATCAAATATACATCACATTATTACTAACAGTTTCTAGAGAACAGTGCTTATATTTTCTTCTTAACTCTTCTTTCTAACCGGCACAATTTTCTTCTGTCTAACCGGCATATTGAAAAATTCGTTGACACTTATCGGTCACTTAAGAAAACAATAAGATTTGCGTTCCGTTTTACGGTGATTACTGCATAACAAAACACATTGAACAATATTTATTCAAATTAAAAATATTATTATTATTCAATACAATTTAATAGATAATAATAGGAAAGAATATTTGATGTATTTTGTATTTATTAACTGTATTCGTGTTTAAATGATATATATTAGCTTTTCGTTCCTTTACACGATTGTTGCGTTTATGCTTTTCAAGGCAACAACGACTTATTGAAAGTCAAAACAGTACTATTAATTTAAAAAAAGTGGTTTATATTTCATTTGTATTATGTATGATCGTTTTAAAAAATAAGTTTTTATTTTAGAATTTAATTCCTTCATTGAAGATTACCATTATCAGAAAGAAGTACGTAAACGAATAATTACCCTTACTATTTGCTTTATTTTTGATTTACGGTTGTATTTTAACTGGTCTTAAATTATTATACTATGTTTAAAATGGTTTGTTATAAGTGTAAAATAATAAATCAGCACCAATTTTTTTTGAAAACTTGTGATCGAATGTTTGTGTTGATCTGGGTTATAAAAAAATGTATACATTTTGTAAATGTAATTTTCTTCAAGCTTTACATAATTTTAAACCAATTTTGTTTATTAAACAATGTTAATTACAACTAAATATGAAAATTCTTTTAAAAGGTGAGTCAGCCTGCAAAACAATTTTATTCTTATGATTTTTTAGTGTTTACAAATAGAATAAGATCATTTATTTTGTAAAACTTATGTACCTACATGTTTATTAATAAAGATATTTAAAATTCAAAATCAATCAAACGAATAAGGTCCATATTCGACGGTGTCCTTTGCCGGGCTACATTTGTATCACTTGCTCGAACAGATCACGGTATCTGATCGCCGACGCGTATCATGAGTGCCTCTTTAGGCAGATCAGTCTTGAATTCTTGATACGCTGCTCTGATACAACATCCTATACGGCCTAACTCTTGTCGAGTTGGTTTTTACATAGCTTAAAATTATATGTAATTTTCAAAGACATCAAATTCAAAATCTAGATACCTACGGTGATTGGATCGGGAAAATGATACAAATGTGGACACTCCGTTAGAATTTTACATAACTTCACTCCATGGCAATCGAATGGGAAAAACGTATAAACAATTATTTTTTCACCCGTTTTGTTAATGTGATCGTCATGATCTCATGTGATGGTGGGTGAGTTAATCGTCATTTACCGGAGACAACCAGATATTTTCACCAATAATAATCTTCCATCACCTATTGATCTATGGGTGAATTGCACAAGCATAAAAAATGCACGGCAAACGTGAGAATGGTAGTGCAATGTGCTGATTTTTTATTTTATATATTTTCTCAAAAAAGTAAATACTTCTCTACCTTGGCAAAAAAAAACATTGATTTCTACCCTATAATATACCAAAAAAAAAATTACAAAGTGTCATTTTATCATCACGGTGCCCTGTCCCGAACCCAATTCCGCTCATAAAATACCTTCCCCTGCAAATATATTCATAATATGGATTTAAATCGGTTGTTTTATCATTAAATTATAATATGTTCGATCAAATAAAACCATTTTTGTTTGTTTATCTTCTTTCTCATGGATTTGACAGGCAGTCAACTTTTGTCTGTCTTTGATCCTACTTTTGTCCCCATATCACTGAAATGATATGAACTTGCTGTCCTCTGAAATGATAAAAAAAATCGCTTGTTGAAATTCACCCCTATTGGGTGAATCCCTTTTTGAAAGTAGAAATTGAGGAAAGCAACATAGAGTTATAACAATAGCTACTATTTATCTTCGTCAAACAACATAATGATTGGTAATCAAACCGCTCGCTAGATTCCTCAACAAAAAGCAAGCTATTGAAAGATTTATGCAACGGGCTGTGAGGAAATGGAACAAAGGTCATATCCAAAGGCCAATTTACTAACACTTCGTCATACACAACTGAAATAAACACCAGTGTTGCTATTTTCGTACTACGCTGTGCAGTAACTTTGCTGCGATTTGCAATTCTCAAATATACATTCGTAAAACTGCCTAGTTGGCCCAGCGGTTAGCGTTAGCGACCTCTCACCGGGAAGTCTCGGGTTCGAGTTCCGAGTAGGACAGAGGTGGTATTTGAATTTTTTCGTCAGGAAATTCTCAATAACATCACGGGGTTGAAATTGTGCCTGGTGGATGGCGATAGAAACACACCTACACTATCGCATGGGGCCTAAACATAACAGGAGAAGTGTGGGTGTAATACACCTGTGCTACACCTTTCCGGGTTTGACTCGTAGTATACTAGTATGAACTCAGATGCAATTTGTATAATTATGTAGTATAAAGGCACTGTATTTATTGTTTTGTTTTTGGAACGAAGTTCCTTATCGCGTGTTGCGAAAGGGGGCTAGACGGAAAAAAATGGGACGAAAAGTTGTAACGACACATTTCGCAGCAATTCTCGTAGTGGCGTAGTAATTACATGATACGTTACAGCTACGGTGCTACATCATCAGACACACAGAGTAAGTATTCGGTGAACCACAATAAGATTTTTTTTATAACTTAGAAAAATAAAAATTTCTTTACTAATTAATCGAAAGGCGTTCCATCCGGGTGTCCCTTGACACCTCAGTAGTTTTTTTTTTTTTTTGTTTTTTTTTTTAAACGACGCCCGCTCTAGGAATAACTCCTGTGTCGTGGGGGTGTTCACAAACATACATTTCACACACACAGAACATACCCAGAGTCAGAACAAATATTTGCGAATCACACAAAGGTTTGTTCCATGTGAGTTTGTTCCACACAACACCAGCGCAGTTAAAAGTGGCGAGGCGACCGCTTTAACCATTACGCCAATCGTGCACTCGTAACGCGTACACATTGTAATTATTCTGTATTTATTTTTATTATCTAGTTCCTAAATTCGATTTTTTTTATTTTGATTTTAATTTTTAATAATGATTTGGTGTTCTAATAAATAATTTTTACTTACTTTACTTTATACTTGTAGTTCTGTTACAGGAAGAACTTCGTTTAGAATTAAATTAGACACTTCACATGGAGGTCCTCATAAAAGTTAGTATTTTTAAAGTATTATTCTATTAGTATTTATTTATAATATTAATATATATTATTTAAAATTGGATTATAATGCCTCTAGGTCCGTCCCACAGTGCCGGGCCGTATCAGTGCATTGTTCGGGCCGACACGTTTTATGTTCCATCGCAGCGTCCATCCCAGTTAATTGACAGTTGACTTAGGCCGAATATGTGTTTAACAACTCTAAAACATCTCTCGCAGCTAAACAAACTAGGCTTGCAACTAAAAAAAAATAGTATAGAAATAAGTACCAACCATTTTTGCTATCAACAAATATTAATCCCATCTCAAACCCAGCCTAAAACAGATATATACACCAATATAATTTGATAATGATGGTTTAATAATCGTTTGCCATATTTTGTTGAAAAATCCTATAGCAAATATATTGCCAGATTCAATACAGAACCGTGACGTCATAGATGAATAAATGACCCATATTTAGAAAATCAATATATAAGGAGATGTGTCATGTTGTGTTGAATTGATTAATGTGTTACTAGGCACGCACGCATATGCATAATATAAAGAACACATAGTTTCATATCAAGCTATACATTCCAGTATGAGCTGGTATAATGCGAGATCATCTTGTACTGGAAATGTATTACTTTGTTCTTACGTTCTGATACAAGAAACAAAATAATTTACAAAGAATTTTAGAATACTTCTCTAAAAAGAGATAAAGAAATCAATTTTGAAAAAAAAACGACTTCAAAATACCTTGAAAAAGCGGTAAATAACGCAAAAACTCGGCTAAATAGTTTCTGAAGTCTGATCATTTTCTTCCAGTAACAATTTATATTATGAGCACTGACTTCAAGAATTATTGACCAGATGACCTTGGGACCACATGACAAGTAAAAAGAATTATTTGAATCGGTCCTGGCATCTTCGAGTAAAAGGCGTTCAAACAGAAAATAAAAATACAACCGAATTGAGAACCTCCTCCTTTCTGGCAGTCGGCTAAAAAGGCGCAAACTACTGCGATGGGTCCTCGATTTTCTACGAGCTACAATCCGTAGCGTTTTTCAGTAGTAAAGAAAAGTGGTAATTTTTATGCCGGATGTCGAAGATTTATGAAGGTATATGGTAAAAAATGGTACTGCTCGCGCAACATGTGACTACTGAGCTTTGGCAATTTGTTTTTCCTGGGTTCGAGTCACTCGTACAATGAGATAATAAATAAACAAAGAAAAGGTGAGAAGGTGACTTCAACATTTTATTTTCGCTAACATGCGTGTCTCTCATTATTATTTTATTACTCAATCGTTGTTCAAATCACGATAGCAGAATATTTCAATGATGGAAAACTATCATTTTCATTCCATTTGATTGAGATTATAGTATTCATAAGTAGAAGTTGAATTATTATATGAATTTTATTGTAAAAGTAAATCATTACCTCAATGATTTAAGTATTAGCTATTTTGATATAGTTCTTGCAACTCACCAAGGCACCTGAGCTCTTCTTGTGTTTAACATGAATATATTTTATACACGTGTGTGATAGTACATATATGTGAAACCAAATTAAATGAAAGACCGATAACACCTGCGATAGTAACGCGTTCTGCGAACTGCCCTTATAAAATGCAAGAACTATAACAACAATTCACTTGACAACATTTTGTC
The DNA here is from genome assembly GCA_905147285.1 of Hypena proboscidalis. Taxonomy (NCBI): domain Eukaryota; kingdom Metazoa; phylum Arthropoda; class Insecta; order Lepidoptera; family Erebidae; genus Hypena; species Hypena proboscidalis. The sequence continues at coordinate 15,080,747 of LR990131.1, forward strand.
ATTTATCTATCACGATAACTCCATTTATCCAATCAATCAAATTCTACATTCATGGTTACGACAAAGTAAATGACAGTAAACCACCATCAGTCAAAACTAGCCATCGTAAAGGACCGCTCACTCACGCAAATAAGGCGCTTCGAGGTTACAGTGGCTCATAAAAGTAATAAATCACACTTAATTCCGACTCCGCAGTCCCAGTTGTCCCTACCCGATATTCGTGCACTGAATTCTTATCGACTCCTTTTTATATGAAGCAAGACATCTTTTTCCGTAAATTTTCTAAGAAGTAATGAAACTCATCATATCTACGCATAAATTACGACGGCATTTAGTTTTTCAACTTGTATTATCTCATTGTTGGGCAAAGGTCTCCCATAAGAGATTCCACTGCTTTCTATTTAGGTCCTTGTCCTTCCATTCCTCCAGAAAGGTGTCCAAGACAACATATTAAATAAAATATTTGGAAATTTCTAAAATCAACGAGCTTTAGTAATCAGTTTGCTACACCATTTCTATTTAAATACTTAATCAATCAAGTATTGAAAGGTTCATTTTACGATGAAGCGAATGACAGTAAACCATACCATCAGTCAAAACTAGCCATCGTAAAGGACCGCTCACTCACGCAAATAGGGCGCTTCGAGGTTACAGTGGCTCATAAAAGTAATAAATCACACTTAATTCCGACTCCGCAGTCCCAGTTGTCCTTACCCGATATTCGTGCACTGAATTCTTATGGACTTCTTTTTATATGGAAGCAAGACATATTTTTCCGTAAATTTTCTAAGAAGTAATGAAACTCATCATATCTACGCATAAATTACGACGGCATTTAGATTTTCAACTTGTTGGGCAAAGGTCTCCCATAAGAGTTTTCATTGCTCTCTATAGGTCCTTGTCTTTCCATTCCTCCAGAAAGGTGTCCAAGACAACATATCAAAAAAAAATATTTGGAAATTTCTAAAATCAACGAACTTTGGGAATCAGTCTGTCACACCATTTCTATTTAAATACTTAATCAATCAAGTATTGAAGGTTCATTTTACGATGAAGCGAATGACAGTAAACCATACCATCAGTCAAAACTAGCCATCGTAAAGGACCGCTCACTCACGCAAATAAGGCGCTTCGAGGTTACAGTGGCTCATAAAAGTAATAAATCACACTTAATTCCGACTCCGCAGTCTCAGTTGTCCCTACCCGATATTCGTGCACAGAATTCTTATCGACTTCTTTTTTATGACAGAAAGACATCTTCTATGTATGTTTGCTGATGATATTATGAGTATCAGTTGATACTCATAATAATTATGTATGCCTATGTTACGCCACGTATAAAATATATTGAGAAATTTAACTAGACGTGGCGTTTGTTAGAAATACAAAAGTAAATTATTGAAAGATTTTTAGGGTTCTGTAGTACCTTCAAGGAGTACCTACCCTACCTTCCGTAGTATTGAACCTTCGACCTTTTGCACATCGGGCAGTCGCTTTAACCAACCAGCTACGGTCGCCTCTTGCCAGAATGCTTAATTTCTCAACTGTATGTTACGTCATTTCATGACGTCACGTTCTTTCATTTGTTCCTATCTTAAGTAGGATACAAATCTTGCCGGTCCCATATATTTTTAGTCTATTTTGCTAAACATAGCTAAATGCTATAAAAATAATCAATAAAAAGTTTGTTATGACATTAAGCGTCAATAAACAACAAACGTAAAAGATTTTATGATTTTACTGTACGCCTACTCAATCAATCATAAGGAATTCTCAAACAATAATATAGTAACACAGAGCCAAAAACAATAATACAAAACACCTACACCTACTTTTCTATTAAGATCTATAAATATTTCTGAAATTCAATTTGCTTCTAATTTTGTTAAAAAATATGTCCCGTTTTTTTTGTTATTTTTATCGTTTACGTAACGCAAGTAGAGCAAAAGTGCCGATTCACTATATAGCCCAACTCTCGATAAACCCTTCGACCCAAAAAGTTGAAATCTTTATACTAGGAGGAAGAAAGTATACTTAATATGAAAAGATTGTAAAGGTCTTGAGCACAAAGAAAAACGGGTAATAGCTAGTTCTATACTTTTAAGAGCCTGTATACCTTAAGCAAAATATTGAGAACACGCATTTCATCGGCGTATATTGTGTATGTCAAATACACAATATACGATGTGTATCTCAAACCCTTTTTTACCGAGACACTTAAAGTAAGTTCGGAGGTAATACTTGTTCATAAGAAATGTCGTGCCCCCAGGGATCGCGGCGCGGTATCTATCACCGTTTTACGTAATCCCGGACCAAAGCTTGAATTCAGGAGCGTGGGTGGCTCAATAACATCAAAAGGTCCTGCTCCTCACGTCAGACTGACATCTCTTTGAGGTCAATCGAATTGGGATACGAACCTTATGTTTAAATAACTTGTACATACACGCCCTTACTGATAGACGGTGATGGTACAGATCAATTTGTCTCTTTCTGTCATTTGGAATTTGACATCATATTGAAATAGGAAAACTAGCCATTTGTTGCTCAGTAGCTATTCAATAATCAGCAGCAAATCTGAGTATGCTCCATGATCAAATAATAGTATCTATAGCTAAATAGTGGTAGAGCTTTTTTGAACAGGATTAAGGATCTAAATTCAAAGCTTAAACCCGCCGTAAAATAAGTAAATAATAGGCTTTGAAGGAATACTCATACTCAGTATCAAAGAAGAATCAAATAATTCAAAATGTATTATGTTACATTAGCTTACAACATTTATCGTAGAATGTAACAGTATTACTATCAGTGTGTTGTAAATTATATGTAACTATTAATTTGTCGCGTGACATGTTCACGGCTTTCCGTAAGTAATTAATTTTATGTGCCATCGCGAAGCCGCCGCTGTCAGCTGGTAAAACGTCCATTATGTCAACTTGATTACTATGTTGACATATCACTGTTATGTATAGTTCAGCGATTCCTGCATTACATGCAATGACATGTCGTGAGCTTGCATACAAAGTAATGTTTATATGTGAGTGTATCAGATGACATGGTAATTATATAAAAAAATATGGTACACGTGCATATTTTTTTAAGATATGGAAATCTTACAGCTACATATAATGTACAGTAGTGACAGATAAATGACGGTTAGCCAAAAACAACTTTTAACTTATAGAAAGGAATTACAAAAAAATACAGTATGACAACCAAAGTATCCTGTGCACCACAATAAAATTTGCATCATAACGTTAACTATTATTATTTAGTATTAAACCAGCAATAGCCGAGTGGGCGACCGTAGGACTGCGAAGTCAAAGGTCTAAGGTTCTAATCCACGGCATACACCTCTCTCAAAATAAGATTTGTTTTTTCGAAGATATTTATGTGTATTTATCATATAAATTATCGCTCGCTAACGGTGAAGAAAAACATCGTGAGAAAATCTACATGCCTGAGAGCGCCTAAAAAGTACTCGAGGTTGTGTGGACTGTGGCCTAACCCTTCTCATCATGAGAAGAGGCCCGAGCCCAGCAGTAAGACATGTATTAGATACAGGGCTGCTATTATAAATTTAGTATTAATTAATAGAAAGAATTAGTAAGACATTGACGCACAGATGAAACGCTGACATTGAATGGATCTATGTCGTGTTTTTTACATTCCCTATTCAGACCCCTGCTTGCACGCACCATAAAGCTATAGGGACTAAATATGATATCTTTTATCATTAAGTTGGCTCCTGGTTATGTAACCCGCAATAAACGTAACTGCTTCTCTGCTGATGGGCGTAGCTACTATAACTGTGAATCGTAGCGAGCCTTATCCTTGAAATTTACTATCAAATGCTTAAAGAATTTTGCAAATTCGACCAATAGTTCCAGAGGCAAGCACGTTTTAAACAAACGAATGAACTCTTCGTTGTTATTTGTGCCTATAAAAAGCTACTAAGGTGTCATCGCAAATATTTTTTTCTGTAGAATTTTCTGAGGAATGTACTTTCAGAAATATCTACGGCAAATATTTCTGGCATTACCGCACTCAGTGTAAAAATGTGTAGGATAATCTGATGGAAATGTCAAGTGCATCAAAGGTAAGGTGAAAAATGTTATAAAATATGTGACATTTTATGTAGAACTATGTAAAATTCACTCAAGGGCATTGCAGATAGAAGTGAATAAAAATGACAGCTTTTCTGTACGGAAATAGAAAAAGTACCTCAAGATTTCTTAAGCGGAACTGCCTTGATGGTCTAGTGGTTAGCGTATGCGCTTCCCACCGTGAGGTCTCGGGTTCGATTCCCGGGTCGGGCAAAGTCTTATTTGTGGACTTTCCATCAGGAAATGACAATAGCAGCAAGGAGTTGGAATTGTGTCTGGTAGATGGCAATAGGCTTACCCCTTATCCCATGGGACCTAAACATAACAGGTCTTCTTCTTCTTCGTCGTGTCGATGGCTGAGTCAAATTTTATTTTGACTTGCCATCGTGGTGAAAGGATTAGCCAATTCGCTTTGGAGAACTCGCGAATTATTCAAGGTGCGCCGGACGTAGGGAATCGTTGTGTACCTACGTCATTCGGGGAGGCTCCTTTCATGCACATAACAGGTGAAATGTAAGTGTTGTACATAACACCTCTGAAACACTCTTCTGGTTAATATAGGCCTAATGTTATGTGAAGTTATATTATGTTTTTAAGCTGATTTTTGATCTTATGCGGGCAATGATAAATCGATATCCTTTACTCATCTACATGCGAAATGCAGTTTTTGCTTCAGCACGCATCATAAAAGTATGGAAAGAAATAACTACTTGACTATTATAATATAAGTCGATCAAGTGCAAAAAGAGCTATAAACAAGTATTTTATTATTTTATTTTTTTTAAAAAAATCTCACTAGCAATTTGCAAATACAAATTACTAGTATTCTTGTTAACCTCCTTTAAGTAAGTAAGTAAGTTTACGTCCGTGGTGTAATGGATTCAAACCCACGACCTCTCGATCGTAAGACCGTTGCCTTATCCATTGCGCCACGGCCGCGTAGTATGAGAGCATAATAAGTTCATAAATGTCATAGGTGTTATCGGTAAAAATCTGTGCTAATCTAGCCGTCTCTACCTCAACGTGTGATTTTAAAACATTAATGCAATTAACATAAACCTAAAAGTTTATAAGCTTAACTTTCCCTAGACTGCTATACGAACATTTGCTTACGGAAACTAGCAACGACTACAGTCAATATACAATTTGTATGACTAGCTACCTATACATCGGTGGTAAGATAAGCTTAACTTTCCCTAGACTGCTATACGAACATTTGCTTACGGAAACTAGCAACGACTACAGTCAATATACAATTTGTATGACTAGCTACCTATACATCGGTGGTAAGATAAGCTTAACTTTCCCTAGACTGCTATACGAACATTTGCTTACGGAAACTAGCAACGACTACAGTCAATATACAATTTGTATGACTAGCTACCTATACATCGGTGGTAAGATAAGCTTAACTTTCCCTAGACTGCTATACGAACATTTGCTTACGGAAACTAGCAACGACTACAGTCAATATACAATTTGTATGACTAGCTACCTATACATCGGTGGTAAGATAAGCTTAACTTTCCCTAGACTGCTATACGAACATTTGCTTACGGAAACTAGCAACGACTACAGTCAATATACAATTTGTATGACTAGCTACCTATACATCGGTGGTAAGATAAGCTTAACTTTCCCTAGACTGCTATACGAACATTTGCTTACGGAAACTAGCAACGACTACAGTCAATATACAATTTGTATGACTAGCTACCTATACATCGGTGGTAAGATAAGCTTAACTTTCCCTAGACTGCTATACGAACATTTGCTTACGGAAACTAGCAACGACTACAGTCAATATACAATTTGTATGACTAGCTACCTATACATCGGTGGTAAGATAAGCTTAACTTTCCCTAGACTGCTATACGAACATTTGCTTACGGAAACTAGCAACGACTACAGTCAATATACAATTTGTATGACTAGCTACCTATACATCGGTGGTAAGATAAGCTTAACTTTCCCTAGACTGCTATACGAACATTTGCTTACGGAAACTAGCAACGACTACAGTCAATATACAATTTGTATGACTAGCTACCTATACATCGGTGGTAAGAGCACGTCATTAAATAATAAAGTTAGTATTGGTTCAGGTCTAACTTCAACATGCGATTGACGGAAACTTGTAATGGAAATGGAGAAAATTGCATCAAAACACTTGTTTTCTAATTTATCGCATGTTTTCGGTTGGCGAACACATTTAGATTGGCACGTTTGGATTTTTTTTTTTTTTTTGGGGCGAGAGTGAAATATGAACCTCTCTAAAATAGATAATAGATAACCAGCCAAATGCGTGACAGGACACGCGTAATAGGGTTCCGTAGTTAGTCGTTACAACATTATTTTGACTTTAAATTCACTATACAGTCGACTCTCGTTAATTCCAACCCGCGATAATTCGAACCTCTCTATAATTCAAAGTTATCACGAGTTCCCTACAATTCTCTTTATATTTCCAACTAAATCAATACATTTTTATGCACTTGGTAGGTAATTCGAACGAAAAAATCATTGCTATATAATAAAACGATGCGTTAATTCAAACTCATCGGCGTCCAACACTCGACAATTCAAAGTTGTTGTGTTTATTTTCTCTCACAAATTTCGAACCATTTGATATTTCAAACATGCGATAATTCGTAATATTTTAAGAGTCCCTCAAGTTTCAAATTAACGAGAGTCGACTGTATTATGTATTAAACAAGTAACATCCACACACAAGTCATTACTTTCAAAGGTATTACTATAAACGTTATTATTGTATGCACGCTTTCATCACTAATATTATGTAAATAACAAACATTGCTTCTAAAAGTTTATCCTATTATAATGATTCTCTTTAAGAGCTGTTTTGAAGTGGCGGGCTAATTACTCATCTAACCTTAGCTCTCAATAAAATGATGTCACTTTTGAATAAGTATTATGTTATTTGAAAGCCCAGCCTGATAATTTATGAACCCACATCCGCAAAAGCCGACGGTTGAATCGTAAACATGCGAAATTCCCCGAACACACAGAAAACGCTAATTATTTATTAACAAGCACCCGGCTTACTCTCTGATCTCGTAAATTCTTCATACTTCTTCTAAACATGATAATACACACCGCATTTTGTACGCAAAAACAACAACATAATTCATTTATATATGTGGTTTAGATTATAACTTTGTTGACTGTTTTGTTGATGAATTGAATCGTCACGTTTTTGATGTTTAATGTTTTTCTAATTAAACGTAATATCTCATTGGTAATTTGTTTGTCTGTGCACTGTCACTTTGAAATTTTAATAAAATTGTATGTCCAATATCCGCCTCGTGGCTGCCTGTGGTATGAGGACTCAGTTTCGCTTCCCTGGTAGAGCAAAAGTGTTAATCAAGTTGTTTTAACCAACTGATCACTGCCTATCACATGGAACTTAAACATTAGAGGTGAAATGTGGCTTTTATACAACTCTGCTACATTTGCAAACATATATACCATTTTAGGTAATATAGGTGGTGATGTTATGTTATGTCCAATATAGCAATGCTATCATATTATTATTTTAAGGCAATTAGTTTATTCTTCTGGCACCATTCCGTGCCGAGTATTGTTCTAATTTGCCATCTGAATATATTTTAGAATGACGAATGATTTGGTCCATTCCGTTATTCATTTTTTATTTGATAATATTCTCTAAAAAAATGTATTTAGAGCAGTAGCCCACGTAAAAGACCCATTTATTAATTACAAATACGATGCGAAACACAAATACAAATCTCGCCATTGTTACCATAGCAACAAAATTTTGTTGAACATCGGCAGACTTATCAAACAACATAACCGAGGTATTTCACCGTTGAGTAACAACTGAACATCAACACGTATTTTCACTCACACATTTATAAATTAGGTCGATAGAGACAACAATACCTTTATATGTGAGCGATTGTATACCCTTAAGATATTTATTTAGCTCTACAATAAAAACTGTTCAAAGAATATAATACAATTTCACTAATTAAATCGTCTCTGGTCTCCCCATTAATATTCTTCAAGCATCAGCCCCTTTTAAAACCATTTACATAGCACTCACAACAACAAGTCTAGTTAAGGAAAACCAATGACTTCATTCCAAACAATCAACGAGATTTGACTTTGACAAACGATTCTCATGAAAAATTACTCGCTGGGAATGGTAACCTTGGATTCATATACTCTCAGCAACACAAGCTATACATTTCCATTTTCGCATTGCACAGAAAGGCCAACAATGCGAGACCATATTATTATACTGGATATGTGTGACTTGATGTTATTCGTGTGTACGCATTATAATTATGGAAGTTTCTTTGCGAATTTGCGTGTATAGTCCCATCTGTTGGTAAGTAGTGAGTACAGTCCATGAGCATATGCAATCTGCAATAATCAAAAGATGTTAGGTACATCGCTATGTCCGAGTGATAGGCTATTATCTCACACATGCATGAAATTACTTGTAGAGAATCGGGGTGTGATGTTCCTCCACCACAAGGGGAGGATCCTCCTACCAGGCTCGGTGGTATTGCCTGGCGGACAGCTGTCCGGTCTGTAGCGTTTTTGGAAGCAGTATTTATATATACTTGCAGTGAATATGATCGCTGTCGCGATTCAGCGCTCTTTGACATTTCTGACAATCAATGTTATCCGTCATTCATTATGTGCGAGTACCGCTAAATACTCATTACCAAACCAAAGCACTACATCCTTCGGCCGTCTATGTAACTGGAGTTTGGTAACCAGGTTTCCATCAAGCCTTTTTCCTTACAAGCATTTATTGCTATTTGGTGGCAGTTCAAAGATATGACAGTGCTCAAGTTGTCCCGTAAATCTCTCCTACCATTAAAATTTAAAATATTTATTTACGTCAAACGTTTTGTGTAACAAAAAAGAAATAATTGATATAGATAATATCAATATCTGCGATTCGTAACATTTTATAAATCGATAATTTAAAAGGGTAGTATTTAAACGCAAATCATAAAATATCCTTTTTCTATGCAATTAAATACCGAATTCCCATCAAAATTACTGATTGCACAACAAAATATTCAACTCAAAATATCACTAAACACACTACAATTTATTATCACAGCGCACAGCAATTTTTTCTAAAGCAAAAACTTTTTTATCAATGCACAGCTAATAATCTTAATGCACATTATACATGTTAACTCTTTTTCTTTTAAATATAGCTTCTATTTTTATAATATTTACAGCAGTTTTTCTAAATCAAACAACATTTTATTAGTCACAGTCATCTTATTATTTATTAATTATCACATAATGAGATCAGCAAAAAAAAAATAAAATTAGATACAAAATTGTAATTTATTGAATTATTAAAGCGGGTCTTGCTTTCGCGGGGCGTCCACGCTTCCTTTTTTGCCCAATAGGCACATTTTTAGCTTCTGCAGGTGGCGCCACGTACTGTCGTCTGTTACGATCTATGATAATAAGAAATTGGTAGGTAGTATAATATTATTTTATTTAGTGGGTGGATTCAAAAAGGGGTCGGAGTATCACACAGATTGATTCTAGATGTTTGTCCAGATGTTATGGTCGCAGTTCTAACCTAACCTAACCTACTACTTTACCCATAATTGACCTATGCCATAACTTTTTTAAAGTTTTTCAGTTAAGTTGTTCTGCTTTTAGAAATAATGCAATGTAAAAGGATTTTTTTGTTATAATAATCATTAAATTTGCCGAGCATGGCTTCTTGAAAATTAAGACATATATGATGAACAGATTTTGTTGTACTTACTGGTTAATATGCGACTGGGATAGTTATTTTGCTATGAAATATGGTAAATTTGATGTGCAGTCAGTATTTATGCTATGCATGTAGTATTTTTGTACAAAAATAAATTTAACTGTATTGCATTATGAGGAAAAAAGGAATGTCATATTGATGTGTAATTTCGAATTATCTGCAGTTTGAGTTTTGTTAAACATTTAGTTTAACTGTAGTGAAGTAAGTTATTTGATGTAAAAAAGAATATAAACGATGAGTATGTATTGATAGGCGATTATTTATTTGATATGCAATATAAAATATCCCAATTTAAAACAATTTGAAGCGTTTAAAAGCCCAGTATTGTATAAAACGTAACAACTTTATTAATTGTCCGAAATTATTTTTCAATTTTATATTTATGTCATGTTATTTGTTTTGTTAACACAAAACTTTGAGTTTTCTAGGAATTAATGATACTAAAAACAAAAAAAACATGTAAATATTATTAAATATTATTTTATCTGGAATAGAATTGTGTCCGGTGGGTAGCGATGGACCCACCCACACAGGCCCTAAACATAATAGGTGAAGTGGGTCTTAAACCTCTGCCGTATGTTTTTATATATTATTATGTTCTGGACTTCAAAAGCCTTTCTCGGAAGCCTGACAATATTTTTTCAGCGTCACACATTACATTGAGCAATTGACAAGGGTTTGACCCTAATTAGCTGTATATAAAAAATAAATAAAAAATAAAAAATAAAATAAAGTTTATTACCAAAAGAGATACATACATTGTTTTTACAGTGGTTTCCAAACTAGGTGTTCCTGTGTTTTGGAAACCTAACTTAATAATAATAATATTTCAAGTTGTATCTGAATTGAAAGATACTAATTTAAAAATAACAAAGGATATAAATGGAGAATTTTACAAAAATATTGTGTGTGTGTGTGTGTGTTTATGTGCGTGTGTGCGTGCGTGTGTGTGTGTGTGTGTGTATAAAGGTGGGTGGGTGTGAGTATTTGTATGCCCTTGGATTTAAAGAAGTAAAACCTCTGTTTCTTCGTAATTTAAGGTTAGTAACCACTCTGTTACAACGTTTTTGCAGGCAAAACGTGCACGATCCTTGATGTTGCAAGTGTTATATACCTTGTTGTAGACATGGGAATGTATAAAAGTAGGACATCGCCTAGCCAGAAGGGATATGGTTCTAGTCGGTGGCAGTCTAAAAGTGCGTTTGGTGATAAGGTTACTGTAGTCTGATCTGTGGGTTATTGTTTTATGGGTATGTAAGGTTGCGCTAATAATAAATAATTGTCTTACTCGGAGCACTGTAAGTTCTTTATATAGGGTATCTGTTGGATAGTAAAATGGCCTACGTAATGCTACTTTTAGTACAGCTCTTTGCGCCCTTTCAAGATCTATAAGCACAGTCTTCCCAGCTCCACCCCAGACTCCAATGCCATATTGTATCACTGCCTGACATAACGCGAGGTACACTGTTCGAAGAATCTTAGTTGGAGTACAGTCTCTTAGTTTTTTCATAACGTATATGAACTTTCTTACGCGTTTTGTAAGATGTTGAACGTGGGATTTGTAGGAGAGATGGTCATCAATTATTATTCCCAGGTATTTCAGGGAGTTTGTGCGTTCCACTTGTTCGCATGTGCAGATGGAGAAAGAGTTACTAGGTGAGTTTTGACAGGTATGGTATTTAATTGATAGGTTTTGAGGTGGATTGGCAATTCGCGATTTACAAAATGTGATATATTTAGTTTTCTTTATGTTTAAAGTTAGGAGGTTATGGCTCAGAGTATTGGCAATAAGTACAAGTCCCCGTTCAGCGTATTCGAAAGTTTGTGCCCAAGTATCTGCGTGGAAGATTACGGCTGTGTCATCAGCATAGGATATTATTTCACCATTTTGTAGGGTTAGATGTAGTAAGTCATTCATGTAAATAGAAAAGAGTGTAGGTCCTAGTATGCTGCCTTGTGGCACGCCAAAATCTATTGGTAAGGAGTCACTAACGTATTGCCCAGCCTTAACGAATTGTTGCCGGTTAGTGAGGTAGCTTTTGAACCATTGTAGTGGTGTTCCTCTGATTCCCGTAGCATCAAGCTTTTTAATAAGTAAGTCAGTCGAGATAGTGTCAAAAGCTTTGGCTAAGTCTAGAAAAATGGTAAGACACCGTTCTCTATTTTCAATTTTGCTGGATACTGTATTTACTAGCAATGAGATAGCATCTTCAGTCGACCTCCCTTGCCTAAAGCCAAATTGTCTATCAGCTATAAGATTATTTTTTTCCAGAAAGCTGACTAGTCGCTTGTTTACCACCTTTTCTAGGATTTTAGAGAAAATGCTCAAAAGGGCAATAGGTCTATAATTTTCTGGATTGTCGAGGGGGCCAGTTTTGTGGATAGGACAGATAGCTGCTGTTTTCCAGCAGGATGGAAAGGTCCCCATTTCTAAGCTGAGATTTATAATGTAGGTGAGTGGTGCTAATAAAGCCTCGTGAGACTTCTTAATTAAAGTTACTCCTATGCCGTCAGGTCCTGGTGAACTCTCATTTTTCAGGTTGAATATTATATTTTTTATTTCATTTTCGTTTGTTGGGAACAGGTAAATAGAAGGTGATGTTGTATTGTGTGGCGTAAATTTGTTGGCAAGAGACGTTTGGGTTTCCGAAAGACGATTTAGTATTTGGTTTGCGAGATTCTTGCCGACTGAAGTGAAGTATGAGTTGCATCCGTTTAGGGTTGTTTTAGGGTCACTTGCTTCTGAAATAATTGATGGTGTTTTATTTTTAAAAGTTGGATCGATTATTGATTTAAGAGTCTGCCATAACTTTTTGGGATCTTTGCGGTTTTCATGAATTTCGGAGCTATTATATTTGGATTTTATGTTCCTTAGTAAGGAGTTGCAGTAGTTTCTATATCGTTTATAGACTAGTCTTTTTATTTTATCATCAGGATTCGATTTTGAAATTGTGTGCAACTTGTCTCGATGCCGCATGCATCTCATAAGACCCGGAGTGATCCAGGGCTTTAAAATCTGTTTATTTCGAGGGATTTTAACTTCGTATGTATACTTTAGGAGTGTATTAGAAATTATTTCTGTAAATGAGTTTGTTGCGACTTCAACAGATGTTTCTTGAAAGATAATTTGCCAGTCTGTTTTAAGTAAATCAGTAGCTATCCTATCTTCGTCGGATTTTAATTTCCGCTGGCGGCGGCTTGTTCTGGATGTAGTTGTCAACGGGACTGTAGACATGACTATATCGTGATCTGTGATGGAGCTGTTTAGAATTACACCCGTCGCTTTCTTAGTGGACTTAATAAATATATGATCAAGACAAGCTTTTTCTCTCGTAGGCTTAGTGATCGCTGGCAGAAGTCCATGAGAAGTCATAATCGATAGGTAGTCATAGTGTTTATTGTTGGTGGTGTTGCAGATGTCTATATTAATGTCTCCAGTAACTACTATTAGTGGAAATATTTTAAAATTATTCAGAGTTGAGTCGAGAGAAAGATTAAAGTTAGTGAGATCAGTAAATGAAGGTGAGCGATATATTCCTATTAAGGCAATTTTATTGTTTAGCAATACAAGGAGGCTATCTGCGTCATTTATTTTAAGGTCAGAAACCGTTGCTGTCCAGGTCTTTTTTACGTAACAGATAACACCCCCATTTTTGTTTGTTTGTGTGGTCGATCTATATACGTTATAATCAGGTAGGTTGTCTAATATGGACCCGTCACTAAGCCAACATTCAGTGAGAATAATAACATCAATGCTTACGCTTATACGTTTTAAGGCTACACAGAAGTTGTCAAAATTTCTATGGTAACTCCGTATATTGTAAGAGAGTAAAGTTAAATTGTTATTTGAGGTTTTGATGTAGTTCTTGCAAAGTTCTAGTTGATCAATTGTGTGACAGTTTAGTGTTGTAAAATCTTCAATATTTTCAGCGACCTCAAGTAACGCCATTGTCATAAATTAATATAAAAAGAATGATGATGTTTTGTATATATTTCGTCACACATAATATATGGTATTTTTTATGAGATTGCAAGAGTGTTGGAAAGTAGTGGACATACGTGAGAATTAATTGTGTATGTGGTTGCACGTGAGAATACATGTGTGTAGTGTTGAACGTAGATAAGTTATTTAGACGTCTCTGCGTGTTTAAGTGTGTTGAGATTTTGTGGTATGGAGCTACAGGCGTAGAGTTAGTTTGTAAGTGCGTTGTTGTGTTGTGTTTTTGTGAAAGGGAGTGTGTGTGATGGTGCAAGTATGTTGTAAGTGTAATACAAAAAACAGATTCAATTGGAGTTAACATTTTAACATAACTTATAAAAAAAAGGAAAAGTGTTTTTAATTCCAATGTGATACATATAGAATCAATGACATATAAATTATTGAGAGAGAAGATTAAATAATTTATATTTTTTAAAGATGCTATTGTTGAATATTTAAACATTACAAATATAAAATTACTTAAAGGTATCTTACAGGTAGTAGCGTTTAGTCTAAGATAAAAGTTGTACTTTTGTAAATGAGATCTATTGTTTTTTATACATACTATGAGCGTGTTCTGCGTATGTTGTAAGCTACTTGCTTTGTTGTGGCGTCGTTGGAGATTCAGCGGTGGCTTGGCTTGTTGTTGTGGAGATGCGATCCAGATCAGCATTACGTCGGATGTGTAATGCTGGCAGGCCTTCTTCTTTGCGTATAAGTATTGATCCGTTTTTAATCCAGCAGAATTTGTAGTCATGCTGTTTAGTGTAGTCTTTGGTGTTACGAAATAACTGCTTATTTTTCGGAGTAAGGCGGTCGTTCACGTAAAGCTTGCGTGTTGTACCACCAACTTCGATGTCTGATGACGTTATATTGCGCCTGGTTTTTGCTGCACTCGCAAACTCGTCACGCTTGTATCGGCGCGAGAATCGAATTACAATGGGACGAGGAAGTTTCGGTTCATCCTTACTGGGTGGGCGACGAGAGCCAGTTCTTGAGGCGAAGTCTAAGTCGTTGTTATCCAAGTCTATTCCGATCTTGTGAGCCATGACTTGAACGATGTGAGTGATGTTTTCATTGGGTAGTTCGTTTACTCCAACGATCTCCAAGTCGTTCCTCAGTGCCTCTTGAGCTTGGTTGTCCAGCTGTTCTTGTATCGAAGATATGGTATCGTTAAGGGTAGTTATTTCATCTTCGTACTTCTCTAGCGAGGTGATACGTTTTTCGTGGTCGTCTTGGCGAGCGGTGCATAATGTAAGGTGCTCTGTTAGTGTCTTGATGTGTGTTTTTAGTTCACACATGTCTTCACGCAGTAGTTGTATTTGCGTGGCTAGAGTACTTAATATGTCAGGATCAGCATGGTAAGCAGATAGGGTTGGGCTACTGGTCTGAGCTGTTGAGCTACCGTTTTGATTTTTTGCTGTGTGGCGTGTTTGTATCGGAGTATTTGTGTTGACACGCTTCGGCTCATTGCATTGACATATCGGGCACGTCCAACTGTTTCTCGCTTCTTCTGACAATCTCGGTGAGTTCACGCACAGAGCATGGTAGATGTGGATGCATTTGGTGCACTTTATAAAATGTGCAGATCTATTTATAGACTTGTTGCATGCTGCACAAGTATTAGCCATTTTGCAATCAAACCGACTTCTTGAAAAATAGTAGACGGCAACTTTTTGGCGCGAAAAACGGCGGGAGCGCGCGCGCCGGCCGGTGAGGTGAACGGTTGGTAGGAGACTCGCGGGAGTGAAAGCGGGCGCGGGCGGCAGGGGCAATGTTGTACATTGGTTTTCTATCGCTTTGCCACGGATCAAACAGAATTTCTACCTTTGGTATGTTAAAAGTTGCATTCCAACAGTTGTAGACCCGAAACATAGGGTGCGTGCCGCCGCGCCGAACACCCCGGTGTTTATCTCGCGCCTGCACTACACCACCGAGGCAGAGGATATCGCGAGATATGTCAGCCAGAAGCTGAATCATGTACTAAGAGTGCAGCTGTTGGAGTCGCGCCACAACGTCAACTTCAAGGCGTTCGTGGTGCGAGTGCCGACCTGTATGCTGGAACAGGTGCTTGATGAAAAATTTTGGTCACAGGGTGTTGTTTTCCGTCGCTTCCGCGAAATTATTCCCCAGGAACGCACCAAGACTTAGTGCAAAGGAAGTGAATTTATAATTATGTATTTTTAGGTTAAGGTATTTATCTATGGGCCTATGCAGCCTGAAATAAATGATTTATTATTATTATTATTATTATTTTAACTGGTGGAAATCAAATGCTTCAATACAATAGACAGTTCGAGTGTCTCGGCATCTGTGGTTGGATGTTAATGGGTTAAAAAAAGAAACTAATAATAAAAATAGTTAATAACCACCAGACTGAACAAACATAAACATAATTTAATTTTAAACAGAGAACCTGAAGATTATTTTTTTTAGTATCAATTAATAAATACTGACACTACTATGTTTAAAGTATATACCTTTTATTTCAAAACAAAACACTAATTTTATAACTGCACCTGTCTTGTTAATCTTTACATCACCCAAAGGTAGACTGGTAGAGAGTGCCGTAGTGTATCTCGTAGCCGCGAAGTAAATACCTTCTACGAGTTTGTAAATACCCTCTACAAGATTGTAAATTGCGATTGTAAAGTAATAACGCGTCTTAGCCTCAGCTTTTAATAAGATGTTGTAAGAAGTAATTGCTGTTAATCGCCCATAATAGGATTACTTACGGTTTTACGGCGAGCAAACGAGGGGAATAAAGGAATTAGGCTAAAATCGTACGTAAGGGTGTAGGGTATTAATTAAAGCGAACATAATGCTCGAATTCGGTCTGTTATGTTGTTTGGACTGTAATACCCAATTATGAATAATTTTATTTAACAATGTTTCTTTTACGTTTTTTATCACGGCCGGCATAGCACAAATATCTATTGGTAGTAAATTAACGCATATATACGTGTGAAGCATTTAAAATTGTTTTGATGTATAGAACTGCCTCGATGGACTAGTGGTTAGCATATACGCCTCTCACCGCGAGGTTTTGGGTTTGATTCCTAGGTGTACAAAGTGTTATTTGTGAACTTTTGAAATATATAAAACTATACTAATAAAATAAGTCCGTTGGATTTGTTTGTTTCACGCTTATTACTAGAATAACTAGTTGAACTCGGTAAATATTTTTAACATTTGATAGTCTCAATCAGCAGACGATGAAGAGCATGGGCTCTAACTGACTGTCCTTCACAGTCTGCTAAATAGCAGACTGTTTTGTATATTGCGTTAGAATCTGCGGGATCACAAAAGAAATATTTAATTATAAGTAAAACTGTGTAAGCAGCGATAGCCGAGTGGGAGATCGTAGGACTGCTAAGTCAAAGATCTCGGGTTGAGACTACGGCGCACACGTTAAGATTCGTCTTTTAAAAAGATATGTGTGTATTTGTCATATAAATTATCGCTCGCCAACGGTGAAGGCAACATCGTGAGGAAACATGCATGTCTGAAAGTGCCTAAGAAATGCTCTAGGGTGTGTGAAGTCTACCAATCCGCACTTGGCCAGCGTGGTGGACAATAAACCAACCCTTTTCATCATGAGAAGAGGCCCGAGCCCAGCAGTGGGACATGCATTAGATACAGAGCTGCTATTAAAATTGTGAGGCACAGCTAGCATGGTATAGAATCACGTACAAACGAATACCCTCCAGCGACTGTTTAGCTTTAATTGATTCCGTGAACTTGCTTTAATTAGTGTATAGTTTAAGTAAATATTACCTTTGTTATACGTGTATTGTGTTTGTGAGCGAGTGGGGAGTATGTCGAACTGTGGGTCCCCACCGTATACCTACTGGCAGAAAGAGGGAACAATCGATAGTATATTTCTCAAACATGAACGGGTTGTAACTTTAATAATATTCAGCCCCAGTTTTAAAGTTGTTAGATAAACTTTACTGGAAGGATAATCATATACCACACATAAATAAAAGTGACAGCTGTGTTCTTCTTTCAAGTGTAACATGTGTCATTTTCGAATTCACTCCGGCATCTCAGAAACAGGCCCTATCTTTATCTATATTTTTAGGTTTATCATATCTAAAACACCAAAACTTGTTTGTGCCTATTTACAAAATTGTTTTAATCAATAATTAATTTACAAACGAACTAAATAAATAAATTATTTTTTTGACAAAATGGGCACAAACAACATGCACTTCAGTAATTATGATAAGATATGTAAGAAAATGATAAAAACTGCTAATATTAAATAGATAGTATTTAAATTAAATCCGAATAGGTTTGTACTGGAAATACGCCATCAATAGTTTCCTCTAAAGCGTGATCCTCGCTCCGGAAACTACAGTTAATTGTACACTACGGCTGTGTAGTGTTGATTGTAGCGATGAGTTTTGATTCTCTTTTAAACACATAACATCTTTATTATTGATTTTCGCACAACATAATTATATGTTTGTAACATTTAAATCAATCATTGGGATCCTAAATCAAAAAAAAAACTTCGGACTACTTTAAATACCCTGTAAAAGTGAAGAAGTATTTTGAAATCGGTGCAGTATAGTAACAACATACTATATAGCATCGTGTCACTATTCGTGTCCTTACCTCTATATAAATACGGTCGACATTTGATTAACAGAAATTCAAATTCTCTGTGATTCCATTTATGGAACACCCGTGCCGATCTTAAAAACTTCTTTGCCTCTATAATGATAGATTATTCCTGAGTTTTATAGGCTATTATTATTATGTTATCGAGGTACAACACGGATAAAGCCGTGCACGGGTACTGGTATTGTATTTAAGGTTGATAAAACAGTTTCATGCAATTAATGAGTCATTACACATACCAGACACAATTCAGACTACGAAGAACTATCTACCAGACAAATAATTAAATGTCAGATACATTTGCATTGCCATTCAATGCGATTTTGATTTCAATAATTCTTAATCCGTAACGTGAACGTGACTTTGAATATGTAATGAAATAATGAATTCGTTATCTGTTAGAGTTATAGTTCACGAGAATATGATCAAATTTGGACCGATATTTTAAGTTATCTAATTGAAGAAGAGACAAATAAAATTACATTGAGTTTTAATATCGATAAAGCTTTTTTTACTAAACCGCCAAAACTAAAAAGTAATAAGATATTAAGTATTCTTAATTGTCCCGAGAACCTTGATTGTGTCTAATACACTGAATACGTAGGTAGGTATATATTTTACTCTTTAAGGACAATTAGACGTAATGTTTACTCTTTTAATATACAAAATCTCGTGTCATAGTGTTTGATATTACCGGAGGAGATCTCCTCTGAAGCGGCTTGACTGTTTATAAAATTGTTTTGTGTTCATCATGTAGGTCTGAGAATATGGCGTAGACTATTTTTTATACCGTAAGGTGAAGATCGAAGGTGGAAGCTTGTATTTAAAAAAAGCTATTTATATACTTTATTTAAGGAACGATTGTAAAGGGATTGCAAAGGAATCAGGGCTATCGCATATGAATTCCCCGCTAGAGGTGCTTGTGTAACGTGTGGTCTTTTCTTGAATTTATAACTGTCTTTAGAGGCACAGTTTTTTCGGACGTTCTGAAGACAAACTTTTTACGAGCGACAAATTACGCACTTATGCATGAGGCGCGTATGAAGCAAAAGAGAAGGACGTATTAATGTTCCCATTGAAATTGGAACAAAAATCAGTTCAACTTAATAATTTTTGTTCCAAAATGTATGTCTTCAAAACGCTCCAAAGAACTGTGCCTCTATAAAACAATATAAACTCAATGCTCGGGATAAATCAGTGTCTGTCAACAAAGTTTTACAGACCTTACTCTACAGTTGCGCCTCCTGGTGAGACAAAAAAGGATAGCCCTCAATGACTTACTTGCAAAAACAGGCTATAGAAACTTGTTAGCTTAAGAATGATGAAAAATAGAATCTATCAACAGTTGTTGGTTCTCGCACGCAGGTATAAATTAGCTGATGGTAATAAATAACGTAATTCAAACCCAGTCCGAAGTGGTTTTCAGAGGATATTGGCATTAGTACGGGTAATACCTATTCATACCTAAGGATTATTAAAGATAAACAATAAATAATAATCATAAAAGAACGAAAAAAGGTTTTAAAAGTTTGACAACGCACGAGTGATGAACAGTCTATCAGGAAACGAATCCATGACTGAACTGGCAAAGCATCTATGCAGATGGTGCAAGTTCGAATCTTGCTAGATTCTTAATTTTTAACCTTAATATTGTACAAAAATATAATATTACGTACTTTTTTTACAGTAAGTTAGCAAGCAAATATATTTGCCCGATGGTAAGCAGTTACAGTAGCATAATAATTATTAAGCTAGTAATTAACATAATAATTATGTCACTTGTACCTATGTAATGTATGTTGTTCAATCTAATTGTCTTCAAAGCAAGAGTAAATAGGTATCTGATAGGAAAGCTTGCTCCACCATAGACAGCATCATGACTTACCATCACGTGAGATCGTGCTCAAACGCATGTCTATTTACCATAAGAAATAAAAAATATAGTTACATATTTCCTTTATGCTACGTTTTTGTTTAATACGCTTACGTTAATAATACATGTGTGCCTATATAATGATATAAGACATATTCTAGATTTAGCCGTAAAACGTACAACATTAAGTGTCGCTATTAAAAACCAGTTCAGAAACCTAATTACAATTTGTTTTCAGTCACGCGAAAATTAATTCATAGTACCGTACGTACGTTATTCGGTCGAAAATTGGGTCAAATACGTCAGGAATGAGGTGATACCAAATTGAATATATTAAAATAATATTTTGTTGTTATTATGAATCAAACAGTGAGTTATTTCTGTACTGGATTCTATATTTACATTGAACGATGGAAAGGCAATATGATGTGAACGTCACCGTCTCTCTGACCTCATTGGGCTACCGACAGCCTATCAATATGCCTATTAAGCGATTTTTCAGATGAGTGACTGCCGCAACATGAGTAATGGTCGTAGATCGACCGGATAACGGTAGTAATCTCTTTAATTTCATATTAACTTGCCGTTACAGCAAATGATTTAGTATCGTTTAGTAAAATTCACATCAATTAAGAGAATGAATCAGAATGAAATTAAATATAAAAATGATATCTAAACTTTTAGAATTGAAATTAACAAAAAAAAAACCGACTTCAAAAAGTAGGTAAACTAAAAAGCAAAAAATAAATTTACTTCGCACAAAATAATACGTTTTTTCATTTAGTTAAATATAAATTATTAAATAATTATTTTATAATTCTGAAGTCGGTGCCAAGTAAAAACAACCTTTCTACAATATCAAATTACAGTTCACACAAAAAGGGAGGCGTAGTTGTGCTAGTGCGCGGTCGCCCAGTATTGGTACTTACCACAGAAATATAACTAATATTCAGTTAGAAAAATGTTGTTAGAACGATTGATATTATCTATACAGAGTTATTAATTGTTTACTTGGCACCGACTTCAGAATTATAAAATAATTATTTAATAATTTCTATTTAACTAAATGAAAAAACGTATTATTTTGTGCGAAGTAAATTTATTTTTTGCTTTTTAGTTTACCTACTTTTTGAAGTCGGTTTTTTTTTGATAAAAATTATTTTATTTTACGATTTTAAGTGATGGGTAGACCGAGCAAGAATGTTTCTCGAATAAGGAGACGATGGTTACTTGAGACGGAAAACTTATTTATAATAAACAAGAATTAAATCCTTTCTCCTAACTATTGAGGAGTTGACCTTCCATCATCAGCTCAACCACATAAAATTATTGCGACCAAGCGTAAATCCTGGCCCCAGATAATAAAAAATGAGGGTTGCCCCCGATTTCTCTGGGGTCCCATCATCAGATCACGACATGCTGACAATGGGACCACCTTTGAAATATCTCCGTTCCAACAGCTCACTTGACATCATAACTAGCAGTCTGAATATGTGTACAGTAGCGAAAGAATTATCCTTTAACTCCTAACCATTAAGGAGTTGACCTTCCATCATCAGCTCATCCACATAAAAATACGTAAATACTGGTGTAGCTTTGAAAAACACACTAAAAACATTACATGTGCCTATAAAATTTGAGGGTTGCCCTCGATTTCTCTGAGATCCCATCATCAAATCACGACATGCTGACAATGGGACCCCTTTGGAATCATCTCCTGTCCAACAAAAAAAGAATCATCAAAATCAATTCATAAACGACGGAGATATCCGTGAACAAACATAAAAAAGCAACATATATACGAATCGAATTGAGAACCTCCTCCTTTTTTAGAAGTCGGTTAAAAATCGTTTTTAGCAATCTAATATTAGGCTATCCATCCAATTCTTTATCCTAAAAAGGTAAAATCAAGATGTCTTCTAATACATCTGAGTATAAAAACATGTAGAGAGGTAATTGGAAGACAAAAATATCTCTATTACTTTCCGAAGAAATAATCTCCGTCTTAGATGTCGATAAAAAAAACTCCTAGCAATTTTCCACCACTTATATTTTTTTTTACAAATTACATAGGCAACGGAACAACGTAATAAAGCAACATGCAAAGCTATAATGTCTGATAATCATCCTTATTATTTGAATCCGGTCTCCCCTCGTATTTTAACTCACATTAATGGCTTTCCTAGAACTCGCGGGGAGACGTATTAATGTCTTCGAAATGACACCACGACAAGAATTGAAACGAGGAAAATAGACAGACAAAATATTTCTCTCATAAATCATACAATAAATCTTTTATTT
This sequence comes from Hypena proboscidalis, assembly GCA_905147285.1. NCBI lineage: Eukaryota > Metazoa > Arthropoda > Insecta > Lepidoptera > Erebidae > Hypena > Hypena proboscidalis. The sequence continues at coordinate 15,103,438 of LR990131.1, forward strand.
TTTTCGTAAGGAACGTCTTTTGTTATCGATTACGTAACTCAAAAAGACGCTAATGGGACAAGATCGTTTGAAGTGGATATAGCTATAGGTAATAAATCGTGGGTAACTTTGAAATAAGGACCTAGTTACACGTTGAACTTTGGATTGTATAAATTGTTGTAATAGTTCGGAATGGTTTAATGATGACACGGACAATCAAGTTTTTTAATAAGGATTTTCAATTAAATTGAACAACAACTGAAGAAAATGTTTGTAATTTATTAGATTATAAGATAAAGAACCGAAAAAACATAAAACAGTTGCTTTTAGCTAGAAGAAGCTAACTTCTTCAAACAACGTGGCTTATAAAACACTGGTAGCAGTTAACACAAGCCGCCAATTCTGTTAAGTTAATTTTCTCCTGATGAACAAAATTAACTTGCTTCAACAAAATATAAATTAGGTTACAAAAATTAAAATATTTTTCACCCAAAGAAAGGAACTTTGTTGTAAATTATATGACCTTTCGGACATTGTTAGAGTTGGCTTACAAACAGACGGTCCTTGAAATATTTGCATAGCCGCAAAACAAACTAAGGCAAGACAATGAGCAAAGGTAATTCTTGCGAATTGTGGTGGTCTTACTATTTCATATGTGACAAATTATACTGTGAAAACATCACTCCAGAATAGATGATAAATTCATGCGGCACTCAGGTTCATTCCTTTGGAAAGGTCAATATATTCTGGAGATTTGCGCGGTCAACCATCGTTTCTAACTATCAAAATATACACTGACCTTTTCGAAGGATGAAACGAGAATGGAATAAGCCAACTGCACGAGGAAAAGCTTAATAATATTTACGATTATTTTGTTACATCTTATAAATTTTGCATTGTTGCAGTTTTCCTCAAGAGTAGAATTTCTACAAATCGGAGTAGCGCTCGTACTGCGCACAATAAGATTAGTGGTCGTATACACGGTCGGCGGAAAGAAAAGCAGTAAATTTATTCAGTCGTGTTGAAGTATTGTTGTGAATTCAAGCAGAAGCAAGCATTGACGTCATTGTAGACTATGATACTCCATTGATATTGAATACAAAACTTTCTGTTAAGTACGTTAAAGCTCTCTATTCAACGTAAGTACAAAATCCTATTACATTTGTTTACCCATAGGGGTCATTCGCTAAACAAAAGAGTAATCCAATAAATAGAAGAACAATAAAAGTTTAGAATTTATCAGGGGCTTGGTGGGCGATAACCGTAATAAAGTGTAGTGTCAGCTTCAATTTCACTAGAAAGTTAAATCAGCAAAATCCGGTTGACGTTATTGAACAAACTAATTTAATTGTGCTGGCTCGGATCGCATAACATTTTTAATTGGTAGCATAACATAGGTTCATAGCGGATGTATTTACTATGGGTAATAAGCCAATTATTGCTGGCTTGATTTTCCCAGAGGTTGATGAAACTATTGGAACAGATTAGGAATCGATTTGATATCACAGCCTGACGCCCTGACGCTTTGTTGTGTGATGTCCATTATGGCGAACAATGTTTTGTGAGATTATTATCCTGTATACTGGATCATCAGTGATCATGGTTATTTTAATCAATCGTCTTTAATACTTCTTCTTCTTATCGTGTCAATGACTTGTACATAGCAAATTATACTGTCTTAAACCAGTAGGTGGCCACTTCGACCCTTTTTTTGTTGGTCCGTATAAGGTCTTCGCGTTTGCAAGTGGCTCGAAGTAAAGGGCAAGACATCAGAGGGGCCATACTCGCTAGGGTTGAGTTGATAAATCCCCACTTGGCCAGATTGTCTCTGCAACGGCCGACCTGAGTCCGAAGTATGTTAAGGGACTTCCAGATCGGTCACTGGAGTTCATTCCCAGGTGGCAGATGGTATGTTATGTTATGATGTCTGTAATACTGACATGATGACTAAGACAACAAACACAACAATCTACCTCTTAGATTCTAAGATAACACAAGATCTGTCGTTTAATAAAACGTGTGGTCTTAGGATAATGCCACGCAATTTGCGATATGTGTCGGTATAAAGAACACATGAACAAAGTCTTCCCCTTAACAAAACCTAAGTAAGGTGTTAATTAACGCATTCTTAGAATATATTTTTAGTAACAATTTGCTTATTAAATATTTACAATACTAATCTAACTATAATTTAATATTTTAAACTAATGAAATAAATACCTAACTATATACACCTAAGAATAATAAAAATTATTAAATAAAACAAAACTCGTAAAAAAAACAGACAACAATCTACAATAACAATAACAATTTAGGTTAACATAATATAACTGATAAGTCTTGATAGGGCAGATTGTTATGTTAATAAGATATCATAATTTTAATTATTGATTTCTTAAATAAAAAAAATTGGGAACATAGTTTGTCTTATAATGGTTCTCAAGACTTTAAGAGTAGGTACCATTTTTTAGCAAACAAATTAGTGATTCCATTATCTGTTCAGATACTGGCACACATTTCATCTCTCCACTTCGTATAGTTTTTGTTCAATGGAATCCAGTGGGACTGGTTTAACAAAGCACTTGAGTTCTATCGACGAAACGGAATTTCTACGAAATTTGGCTTGGATGGCTTTTATAGTTCCTTTTGTATGTCGCTGTCATTTTATTTCAGAAATGATTGTCCAGTCGGGTACACGCAAAATTGGTTAAAGGATATTTTCCTGGTATAGCAAACATATAGACATAGACACATACATGTACCTACTTATACTTGGTCACACTTTTGTAAAATTTTCCATAACATAGCATTACGTTACGCCCATGTAATCCAGATTGGTGTAAGGAGAAGTGTTTTACATCCGCATTTCACCTGTTATGTTGAGGTCCCATGAGTCAAGGAGTGAAACTACTGCGTATCGCTATCAATTTATTGCTGCCACAAACTCACAACTCACTACCACGGCAACCATTGGACAACCTGAACAACAACAAATTGAACCTATTTTATATTACAAACGAGTTGCTAGAAATGTATTGTGCTCGAATAGTTTCGTTATGTGATGCAAACTTTTTGCTATATCCCCGTGGCGCTATCTAGTACGCCTTGATGTAAGCTCCCTACTAACTTTAAAACCCTAAATTACTCTCTTAAAAACAACTATTAGGAAAACCTTGTTTGAGAAGTTCATTTATTACTACTGAAGATCAAAAATACGAATTTTCATGAATTTAAACTTCAAAAAATTTCTCTCAGGGGTCGTATTTCCAAAAACCACATCATAGTGTGCGCTTACTTAGAATTTTAGATTTTACGCCGCAGTTTGGGCTCTACGTTGATGAATCAGTCGGTTGGGCGAACAATTATATATGTATAGATAATTAATACAACTGCGATGGCTTTGACACAATTTTAATTACAATTCCGTAGCCGTAATAATGGTGATACAAGTCTATAAACAGCGCTAATCGAAATCAAAAGCTATTTACTCATTCCAATCAAACAATAGACAACTAATTGTTATGGAAGCCACGATGCGAGTACCGGTTGACATCCGATCAAGGTGCAGCCGGTAGATCTCGTAAAGTCTGTCTGTTCATCCGTCCGTCTGTCCGCCTGGGGCTTAGATTCGAGGCTGTAGTGCTGGCAAATTGACAATCATGTAAACGTATTCACTATTAACCATGCTAACTAGGAGGTAATATTAAATCATTGGGTGGTGGTTTTACGTAATATGAAAAATATTATCAGTATTTGACTTATTGTCAGTTTTTATTCAAATGACAGAATTTGTTTATAAAAATGACAAAAGATTATTCTCAATCTGATAAACATAAATTAGGTTCTCTGACAAACGAGAACAGACCAATATCAGTTTAAAAATCACATGAGGCATTGGTTCTGGTAAATATTAAAAGTCAATATCACCAATTAAGTCTCTGGTGGCTTATATGTAACATGTTTGACGTATGAAGTGTGATCATATCCATATACATGAATGTGACACACGCAAAAAAAAAATTACTGGTTTCTAACCACACGAAACTTTAAAATTACTGGTGAAATTTGCCCTTAGTAATCATAATTTTTCAAATCTATAACTAAATACTTATGAGTCCGACGTACGGATCGCGTTTCAAACATGTGTAGCAAGTGAAAAATAAAAATCGGACGGAGTAGTGTTATAAACGTTTATCTCCGCCAGACAGCACTTCTAGTCGTTCAAAAAATGTAAACGCAAATAAAATTTACCTTGGCTTCCAAAATATTTAAATTAGAACTTAATATAATTAAATTTTTTTTTTGTTAACCCCAAACTCGTCAATATAAACTGTGTTTCTGTTCACAAAACATTACAGATATAAATGTTTATAACACAGAACAAATATGATGAAAATCTGACGGTTACACTGTATTTATTTATTATATTTCTTTTATATATTAACTTCGATTCATTTTAATGTTTTTATGACAAATACAAATATTAATACAGACTAAATGTAAATATCACAATAGTATTCAGTACACGTGAGTACACGCGAGAGCTGGTCATCCTAGCTCCCCTGCTAATTAGTCAGTAGCAGTCACCATTGCCGAAATCAGCTGGGAAGTAAATAGTATTTAGTAAATACGCTTGAATCACAATTAATTGCAGAATTCCGTTTGTATGAGAAAATCATACTTCGCCTGACCCTTAACAAACTGTCTTGTTCTCTTTGGCGAAATAATATACGGCTTTATAATTTAACAAAATAAATTAAATTTTAACATCCACGCAACTCGCAAGTGAAAAATGTATGTTCAAATTATTCAGACAGTTGTAGAAATGCAAAAACATTTTCCACATCGTCATTAAATATGTATGGGTCGGATACAAAGTAGGTCGCAACATTATATCGACTTTATACCTTGGCATCCTTCATTTTTCAATTCTGGCAATCAGGATGGTATTGGGGCAAGATCACATCAAATATATACTAATGTTAGATAGTCTTCCAATCAGTTGTTAATATTCAATATTAGGTTTTAGAAACTAAACATTTGGAATAAAAACGTATAGCGTTTTACCTTACCGTACGATTATTTTTTTCATAGGCTTATACTGCCGTCTTTGGATTGGATATCTCCGTATCTCGGGAACTGTATTCACAATATTCAAATATTTTTTATATAGAGATTGTTAATGCTGTATCACTTGTATTTCTTGTAAAAGACGGGAGTGAGTAGTTTGGACTAAACAGTTGCCTAGTTAGACTATATAAAAATATAAAATTAACAGACAGAACAAATATAATTAGTCAAATAATTACTTACTTGAATTTAGCTATTTAAATATTTTTTCGGAAGGTAGCCATAATTATGTATCTGTTTGTTACGCCTATTTTACAGGCAAACCACTGAACGGAGCTTGATAAAAATAAGTATAGAGATGATAATACTCCTATTGATTAACCCCCAAAGCGATGTCGCATGTAGCAACTAGCACTAATTAATATATAATCATCACCACCCTCTATTTTAAGCACTTAGTCACAACACGAACCTATTTGATCAAATTCCAAATTAACTTTACGATTTAACAAGTTAGTCAACTTGTAAGGTCACTTTAGAATACCTCTAACTGTATTAATCAATTCGTGTCATAGGATAGAGTTTGAAACACGCTATTGATGAGATGTTTTAGGCACGAGTTTGCTTCAAATACAATTTTGAAATACTTATATCCGATCAATACATGAAATGAGAAAAAAACTACTTCCTTATTAAAAAGAACAAAAATATTTTTAATTTCATCTCATAGAATGTACCCAATCGTTTGACAAATTTTCAATCAAGGAAGTGAAAAAAATTAATAAATTTCACAAAGTTTTTTACAGCCTCATAATTTATGTGCTCAAAATATTTTTCTTTTCAAACGCCATTAATTGACCAGAGATTTAATCTTTGTTTTATCCATAGATACCTTACTGAACTTTTCAATTTTTATTCAAAACCAAATAAAAGGTTAAGTTTTAAACTTAATTTACGTAACTTAATAACTTAACTTAATTTACCCTTTTCATTATTTCAACATGTGGAATCCAAATTAAGGGAGGGTGACATAAGGGGTGCCTCACGGCTACTTTTTAGCAGTGATTCGGTAGCGCCTTGCTCTGCAGATACCCTCACGTGTTTGCAGAGCAAGCATCCCGCGCCAGCTGATGGCCTCTCTTTCCCTGATCCACTAGATAGCTCCTCCGATTATCTTACCGTTGCAGCCAAGGACGTGTTCGCAGCCGTTAGCTCCTTCCGGAATGGATCCGCTGGCGGTCTTGACGGCCTAACGCCTCAACACCTAAAAGACCTTATATGCTCAGGTGCCGGAGAAGCCGGTGATGCCCTCTTGAGGGAGCTGACGGCTCTAGCGAACCTAATGCTCTCCGGCGGTGTGAATAATGCCATCATTGACATACTTTACGGAGCAAACTTGTGTGCTCTTAGTAAAAAAGATGGTGGCATTCGTCCCATTGCCGTAGGGTGCACATACAGGCGTATGGTAGCCAAAATATGTTGCAGGTACTACAGAGCCGAACTAACATCAAAATTTCAGCCCCTCCAGCTTGGTTTTGGTTCCAAGGGGGGCTGTGAGGCTGCCGTACATGCCCTGTCAACGTACCTTGGCTGCGGCGAGGGAGAGGTCATCCTTAAGGTTGATGTGAAGAACGCCTTCAATTCAGTTAATAGGGATACCTTGTTGACACAGGCAAAAATTGAAATACCTATGATTTACAAATTCCTTTGGCAATGCTACAGGCACCCATCAAAATTACTGTATAAACATAATGTTTTGGAATCTGCAGTAGGCTGTCAACAAGGTGACCCGCTGGGACCAGTCATTTTCAGCCTAGCCATACACCCCATAATTCGGCAATTAAATTCTAAATTTAACGTTTGGTATTTAGATGATGGAACCTTGGGAGGCGATGTTGATACAGTTTTACAAGATTTGACACTTCTGAAAACTAAATTTCAACAGATTGGATTAGATTTAAATCCTTCTAAATGCGAAATATTTTTTAATAAAAACATTAACAAGATTTCGGCCCTGCCAAAATTTAACACTTTAACCCCCAATATAAAAGTGATGGAAAAACATGATCTCCGCCTCCTTGGGTCCCCAGTCTTGGAAGAAGCATACAATGGCTTTATAGACGAAAAAATACAAAATTTCAGTGAAGTTTCGGATAGACTTCTCAAAATCAGTATGCATTCTGCTTACACAATAATTCGGCATTGTCTTTTTGTTCCTAAATTTACCCATGCTCTGAGATGTTCTCAATTTTGGAAATATTTACCACTTTTAAGCAGAATGGACCTTAAAATTCAAAATTCATTCAGCAAAATTTTTAATTTGGACTTGAATGACCGAGCGTGGCTACAGGCAACTTTACCAGTTCGCTTGGGTGGCCTCGGCATTCGCAAAATTACCGATGTAAGTTTACCAGCCTTCTTGTCTTCGGTCCACAGCACGGAAGAATTAACCAGGAAAATTCTGTCTCCTACACTGGTTAATTCGGAAGTGCTGTGCATGACCGACGCTGTGAACGCGTGGCAAATGGCTTGTCCCGGGACTGACTTGCCGACCAACCCTTTCTCCCAAGGACAGTGGGACGCGCCTCTCTGCGACATCGTTCGTAAAAAACTTATCAACACGAGCACCGGTGTTGCGGAGCGCGCGCGTTTGCTGGCTGTGGGGGAGTGGGAGTCTGGCGCTTGGCTGTACGCACTCCCGTCGTCTAACATAGGGACTATGTTGGACGATGAAACATTCCGCATTGCGACCTCCCTTCGATTAGGTGTTCCGTGTGTTTCGCCGCATCGCTGTCAATGCGGTGAAGCGGTCAATAGCCTTGGACACCATGGCCTGTCTTGCAGCAGAAGTGCCGGCCGTATTCCACGTCATGCCCACCTCAACGACATAATTCGTCGTGCTCTTGTCACCGCCGGAGTGCCAGCCGTACTTGAACCCAATGGCTTGGCGCGTGACGATGGGAAGAGACCAGACGGTATGTCGTTATTGCCTTGGAAGTTAGGTAGGCCTTTGGTGTGGGACGCAACTTGCGTCGACACCCTTGCGCCATCACATCTGCCAAGCACAACCGCTTGTGCTGGCGCTGCTGCTGCATCCGCGGAGACTCTCAAGCGGCGCAAATACGACAACCTTCTTGGTAGTTACGTGTTTGAGCCGTTTGGGGTCGAAACGCTTGGGCCGTGGGGTCCACGTGCACGCGCATTATTTCATGAAATATCCAAAAGATTGGTTGACGCTTCACGTGACCCGAAGGCTGGCTTTTATCTTGCACAAAGAATTAGCATTGCCATTCAACGTGGCAATGCCGCCAGCCTTCGGGGCACGTTTGCCGTTGACAGTGATGCGGACGAGTATTTCGATGCCTAATCTTATTATTATTTTTATTATCTGTTGAAATTATTATTATTATATTTTTATTATTTTAGTTGTGTAAATATTTTAACCTATTGTATTAATTTCTGGTTTATAAGAACTAAAGGTGTCGAATTGTGCAAATAAATATAATTTATACTAAAAAAAAAAAATTTACGTAACGAACTTGTCAAAACACAATTCTATTGGACAAGCTGACAGCAAAATAACAAGGAGAAATAGTGATTATTATGATCACTATTTTGTTTGCGCAAATCCCTTGGTTTTGTGGTTGTCGTCAGAATATTTGCTCAACCGCAAGTTTAATCAGCGCTGGGGTTTCTGTCAAGCTCTCAGAGGGAATACGGAATTTGCCGTGTCTATAAGAAGAAAGGGGTATTATGAGTAATTAAGTTTTTTTTTTAATATGGTCACTTTTACTCCATATTGCTCACGAATTATCCGACGTCAAACCCTATTTATGGCCTACACACTAGAAATCTATGCGTTTTTTGTCATCAAAGGCCCATTTATACAATGCAAGATTAGCAAGACAATTCTTATATTGCTTTGTTTATCGAAATGAAAAAAAACATCCTTGCCTTGCATCGTGTAAATTTAGCACTGGGTTAATACAACAGGGCTTTAGATGAAATACGGAATATTCAGTGTGTGACAGAAGAAGAGGTATAACGAATGAACGAGGCGGTGATGTCGAGATGCATTTCTGTCAACGTCAGAATGTCAGGACCACGCCCTCGCCGCATGCGGACTCGATTAGTGAGGCGACATAGTTGATAATCTAGCTTGGATTATAAACGATTCCAAGTTGGTTTTGATAGCCAAGTACTAAAAAATAATTAAATGCTCTATCATTTACTGGCTGAATTCCACTATCCTGTCTCATTTTCTGTCAAAAGAAAAACAACACAATAAAATCTAGGCATAAATACATTTTGGTATGTAATTACTTTCTTAAAAGACTAATAGGAATCTGCTTAAATTAATTATAATAAACAGCTTTTCCCGCATGTTTACCAGGTATAAACAAAGTTTAAAGGAAATTCGGAATATTCATTGTCTGACAGAAGACGGAGCATTGCGAATGAATGAGGCGCGGTGATGTCGTGATGCATTTCTGTCAACGTCAGAATGTCAGAACCACGCCCTCGCCGCATGCCGACTCGTATAGTGAGGTCACATAGTCGATAATCTTGCTTGGCTCGTAAACGATTTCAATTTTGTTTTCTTAGTAAAATAAAAGCTAAGTATGAATAAGTAATTAAATGCTTTATCATACAGTTGTAGAATTTCAGTGTGCAGTCCCTTTTACTATAAATTAAAATAACAACACAACAAAATCTGTCAATTACTATTGGCAAATATTATAATGATTTTAATACCTAACCATGCGGGTAGAAGCTCTTGAAATAATAATAGTTTCTACCCGCATGTAAACAGCATAACAATATTATTACTGCTTAACTTTCGTGGTTTGTAGCTTAATGTTATATTATGCATATTATAGCATCCCACATAAATAATATATCACATGCAATGTAAAAAACTCGAAAGAAAATCGCCAAGATTTTATATTTCTTCTTCAAAAGATTGAAGCACGAAGGAAAGATAACCCGTAACCTTTTTCTATCGAAAAAAGCTTTTTATTCAATAGGGGCGATCCGAACACAGAATTTATTGAAGTTGGCTTTCATTAATGGAATCAATTTATCAGCCGCTAGGAAAACATTATGGGAACCTGTACTCCTGCGAAGAAAATATCCTTCCGAATAGAGTAACTAACTACTCCATTAGCAAATTGCCTAGTAATTTAACCCCCAGGTAGATTGGTGTAAGACGAGATGAATAGGTGGAAACCGTTACTGAAATTGGAGTAAGTATTGATTACGTTATAGAATTACTAAGATTTCCTTTTATTGATTGTTTATTTCTTATTTAGTAAAACACGCATAAACCTAAAAAGTTCGATTAAAAATTGATCTAATCATATTATTTTTGATTACTATAATTTTAATCTTTAGATTATTTTTGTTGCTTTGTTATTATAATGTTTATTGACGTGTTTAAACGGAATTAATTAGGAGTCTTAGTTTTTTTTAGTTTTAATTGACACATTCATTATGTCGCCCTCCTTAAGCGAACACGAAATAGCTGACTATCCCTGCTTCAAGTGTTACAGGCTTGTCAGTTTAGGAGCACCTTCAGGCTAAATAACGTTTACTGCCTGACAATTCATGGCCTGAAATTGATCCAAGGTTCAAAGAGATCGCTAAAGCAGCGTTTCTGGTAACCTCATGAAGATCAGAAGCCAGAAAGTGGTCTAGCATAACATCTTCGCTTGGTGGTTACATATACTTGTGGATCAACTAAGGTAAGAATCACACATAGGTGGGTAGTTAAAAAAAAAGTTCCAAAAACGATGATTAGCTTCAATCTATAACGTAGTTACCCCCTAGTGAATAACGAGAGTTATTAGAACTTAAATTTATGCGACACTATGCCAGGATAAACATTTATTTGCAGGAACGTGTGTAAGTTAATTTATTTTTGACATAAGCTCCTAATGAGTGTTCTCATAGCTCGCAACAAGGGAATTCTAGTAATAAATACGTTGTAATAAGTGTAGTAAAATATTGCTGCAATTTACGTTTCTCTCCTTCTCAATTTAGTTAATTTTACTTGCAATTTTAGGTGTTAATTGCTTTTATACATTGAGATTGACTAGACAAGATTCAGTAGTATTTTTACATAGAGCGATTGCTATCAGATCTCTTCTATGCAGAACCTAGAGGTCCATACGATATCTGATTTTTGATAGACTGTTTATCTATCTATTTGGCTTTTGACTACCTATAATGACTGTCTAAGATCTTCAAATAGTTTGACAGGAAACTAGTTTTAATCAAAACAAAGCATAACCATACAATCAATAAACCCAAGTAGTTTTGACTTAGACTCGAGCTCCTATTGTTTGTTTGTTTTGTTTTTACTAATAGGCGCCGAATCTATTAGACCGATCTTAATAAAATTGGAATAGAAATAGTTCAAGATCTCAGGAAGACCATAAAAGCTACTTCTTGTCTACGAACGGGATGAAAGTATTTTTAACAAAAAGAAGAGAGAGATTTTGTTTTGAGAACTTCAAAACAAATTCTAAATCATCCAAAATATTTAAACAAAGTCCAAGTTAAATAAAAGCGTCTTAAATCCCCTTCTCTCCAGATTTTCTTTGTTTCGAAGGGACAGCGATAAACGACTTCACAAATCTGCTTAGAAGTGGAAAACGTCCTGCAATTTGTTAAACTTAACTGACACATTCATAATTGTAGCTAATTTATTCCACTTTTCCCTAATAAAACGATTTTTTTTCGTATATTTTAATTGTTTGAGTAAAAAGATTTTTTTTTTTTTTCTTTAGATTTTGAGCCATTAATTATTTTGTATTAAGATGTGTGATGACTGTACTTACATGTTCACTACTAAACGTCTCGTATTAATACGAGTACCTATAATTGTAATTGTTCTTACCACATTTAAACAACGGAAGATTTTTTGTGGTATGAAAAAGTTTAATATGAAAAAACTCTGTTTTATAATAAGAGACTCTCTGTATAAAAAATCTTTTTATCAAACACGTCAAAAATATCATAATAATACATTATCCTCCTGTTTTTTTCCCAAAACATCTCACAAATATTGTTTAAAATATGGTGACAAAACTCTCATTTTTTTTACTGGTTTTCCTTACTCCATGGTATTATATCTTATTTATCTATAATGTATATACAGAATGCATGCGACATAGGGTTTATTAAATTTACACACAAATTTTAGACGTGTTCAGTGTTCATTTCCATTGATTGTAATTTACAAATCGAAAAGTAAAACGCTTTTTTTTCATTTAATATTGAAATTAGCAACTTTTTCTATATTTTTTATTTTAACCCTTAGAAATTAACAGTGGCCACGTCTAGAGTTTAGCTCGTAGGTCGTCTTCATCCCTTATATTATGTTTCTGCACATACCATGTCACTTATAAACGACAGAACGTGTGAAATAGTTATAGTTAAGCTGTGTTATAATTGAGTATATTTATAGTACTTGTAAAAGGCAGCGATAGCCGAGTGGGAGACCGTAGGACTGCGAAGTTAAAGGTCTCGGGTTCGAATCCACGGCACACACCTCTCGTCTTTTCGAAGATATGTGTGTATTTATCATATAAATTATCGCTCGCTAACGGTGAAGGAAAACATCGTGAGGAAACCTACATGCCTAAGAGTGCCTAAAAAGTGCTCGAGGGTGTGTGAAGTCTATCAATCCGCACTTGGCCAGCGTGGTGGACTATGGCCTAACCCTTCTCATCATGAGAAGAGGCCCGAGCCCAGCAGTGGGACATGTATTAGATACAGGGCTGCTATTATTATTATTATATAGTACTTGTAATATTTTAAAGCAAATTTTAGCTTTGCTATGCCTTTTTGTATTTAATATATATTAAAGTTGAAAAATTAAGAATCCAGCAGGACTCGACCAAAACCAAGTAAGATTCGTCTAGCTTAGGTATATATGTATATATACCTATACCTATGACGCTGGCACAAAAAGAGTTGTGAAATTTCGAGTCTAGCAGCATACGAATCCATAGCTGAATTGGCAAAGCACTTAGGGCTTATACCCAAGGGGTGCAGGTTCGAGTCCTGCTGGATTTTTAATTTTTCAACTTAATTATTATATAAAATATTTATAGTACTTATATTTTATTTTATTATTGTATCAGTAATGCCTGAATCAAATAAATAACCAAACCTAACCTAACCATTTATCTTTATAACAACCAATACCTGTAAATCTTAAAACTTTGTTACGTTAAAACTACTTTACTTACTTCAACCAAAGTAATGAACAAATAGCAATGACTGAGGTAATTGAGATCCGTTGAAGGTTCACAAGAGCTAAGACTTCTCATATATCAATACAAAGTAATAAGAACCCAGTAGCACGTTATACATAGATTAGCAAATAACCATTAAGCTGGAACGTTGTTATTGCAGACAAAACGTTTTGAATATCTCTTGATTACATCGACCACTTTGAAAGAATAATACTAGAGAAGAAATTTAGTCCTTTCGTCTTCTTCGTCGTGTCGATAGCTGAGTCAAATTTTATTGGCCCAATAAGTGGCCACTGTTATGGCGCTCTCATCGGCAATTTTGGGGTGCATGAAAGGAGCCACCGCGTGTGACGTACACAACGATTCTCTACGTCCGGCGCACCCTGGGCAATTCGCAAGTTCTCCAAAGCGAATTGGCTAATCCTTTCACCACGATGGCAAGTCAAAATAAAAATTTTACTCAGCCATCGACACGACGAAGAAGAAGAAGATCGGCATTTTGGACAGCCAGTAAGGTGGGCAATTGATTGCCCCTCCGTAATTTACATAGAATAATCTGGCAAAGAAGTCTGCCCCGATGGTCTAGTGGTTAGCGTATGCGCGTCTCACCGCGAGGTCTCAGGTTCGATTCCCGGGTCGGGCAAAGGTTATTTGTAAACTTGTGACGGCACGGAGTTGGAATTGTGCCCGGTGGATGACGATTGGCTTACCTCCTATCCCATGGGACTTAATGTGAATGTGGGTGTTGTACACCTCTGCCACACCCTGCTGGGTAATATAGGCGTGATGTTGTGTTATGTACATTAATGTACTACACCCACTCTTCACCAGTTATAAGAATAAGAATAAGAATAATCTTTATTACAGTCTTTTATTATTAGTTATGTTTTATAAGAAGTGAATCTATCGTTATGTCCGGCACCGTCAGCTCCAGATAATGCTGCTGCCTACAGAAAATTTTCTGACGGGTACAAAAAAACATATTTGCCTAACCTATTTAATAAAGACAACAGTCGCAACAATCCAACAATTTGGTCACTTTTATCTGTCAAACATGCGGCATTGTTGAATTGTCATCTTTATTGGTAGTCAAACTCGAAACCTCACGCACAGTCGCATACTGCCCGTCCAGTACTTGATATCATAACAAACATCACGACAGCGATCGAGATGGCCCTACAAATATTACCCCTAGACCTCTACATACAGCAAGAAGCAGCAATAGCCGCTGTTCGGCTTATGCACCTAGGTCTATGGGGAAAAAAACCACACGAGTCCACACACGAACATCCTGAACCAGGCAATCGAGTTACAACCACTCATTGCTGCTCCATGTGATAGGACTCTTCCTGTATACAACTTCAACAAAAATTACAACATAGAATTAATTGAGGAGGCAAAGGATCAATCAGGAGCCAACGAAGTACGCGTATATACAGATGGTTCCAAAACGGATAGTGGTTCAGGAGCTGGCGTACACTCCTTTGACCTCAACATAAACATCCACATTCCTCTGGGAAATCACAGCTCAATATTTCAATGTGAATGTGTTGCACTAACACTCGCCGCAAAAGCCATTCACAAACGGCAAGTGGAGGGAATAGACATCAGACTCATTTCTGATAGCGCAGCAGTTCTCAAAGCTCTTCTTAACAATAAAACCAACAACAAACTAATTATAGAATGTCACGATGCCCTAGAAAAAATTTGCTCCAGAAATCAGGTCACCCTGCAATGGATCAAAGGGCACAGTGGATCTCTTGGTAACGACATTGCAGATGAACTAGCGAGCAGGGGATCAGATACGACAGTACAAGGCCCGCAACCTCTTCTTCCAATCCCCTTCACGCAATATCGGACCTGGATCCGCCAAAGATCGATAGAGACCCAAAACCAACGATGGTCAGATATCGCTGAATGTCGGCAAGCCAAACTTACAATACCGCAAGCCAATCATCGACTCACAAAAAACCTCCTAAGACTAAACAGAACAAACCTAAAAATAATGATAGGGTCAATAACGGGTCATTGTCCCTTGAACAAACACCTATACACAATAAAGATCACTGACAGTCCTCTCTGTCGAGGATGTCTTGACGCCGAAGAAACGGTCTCCCACGTAGTCCTGGAATGTAGGGCCGTTGCTTCTCAACGGGAACAAATCCTCGGAACAGTGAGGTCACTCCGCGAAGCCTGTGAAGTCCCCAGGAAACTTCTGAGCTTCTGGGCGGAGTTAGGCTGGCTATGTTAGCCAGGACTCTCCACGCACAATGGACCAAATGAGAGTCTAAGTGCGGAAAAAATTAGTCCACTTTCCATTCCATCATAACAAACATATTTAAGAACAAATGGATTAACTTGAAGTCACGTAATGACGTAACATGAAGTTGAGAAATTAAGGTCCTGGCTAGAGGCAACGTAGCTGGTTGGTTAAAGCGGCTGCCCGGTGTGCGGTCGCAGGTTCAAATCCACCCATAATTTATTCAACTGTTTCTTACAAATATAACCAAATTTCCGAATAAAACTGAGGCATCCCTATTTAGATATGAAGTCGTGGCGTGAGCATGCCCTGTGAGCTGGCTAATTGAATTATTTGAATGAGCCCGACGCTTCCGTCGACCGAGACGAGGTCGGTGCAGGATATACCAATTGCCACTTTAAAATATGTATTTCTGTTTATTTATATTGTAAATGTACGTTGTTTGCGTTTCAGATCGCCTGGGTGTTACATAACGGGGCTGTAAGTGTTGTAAGATAAGTCGGGATGCGGATTTGGGAATACGGGAAGACTTGGTGGTTTGAAATGCGATAGATTTGCAATTTGTTTTATTTTTTGGTAGATTTTTGTACGTTTGTTTAATTATTTGCCTTTTTAAAGTAGGGTAATTGCCTATAAATTTCATTTAATACTTTTTTTTTATTTTAGTAACACAAAATATTAGTAATTTTTTTTTTCTTCTTCTGGAATGATATAATAAACACACGTCCTATAAAATCATTTCAGCGCGTATAAAATATAAGCACTTACTCTTAAAATACTTACACAACAACTATCTACAACGTAGAAAAACCGTAAAAAGAACATAAATAATAGAAAAAACTACTATAACTACTACGAGGTAATAAATAAAATTTACACCTAAATTACCAATTATGAACACATAACTCTAATTAACTAATTGTCAGAGCCGTGACACTCCACAGCTTAATTACTCAATCAACTAAACAACCCGAACTAAAATCTAAACAATACTACATATTATTTATTTTACTATATAGAAATCATACATACATATAAACGAACACAACAGGTGTCAAATCGGCAGAGACGACCTTGAGTGGACAGTTCTTTGGGGGGGCAGGGGGGTGCAACTGCCACTTGAGTTGGTCCAATGTTCACACACTCTCACTCGCGTTTTGTAAGATAATGAAGTAATAATTGTACCGCGCTCTGGCGGCGATGTGCCCCCTTCGACGGAACAGAGTAGACTGAGCGAGGAACGAAATCGGGCCGGTGGCTCTGAGGGTGGCAAGCTCGGGACTACAAGTTCCACTGTATCAATAAATCACGAAAGCTTGAGAGAGATGTCTGATGCGATAGCTGAATATTAGTAGAAGGTGACTTTGATAGTAGGTGCAGACTGTTGATATAAACAGTTTGATTTGCGATATAAAGAAGTCCTTTTTTCATTTCCTTGCTGATTGCCCAAAAAAATATATATTTTAGTTGTTGTGTAGTGCAAAGATGCCATGCTGTTTTATGGGAATTAATATTTTCACTGCACATTATAATTTTTCTTGAATATAATTATTTATTTAAAAGCACAATGTAGCATAACACTTTTTTCAAACACAAAATATGCTAAACAATATATTGACAAAACATCTTACCACTTTATTCACATTGCAATCACAATTTTTCACCAATTCAGGGAAATTTCCCATCGCTGTCCTCACTAGCTGTGGATGATCACTCTTCCCCAACCGGTATCGCGCCCGGGGCACCCCATACGATGACCTCTTACCACTAGCTTTATATCAAACGCCCACGCTGCTCTGTTCCAATTCTATTACTCGCTTCACCAACTCCACCATTTACTATTCTATTACGGAATAGCAATGTATAACGAACTAGTTTGAGACTCCGCAAGGGATTGTCGATAATGTTATGAATCCACAGTTTCCGTGGAGCAACACCTCGAAAACGATTAAATAATTGCAGATTCGCGGTTGTGGTTCGGCTCTTTCGTTAATTTTCGACGAAATTGGGGCATTCAGTGGGAAGTTTCTTGATTACATTGAACCTAATGAATAAATAATGGTGGCTCTGAAGGGTTGTATTCAGGCATCCTATATTTACGACGCTATCAAATCGCAAGTCCAACTTTGATTCCTCACAATCTTATCGCGTAAACTGAAATGTTTAATCACATTTATTAATCAATTACTAGTTTTCTTAAGCTAATTGCCTGTAAATAGAAGTGATTGATAAAATAAATTCCTGTTATATATTCAGAGTGAATGAAAAGAAATAGAATGATTTTGAGACCCAAGGAACTAAAGTTTTTCAAATAAAAAAATCTGGTGATTTCTTTTCGAGAAAATTTTTGATTCATTGTGGTAGGGACAATAAACAAGTATGTAGGTAAAACAAATATTTAGGAGTAAGTCCTAGAAAATAAATACCAAATGGGGTGCATGAAAGGAGCCTCCCCGAGTGACGTACACAACGATTCCCAAAGTCCGGCGCACCCTGGGCAATTCGCAAGTTCTCCAAAGCGAATTGGCTAATCCTTTCACTACGATGGCAAGTCTAAATAAAATTTGACTCAGCCATCGACACGATGAAGAAGAAGAATACCAAATACTACAAATGATAATGTATATACGGAGTAGCGGCTTCTATTATTTAAAACGTTCATTGTTAATGTAATATTTTCCCCTCAACCGTAACCTGAAGCGACAGCACGTAGGTACTTCAAATGCCATTGAATTAACGACTTAATGGCTCTGCCAGGTCCCCGAATTTTCTTCTTTTCACATTTTCTTTATTTCAAGATAAACCTGCAAAAGGTACATTACGTATACGGGGTGGATACGACATAGCGGCATTTATTAATGAAAACACAGATTTTATTCGTGGTGTGGGGTTTATTTCCCCTGGTAAAATTTTTATGAAAAAATAAACACGTTTTCGGTTCAAATAGAAAGATCTGAATGTATTTTTAGGGAAAAGTGTTTTTTGTCAAGTCACTGGTATAAGTAAATGAATTAGCCAATTACTAGAGAATAAACGGGTTACTCACGTATTATTATCGGGATAGCGTACTGCACTCACAGCCCTGATGAAAATATTTCCTTAATGAAATACCAATAGAAACCGGTCGGCAATATCCCGATAATAATACGTGAGTAACCCGTTTATTCTCTAGTAGTTATGTCATCTCACGTAAGTTTAAATAGTATAATTAGCCAATTATTTTTATAGCATGCTAAGCAAATTATACTAAGACAAAGTTGAAAATTGGTTAAAGTGGCTGCCCGATGTGCAGAACGTCGCAGGTTCGAAGCCTGCCGATCCCGTATTTAACTGTTTCTTAGTATGAATTAGCGGACTTCGTTAACATTCGATTTAACTTTTTTTGCAGCAGAAAAAATACGTACGTAGCAAAACTACCCTTTTTGTACATAGTAAATGCTTCGACCGGAAATATTTTACAATAAGAAGTTGTAATAGTGAGTAAATTGCCGACCCTATGAAACTGTCCATGAATACAAAATATACATGAATAAGAATACTCTTATAGAGTAGATGTGCAGCAAGGTAGCGCGGACACCTACTTGCGCACGTACAGGGCTCACAATGATACTCAGAGCGCGGCTTGCAACTAGCAAATTTAAATTTAACGTGCATCCATTTCTGAGAAAACGTGTGGAAAATACTCAACACAATACGTACAACTGTGGCGCAGATTGTTTCCAGATAGCCTAGGTACCCTACTAAAATTATAAACGTGAAAGTTTATAAGGTTCGTTGCTTAAGGTTGTGAGCTCCTATCTGCCCATAAAATGAGTGCACGATTTGCGTGGTGGTTAAAGCGGTCGCCTCGCCGCTTTCAACTGCGCTGGTGTTGTGGGTTCGATCCCCACATGGGACAAATCTTTGTGGGATTCGCAAACATTTGTTCTGACTCTGGGTGTGCTCTGTGTGTGAAATGTTTGTTTGTGAACACCCCCGCGACACAGGAATTCTTCCTAGTACACCTAATGTAAAAGTGACACTAGTAACACTATATACACAAAAAACTACTTATTACCCACGTACCACGCGGGAGCGGAGACGCAGGCTGTGGGCTGAACATGAAGTAGGTTCGTGGATCACATTTTCAGATCTGACTTCTTCCAGAACCTGAATATGCTATGTTTCATGCTATAAATTAAACACCTCTTTCCGAAAATTAATTTGAAGTGTAGAAGTCGTATCTGATTCCCACTGGAGCTCTTAATAATTGAGATCCACTTGAGCGCGAAATGTTCGAGAATTAATCAAGATATTTCGAAGCAAGCTATTTGACTTGTTAGTTCATTATGATTTGAACGCATTTTAAAGTTTATTGATTCGTATAGAGGAGGTCTATGGTCAGGTTAGATAATACCATAAATTATATCAATTTGATGTGATTTAACTCGTTGTTATATAAATGACCAGTTATGCCCACAACCATTCGTAAAAGATATATTCATACAAAGTATGCAATTAAATGATGATGATAAGGAGAAATGTTTTAATTTAGATATTAAGCCTGAGTTAACGAAAAAAAAATACTGAGGTGTTAAGGGACACCCGGATGGAACGAAGTTCGGTAATTCCAAATAACAACAAATCAGGATTCGCACCCGAGATTGCAGTAAAAGGTATGCGACCTTAACCACTAAACAAATAAAACAGTCTAATAATAAACTAAATATACGGTAACAAAAATTAAAACCAAATTAAAAAAAAAAACAAACATTAAGACTATTAAATTATCAAGCGTAGCAAGCGTACACACGATCATTCAGAATCACTTAATCATTCTCTTAAAATAATCGAATGATACTTTTAAAATCATTGTGGAGATATTATCACAATACTCCTGTAGGCTGAATAGCTACATAACAATATTTCCTGTGCCTTACACACTCAATTTCAAAATAATTCTTATCTTCGAACTTTCGCGCTATTCGAATTTCAAAATATCAAAAGCGAGGTTCATTCAAACACACGCATAGACTTATAATGCCTAGATCAATAAACTGCTTGTATGAATTTAAGTATAAAGTTAGGCTAAAAACAGATTGATTGAAAATTATAATGCGCCGCTTGGCGGATAGACAAACTAAATGAAAATCTGATAAATACCAGAGAGTTACACTGAACTGAAACGGCACAATTAAAGTGGCTTCACATTTCATGCGTGTACTCGGTTTCTAGGAGTAATAGTTCTATGATCACACATAACAAACCTTATCTTTAACATTATTTTTCTGCGATTACCTTGCTTTCTTTTAAATTGTATTCGCAAGTTTACTCGCGATATAATAATAATTATCAGATCTCATTATCAATAATCTCATCACCAATCCCAATGACATAAAAACTTAGATGTGTTCTAATCGGATATTCCATGAAATGTACCTAACAAAATCAGTAAACATTATGTGGTAATATTAAAAAATAATTTGCTTTTGAATTTAATATAGTTATGACGCGTACCTACACTTGCTAAACACACAATAATGGAAAGATTATAACGTGTATGACTTGGTTAGCACAATAGTAAAGAAAGGTTATAATGCGTACTTGCTAAAATACAAAAGCATTCATTATTATCTGTATAAAATCTCTACTTACCTAAATCCATCAGCAATATCCGGCACTTGTGCAGAAATACTGTCAGGATTCATTATTGTTACTATTTTTAATCATTTATTATGTACAAAACACCTGTATACACTCAACAAAAGGCAGAAATTGTATTTTTTTTTTAGTTATGATTATATTTTTTTTAGTTACTTTATTATTCATAGAGAGACAAAACGAAAATATCTCGCTTGCTTGCTTTATGCGAGAGAGATATTTAGTACTGTAGCACCAATCAGTTCCGAAACCGCTCGATAGATGGCGTTGGGATTGAATTAGATCGCGCTATGGTTTCGTTACAAAGTCCTTTATATAAGGTCCACCGATTTATAGTTTAAGCATGTTGTGCAGATCCAATTGAGGATTGATGTGCACGATATCGAGCTATCTATTCACTGTTACCTGACTAGAACAGCGATCGTGTACGCCTGCGCGGACCTTTCACAGAGCGTTAGTGCCCCCAATTTTTTAGAAACTCAACTCTAGTAATATTATTTTTTTAGTTATTTTTTTTAAATTAATTTATCTTTTTTTTTTCTATAAGCGAGAGAGAGAGACGGACACAGAAAGGGGTGTCTGATGATGTAGCACCGTAGCTGTAACGTAGCATGTAATTACTACGCCGCTACGAGCATTGCTACGAAAAGTGTCGTTACAACTTTTCGTTCCATTTTTTTCTGTCTAGCCCCCTTTCGCAACGCGCGATAAGGAACTTCGTTCCAAAAAGTAAAAACAGAAAAAATATTCAAAAATTAATTAATATTTCACTGATTTCAACTAACCAAGACTTTTTGTTGAGTAATTTATAAATGGAAACATTTTAATTAAATTCAATCAAGTTTTTATATCACCATCTAATATCTCAGTTTATTAATACAATAATATACCAGGTAGGTGCTTCTAGTTCTGATAAGATTAAATTAATCTGTAATCTTAAATCTGTGTATTCAAGTGTGAAATCGCGTCACTCAAAAGAAACGCTTGTCAATTTTTTTTTCACAACAGCGCATATTAAATGGCAAAAACATCAATCTGCAATTATCCTTCTTGATAGCGGGGTCGTTTACCTTTGTTACTTTTTAAATAAAGAACCGGTTTATAAAGTTAACGTCGGAACTTGAACTGAAGAACTTAACCCCAAGATTATAGCAATGAAAAGCCTTCATAGAATGTAGATAAGTATAATATTAGCGTGAAAAGACAAGATGTGGATATAACGATTTACTAACGAAACTAGTGAAGTAAGCGAAAAGTCAATTACTTAAATAACACACATACATATTATATACTCGTAAGACAAGGATCAAGGCGCTGTTTCATGAAACATATTAGTCTGTATAAATACAAGCGATTTTCTATAGGTCATGTCTAATATTATAGGACAAATATTTTTTAGATATAAAAGTAACATTTTCGTATTGAACTTGACGTTTTCATACAAAATCTGTATTTTCTTTTCAAATTCAAATAAAATACAGTCTGTATTCAGCAACAATATTTAAACACTTTATGCTACGCCGCACCTACAGCAATATGCTTATTAGCAACCTACTTTTACTTGCATTTTAATGGCCTTTAAAAGCTCAGTACAGAATAACTTCGTTAGAGAGCCATAGAGCATATCTCACTTGTGAGTTAAAACGCTTTTAAATTCGCCGTGATTCATCCGGCAGCCAGCTGCAGCGTGTAACAGAGTTACCAATGCCCAGTAAACTTTGTAAGTGCTAGGTTCATGTATTTACTACAGATTTTTGTAACGCCTGAATAGATAACTTGAGATAATATTTCTGAAGACAATATAAAGAGTTATACTAAGAAACAGTTGAAAACAATATAGAAGGATTTGAACCTGCTACATTCGATGTCGACGTCACGAAATGACGTAACATACAGTTGCGAAATTTAGGGTCCTGGTAAGAGGTGACCATAGCTGTTTGGTTACAGTGACTATCCGGTGTGCAGAAAGAGGCAGGTTCTAATCCTGTCGGTCCCATAATTTTTTCAACTGTTTCTTAGTATAATTTGCTAAGCAAAGCTAAATGCTATCAAAATAATCAATAAGAAGTTGAATATTTAGAGTGTATTTAAGTTGTACAGTCGGCCAATGAGTTGGGTATGCAGAAAAAACTTCTAAGTCATAGTAAAAACTTAACGACACCAGTTATGGATACGTGAGTTATATATCTAAATAGTGGGTATATTACTCTTATTAAATATGAAATACATATCTATTGCATATCTATTGCATATCTATTGCAGTCAGTTTTTACTATGGCGTAGAAGTTTTTGCCCTGCATACCCAACTCATTGGCTGACTGTACTCACTTCATTCTTAGGTACGGGTTATAGGAATGCCTAAACTTTATGAATTAGTTTAATACAGTTAGAAAGTGATACTTGAATTTTGCTTTGTTGAATCCTAAAAATATTGCTGTCTATTAAACAGGTTTTTGTGAAGAAACAACCACTAGGTTTTTTAAAGATTTTAACTTGAATTTATTGATTTATATATTTGTAATTATACTTTACCAAAGACATTATTTCTTTCTTTAGTAGAGATATAAATAATCAACGCTTTTCTATATTCATAATAAAATATTAGTTAGTAAAAAAAATTATTAAATTAATTAGATAGCAAATAACAAAAACACTTAGAAGTCATAGGGTCATCCTTTGCCCAACAGTGGGACACACCAGTACGCTGGTAAAAAAAAAAGTAACATTAAAGCCTTCAGCCTCCACAACCATTATAAATAACCGTTGATACCCCAAACCGTCGTAAACTCAACCATGGGCAAAGCTAAGATATAAATAAAGACATGCGCCCAAAATAGAAAAGGTTGAGTTAGCAAGAACCCCTGCATTGACCTAAAAAGTCACTAACAATAAATCAATGTGCCACAAATTTATTTTATCCATGGGTATATATAAGAAAAGGCAACGTTTAAATAAGAAAAGTATTTAAATAATGTAGTCATAACAGAGAAAGTTTTTGCCCGCTAGTCTGGGAATTGGCAGGTGTTTGAAACGGTAATCCACTTCTTAACGTCCCCATTTTCAGTGGTGGAGCCCTGAATACACTGTTAAACACAAATAGCCCAGGAGCCTATAGGCACCCAACCTACATCATTTTATAAAACCTGAAAGTTTATCACTTGGTGCCTCTAACATAGCTAAAAACGATCACCAAATATCAAATCCTAGCGACTGAAAGTCACTCTTATTTTTGAAAGTTTAGGAGTGTCTGTCATATGGATAAAACCATTCTACTTGTCTGCCAATGATCATCGGGGCTTTCTATTAATATAAAAAATTATACTTTAAATTCCAAGACATAAATAACTATGTATACGAATTTTATTTTTACATTTTCCAAAGCCAACATGATCAATTTTTATATTTTGTGATCGTTCTTAGCTATGTCAGAGGCTCAAACAGGGAAGCTTCCAGCTATTATAAAATGTCGTATATCGGGCGCCCACGGGCTCTCCGTTTTACATGTATCATGTGTGTCTTCTTTTGATCGACACGGTTTGTCGCTAACAACCTGTCGTAATTCTCTGCTGGAAAATGAGCACCTGTCGACAAAAATTAGGCAAACATTTAACTTTGTTACGTCATGGAGCTACTTAATAAGTCATCAGCAACCAAACGCTAAACATCAATTTTTTTTAGGACTTTCCTAATATAAAAATAGAGCCAATTTATGGATATTTAAATAATAAATATTAATCATTATAATAGGTACCTTCTTAGTAAAACAATGTTTTATATCCTTTTGAAATAAAATATAGCATCAAACTCGTCACCGTTGCAGTATTACTTAAAAAATTTAATTTGATTAATTAATAATCAGACGATATAAGCGTAGTAGTACCTAGGGCGTGGTACAAACAGATAGGTCTTGGGGCGCGGACGCATCAAAGACGGAGCGGCGACAAGACACAGTCTTCGCCCTATTCGAAAACATACAGAAAAGACAGGGCGCAGACAAAATGCGACAGGAAGAGGTGCGCTTACTTTGAACACATGTCACCCGCGCGTCCGTACTGTTGCTTGTGTCTCGTCCGCGCCCCGTCCTTTCCATATATTTTAACCGGGACGCGACGTGTCCGTGCCCGGTTTGCGTCCTAGTCCCATGTTTTTTTCTGTACGTTCCACGGCAGACAAAAGTTGAGAGAGTAATGATCTCTCTGGGCCTCGTCTACAGAAGCTCTACCATCTATTTCCACAGACAAACCGATCATTCGGTTTTGTGGAGCCTGTTTAAAAATGTATGTTTGTATTTATGAATTTTATCTAAGATATCTACTATATTCGATATTATATTAGTATTCAAGGGAGTGGATTACAACAGATCACGTTCGTACTACGAAATGACGAGGCATAACTAAATACGAACCAAATCATTTTCTCATCGATTTTGAATAGAATTGGAGGGAGGTGGGAAGGTATTCTATTTTCATAACATCACACCTATATTACCAAAACGATTAAATGTATACATACGGGGTGGATGCGACATAGCGACATTTATTGAAACCACAGCTTCTATACATGGTAAGTATCAATTTCCACCGGATAAAAATTCTCTGGCGAAAAAAAAAAAATCACGTTCTCCGAACAATTTGAACATTGCGATCGTGCAATTTGTTCGGAAGACGTGGATTTTTTTTTTCACCAGAGAATTTTTTATCCGGTGGAAATGCATACTGGCCATGTATAGAAGCTGTGGTTTCAATAAATGTCGCTATGTCGCATCCACCCTGTATATTATTCATTCCACCAGTCATGTTTTTGTCCCATGTGATAGCGGATGAGCCCATCGCCATAGACCGAACACAAATGCAGTTCCAGACTCCGTGCTGATATTTTAAAATATCCTGACAAAGACCTCTAGCCCTTTTGGTCGACCCGGGGATCGAACCCGCTCACGATCAGCAATTGGGTACGAGAACTACACCCACGAGGCCGTATTTTTCTGTGAACATGGTATTTACTGGTCGTAGAGCTCTTGTGAATGAGCTCCACCTTTGACCACCGTCTCACCTTTAACCTGCCGCCAAATAGTAGTGCTTTTCTGATGCGTACGCTAACCACTAGTCCAACAAGGTCATTCATTCATCAAGTTAATGTACAAAATTGCTAAAATAAAGAGAGAGTAGAGAAAACATAACATAACAAAACATTACGCCTTAATTACGCATAAGGGTGTGTGCAGTACCAGTAAAGGTGGTATATAAAACCTACACTTCATCTGCTATGTTAAGGTCTTCTGGGACAGAGGGTGAGCCTATCGCCATCCACCGTGCACAATTCCAACTCCGTGCTGCTATTGTGAATATCCATCATCTTCTCCTTGAATTTTTGTAATTTCTCCTTCTAAATTTTATATGTTGTTTATTTTAATTTTTGTATTGATATAAATATATTTTTATATCTATTTATTTATCTGTTATGCCATACTCTGTACCAAATCAAATCAAATCAAATTATTTATTTTCATGGGCCCCAAGGGTTTGTTTTGACGTGTTTAACGTCAAAACAAACATCAAAATACAAAAATTATAAAATTAAAATAAAACTTAGCTAACTAAATTATAATACTTATTGTAATAAAATGATTTGACACCGGAGCTTAGATTGACTTTAATTCAACTTAGAGATTTGAATTGAAATCAATCCAAGTACCAGCTCCGATGGGTATTGCATCATGAGAAGAGCTGGTGAGAAACTCATGTGCACCATCTTTTCAAATAATTCATACAATAGTTGTTTGTTTTTTTTTTTAATAATTCTATGTGTAAGATATAGCAACCAAAACAACATTATGGCTAAAGATGGTTGGTTATAAAGAGAAAATAAACTTAAATATAGAAATGGAATCAAATTAATATCTACTTATAAATAAATCCATAGTATA
Organism: Hypena proboscidalis; assembly: GCA_905147285.1. Taxonomy (NCBI): domain Eukaryota; kingdom Metazoa; phylum Arthropoda; class Insecta; order Lepidoptera; family Erebidae; genus Hypena; species Hypena proboscidalis. The sequence continues at coordinate 15,130,577 of LR990131.1, forward strand.
TAAGGTTGCAATATCTTACACTTCAAGCAGAAAATTAAGGAGTAAAAGCAATGTGTGTATACTACTGTATATATAATGGTTACCACCTGTAGATATGTATCTATTTTCTTTACTTCTATCTGGGGAAACTTGTAAATGGCCTTCATTGTGTTTATTTTTTCTTTTAACTTGTAAGTTTATAGCTGTAAGTTTTCCAAATTCAATAAAATAAAAATAAAAATAAATCCTGACGGAAGATTCACAAATAACACTGTCAAACCCAACACCGCACGTTTACGCTAACCACTAGACCGTCAAAGCAGTAAAGAGGTAAAGCATAAAAGAACAAACCTCACACATAACCAAACACTTCACAAAGTGTGTCAGCGACGCTAGGAAATCAGGACAATGCATGGTGGTACCAAACTAAGTAGGACAATGTAATATTTAAGAAGTCGCCACCGCTAATAGCTAGCTCGTCGTCTACGCTACAAATAGGGTAATTTGTATACAGTTTTGTGATGAATTGTTCGATTATAATACTGGTATTTATTTATTTATTCTTTGGGAAACAAACAGCTTTTAACACAAATTCAAATTCAAAATCATTTACTTGTAGATCATTATGTATAATATCTACAGATGTTCTTTTAAATAATTATAAGATATTGATCCGAATTGATCGCTATGTCTTGCCATCATTGGCGTACAAATATAACATATAAGTATAGTAAGGACGTAGTAGTATTTAATTAGTAGTAGGTGACACACACACAATATTAAAGAAAACAAAACAAAAAGGAACAATAATAAAACTTAAATGTACAATAGATAGCTATTTATCAGTTAAATATTCATTCACTGTAAGTATAATACGTTTTTGGTTTCCTCACAATGTTGTCTTTCACCGTAAGCGAGCAATAATTTATTTGATAAAAACACACATATCTTCGAAAAGACGAATCTTAAAGATTTATTGACAGAGGTGTGTGCCGTGGGTTCGAACCCAAGACCTTTAACTTCGCAGTTCTACGGTCTCCCATTCGGCTGCTCCTGCTGCCAATGTTAATAATTCGTTTTTAAAATCAATTATATTTTCTTTGTCCCGTTTACATTCTGGTATCTTATTATGGATCCTAGGGGCCATGCCTAAAAAATGTTTTGAAAATAGTGCAGTCTTTTGTTGTTCTGCACAAACAATAAAATAACTTATAAAATTACAACGCAAGCCAATTGACAGTTTCCGCTTATATGCATAGCTAAGTTCGAAACTTACACATTCAAAATAAATAAAAAGTATACCATGGTATTGCCAATATTGCCATGTAGATTTAAGATACCTAGGCTGTGTCCTTTCTAGTTTCAAACCATCATGATGGTGATAGAGCTGTTCTCGAGACGAGGCACCACCGTCTCACCTTTAACCTGCCGCCAAATAGTAGATGCTAAAAGATTCCATTACTGTGTTCCGGTTTGATCGTAAGATCAGGCTCTGAAATTCAGTAATTTTAGGTCGCTAATGGCCTTAGTCCTTTAGATGAAGCGACGCATCTACAATCTGCTTTTATAAATTACTGCTGTCTTTGCGCTTCCTATCTACACGTCGTACCTATAAAGAAAAAAAATTATCCATAGTTTCAGTTTAATTGGTTCAGTTGCTTAATTTCTATACTTACCCATAATAATAATATCTAAAGCTCGACGATGAGCTCTAAAGCAGCCTTTGTCCATTCTTACTTTATAACTATCTACTAATTTCAATCGATTCAGTTGTTGATAGTGTGGCGGTATCCGCACATAATAAATGACGGATGACACACACGTGCCATATGTCGACGAGTGCTGAATCGCGATAGCGAAATGTTCACAGCAAGTGACTACATATACCTACCACTTCCAATACGCTACCGTTGGACAGCTGTCCGCCAGGCAATACCACCGAGCCTGGTCGGAGCATCCTCCCTTTGTGGTGGAGGAACATCACACCCTGTTCCTCTACAATAGTATCAAATAAGTGGAGGTCTTCGTATAAAATGGTAAATTACATCGTACAAATTATTAGTACTTTTGTTAACCTCCTCTAGCTAAGCTTAATTCGCTTGTGCTAGGAGGAAGTTTACCGTGGTCTAATGGCTAGGATTCGAACCTACGACCTCTCGATCGTAAGATGCCTTATTCGTTGCGCCACGGCCACGACCTACATTAGCAATGTAGATAAGTGTGATAATTCGGTGGTTAACTACAAGTATACACGTACTTTTATAGGATTAAAAGTACGTACCGTACCTTTAATACTACAAAAGCTTACTCGAGCTAGAATCGAATACGGTAAGCAACATTTAAACTAGGTCAAAACAGTAATAGTCATTAGGTCAGAATAAGTTCGTAGATGCCCACCGCGTTACCCCTACTTTACTAATCTAACTTACATAGATAAAGGTTTTATTCAGGGAGTAAATAAAAGAACTTCTATTAATGAAACAAATATATTTCATTATGAAATTAATTACCAACAAATCCATTTTCAACACGTTTTCAAACCATTTTCAATATGATAGGGAAATGTGCCTTTTTTAAAAGTGCCAAATATTCATTTAATATGCCGCTCAAGTGTGGTTACTGTTAGCGCTCTGAGATCATTGTAATATTTAACAACATGTTTTGAACAACACGACAACGTTGTTCATGAGTAACAACAGTAACCGCACTTGAAAAGCTAAAATTTTACGCCTAATGGTAACACTACAACACACATATTTATTGCACATTTAGAAATTTCGTAAAGTGTTTTTGTCTTTTTTTTTTCTTATTTTTAGAGATCCAAGACATTTACTATAATTTTGCACATCGATATTAAAATGAAATAATATACACAATAGCGTTTAAATTTAGACTGTGGTATAATACACATCCAAAATATGGAACTATGCCTAAGTTAGTTTGGACAATGGACAAGATATTATAAATTAAATGGACTATTTATAGACGAATAGTCATATTGCAAAATAAAAATCTTGAAAACAAGTAATAGTTAATCACGATAAAAATATAAAACGATCTGTATAACAATAATAATTATCTGAAATATACAAGTAAAAAAAATATATTATGTAACAGTATGTATGTACTATCAACTAGGTTCTGCGTTAGTTGACCCATGCGTGACACAAATTAAATTGTCAACAAAAACCGTTCCGAAATAGTACATAGTTTATACAATCATTATATTTATTATTAGTGCCCGTCGTAGTTACATAACACGACGAATATTTGGAAATACAATAAATAAGAAAAATCAAATCATCAAAATACTTCTTTGTCCCAATTAAATTATTTCAACATCGTAAGAAAGTTTTTAATGTTATCTATACATACAGTTAATTCCGAGATAATTTTATATTAATAAGGCCATAAAACAATTTACACAAATCCAGTATTGTTTTGAGAGCCAATACTTCTGACCAGCCAAAACCTAACGAAAATTTACTAACTAGCTTGTCTGCATTACATTAAATACATTAACATCTCATCTCATTATGAATGGTAATAAGATTTGGACGTATTTGTAACAAATTAATAATTAAAAGCTACAATTTAAAAACTCGCACCACCGCGCCGATGGCATTTGGTCGACTCCAATCTCATAGAAATAAATTACGTGAGATACAACATTAATAATTGTGGAATGGTTACACCATCGAGTCTGACGAACACAATTCCTTACATCATTGGATACTTTGGTTTCTAAGAGACACATTCGACCAACCTCATGACACCATAAAATACTGGACAAATAAATCCTTATGTAATTACCTAAACCGAGTTATTGCTGATGGGGGTAGGTATATCATAGTGTAATGTGACTATATTTATTACCTATGGAAGCTTCAATAAATAAAATGTCTCTGAAGAACAGTTTGTATCACATATCATTACACTTTGTAGCACCACGCGGTTAATAGACCCATCTATGTCTACACTTACCTCTACTCATTGTTGTATATGGAGATGTATAAAAATCAATACATCTGAAAAATAATTTAAGATTGGTATATAAAAGATTCTGTATAATTATGTTTAAAAATTAAATAAACTCTCTTATTGTTTTACGTCGTAAGCTATTGAGACTGTGTTTTGGCTTTTAAAACATTTTTAAATCAACACCTATTTATAAATATTACTTATTGACTGCGAAACTTCTGGCCTACATTACTTCTACCCGAAAATCAGTCTATCTACGTTCGTTCGTCGTCGGCTAGTTCGTGAAGAGACTAGGCCGGCTTACCTCCGATTCCCTCGTAAAATAATATCACATTCATTGCTAACTCCGTACATCCATATTACCTACGTTCGAATACCCTATGCCCTACATCTTATCAGCGATTGTATCGTGACAAGTGTCGCTTGCTACTACCGAGTGCTACGCGCCTACGACGATCGCAGATAGGGTTGTCCGCTACCAAATCAAACTCAACCATTTTTATCTGGTTGCAATATGCAATATATTTATAATATTAATCAAATAAAGACATTACGAGTAAGCAAGTAGAATTTTCAATTGGCAGAATGTTTTCGAGGTAATTCAATATCAAGACGCACGCAATAATTAAGATAAAAAGTTCAAAAGAACAACATACAAAGAGGAAGCAGAAGAAAGTAAATAAGGAAAAGTAAATATCAAAAGGAGATAAGAACGAGATAAAACTTATTAAGGCGGGAAATGAACAAATTAGATGCGTCACCAACAGGAGAGGCGAGGAGAGAACGCGAACATCCATGACGTCACGACTTACAGCTCCATACAAATACGCACCGCGCCTGCAGCGCATCGGCATCTTTCCCCCTCCTGTTAGCTACCTCCCTTTGAAGCTAGACAATCTTGGAACGTGATAACCTTATCTGCGATTATCTACGACAGCGTCCGCGTTGGCTCCAGCTCTATGTAACCATCGCAAATAAACATCTTAAATGACAGAAAGACGTGTACACTCACGTATTAAGTAAATAAACTAAACCAAGTAATCCTCACCTACTAGACCGTCACTGTTCTATCTAGCTTATTGCAGTACATAAACATGTAAAACACGTAATAAATAGTCGTTGTTTCCGTATTATTACAATATCATTAAGGTATCTATTGCTTTCTAGATGTTAAAATTATATTGAACAGTTCATATTCTGTATTTGACACTACGATGTCGTCAGTCGGTAAAAATCATGAAATAACACACACAATGGACACACAATATTTAGTGGACGGAGATAATATATAAAACGCTTTAAAAAGTGTTAAAATTGTGCGTCATGTAACACTGCACGTTCTTATGTTACTCCAGGATGTCATACACATTTTCTTATCCTTCCTAAAAGTACCTTACTCATACTTTGCCATCGTGATAGTCCTCTTAGAGTTGAAAATCTATAAAATAAGTATGTAGTTACAATAAATAATGCCCTTAAGCTCACAGTCGACGAAAATAAGTATAATGAGAACGTTTCGAAAAGTACATAAAAATATTGTATGCTCATCTAACTCAACTAAATATGATACGATTTTAAATAATAACTGGTAAATGTTTTCAATTGGATTCCACAATATAAACAAACGAAATATTACTTAAATCCTAATTTATCACATTTGTCCTGGTTAGCACACGCATATTTACAGAACGTTTGCTGTGCTCACTATACTTTAGAATTTGATTTAAAATTAAATTATCTATAATATTAAGAGTTAAAATGTATGTTACAAGAACAGATATAAAGAATACCACACCAATTTTAACACTACGAGAATTCAAAATAATAGACCACTCAAAGTGAGCGCGATATTTTTGGATAAATGAATGTTTATATTTAAAACTGGCCTTGAACACACGCTCGTTGACTGATATAGTAGGCGCACGAGATGAGTGCAGCAGAGGACTGAGGTGAAAGGCAAGAAAACTTTCCGCCCTGCTGCCTGTCCCTCGATTCGCACGCCCGAAAAGTGATATCCTTGCCACGCGTACATTACAAATGTCTTGTTCACTCGTACCGAGTACTCGGCTGGGACCGTGCATTAAGCCGAGGACACGCTGCGTAGAAACGGGCGAGTGTCCGTATACGCACCGAGTACTCAGTACGTTTGATCAAGGCAAGGTCTGCATTCAGCTCGCGCGTCTACCATAACAAGTGGAATACTTTGAGTGGTTTACAACCTTAAATCTATAAGACACTAAATTACGCCACAACATCAAGTAACTACCGCTGATATACTTATAAAAACAGTCAACATCAATTTCGAATAATATTTATATTATAAATTTGAAGTAATGGCAAAATATCTACATATACACAATGTTAATGCATACATTGTTTTCGATAGTATTGTATAAACTCGTTCAGAGGGAATACAAAGACCGGCTGGCGAAAGATTACAATGGATGGCAATGTTTAACACTCCGTACATTATATTATAAAAATCCATATACTATGTTATCTTTCTACAATATATTAAAAAGACTAGTCCCCGTATTCGCTCTGATTGCAATTAGAGTATTTCGGTAGTAAAAATAAAAATTCAGAGTATTGCTTCTCATTTATACTAAGAGTTTTTGACTACCTACTTACCTTATTATATCCCTCTGGCAAAGTCGCTATTATATTTATTTCTATTTTCAACTGTATGTTGTATAACAATGAACAAATAACCATTAAGAGTTAAGACCCTCAGCTAAAACCGGCTTACGATAACAGTTCTAACTAAATCAATTATTCTATATTAAAATGTTTCGTTTAACATTCCTGTACCTGAATATTTCGTTGCATTGACTTCTTATTTAACATGGTAAAATGTAGTAAAACTCTATGGATAGAAAAGTTTAACATCTAACTGTTTGGAAATATTCGCCTGCAATTTTCAATGAGTAAAGCACCTTATTACTTTATGATTAAGACATAATATCACTTATCCTATACTTAATTGACAGTATTTTATTTAAATTGAATATTTTAAAAATATTACTATAGGCTCTTTTTAGACACATATTAAAACTTCGTAAACGAACTATTGGCTCCTATTTTTTTAAAAATAAAGCTCTGAGTTGTACATTGAAGATATTTTGAGTTTAAATATGAAATATTTATTATGTTACCCGCAAAAGAAATTCTTATTGCTCGGACTAAACGGACTATGGTACGGTATATTATTTAAAATTGGAAGGAAGACATGTCATAAATAAATAAGAATATGTTGTATTTTGTGACTTGAAATAAATATCATCTCCCTATTCGAGTAGTATCTTAAAATATTGAATAAATATGTATTTTACAGTAAATATATATCTGTTTACAAATTAATTCTGGCTGGCAGAAACACATGCTTGTATAAAGAATAATATCACAATTTCGGCAGTTAATAATCATCTTAGAGAGAAATATTAGACAATAGAAATATGATTCAACTCATATTTCAACACAATAATCTTCCAAAAGAGATTGGCGCGAATCTGTAACCGGCAGGCATTTACAGAAAGTTTGCAGACGAATATTCCAAATTTAAAAAAATCCATGGACAAAAATCTTGAGCTAAGGCTCGAGTTTGTCGACTGATCGATCAACCAGTGTTGCAGTCGTTTGTATGATCAAGTCGTAAAGAAAAACGTGTACAAACAACTATTGACAATTCATTTATCTACTTCAGTGTTTACTTTTATGAGGTACATATTTTGGCACAGAGAGATTTCTTAAAACTATAGTTAATTTATACGTAGGTATATTTACTGTTAGATAACGTTACTTTAAATTACATTAAACATTTTTTCGATGTTCTAAAACTTGTTTGACTGGTCTTAATCGTACGAATCACAGTTTTTGCATTCTCCTAATTACCTATCGTCACTGCTATCAATTTTCTAGTTCCTCTTTAATGGAATGAGTGATTTAAAAAATCTTAAAATATGTAGGCATATAAAAATATGGCAAAAGAAACGTAAGTTAAGCAATCCTTAAAACGCAAGTTGCGGTTCGCGCTGTCAATACCTGTAAAAGTTTATGGTGATCGGTTAGATTTATATCATTTAAGATTTATAATGGTTTTGAAAAGCAAAGCGAAAGTATTTGGTCCCTCATCATTATAAAAATGCGTTGCCCAATGTCGGTATCCATTTAGCTCATACTAATTTATACGGCGAAAATATAACGAAAATGCCAATTATTTGGTGATGAGAGACGTGCGAACACTTAGTGCTGATTTAATATTAATATAAATAATCGCGTGAGTTCAAAAGCTATGCAATTTAAGTAATTTGTCGAAGCCACGTGTATAATCACGAAGTAAATACAAGTGAGGCGTAACGAAAATAAGCTATCATAATAACAATGCAGTAATAATTAGTTATTGCTTAGCAATAAACACAAATAGCATCCATTCATTATTTGTTACACGTAATATAGAAAATTATTTCATAAATATACATAAACCACTCCAAAACAAAAATAGTCCTGTAAAAATCTAATTAAACCTGCTTATATCAATAATTATGTTGTAAAGTTTAAAAACGTTTTAAAAAATATTCCGATTTACTGTTACAATATGAGTCGGTCATTGACTATAGAGCTATGCGAAAATCGAGTTTAGGGAGAAGGCTATCGTGCATCCGATCGGCCGGCCAGCGCGGGACAACGCATGCGCAGTGAAATAATTAGTCACGCGCCGCACGTGTGCTACGTTGGTTGCGTGCCAAGATAGACCGCTTCCTTAGAGGACGGCAGACACGCGCTAGCGGGCTTCGCGTCAGCGAGTGTTGTGCACGTGCGTGGTGAGGTGCTTGGACAGGTAGTCGGCGCGCGCGAAGCACTTCCCGCACGCCTCGCAGTGGTAGGGCCGCTCGCCGGTGTGGATGCGCAAGTGACGCGTCAGGTCGCTCTTACCTCCGAACGCACGCCCGCAGAATAGGCAAACGAACGGGCGCTCACCCGTGTGTTTACGGACGTGCAGTTTCAGGTTCTCCTTGGAACGTACGCACTTCCCGCAGAACGGACACGCGAATCGCCTCTCCTTGTCTCTCTGTCTGTCGTCATTTTGCATGAAACCAAGAAGCCCCGAGTGCGAGCTGGAGCTCTCGTGTTTGCCGCTGTCTGCTCGCGATTCGTTTTCCGAGCTGTCCGCCATCGAGCTGATGCTAGCGAACGAAACTGGAACCCGTCTTCGCCCCTCGGAAGTCGACGTGTCGTCGTCTTTTTTGCTCTCACTCTCGGCGCCAGAAGTACGACATTCAACGGAGTCATCCACAGTCACCACGGAGTCTGTGGCGCCGTTCGAGTCAACAGTGCTGTCTTGCTCCGCGTCGCGAATCACTTCATCTGGAGATTTCACAGTTTCACCCCTCTTTTTCTTCATGGAGAGATCCATTTCCCCGAATTGGCCTAGGACGGCTTCATTGGTGCTGGAAACTTGGTCGATGCCCTCGGGAGTGTCAGTGTTTTTGGTGTGAAGTCTCTCAAGAGTGTGGTTGAGACGGTGCTTTTTGAAAGATTTTAGATAGCGGAACTGCATGCCGCAGACGTCGCAGGTGAAGAGTTTGTCGGCCGGGAGTCTAGCGCGGTGGTTTTGTTCGCGGTGTTTGACGTAGGCGGACCTGTAGCGGTAGCTCTGTCCGCACTGCTCACAGACGAAGGGTTTGTCATCGCAGGGGGTTTGTGAGGCGTGCTGTAAGGCGGCATGGCGTTCGAGCAGCCACGTGGAGGGGAAGGAGGCGAGGCACACGCCGCAGCGGCGCCGCTCCGAGTGCAGCATGTGTCGGTTGTGGTACAGCATGCAGTCATCGCTGAGGTACCGCCGCAGACGACAAGCCTGCAGAGCCAGCAATGGCGACCAGAGCGGCAGCGCTGTGGGACTGCGCGGCGGGATCGGACTGGGGATGGTCGGCGAGGCGCACGTCATGTCCAAGCACATCTGAAAAATAAATAGATACATTTAACTTTTGGAAGGAAAATATATACATATCAAATCCAAATCAAATTGAGTGATTTTATACCTGCTTAGTCCATAGGTGGGTTCACGGCATCAATAAAAGAATAGTTTTGTAATGATTGTAGAGCTTTTATTTGTCAAAATTGTATTTTTACAGCTATGATATGCTTATATTTGTTTCAAAAGTTACAATGATCAACAGCGATGGGTCTCCGCTTAAGATTGTTGTACAATTGACAAAACATTACACCGTTTGATCCTCGATCCGTACTGATATACTGTAACACTTTTTCAACAAAACTGTACTGCTCTTTGTTACAACATTATGAACTATTAATAATGTTAAGGCAAAACAGATTTTCTCTAATCTAAAATGTCAACAATGTATGTTAAATAAAACAGCTTAAGGAAAAAATAATCGCCGTCTCATACGATATAGAAACGGCAACTATACCAAGCTCTATAAATAAAGTGGACCTACGTTATTTGAACTTGTGCTGAAAATATCATATACCAGCATAATATACGAAAAACATCTTAAATTCCTAATTCCAAACATTAAAAACAGCGGTGATTACAATTTCAGAAAATCACTACAAAAACATAAGCGGCTATCTAGTCGTATATTATGCTAATACAAATATTAGTCACGAAAGTTTAAATCTAAATAATTTATAATAAACACATTATAATTAATAAAACAAATTGTACCAATATACAATAATTAATACACCTACAGGAACTTAGAAAAATTGCAATATAAGTTCTATATTTAGGTATGCCACTTAAAATATGGTGAGTTAAATTACAACTAACCACGCTTCAGCGACCTCTATTTCAACCACGTTGGACGAAACTTAATCACACTATCTAACACTCAAAGATGGCCGGCATCTAATCAAATTACTTATTACTTCGGCTAAGTAATCTGTATAAATTACTACATAACATATAATTCAAGTAATTAATTACTATAGATATTGATATAACTAGTTACTTGAGTATATGTTACACAATATTCCAGTTCCAGAAAAAAACGCAAAAGTAATCAGTAATGTCATTAAATTTCCCTATCTCTGCTAACACTATACAAAACAATAGTATTGTAAGATTGGTCATGAAATAACTTAGCTGGTTGTTGATAATGTAAGAGCACAAGATTGGAATGCGCTAACTACGGAGAATGTAGCGAGGTGCTATGCTGTACAAATCAAACCGACTGACAGATGAGCAAGCAAGTCGCATATCATAACGCAACTTACAATTTTCACCATAAAATGACAGTTTTTTCTCTATCTGCTACATATACTATGTATAATCCGTGATTTGCAGCCTTTATATAAGTCTTGTATAGGCAAGAGGCACTCTAAATATAAAACTGTGGTCACAATTCATGATAATATAAAAATGAAACTACGTCGTATCTATTTCAACACATGAAATATCTCGTGCTAGTGTTTTCTTAAAAGTTATCATGCTTGTAGGTACTTAGAAAGGTACCTACGTAAATTTAAAATATAGATATAATAAAGTTTATCAATATATATGTATCATTTATTTATTTGTGCTAACGGCGTGAACTTTGCAGGGACGTGGCAACAACTGGCAAATGTTAAGATTTGAATAACTGCACTTGGGGTATATAACCTATTGTTCATGTACCTACTTTATATTTCACTAACAACATTCACCATTGCCTATATACACGTAAATACATAGATATATAAATCTATATCAATATCATTATTTCAATAATAAATATTACTCTGAAAGTTAGGAAACAAAATAGTATTTTTAAACTGCATTCTGTATTATTATAAAAACTATTTCGATAAAAACTCGTACAAATTTGTTAATTCGCATCATTATTAACCATTTATTTATTGCTATTAAGTATTTGTGTAAATTGTAAATATTTAATCTTTCTTAAAATAAGAAGAGGAACATTAATCAAGGTTTCAATATTGCTATAAAGTTTGGTAACGTTCGACTCTGACAAAACAAAATGAGTGCAGCTTTTCAAATACCAACATTCTTTGTCATATTTTTTTATCATTTTATTGTATTTTATTTCATTTCTGAATTCTAGCTCCGGAAAGTAGCGCATCTACCAATCTATTATCTAAAATGCATTTATATATTGTGTGACTTTTAACAATAGACCAACATTATGTTTACTCTCCCACATTATGTTCATAGTAAATTCGCTAAATCTTTACACAGGAGTGTACGAACTCATTTCTATAATAAACAATTCACATTATTATCTGAAAGAATGTTTAAATTTACTTAAATGAGACGACATGGACTGCTAGCAGAGAACAAAGAACACTAAAACAAACAGAGAAGACAGTTCAAGTAAATTTAAACATTTTGGTATCTGGAATGTTAATTATATTGCAAGTAATTTTTCAAATCACTCCGATCAATATAAACCACACATTCGCATCGACCGTTTCGTAAAAAAACAATTAGGTACATAATACTTGGAAATAATTGTCAGTAGATCTAGTGTAATATTTATTACGAAGTGCGAATGGAAGAGCTTCCTAAGAACACTACCACATCATTATTTCATATCTATCATCGTAACACCTCATTCAAATAAAATAAACTAAGTCAAACGTACGTTGAAATGCTCCGGTACTCACGGCACGCATACCTCTGAATTTTGTTTCTTTTTACATTAAATAGATTAAAATAGTTACCTAAATAGTATCGGTGGCATTAGCTAAAAGTAAACTATGTTGACATTGGAATAATTTTGGAATGTTAGGCGTTTGCAATCCAAATATAGTGAAAAATAAGTACTTCAACGAAATCGTATTAATTGTTCAAACAGCATACTAGCCTTAATTTCTACACGACGCCTAAAAACTTATAAATAGCAATGAGATCTGTTAAACATTTTTTTTTGTACCTAATTTTAATATTTTTATCGTACCGTGACTTTATTTATTAATTTCTTTTATATGTAACTCATACTATTACAGAATTCACTCATTAGTAAATTTACGTTTTTCAACGATTAATCAAAACGAATTAATGTAATGAATGAATAAAAACAAATTTAAATTCTAGTACATAATGAGTTAATTTTGAATTTAGATTTTATAATTATATTCAAGTATGTAATTATTAATAATGTGGCCTAAAAATTCTAAATAATCCAAATCACATTCTGAGATCGTTTCTTTTACTCCCAGATGTAATACCTTACATGTAAAGTCATATATCACAGATCTTTGTTATATATTACCATAATACTTTCTTTTGAGAAAACCCAAAATCATGAACCACTAAATACCTAATTTACAATAAAAGATATTTAAACGCCTACATTCAAAACGAAAAGATACAAAGTAAATTTAATATCCTATTTTAAATATAATTTCATTTCTAAAATAAGTGTAACGACACTTTAGCTTTATTCGTGAAATATTATTACTTTTATATAAAAATGATATGTCCCATGACCAAAAGATTATGAAATGATTAGGCAGGTCAGTCTATCGCTAGTAAAATTACGTAAATCATTTAGGTACATTACGATATTCATTCCTATAAGAATATTAGTATGGTCCAGCCAGAGAGTACCGCGGGCAATTCAATATATATAAGTATTTTTCATAGAACTTACGGACTATGTGAGCCAACATCCAATCAGTTCCAAATCAAAGCTTTAATTTTCGGTTGTGATGTCGAAATATGAATGTTTATAAGAGAAAATATCATCAATACATAAAGACCGCCTCAGTAACCGAGGCTTCCTCTATATATGGTATTTTAAACAAAAATATGGTGGTGTTGAAAAATAATTAATATTACGATTCATAAAATATCCCTGTATTTGACTCTGTTGAATTGATTGAACACAGCGATTATTGTGAGGAGCTCCAAACACTGAGCACGTCTTTGCTTGACATATAACAATTAATAAATTGTATATAGCCTAATATAACATAAGATACTCCTTTGAAGTAATCAAATTATATATTAGAAGAACTGATATAGACGGACTCAGTGTTTCAAACTTATTAAATAATCATAAAACAATATGGTTCTGCAGTATGAAAATAGATAGAAAACTTTATATATACTTTTACATACGTATCACGCCTCTTACGTCCGGTGGCTTCGGTTTACAAAAATTCCTATACTTATAACGCGGTCTAAAGATTGAAGAAACGTCGGGCGGCCGGAGCAAGAGGCATAGTACTCGGACAGAACAGAAACAGCGCTTAAAGCTTTGATTCCCAAGATCACACATCCACAACCCTCCCCGTGTATACCGAATACAGAACTACCGAAGCGTTTACACTCTAATAAATTTCCTAAAAATCCGATATTATCAAACTATATATTATGTTATTTACATTTATATGTCATAATATTGCTTTTGAATTACCTCAGGGGAGCGTGCGTCGTTAACTTCGAAAGACATAAAATTAGTAAAAATCTCAAATCCCTAACTTCTTAATTATTACCAACTATGTTGAGTGCATTATACGTATGGTCTCTAATAATAATAATTAAAGCACTCATAATCAATCTTTAATTTTGTTTATAAAATCAACTCTGACATGATACTACTATAATAAATATGCAAGTCTCTAATGATTATGTCAGCGCTAAATTAATGTGATATTTTACAATTTCTTTATTATTTTCGAAAAGTTAGTAAATTGCAACGAATTGTGACAGCTCATATGAAAAAAACATTTTTGTACAAGCCAACAAAACTAAAAGAAGCATTTTTGCTATCTCTCAACTCTTTAAGAAAAAATAATAAGTATTCATACTTCTCTAGCTAACTTTGGCTATGCCGTCTAACGACCCATCTTTAAATGAGTTATTTTAATAAAAACTAAAGCATAAAGAAAGCACCTAACGTTCAAAAGTTTTTATTTAAATTGAAGCAACGAAAAAGAAGAACAACTGAAAAAGCTCGTCTTCGAATAAATTTAAGAAGTATCAACTTTAGTGTGTCAATTATCTATTAGTGAAATATCAAATATTATTCATATCATTCAGATCACAGTTGCGGCGTTTAAATCACATTCTTAACTAATTACAACATATTGTCCTCCATTTGTTCATTCAACTATCACTTGCTCACCATTGACTATTTCCAATAATAGTTAGTATTACTGGCTAATATATCGTCGAAGGTTACTGTTGCACCAGCGCGATACCTGACTCATTGGTGCGGGCTTTCTTCCTCCGTGTCGACGGGACTCGGCGACAGAAACTTTCTTGCGTACTTCGGATAGTGTGTTTTTTCATGCGCCTTCAGTATGGTCGACCGCGAAAACGTTTTACCGCAGAGACCGCAACGAAATGGCCGTTCGCCTAAAATAAAGTCAACCAAGTTATTTGGAGTATATTCCAGTTGATAAAAAATATACTTTAATAGATTGCAAAACAATAAAAATGTATAATAAGAAAGGAGCTATGCTTACCTGTATGAACTCTACAATGGTCTTTCATGTGGTGCCTTAACTTGAACGCCTTGCCACAAAATTCACATTTGAATGGTCTGTCTCCCGTGTGCACTGGTAGGTGAGTTATTAACGAGGACACGTCCGGAAAACTCTTGCCACAAAACTTGCACAGCACTACGTTCCCAGGCTCAACCGGCCCGATGTCTAGCTCGATAGGCGATTCTTCTGGATGCATGGTCATATACCCGGGGTCACTGAACTGTCCTATCATCGGTAACGCCATGGGCCTGCCCAGTATAGCATCACGGTACTTCAGCGTATCAAGAGTGTGCGTCGTCAGTATATGCCTCGTCAATTTGCTCTGATGTGGAAACGCCGCACCGCAGTGTATGCAAGGGTACCCCCGCTCCCCTTCGTCAATTCGCCCCCTACCGGACCCATCGTACTCCTGCAACCACAAAAAAGAACATCAACTTCTTTTGTCTTGTTCCATTTTACACGGACCAAATGTGTGCAATATGTCTACCACTACTTTCTAAATTGAGATGCAGTCTCTGTTTAATTTTTAATTTCCACTATCTAATTAAGAAGTTGACGCTCATTTTTGCCCAAAAAATGTGCAGGAGTGACCCGGGAGCCGGCACCGCGTAATGCCTTGTTGTTTAGCAACGCGCACGCGTACAGAATCACAGATTCGTACTAAAACGTATGCATGTATATGGCCAAAGTTTAAAATAAAAAACTGCCCAAAATATATATCAAACAAAATGAATGGATATAAAAATGATGGCCAACAAAATGAAGGTCAACTTCTTGACAGCAAGGCATAATACTCGATGTTCATAGCGCAGCATATCAAACAAGCATGCGAGAAAATAATCAATTTCCACAAAAAACATCAACTAAACTGAATATACATGATGGGTACAGAATCTCAATAAGACTTTCTAAGTCTTTTTATGTTTGCCAGCCCTCAAAGCTTTAGACATAAATAATGCAGTAAGTCAACAGACTCAGGCATAAAACAGCATTCATTTAAGCCTTCCACAGCATATATCACAGACTTGCTCGAAGCAAAGAAACTTATTAGAATACAAGCACAAGGTAGGCTGGCAAATAAATCAGTATTGGTCAAATGTTATTCAAAGGCCACACATGAAGCAGCTTGTTAGTTATTGAACATAAATTTGAAGGCTTGGTTTACTCATAAATATATCAAAATAATCATATGATTGTGGAAATAATAATGAAACATGCAAAACAACATTGATTTCTACACCCAGAGATTAATTACAAGCTAATTTATTTACACATGCATATAACTAAATCCTGTATAATGATGAAGAATGTCACAATTAAAATATTATGCCACTCCTCAATGTATACGACAATAATATGAAGTGTGATAAAAATATGTACAGCTTGAAAAATGGTCTTGAAACGAAAACTTATTTATGTCTTCTGGCAACATAATGCAAAGTTGTCAAAGTTGACAAAGTAATGAAGTTTTGTGACAGCAGAGTTTACTATTGCAAACCATTTCGCGCCATTTTGCAGTTTTTTTATTAGGATGTGCAGATTGGTTGGTTTGTAATTGGGATGCCAAGCCAATTATGATGATGTGACTGTCCCATTAATTAATATTATTTTTTACCAAGTTGTCTACAGTGTATTATAGTTAGACAAGGAAGTTTAGACTATTTCAAGAGATATTTCTCTCATTTTGAACACAATATAACATCCATTTCTGCCTTTTTATATTATGGTCTCTATTTAATAAATATTGAATGTTGCTATAAAAGTTTGATTTACACATTCATGACATATTGAGCTCATCATTATTACACTAGAAGCTGTATTTGATTAAAACTTGAATTTTGTTGAATTTTTGACAGTACAAGTACAGTACTTAATTAATTATTGTAGTCTGTAGCTGTATGATATGATAAATATGATGAAATTCAAAGATGATAAATATTGGAATGAACATCTAAAAGCATCAATACACATACAAAAGTATAACACAACATAAATATATTTATAAAGCTGATTAAAAGACACAATAATATAGATATACCAAAAAAATTATCAATAAGGCATTGTATAAAAAGTGCTAAGCACAGAATTTTAAACAACACTTATTGTTAGTGAGACATAAACAAACCACATAATTAATCTTAGCTTGAAGGCTTAATTTTCAATATGATTCAATGCAAAGTGAGCCTTGTAGCGGTATTGTAGTTGTGCACTTCTGCACTATCACTGATATTAGAATTATTTTGATATAACTTTATTATATAGAAGATTAAGTAGCTTGATTTGCAACACAAAGTAATTTTCAGGCATGAAAGTGACTAGCATTTAATAATACAAAATTGAAACTTATGTCCATTTCTTTTTATACTCGGCTTACAAACATGTACAGCCCATGGTCATCAACAATCCACAAAAGCAGATTGAAGAAACATAGCTACAGCTGAGGACTATGCCATGCCTTATAAGCCAGTAATTTCATCTCACCACCAAACCGGAACACAGTAATACAAGCACTACTATTTGGCAGGTTAAAGGTGAGACGGTGTTGCTGAGACCCTCAAGCTCATTCACAAGAGCTCCACAACCAGAGGACCATAATTGTTGCCCCAGAATTTTGGCCAGGTTCTAAATAGTGAGTCTAAAATAATATATTAGACCATAATTATTGCCCCAGAATTTTGGCCAGGTTCTAAATAGTGAGTCTAAAATAATATTTTATGCAACAGTATTATTATTGTTAAATGCACAATATTACAAGTAAAAAATTTATGCCACACCCATTGAAATAACTGGTAATAAATTTATCAGATATCAGTTTAAATTATCACGTAAATCAACAGCTAAATTGTTGCAAATTTCTTTTAAAATCAAGCTTTATTTCATATAAATTTGAAACTAAAGAGCAGAATACAACCATTATTTACAGCACATAGATTACTACTAATTGTGTTGTTTTAGAGCCACAAACCACAGACTTTCTATCGGCTAATATTTTATTATTTTGATTAGTTGATAGTAAAATATAGGTAAAATCAGCCGACACTGAGTTGGCATAACATGTGCACTTTCTTACATTTATCAGTCAAAAGTAAGTACGTAGTATGCTGGCGTTTTAACAAATACATAGCACATTTAAACATAATAATATGATGTTTACTTACAGATTCATGTTGCATTCTGTAATCTGATGATGTCTCACCACCACCTTTGTCCTCATTACTTCTGTCCCAGTCTATCTCCTTCTTTAATGACTGAAACATTTTAACAAACAGCTATAAAGAAGGTAACATTTTTTTTAAAAATACTCAAAACTTGTGCTCTATTATAATAAAGTGTTTAAACATTCAGTACGAAAAGGTAAATATAATGTATCATCATGTTAATTTTTATAACAACTCTTAAAATTACACTTTTGACAGAGTAATAGTCGCCACTTAATCATATTTATCAATATTTTGAAGCCTTTACAATACTCAGGAGGGTCTCAATAACTATATCTGTCATAGTATTTCAACTCGCAATTATCCGGACTAAACACAAAGTGCACCAGGAAACTTCTGAGCTTCTGGGCGGAGTTAGCCTGGCTATGTTAGCCAGGACTCTCCACGCACAATGGACCAAATAAGAGTCTAAGTGTAAAAAATGAGTCCACTTTCCATTCCATTCCAACACAAGGTGCAATATTTAATATAAAGTTAGAACTTTACAGGTCTGATGGCAGCCACTCCACTAAAATACTGATATTCAGCTAAATCTGTTAGTCTAGTAGCCGATCCTAAGGTAATTGGGAAAAGGTTCTTCCAAGTCTTCATCTTCCGATAAGATGATTATATTTAACAATATTAAGAATGTATAAACATACCAGTGGCACTTGTTGAACAGGAGGTAGGCCAGACGGACCAGGGATAGGCTCCACTCCACTCCTTGGACTAGGCAATGAGGGGTGCGACGGATGGCTCAGACCGGGATGCGCTATTGTGTTCAGGACACTAAGCCTTTGCTCCACCGGCGAGTAGTGCGCCGCCAACACGCTACTGCTGTGACTGTTCAGAGTCATGTTTAAACCTGGAACCAGTTGGATTCAAACTTGAAATTTTATGTATATTATATACCATATTGAGGTAACGTTTCATTGAGCGTAGATCTAAGTATTTTAATAGCATTATAGTACCAGTTTCTTACATTTTATGGTTATTTCTATCCATTTTTATTGGGCTTAAGTAACTGCACCAGTAATAAAATCAATCCTGATACTAATTGTAGCTGAATCATGATTAGTATAGGAATGGATATATTTGGCATAATTGCCGCTAAATTCGCTTAACACCAATATGTTTTTCATTTTAAAATCTTCACACAAGTCTCGGTTCGTTAAATTATTCAGTTATCTCATGAAGTACGGAAACAGAAATTACAGAAAAACAACACAGTTTTAATTCCTTCCTTGCACAATGCACAGTGTTTGTTTTGACCAAAGAAAGATAACGTAATACGGTTTTGACGTTTAGAGTTTAGAGACGTGACATAAGTTAATATTTTAAATAATCAATATTTTTGTTATCGATTACCACGAGATCAAGATTTGATACTTTTACTCACTAACGATGCGTGTATTTATTCGAAAATTTAAATTTAGCTTTTTTATTAAGCTAATCAAATTCTGATCATCAAATGTTGTGTATAATCTATACCTTAGAAAAGTAAGATAGGTCCAAAAATAATCGATTTGTCGTTATTATTTTAGGTAATCTGGTGATTTTATAAGTAACTGATATGGACGTTTTGTTTGGTTTTGGTAACGTAGGTACTCATACTCTGCGGAGTCAAGCGCTACCAAAGGTGCAGCCCTAGCCGCTCATATAAAACTAGTTGCTGCGCGCGTTCCTCGTCATTCAACAAATCATAGATTAAATACGCGGAATAAACTACCCACCTGCTTTCTTTTGAGTTTTGTTTACTGTCATTTTTGTAGTAAATAACTCTTATTTTCCAAGGAGATGTTATTGGCAGTGTTTATGGCTCTGATTTGGAATCGTAATATAATACACAAAACTTAGTGTAAACAATGATGGTTTGGTGTTTATCTTTAATATAGTTTAAATATTATTATTTTTAAATCTTTATCGGTAATTAAAGTTAAATATTGCATAAAACTGATTAAGTTTAAAGTAGGTACAAAAAAACTGATAAATTTTGGGTAACATTGAACGGTACCAAGGATTTTGCATTCTGCTTATTAGAATGCAAAATCTTTGAATGGTACAAAGTATTATGACAACAACAATTTATTTAAAAAAAAAGATGCCACATAAATGATGACGATGAAATTTTGATCATGTAATGTAACGGGGTGGAGAACTTTGTTTAGTACTAACTACTTGCGATTTTGATCTTATAGGCAAATTTTTTTTTTAAGTTTTATCTTGGTCTTTTATTAAATGGAGGATTAGAATATAATTTATCATCTTCTAGTTCTATTAACTTTTCGTGACTTACCGATATTTTCATTTTGTGCACCATTTGACCTTAACGACACAGTATCATCTTCTGGTGACGATGATCGCATGGGCTCATCAGGAGGCTCGTCTTTTGGAATAGGTGGATGTGTAAGTGTAGGAGTTTCGGGCGCAGTTTCAGATCTAAACCGCCGCACTGAAAGTAAGGGGGATATTCTAGGAGGTGACGCTTCTGGCATTTCTCTTTGATCACGAGGGTCCCGGGGTTCACGTAGATCTCTTTGATCTCGAATCTCTCTTTGATCTCTTGGATCTCGAATCTCTCTTAAATCACGAGGAATGTCTCGTGATTCTCTTGATTCTCTATGCTCCCGAGTTTCTCGCAGATCCCTTAAATCGCGAGGGTCCCTTATATCTCGAGTATCTCTCAATTCGCGAGATTCTCGTAGTTCTCTGTGTTCTCTGTGTTCCCTGGATTCGCGAGAGTCTCTTATATGACTTTCTCTACTGTCACGACTCTCTTTATTTTCTCTGTCACGAATTTCCCGTGTGTCTTTTAATTCGCGTCTTTCCTCTTTTTCTCTGTGTTCCCTGCCGTCGACCTTTTCATGTGATTCTGAGTTCTCTCTTGTATCTTGCGGTTGGCACTCGTCCATTGATTCGGGAACTTTTCTTGTGTCAATGCCGGCTGCACTTAGGGTAGTCATTTCAGCTAATCCTTTTACCTTAAAAAATAAAATAAAAATGATAATATTTTTTAAAGTATTAAGTAGATAATATATATTCCTAAATAAAGATAAATACTTCTAAAATAAATAACATACATGAAGTTAGTCTGTTATTTTTTCAGTGCACGCTTTTATTGCCGATCAATAAACGCACAGGTAGACTAATTTTATTGTTTGCTAAAAAAATATAGCTCCAGTTTGACTTTTAATTGCATTTTATGGAGTGGAAAAAGTACAAAGCGATTTTAAAACTGTAATGTAAGGTCTATTTATTTAATGTTTTATAACTATGACGAACTAATCTATAAACTTCACTTTACCTACTTTTGTAATAACCGGATACAATAAAATTGCATTTCGTGTCATATTGCCTATACCAAAGTACCAACCTACATAATTGATTCGCAAAAAAATAAGCAACATGCCGCCGAAGCGCATGAGGTGGAACCGATTTGATAGTCGCTACTTTGGACAAATTGGTAAACCTTATGTCTTAATCACTAATCAAGTTTAGTCGGTTTTCGGTTTCTTGCCAGTGCGGTAGAGTGGCAGATTTTTCAATAGACAGCATTGAAACTGTTAGGGACTGGCATAATTCAAAATAACGTAGATATGTTTTCAAGTGATTTCAGGCAGCATATGGGACGGCAAAAGCTGACAGGTTGTTCATTTAGAATATATAAACCAATAACTACTCGACCGACCTCGTTGGTGTAATAGTTGCATATGCGACTGCTGATTGGATTATAGATTTGGGATTCTATTTTCGAATTGGGAACAGAAAATGTATAAATGTAACAATGGATTTATCCGTCAGAAACTTCTCAGTAGCAGCACAGAGTCTGTTACTGTGCTCGGTTTAATGATAAGAAAAGGCTCATCTCGTAAGGATCTTGTTAAATACTACGTCTTGATAAATAAAAAATGTAAGGTATAGTTACCTGAAGGCTCTCAGCTGTTTTGAGGAGAGCAGGCAGTTGGCAGTACTGGACGTTGACCTCGCCCTTGTACATGAAGTCTACGAGAGTGCGCAACTCTTCCAAGCCGACGTCCTTGAGGATCACGATGGGGTGACGCGACGGGTGGTCCACGAACAGCGATCGGAAGTACGATGAACACGCAGACAGCACTACCTGGAAATGTTTGCAATGCATCTGTTAAATATCTCCAATAGAACAGCACTCTTTTATTAACCAGAAGTCTTTATTTCATTCTCCTGTCTAAGTCTCCCTCTGTATATCAATAGTCTCTTCATGTCTATAGACAACGGACATGAAGAGACTATGGACGTTATTTTATTTCTCTTCCACAACAGGCATTTCTCATATATTTCACTAGACGCGTTTAGGTTTCATGTGAAAGGGGATGATCTTATCACCATCTAAGTAATGTATATATCTAGCTGACATAAAAAAAAAACAGCCTTGGAATAAAACCCGAGACATCACACAACACAGAAGCCAGTCAAATCATTTATACTTAATTGAGAGACAAGAATTGCTGAGACTTAAGATTTTGTAGATGATCTCAGACTTGATGGGGGATTTACATCATTACCTTAGCATATTTATTGTTCTATAAAGTGCTTATGACATTAACATTATACATTCGTAATCATATCTTAATTCGAATTAGTTTTCAATGTATGTTCCTATATAGTTACCTAATTATACTATGTGCACTTAGTGCCACTTCACACTAAGCCACCAGACTAGTAACTGCCACATATCGCCTCCTGCACTCTACGCTAAAGGTGATGTGTATCGCACCTTATAGCTCAGAAGCGGAGATATTGATACATAACATAACGTATGAAAAATATTCTTCATGACTTGTAGCGCGTGTGTGGCAGTGAGCTGGTCACGTCTGCCAAAAGACCGACAGCCGTTGGAGCAAACGAGTCCTGGAATGGAGACCGCGACTCGGCAACCGTAAGGTAGGACGCCCTCCTGCCAGGTGGACTGACGACCTGAAGACGGTCGCTGGAGGGGACCCGATGCGGAAGGCGCAGGACCGGGTGTTGTGGCGCAAATTGAGAGAGGCCTATGTCCAGCAGTGGACTGCGAGCGGCTGAATGATGATGAATGATGTAGCGCGTAGCTGTGTCGCTTAGTGTGCGGGCATTCTTATCGTATATCCAGGTAGTTGCCTAATTACAATGTTATCCTATCTAACAAGTAGCTGATTACTTCCGATGTTCCAAAAAAGTAACAATGCATAATAAAATGTTCGACAGATGTCGGATGCGTGCGGATGCAAAATATTATGTAAATTCTAACATAATCATATAGGCGAGTAACTACTTCATGCAATTACGCTCTTGCATTTTAATTTCTACTTTAATAAGTACATCGCCTCCCTTAGGTTAAGTGCGTTGTATGAACAGTTATGAAAGAAAATTGCAATTTATTTAATTTCGGATCCCTAGAACCAAAGAGCTTGTTATGCAGTAATAGACTTGACAACTGCGATCGTTAATAACTTGGACAAGAAAAACAGATGCTTATGTATATTTCTAGATCTCTCAAAAGCATTTGACACGGTCTCTGTCCCCATCCTCTTAGCAAAACTAGAGAAGTTAGGCATAAGAGGAAAAGCACATAACATCATAAAGGACTATCTAGCAAATAGAAAACATAAAGTCAGAGTATCAAACACCGATAGCGACGAGAATACAATGCTCTACGGTGTTCCGCAAGGCAGTATACTGAGCCCGACACTTTTCCAACTCTATATTAACGATCTCTGCCATATTTCTCTCCCAAACACCAACATTTTCACGTATGCCGATGATACAGCTGTTTTTGTCTGGGGACCGGACTGGAATGCCGTTAAAGAAAGAGCTGAATATTCTATGTCAAAAATTATGAACTGGCTGACCGACAATTTGCTGACATTAAACCTCTCCAAAACATTATACGTTGCCTTCTCAATCAGTAAAATTAACTCCCCACCGCAAAATTTCTCTATTACAGCCCACAATTGTCTTTCTCAGTACGACTGCACATGCCTACCAATCGCTAAAGCTGACCATGTTAAGTACCTGGGAGTATACATTGATAGTGGACTGAGGTGGGGCAAGCAAATCGACTCAGTCATCTCCAGAGTTAGGCGATTAATCCATCTATTTAAAACTCTTAGAGAATGTGCTTCATTAGAAAAAATTAAATCCGTTTACTTAGCCCTATGTCAGTCCATTATCCAGTACTGTATTCCAGCCTGGGGCGGCGCAGGGAAGACGCTTTTACTTAGTTTGGAAAGAGCACAAAGAGCTGTGCTCAAAGTTATGTCTAAGAAGCCCTATAGATACTCTACCCAAAAACTATACGCTAATTGCAATGTTCTTACTGTCCGACAGCTCTTTGTGCTCAAATCCATTTTGAGAAGACACCGCTCTGTCCTCCCCCCTAACCCAGCTAGACGCAGCAAAATGTCTGTTTGCCCACGCGTTCTCTGCAAAACATCCTTCGCCAGAAGTCAATACAATAGCGCCAGTATTAAATTATACAATGACACCCATAAAAAAGTCAACATCGCAGGACTTAACAACCACCAAATCAAAACCACTGTTACAGACTGGCTTCAAAAGATGGATTACAATAAAACAGAAGAACTATTAACATACGTCACTTAAACTCAAAAATAGAGGATACACTTAAGAATAATTCTTTCGTTCTTTCATTCATAACCACACACATACAAATACACTTACACTTACACACACAATAACATAAACACACACACCCACACATTCCCTCACACACACTCACGACACAATGGTCCTTATAAATATAAGTATAAATATAAATTATAAGTACTTAAAAATAAAAATTATAAAATCATTTAACCTACTGTATTACCTGCAGTGACAACGTTCACTATAAATTTATTGTAAACTGTAATTATATCATGTCACAAAACACGACTGTCCACTGTCACCCAAAATACAAGCTTTCGCTTAGTTTGGGAGACAGTAGCAGTACCTCAAGTACAAATACATTTACATGTAAATTTAAATTTATCTTATTTTGTGAACCTTTATGTATTATTTGTGTTAATAAAGACTTTTTATTTTATTTATTATTTATTATTATGTTGTACGTAGCAAATTAATTGTTAGTTGGAGTAAGATAAGAGATAACGCATCATGAGCCATTAATTAAAAGGTGTAGCTCACCGCAACACTAGAACCTCTGTACTAGTGTTGTGGTGAGCTAAGAGTTCAAGCAGTTAAGGAGGTTTATGTTTACAATTGGTTGGCTGTTTTCCATGCAAAAGTAATATTGGTTTAACTTTAATATTATTTAGTTTTTATCTATTTGTATAGACAAATTATACCTAATTATACACTAAAACATGATAGTCGGCGGCAATTTTTTTAATTATTCATTTTTTTTTCAATTTGTATGTAACTCACAAATAATATACAACAATTTTGACAAAATGTCCACGAACAAACGTGCATTTTAATATATTAGATATGATTTGTCTATAAAAATAGATGAAAACTTAATAACATTAAAGTTAAATCAATATAACGTTAGTATAATTTTTTTTAAGTTTCGTAATACTAAACCTAAAAAATTCTATACCTGTTAACTGGTTAAATGATTTTTGGAGTTCTTATGGCAGCACATCAGACTCACCTTTAACCTGCCGCATAATAGTAGTACATTCAATAACTACTGTGTTGAGTTTAGTAGTTCATGAGTTTCATGACCCTTTTAACAAATATTTCATTTGAAATTCTAGAAGTCTATAATTTGATTCTGAAAGAATATAAACTTAAGAGTGTTAAAATGTCTATACAAAATTAGTATTAAGGTAGATCATCTATTTACTTTGTCGATAATACATTGGCTGTAGTAACTGCTTACCATCAGCGTCCTTTCGTATATAATAACGTCCTATAACGCCCTAATAACGTCGTACCAAGTAAAAAAGATGAGATGAAAACTCTTATCAATGATATTATGATGTCTTCCGATATATTTAAGTAGGACTCTACGTATGTATGTTAGAAAAAACAACAGTCATATTCTAGATGGATACACCAAGGCGATCAGGCAATGTTTAAAGTAGGCATATTAACAATAGGCACATTGTGATGAAATGAAGCGGTGCGAGAGGTTTCTACACGTGCCTACAGCTAATAAACTTCTATGGAATCTCAATCGTAACAGCAAATTGAGTAATTTCATCGAAGGCATTCATGAAGAAATAAATGCGTAATTTTGCGACGAGAAAATAGTCTCGTACTAAGCAGTATTATTATAGTTAAGAAGACACGAGTATTGCTAGTGGGATCCTTTTTTTCACGTAATATTTTTTTTGATAATTTTTATTTCGCATAACACGTTAGGCATATTTTTTTTAGCAAAATAGTCACTTGCCATACTTTTTAATTTGGTATGATCTTTCGCATAACAGTTTTTAGGAAAAATATTATATTTTTCGCCTAATAGTTATTAGGCATACTGTTTTTCACCTAATGTTTATTTTGAACAATAGGTGCAATAGGTTAATAATATTAATATTATTATTATTTTATTCATAGAAATCTTAATAACTAGTCAATAGAAATGCTATCGACTATCTTTTAACACTGGGACGCATGTCGCCGGTTTTCAAATACCACTTTTTGTATTCCTGCAAACAAAATTATTCTTTTTGGCGATGACATTAAGACGACAATTCCTCAACTCGCACTTGTGTTCGATTAGACAAATGCGCTTGTATTCCTGCAAACAAAATTATTCTTTTTGCGATGACATTAAGACGACAATTCCTCAACTCGCACTTGTGTTTGACTAGACAGATGCGCGGCGACAAGGTCACGCGTCTTTGACATTTCTATTGCCTTATTATTAAGATTTCTATGATTTTATTATATTAGGGGGCGGTGATGTTTCATGAAAAGTATTTTATTTAAAAATGCCAAAACTTACGTTATCCAAAGACAATCATGCCAAAACATAGTTATGCGTAATAATGATTATACGTAAAGTATTAATGCTAAAAAATATTATGGTAAATTAACATTATCATAAAGCAAAATTAAGGTATGCCAAAAAATATGCGAAAATATAAGGTACCATTGCTAGTGGAGTATGTTCTACCCGAATACAGGCAACACATGATTATCCATAATCCACAAACGCAGATTTTAGTTATACAGATATATATTATGTTGCTGACTGTCTGAAGGCTACGATGTCATGCCTTTTTTTTTTTTTTTTTTTTTTTTTTTTCGCGGGGAAATGCATTTACGCATACCACCCTACCCGTGGGGGGACGGGCAGAGTGGCTATGTGGGACTCCCGTGCCTACGATGTTAAACGGCACAAAATACCCACTAAAACCCCGCGGTGTGCCCTCGTCGCCGAAAGATGGTGGGTCGGCGAGCCCTGGATCGATCTTACATCCACAGGGCTCGCCGCGGCGACCGTGCCCAGTCCGACCACTGACCGGGCACCCGACTCTACTCAGTCCTACTCTCGTAGCGACGCCCCGGGCACACCCAGGGCGTCACTCCGTCGCGGAAGGCATCAGCGGGCGGCGGAAAACCCCCTCCACCGCCCGCGGCCTCGCTTAGGGCGGCATTAGGCTCGCGGCGTACGCGCGCCTTCGCCGCCCAGCTCGCCGACGGCGGAGCGGATCAGCCAGGGGTGCATCCTCCCTGATCCGCTCCGCCGCCTCCTTCTGCAAGATGACGTCCTCACAGAAGGATGCGACCGCATCCCACGACCTCGCGCTGCCCATGGCCGCAACCACGGCCGGCAGCGAGAGGTCGTTCCCTATGACCGCGGTGAGTTCCCGGCGCTGCACCTCCCAAGCTGGACACTGCTCGAGAGTGTGCTGCGCCGAGTCCTCACCGCAGTCGCAGTGGTGGCACATGGGGCTCGCCTCCCTCTTCAGCCTGTGCAGGTACTTCCCGAAGCAACCATGCCCGGTCAATACCTGCACTAGCCTGAAGGAGAGAGTCCCATGCTGCCGCCCTGCCCACTCCTACGATGTCATGCCTCATTTATGTGCATAATTTTAGGTCCTAACCTTTCCCAGCAATCTCACTACGCTAATATTTAGCGACAGGTGAAAAGTGAGACGGATTACCGTCTCTCCTTTAACCTGCTTGCTTACCTTTCTTCAAGCCTGTTAACAAGAACTGTACCGACATTTATCTGTCAATTTCAAGTAGCAGGCTTGCAGAAGCCAATAGGTATAAAAAGCTTCATTCGTTTTCTTTATGATAATGAATGCATTTAGCGTAATGCACCCTGTCCGAAGTCAGTATTTATGCATATTCCAACACGTTACTAAACGAATAATTTTCCGAGCGATTAATGCTTTTCACGCGACCGGATTAATAAATTAAGAATCGTTCGTGTAGTTCGCTAGGCATAATTTTGCACGAATAAAAAAATGCTTCTGTAATTATTATCGTTGCCGAATAGTAATTTTGCAGCGGTTATGAAATCGGTACTCATAAAGTCGATAAGTCTCGAGTTTAAGTATCACTTATACTCCGAAGTGATAATTAGTTACTTTGTAACAAAATCTAGCATGTACATTGATTTATCATTACACTAATTATGATTCCATTGACACTCTTCAGGAGTACTTCAAGTGTAGGCTTATTTTGTTGTGTATAATTTTATCTATAAGTGCTTATTGTCTTCAGCTTAATTAAATCCGAATGCAGTTAGAACATCTTTGGTAGCCAGACTGAACTCACTCACTACTCTTTTGCTACAGTAATATCTAATTTGGCTTAGATGGCTGAGTGGTAATACAATAATCTGGAATCCTATAGTCGTGGGTTCAAATCCCGCCACAAATCCATTTTTTTTTTAGTATTAGTTTCGTAATGTAAATTATGAAATTATTAGTATTTATGAAATTATGAAATTATTAGTATTTGTTGCTATATTTTTGTTATTAAAAATAATATACACTTTATAAAATTAATTGTATGCATGTTATACCTAGCATGATATACCACGTTTTTATTTATAGTACCTAATAAGAAAATGTATTAATGTTAAGTAATGAAATGTTATCAATAAGTTAATGAACTATATAAATTTTTTGTTCAACTCGGATTTGGAAATAAAAATGCTTTATTATTATTATTATAATGTAAATTAGGCTAGGTACTAGGTACTTAGGTACCGTCGCGTCGTGCCCCGTATTTGGTGACAGTTGTATGATAATAATTATAAAGCTGATGTCCGTAAAAATAAGGTTAATCCTAATAGTTTACCTTATGAGCCCTAATGGAAGCACCTTCGGAGCAGGCAAGCGTGACGTCCACCAAGCTCTCGTCGTGCAGCAACTGGCTGAATACTCCCAGCAGGTTGCTCTGATGATTGTTCCACCTTAGGCAATAGTGCTCACTTCCCATGTCTGAGCTAGCTCCCGCCGCTGTCAAACACACAAATATACTATGTTAATAAAGTTTTGAACCACTATAACAGTCATTTTGAAAATTCAGGGGCCAGAAAGATATATAACTAGACTAACAAAAATAGTATTGTATCGCCCTGTACTGGATCGTAAAATACTGATACTCAGTTGAATTCTATAGAGTAAAAGCTAACTCCTTTCTAATTGGGAAAAGGATTGGAGAATTAACAAAGTTTTAAACCAAGCCGATTTGGTAACACTTTTAAGGAAGCTATACATTAAAAAAAATTAGGTTAGTAGACATTTTGTTATTTATTTTTAATCCAAACTGAAATAAAAGATAAACATACATTGGTGTTATAAACTCCCTTTACGCATCTCTTCTACTTAATATAATTTCATAAATTGTGTTATTCAAAGGGTTCGTTTTTAGACATTTTTCAGCTAATTAAAATTATTTAAAGATTTCCCTCTTCGATAAATATCAACTCATAATATGGTGCGAATGCAACTGAGAATTAAATCAAATAGTTTTGCGGACCACCTACTTGTCATGCTTAAAAAACATATTATCGCAATGTATAATTTAAGATAACAAACGGACAACTCATTTCAACACAACTCAACTCAACATTTTATGCACAAAACAATCAACGTTGAACCAAACTTGCTGTCATAAAGAAGACACTAGAAGACAGTGCCAGTAAATTCTAAATAATCTTGGGTTTTTCGCACTGTAGAGAATCTGTTGGTGTATTTTACTATTCGTTGTTTATGTGTAAAAACCACAAAGCGCAAAGCGATTTAACGCTATAATCACCATGTTTGAAAGAGTTTAAAATATTAATATTAGTGTATTTTGTATTTCGCAAGATCATAAACATTGAAAAGTTATTTTCCAATATCTTTGAGCAAGATTCATATATATATATTCTATCATTGTTTCGCAGACTTAAACTACTGAGTCTTTAAATATATTTTAAGTACTCGCGAGGTATTTACCCCGTGGATTTACTATTTAGAACGAGGGTTCCCATCCTTTCCCATCATACCACAGTTTTGAATGAACGGCGCATAATAATATATAAGATGTAAGATTGCGTGTAAACATTTTGAAATACAATGACAATTTTTAAAGGATTTTGTTAGAAAAACTATCTTATATAACAAAATAACACACATAAAAAGCTATTTTTAAATTACGGTTAATAAGTCTATGTTTGAAATATTATTCTGTTTATCGAAGTTGTCACTTTCCCAAATTAATGACAGTTTTTTTTAACTAACCATATTGCATGTATTTAACTAGAGACAACTATGAGTTTTAAATGACATTGTTCCCACTGCGCGAGTAGAGCTGCGCAGTTCTAGATAAAATTCACGTCAAAGTTTAGAAATGTATGGGACTCGACAGCTTTTACCTGGCCCTTTAAATATAATAATATGACTTTCAAATTCTGACAGTGACATGTGTAAATAAAATGCTCTTATTAAACATGGTTTCGGAAATGCTCACCTTATTAAATTAGACGTACACGTGTATAACTCCGTGGACATTGCTCGTTATCAATTTTAAGGCCTATTTTCTACACGAGTCGCTCGTAATTTGTCTATCGGTTATGACCGTCAAGTGTACTTGTGTGTGTATGTCTAGCTAATTAGAAAAAATATAATATACCTCGACAGACGTATAAATATTATAGGTGTAAAGTCATGTGACTAGACTGTAAAACAGGCTATAAAAAAGGCTTTAGGAATTCCATATGAATAAATAACTACACAAGATAATCTACTCCTGCTCCTAATGGACTTAGAGTTATTTTATAAAAAAACTAACTTTGGTTTTCAAATTGATTTCCAACACACTCGACGTCATTAATCAGGCTTATAATAATAATAAAGCCTTTATTACTGATGAGTTTACAAATTTACAGTTAATAAATATACAGTATATCGGACATCAGTGATCAGTGTGTCCTGTTGACACATAGGGCTCCTCTAACTTCTTTCATTCTTCTCTTTTTTTTGCTGTTCGTATCCAGAGAGTCCCTGCTATTCTACGTATGTCATCTGCCCATCTTTTTAGCTGTCTGCCTCTTTTTCTTTTGGTGTTGTGACGCGGTTAGGCTTAGATGTCAACAAAGAGATGTCAATTAAAAAAAAAAAAAAAAAATTATCAAACTAAAATTAAGTGCCAGTTTTTGAGGTACTCGTAGTTCTTATCCGACCCATAAAATAAACTATGACCGAATTTAAGCCGAATTTAGTTACACTTAAAAAAGACACAGCTATCACTTTTATTTATATGTGTTATATGCTTAACCTGCCAATAAGGTTAATCTGAGACCTGTGAAATTGGGGCTTAGATTATTAAATTGTTAACCCAAGATATCACAATCCGAAACTTTTTATTGATTATTTTTTATAGCATTTAGCTATGCTTCGCAAAAAATACTAAGAAATAGTTGAAAAAGATATGAGACCGGTAGGACTTGAACCTGCGACCTTCTGCACACCGAGCAGGCGCTATAACCAACCAGTCACGGTCGTTATTGCCAGGACCCTTTTTCTAACTAGTCAACCAGATACTTTTGAATCTATGCAGCCGAAAAGTAAAAAAAATCATAATACTCAAAACACTAATACCCAAAGTATACACTATACAATCATACATATCATTGAATCGATTTTTGAGTAGTTGAACTAATTATTTTAAGGCTACGTATATATTATTAGTACAATCAATTGGAGCAGACCATAGATTTTTTTTATGGCGATGACTTGCATCACATTGTGGGCTCGCGGTCACGTGGAGCATCTCATCTGCATTCATTAGCACCTAGCGTGTAGGTGACATGTTATCACGGTTCGTCAAGCACCACGTTCAAATAGATTGGTCGTTTCTATTAAATATTTATTTGTCTCGTGGCCGGAGTTTCTTTATTAAGCCAGCTTTGACAATATTTTTTTTTATTTTAAGACTTATTGTGAAAATTGCTGTATTAGTATTTACGGAAATTAGATGAAAAATGAATCAGAATTTCGAAAAATCGACGACCGAATGGCGGAGTGGGTAGTGTACCTGCATGCGACGCCGAGATCGCGAGTTCGATTCCCTCTCAAGAAAAATCTTTGTGGCCATGAACATGGGGGTTTGTCTTAGTCTGGGTGTTTCTTTTTAAGTATGAATTTACAAAAGAAAAGTATATAATGTATTAGTATCAGTTATTCTAGTACCCATAATACAAGCTCTGATTAGTTTGGGACAAGATGGTGTTGTGTGTAAGCTGTGAGATATTTATTTAAAAAGACATAAAAATTATAAAGATAATGATAAAAAATTGCTTGCTTCTAGTTTAAAAATTTAAGTGCAAAATATAAAAATCCTTTGGGTAGTTTTTGGTTAAAACGGCTTTAATACACCTTCTTTGTTAGTCTACATACAGGCTCTAATATTTTAACTTTAGCATTAAATTGATAATATTAGTTGAATATGAATGGTGATGATAGGATTAGGAGCTATTTTAGCTTCACCATAGTGTCACCATAGCTTTGAATGACCTTCACTCCACAATGGTCTAGCTCTGGCTAACATGTTTAAGGAACGAACACACCAGCCAGACAGTTGAACTAATTTTTGAGTAGTTGAACTAATTATTTTAAGGCTACGTATATATTATTAGTACAATCAATTGGAGCAGACCATAGATTTTTTTTATGGCGATGACTTGCATCACATTGTGGGCTCGCGGTCACGTGGAGCATCTCATCTGCATTCATTAGCACCTAGCGTGTAGGTGACATGTTATCACGGTTCGTCAAGCACCACGTTCAAATAGATTGGTCGTTTCTATTAAATATTTATTTGTCTCGTGGCCGGAGTTTCTTTATTAAGCCAGCTTTGACAATATTTTTTTTTATTTTAAGACTTATTGTGAAAGAGATAAACACGAACCGTGGAAATGCGAAGTCTTGTGTGTACGTTAAAATCTCATGTACTTATACCACGTTTTGGAGACGGAAGTAAATATGATATAGCTACGGCCTTTTTTAAATAAAAGTACTACGAAAAACCAAACTACAGATACTTTATGGTGAATCCTTATAAATATAAACTACGCCGTCATAGAACTTTCAAAGAGATAGGGCTACGCGCTACGCAGGTGCTACGTGAAAAAATAGTTTTGCTACGGCGTTTTATTTTGGAATACATTAAATTATTATTAAGTATCCTGTCAGCTTTCTTTGTCTATGTCCGATAATTTGGCAAGTGTGGGATATTTCTAAGTCAAGCGGAAATGAGTTACTGAGGTAAGTGATGTGAAGCCGTAACGATATGTACAATGAGCTTACTATTCTGAATAAATCAGTAAGTCTTGTTTATTTAAAGTGTTGTAATTTTATTACATTATCGTTTTACAAAAATTTGCTTCAGTTTTGTAGTAAAGAAGTCACTTTTCCTTTTTGCAAGTTTTCCTGTCGAATGATTTGAAATAATTCGGCTTATTTATGCAGGTAAGCAGGGAGTATTATAAATAAAATGTTTTATTATGACCACAAACATGGTATTTAAACTAAATATTGAGATACAATTTCCTTATTTGTTAGATACTTACACTTTAAAGGTTAGCCACTCTACCGAGTTGCTTAATACTATATTTGCGTCGACTTTCACCATAGAACGTGGTGAAGGTACCGGAAAATTGTAGAAATTACAGCATAATGTTTACTACTATTACAAAATACAATGTGGTAGCATTTGACTCAAATAAAATGAAATTTAGTGACGCACCAACGCTAATTACAGCGTTTACGTACAGCGATGTTCAACAGCCGGAACCGTGAGATTTGCTAATAAGTACAAAACGCCACTTCAGTATTATTTTTTATTCTGTGATTACCGCTTCGCGCCTACATGCGCGAAGATAAATATAGCTGGAGTGTACGTAGTATTTAAACGTAGGTGTTGTGCGCACACGCGTGCGGCCGCGACGCAGTCAAGATCAAGGGCGCGCGATTGCGCAAGAGTTGGCGGTCGCACCGCACTGCAACGCTGTGATGTCATCGGGCCGTCTGCTCCCCCCTTCCCCCCTCCAGCCCCTCCACCACTCCTCTCATCTCGCTCGCATCACACGTTGTAAGGCCGCGGACGCGGAACATTCTATTTTTAGTTTTTACCGTACGTTTTGTTTAGGTTGCTTTTTTGCAAACCTCCTAAACCCGTTTTTTATCTAACAATTCTAAGATATTTGTACTCCGACTATTCTTTTATAAAGTTAAATAGCCATTGGAGCGACTTCAAATCTGATACTAACTGAACTGATGTTAATTTTTATTCATACATAATTAAAAGTCTAATTTCAAGAACATTTGCGCTGAATACGAATAATATTTGGGTAAATTATCTACCTACCTCAATTTAAAATGATGTAAATGTCAGGAAATCAAGTTGGAGCTGGTTACAATCTTGATGACCTTCCGAAAGTGCATTTGATAAAAACGCAAAGATTAATGCTATCATAAAACGTTGTTCGTTTTTTTAGTTATCGCATTTTTATCAGATAATTGCCTAATGACATATACATACAGCATTTTAAATTTTTGTGATTTTGCGACGAATTTGGAACGAAAGGAATAATATAAAGCTAAATACTATGTTTGTTTCAACGCCCATTTTTCGAGGGCTATAGCCGCTATAGACTAAATAAATATAATAACGCTACATCCTACGGAAGTAGAATAGCAGTAACTTGTAACACTGCTTTTAGCTAACCTATAATCTGCAACAACTCGACATATTCATCACCTTCCTTATTTCAACCTCATTCAGCTTTAGTGCACTACGTTCTATAGATACTCATTTTATTATATTCCTCAAGTTATAGACATTTTTACGACTAGTTGCCTTCGAACTGAAATCTTACGTCATCGTTCATCGGACAATATCTCTGTCTATTGTACTGTGCATGGTTATATGTCCGTTTCATA
The DNA here is from genome assembly GCA_905147285.1 of Hypena proboscidalis. Taxonomy (NCBI): domain Eukaryota; kingdom Metazoa; phylum Arthropoda; class Insecta; order Lepidoptera; family Erebidae; genus Hypena; species Hypena proboscidalis. The sequence continues at coordinate 15,166,569 of LR990131.1, forward strand.
GAATTTATATACGTGTGTTTTCTGTGGAAACTGTATTAGTGCCTTCTTATTTTTTTATATAATTGCAGGCAAATATGATTTAATAATAAATATTCATAATACTAGAACTAATTTAATAATGTTCAAGTATAAAAAGATATTGATCTAGTAACTGAATAAATTTAAAATTGAAAGTCAGTCACTTCAATTCGATTGAGTAGTATATAATTTATTATAGGTATAATTTAACCTTCATAAATTGTGAAATAAATCCTCTTATTAATGTTTTCTGTCCTATTTTATTTATGATTTATGAAAGATTACAAGTATAACGAGAGAGAGCTCTAGAAGATTTTTTTAAAATAATGTAAAGTTTTATGAATAAAAAATAAAAAATCATTGTATACTAGGTTAAGAACAGAAACAAAGGCTTATATGATTTTGCATTTTTTCACAAGTAGTTTAACCGAGCGTAGACGGATGTTGGTCATCCTCATAACAGATAAGGCTATGAAATGAAATCATCTTCAATGGGAAATCATGAGGAAAATAATGCAGAAAATCTATTCGACTGATTAAGTAATTTTTGAGTTAAAGAAACACGTTCGTTAGAAAAAAATCCAAAGAATTACGTCATAGAAACGAGAAACATAAAATCATATATATAGGAAGCGTAACTGGTGAGCGATTTAGCTCAAACATTACATTTGCGAACAAGTCGCCATAGCTATGAGTGACCTTGAATGCACAATAGTCTAGCTAACATGTTTATAGAGGCGTGCACACAGGCCGGTCGGCAGCTATTAAAATTGCTGTATTAGTATTTACGGAAATTAGATGAAAAATGAATCAGAATTTCGAAAAATCGACCACCGAATGGCGGAGTGGGTAGTGTACCTGCATGCGACGCCGAGATCGCGAGTTCGATTCCCGCTCAAGACAAATCTTTGTGGCCATGAACATTGGGGTTTGTCTTAGTCTGGGTGTTTCTTTTTAAGTATGAATTTACAAAAAGAAAGTATATATGTATTAGTATCAGTTATTCTACAACCCATAATACAAGCTCTGATTAGTTTGGGGCAAGATGGTGTTGTGTGTAAGCTGTGAGATATTGATTTAAATAGACATAGAAATTATAAAGATATGATAAAAATTGCTTCTAGTTTAAAACAAGAAAAAATATAAGTGCAAAATAGAAGAATCCTCTGGGTAGTTTTTGGTTAAAACGTCTTTAATACACCTTCTTTGTTAGTCTACATTATAGCCTCTAATATTTTAACTTTCATCAAATTTATTAGTTGAATATGAATGGTGATGATTGGATTAGGAGCTATTTTTAGCTTCACCATAGAGTCACCATAGCTTTGAATGACCTTCACTCCACAATGGTCTAGCTCTGGCTAACATGTTTAAGGAGGCGAACACACCAGCCAGACAGACAGCTATAGAACCGCTATAGGACTAGATACTGGCAATAATTGGAATGACAGTTGTATTGACGCTTTCGTTTTATGTCTGATATATTTGTATAAAATAAACAGGTATGAACTTACGTAGTTATCATAACAGGTGAAGTTGTATTTTTTTTTATGGAACTGATTTTATTGTAAAGGAAATGTGACAGTGACACCGGCCTTTTTATTCATTAAGTGTGGTACTTTATCTAATTAGTTAATAACTCTTAAGATAATCCACCTAAGATTAATTTGTACAACTTAAATGTCAAACTTTACCAATTATTACGTTGTATTTGCTAAGTCTAGTACTTATTAAGAAAAGTAACTTCGGAAAATTGGTTTATACTTTGGTAAAACTAAACTTAATTCACAATACTAACTAAACTTTGGATACAGGTGTGTTTTTTTTAATTACAATACAATACTTACATTAAATTGGCAACCAAAAATTACTTGTACGCTAAGGTTTACAAATTTTATGATATCCCAAGAAAACTTGGTAATTACTAGTGTGTCAATATCCAAATAACTTGCTTGCTAGTTTGATACATTTATACAACGTATTGTATTTTATTATTATATATTTGTAATATCATTTGATTTAATATTTCTTTTCTGTCTATACAATATTTTTAAATGAAAAAGTATTTTTTTTTTAGTTTGGGTACCAAACGAATAAAATACTTTACAGGATTCGAAACTACAGTACTAATCTAAATGAAAATTTTTGTGGAGATAGTTCTGGAACCCACGAATAATTTATTAATAGTTTATTTTTGTAAGAAATAATCTCAGGAAAGCCGAACTTTTCCGAAGAAACCAGCTACAGACATACCTAGTGTATGAGCCTAGTTATTGTATGTTTTAGGAAGGATATTAAGATATATTTGTACAGTCTATGTATAGTTGATTTAATGATGCAGTTCGCACGATCTATGCTTTGCTAATATAATAGTACATTAGGTATCTTTCACACATAGATAATCGTCCGTTTTGCACCGAGTATTTCATCATGGACAGATATAGACGTGGGATTACCTATAAGATGATGTTTGAAGTATTGTCTGTGATTGTTAATAGATCATCATCGACTAATACTTATCTTCATAAAAATCGTAAAACAAAACTATTGACTATAACTTATATACTTTGATACTAAGTAACGACCGCGCTGGTTGATATTTTGAGATTGTTAATTCGACGTACCCACACATTATGTAGCCTACAGCGGGAATAAAACCTAAAGCTCATGAGGACTACGATAACTAATATAAAACCTAATCTTACCTCACGAAGGTCTAATTTTACTAGGGGAGTAAAACTTTAAATGTAAATGACATTTTCATTTAATTTTTACTTAATATAAAAAAAGTCATTTACATTTTCAGTCTTAGAATATTATAATAAGTTACGTTATTCATTCACCAAGATACTTCTAGAAGTGCTTTTTTGAATTTTAACTGGCTTTTAATGTATTCGTTTGTCATGTAAATTTCAGATCCAAACTATACTGGCATAGTTTTTAACAAATGCAATAAATAATATGTTACTGATTCTAAGCGTTTTAAAATTGCCATTCATCACAATGTTAGTACGATTATGTAACTTATCCTAAAATGCATTCTGTACTGGCCTATTACACACACGACTCTCGTTCCGTGGAGATCAAGGCCGTGAAATAAAGCATAGGATAATACTCGTTATTTTAAGATAAGCGTTGAAAAAACATATAAAATAAAATCTTTCAATTGTTTTTTTTTCAGTATAATACAGTATTTTTCTTTCCAGATCTTTGTTTGATACAAGACAGTGTGTATTGTGAATTATTAAAATAATATTATAATAATTATAGTAATCCTTCATGTTATGGGATCTGTACTGAGAACTGACTACTACTGACTGTTCTGGCTAGACATTTATACGTTCTAATCATAATAAAATAAATTAAGCAAAAAACATAATAATAAATAAATCTATAATCAAAGAAATAAATATACTGTTTAAAACATGTATTTACATTAATGATTGTGTTTTTCAAACGAACGTTAAATTTGTTTTTGCTTTTGCTAATAGTACGATGGTGACAGTAACTTCAATATCTGTTACGACGACGTAACTTATCCTGAAAGTGCATCGTGTGCCGGAGACCTAACATAACACGCGTGGCTTGGCGGCTGCTGCGTGGGGATCAAGGTCGTGATATAACGCATAGGATGAAATCAATGAAAAGTAGCGTGCCCGGCATGTTTGACTTGTAAGCCTCTATAAAATATTATTATGTAGCCTAAGATCGTCTAGATCTGAAAAAAACTAAGATAACATTTTAACCACATGCTTCGCCAGAAAAACAGCAGGCAAAGCAGGCTGATCGTCACACTGCATAATAAATCTTTATAAGACATTTATTTTTTCTCATAACTAACTCGAAGGCTAAGAATAATAGCAATGACTTCAAGTTCCGTTACGATGACGTAACTCATCCTGAAAGTGCATCGTGTGTCGGAGGCCTTACATAACACGCGCGGCTTGGCGGCTGCTGCGTGGGGATCAAGGTCGTGAAATAACGCATAGGACGGTTGCACGGCGCGATATCGTCGCCGCCCGCGCCCGCGAACCGGTGATGTGTTTAGGCATAACGTAATGTGTGTACGGTAGGTCCACGTAGGAATGAATGAAGGAAAATACTGTTGACACATAGCGTTGTTTATTTGATCAAAACAAACAAATATTGCATGAAATTATTTGATAAAATGGTGCACATGAGTTACTCACCAGCTCTTCTCATGATGCAATACCCATCGGAGCTGGTACTTGGATTGATTTTAATTCAAATTTCTAAGTCAATCTAAGCTCCGGTGTTAAATCATTTTATTGCAAAAGTACTATAATTTAATTAGTTAAGTTTTATTTTAATTTTATATTTTTTGTATATTGATGTTTGTTTTGGCGTGTTCAAGCGCCCCTTGGAGCCCATGGAAATAAATGATTTGATTTAATTTGGTTTGATCAATAGTTGAATGCGAACATATCTTTTTACTTCTCTAGTAGGATTCTAATGACGTTTTGCCTAAAGTGTTATCTTAAGCAAGTTCAACGCTAAGATACAGCTTTTGAACTCTTTTTTCTAGTCCCTTACTAAGATTGTATGAGAGTGAAAGATGAAAATACGGTTTTAATACAACTTTAAATTAAGAAGTTTGGTAAAATTGGGACTAAACAGATAAGCTAAACTTCAGAATTTAATTTCGATGCAATTTATAAAGTCTTTTACCGATGACACGTGTAGATTTTTCGATTTTATCAGTTGCATAATCGTATTAAAATAATCAATCAAACTTCTTATCTCTCCTTATCGTATGACCTTGTCCTTTTTACAAGTTGACGTTTTATTTTTATTATTATTATATTATTGCACCATAGACCGTTGCACGCTTCGTTTAGCTTGTAACTGTATAATAGGTACGCTTTGTTTTTCATACATTATTTCTTAATAAAATCGCAAGTCCGAATTTGTTCCTCATAACATTTTTCTTCATAACGATCGTTCTTTATACTTAATCATAATTATCGGAAGTCATACTCATTCGAATGCATAATATTGTTTTTTCACATCGCTTATCCCAATTTTGATTTACATATTATTTTTTCCTAACGACTGATACTCCTTTGTCCTAACGTCGACATCAATTTCAACAATCGCTCTCCTCATCCCATAGAATCCTAAGATGTATGAACTCTCGGATGTATGGGTGCTTAGAATTTGCTTACGAAATTTCTGATCTACGATGGAAAGCCTTCCTTGTTAATCATTATAAAAATAATCAATAGTGAGCCATCTGTACTTGAGTAGGTTAGTGTGTCTAGCAACGCACAACCGTCGATCGGCGCGTCGGCTGGACATCCGGTCGCGCCTAAATCTAATACCTATTGCGAATTAACTAATAATACTAACTTATAATATGCTACAAAGGCATCTTATGATAACCTAACATCACACCTTTATTACCTAAAAGAGTGTGTGTAATGGTGGTAGAGCTCTTGTTAATGGTGGTAGAGCTCTTGTGAATGAGCTCGAGGGCGGCAGCACCACCGTCTCACCTTTAACCTGCCGCCAAATAGTAGTGCTTCCATTACTGTGTTCCGGTTCGGTGGTGAGATCAGGCCCTGAAATTACTGGAACATGAGGCATAACACCGTAGTCCTCAGCTGCAGCGACGCATCTATAATCTGCTTTTGTGGATTGTTGATGTCCATGGACTGTACTCCACTTACCATCAGGTGGATTACACGTTCGTTCGCTGTGGGCGTGGTATATAAAAAAAAAAGTGTGACAAACATGTTACACCTTTATTTATGTGTAGGCCCCAAAATGATGTTGAAGGGTGAGCCTTTCATCATCTACTGAGCACATTTCTAGACTCCGTGCTACTGCTGAAGATTTCTGACGGAAATATCTCAAATTAACTACAACCTAAAGATCGAATCCGGGACCATGCGAACAATAGTCGCATACATTACGGCTGGACCAACAAGGCAGACAATGCATTTGTAATCAGGAGGTCGACATAAAAATTGTCACATTTTAGGACGGGCAAAAACGCAAATTCCATATCGCGTTAGTTTGTTTTTAAATTTCTTTATTCAATAATAAAAATAAAATACATTGATTTAATTCGCGTTTGTTTGGTAGCCGTTATGATATATCGACGCCCCCACCGAATAAAATGGTAACCGAAAATCGCTAACTTTACAGGAAAAAACGTTATTTTCTCAATATTTCGCGTATTAAAAAAGCAATGGTATTGTGTTATATATCAAATGAAAGGTATATTTTTATATTCTCTAGCCAGTTATTTATACATTTAAATATATTAAACTTTAAAGAGTTATTTACAAAAATGTACATTGCCGATAGTGTCCCTGCGTGCAGTTTACCATAAAACGCTTTTACCATTTTATTCGTGTGATTATTTTTCTTATCTATGATATTGCAAAAGAAGTATACACTAATATTCGTTGATATTTTACTAACGGATAGTAATCGCACCATCATGATACCATTTTGTTCGTGTAACCTTTCACATATTTTAATGTCACATATCGAATGTATAATCTCTTAATGATATTATTCACATTTAAGAAAGTAAGAAACATAAATTGTTACATTAAAATGTTATCGTATGAACGTAAATATATTGATACTAATTACAAGATGATTAGGAGTAACTATAATTAACGTTAAATGTTCGGAGAGGTAGAGTTTTATTTATAATAAATATATTATAATATATAATAAGATAATATTATATTATATAATAAAATAATGTTATACAATAAAAACACATTTTAGTCGTCAACTAGTGTTACTGGGGAACTTTAATGCCCACCAGGAGTAACTGTTCCCGTACCAGCACACTAACCATGCTCGGAGAGAGATGCGCAAACTCGCTTTGGCTTTAAATCTCACTCAGCTGGTCTAAGGGTTCCAGATGTTGACGGCCAAATAGCCAATTGCCTGGACCTTCTGCTGACTACCGACCCGGATCACTATGCAGTGTCAGTGTCGGCACCTTTAGGCAGCTCTGACAACTGTCTAGTGAAGTCTGTGGCGGTATATTCTTCACCCAACCTTTAACCCAACCCAAGCCCGAAAAGCACAAGGCGGTTATGGCGATATAAGACAGCAGACTGGGATGGGATGCGCTCATTCTTTGCATCCTATTCGTGGTTGCCCATTTGTTTTTCTTCGGGTGATCCTTTAGCATGCGCGGACGCTATAACAGATGTGCTGCGCCAAGGTATGGAATATTTTAGTCTTTTTTCCGATGCAAGCAAATCTAGCAAAGCACAGCCTTGGTTTGGAGCTGAGCGTGGACGTGCTGAAGCACGAAAACACGAGGCTTTTCTGATGCTCGAGACCGTAAAGCTAGCGACATACCGGATAAGAAGAAAGCCAGCCCATAACAGGGCAACCAAATCCAGCAAAAACGCTCTACGAAAGGCTCGATTTGACCATATTTGCCGCATTGGGTACAAACTCGCTACACACCCAACAGGGAGTAAATCGTTTTGGTCCCTAGCAAAATCAGTCGAATGGAACTTCTGTCGCACCTCACTACCTCCACTGCTGAATCTTGATGGGTCACTTGCCCACACTGCTGAGGAGAAAGCGTATTTATTTCCTTCTATATTCGCAGAATCTTAGCGGCTAGATATTACTGGCTCGTCCACTAGTTTGCGTGACTTCTATGTCAGACATACGCATACGTTAAACAAGCCCTTCTGAGCAAGCTACTGTCCTTCGGTCTACCCACTAGTCTCTGTGATTGGGTATCAGACTTCTTGAGGGACTGATCGATTTGGGTTGTCGTTAATAGCAGCTCGTCCGATCAAATGGCAATCAATGCCGGAATTCCTCAGGGGTCCGTGCTCTCAGCAACGTTGGGTATATAGCTTTCAACGGTTGTTGAAAGCTATATATCCAATTCACGAGCTAGTGGTGTACAAATACAGTCGCTCAGAGAGGCAATGGTCGAATGTATGAACGTGTCTCTAAGGGAGTCTTTAATTGGGGTAAGGCCAACTTAGTAACGTTCAATGCTAGTAAGACTCAGGCGTTCCATTCATCCTGACTCCTACTTTCTGAAATGTATCCCTTCCAATAACCAATCGTCTTAAGCTCCTCGGTATCTCGCTAACTTTGAAACTTAATTTCAGCTCCCACATTGAGTTGAAAGCTCGACTAGACGCCAAAAAGCTGGGCATCCTTAAGAAGGTGAGACAGTATTTTACACCGGGGCAGTTGCTTGACCTCTATCAAGCGTAGGTCCGGTCGTGTGTGGAGTACAGTTCTCATCTCTGAGACGGGTCAGCCAAATACCAGCTTGAGGCGCTCGAGTCAGTCGAGAGGATCAAGAGAATCATTTGCGATATCGATCTGACGGATACTCGACTACAAAGTCTGGGGCATCGTCGCGTCGCTAGGTTGCCAGCCTATCGGTTTTTTATAGGATACATTTAGGAGAGTGTGCCAAGAAACTACACAACCTTATCCCTCCCTCTCCGTTTCACCATCGGACTACAAATTAAACGGCACTCAAACATCGCTCCACGGTGGATATTCCACTAATACGCACAAAGCCTTTCGCCTTTACATTTCTTATGCGAACTGCCAAAGAATGGAATGCCTTGCCCGATTCTGTGGATGACCGACATCTTGGATCTCTTTAAAGAAAGAGTTAATAGGTATCTCATAGGTTAGCGCGCTCCTCATTATCACTTACCATCAGGTGAGATCGTAGTCATACAAGTGCCTATTCACCATAAAAAAAATGACAAATATAGCAACAGTAGACTTACTTAAATCGAAATTTTATTATTTTGTATTTTTTATTTTACGTACCCTTTCCTTATAATGTATAATATATTTCTGATAAATTTCTTCTAAAGAACGCTTACGATGTTAAAAACTGAAATTTAAATATTGTGTGCCGTTTTACAAAATATATCAAATTAAAATTACCCACGAATAAAATGGTAAAAAGCTGTTGCCGAATTCATTACGTAGTATATTTACTAGAATATTATTGTTATCGCATATTACCGGATAATAGAGGTAGTCGGTAATTGGTAATGAGGTATAATATGTTTATTCGTGTACATAAATTGTGTGTGCCTTCCGCCGAATAAAACATATTTTCTTAATAACTTTGCTATAAATAACGCAAAAATTATGAAAAAAATCTATCAGATGTAACTAAGTCTAGTATTCAAATATGCAATAACATTTTTTTACAGTAAAGTGACTTTGCCATAGTATTCGGTGGGGGCGTCGATATATTATGAATATGTATAAATATGTATGTATGAGTTAGGCATTAGGTATTAAGAATAACAAACATGTTTTTTACGTGAATAACTTTAAATTTTCCTCTTCACAAGTCCTTGGTGTTTAAGCAAATTATTTAAAATGATTATATTAAATTTTTATTTCATTTGGTTAAGCCTATCAATTTATAAACTATAACAATAATTTTTCAATATACGAGTAGTTCATGAATAGACAGGGTAACAAATGGCTACATCGTTCAGTGGTTAGAATGTGTCAAATATTAAAATAGCAATAATTAATACTACTTACTTACTTACTCAGGCGCGGCGTATCGCACTCTCTTGATAATGCCTAGACGTATAGGCGAAACCGCGGTCGACTAAATAGACCAACATTACGTGAATAAAGCAATAATTAATTTCATTTAATTTAAGGGAACCATCACCACCAACTAACCGCTAAACACAACACTGGTGGTTAGCGTATGCTCCTCGAGGTCTCGGGCTCTATTCCCGGGTCAGGAAACGGTTTTTTGTGAACTTGTCAGGCCATTCACAATAGCAGCACGGAATTGGATTGTGCCCGGTGGATGACGATAGGCTCACCCCTGTGGGACCTAAAATATAACGAGTAAAATGTGCGAGTTGTACACCTCTGCTGGTTAATGTTATGTTAATGTAAAGAAATAAGTCTTATCTCATAACTAATTATTTTTTGGGTACAAAATTATTTTATTTAAAACTCAAAACATACTACGTAAGTGCGTAATCGATACATATTTTTAATACAGTTAATCTAATCTAGCTATTTGTTTTCGGTTATGCGTACGATGATAAAAATCAGTATTTGTCAGCCCAAATCATTCACAGTCCAATATATTACATATATATTTTTAGAAGTTTTTAGCTGCTGTTCTATGGGACATACGCACATAGAATCACGCCTTTATCTTACGGAGGTAGGTAGAGAAGATTTAACGCCATAATGTGCTAAGCTCCTTACATACTTCTTTCGTCATAGGTACATGCTTGCCGGTTTCTTGAAGGACACCACTCATCATGGGGTGCATAAAAGTAGCCTCCCCGAGTGACGTACACAACGATTCCCTACGTCCGGCGCACCCTAGGCAATTCGCGAGTTCTTCAAAGCGAATTGGCTAATCCTTTCACCACGATAGCAAGTCAAAATAAAATTTGACTCTGCCATCGACACGACGAAGAAGAAGCAGACCACTCATCTGGTCCCTGTATGTCTTATGGATACTCTCTTTTAGAACTGCCAGCATTATATATCTCTTTCACTTATCTACTTTCATCTGTGATGATAAGAACAATTTTTGCATGCTAATATTTTACGTCACATTTGCGGACTACATTATTATGCTCACACCTCCATGTTTCATGTATGTACAGTGGTCCAAGCAATTAGGTTTGCAGGGCAAAAACTATTACGTCATAGTAAAGACTGCCTACACCAGTTATGGATATGTGAATAACATACCTAAATAGTCGGTATAATACACTCCTACAATATGTAACTCACACCTCCATAACAAGTGAGGTGCATGAAAGGAGCCTCCCCGAGTGACGTACACAACGATTCCCTACGTCCGGCGCACCCTGGTCAGTCTCCAAAGCGAATTGGCTAATTCTCTCACCACGATGGCAAGTCAAAACCTTGACCACCTTACTGACTGTCCAAAATGCCCTACCACCTGCACAAGAGAGGCGCTTATGAACGCCGACGAGAGCGCCATAACAGTGGCCCCAATAAAATTTGACTCAGCCATCGACACGACGAAAAAGAATAACAAGTATAGTCAGTCTTTGCTGTGACGTAGAAGTTTTAGCCCTGCATACCTATTTGCTTGCCCACTGTACCAGAGCAGCGATAGCTGAGTGGGAGACCGTAGAACTGCGAAGTCAATAGTCTCGGGTTTGAACCCTCGGCACACACCTCTGTCAATAAATCGTCGTTCGTCTTTTCGAAGATATGTGTATATGTTTATCATATATAAATTATCGCTTGCTAACGGTGAAGGAAAACATCGCGAGGAAACTGCATGCCTGAGAGTGTCTAAAAAGTGCTCAAGGGTGTGTGAAGTCTACCAATCCGCACTTGGCCAGCGTGGTAGACTATGGCCTAACCCTTCTCATCATGAGAAGAGGCCCTAACCCAGCAGTGGGACCTGTATTAGATACAGGTCTGCTATAATACTGTACCAGTTATTTCCAGGCCTATTCTCACCACCAGCAATAACTATAATTTTATCACTATACCAAGCAGACAGAAGCTTGTTTAAATAAATTTAGTAATAACGTTTTTTGATGAAACACTTAAGTCTATACAAGTCATGCGTCAAGGATGTGATCTAATTGTAGAACTATAGAATGGCTATAGCCATTCTGTCATCATGTAGTTCATAACGAGCGCTTGTCATCTTCAAGTCACTTATGGAATTGCACTGGGACAGCCATGATAAATGATCTTCCTTAGACACATAGAAAGGTCATAGGTAGAAATTAGAATAATTAAAAGTTGTATAATAACATCACATACTCCGACGGAGTGGGTACCTGCCTGCGAAGCCAAGGTCGCGGGTTCGATTCCTGCAAGACAAATCTTTGTGAGCATGAACATAGGGGTTTGTCTTAGTCTGGGTGTTTCTATGTATAAAAAGAATGTAGTTACGAAATAAAAGTATATAATGTATTGGTCAGTTATTCTAGTACCCATAGCACAAGTTCAGCTTAGTTTGGGACTAGATGGCGTTGTGTGTAAGTTGTGAGATATTTGTTTATTTACATATTTTTTAGAACACTGTAATAGTATGTAGCAACCGGGCATGTAGCCTAACTGGTAGTTAGTCGTAACTACAACACAAAACACGAATATTCTGACAGAAAATGCAGTAACTGTAATATTATAAGTTCTGTGTCCGAAATTCCAAGGTCTTAACGTTTTACACAACCGAAGCCGCGGGCAAAAACTAGTATAAAAAAATGTTCTAGAACAAAAAAAGGAAAACTACAGTTGGAACTGGTATTTTGTATCTATTAAAAAGAAACAAATAAAATGAAGCTCACTTTTGGCCTTGGCTCTAATCACCAGCCGAACTAGACGGGCAACGACTGGCAATGCACTAGACAATATTTGCATTTTTAGAAGGTTGCCTATTCTTTAAAGCTGATAGAAACCTAAAAAAATAATAATCAAGACAAGTGTAAAAATTGTTTGATTTTAATGACAATAGGTATGTCATTAAAACTCTAACTCTTTGTTGTTATCTTTTTTTTAGTTTTATTCGATTTTTGAAATACAAACAAAAAAAAAAATACTGGCCTTGGTTCTAATCACCAGCCAAACTAGACGGGCACCGGCTGACATGCACTAGGCAATATTTGCATTTTGCGAAGGTTGTCTATGCTGTAGTAAATCATGAAAAAATAATTTCATGTAAAAGGAATTAGAGTTTGTCTGACATTCTATTTTTTTTTTTCGTTTTTTTTTTCAAAACATGCATTTTAAAATAGGTAATAGAATATTGTGGACTCATTAAAACAAAACTCCTGAAATAATTTTATTTATTTATTTATTGTGGTACAAGAAAGAATATTGATGAATGATGATTCATATGGAATAAGGAATGTAACACTGCACATTTTTTTGTTAACAGTTTTACTAACAGAATCACACCTCGGAACAATTTAAGCATAAACCAATAATTATTTTGTCATATTATTTTTACCAACATTTTATTTTTTTCATTATTATTTTTAATGTTATTATTGCAGCTTTTTACTACTTTAAGGTTAATAAAATTGACGACGTAAATTTCCACTAACCGATAAGTTGTGTACGTGAGTTTTTGTCAAAAAAAATAAAATAAAAAAAACTAATTAAAAAAAAGAATATTCTTAACTCGAGCGTATTCTAAATATTATAATTATGTACTAATTTTTTTCAAAGAAAAAGGAACCGCCTTCAAAAACTCAAAAGTAAAAAATAAAATATTCGCTGAACTTTGCTTACCTTTTTATTAATTTGTTTAAAACAATAAACCCAAATAATTATGTAATACTAATTAATTATATTTTTTTGAAGTCGGCGCCAAATTACAAAATCAAATACCAATTAAAACCATATTTACCGAATTAATTGTTGAAAAAATCACAAAATCAAATACCAATTAAAACCGTATTTACCGAAATAATTGTTGAAAAAATCTCAAAATCAAATACCAATTGAATTGGTATTTGATTTTGTAATTTGGCGCCGACTTCAAAAAAATATAATTAATTAGTATTACATAATTATTTGGGTTTATTGTTTTAAACAAATTAATATAAAGGTAAGCAAAGTTCAGCGAATATTTTATTTTTTACTTTTGAGTTTTTGAAGGCGGTTCCTTTTTCTTTGAAAAAAATTAGTACATAATTATAATATTTAGAATACGCTCGAGTTAAGAATATTCTTTTTTTTAATTAGTTTTTTTTATTTTATTTTTTTATTTCAAGCTTTTTAGTGTCTTAGTTTTTTAGATTTAACGATGGGGTTAGGAAGAAATACTAAGGCATCATTACGCATGAAACACAATAGAAACAATCAAAATAATCAAAAAATTCTTTCTGAGATCTTCATGATCATAAGTTATCACTACGATAATAACAAATGTGCTGAAACGTAAGCCCCGTCCAAACCTAAGCAGAGCTTTCGGTACTTTAAGGGTAGGTAAGTAGGCTGTCTCTGATTACCCTTCAAAGCATACACAGGCATGATGTTATGTTATGTTGTGGTGAAAACAATACATTAGATACACGATTGCACAAAACGTGGTTCATTAGCTATTCGTTTTTGAAGAGTTCCGTTGCCTGTCTCCAAAGATCTTCATCAGATTCTGATAAATTATATACTAAAACCTTCCTTGAAACACAAGGATTAAAATACCGAAAACTGCATTCAAATCGGATCAGTAGTTTCCGAGAAAATCGCGAACATAAAAAGGTGACATACATACATACATACGGATCGAATACAGAACCTCTTTTTTTTTTTGAAGTCGGTTAAAAAGCTGCGTAATAATTGTATATTCATCTAATTTATGTATAAAATATGATTTAAATAGTTTTATAATGTGATGTTTAGTGTTCAAAGAGGTGCTAACAACCTAAGTAAACAGTTATTTAATATGATTATACGGTATACTATTAGAATAAGATCTAATTGTATCAAATTTGTATTTCAAAGTGAAATAAAGACCTTTTTAAAACTAAACTAAACTACTACTTTAAGGATGTTGAACAATAACCTGAACTATATTAGGTATTTGATGAAAAACCGATTGTGCTAAAAACCTGTGACATATATAATATACATAGAGCTGATGTCATCATAACATATTGCCAAAAATTTACACATTTGCTAAACAAACTGTACAATCTTAATGTTCATAAATATATGTTCAGAAAACGTGGCATTGTTTATTTCTTAATATTATTATTAACCGATGGAAATAAATAGATTTGATGACCACGTCTGTGATTTCAATAAATGACCCTTTGTCGCATCCACCCTGTATATCTTCGATATTCGTAGCGATACAGTTGACATCCTATGAAAACTTAGTTACTTTAAACATAGCAAACTAAATATTACTTATGTAATAAGTTTCGTGTTTTTAAATGTATTTTATGTTGTCATTAATTGATCACCGACATAGCTTAGAAGATATTATGAACGAGCAGTATATGCAATAAAGTTTTGAATTTGAATTTGAATTTGAATTTGAATTTGCCAACCCAAAATCTTAAAGTTGCCAGAAGCAGTGCTCAAAGTCACTAGATACCACTTCAAAAGCATATTGACAAGATTGTTTTAATTAGGTCATTAATACAACATTTTTACTATCGCCATTTAATACTGAATATCTATAAATTTTATTGTTATTCTTAGTTTCTGTAGCATTCAATGTGCTTTAAAAGTTCTAATTTTGCTTCTTCTTTTGAGTACCTATAGTATACTTTTGATCCACAGCAAAAGTCGTTTAATATTTTCAGTCGCTAAACCGATTTTTCTCACTAGGCCTTAGGCGAAAGTCACTGAATTGGTAACACTGGGTACTAGTCCAATGATGCAGTACACAAATAGCGCGGGCGGAGCATAATATGTTGCGCCTACGCAAGATTTTCGCACGAAACGCCGCCTTTCGACGACCGACGACAACGCAATAAATTTATTATATTGTTGAAACTAGTGGTGCAACAAATAACAGTTTAAAAAATACGAATACTGGATTAACTGTTTTGGGAATACGAATAGTTGGATGCAATTGCCAAACATACTTGAAATCACGTCATTATCTTATGAGGTTAAGCAAAGACGATGGATACCCGACACAATTTGGTAAATAAACAAAAAGTTATAGGTATAAAAAGGCGTTCTAGAATGTTGTTAATTAAAATTATTCATGATATTAAAGAAGTTATCAAATCAAACCATAAATTATATGCGGATGATCTAAAAATTTACCGGCCTATTGAAACTCAAGACGATGTAAAAATTCTTCAGCAAGATTTGGACTCAATACATGTCTGGTGTCAAAAAAATCACATGTTATTAAACTACGAAAAATGTTTTTACATTAAATTTACAAAAAAAACATTATCAACTATTGTTAAATACTCTATCGATAACGTCATATTAACTGAAGTTGATACAATTCGTGATTTGGGTATCATTTTTGACAATAAAATGAGTTTTAGACACCACATTGATAACATCATCAGCAGAAGTTCTCGGTTAGCTGGATTCATTAATAGGCAAATGAAAATTTTTAAACAACCAAGCTTAACAATTTTAATCTTTAACACAATAGTACGAGGTATTCTAGAATATTGCAGCACTGTATGGAGTCCATGTTATCAGGTACACATAGATCGAATCGAACGAATCCAGAAACGATTTCTGTACCACCTCACTTTCTCAGATAATAAATGCCATCAGCTAAAATCGTATGACGTACGTCTCATGCACTATAAGGTTCAGCCCTTAAAAACGCGTTGAAAGTCAGCAGATATAATACTGTTGTTTAAATTAATACATGGTTTTGTCGATTGTCCAGAAGTATTAGAACGGGTAACATTCCTAGTGCCGCGTGCAAGTAGTCGTCTCAATAACCGCAAACCATTTCATTTGCCGCATTTTAGGACTAACCTTGGTCAGCATTCTCCCATTTATAGGATGAGCTCATTTGCCAATGACATCAAATCTAACATAGACTTATTCGGAACAAGTTCTTTGGCCTCCATGAAAGGGCAACTAAAACAGTTAAAATAACTAATTTCTCATAATTTCATAGCGTTTTTGTAATATTTAAATTTTCTTTTTTATTTTTAGTTTTGTTTTTTGCTTTTTTGTTTTTAATTCACTGTTATTTTTAGTTTTTTAATATTTATTTTTTAAGTCACTACATTGCATTCAACATTACCACGCATGCTGTGTTTGCAACTAGTAGGATACTTCTTAGATTTATATACAACTAAATATATATCATAAATTAGTATAGCCAAGAATGTATCCAGTTTTGCGAACCAATAAAAAAAAAATCCGTCAGTCTATTTAATTATTAAAAGTATCATAATAATAATATTATTTTACTTTCAGAAAATATGACTAGGTATTCGTATTCGTTGCATCACTAGAAGAAACGCATGTCACCAACACCGAATATCCGATTTATACGTCTTGCATATCATTTATTACTTGCTTTGATGGATCACCCGCCATGATTATTGTTTTAAACATCTCACAATAAATATTTCTAAGGAATTTAAAATTTTATAATAAATAGTCGTATGCATATTTTTACTTTTGTTACTAATAACAAACGGCACAGTATTTGAAACGCATGAAAAATATAGAATCTCTGTTGCTTTTAAAACACGATGAATAAATGAATGCCACCGCTTTCAAATACACAAAAACTAATAATGTAGTCTCCTAAAATACAGTTTGCACTAGGTTATACAAAACTTATTAATTTTATTAATTTCCAGTTAGATAAAATTACAATTTGCGTCTATTCTGTGGTTCCCAAACTAGGTGCGCCTGTATTTTTGGGTACCAGTCTTAAATAAATATCAACTTAATTATATTAACGCTAACGGGAGTGAATGAGAAACACTCCTAGCATTCAACCAACTTAAACTTCATATAGAAGAATATATTTGAAATGATTTGGGTCCAAAATTAATTTATATTTATTTAAATATAAAACTAGTATGAGAGTTCATCGAATGTCTGCATTCTCGATGAGATTTTTTGTTGCAGACAGATTAGAAGATAATAAAATTACATTTTGATGTCATCTCGTCTGGTCCGCTAGAAAGATTTTATAATGTATGTAGAAGCTTGGTAAGCTACTTCCTACTGCGGCTTCATCCACGTGGATGACTTTAATCGCCAAATCACGTGATTTGGCGATAAAAGTAGTTAGTACATTCATTTAGGTTATTAAATATGACTTAAATTTCACAAAATGCATTGCATCTACATGCAACAAATATCCTTGTATCCACGTATACATATTTGTTGTAAATATATTAGGTAGTATGGTATTTTTTTTATATACTACGCCCACAGCGAACGAACGTGTAGTCCACCTGATGGTAAGTTGAGTAGAGCCCATGCACATCAACAATCCACAAAAGCAGATTATAGATGCGTCGCTGCAGCTGAGGACTCTGGTGTTATGCCTCATGTGCCAGTAATTTCAGGGCCTGATCTCACCACCAAACCGGAACACAGTAATGGAAGCACTACTATTTGGCGGCAGGTTAAAGGTAAGACGGTGGTGCTGCCACCCTCGAGCTCATTCACAAGAGCTCTTCCACCAGTTCAATAAATATATAATAAATATTAGTTTATTCTCAAACTATTTGTTTCTCGATGATTTAATTTTACACTTGACGATGGAAAATGGGCCCTAAGCAGCTTCTGATTTATAAAATATTAATAAACCCAACATTATTGTAATACTCCATTATATTAAACAACATTTGCCTAAGCAACGGTTACCTTTTCGTGTGGGTTTAAATTAAATTATCACTAACGGCTATTTTCAATACCTACCAACATTTTGTGGTTTTCGTTACTAGAGAGAGTAATTTTACAAGTATCTCATATCCCTATTGAGGAAAACCATAGATAGATTTAGGATTATTGTAAATTACGGTAAAGTTAACCAAATTAGAAGTAAATTTAAATTAGGTTACGTCATTATGATATTGTAGGAATTCCTTGACTGATTTCATTGTATTCATAATGCATTTACAGAAAGTCCAACAAATATTATCGCCGCCCGGTTGGTTGTGTGCTTTGAAGTGATATTATTATTATATGGATGGCAGTCGCTTTTCGTAACCCATAAAACCAAATTACATTACGGAACCGGTTTCACGATATTTATTTGATCAACAACTTCACCGTCTAAACAAAAACTTTTACAAGGCAAGTATTAATTTCATTCAACTAGTTACATAATTTTAAATTAGGCTTTATATTCAGCTGAATCCGTTAAACTTGAAGCTGACTGATCAATGTTATTTGAAATAGGTTCGGCAAATGATAAATTTATTTAATTTCGCGGTAACTTAGAATGGGTTTTTATTGTGATATTATTTTCAATACGTACACAAATAATCTCAAAATATGACTGTTCATTGCTTTGCCCGAGTAAGTGCTCAGTGTTATTATTTTAAAATTATAGATCAACAACAGCAGAGTTTGGGATTTCCAGAATACACGGCCGCAAAAAACTAAGTTCCGAAAACGAGGTCGTCGCGCCGGAATACCTAGTACAAGAGCCCGTAAATATCATACTTTCATCATTTTCTAAAATCTGAACATTTGAAACCTTGTTTATGACTCATGGTTGGCAACTAAATTTTAAAAGATATTTACTTAATTGCTGCATGCATATTTTTATCTGTCCAAGGCTATACAAACTAAGAGAACTAAATGTCATGGTAGCCCACCGTTTTTTACGACTGTTGGGAGCATGCGAGAAACATTCAGCTCTTATAAAACTATATAGGTTTGGCGTTAACGGGCTCCTAGACTACAATAAAAGATTCTAAATATAATCGCAGGGCGCAGTAATGGGCTTCTTAAGATGTATCTGATATATTTATGGGGCCGGGATGTGGTAAGCGATTGTCCACGGAAGTACAATATGAACCAAACTAAATACTAGATTAGTTTACGGATAAGTTGTATGTAAAGTCAAGTTCTGCATAACGGGTCTTAATTGCGTAATACTTTTTTTTGATGAATCATCTCGCGACCACGGTCAATGTAGTTCGTTGAAATCGTTGCGAATTAGAGTGCTTTACTTTTTTGTTTTAAAGAACGATTGTTTGGGTAATTAGTAACTTATTTTTAGTTCGTTAAATATAGAGTCAAAACTCGTTATAGCATGGCTCGATGAGTAGGTAAAGTATATTATTTATTATTGTATCTTTATTTTTTTATAGTTTTACATAAAAGTGCTCCTATACCTCAAGTATTTGCTTGTAATGTAACGTTTAGCACCTTTATGATATTATTTTTTTAGTTTTTCTATTTAACAGACGAATGATTTTAAATCATAAAAGAAAAAAATGGTCCGAGATGCATTTGTATTACAAATATTTGGTAGTATTACGACGTCTTTAATTCTTCTGACTATAAAAATAGGTACTTAAGATATAAAAGGTGCATAAAGCTCATACAGATAACGCCACAGTTGTTGCTATGAGTGTAATGCAAAAGTGAAATTAATACTGATAAATAAAAATGATAACAGAGTCGTGAGCCTATTCAAAGATTTAACTTTTTATTCGACGTATTGAGCGAACGAGTAGTTCACCTTATCGACGAGTACGGGTCGAATAGGTTTATATAATAGGTTAATTTTAGGTAGACCACTTTAGGAGCAATTATACTGGCCTGAAGCAGCGATATCCTAGTGGGAGACTATAGGACTGCGAAGTCAAAAGTCTCGTGTTCGTACCCACGGCTTACACCTCTGTAAATAAATCGTTAATATTCGTCTTTTCGAAGATATGTGTGTATTTATCATATAAATTATCGCTCGCTAACGGTGAAGGAAAATAGTGAAAAACCTTTGTTATGGTATGTGACGCACAAAAGGGTTCCTATATACGGGGTGGATGCGACATAGCGACATTTATTGAAACCACAGCTTCTATACATGGTAAGTATCAATTTCCACCGGATAAAAATTCTCTGGCGATAAAAAAAAAATCACGTTCTCCGAACAATTTGAACATTGCGATCGTGCAATTTGTTCGGAAGACGTGGAGTTTTTTTTTCGCCAGAGAATTTTTTATCCGGTGGAAATGCATACTGGCCATGTATAGAAGCCGTGGTTTCAATAAATGTCGCTATGTCGCATCCACCCTGTATATTATGAGGAATAAGATGTTGCCTTATATGCTTGTAATTTTGCTGTGCAACCTCACCACCAAGCCTGAATTTAGTCCATAAAGCTCTATTGGGTGGCAGATGAAAGGTTAGACGGTGTTACTACCCCAGATTGTTCACAAGAATTCTACCACTATTAACGCTTCATAAAAACATTTTTTCCATCGTCCTTACAATATTCAACGCTTCGCACTATGCAGAATTATGTAACACCAGATCTGTCTGTGTGCGTGTAAGACAAGAAAAATACAGACTCGTGACTTACGCACACACACAAAGCAATAATGTTGTTGTACAGTGATGCGAATATTCGTGGAAATTACAGTTATGCCTTTTTATTAGATTAGCTCTTGCCTGCGACTTCGTCCGCGTGAAATTTGTTGTATTAAGTAGTAGCTGCTCCCGCGCTTGACTCGCGTTCAACCTTACTGATCCGATCCCGTGGAGTTTATCGTTAATGTTATATAATGTTAAATATCTAAAGACCTTTATTGAAAGTTAGACCTTCAAACACAAAAGTAATGATTAAGGTTCAACGAGTAGTTCTTGAGATTAGCGCTATCAAACAAACAAACTAACTTTCCACTGCGGTTTCGTCTGCGTGATAGGTACATTGATAAAAATTTGCCTATGTTACACGCCTTGTAGTCAGTTACCGGCATCTAAAGTTTTATTGAAATATTACAGTCTAATATTACAGACATACAGACAGACAAAGCTTTTAAAAGTGTTTTTTAGCCAAAGGTATCGTGCAAACAACTATACCACCTTGAAAAATGTTGTTATTTTGACATTAAGAAACAGACGCTTTTATTTATTTGTATTGATATAGTTATATTGAGAAAACGCTGACGCGATGATTTAGACATCTTTCTGGAAAACTGGCAGGGAAAAGCTTTGGATAGGGAAGAGTGGAAGACTTTGGGGGAGACCTTTGCCCAGCAATGGGACAATATAGGTTAAAAAAAATGATATAGTTAGTCCCGTATCCGACTATTGAACCCGTTGAATTAAAAGGGGAAGTACAAAACGTTTCGTTTTATTAGTTCCACGGCAATTGGACGTTTAACTTCGCCGCAATTATGTGCATTGCGCACTCATAATGGGCTGAGGACGTTAAGGACGATAGATCAAATTTACTATTAAATAGGGTAAGGCTATTATTATTGAGAATACGGGTTACTCACGTTACTTTAGCCGGGATATGCTGACTAGTTTCGAATCTAGTACGTAGATTCACCAACTGGGCTATTATTCGGTGTCGTCGCCTCCGGGCGACGTCTAGCACTCTTCCAGTTGATGAATCTACGTATTAGATTCGAAACTAGTCGGCATATCCCGGCTAAAGTGACATGAGTAACCCGTATTCTCAATTATAATGTCTTTACCTCACGACGGTTTTAATAATATTAGGGTAAGGCTAGTTCACAAGTTTATTTTATAGAGTAAGTTTGTGGAGCACGCAATTTGCTATGTGGAACAACAGATGACATAACATCACGCTTATTTTACCCAGAAGGGTGTGGCAGAGGTGTACCACACCCACACTTCACCCTATCCATCGACTATCGCCATCGGTTACAATTAACTACGTGCTGCTATTGTTAGTTTTCTGACGGAAAGTTCACAAATAACACTTTTCCCGACCCGGGAATCGAACCTGAGACCTTGCGATGAGAGGCGCGGAACAATATAGTTTAAAAAAACGTAGGTACTGTAAAGTATGGTGGTCTAGCTATTGAAAATGCACCGTTTACGTGTCGCCAATTAAAAGTTACATATGAGGTCATGATGTTGAGCGTGGTCATTTTACAAAATGAAAACCTCCAGATGTTTTTCATCAGTCAATTCATGTGTTTAGTGAATTTCAAAGAGAATTTTCCAAAACGAATCACAGGACAATTTTTTTTTTAAATTTGCCAGTTCTAATTAAACTAGCTGTAATCAAAAAAATACGAAATGGGGCGACAAAAAACATATAAGGCAAAAAACTTATATCAAAACAGCACTTTTAAGACACCTAGGACTCAAGCCAAAAAACTTACAACCCTTAACTTATTAGTCCAAAAGTTTTCCACTCAACTTTTCCAACTATTCCCAACATAAGTACGCATTAGATCGATTAACATCTTCCTTTACTCGATTTGCATATTTAATGTTATGACATTACTGCCGTGGGTTCACATACTGCGTTATGAACTTACTGTACACATTATAATATCATGGAAGGTACAGCGGGCCAAGCAGTTAGGTATGCAGGACAAAAACATTCACATCACAATGCCAGCAGGCTACATTAGATGAGCATGTGTGAGTATCATATTTAAAAAGTATTACTCAAGTTACTACCCGCCACTTGCACCCGCGATGACCTTATGCGGGTCAACAAAGAAGGGGTTGAAGTCGCCAGCTACTGGTCTAAGTATAATTAAACAAGACATTGACACAATAAAAAGAAGAAGAAGATTTAAAATGTGTAATTACTATGTGTAACACTATTTAAGTACGTAACTCACATATTGGGGTAGTCAGTCTTCACTAACACGTTGAAGTTTTTGCCCTGCATACCTAACTGCTTTGCCCACTGTACAAACGGCTACCAACCAACCTATTCATTTCCAGATGGTCTTGCATTGTAAAGGCTTTCTGTGCAATGCGAGACCAGCTTATATTGGAAAGGAGTAGGTTGTTGGGTAGCTGTCTGTACACGAGGAAACAGTAATGGCAGTCGGCCAATGAGTTCGGTATGCAGGGCAAAAACTTCTAAGTCATAGTAAAGACTTACGACACCAGCTATGGATAAGTGAGTTATATATCTAAATGATGGGTATATTACACTTATTAAATATGAAATACAAACTTGCATATCTATTGCAGTCAGTTTTTACTATGGCGTAGAAGTTTTTGCCCTGCATACCCAACTCATTGGCTGACTGTACATATAAAAGTTCATCGTAACAAAACGTGATAGTTCGTAGCTTTCAACTATTGATAATAGGATAAATAGTATAAGCAGTTATTGAAAACGTATAGTTTATGCTCAAGTTAATTTTAGGATTCAAGGTTTTGGTTTTTAATTTGAATGTTGATGTTCTTTATAGGCAAAAGATGTGTTTATGTGATATTAAACTAATTAATTGATCATTATTGTCAAGTATTTACTTATGGAGTAATTTGTAACAAGATCGAATAATAAGTATAATAATTGACAAATATGTCAAAATGTTACACTGCTGTTAATAATATAAGTCGTATATCTACCATGCTAGATAATGTAAGTTGTTAGATTTTGCACAATGGAGATGTTTACTGCCAAATGGTTCAACAGACAATGTTAATTGCCAAACATATTGAGCTCATCATCAGAGCGACATCTACTTGGTGATTTTGTCATTAGTTATTTTCGACCAATCAGAGCTGCCCATTTTGACTAATCATCTTAGCGATATATGGTAGCTGCGTTGTAAGTATACTTTCCTATTGAAAGAAGCGTACCGACAGGCTTGGCTAGATCTCAAAACCTTTGACCTAGATTTAAGTCTCGTCCTAAGTCATTCTCCGAACTCGAAATCTTAACAATATTTAACAAATAAAAAATAATAGTAGCCGTATAGTACTACATAACATAATGCTTTTATGTCCTTGAAGGATGTGCCAGAGGTGTATTACACCCACTTTACACCTGTTCCATGCTGCTATTGAAAATTTTCGAAATACCCTTTTTTTACAAATATTATAAAAAATATTTTAAATGTAAAATTGTAATTGAAACATCTTAAGTTATTTTAACAGTATTATAATTAACTATAATTTGTTTAGATTTAAGATTAATAAAACTGTATTTTATGTTATTTTTCTAAATATTACTGTGTGTTGTGACTCCCACTGAGTTATCTAATTATGCAACGCCTGAAAAGGGCTACTAAGTTATCAAGATCTGTATTCTAATATTTAAGACCTAACTGTACACTTAGTAAGCTAATTAATTTACCCACACAATTTATAACAACTTTTGTAAAAATAACCTTTTTCATAAACGCAAGCTAACAAACAAAATTCTTAATATAACTTCCTACACTCTTTAGCCGTATGTTTGGAGCGCTAAGGCAACGACTCTATTATTAATGTGAACCTAAAATTGTGTTATCTCAGGCAATTGACGTGTTAACAAAGTAATTCTTTAAATGAAGTTTCAATTACATACAAAAATAAAAATTAGTCATCATGCCTATCGCATCAGAAAATTAACACTTGAAGAAATATGACGAAAACCTTTTAAAAGATATTGTGCACCGAAGTTCTCAAGTACGATCAACTTGTCGAATACCTAATCGATTGATTTCAGATCCAATCACTCGTATTCATGTGTGAAAGCGAGTCCTAGATCGGGTGATCAATGAGATTAGGATCCATAGAACCAAAGCTGTAAGGACTTATAGGTCAACTAGATGAAAGGACTAGTATACATTGTTATTTCACGTTGAGAGTTCTTAACGTTGTTAGTTCTTTCATGTTACCTTCTGGTGATTATTGAAAGGTTGTCTGGAAGAAATCACTTTATAGTGGTAAGGCCGCCCATTTTGCATGTTTCAATTAGACTGTGTATCACAATTATGTACTTCTTCTTTGTGTACAATAAAGAATTCTCTATCTATCTATCTATTATTGGAGGAGATATGATATCCCCTCGCTACACTAATGATACTGATATATGTACAAGCGTGAAACTAGTGGTTACTCCTTGAATTCAGTTCAATTGAACTCTATATTGGAATATAATTGAATATTGAATATTGAATTGAATATTGAAAATATTGTGAAAATATCTGAGTCGTTGCGGTTGCTGATAGGTTGAAAGGTACAGGTATTTTTTAAATTTTCTAAACGACGCCCGCACTAGGAATAACTCCTATGTCGCAGGGGTGTTCACAAACATACATTTCACACACATGAAGCACACCCAGAGTTAGAACAATTCTTTGCGGATCATACAAAGATTTGTTCCGTGTGGGATCGAACCGACAACACAGGCGCAGTTAAAAGCAGTGAGGTGACCGCTTAAACCACTATGCTAACCGTGCACTTTAAATTGTAACAATAAATTAGAGTTATTTACTACTAGGGTAATTTTTTTTACTCTGTAACTGTTTTTAGTTATGCTTGTACATTGTTTTTTGTGTGCGTGTATCTGCATGAGCTATGAATAAAAAACTAGCGATGGCTATTTGTTTAACTGTCTTTAGGTCAACAATATAATGACAGAACTAGAAACGAAATTCAACAACTAAAATAAATGACACTTTCCCTCTTAAAAGTTGCGTCAGTAAACGTCATGCGTACATAATATACATAAATAAATCAATGTGGCTTTGAAATTTAGAAGTTCACAAAAAATGTTGTTTGGATTTAAGCGGCCGCGGCTCTACACAATAAGCATACTAGGCCGAAGCTATATCTCATTTGGTCAAAAGATAAAACGTTTCTCATATATATTTTTTTTGTTTGACCAAGTAAAAAACGTATTAAGTGAGACATAGCCTAGCAGGCTAGTGGTCTACGTCATAGGCTTTTTGTCTAGTCTCGGCCGACTAGAATTTCGACCTCTTAGCCTTGAAATATGTTATAGACCATTAAGGCCGGTTTCTCTACACTAGTATTAATTTATCGATGATGCCGAATGCTAGATTTGAATTTTAACAAGTAAGAAATAAATTCTTCATGAGTCATACATCATATTTTGGAAATAAAAATCTTGATAACATTTTATTAATTCAGCCTTGTGTCGGACAGTTTTTTTTTTTTTTCATTGTGAAGGCAAGATATTTTTTTTAATTACAGCTGTAATTGTATAACAATATTTAGTTGTAAATAGTAGCTGAATACAAATTAACCAGTATTTTTCCGTTCTGTACTTTCTGATTATTTTATTTTATAAAATTAGACAGGCATTTTAAATTTAATAATAAATTAATAGTCTTATGTAAAATTTTATTGCTTTTAGCATAATTGATATCTTGAAACATAAATTACATGCTAATTTTGAAATTTCTAAAGTGAATCATTCAGTTCATTGCTCTCTAAAATTTTATAAAGTAAGTAATAAAAATATATTCTTAAAACTGGATCTGAAAATAAATTAAAAAAATTGTTTGTAAATAAAATATTGAAAATCCAAATCATCATAATATTCAAAATGATCGCAGCTTTTGACTGATTTAAATAAAACCTTATTTAAAAGTATCTAAAACTCTTGAAAATTACACTTGCTAGTGTAAATAGTAATTACACTTATGACAAAGTTAAACTTTTAATACAAATTACAATAAAGTATAAACATTGGTACACGCAACCGCCTGTTACTTTCGGCATAGCAACAGTTTCGTATAAGGGACAGAAAAGCCCTTCATTAGACATCAACGGGATCGACCTTTTTTTCACGAATTTTTTTTCATTTACGTAGGTTTCATTTGTTTTCGATGTCTAATGCATGCTTAGTAGGCAAGTTTTTTTGCATTTTGTGCGACTATTTGGCGCCCGTGACTTTGTTTGTACGGGGCAATAATACGACGGATTTTTATCTCAAATCGATTCGAAGGTTGCTTTTAATGTAGAAATTATTTTCTCAAAATATTGCCCGGTGGATTTTAAGCGATTTTACTTGCGGTGCCTTTTTATTATTATTATTATAAGTATTACATTTCCTAAGGACTTTTGCTGTTGATTCAATCCGTCAAAATGCGTATTATGGATTTTCTTTTTCGGTATGTGAAATGCGATGCAACTATCTCTAACGTAATGAGCACGTGGCACGTGAATTTACCTGATAACTGATAACATTTTGTCAACTAAAGCACCCATAATTCTGATATTATTTTAAAGTCGCAACTACACAGTAGTTTTAGTAGATTAATCTTAATAAATAAAAAGAAACCTTGGGTAATAATATTAGTGTAAACATCGGCTAGCGTCATCTGCAACTGTTTTTTTTTATAAATTACACCTGCTCTAGGAATAACTCCTGTGTCGCGGGGATGTTTACAAACATACATTTCACACACACAAAGCACACCCAGAGACAGGACAAATCGTTTAAAAATGTTGGCTGATTAATGCCGATTTCACCAACGTGTTAAGCTAACGTTCATCGAGCTACTGACATTTAATAAGAGAAAAAGATAGAAATAAAAGTTTAAGAAAACCACAGATAATTAAGTTTGGTGAAATTGAGACTAAACCTAGTCTTGCTTCGCTATCCGTTTCGAGCTGCGCTAAATGAGACTAGGTTGGGCTGAATGAGGCTATTCTTTTGATTTTAACGAACGTAATGACATCTTTAGCTACTATCTAGGCTATCTTGCACATCTCTCAAGAAACGAAGCTGTAGAACCGCCGTGTCTGCATCCGGACGTAATATATTAAAAACAAACACAATATAGGCAATTAGGCACATTACACATGCACCATTTAATATTTTTGCGGCCTGCATTACTGTATCGGTGTTATCGTGATTGATTTGATAACGCTGATAAGTGTGACTTTAGAGCGTTTAACGGTACCACGAGCATTTTGCATAGCAACGTATTTTGACGACACTGTCAACTGTTGGTTGGAACTTACAGATAGACGAAAGTTAGCATCGGAGAGACCACCTTAGGGAAATATGCATGAAATTGATAAGAGCCGTTTTACAGTAGAGATATTATACGTTGTACATGAAGCTTGTGAGCATGGATGACAAGATGTATGAATGTTGAAAAAGCAAAGCAGATATATGTTATAATCAAAGCGATTGGGTTCCATTGCCTTTATGCAATAATGAAAAATTGTGTGATTTAATGTTGGAATTATTTTTTTGTCAGTCGTTAAACAAAATAGTTTAAGTTTAAATGTAATTTTAAGTTTAATCTACCTTCTAGGATTTTTTTCGTGTGATAAAAATATAACAACTGTCACACCTTTGGAATATTTGAAATTCAGGACTTGACTATGAAAATTTTAAGAATCAAGAGAGGGAAGCATAGATAGAAAATTATTTTTTTAAGGGAGCCTCGGTCTATTAATAAGGTTTAAATACCAATAATATTGCAATCAATATTTGTTGAGTATTATTGTTTTTGTAGTTATTTTTAATTTCACTAAGCACTTGGTATATGAAATTCAACACTGATTGTTAAATTTAATGATGACAATCATGTGAGACATGTATTACTTTGCGCGTTTTTAAGTCAAATTAAAATATGTTGAGATAGGTCGAAAAGATTACAGCAAGACAAGGTCATTTTGTTCATTTATTTAAAACTGTGTTTTTCCGACGAGCATGTACGACAAGATGTATGAATATGGAAGAAAATTATTGTATTAGGTCCTGTCATCAATATTTAGAACAATTTTTTTTTTTAAAACAAGTATATTTTTTGAAACACCATATTTTTATTATTTTTTATTACGTATAAGACGTAGTTCAATGAATCATAATAAACTATATTTAAACTAGCAGTGCCCCGCCGTTTTCCGTTTATTTATGCAACTTTTTCTTTTCTCTTTGTTAAGTTGCTCCTGAGACTTATTTAAATCAGTCGAGCCATTTTTGAGTTTTGCGCTAGCAACACATTTACCAATTTGATTTTTATTAAAGATTTGTTTGTTATGCACGATAAACTAATAAAATACTAAGTAATAACATATACACTAAGAATCATTCGAAACGTAATTATATTTCCTTTAAATATATTTTACGGGATTTAGTGTCTAAAATGATAATCAATTAAACACAAATAATATGTAAGCACTAATGCTAGGTAGAAAAGGAAGTCATATTTTCCTTTATGATCATTTTCTCATATTAACGACTTGAAATTCATAAATTAATTAATATATATTCATTAATTCATGAACTGTATCAATTTAGTTTAATTGTGAGTTCATTTATTATATTTAAGCGATAACCGTATTTATTTATTAAAAGACGTATGTATTAATAATATTTGAAATATAAAATGCAACTATCTTATATACCAACAGCAGATGCTGCAGACTGATAATACAAATAATGTTTACATTTGAATTGCTAAATATATATAAGTATTATAAAAACGACGCATGCAACGCATTCAAAACTAGTTTTTAGTTTTCTTTTTCTTGTAATCTGCATCTAAATGCCATAAAATAATTGTATTAATTATATAATTCTGCAGATGCAATAGCAATGCCATTTAGAATCCTTTCAAATCTTTAAAAATATAAATTTATAATTATGTACGGTTCAATAAAGAAATATAAAACAAAATTCAATTATAGTAATTACAATATGCAGTTAGATTGTGATACAAATCTAGATAAACTTTTGCACTTAATTTATGTATGTTTATTGATAGCAATTGATTAAACAATTTTAAATTAATATTGTAAAGAGGACAGATTCGAATGTTCGTTTGTTTGTTTAGAATGATTTTACTCAAAAACTTTTTTGGCATAAGATAATTACGTCTTGTCCGAGTAATATAAGCAATATATTATCCAGGTAGATACCGCGCAAGCAATAATATATTTTTTTTGTTATATTATTAGGTCGTGAAATCGACGACTTACCTAAATATTAAGGTTCTTGATCCAGATGGTATTGTTAATATATTAAGATGAACACATACTTTCTTCTCTTCATTAAAAAAACTACAAATTTAAACTAAAAAAACCGGCCAAGTGCGAGTCAGACTCGCGCACCGAGGGTTCCGTACAAACCTGTAGGTATATAAGTAAAAGTTATGGTATTTTTATTGCTAAATGAAATCCATAACATAACAATGTGGAAAGCTGACGGTACCTTGTCAATACATATATGAAAACATTATGTATGTTCGGAAAAATCTTCATCTCTTTAAGAAGAGAAGTGATAGACATAATTTTAATACTAGAAATAGGCACAATTCAGCTAGTAAGTTTATGATTATTAAAAAAAATATACTATGTGATGTAACTAAAAATTTAAGATTTTCGGAATTTTTCCTATATGTGTACTTTATAACGTTGCTTCATGCCAAATTTCAAGATTCCAGGTCGTCTGGAAGTATCCTTTAGGTTTTGATTCCCTTGCGAGTAGTTGCGAGTTTCAAAATATGCGGCTTTAATTGCTGTATCTTTTGATTGCGTTGACGTAGAAGTTTGATTTTGTTACAGCTTAAAGATATTATAGACTTGAGTATTTGTTAAGAATTTTACCACTACGCGTTCATGAGTAAAGGGGTAATAAGTTTAAAATTATTAAAAATATTTTTATTATATGATGTAACTAAAAATTTATGCTTTTCGCAATTTTTCCTTTATCTGTGTTATAAGACGTTGCTTCGTTCTAAATTTCAAGATTCTGAGTTCACGGGAAGTACCCTGTAGGTTTTGACTCCCTTGCGAGTGTCGAAAATTTGCGGCATAAACGGGAGTATCTTTTGATCGCGTTGACTTAGAAGTTTGATTTTTTCACAGCTCCAAGAGACCATAGACTTGAGTATTTGATATGAATTTCAGCTTGATACCTCCACGCGTTCCTGAGAAAAAAGGTCTTGACAGACAGACAGACAGACGGACAACAAAGTGATCCTATAAGGGTTCCGTTTTTACCTTTTGAGGTACGGAACCCTAAAAAGAATAAATCTAGCCAAATTGGCGCGTTCAGACAAACTCCTAGCCTTTTTACTTCACTTGTAACAGTATCTTAGGTTGATACCGCTCGCTGTCACGGCACTTGTGTCACTTTGTAATAGGCAGGTACAAAGTATAGAGAATTTTGGGAACACATACCTTGTGAAAAAAGTGATTTGTCAAATTTTATTTAAATATTCAATTGTATGCAGATTAGATACTGATGATATTATTCTATTGTTTATTACACGTGCCATGTGCCTATTAGAAATGTTAATTAGTATTAATTTTTATTTATTAATACATGTAAAATAATGTAAAGAAATATTCTTTTTAAGAAGCTCGATCACTAAATTTTCAACAGAATAAAAATATGCCAAAAACACTAATGGCTATTTTGCATTACGTATGATCGTTTTAAAATTCTTTCGGAATTTTTTTGAGTAAAGTGTTTACAGAGTGTGGCAGTTACAAAATTATGTTCGTATTTATATTTACGTTTCGGAAGATAGTTGTACAGAATTGAGTCTTACTTCCTCATCATCAATAGAGTTTACCGTTATGATACTCCATTTCACTGGCCAAATACGGGTTTTTGAACATCGCGGGCTATGAGGTTAAAATATTAGGCGCGCCAATTATCTCACATTTTTGACATCATTTTAAAGTATACCTACGCAATTTGAGATAAATATTTTATTAATAAGAGCATAAGATTTAGAATTACAACGGACTCTAATTCTGACGTCGTAGCTCAGTATAGATGCTTTTAAAATTGTACTCTAACAACTACCTACGGTAATTTTTGCTTGCAATATAAAGACCTAAAGATACATTATAATATAATATAAAGTAGGTATGTCATCGCTGAAACCTGCGAGCAGTTTATTCAGGTTATCATTTTTTTATCAATGCACCAATTCGGCGCGGAATTATCTAGCGTTTCGCATGCGTTCAAGGGTAAAGTCTGCGGCCAGTCGCACACATGTGCATGTAAGTATGTGTGCGTCTAGACTTGTATAAGCGCTATATACCTAGGCCTATTGTATGCATGCACATGTGTTAGTGTTTGCTTGTGTGAGTGCGCCGGCGACGGCGGCTAACTTTTTCGCTTGCAGATATAGTTGCCATGCCCGAAATATAACACGGATGAATTTCGCGTCAATGTTAATTGCCAGGCATTATACTGAGTGTCGGCGCCAATGTCAGACAAGCAGCGTATGCGCACTGCGCGAGCGCACCCACCAGCGCGATTTAGATAAAACTACGGCTAGATTTTGTTACCTTTGTGGCTAAATACTAATTGTGACCTTTTGAAAATTTATGTTTTAGAATTATATAACATTTTTATGACCTTTTTTTGCGTATAGTATCTTAATCATGATTATTTTAATGACAATCTGTTGTAGGAATTAGCTGGACCGTCAGGTAGCTACGACATTTTGATTTTGAGATTTTGAAATCAGGAAATGATAAAATATATTTGTATTGCATCCCATAATAGCTTAAGTAACATCTTGCAATTCTATATTTGCTCACCTTATATCGATACAAAAGTGTTTTATACTGCCAAGATGGCAAATAGGCGTACGTAGAGATGATGAAGCCATACGTTGACCGTGTAAAAACCAATCATCTTTCAACATTGTTTCTTTGAGTCCTTAAGTGGCAATACAATATACATAAATATTAGTCTAGTAATAGCAGAAAAGGTGAACCTTTATTGATGCATGTGCCACAATTTAATAAAACAAATAAAGTGACTACAAAAAGACGTAAAAATTGACATGATTCTTCTCTGCAAAGTAAAATTTATTCATTTATTTTGAACTACAAACATGACCGTCATCGTCACCGACATTTTATACAGCACTAGATTTTTTTATCAAGTGTGATAAATCAAGAATTCATTCGTCCTTGACAATAATTCAAAGAATGGATTCCGCCAATGGTTTGCGATGCCTGTCTAGTGCATTACTATAACTATATTTATAGAATAGTTATAGTAGGATGCAGTTGTGTATGTAATAAGGTGTTTCTATTAACGAGCTCATCATGTGTTTGTTTTCGTTCGCACCTTTCCTGTCCCACGGCATGTGCTATGATATAATTTATAATATTACTTGTCTCTTATACTCATTTAAAGCTAGAAAATGGCTCATTTTATATGCGTAAGAGCCTTTTTGCATCCTAAATATTTTTAAATTTAAAATTCTGAAAAAGACCTAGGTAGGGACCTAAACTGAATTGGTTAAGTATGGATCAGGATAATACAGGCATAATGTTTGTTATGAGTAAATAAATATAATATTATTACTTCCTGTATATCAATTAAAAACCTAAGTAAATTATGCAATAAATATACAGAAAAAAAAAAGAATTCTCAGTTGTTTTTCTTAATAGAAATAAGTTTTTTTCGCGTCTAGCTTCAAAATGAAGGTTTTTTGCTTGCAATTATCACCTAGACATCAAGTCATTATGCAGCTTATATTTTTAGACACCGCTTCAAGTTTATGCAACATCTTTTTCGTTTTTATTCGTTATGCACTTTTAGGTAGACAAAGATTTAACTAAGTTATTGCAATTTGTCTGTCTGGTCTGCAGACTTCACAGCTTCGTTTGTCATTTTTAAACCTATTCACTAGACTTCGTAAACACACTTGAAGTAAGACAATAGGGATGCTGTTATTAAAAGAAGATAATATTATATTTGGAGTGCACGGTTGGCATGGTGGTTAAAGCGGAGGCCTCGCCGCTTTCAACTGCGCTGGTGTTGTGGGTTCGATCCCCACATGGGACAATTCTTTGTGTGATTCGCAAAGATTTGTTCTGACTCTGGGTGTGCTCTGTGTATGTGAAATGTATGTTTGTGAACACCCCCGCGAGTTATTTCTAGATCGAGCGTCGTTTTTTAAAAAAAATAAAATAAATACATATTATAATAATAATTATGTAGATTTCCTTTTGAGATACTTTTATATCTTCTTCTGTTCGATAGAGAACTATGTCATTGTCTTGTATTTTGTATTTAACGTGTAAGTTTTAAGTAAGTTCATGAGCTTTAGACACTTCTTGAAAGGTAGACTGCGCGCCCGTTCGGCACATTTGTCCTACAATACGCATATATACACCAGGTAATAGGCAATTTACTATTATTATGTTACGATATTCTATATATTAGATCTAGTTATATATTAGATCCTATAATTCTTTAAACTGTACGATTGTTAGACTGATAACTGCCATACATTGTAGTTATCAGCAATTTGAGTATCAATTTCTAGAGATAATCTACTCGACGTATGCGAAATAATTTTTGGTTAGTGCAATAATGGCACTATGGTAACAAATTATTATTTATCGGTTTATTAAAATTTTTAGATGTTTAGTATAGAGGCTTTACAAGGATTAGCACCATTTGGTACAGCTTTTTATCAAAGACAAGAGAATAGATGAAGAGAGTTACTAGACATTTATCTTACGTCTATTAAGAAAACTACAATTTAGCAGATATTTGACTCAGTTTACAAGTTTTTAAATTTAAATCAGCCGCAACTATAATGTAGCAATACGAGTTAATACTATAACGGTCCTATTCACGAAAATAAACAACCTTTTAAAGTTTAAAAGTTTATTGACCTTTTTAAAATCTTCGTAACTTGAAAGATAGTGACATATTTGAACTGAAATAGATTTCAACTTTTTGTTAATGTTTCGTGTTAAAAAGGAACTAAACTGGATACTGGTACTTACCACCTAGGCGGTCTATACACAAAACATATAATAACGCCAGGCGAGGTAAATTCATTAA
This sequence comes from Hypena proboscidalis, assembly GCA_905147285.1. Taxonomy (NCBI): domain Eukaryota; kingdom Metazoa; phylum Arthropoda; class Insecta; order Lepidoptera; family Erebidae; genus Hypena; species Hypena proboscidalis. The sequence continues at coordinate 15,201,763 of LR990131.1, forward strand.
GAATACAACATAAAACAGTCTACAGATTAGTAACAGTTTGTCTTTACACTAACAGAAATGAAACTAGCATTGTTAAATAATAATCATCTACAATAACGTTTTAGATCTTTTAAACATCATGATATTAATGTTTACGGCTTAAGTTCTTTCGTCGACTTCGTAGAAAATAATTTACAGTGTAATATATGCCCCTAACACTCTTCATTGCCCCTACAGACAACAACTAAAAAGGATTCTTATGTCTTTCTTTTCTGGGAGCAATATTTTAATGTAAATTTTTCTCCACTTGTCTCGCTAACATATACTTAATTTGTAATTTATATTGATTTGTATTTCCTTGTATTTGAAATTGATTCAGGCATAATTAATAGGTCTGTATGTTGAAAACAAAGTATTTGAGTAAATGTAAACGTTTAAGTAATAATTGTAATTGTTTTATTAAAAAGAAGATAACCTTTCAATGTTACACTTTAATATATTAAGGCGTATATCAATCAAAGAATAAACTTGGTAGGCAATGTAATGTTGTTAGATTGCAAAATTAAATGACGCTTAAATAGAATATGTTGTATAGTTTTTAATCATCTATTTTATTGCTACTTACTATTTTATAAATCCAAATGATATAATGTCGTTATTTTTAAACATACCATTTTAAAATCAGTATAAATATATATAAAAAATTAAATTTTATCCCGTTTTGTATCATTTTGATAGTCTCGTATAGATGAACCGGAAGTGGTATAATTAGATATAAACTGTTGTAGAAACTGATATTTATCGCACAGGGCGCTGGTGTGATCTGTAAACGAAGAAAAAACTTCAAGAGTCGTCGTTAATGCAAACTTTTTAAATTCATACAATGCCCTCGAATATTTTCAAACAATATAAGTGAACGAAAGTCATACTAGAATACGGAATAGAATTAACATTGTTAGTTAACATACAATTCTTTAATCGGGAGTCTAGAAACCGAAATATTTCAACAAACTTGGGACGAATCAAAATCGTTGCTAGTATTCTAGCCGCTAGATTTACGCATCCAATTTTTCAAATTTTGAATTACATGGTAAATTTCACGTGAATAGCGGCTGACTTTTATCATTTCAAAAATTAATCGAGCAAAGGAATAGATTGTTTTCATGGAGATGTATCTACTTTATTTTTTTTTAAAGCTAGCGTGTATATTTGTGAAGATCATTTTTGTATCGCCGATGTCTCGTGGTCAGTAATTTATTTCATTTTAGTATATTTAAATTTAACCTTGTAATATGATAGCCTTCAGTTTAAATGATAAACTCATGGCTTATTTTATTGTCAAAGCTTAATATCACAATAAAATGAGCAATTTGAGTAAAAACTAAATTTCTTTTTAGGAATTAATATTATTTATAGTTAGCAGCGATAGCCGAGTGGTAGACCGTAGGACTGCGAAGTCAAAAATCTCGGGTTCGAACCCACGGCACACACCTCTGTCAATATATCGTTAAGATTCGTCTTTTCGAAGATATGTGTGTATTTGTCATATAAATTATCGCTCGCTAACGGTGAAGGAAAACATCGTTATGAAACCATGCATGCCTGAAAGTGCCTAAAGTGCTCGAGGTCGTTTGAAGTCTGCCAATCCGCACTAAGCCAGCGTGGTGGACTAAGGCCCAACCCTTCTCATCATGAGAAGAGGCCCGAGCCCAGCAGTGGGACATGTATTAGATACAGGGCTGCTATTATATTATTATTTATAATATTATTTAAACATTTTGCTCTAATTCCGACTTTGCAACTTTATTTGCATGAATACAATAAATTTATCAAAATAATGTACAACATACGTGATAAACAGCTTTTCTCAAAGTTAATCGACCGTAGAGTCCAGCTCCGTACAGATATATGATTCAAAACGCATAGAGACGAGCAAAAACTCCGTAAATTGCAATGTTCCACATGATTAACTTATACTCAGACGTGTTATTATCATCAATTTAATGTCTATAATAATACAAATTAAATACTTATAATTACATTTCTTATCTTTTTAATGAAAAAAGTCGTAAACAAAATGTTTAAACGTATAAAGAATTGGTTTTTATTAACATTTTGGAAAGCCGTCTTAAATTATATTATTGATCTTATTTTATAATAATGTTTGTAGATATAATGTAGAAACTGTATACATTTTGTATAAAGTTATATAGGTACAGTTATTTAGTGCTAAAGCAACTTTATCCTTGTTGCTATGTTAAATAAAAGATTAAACACGGACATATCGCAGTTAAAATTATATATTGTTATCGATATACTGGCAACAATTTTAAAGGAAGGACCACTGTATTCATCAAGATTTTTTATTAATATTCAGTATGGTTGTTACTAGACTACATTTTGAGTAGATTCTCATAACTATATTTTTATATGATCAGCAATAAGGTTCAAAACTTAAAAAAAGTTTCAATATTTTGTTGAAACATAAACGTCATAAACGTCTAACATTAAAGTTAATACGTACACAAAGTGAAATGGAAATATTACATTGAGAATGCCTTTAAATGTGTATATCTACATAAATTCTCAAATTTAAAAAAGATATTTACTTGTAGCAATAAAAAACACGGTTCAAGATAAAACTTCAACTTGCAACTCAATTGCCGTCGGACAAGTTTATAATTTAAAGTGTTCACTTAGGCCTAGACAAGCAAAAAGTTTTTGCTTTAATTAAAGAAAATATTATTTCTTGTAATCTTTTTTAATAATTTGGAAATCTGATGTCAAACTTGATGTTTATGATATTAGAATCGATAAAACAAGTTAGTATAAAAATAAAACAACTTTAAAGGCTACTAACATGCAAGATATCTGATTCTTGGTAACGACTTGCTATACGTTTATATAAAAGTAATAGTTTCACTTGCATTATTATTAATATAAAATACTAAAAACTCTCAATAATTAAGAAAGAATGTTAGCCCGCTGCAATAATATTAATTAAAATGCAAAGAAATATTAATGCTAATCAATTTTATATCAGTCATTTAATTCACATCTTTTTTATGTAATTCTTTGCATTACTAAGCAAACAAGCTTACAGCCCGCTCGATGGTAAGTGACGGCAGGTGCGGTGCACATCTCAACGCATGAAGACTACAGTATGTAGACGTAATTGTTAAGAACAGTTGAAATCTGTAATGCAGTAGTTGTAAGTAAGAGAGTACAAACTTCATGCTACAAACGTGTCCAGAAAAGCTTTTTTTTTTAATTTACCTACTTCTGAACTTTAAGTTTTTCAAAACTTTACTACAACAGGAGAATAAACATTTATAAGCAGCGCAACTACAAAATACCTATACAAAATTAACATTATTACGTTATTATAGTAATTAACCGTGGGTTATTGGTATTTATGTTTGTAGAATAATTTTAAAGTATCGATGAACAAATACAAATAAACTAAGGACCGACTTTATAAAAGATACAAAAGTTATAAAAAAATATTGTAACCTGACCAAATTTAATCTTGTGAAACGACTTTCATTTTATTTAGTTCTTTTTGGCCTGAATCAGGAAAACTTACAAAAAATCTCACCTCAACTGATATAATTAGGAAATACGCGTTTTAAATTATGATGTTTGTTAAAACGGTAATAGCGTGGACACGTCTTCATTCTACAAAGAAAACTTACTCAATCTTGAAGGTTTTGTAATTTTTTTACAATGCACAATAAAATATCTATATAATCTAGTCCGATCATGTGAATATAAATTACAACAGAAGAAGTTCTAATAAGAAATAGCTTATTACTATTACAATGTTTTATATATTACATCGATTTATCACATTGTCATTTATTTGTGTTACTGTTCTCTACTTACAATAGTTTGTAATATACTTTGTAGACGCATATAGTAACATACTATGTAAAGGAATGAATATTTAACACACAATCAATGATCTACGAGTTGTTGCTGAGATCCAGCATAATTTATTTTACTATAAATATTATTATTTTTTTTTTTTGGACAAACCCTCAAGTGAAGTTAACTTTCTTTGATAGACTTTATGCTTATTATTTTAAATAATTAATGTGCTGAAGTGTGAAAAATATTATTTTCAAAATTGTATTTTTGTACGTTTAATTGTATTGTACAAACTGAAACAATAAACTACAAAACAAAACTCCAAGGTCTAAACTTGTGAATTCTTAATTTGCTTAAGTCGATATATTTTTCAAAATAAACCTGGTTTGCATATCCGTGATATTCTTTTTCACGTACTCAAATCTTCATTGTTTTGAATACTACTCGTAAATTTTCCAAAATATTTAAAATATACCATTCGTTTTGAACATACCTTGAAACTAGCTAACGTGCAAGTTTTTTGTTGCATTCAGGCAAAATCAAGGCACAGTAATTAAAAATAATAGCCTGTAACGACTACCTTTACGTATAAATTAATGCAAAAACAAAGGAAGAACCAATCCCCTGTTAGCAGAATTCAGTTAGATTCACATAAAAACTTAATTAATACGTGCATCATTCCAAAACAGTTAAAAGGTGCACGAGATCCTGTTACGATGCGATTATTCAATGACATTTGAACGAGGCAATATATCTCTCTGTCCAAAAAGCCACACGAGCAACGCCGCGGACAAAAGCTTGCTTCTTATAAATATTTACTTAGCGAACTCTGTAATACCCGGCGCATCCGACACGCGCTCTATTCAACATACCAACCCACCACCTGCACATTTGCACTTGTTTTTCTATTTTAATGTGCTCCTTAATTATCTCCCACCTCAATTAAAATGCATATTCGTTAATAAACAAAAACTAAGTGCATTCGAATTTCATCGTCTGCTCTATCCGTAGTTATTATTCACTGTCTGGTATATAATATGCTATGTTATGCATACAAAATTATCTAGACCGGTTGAAGCTAATACAAAATTATATTATAAAAAACTAAAATCAGCGCCAATTTATCACAGTGAAGGATCATTTAATAAACCAGTTTGGCGCTTAGCACTCAAAGGCGGGAAAACAAATTGCATTTGTATATCAAACAGATTTAACAATCAGCCGGTCACACATAAATATGACTAAAGTGCAAGTTCCAGCAAAAATGCAGTGAAAATTTCGGAAAATGCAGTCAGTCGAATGGCATGTCGAGGCATTTTACATGAGTCACTGGCGACTTCCCTCTCACGTGTTTCGGACCTACCTATAGTGTTACGTTGTATATTGCGCGTACAGCTGAAGGAGCGGGGTGCGCTAGGGCGCGCTGATCGTCGGCGGGCGGCGCACTAACACTCACATTCAAATATTCGTCTAACCTTGATGCGAATCGGCGCACTCCGGGTTCCATCCGACGACTGTCGTCAATACAGACGGGCTGAAGGGCTCGCTTCAGGTGTAACAGTGAAAGCGACACTGGTCGTGAGGATATTGTGCGTATCGCGTTTGAAGGTTCCGCGGCGCGGGCGTCGGCGTCGGGCCGGACGGCAGGCGCATCGGCGCGCCGCCACCGGCGTTGAAGTCGCGGGGCTGCGGCGCGGTGCCCGCGCTACATGTCACTGTGCGGCGAGCGCGCTCTTCGCGCCGTGGTCACCGACTCTCAGTGGCGTCGCCGTCCTACTGTCTGCCCGTCGGCCGGGACGGCGGCGCGCGTTGCACCGCCCCGCTGCACCGCCTGCCCCCCAGGCGCTATGCCCCCCTCGTACGCCCCCCCTCCTCACGTCGCGCTACACCCGCCCCGCCCCGAAGAATTTTCCGCATCGGGCGGGAAAAATCGATTGTGCAGCGAGCCCCGAATAATTTCGGCAAGACGCACGGCGCCCTTGCGTCCTCTCCGTCGGCAACCGCTGCCGTGAGCCGCTCCCGCGACGGTCAAGCGCACCGCCTTTCACTCCGCGGCGACGGTGACGGCGACGCTTGCATACGGACGCGGACGTCTCGTAGCTCTCAAACTTCGATGCATTGCATTCTCAAGCTCATCCATATTATTTATCCTCTGATATAATAAATACGATACTGTCAAGGTGAGATAAATTGCACCGGCTAAAGATATCCGAATGGCATATTTTTTTATTACCTACTTAAATAAAGATAAACTATCTCGAATTGGTGCATTTGTGCATCACATGATATTCAGCACTGTATTCCTATTTTAGTGTATTATAATAACTTACAAAACAAAATATATGTTATTATATTTTCATTGTTTCAACAATACATAGTGCCTTAGGAAGTGCATCAAAATTATGTAAATCCTTTGTTTTATATTCAGATTTATTACTGGCTGGAGGAAACCATAGCTAATTCACACAGTTAGCTAATTAACTCAAATACATTATAGTTTCAACTTTGTTGACGCCAACGTAAACGCTTGAAACTCTTCACAAAAGATTGTGAAAAGTACATCGCGGTTTATTGTACTCAAATAACTTCAATAAAATAAAGCATTATCTTCTCACAATTCTCATGACGTGTTATTTTTTTGGGCACTTTTCTGAAAAAATAAATGATTGCTGAAAAGTCTGATTATAAATTGTGCAGATTAATGTTATATCTAATGGCTATACTGATTCAATTTAAATATGAAACGTAATTAAGTAGATCGGATACTACTTATTTACAAAACCGTACGTTTTGTTAAGCCTGTAAGTACTAAGTTTTTAGCTCATTGTCTGATGATATGCCCCTTCGCAGTCAGTATTGCGCGTGCGCATGTCAGCTCTGAAGATTTCCACGTTAATAATAATAATAAAAATAAGACACTCATGGCTCAGGCAGGTGATTTGATGGTGGTGGAACTCTTGTGGCCGAGCTCGGGGGCTGAAATACTATCATCTCACTTTTAATCTGCCGCCAAATAGTAGATCATGTGTCGCTGTGTTCCGGGTTGGTGGTGTGGACCTGAAGTTACTGGCAAATGAAGCATATCATCATAGTCATGTAATGAAGCAACGCATCTGCTATATGATTTTGGGAACTAATGATGTGTATGGGCTGTAGTAATTTAATCACTTACCATAAGGGAGACGGGACTACACGTTTGTCCGCTACATACGTTGTATAAAAGAACAGTACACAATAGAACTCATTGCCATGCTCATGGAAGAGAAGATGAAGAGCTTTCTTGACCAAGCTTGCGGTAGAAAACACCACTCCTTTAACCTATCTCCAAATAGTAGTGTTCGATTCTAGGTGCCGATTTGGTGCCAAGATTTGGCACTGAAAATGTAGTGACGCATCTACAATATGCTCTTACTATGGGGTAGACTGTACTGTTCAATACACCGTCGTTTAAACAAATGCTGACAAGTGTACCTCTTAAGAAAATATATGTTAATATAGCGAATTTAATTATGTATTTGCTTTAATATGTATAAAACTGCCTAGTTAGTCTAGAATTTAGCGTATACGTCTCTCACTGAGTTCGGTTGCCGGGTCAGGCAAATTCTTCTTTGTGAACTTTCCGTCAGGCAATTCACAATAGTAGCACGGAGTTAGAATTGTGCCTAGTAGATAGCGATAGGCTTACCCCTATCCAATGCGATCTAAACTTAACAGATGAAGTGTGGGTGTTGTATATCTCCCTCAATATCGCTTTGCCCGACCCGAGAATCAAACCTGAGAACTCGCGGTGAGTTTTATTTTATTTCAATTAATTAGATAATATGGCCACATCAACGAATATGGAAACTTGAATTTAAATTGAAATATTTAGGCTTCTTTCTTGTAGGCATATTAAAAGCTGAATGCAAGTTTTTAGATTAGTAGATGAGTTTATTTATTTATTTATTTCATAGAGGCACTTCACAGCTTACAGGCAGTGGGTAAATAATTTATATTGGAACAGTACGCCAATTACGAAGTACACAAAAAATACATTAACAATGTAATCCGAGAGTGAAAGTATACACATGCAAATCTATATAATACAAAAAATGTAGATGTTTAAAGATGTATAAATGTCAGTGTAGTGAACTTTCTGTGCCTGATGAGTTTATCGTGACTGATGTGATTAATTGCGTTATCCAAAGTAATGTCTGTTGATTGAGTGTGTGTGTGTGTATGTGTGTGTGTGTGTGTGTGTGTACAATAAAAGTTAGAAAAGAAAGAGTTACAATAAAAGTAAAAGTGCAAGTGAGTATGTGAATAATATTACTCAATAACTTAAACTTTTTTATTTTATAAATGTCACCCTCATAAAACATAACGCTATAAAAAACACAATTATAATCAGAATTAGTAGCCTATTTTTAACTAGTATAACATAGACATAGTTTTGTATCCCAATCCATTAAGACCGCAAACTGCAATTTTAATAGGACAAGGTCTCGAGGGAAAAATAATAAGGCCGCATACATAAATACACATTTTTATAACTTTTTTCCGCAGTAGAGAAAGTACAGTCAGGTGCAAAAAGCCTTAATTAGTTGCAAAGCGATCCATCACTTTATGTATTTAAAGATACTTAGTAAATTACAAAAACTAGGCGTTAATGTTACACTCAGGTAGGTAACGTAACATTAACATCGATACTTTATTTCGATAATTGCGACTGTTTAAATCGATACTTCATATCGATCATTGTACTGTTTAAATCGATCGTAAATTATGTACTTGCAAGAAAACACTTAGGAAGGCAATTCTCAATAGCAGCACGGAGTTATATAAATTATAAATTTGGATTTTTACATTAGATAGAACGCCAGAAGCAATTACACTATCCAATGGTCCCAATGACAAGGCCAAATACACACATTCACTCACACAAGCACACCCAGTCTCAGAACAAATCTTTGCGAATTACACAAAGATTTGTCCCATGTGGGGATCGAACCCACAACACCAGTGCAGTGGAGAGCGGCCAGGCGACTGCTTAAACCACTACACCACACGTGTAGACAAAGGAGTTGGATTGTGCTCTGTATATAGGCTCTTCCTCTATCCCATGGGACCTAAACATAACAGGTGAAATGTGGGTATTGTACACCTCTGCCACACTCTTCCAGGTAATATAGGTGTGATGTTATGTTATGTTAATAATGTATTTTTGTACGGCCCTATAGAAGTAATTAATATTTTACGACATTGCTAAATTAATCAAGTAATATAACAAAAAAAACTTTCAAAATGTTCTCATTCAATCTAATATTTAAAATTCAGTCTACGTGTGACAAGGCGTATAAAATCGATACTTCATATCGATCATTGCGACTGTTTAAATCGATCGTAAATTATGTACTTACCAAAGGTATTAACAAGATACAATTAAGCCATCCTTTCAAATACGAAGGTGTAAATAAAACACGCATTGTGTTGCATTGTTAACCAACAATAATTCAAGCAAAAATAACCAAAGGCCTGTTTAAAAAATTTTGAAGCTTTCTGTTTTACTGAAATAAGTATCAAATTTATATAAAAATGAATAAAAATAACATGGAGTTTAAATAACATTGAAAATATGTAATTAGAAGCTTGAAAATTGTCTACAGTTTGCAGTGTTTTATAACAATAGAACAATTAATATATTATTCATAAATAAAAACCAGACAGCACCAAGTGGAAAAAATCTGCACAAGATTGAAATTCTTGTCCGCCTTGTTGGTCTAGTGGCCGAATGGTTCACTTTTATTGTCTACTAGCTGTTACTCGCAACTCCGTCTGTGTGGAATTCGATATTTTCATGCTATTTATTGTGTGTGTGAAATGTATGTTTGTGAACACTCCCCGTGACACAGGAGTTTTTTTTTTTTTTTTTTTTTTTTTTAACGACGCCCGCACTAGGAATAACTCCTGTGTCGCGGGGGTGTTCACAAACATACATTTCACGCACACAAAGCACACCCAGAGTCAGAACAAATCATTGCGAATCACACAAAGATTTGTCCCATGTGGGGATCGAACCCACAACACCAGCGTAGTTGAAAGCGGCGAGGCGACCGCTTTAACCGCTACGCCAACCGTGCACTCATTGGTACTGTTGTCGCGTGTTGTTTAAAATAAACACATTGCAAAGAACCTGCCTGTTACACTTTCAGTCCCAAATCGGAATTGCCAAAAAAATTACGTTTGTGTTAATTTATGTCGTGTTGAAATGTGGACAGAATTGCCTGCAATTTCCTTAAAAATTGACGAACTTTCCCATTTAAACTTACAACCCCTATTCACCCTCTTGGATTGTTATATTTCCATAAAATCTATCTTACAGTTCATTTACGTCATTTCAGGAACCTATATACAAATTTTCCTTTAAAATTTATGAATCGTCCATATAAACTTACACCGTCTAATTTACCCCCTTTGCGATAAAATACAAAGATAAAACAAATACCAGTTTTTAATTTAGACGCATCGCTACAAAACTAAACTGCTTGTACTAACATACAGACAGACAGACATAAATTGTAAAAACAAAATTAAATGTTTTGGCTTCTAATGCTGCTTTATAACAGCATTAGAAGGCAAAACAAATTTTTTGTATGATTTATTTAAATATCTTCAATGTACAGATATGGAAAATTTACATTTAATTATATTTAATGTATAGAAGATAGATAGTTCTGTTATAAAGACCCCACGTCTTATTTTTTCATATAATTCTTCAACTAGCTTCTGCCTGCAACTGCACCCGCATGGTATGTTAATTAACATTTGTCTATATGTTTCCAGGCTTTAAACTACATGTGTGCAAAATTTCATCAAAATCGACTCATTAGTTTTTGCGTGAAAGAGTAACAAAGATCTATGGCTGTTTATAATAGCAGCCCTGTATCTTATACATGTCCCACTGCTGGGCTCGGGTCTCTTCTCATGATGGGAAGGGTTAGGCCATAGTCCACCACGCTGGCTAAGTGCGGATTGGTAGACTTCACACACCCTGAAGCACTTATTAGGCACTCTCAGGCATGCAGGTTTCCTCACGATGTTTCCTTCACCGTTAGCGAGCGATAATTTATATGATAAATACACACATATCTTCGAAAAGACGAGAGGTGTATGCCGTGGGTTCGAACCCGAGACCTTTAACTTCGCAGTCCTACGGTCTCCCACACTACCGTTGCTTTTAGAAGTATGGCTGTTGAAGTTGTTTCATCCATACTCACAAACTTTCGCATTCATAATAAGTAAGGATGTACAGACATATTTTTTTTATTACTTGTATAGATGTGTAGTGTAGTAACCGCCTCTATGGTCTAGTGGATAGCGTATGCGCCTCGCACTTAGAAGTCTTGGGTTCGATTGCCTGGTCAGGCATTTGGGAACCGTCAGGAATCTTACAATAGCAGTTTGGAGCTGGAGTTGTGTCCGGTGAATGGCGATAGGTAATGTGTGGGAATTGTACACCTCTGCCACACCCTTCTATGTATTATGGGCGTGATGATATGTTATTAGATGAATAGTGGTCTTCTATGCTAGTCTGTTTTTTTTATTTTTTGTACGGGAACAAGAAACATATTGGCTTTGTCTACCTATATCAAATGCTGGTACTCTAAGTATTGATACTTTGTGTGTGAAAAATTGTGTCAGCATACAATTTACAGTTCTTTTTATATTAATAGAACAATTAAAAATATTATTTATAAAAAAACCAGACAGCGCCAAGATAAAAATGTTACAACAAGATTTAAAATTTTGGTCTAGACTAGAAATACTGTAAAATTAAGAAATTATTAATTTTATAGGTGCTATCTAAAAATTAGCGCTTCAGTACCTACCTTAAGTGAGGCGATTGCTGAATAGTCATCTCTTTGTCCTCACACAGGTGCTTTTCACATGTTTACCAAGCCGATTTTGATTATTTTTTTTTAATAAAAATAATAAAAAGCTTAATTAATTTGCAGATACAAATTAGTAGATAATTCGACCGGGACCACATTCGAATGGGACCGAGAAAAACGGGTAATGTTAAGATGGTCACCAATCTATTGCCGAACCCGGTTACCATTGCTTAACCTGCAAGATCCAAAGGTCCGCGCGTCACTCAGCTCGTCAAATGATCCAAAAAAAATTACCCATTCTCTATATTTCTCATTCCAACAAAAAAAAACAATATTCGTATGCAGTATTTACATTTATGGTGCAGCGGGTTACTGCCTTACTGACACATATTCGGTGAAGTAGGCTTCTTGCTAACTTCTACGCAGTTGCTGTTTCTATTTATTTGACCTAAATGTACACACGATTACACGTCAAGCTATACAAGACCAGTATAAGGTGGTCTTGAATTGTATAGACTTCACGTGCAATGCGAGGCCAGTTTATACTGGGAATGTATAGCTTCATGTGTAACCGTGTGCGCGGTAAAGTTGCAACACGACTTTAAGATCACTTCATTTCAATTTGTTATTTCATTAATTGTCTTAGAATTAGACTAGATCGTTGGTTAAGTGGTTAGTGTCTGCGACTGCTGTTTATGAGGTTCGATTCCCAAGTTGAGCAATAAGAGGTTTAGAGGTTTTTTTATGAAGAAATCTAGTTTAAAAAGTTTGCTTTAGAACTCGTAAAGCTGTTTGTCCTTCCTGCGCCTTATCCCAAGTATGTAGGGTTTAAAATATTACTGGTATTATTTGTGCCAATCCGTTGTGTGTATCTGTAAAGGAAACGGTCGATTTAGAAATTTTTGTGCACCCTTGCATAAATATAAATACGGTCGATATTAATTGATTGTCAGAAATTCGAATTTCGTGTGATTGCATTTATGGAATACATGCTAATTTCACTAGTTCCTTATACGGTTTTAGATAGTAAACCGTCTGATAATTCGTATTAAATTTGACATCATTCTGTTAAATAGTTTCGTTTTATACTTTTATACTTAAACTAGCATCAACTGTTGTTACTTACAAATTGCCAGAAGATTAAAAGTTTTCTACAATTATGTAGTAAATGCTACATTGTTTCTTACTAGAAAACATTCACTTTGGAACAGTTGTATACGATTTTCTTTGTACTTATGCAGTGGTAAGGAGTGAAGTGATTACTTTACTATTTCCAGAACTGCACACTGTCACTATGTATACTAACATGTGTCAACATCGTGCATTTTTTTTCTTGTTCGTAAAGTTAATTTAACATAACATCACGCCTATATTTTCCAGAAGAGTGTGTCAAAGTTGCATAACACCCACATTTGACGCCAAGGTCGCGGGTTCGATTACCGCTTAAGACAAATCTTTGTGTGCATGAACATGGGAGTTTGTCTTAGTCTGGGTGTTTCTATGAATAATAAGTATGTATTTACAAAAGAAAAGTATATGTGTTATTAGTATCAGTTAATCTAGTATCCATAGTACAAGCTCTGCTTAATTTGGGAATTGATGGCGTTGTGTGTAAGTTGTGAGATATTTATTTATTTCATCTATTATGTCCTATGTGATCGCCATAAAGTGTGTTATTATAATAAGCTTCAATTTTAGATTTAGAAAATTGTATCAGCATTTTCTTTTTCAATTCAGTTTTAGACCTATACTGCAATATTATTGTAGTAGCAGGAATATTACCTTATTGACACCAAAGTCTCATTAACATCTTTAGAGTAGTTATCTTCTTAAAAATGATAGGCAATTAAATAACTCTTAATATTATTAAAACCGACGTGAGGTGAATATATTATTATTGACTAAAACCTAAACTAGTCGGCATATCCCGGCTAAAATAACGTGAATAACCCGTATTCTCAATAATAATGTAAATAGTCTTGTTCTGTTTTTGCATTCGATTACCGAAATACATCATTAGCAATAGTGCTAACTTTCCTGCCCTTACCTAGAAACGGTTGTTACAATTAAATAGTACACTAGGTATGCAATTTCGCATCATAACCATTCACGTCAAATTTTAACATAGAAATAAACTTAAGGCAAGCACATTTCGAATTCTCAGAATATTAGAACAGTTGTTCGGTGTTGTGTTTCTCATTTATAGGTAATGATGAGTTTGTTTATGCAAAAAATTGTACTACTTATAGAAAAGACTACTTGTTTAAGTGCTCTTAGTAAAAATGAAACGTAAGTTGTTCGATTTAGCGAATTAAAAACTGCAGAAGTTACTGGCACCTAAGGCATAACACCATAGTTTTCAGATGGAGCGACGCATCTACAATCTGTTGTTCTATTGTTGATTTCCATGGGCTGTACTCTACTTACCATCAGGTTGACTACATGTTTGTTCGCTGCAGGCGTAGTATTGAAAAAAAAAATCATGAGCATCAGCAATCAGCGTCTCAGCACACTCTCCAAATTGTTTTCCATAAATTTGAATTCGATATTTCATTTAAAATTGAGGAATTTCCCTCATACGCTCTTTCTTAATCCTTCATTCGTCCTCTTGAAATTTCCTTTAAAATCTTTCCATATGGACTTAAAACACCTAAGTTAGGCCCTTGGGGAGTGATATTGAAAATTAAAAAATCTATCTTACTGTTACTTTACATTATATAAGGAACCTATGAGCAGAATTTCAAACAACTGCCTACATACAAACTTAGACTCCCTAATTTACCTCCTTACAGGTAAAAAACAAAGATGAAACATATACCATACCATATATGTTTTTAAGTTAGGTTACCAGCTACACAACTTTGAAAACCACACTCAATTTCAGGCAGCAGTTATTGCGTAATGCGCATACGAATATACATACAAATAGATAGAAAAATATTCTTAAAAAAATGTTTTGGCTTTCACTGCTGTTATAAAATCACCTTGAAATATGTTTCCATAAATATCTGCATTGTACAGACACGGTAATTTTATAATTGTATTATTGTATGTACATGTATGTATTAAAGAAACAGATAGAAGATACTTTAATTTATTTGCCAAGCCTTTTCAGAAAAAATAGCTGAGTATTTACCAGTTTTTATTTCAAGCACAATTTATCTGTCAATTGAGTACACGTGTAGGTACGTATGGTGAGCCACTAACCGACTGTAATAATATTATCAATGCATCGATCAATTGATCGATTGATCTACACGGTTGTGATTGCACGAGGCATTTTTATACGACACGTATAAATGAAAAAACCTGATGGTAAGTGACAAAGAGCACTTAATCAATATGGAGGGGAAATGCAAGCAAAAATAAGTCTGCCCGATAAAACTCGCGAGGGCAGATTGTTGCGCGCATCTATGTTTTAACAACAAGCTTTATATGACGATTTTGACTGGCCGTCTTCAGCGGGGGACGCCTGACAATTACCAGTCATTTTGGTTAAATAGTCTAAGGTAAGAGACAATTACAGCAACCGAATTCACACAATACTCAAAAACGGATTCAGATGCGTCGCTACTTATGAGGAATACGATGCAATGCGATCAATTTAAAGTCTTATCTTTATCACAGAGGAATATTTAGTGCAACACAAAAATTTGTGGTGTCACATTTTTTTCTTTTACAACGTATGTAGCTAATAAACGTGTAGTGTAACCTATGGTGACAAGTAACTGCCACCCTTCAAAGCAGATTGTAGATGCGTGGTGCATCTACACACACGCACACACGCACGCACACACGCACGTTGTCTCCTTCAAGTCCACATAATTAGTTTTTTTTTGGAACCAGTAAATGTACTTCAAACTCCGAAAGGGCGAGCCAGGAGTCCTTAACACACAAGCTAATCTATACTCTAGATTGTAAGTACTTAATGTAAATTATTTTTAACTTAAGTCATGTGATTTTTTGTGGGAGGAGAACAAAGATTTTTCAAATTAATTTTTTTTATCTGAGGTCTAGTGTTAAGCCAAATGTACAAGTAATTTCAGGGCCTGATCTCACCACCAAATAAGAACACAGGAGTAACAATGGGACTTCCTCCCTCGAGCATTTCAAAAAAACTCTCCCACCAAACTTTTGTCGGAAATTGTAGAAAACTAGTTTTTTAGAATATTTCTGCTTTGTAAACTTACGTATTTATGAGCAGACACGAACGAAAATTCATGGTGGAGTGTAAAACCATCTAATCTGTGGAAAGCAGCCGATCGATACGTCTAGTCATCAACCTTTTGATACGTTTTTGTTAGCATCTGCACCGGCTTTTGCTGAAATTGTCGACTGAAGGCTATTTTGTATAATGTCTATGTATATTATACGTGAAGTGATAGCTTTGTTCTCGTTTATAAGCAGTTGCTTTAGATGGAGTGTGATATTTATTAACTATTATATTGTATTATTTATAATTAACGACTTCAAAAAAAAATTGAACTGCTCTATGTGATTAACTAAATGGTGCCTTACATAAAGTGGATAGATCGTTTTGTTCGTCTGCTTGTATCGTATAGGCTCCGATTCATATGAAAAAAATGTCGTGGAGTTAGTTTAACACTCTAAGAAAAACATAGGTTACTTTTTATCGACGTACCAGTCGAGTGAAGCCGCGGGCAATAGCTATTATTTTAAAATTGTATCAAAGTAGCATGCAAAAAAAACGATTAAAACTAAAAACTTCGTACGCGAAAAAAAAACGCGTTTTAGAAAGAGAAGATTTAGCAAAATGTTAATCAGTCAGAGGCAACAAATATCTAGTACAAAAAATCGTTAGGCTATAATTGTTTTTTTTTCGTCAATAGCAAATGGTCCCTGGAGTTTATTATCGAATAAAAATTTAGAGCTTTTACGACTGAGCTCTAAATAGAGGTGAGCACTGTGCGTTTATCTGAATCTAATGATCGCCGACTACTCCAATAAGCTCATAGTAGGCCCATCACGAATTAACAATTAAAATATCACTTATTAAAAAAATATATTCTAAGAATGTAAGTCATATTTCTTTGAATACTTTTATGAATAATAAATGTAAAAAAAAAATTTTACCATGACATGACACACTCCTACTACTTATATAAGACAACATAATACAAAATTAAGACAGCCTTACCTTACCACGGCTTGTCACTATTGAAATTTCATGGTTGACAACATGGAAACGTCAAATGACTGGGGCTAAGGTTGCTGTAGTAGGTAAATATATAGCACGTACTCCTGCCAGCTTGTTCTAAAATAATGGAAGAAAACATAACCTACTGACCAAGAGCGAATTGGCAGGCTGCCACTATAGGAACCTCTCAGCAAGTAAAATTTCCTGAATTGTTATTTTCCCTCTTTGCTCTATGATCGGGTATGGGACCAAGGGAGATTTTAGTGTTGTTTGGGATTTCGCTGTCAGAGGTTTTTCAGTAACAGTACCTAAGAAATCTAGAAATATGGTCGATAGATGACGATAGGCTCACCTCTATCACATGGAGCCTAGATCCTATCTGTAAAGTATATGTGTTATGACCAGAGATAACGGATAAAACGGATAGAGGTGGTTCCGTTGTCCCAATGACCTAAAGTAATGATTTAGTCTATAATACATAATACCTACTTATAAAATTATAATATTCGACAAGATGAAGCTTTTTAACTATTGTTCATATAAGAAACATAATATTGTATGTACACAAACAACCGGCCATCTATTCAGACCAAATACTTCGAAGTAAGAAGGATGTTTGATGAAAATCAAATTAATTAAATGAAATTAAAATGATTAGATTTGATTCCAATACTGAATTTTAATTTGCATTACATAATTTAAAAAAAAATGTCAACAATAATGAAAAATACAAGTTTTCGTAATGACACTATTTCTTTTAAATTTTATATATATTTATAACAAAATAAAAAATATATTTATAGAAAAGTAGTTCACAGTAGAAAGAAGCTTTTTAAAAATATTCATGTTAAACTTGCATAAGGAAAACGGTGTATTAGGTACAACTTATAGTGATCGACGTGACTATAATGACAAAACAAAACGACTTCGATCTTTCGTTACAATTTCTATTGACGTTGTAACAAATCAATAGTACTAGTTTATTTTCTAATAATGACCCCAAGTAATCGGAGTTAAATTTCTATTTCCTTAAGCGTTCTTTAATACTATCTTATTCAGTAATTTTCGAGACGCTTCCGATTGCAGTTACAGAAATTAGGCACAATAGCTATCAAGACTTAAGTATTTTTGCTCATAAAATAATTCTGACACTAAATATCTTCAAATATAATATATTTTTATTAATTTCCAATTTTTACTTAGTACTAAAACTTGAGGAGGTTGTGGCTAAGTTAGAAATGTGTGATCCAGTCGATTAAAAAAAAACGGTTGCTCTTCATAAAATACTGATATAAAGCTATAACCATTAGACTAGTAGCTAACAATGTGATTGGGAATAGGCTCGGAGTTGAAGTTTATAAATAACATTTGCATATAAGATAAGTACTAAATTATGAGTGTCGAAACAATACTGGCAAGTCCTGCTTTTTGTCAGTAGCCTTAAAAGTTTACGCATACCAACTTACATTGCAAAAAAAAGCAAATCTCAATTTTATTCGAGTATTTATTTCAACTACCTTCATCCTAACAGAGAATCTAAAGATCAAATAAAAAAAAACATAACTTTAATTAAATACTTTTTTGAATTCACTTTTTCTTCGCTTTTGAAGTACTGGCTGTTATCATGGTTTTTTATTTAATAAATTCTTGTTATAGCAAAAAGGCAGTATAGCATAACAAGTCGTGTAGAATATGTAGCATTCTACTAATCGTGACTCAGCGTTATTTAGTTACGTGTAGATGAGTGACATGTTTACTTACATTAAATTCACGTGTTCGCGGTTTCGTGAATGGATGTATGATGGCTGTTTTTTATAGATTTTAGTAGGGTTTTCACCCAGTATAATTAATTTAATAGGTAATTCAAAAGCATTATATTCAGAAACCAAAGTTATTTTTTTTCAATCTATTGTGGTCTAGTCAGCTAGACATGCTTATCAATTGTTACCTTTTAATTGTTTTTTTTTTTTAATTAAATTGTTACATTCGTACATACACAAGGTTTTAAATTTACACTAACTGTGCATTGGCACATTTATTGATTTCATTCAATAAAACATAATAAAAAAACTCACGTTTTAGAAAAAGCTTTAGTTGTAAGCCTTCAAATCACATGTTGATTATTATTGAGAAACTATCAGTGTATATTTATTCATCAGATTCGGAAAAGTACCAAAAAGTCTATTCGATACTTTTTTGACGGATTTAAATTTGTAATGAAATTTATGAATTATCCAGCCCCTAACTACCTGGAATGATATCCAGAGCTGGTGAGATTATGAATAGGTCCAAAGTAACAAAAGGTTGAGGCGATTCAGTTGCACAGGAGTATAGACGCTAGGTTTAACTTACAATACAACCTTTTTTTGTCAATTCTTATTTCGAACATCAGCATTACTTATCACATTTTTTTTTTACTTTTTTCGACTTTTGCGTCATGGCGCCTAGCAATTGTCCATTACAAAATAGGCCTTGTGGTGCTTTGGAAAAGCCCAAATTGTGAGTGAATAAAAACTTCAATAGGCTTGTGGGTCGATGATCGCAACTTCAGTATATGTAAGTATTAGTGGTCACGCAGTAGTCGAAATATAGCCTTATTTTATTTATCTTTACCTATATAAAAACCTTTGAAAACAATGACTTGTATGAAGTTGTTACTTGTTTATTTCAGATAGTAAATCCCTTTTAAGTTAGTTGTAGCGTGTGTTGTATTATGTACATGATATATGATTAGCGATCAACACATCTTTGTCTAATAATATTGACATGCAAATAGTAATGTTACAATAATTCTTAAAACGAAGTCGATTTTAGCATTAGTCAAAGACTATACATTAAGGTTTTCATTCATTATAATCATTATTCATCATAAATTTTAAATTCAACTTATACAATATAATTATTATACTCTATTATGTTATCACTAACGCAGGTACATATATTATAATCGGTGAATTCATTTAATTATTCATTTTATTTAATGCTACTAAAAAACATTAAGTTTTATTATTTTATATACTATTTATCATTATTACATTTTATAAAAGTCCTTAACAGTATAAAACCTTCAGCTTTCTGAGAAACATAGCAATCACCTAACATGCTCTATATGCCATCTTATTCAGTTCATTAACCCGTGGGATATTATTCATAACATGCTTTTAACTAATTGAAACGTTTCAACGCACTTCAAAAAGATGTTATCATTTAGAAATACATTGGTACTAGATACATAGTTTTTGTGTAACAAAACGTACGCACATTTTGCCCATTAATTTATCAATTTATTTAATATTAGTTTTTGGCCGCGACTTCGTCCGCATGTAATTCAATATTTTTATACTATTTTCTACAAAGGAAATGCCCTTATATACCAGTTCAACTACAAATTATTGCCGCATTGGAAAGCGAAACTTTCAGAAAATCTATCTTATTGTTAACATTATGTACCGAATTCCGTGCAATTTCCTTCAAAATTTACTAATTTTATATATTAACTTACAACCCTTAATTCACACCAATGGGGAGTCATAATTCCAAAATCTATTCTAGATAAACTACCTCCTCTTTAAGGAGATAACCTTAGAGATGAAATATCAAAATAAAACATATATCTATTAGTTTTAAAGTTAGACCACCAGCTACAACTCTGAAAACCGAATCCAATTCTATGCAGTAGTTTTTGCGTGATGCGCGTACGAACATACATACATACAGAAAAACAAAATCCTAAAAAATATGATTTGGCTTCTACTGTTATTATAAAGACCCCTCGTATTAATGTTTCTAAAATATATTGAATGTACAGACATAGCAAATTTTCAGACATAATAATTTTATTATATACATAGTGTTTTTGTTGGGGCAGAATCAATTTACTTTTTTATGTTTTAATAAATGAAAAAGCAGGTATCATGATTGCATTATGGACTTTTGTTTAAAGCTCTGATCCCATCAATATCTTTTTTATCTTCTATTGATGAATGTCCGTACGAAGCAATTCAATGTGGACGGATATAACTGCCTTGATGGTCTAGTGGTTAACGGACGCACCTCTCACCGTGAGGTTTCGGGTTCGATGCCCTGGTCGGGCAAAAGGCTTATTTGGGATATTTCCGTCAAAGTACACAAAAGCAGTTCGGTGTTGGAATGGAATTGTGCCCCATGGATCGCTATAGTCACCCTCAATCATAACAGGTAAAACAGGTATGCTTAGCAAATTATACTAAAAAACAGTTGAAAAAGATATGGGACCGGCAGGATTTGAACCTGC
Source organism: Hypena proboscidalis (assembly GCA_905147285.1). Taxonomy (NCBI): domain Eukaryota; kingdom Metazoa; phylum Arthropoda; class Insecta; order Lepidoptera; family Erebidae; genus Hypena; species Hypena proboscidalis. The sequence goes on from LR990131.1 coordinate 15,222,914, forward strand.
GACCTTACTGCACACCGGGCAGCCGCTTTAGCCATCCAGCTACGGTCGCCTCTTACCGGAGCCCTAAATTTCTCAACTGTATGATACATCATTTCGTGACGTCACGTTCATCCATTTGTTCCTATCTTAAGTAGGATGCAAATCAACATGGCGAAGTTACATTCAGCACAAATGTTGTAAAGAATGAACGTGTACGTTATTTCAACTTCTAATTGATTATTTTTATAGCATGAAATGACGTTATCATACAGTTGAGAAATTTAGGGCCCCGGTAAGAGGCGACCGTAGCTGGATGGCTAAAGTGGCTGCCCGGTGTTCAGTAAGGTCACAGGTTCAAATCCTGCCGGTACCATATCTTTTTCAACTGTTTCTTAGTATATATACCTACTACTTTACAATAGCCCATACCGAAGTCACTAAAAAAAATAAAAATAAATGTATAAAAAGTCAAGGGAAACTCTCCTCAAACCCTATTAACTGGCTAAGTTACTAAGATGACAAGATTATTTGTAACTTTCTATTAACTCTCGCTTTTTGCTTTGCTTAAGTTACCTATTTAATTGAGAGCGATGCAACTGTGACGAAGTTCCTCAACACTTCTTTTTATTTTATTTTCTTTGATGTAAACTGTCTGTAGGTCCTTAGAGAAGATATTTTTTGCATGTGCAAACTGGCGTGTAATCAGGGTAAGTAGCAAGCATTACCTATGGAGTAGTAACAATAAACATAACATAACATAACAAGACGCCTATATTACTCAGAAGGGTTTGGGTCCCATGGGATAGGAATGAGCCTATCGCCATCCACCGGGCACAATTCCAACTGCCTGCCACTAAAATTATCTTTTCATTTGCTTCAATAAGTCGTCAGGAGAACTGCTATACCAGCTCAAATGATAATTTTTAAATTAAATTATAGTAGTTTGCCAGACAATTTGAGATTTTTTTATTAAAACTGACGTGAGTTTGTAACATTATTCTAATTATGAAACCTGGGTCTTACTCACGTAATGTTGGTCTATTTAGTCGACCGCAGTTTGAAGATGTTTGTTTATATATACAGCACTATCGTCAACCTGATGGTAAACTAGAACGTAAAGATCCAGTAGCTAATATTATCGTATTGAGGTTTTTTTTTATGTTTCTTTCCTCAGGCGGATGAAAAGCTGATTTTCTAAAAACACAATGAAGAAAATTTAAACTCAAGTCGTAGCGGCCATAACATGACATAACATCACTCCTTCATTACCCCGAAAGGTTTGGCACAGGTGTATACAACCCTCATTTCACCTGTTACGGTTAGGTTCCATGTGATAAAGCACTCCCTATCGCCATCCACTGGACACATTTCCAACTCTGTGCTGCTATAAAAGATCTCCTGGTGGTAAAATTTAAAATAACACTTGCGCAACCCCGAAATCGAACCTCGCGGTGATAGCTTGCATACTTTAACCAAACTAAGATGTCGTCGGTCCAATGATCCTAATCTCATATAAGGTTTAGTACTCGTTTATTGCACTACCTCATTAGCAGCGCTAATTAGATTATTTTAATTAAGTTATTAAAAGTAATCCTGAACCTGAAACTCATTACAGTATTAGCAGCTTTGACTCTACAAGCTTACCATTATCCATTTAATATCTAGAAATGCATGCATACTGCAGCCGTACAAATCACAAGACTTACATTAATTAAGCTGTAACAGGTGATGTTTTATTATATAATACCTATTACTCATACAGAGACTTTAATAATTAATAACTTATCTATTTTTTTGTAGTTTGTGGAGATTGTGGCAAAGTCAAAATCAACGCGTAACAACCGATCGATTTTCCAGGTAAGGTAATAAAAATTAACCGTGGTCGGCCGTTGGATGGGTGCGTCGGAGAGTACCTACTTTGAGCTCTTTCGGTCCCGGTTGCCATTTTAAGATCCATGGCAGTCGTTACGGGTAGTTAAATGCCAGAAAGTCTGAAAACTAGTCTAACAAAGAGTAACGTAGCACCTCGTACTGGGTTGTGGAGGTTTGATTGCTCGTGGCAGTCGCTCCACGTAAAATTTTGATATTTAGCTAACTCTGTTAAAGCTAAATTATGTATTTAGCAGCTTATGGCAATGTATAAGGCCCCTCAAAAGAAATGAAGAACCGACATTTTTCAAAGTTAACTTTTATCAACGAATTCTAAATTAATGTTGATAAATCGCCGACATTTACAAAAGCACACATCGTCTCCGCATGTCATATCAAATAAACAAAAACTACGTTCGCATATGTTTGTGTGTAGTTGGTAACCTCGGCGTCTATCTGTCTGTATGATACGTTTATGTTTCACGTAAGACAATACAATTGAAAAGCCTTAGCTTACACTTCAGTGTTAGATTAAGGCGCTTTGTGGACAGAGCAACTTAGGAAAGGCATAGAATAGACAACTATCAACTTTTTTAAGGGAATCTTTCAAAGATGCTGGTATTAACAACTAAAGATTTACGCGTATTTTACGAGCCCCAAATCCACAGGTGTTGTATAAATCTTATTGGTAGAATATAATATGACACACATAAATAAAAGTAACAGACGTGTTCTGTTTTCGAGTGTACTGTGTAATTTTAAAGTGACACAAGGTCACTTTAAAATTAGGTCAGGTTATATTTTGTGGGTCGGATAAGATCTATCGGGAACCTCAGAAACTGGCCCTTATTATTGTTGCTCTATTTATGCCTTATAATTCATTTAGTTCCATTTCATTGTTCTGCATAAAACAACTTCACGTCTTCATTATACTTAGATTAGATTATGTTAGAGATGTATTAACACTCACATTCCTTCTGTTGTCTTAAGGTCCCATTTGATAAGGGATTGACCTGGTTCTGACGGAAAAACCTAATACTTTTGAACGCCCCCGTTTTTGTTTCGGTACCAAAGTCTCAAAATTTTCATGATTTAAAAATGTTAAACTGCAACGATTCCACACCAAATTATGAGGAAAAGACCATAGTATAAAACACAGTAAATTAAATACTCTCTAAAAGTAAATGATCATAAAACATAGCATAGGTAATAAAACGATAAATTATCTGTTACAATTGTTATTATCTATCAGTTTTCACCCTATTCAAAAGGGTCGTAGAAAAGAGGGTACACTAACAAATAACCATAAAATAACAATCGGTCTTTATAAAAAGATGTACATATTTATTAACTGCATCGTTGGTCTGTGGTTAGAAAATGCGCCGCGCACCGAGGTTTGGATGGCGATAGGCTCCTCCTCTATTACATTGGACCTAAATATAACAGGTGCAAGTGGGTGTTATATGTCTCTGCTACAACCTTTTAGGTAATATACGCGTGATGCTATGTACATTTTTCTTAGTAGTCAATTGCGAAGGTGTCATAAATTATAGTTCTAGTAATTTAGTATTAAGTTTCGAATAAACAGTAACAAGTAATAAGACACTTGCAACCAGATTCCCAATGGAAAAATGTTCATTCATTTGTATGCAGTTAGTGCTAAATATAAATTACCTACTTTTACGTCATAAACAATGTAACAGACATATTGTCGGCATGTAAGGCAGTTTAGTCACGGTGAATTTGTCAAATGCGCAATTTTGTAACTCGACTAGTTGCGATATTCAAAGTTGATGTATTAATTTTTCCCGACTGCGGCGAAGCCAAAAAGAAGGGTAGTTATTTTGGCAGTCTATGTATGTTTGTATGTATGTTTTTATGTCCCACCGAAGCGCCTAAACTAATGAACGGATTTTAATGAACGAGATATCAATAGATTCATAAGAATGGTGACATAGTTTATACACATTTATAAATAAATTATATAACGTTAGATAGAGCCAAAACAAAATTTTGACGTAATCATGACGTGTTTTGTATTAAATGAAAGGTTTAGGCAAGCACATTACAAATATGTATAAAAGTTATACTGCTTAACTCAAAAAATACATTTTGAAAAGTAATAATTAAGAGTTAACCACCAGATAATTTATAACTCATTCAATTACATGCCATAACAATAATTATATAACGCATAATATGTGATCTATAAGGTAGTGGCAGAAATGTAAAACACTCACACTTTACCCGTTATATTAAGTTCCCACTGAAAATGGGACAAGTAGACAAAAGACGTACCAAAAATAATTATTACAAGTCAAATTTTGTATTTACCTTTTAATTACCGTAGAAGAACAGTTCAACGTATCCAATGTCCGAACACAATAGCCAAAACACTCTATTTATAAACAATTACCTATTATACTAAGTTTAAAGTTTTACCGGTAACGAGTTTCAACTGGTGTGAATGACAATCAAACGTGACAGGCTCTGGTGGATTTGTAAGGTACTAAATTCGTTAGATTAGATAGCGTTGTTCAAACATTAAAATATTGAAGGGGGCCAATATATCTGCAGGGGCCACATTACCACATTTACCTCTATACTCTTTCAGACAAAACAGAATTTCTCAAATTGGTCCAGGCGTATTCGTAATGGGCGAACAAACATTTGTTTTTTTTTTAAATACCGAACTTCCTTCTTTTGTTTGAAGTCAGTTAAAAAGACGTTTCAATAAACAATTTTACTATGCTAAAAAACTACCTATCATAGAAATTTATCCACAGACTCGGCATTTTAAGATACTTAGTATAAAATGGTTGTCACGAAAAATGAATTAATCACGGTAACAGCAGCATAAAATTCAAGACTAAATTCAGGGCAAAAATCAGTTATCTTAAAATTCACTCAGCAAGGAGGAACTCGTGGCTATGTCGAAGCCGCGCAGTTAACTATTAGGGTGTTACTACACTAAAACGGTTCGATAGTCGATCGATGCCAACGAAATTTTCTAATAGACCAAGTGATCGGGCGCCGTTGACCGACATTTTTTTCTTTTTGCAAGAATTCTTTTGCGAAAGTATTCAATACACAGTTTTTACCTAATCTTATTTATTTTATTTTCGAATTTGTTTTGGGCAAAAATCAAAAAAATATTTGAAAACATATTGAAAAGTTAAATAAGAAAAATTAAATATAATATTTTGCTCAAAAATAAATTGTAAAATTAAATAAAATATTCACTATGTATTTTCGACGCTGCCGTAAAGCCTTGTACAGACTAAGCTTTCCGATGTACGCGTAATCTAGGTATGTTGAATATGCGGACAGTTGTAGTTGAATATGCGTACAGCAGGTGTCTACACGTGATTTATAATTTTAAAAAAATAATATTTAAAAGCAAGTAGCTGACTACAAGGCTCGTAACATAGGCTACTTTATATCGAATATGCGCGGGCACGGGCGAAACCGCGGCAGGAAGTTACTATCTTTGTTTTAATATGCTAATACCAGAAACTACTGATCGGATTTTAATAATTATCTTAGTGTTTGATAGTCTAAGTCTTTGGAAAGGTTTTAATTTATACTATCAACTCCATGGAAGCGGAGCATCAAGGTATAGCGCGGGTCAAAGAGTTGGAGAATCAGTTATTTAATACAACAAATTACACGCAGACGAAGGCAAGAGCTAGTCAGTCATATAACAATAACTTGACGATAGTACTTTTGTTTGTTGAGTAGGTATTTACCGTCTTATATTTATCAAAACAACATGTTTAAACAAAACATAAAATCAGTGTAACAGTTTTGTTTGTGTAGTAACTCTAGACTATTTTGTTTGTTCTTTTTTGTAATAAATCAGGTATACAAACATATTATAAAATTAAACATACATGTTGGCAGCACACCCAGAACACCAACCTTAGCCAATTAAATCAAAAGGACTATAAGTCATCGCCAGGCGCCCGCTGGCAAATATGGAAGAGCGCCGCTCTTGTACGTCATATAAGACTAGTTGTCAAATCATAGATGCGTGGAATCGTGGGATCCGTGGGATCCCCCGCTTCCCCGAGAGTATTGACAGTGGCAGACTTATTTGTAAAGATATTTATTTTCTTTTCCCCTCCATATTGATTAAGTGCTCTTTGACACCAACGTAGAAGAGAGTAGCGAGGCAAATTAATGCTTAAATCTCTACGCCATCCGTGCACTCAATCGTATTGAGAGTAGCTACCTTTTTTTGAAAAAAAATGTTTCAATCAAAAGCTAAAATTACTTTACTATTGTGATCACATATTGTTACAGACAATATAAAAGCTAACAATGGTTTGACGTCAATGAAACGGCTCCTAGTAGGATAGGCCAAAAAGTCGTGTATCTGTATTGATTTAATCTCCTTTTTTAATTCAGTTTTTCTTTAGCTTTATTTGTTAGGCATTGTCAAAGTACAGTTTCATAGACGCAAAAGAAGGGATTTTTTGTATTTTTTTATAATATTGCCAAGGAATTTTGCAGGGATAGAGCGCTTTAAGTATTAAAGCGCTCTAATCTACACGAGTGCTGTTGGTTCGATATCCCGGGGTACGTCTCAACGATATTAGTTATATATATTTGTGTTCATTTCATACGGATTTGTGTCTCTTGTAGGATATATTGATTTTATGTTTATTGTTCATGTAATTGTAACTTGAGTTTATAATAATTATATTATAAACTCAAGTTACACATTGCCATTATCTAATGGAACACCGACAAAGGTTGCACACAATACCTATATAAAAATAATTCCTAGAAAATACTTTCCAAGATTCTCTGTTTGTCCTGAAACTCTTACCTCATTCCACTAAATCGAAAAAGGATTCCAGCACAAAATGTGATTCCCTCTGAAGTAATCACTATAATCTGATAAAGCTAAATAAACCCTCTTCGCGGTATCGTCTCACGTCGGCACTTCTCGGAAGGTGGCGTATCTGCTGAATTTGCTGAGTTTGCTGACTTTGCTGAGCTGGATTGCTATAGAATGGTAACGCCTTCTCACCACCCACGATTGCCCTATTACGTAACTGCAAGGTTGCAATGTGCAATTAGCGTTGCATAAATGTGAGATTTCGCCAGTCAGTTTGTTTTTCATCTGTACATTTTTTTACTGTACTTGTGGAACAGGAGTTTGATCGGTCTCATCGTAGCCTTGCCAATGTTGTAGGTTTGTATTGTATGCTACAGTGAACAAATATTTATAAAGCTTGACTTAGATTTTGCTCTTGTGACAACAATCCAAAAGTTAAGTAAAGTTAGTACACTCCATAAATCTTATCCTAGAGAAATGAGTGCGTGCGTTAAAAAAGCCAAAACATTTCAAGGCATTATTTTTCAAGGCTATTGGGTTTTACTTAATTTATCATTTTTTTTTATTTAACATTGCATAGTGCATAGTTTAAATATATTAAATTAAAATATTATTATGTTTACGCCTCGTTAACCTAGTGGTTAGCTTATGCGCTTCTGGTTCGGACAAAGTGTTATTATATTTTACCGTCCGGAAATTCTCAAAAGCAGCACGGAGTTTGATGTGCCCGGAGGATGGCGATAGGCTTACCCCCTATCACATGGGACCTAAACATTACAGGTGAAATGTGGGTGATGTTATACATCTCTGCCATACTCTCCTGGGTAGTATAGACGTGATGTTATGTTATGTTTATTAGTCTTATTCACAATACACCCTGGGCAAATTCAAATTCAAATTCAAATTCAAATCATTTATTTACATAGGCCCCAGGAGGCGCTTGAACACGTCAAAACATTACAAAAAATGATATAAAATAAATAATAAATAATACTAAATTATACTAATTACAATGATTTGAATAACCGGGCTTAGATTAATTTTTATCAAATTGTTTAAATTCAAATTAAAATCAATCCAAGTACCAGCTCCGATGGGTATTGCATTATGAGAAGAGCTGGTGAGAAACTCATGTGCACCATCTTTTAAAATGAAAACTATAACAAAAAGTAGGTAGATATACATAATAAAAGTCACATAAGAAGAGCAATTCATTTCCAAATACTATTATCATTTATGTAGTCCGAAATACTGTAGTAAGCTTTTTGACATAATCTGATTTGAACATATTTTTTAAATTTATATTTGACATAATCTAATTTTAACATATTTTGTAAAAAAAGTTGTATTTCACATGCGTCCGCGTGTGTAGGTCTCGTCTAGTCGCGTCCTCGTTGCACCGCCAACTCGAATCATTTTTTGCGTCGTGTCTACTTTTTACCGCTCAAAAAGCATGTTAGGCATCGTTTTTTATAGAGCCCGTCGCGTCGTGACCTCTACTGACATTAAAATAGTTATGCTCTGCGTACACGTGCTACTTTCTGCTGAAACACTGATGAGTCTGTATGTCCGCTGACGTATTGTCGCGACTCATTAGGCTACATTCTTTATTGCTCTTTCACCTGCTTTAGCTGGTATTTCTATTGGCTTTACCTTTTTATTTATTAATAAATAAATATTTCACAATCACACACAACGCCATCTAGTCCCAAACTAAGCAGAGCTTGTACTATGGGTACTAATACATATATACTTCTCTTTTGTAAATAAATACATATTAAACATAGAAACAACCAGACTAAGACAAACCCCCATGTTTATGCACAGAAAGATTTGTCTTAAGTGGGAATCGAACCCACGACCTCGGCGTCGCAGGCAGGTACACTACCCACTCCGCCATCCGGTCGTCAAAGTATGTACAAGACGGATTTAATGCCTGGGGCATTGTCAGGCAATCAAAGTGACATATTGCGTTCCAGAATAACTCTGCTACTGTATACCAAATTCGACAAATTCCTATTTTTATTTAAAATAACTTTTCTGCCGTGTATTTCTATTTTCACGCAAACCATTTCATATTCACTCAAAAGTATAATCATAATAAGTAACAAAACAGTCTAGTCTTCTAGTGAGGAAAGGCGACGAGTCAACAGACTTTTCAACATTCACTAAATTGCAGTCCATTAGCATCGCAGTATATTTAATAAAATTATATAAATCGCAAAATCTAAACATTATAATCGTACTTTAGCTCCTTACTTAATGAACGTACATGCTTGTTAGGTAACCCCCAGACCGCGAGCATCCTGTACTGTTAGATTTTTCGAATAAATTTTCAAATTCATAATATAAGTGCTAATCGTTACAATAAAATCGGATGCTCATAGTCTGTGAGCATCTTTACATACAAGACTGTAGCCTCGGAAACAGCATTATGAATGTTATAGTCACTGTACGCCTAGCCTAAAGATTGCATATAACTAGCCAGCATGCCTAGTGCAGACTGTGGATCTATTGACTTAATAATGTTTAAAAAACGTGATCGATGGTTTGACAATGCCTTATCTTACTTATTTGTCTGCACGTGTGGTGTAGTGGTTTAAGCGGTCGCCTCGCCGCTCTCAACTGCACTGGTGTTGTGGATTTAATCCCCATATGACACAAATCTTTGTGTGATTCGCAAAGATTTGTTCTGAGACTGGGTGCGCTTGTGTGAGTGAATGTGTGTATTCGGCCTTGTCATTGGGACCATTGGATAGTGTAATTGCTTCTGGCGTTTTATCCAATGTAAAAAAACCGAAAAATCCAAATTATAGGTATTATTAGGTAGCAGACTGATTCAGGAAGACCAATGCAATGGCTAGTTAGAGTTTTGAAGCTATGCCATACATTTTAAATTTTGTGTGGATGTTTGTAACTCTTTCGCGTAATATTTAATCACTCACATGTAGTTCATGTCTAGTTTATATTACAGGCTACTTTTTATCGACTTACCTTACTTACGCTGGCGGAAGCTATATTTTGAAAATGTTCATGGGTTGTAGGCATGTTCATTTCATACACGAAAAGTCAAAAAGCTTATCACATTTCTTCTAAAATGTGTATATTTCTGCAACTACAACCGATGAACAACTGCATCAGTATTATTTTTCATCTGAGGAGTCAATGTTGTGCATTATTTGCTAGCGTTTTCAGCGCCTTACCTCACCTTACCATAGGAGAGAAATACAGAAGTGCACGTTTGTACTTGGTATGTGGCGGTAAGTTAAGGCCTCAGCCACAGAGCCTCAGCCTTAGTTTGCCGCCAAAGCGTGGGTAGATTAGTCTGACGACAAGTTACATGTGAGACTTTTTATTGTCTTTTGTAGATATTACTCTGATGCAACCATTAAATCCATATTTGAATTATTTATTGTACACAAAACTAAACGCTTCATTCATGAGATGATTGCGGAACGTTTTATTAGCGAATTGAATGGAAAGTTCATGGCTTTCGTGATTTTTAGCCCCAACTTCACTAAAGTATTAAGCCGATGTTTAATGAATATAAAAAAAATGAACGTATTTGTTTAAGAGACAAAGATCGTAGCCGAGTTTAGCGTTGACCACGGAATCAGAAGTTTGATGAAATTGGGGTTTAATTGCCATATTCGTAAGGTACTTTAATAACTACAGAACTAAAAAGAAAATCATTCTGAAAATGTTTAAAAGGATATTTAAAAAGTACTACTAAACACGTGACATGTCATCGGTGTGACATGGTGCATGCTTCCGAAAGTTGGAGAGCGATTTTCCACTGCACGGCAGAGTAAAGGCACATAGGTACATACATTTCCATTATAAGATGGTCTCGAGTTGTATAGGCTTTCCATGCAATGCGAGACCAGCTTACTGGCAAAATATAGGTTGATCGGTAGCCGTATGTACTTCCATACTGCGCTCATGAACATAATCCATGTAGGTGTCTGTACTATCTACCGAATGAGCGTTTTTCTACAGCACGGCCCAGCGCCATTCAACGGAAGTAAGGCGAATTTACGGTTGCTTCGTGTGCCATGCAGTGGAAAAACGCACTAGGTATACATTTTTTATGGTAAGTGACGATCTTGAGCACTGAGCACAAAACTGAGTCCCTCTAATCATGACAGAGATACCTAATTTACTTTGTATCTATATCGGCTTAAATTATAAAATTATAAAGAAAATCAATTTTATCTGGAAAGTAAAAAAAGGACGAATATATTTCGCCTATTAATTGCTATACAAAAAATATCTTGCGTCTACAGGCTGAAATGTAGCCGATAAACTTACGTAGTCGACGTAAAAACTGCTACTATTCAATAGGCTGCAATAAAAACTCATTTTCATTACATTTCAATATAAAATATACAGTTAGCAAATTAGGCCGTCTTTAGAGGAGAGATAAACAAGGAGTCAATGACATATTGAGGAAAAGTCTTGGTCACTTGGTTCTAAAGAGCGTAAAATCTATGTACGTGACGAATCAGATCTAACGAATCTGCAGTACGCTTTGAATGGCTTTACAGTGACTCATAATCAGAGAACTCCCGATAAAACAAATTAAAACAAGTAAATGTAATAAACGGTACACAAAATATTACAGACTTTGTTTAATATTTGCGTCCAAGTCTCAAATAAATAATAGTTTAAAAATACTAAAAAACACGCTTTTAAAGTACTTCTAACTAAAAAGTGAAAAATAGCTGAAAAAGCGTGGGTTGCTCGATAGGCGAAAAATATGGCACAGAGCGCCCCACGCTTTTTTTAGCTTATATTAGGAATTATTTTTCACTTTTTAGTTAGAAGTACTTTAAAAGCGTGTTTTTTAGTTTTTTAATCTATTATTTATTTTCTACTTTTTAGTTTGGTTTATTTATAAGAGCGTTTTTTTTATTTTTTTTTTTTATTTTTTTTATCGAATTATTGCATTGTCATCGATCTTTGAAAGGTGTGCAAAATTTGAATGAAATCTGTCCGTTTAAAGTGAGTCAAAATCGAGTTCAAAGGAGTCGGTTACATACATACATACATACATACATACAGGTGAAGCTAATATAAGCGTGATAAAAAAATACTCGAAACTGCCTCGTTGATCTAGTGATTAGCGAATGCGATCGCTTATCGAGAGACCTTGGATCCAGTTCCTGAATATTATTTTTTTGTTTTTTTTTATACTACGCCCACAGCGAACGAACGTGTAGTCCACCTGATGGTAAGTGGAGTACAGCCCATGGACATCAACAATCCACAAAAGCAGATTATAGATGCGTCGCTGCAGCTGAGGACTACGGTGTTAGGCCTCATGTGCCAGTAATTTCAGGGACCACCAAACCGGAACACAGTAATGGAAGCACTACTATTTGGCGGCAGGTTAAAGGTGAGACGGTGGTACTGCCGCCCTCGAGCTCATTCTCAAGAGCTCTACCACCAGTAAATGAATCGGTCTAAAGTGTTAAATAACATCACGCTTTATTATTATCCAGAAGGATGTTTCTCAACAGCTCTTCTCATAATGCAATACCCATCGGAGCTGGTACTTGGATTGTTTTAATTCGATTCTAAACAGTTTGATTAAAATTAATCTAAGCCCCGGTTATTCAAATCATTGTATTTATAGGCTGACCGTTTAACTGAGTCCTCGCCTGCGCGGTACAGGGGCGCGGGGGTATGACGACAAAGAGGACTGAAACGGGTGCGGGCGGTGGGCAAATTTTTGTAATTGTTCATTTCGTTCGCTACATGGGTAGCGATCGCATGTGTTGACTGTTGCAGACACCTTGTGAGAGGTACACATGTAATAACAATCTCAAGATGAATCGAAAAATCTTCGGACATAAAATAAACAGTCAGTGCAAGCAAATGGCTTTTAAAGTATACTTATATTTTAGAAAAAAGAAACTGGACCCAAAAAACGTTTTGACTTTCTTACGATTTAATTATATGTTTAGATAACAAAAAGTATAATAGTTTATGCTCAATTATTTTATTTACGTACATAAGTTCATTAAAATTTTGTATCTTCTTAACTATTTTTCATTTGATAAATCACTATTTCTTTTTTCCTATGATGTCACATATCTTAGGAAATATCTTGGTGCATTTCATCTCCTGTATATTTCATTAAGTGCCCCCACCGCCCGCGCCTGTTTCAGTCCCCTTTGTCGTCATACCCCCGCGCCCCTGTACCGCGCAGGCGAGGACTCAGTTAAACGGTCAGCCTATACTATAATTTAGTATTATTTATGATTTATTTTTATATAATTTTTTGTAATGTTTTGACGTGTTCAAGCGCCTCCTGGGGCCCATGAAAATAAATGATTTGAATTTGAATTTGAATTTGAATTTGGATGTGTCAGAGGTGTACAACATCCACACTTCAGCGGTTAAGTTTATGTCCCATGTGATAGCAAACCGGCGAGCATGTATGAATGTTGAGGAAGCGAAAGAAGTATGTAAGGAGCTTAGCAAATGGTGTTCCATCGTCATTGCTTACCCGCGTGGGATAAAGGCGTGATGCTATGTATGTATGTGATAGGATAGGAGCTTATCGCCACCCACCTGGCACAATTCCAACTCCGTGCTGCTGTTGAGAAATTCTTATGAAATATCCCAAATAACTCTTTTGCTTAACCCGGGAATCGAACCTGTTAATATATATGTATGTGACAGGATAGGAGCTTATCGCCACCAACCTGGCACAATTCCAACTCCGTGCTGCTATTGAAAATTACCTGACGAAAAATTCCAAATAACACTTTTGCTCGACCCGGGAATCGAACCTGCAACCTCGCGGTGAGCGACCAAATTCGCTTACTATAAAACCAAGGCAGACATTATAGTTATTGTGGTGTACAAACAAACAAAGACATCAAATTGATAACCTTATTTGCAAGAACGCTTAATTAATCCAAATTATGCCAAAAAATGTGGTGTCCTTATTATTTGCAACACATGTAGAACAGCATAAAGTAGGTATAGTGTGTATAGTAGACGAATTCATAGACATTACAGACACAAGGCCAGACTATCTTCATTGGTCACTGACCTCGGGTTTCGACGTCTGTAAGGCAAGAAAAAGAATTTAAAAGCGCAAGTTTTTGAACTGTCGATGCGACCAAATTTGTTTTACTTAATTTAAGTAATAGATTATTACGTGCCTTTTATGTTTCAATACTGAGATGATGAAAGAAACAATTAATTTTTTGCTGTATTTGTGTCGTTGTTAAATTAAAAAAAAACATTTATAAAAATATATAAAAATTCGTAGTCGTCGTTGTAGGTTTTTTTAATATATGACTAATATATCTTTTATTTAAATATTAACAATACAAACCTAACTATAATTTAATATTTTAAACTAATTAAATAAATACCTAACTATATATACATTGAATAAAAGAATAATATAAAATTATTAAATAAACCAAAACTCGTAAAAAATTCAGGTGTCAAAATTACGTCCGCATCGATGTCGACCGCCGGTAACGTGCCCAGAAGGCTGGAGGCATTGCCACGTTGTATGGCAATGCTGATCCTAAAATATCTGACTAATATATTTAAAAAAAGCCTAAGACGTGCATTTTCAAAGATGTTTTAATAAACGGTTTATGTAAATATTTAAAAGAACTTTATTTTATTTTACTAGATGAATAATAAATTAACTAAAACAAAAATCAACAAATTATTACCTTAAATAATAAAGATTATGTACACTTTGAAATATTTAATATTATTTATGAGTTGTTTATAAGTATTTGTGTAAAACAAAAATATTTATTTAACTTTATCGAAATCTTAATATAATTATGTTATGTATCAACAATCTTAGTCTAACAAAGTAACGATAGAATCAATAGTATACCAAAGTGCGTGCCTAAAATACAAAGGTTACACTTAACTATAGACATAAAACAAAATTTATGACACATAGAACCTTATCAGAATACCTACATCGAGCGATGTCTTAGGCCCTCGTGTCGATGCCCAGACGAAATATTGTCGGTTCAATATTGCAAGGTTATTGCCCTAGCCTAGTACTAATATTATTATACTGTCTACGTCTATTAAAAGAACACAATGCTTCAATTTAACAATGCCTAAAATACAAAGAATATAAAATATGTTTTAATATCATTCTGCATTTATCTATAACATGCTTTCAAACAAATGGAAATAATGTATTTTGTACAAAGTTAATAAAAATAAAAAGTGTGTAAAACAAATCTTATGTCTGTATTTTATTTTGAGCCTTTAATTAAATTATGTGTACTTAGACAGGACTGTAGAGTAATTAAGCCCTAAAACACGATACAATAAATGTGAGTTACTGTAGAATATCCATAATATGTATCAATAAATAAGTCCCGTAAAAATATCCATAGGAACTAAATGCAAGTCTATCGGTACAAAATCTCGTACCCTACAACTTATAATATTATTATGACTATCATAATAATAACCGATAAAAAAAATCCTTCTAAACGAAGATAAAATACCAAAAATATAATAAACCGCTATCACTTAAAATCCCAGATGAAATGCATAAAGAAATCGAAACATAACTAATTATAGCGTAATACAGCTATATCGTACCAAATTTAAATGAAGTGGCAATACATTAGCATACTAGCCGTGCTGCCCACCGTGCAGTCGTCTACGACACCGCAGACGCATCAATGGTAATAGACTGTATTATTAAATTATTTTATAACGTCCAAGTGGCCGCCGATGTACCCAAGTGGGTCGCCAGACGCATTAGCGCGAATTCCTAAAACCGACTAGACGTGTTCATATTGGCTTCTTTTGTTCCATGTTTTTCGGGCTGTCTGGCCGACCACAAAGCCTTGAGGTCGACTCACACAACACCGGCCCGTTAAGAAAAGCTCGCGTTTTGCACTCGCAGGAATAACATAATTATACGACGCGTGGCGCAGAGTTGATTCATAGTAACGGTCGTCGCAGACAAGCATCCTTACATAGACAAAAGACGCAAATTATTCTACTTATGCGTATATATAACAATGTCTAGACAGTTGTATAGATTTCACAAGTGTGAAACTGGTTTTCAATCGCAGCCTAAATATTATTTAGTTTGCATTTGTCGTTATTATTAGGCGAACGAGGCTGCGAGACGGCTTTTTTACGTCGGCGCAGATTCATGAGAGTCTGAAGTAATTAGCAGGCTTGATCAACGACCTACTATAGAAAATAACAGATTTTTTGTTAGTGCAAGCGATAAATATTGCATATTATGCCTGAGGCGCGTAATATTTTAGTAATGAACAGACGAGACCCAGACGGAAATCATTACTTCTTCATTATGAAATATTTTATTGTCTGAATAGAAATAAGGAGGCCAAAAACCTCACTAGTTTCTTTCATTTGTAAATATTAATCTGTCTGGGACACACCTTCAAAGGAACTGACTTTCAAGTAAGTCAATGTTTTCAACATTTTGACTTTCTTTTATACTATTAAGACGGTCTTCAGTGGAAATGAGAATGTTTAATTCCATTGGATGCAATTCAAAATGATATCCATTAAACAGTTTATTGATTTCGTTCTGGATTGCATTACCAACTTTAGATGCACGTGAAACTCGGTCATATCTTTCGGTAGGTAAGTAAATATGCCGTTATCTGGTAGCTTGACTTGTCAACCACAAAAATAACCTCGGTGCAAGATAAGAACATCGTGACACCTGCATTTGCGAATTATCAACACTTGTAGAGAACTATGTCAGCCATCTATATGGATAAAATACCGACTGGTCAAACAAAGTAGGCATTCACTATTCAATGCTTTACAAAATACTCGAAAAAAGTTTACTTTTTAGTTGATAATATTAATAACAACTGTTCAAAGAATATGTTTAAGGAACATTTTAGCCTTGAAGAAACATATGGGGCAGTCTTTGTTAATGATAAATGAAGAAGGGAAATGTCCACATAAATAAAATGTCAGTTACTTGCTCATCACTTGTCGGTATCAATGTTTTAATTCATTTAAATCTTAAAACACGGTACTCTATCTGAAGCTGATGGGTATACTGTAAACTTATCATGGAAAGATGTCATTGTATATAAAAATAATGATAATTATATTTTGACTTTGTGAGTGATTGTGTGTATAGGCCTTGTCATTTGGACCATTGGATAGTGTAATTGCTTCTGGCGTTCTATCTAACGTAAAAAAAATTAAAATTTATTTATTTTACATAATATTAAAGTTAAAATTAAGAATCCAGCGGGACTCGAACCTGCACCCCCTGGGTATACGCCCCAATTGCTTTGCCAATTCAGCTATGGATTCGTATGCTGCTAGACTCAAAAGTTCTCAACTCTTTTGTGCCAGCGTCATAGGTATATAAATAAATATACCTTAGCTAGACGAACCTTACTTTGTTTTAGTCTTGGTAAGTCTAGCAGCATACGATCCATAGCTGAATTGGCAAAGCACTTGGGGCGTATACCCAGGGGGTGCAGGTTCGAGTCCTGCTGGATTCTTAATTTTTCAACTTTAATATTATATAAAATACAAAAAAGCAAAGCTAAAAATTGCTTTAAAATATTACAAGTATCTATTCATTTATTTATCAATATTACTAAAGTGATAACTCAACAATTAAAAAATAGCTGTAACGTAATATCTGTAGTGAATACTAATTTAAAAATCTATTTTATTATAAATACAGCTAAGTGTTAAGTTAGTGTAGCTGTAATGCAATCTAATAAAAAGATAAAAACATGATTTATTGCGCGTTTAAATATATTTTTACAATTTTGCTACTAGCATCTGCGCGCGGCTCCACCTGCGTGCAAGTTGATAAAAAGTAGCATAACATGGGATAGGGGGTGAGCCCATCGCCATCCGTCAGGCACAATTCGATTGCCTGACGGAGAGTTCACAATTTACAATTTGCGTGACCCGGAAACTGAACCGGAGATCTCGGTTTCGCGGTTACATGTACATACGATAACCCTTTAGACCAACGAAGGCAGTATACCAGCGTCATACTTATACTTAATGGATGGACATCTCAATATCAGTTGGCGACTCAACTCACCTTGTCCTTACGACTCCTATCTCTCCGTGCACCAACTTTAACAATTAAGCTTCCACTTTCCACTGGTGGTAGAGCTCTTGTGAATGAGCCCGAGAGCGGCAGCACCACCGTCTCACCTTTAACCTGCCGCCAAATAGTAGTGCTTCCATTACTGTGTTCCGGTTTGGTGGTGATATCAGGTCCTGAAATTACTACACATACACATGAGGCATAACCACAGATATAGATCTACATAGATAACGCAAATGCATGTACTTCGCGTGTCTCAACCCCGACCAAGCGTCGAGGTTGGACGCCGCTAACTTCAGTCCACGCGCGTCTTTAGTCAGAGAAAATCATAGCGGACAGCTCCAGTTGAACGTACTGGGCGGATGGGCATCGGCGGCATCGGTGTCTTTGAATCGGTTTGGATTTCCCGTCACTAAATTTCGGCTGTGACGTCACAATAGGTATTAAAAAGTCGGTACGCTTGGTTTCAATACAAATCGTGATACTTGCGTTATCTATGTAGATCTATATCTGTGGGCATAACACTGTCCTCAGCTGCAGCGACGCATCTATAATCTGCTTTTGTGGATTGTTGTTGTCCATGGGCTGTACTCCACTTACCATCAGATGGACTACACGTTCGTTCGCTGTGGGCGTAGAATAAAAAAAATTATACTAGATTGGACTGTAAATATTAATAACATCACGCCTATATTACCCAGAAGGGTATTGCAGAGGTGTAAAACACCCACATTTTACCTCTTACGTTTAGTTCCAATGTGATAGTAGTGAGTAGCACGGAGTTGAAATAATGCCCGGAGGATGGCGATAGGCGCCATCCTCCGGGCATTATTTCAACTCCGTGCTGCTATTGTAAATTGTCTGACGGAATCAAACCCGAGACCACGCGAAGAGAGGCGCATGCCAGCCACTATTATAGACTATCGAGGCAGTTCAGACTCCAATCTGCAAAATAAAAGTATAAATAATGTTAATTATAGATACTTTAATTATTTGTGTAAAAAGAAACACGAAATGGCCTCGAGGAAGAATGTACCCAAATCAAAATTAAGATTTCAGCATCCGCTGAACAGACATCCTATCTTATTATGATAACAAAATGAAAAATAAATGTGATGTTTGAATTTACATAACATAATACAACATCACGCCTATACTACCCAGAGGAGTGTGGCAGAGGTGTATAACACCCACACTTCACCTGTTATCGTTTTGGTCCCATGGGATAGGGGGTGAGCCTATCGCCATCCATCGGGCACTATTCTAACTCCGTGCTGCTCTTGTGAATTTTCTGACGGAAAGTTCACAAATAACACTTTGCTCGACCCGGGAATCGAACCCGAGACCTCACGGTGAGAAGCGCATAGGCTAACGACTAGACTAGAAAAAAAAAGCAAAATTTAAGAAAATGTCATAGTATCGATATTGTTATAAAGCCGTGCTCATGAATAGACTGACGTCACAAGTGAAAAAGCGGGAAACAAAATGCAAAGCTGTGAACATGTGAGTGCCTCGTATGGAAAATGAAAGTCTTCCGACGCTAGTTTCATTCAGGCAAAGTTGGCTCGCTCGCGGCTGCTGCGGAACTACAATGTTGGAAGCAACTGAGCAGACGTGTACTTGGACGCGTCTTCAAAATAAATAAATATGCCACAACTCACACACAACGCCAACGACCGGATGGCGGAGTGGGTAGTGTACCCGCCTGCGACGTCAAGGTCGCGGGTTCAATTCCTGCTTAAGACAAATCTTTGTGTGCATGAACATGGGGGTTTGTCTTAGTCTGGGTGTTTCTATGTATCATATGTATGTATTTACAAAAGAAAAGTATATAATAATATGTATTAGTATCAGTTATTCTAGTACCCATAGAACAAGCTCTGCTTAGTTTGGGACTAGATGGCGTTGTGTGTGAGTTGTGAAATATTTATTTATTTAATAACATTACGCCTATATTACCCAGAAGGGTATGGCAGAGGTATATAACCCACTTTTCACCTGTTCTGTTTAGGACCCATCTGTTGAGGGATGAACCTATTGAAATCCACCGGGCGCAAATCCAACTACAAGTGAGACTGTTCTGCCGAAAAAAATACAAAAAAAAACAGTTTTGCCCTACCTGGGAATCGAACCCATACGTGTAATCGAAGCGCATACGCCAACTACTACGTAGTTGTGGTAATTACAGTCCTTGAACATCTAGGTACACAATTGCATCACTACATCTGAGAACTACCATATCAAGCTATCTTGTGCCAGTCATTTCAATCTTCAAACTTCATATTTATTAATTGCAAACATGGGTAAGGTACATTGGTGGTATAACATTATTATCGAAGTAGAACTCCACATTTTGCTCTTAAGCATGCAACATTAACACACATTATTAAACAATTATAACAAAATATATATACTAGAAAAATACTATTTAACAATCGAACCAAGATTTTAAAAATTTTAAAAAATTAAATAAAAAACAGAACACATGCAGACATAATAATAATTATATTTTAATATTTAATTTTTGAGTATGCAATTCAAACGCAAAAAGTCGACAAAACACCTGGCGAAGATATTATTAGGAACGAAGTACTAAAGTCTATTTCTGAATCTATACAAACCCCACTCCAGGCTATATAATAATAATTAAGTTAACAGTTTGCTGAGTACTGTCAGTGGGAACATTGGTTGCCCGATAATCGGTCATTGGCTGCGTGTCCACCTGAGCCCGAACCGCAAGTAGCATGAGGTAGGTTCATACATTTTAACCAATTATTTTATACATTTTAACCAATTGTTTTATGGATTTTAACCAATTCTTTAATTTTATTTTGTCATAATTTTATTTTTGTTTTATTTTTTATAATTATTTTGTATCGTCACTTAAAGGAATTTTGGACTATAATAAAATATATGATTGAATGTTATTTATTAAAATTTACCATATTTTTAAATAAATTGTAAGACTGAGACTTTTAAATTATTTTTAGCTTAATTTATTTTAACTTTTATACCTAATTTATTCTGATTAGTATTGTAATTTTTCTGTTTTATTTTTGGTTATTGTGCTATGTATAATGAAATATGTTATAAGCCATGATTTTAGTGTAATTGAATTGTGATATTGGGACCTTGTACCTTGAAAATAAAGAATTTATTATTATTATATTCAACAACGTTTTGAATACTGGATCGACGCCGGAACAATGGTCCAAATCAACCATTACCTTACTCCATAAAAAAGGCGATAGAAAAGATCTAAACAATTAACGGCCTATTAGCCTTATGTCAAATATTTACAAAGTATTCTCAAAAGTTCTACTTAACAGGATATCAAAACCTCTCGATGAACAACAACCGTGTGAACAGGCAGGTTTTAGAAAGGGATTTTCGACCCTAGACAACATTCATGTTGTTACGCAGGTGATAGAGAAAGCTGTGGAATACAAGAAAATAATTTATCTATGTTTCATCGATTATAAAAAAGCTTTTGACTCTTTAAAACACAGAGCTATCTGGGAGTCTCTAGCAAAACAAGGCGTTGAAAAAATGTATATAGATATAATGTACAACATTTATTCAAGAAGTTACGCCAAAATTATGTTAGAGAGGCAAGGAACAGAATTTCGCATAGAGAAAGGTGTGAGGCAAGGCGACCCACTCTCACCAAAAGTTTTTTCTGCCGTCCTAGAAGATATCTTTAGGAACATAGACTGGGAGGAAAAGGGTTTAAAGGTAAACGGAACCTACCTAAGCCATTTGCGTTTTGCAGACGATATCGTCATTTTTGCAGAGAACTCTACTGATTTGGAACAAATGTTAAGAGATCTAACTCGTGAAAGCAAAAGAGTGGGCCTGTCTCTCAATGCCTCAAAAACAAAAATATTAACCAATGGAGAAGATCCCAACATCACGGTTGGAGGCGTAAATATAGAGTACGTAGAAAATTATATTTACTTGGGGCAAATGGTTTCTTTTAATAACTGTACAAGCAATGAGATTCAAAGACGCATTTCTATGGCATGGAAGAGATATTGGAGTTATAAAGAAATTATGAAAAATAAACAAGTTAACATACATGTTAAGAAAAAGCTATACGAAATAACCATCCTTCCATGCCTAACGTACGGCTGCCAAACCTGGTCATTTAAGAAGGAAGACGAAAGCAGACTCGCGGTATGTCAAAGAAAAATGGAACGAAGCATGTTGGGCATTACATTACAAGAACGAATAACTAACAAAAGAATATGAGACAAAACTAAGCTTGTTGACATTATCAAGAGGATACGTTTTCTGAAGTGGAACTGGGCTGGCCATATCTGCAGGATGGAAAATGGTCGATGGACAAAAATAACAACTGAATGGCTGCCTAGAGGTGACATACGAAGTAAAGGTCGACCAAGGAAACGATGGGAAGACATATTCCGAGAAAAAGGCGGACCAAACTGGATGACAAAGGCTAGAGATCGAACTTTATGGAAGGAAATGGGGGAGGCCTACGCTGAAGAGGCGACTACTACTTACGAGACCAATACCTAACTACTTGCCTGAATTACGGGTTTAGAGTGAAGTTATAAGTTTTAATGTTATTATAGATTTTAAGTTTATTGCATTACTTTATGTAGGTAATATTTGAGTTAAGTTTTGAGTTTTTATTTAAGTTAAAGTTCAGTATTGTAACCATATTACTAGTAGTAGAATAAAGGCTTTTTTATTTTATTTAATATTTAATTTTTACAAATGTCAAAATTTTATCAAATTCATTAAATTATGTCAATTTATTTTAATACAATTTGTCACTGAAATATTCATTGACACTATAATAAGCCTTTTCCAATAGTAACTTTTTAAGTGCAACCCGAAATCTTTGGTAACTTTCTAATTCCAAGATATCTTTTGGAAGGTGGTTATAAATACGTGGCCCTATACAGAATACACTGTTATTGAACATTGAAGTTTTATGCAATGCGACATTTTATGTCAGATGTTCAGAATCGGTATGCCTTGGACTGCCAAGAGAACGAACAAGTCTATCCTGGATCAACTTGGCATAAAGACTAGACTGTCCGCCGTATGCTACCAACGTATTTTGGGGTATTTCGGTCATATTGCCCGCCGCCAACCAGATAATCTCGATAAACTAGTCGTGGTTGGAAAGGTGGAAGGAAAAAGACCACGTGGCCGATCACCTAGCCGATGGTGTGACCAAGTCACCACTCACACTGGGCTCTCAGTTACAACTGCCATGAGAGAAGCCGAAAACAGGTCAAGATGGAAGGAAATAACCAAAAGAGCAATGAAAGCCTTTCAAGGGCACGACCTTCAGCAATGAAGAATACGAAGAAGAAGAAGAAGAAGTTCAGAATCCGAAAAGCTGGATTTGCAAGGAATGTTATTTGATAGCAGATCAAAAGTGGGTGGTAATATTTCCTGTAAGCGCTACAAAAATATTTAGCAATGACACTTTAATAGATTTTAGGAACATCATAATTCAGAAACGCCTCTGGCCAAATAGACCGGCCACCTTATTTATTACTACCCATTCATACCGGCACCGTCGAGATTCGAAAGGGGTCCGCGACTCCGCATGTTGTACTGCATAAATGATGACAGAACTCATTAATATAACGTTAGCTTTTATTGCATTTATAACAGCATTCGAGTTTTTGCATCAATTTGTGGAACGATGCAAATCTAAGAAAGTTTGTCTGCCGACTTTTGTGGACTAAAACCAGACCACAAACCAAACGACATTATATCCTGGTGACCGTTTTATGATGTCGTGTCGTCGGTTTTTATAAGCTGTTAAAAAAAAAATATACTGTAATTAATCAGACATTATCATTTTAATAATGATATTTTTTTTTATTTCAGACTACTTAACAGTCCACAATTAATAAAAGGAATTCAACTTCGTACCAAAAATAACACTATATAACATACAATTAATAAATAAAATAATTATGCGTCAAAACATTCCTTCGCATTGCCACGTTGAATGGCAATGCTTATTTGCTGGGCAAAGTAAAAACCTGCCTTCCGGTCTGCAGTTGAAATATCTTTAAATAAAGCTCGAGCACTCGGACCCCATGGTCCTAAGTTTCAACCCCAAACGGCTCAAATATATAACCACTGACGAGATTACTATACTTGCAGCGTTTGAGGTTTTCGGCGGATGCTGCCGCGGCGCCCGCGCAACTCACGGTGCTTTCTTTGAAGATGTGATGGCGCAAAGGTAACGATACTTAATAATAAGTATACTTAAATACAGAGCTTGAAAGTTAAAATCTCTATAAAGAATAAACTCAATAAATTAGATGTCTCACCGTACCCCTCGGTTAACATGTAGTTCATTAAATCTACAGATCAGTGAACTATCTAATCTATCGGCAAACACCCTCAGTAAGAAAGTAAAAAAATATGAACTTTTCACTCAAATTTGAAAAATATCGTTCAATTCAATTATATCATTTATTTATCAAATTTGACAGATGCATACAGTTTTTATTAATTAAAATTATTATCACTAGTCATTAGTATAAAATTACAAGTTATAATTATTTATTATATTATGTATTCTATATAGCGAATTGCATTTAATTATTGTACTATGCAAATCAAATAAGAATACATTTTGCCGGCTTGTGATAGATTTTCTACATGGCGAATAAAACATACTAAACATGGCGGAAACATCAACTCTTGATTTGCATAGGTAGTAAGTACGTTGAAAAAATGCGCCATGGACACAAAACTCAAGCGTTTTTCTTGGATTTGGCATTTCTTTTCAACAGTGAGCAATAGAGCTGAAAGGGGCTATACTTCTTATATTATAAAACCTTAAATTTGATGAACAAATAGATACTTCTTATTAGCTTTATGGTCAACATTGTCAGGCATAAAAGTCATATTTTATGCAAATAAAACCGAAACATTAACGTGATACTTTCCGTGTCTGTACATGTAATATTACTTTGTAGTAAATGCGTGCATATAACACGGTAGTTATGTTTCGTGTCACGGGTTAAACAACTTAGAAATTGAGGAATCCCGCTGTTTATTTGCAAATGTATTTTTTTTCTATAAATTGTTATTTCCTATAAATGAGCCCATTTACAAACAAACTGTGAAAGACCGTGACATTTTTTTGACGGCCTGCGGCGTCTGAGCACAGCGTGGTCAATCAGAATCTTGTTAACTTTTCCTCGTAATGCCATTTCTTTTCCTAGAAATTACGACTGAAGAACTGGGAAGCTAGAATCATTCTTCGGTACGAGCAGCATTATACTGAATCAAGCCTTTGACATTACAAATAAAACGCAAAAGATTAAAGACGCAATGCTTTGTTTTTATTTCTTTTTAGACCAAAAGAACATGAACGTTTGAAATAAATGTTTTAAACTCTCACAGTGGATAAACAAACAAAATACAGATAAGAGAACAAAAGAATATACATCGTTGTAATCAAAATAAATAAATTGGATCGTTTTACATTGAAGTTCTATCTAAGCAATCACACTATACGATGGACCCTGTGACATGGCCAAATACACATATTTTCGCACACAAGCACACACAATATAGAACAAATATTTGCGAATCACACAATAATATAAAAACCGGCCAAGTGAATGTCGGGCCACGTACAATAGGGTTCTATAGTCAGCCGTTACAATATAATTATGGACTCAATATAGGTTTAATATTTATATTGAACATTAACAACTTCATACAAGTCATTATTTTTAAAGGTATTTGTATTCTGTACGAAATATTGAATGTAATTGCCTTTTACACTTTGGATTCCTATACTCTTGAACTAATTAAGCTGACGTAACCGCTCTAATGTCTTTTAAAAGTTTATTACATATACTACCACCATGATTTTTTTTCAGCTTTTGAGCACTAACAGTTATGGCGCTATGCCTCTGACAGATAGACAGACTCAAATGTCGAAACTATAAGCCTGATAGCCCTAAAAAGGTGTATGCCCTCTTCCACTAATTAACATAATCAACACATTTTTAGTACGCAGTCTACTATGTAGCTAGTAAGAAGTTAATTGGAGACTATTAAGTTACTTACAATACTAAAAAAGTCAACAATAAGTATAATATATATCAATCAAACAATAAGTTATTGTAACTTGATAACAAAATATGAGCATTCATTCAGAAATAATTTTACACTCTATGTGCAGTATCACAGTTAAATTAATAAATAACTAACATCACACAACATAACCTTAGTCTTCAAGTAACATTAGTCTAGATAGCATAAAATAATTTAGTATTTGATAACAAATTGGACGAGCATTATTTGGTAGTGTAAGTATTGTACGAACAGTCCGTCACCGTCGATACTTCGTAAAACCTAAGCTCATTGACGTCATAGTCTGACTGAAGTATGACGTACACCGACACCTACATTTCAATATATTTACTTCATTTAATCAATTGCCTGCCACACAGCACTTGATACTTTTTCAAAAGTGAGTCATTTTATCAAGATCGATACTAAAATAGTGTAAAAAATTGACCCTCCCAATAATAAGCAGGTTATTGACGACCTTCCAGTTTCAAAAAACATCAAATAAAAAACTGTGAAAAAAAAATATTAGAATGATATGTCCAAGACTTTTAGTTTCATTGTTATGACAAACTTTCCTAAAACAAATAATGAAAATGTTAATATTTCTACTAACTTACTAAAAAGTAAGTGGCCTATTCCTGAACCTTCTAAATCAAGGTACTTAAGTCAAACCGTTTCGATAGATTCGATAACTAAACACGATGAGACGAGGTTTTTTATTAAAAAAATATATATATTTAAATGGCTTGTGTAGGATATTTCCTACATATTACATTCATGTATACCAAACAAATAACTATTTAATATGTGTGAATATAAGAACCAAGTCCAGTGTTTCGTACATCCTTGTAGTGAACTTTGCCAGACTCTAACTTACTGTTTAATAACGCCTCCAACAAATTATAGTTGGGAATGTTATTCTGTACTGCCCCACTGCTCTACTTGAACCAAAACATCATAAACCGAGGATAAACATCATATTATTATTGGTTTTATTACTAAAATAATACCTGGATACAATCTAGGTATATCTATACCCATGTAGAGGAACAGGGTGTGATGTTCCTCCACCACAAAGGGAGGATCCTCCGACCAGGTTCGGTGGTATTGCCTGGCGGAGAGCTGTCCAACGGTAGCAAATTGGAAGTGGTATATCTGTATACTCTCTGTGAACACTCCGTTATCGCGATTCAGCACTCGTCGACATAAATATCACGTGATTATGTGCGGATACCGCCACATCCATCCATAAAAAGGAAAGATTTGTTTGTTTGTTATCACATTCGTTACATCACGCTCGTATTACCCAGACGGGTCTGGCAGAGGCGAATAACATCTAATTTTCTCCTGTTATGTTTCGGTGCTATGTCATAGAGGGTGACATAGACAGAGTTCCAGACTCCTTGCTAAGAATTTTCTTACGGAGAAATACCTTATAACACTTTTACAAGAGTCGTGTATTGGACCCAAGACCTCGCGGTAAGAAGCAGCAAACGCTTACCACTGGACTAACGAGGCAGAGTATAGTATTTACTAGCTACATCCTATTTCGTACTATACAGTATTAAAATAACATGGCTTTATTATAACGATTGTATTATAGCACTAATAGGTACTTGATTAGTACTTCTTCTTCTTCGTCGTGTCGATGGCTGAGTCAAATTTTATTTTGACTTGCCATCGTGGTGAAAGGATTAGCCAATTCGCTTTGGAGAACTCGCGAATTGCCCAGAGTGCGCCGGACGTAGGGAATCGTTGTGTACGTCACTCGGGGAGGCTCCTTTCATGCACCCATGAAAGGAGATTAGTACTATAAATTAACTTTAACAGGCGTAATTTTCTTAATGTATTTTTTGCTACCTGAAATCTGTGTTGACCAATCGACAATTAACTTAAGTTTAAAGTAGGTATCACTAATTACTCATTACCAAATTCAATACCAAATCGACAAATCTTTATAAAAGAAAAGCCTTAAAAACTATGTTAAGGTTTCACTGCAACGACGTAAGATTCGAGTGATAATTATTTCTAAAATTCATAAAAATACTAGAAAAAGAAAACAAGAATTATTAATTAGATAATTTGAAATGAATATTCAAATGTTGCCCAGGTGCTGGGCACTTCTCATGATGACACGAGTTAGGCTTTGGTCCACAGTGCTAGTCAGTATTAATTTCGCATCCCTTTTAGACACTTTCAGGTAAACAGGTTTCCTTATGATGTTTCCTTACACTGTTATTAGCGATAAATTTTCTTTTACTTGTAATATTTAAAAGCAAATTACGGCTTTACTGTGCCTTTTTGTATAGATACAAATTTGTATGATAGATATACAAACGACTCTCGAAAAGAGATGTGTGCCGTGGCGTGCGAATCCGAAAGCTTTGACTTTGTAGTCCTACTCGGTTATCGATGCAATACGTCTTTGAGCCACCAAAATGTTATTAATTTTTGACATTGTCACCAAACGGTTCCATTTTAGAAACGCGTTTGATTGGCTATAAAGATGATAGTACCGATTCATACCATCAAACATACTTCATTGGATATATTAAATAATATAGTAACTGAATGACCTTCTCGTGAATTATAGTGTCAACGGTTTATTTCAATATGCGTCTAGATGAATGAGCAAAATAATGCATGAACATATTGTCGTAACGATTTAGCGTTTAAAATTCTTAGCACGACCTTCATGCTACTACACTTTATAACAGTATATGTTTACTACCTTATGAGACTCAACAGTTGTAGATATATTTAAAAATAATACAAGTATAGTTAGTTATAGTAGGTAAGCAAAGAGTTATGGAGATAGTGACAGCACGGTATAGTTTCAATGTCACGAATTGGGGGCCCCATATATTATGTACTGGGTACATAAGGGTACATAGAAAACACATAGCACTATTTCTATGAGCGCACCCCACCGATTGTAATCAGGGTAGGGGCGAGCGGTTGAGCCGGGCGGACCAATCGCTGTGCTCCCGTGACCAGAAAAGGGGGAGGAGTTTCGCACCCCTAGTTTTCTAGGGGTTAGTGTGCTTCCGCGGCCAACCTAGTTTGCCGTTACCCTCCGCGCGCCGCACACCCCCTCACCCACTAATTTAGGGTTGATCAATCGGCCGCGCTGTTACGTAAGCGACACCAGACAAATTTGGTGCTATGCAACGTTCGTAGTGCTCGCTAGCGAGACGCGGTAAGCGGCCACATTCCTCCTCCATATCTCCACTACTATATTGAGAATTAAATTCACAATGTAGATATACATTGAATATATTATTCAAGGTGTCACAATCAATAAGTTGTTTATATCAAGCATGCAATGTCATCGGCAATTTCCCACTCAAGCCATGTTTTAATTAAGAGCGTAAAATGCCGACTAAATTTGAAACAATAACAGAAGAAAGTCTAGTTCTTAGAATCAAAATTTAAACAAACAAATGATTTTTGGAATTCAACTCCGTTTATTCGTTAAAATTTTATAATTTTTGTAATCATTTAATCAACATAGATCTTGTATAACCATTTCAATCTTCCATCGTCGTGGTACATAATCTATGTCAATAAAAATTTGCCTACGTATAGCCTGTGGCAATCCACTCTACACCAATTTGCATTAAGATCTGTCCAGTTGCAAAGCCTATTGTGTACAAACAAACAAAAAACCTCTGTATAATATTGCTATAGATAAAAATCTTCAGTGATATTTAAATAACGTGGCGGCGATATGGTCGACTTACAAAGGCTTTCTCTCTCTAAAAATAGAATCGATCAAAGAAGGTGTCCATCCACCAATTCTGAATGTGGGCTTTTCCCACAAAACCGTAACGATAAAAAAAATCTGCTATGTTGTATTCCAACTCGTTTTCCTTAAACGCTGGCAAGCAGCCGTGGCTGTACAAGAAGCTAGCCGCCACTCCTAAAAAAGCAGGTCAATAAAATTGACGAACCACGGTAATCTAAGGTTCCGTAGTTTGCATTACCTTTCACCGTCCACTTTCTTTGAAATATTTTCATACAATACAGAAAATAAGAATTTTTAAATATTACAGCATTAACGAAGTATGTAAAATAAGAAAACGCCGAAACTAACAATGGGGGTCGTATCGCCTCATACTGAGTTGTGAAGGTCTGCTGGCAGACGCTCTACGTCAAATACGGATAACCAGCCAAATCAAGTAGACTAGAAGCCGACCCCGATGGAAATGGATGGAGAATGAAATGATGACACGACATTTTTTTTTCATTACAATCGACTACAAAATGAAAACACGAAATGTGAAATGTGTTTTCATTGAAGATTTTATTTATCAATAATAAGGGGCCAGGTTGCCCAGTACTGGATACATTTGATCCGACATATAAAATATAGCATGACCTAATAAAACAGTGACACAATTTCTACTTAACAAGCCTTGAGCAAAATTAAAAAGATAAAAAGAAACAACAAATCCAATGCAATAAACTACCGCAAATATCCATTCTGTTATGTCCATCCTAAGGTTGCCTGGAAGAGATCGCGTCAAGCGATAAGGCCGCCCTTTGTACGTTATAGTTTTAAGTACCTATTTCTTTGTATGTTTGTTACAAATTTGATGTGCAAATAAAGTTTTCTCTATCTATCTATCTATCTATCTATCTACTTAAATATAGAACACAGTTGTCACTTTCATTTCCGTGCGTTATAATGTCTATCTTAAGGTATTTATAACGCCTTTGAAGCTGTAAATAATAAAAAAAAAACCGACTTCAAAAAGTAGGTTAACTAAAAAGCAAAAAATAAATTTACTTCGCACAAAATAATACGTTTTTTCATATAATTAAATAGAAATTATTAAATAATTATTTTATAATTCTGAAGTCGGTGCCAAGTAAAAACAACCTTTCTACAATATCAAATTACAGTTCACACAAAAAGGGAGGCGTAGTTGTTCTAGTGCGCGGTCGCCCAGTATTGGTACTTACCACAGAAATATAACTAATATTCAGTTAAAAAAATGTTGTTAGAACGATTGATATTATCTATACAGAGTTATTAATTGTTTACTTGGCACCGAATTCAGAATTATAAAATAATTATTTAATAATTTCTATTTAATTATATGAAAAAACGTATTATTTTGTGCGAAGTAAATTTATTTTTTGCTTTTTAGTTAACCTACTTTTTGAAGTCGGTTTTTTTTTTTGTTAAAAATTATTTTATTTTACGATTTTAAGTGATGGGTACACCGAGCAAGAATGTTTCTCGAATGAGGAGACGATGGTTACTTGAGACGGAAAACTTATTAATAATAAACAAGAATTAAATCCTTTCTCCTGACTATTGAGGGTCGAGACCTTCCATCATCAGCTCATTTTACACAATAACTAGCAGCAGGAATATGCGTACAGTAGTGAAAGAATTATCCTTTAACTCCTAACTATTGAGGAGTTGACCTTCCATCATCAGCTCAACCACATAAAATTGTTCCGACCAAGCGTAAATCTTGGCCTCGATTAATAAAATATGAGGGTTGCCCCCGATTTCTCTGGGGTCCCATCATCAGATCATGACATGCTGACAATGGGACCACCTTTGAAATATCTCCGTTCCAACAGCTCACTTGAAATCATAACTAGCAGTCTGAATATGTGTACAGTAGTGAAAGAATTATCCTTTAACTCCTAACCATTGAGGAGTTGACCTTCCATCATCAGCTCATCCACATAAAAATACGTAAATACTAGTGTAGCTTTGAAAAACACACTAAAAACATTACATGTGCCTATAAAATTCGAGGGTTGCCCTCGATTTCTCTGAGATTCCATCATCAGATCACGACATGCTGACTATGGTACCCCTTTGGAATCATCTCCTGTCCAACAAAAAAAGAATCATCAAAATCAGTTCATAAACGACGGAGATATCCGTGAACAAACATAAAAAAAAAAAAAAAAAGTAACATATATACGAATCGAATTGAGAACCTCCTCCTTTTTTAGAAGTCGGTTAAAAAGGTTTTTTGCTAAAGAATAATGTTATTTTATTTTATGCTTAATAAATTTTTAATTTCTATTTAATTTTTATGAAAAAGTTAATCTGAAAAAATTTACCGGTCGCCTCGCCGCTATCATCTGCGCTGGTTGTTTGATTCCCACACGGGACAAATCTTTGTAAGATACACAAATATAATGTAGGAAATGTATGTTTGTGAACAACCCAACAAGAAGAAAACTACCACTGGTGGTAGAGCTCTTGTGACTCAGCTCGAGGGCGGCAGCACCACCGTCTCACCTTTAACCTGCCGCCAAATAGTAGTGCTTGCATTACTGTGTTCCGGTTTGGTGGTGAGATCAGGCCCTGAAATTACTGGCACATGAGGCATAACACCATAGTCCTCAGCTGCAGCGACGCATCTATAATCTGCTTTTGTGGATTGTTGATGTCCATGGGCTGTACTCCACTTACCATCAGGTGGACTACACGTTCGTTCGCTGTGGACGTAGAATAAAAAAAAAAAAAAAAAATTAGAATGCGTTTCACCCTTGATCGACGAAATCCCGTACAAAAAATATTTTTTAAAGTTATCAAAAACACTCGAAAAGCCTTAAATGCTAATACTCGACAGATAAATTAGTTCGAAAGTATTTTAAAATTATCATTAATTAGGATATAAAACATTATCTCATTGATTAATGTTAAACAAGTTTTCAACTTGTGAAAAAACATTATTTTCTAGTCTTTGGCGGTAACCAGCAATTTATCGTAATTTATTCTAATCGCCATCATATTTGGATTACCTACAGTTATATGATAAACGATAACTAATTACCACATTAATATCATAGTTAAGGTGCGGAACCCAAAGTTACCAAAATTAAATGCTACTTGTTGGTGGGTTATACCGACGACAAAAAGTAAGTAATAGATAGATAGAATTTGGACCAAAAGGTTCGCGTCAGATCTGTGGCACGTGTAGTCTGTAGACGGCGGCCACGGTGTGAAAAAACACGAACAGTTCTGCGATTTGTGACAGGCAAATTTAACGGTCATTCAGGCACCTAATTATTTTATATAGTAAATTTTTTTAGCATTTTTCTCGGTAGATTCATGATTCTCATTCATGCTTAGTCACAACGCCTTGTTAATAAAAAATATAAAACCTTCTTGAGTGGTAAAAATTGTTTTGTATTTTATTTCCAATTACGAAATCAAATTAAAATAACATCGCTTTTTCAATATTTTTTTTATCAGCAATGAGGACAACTTCGATTCTAAATTACATACTTATGTTATAAACACTAAAAGGCAGGCAGGGGAAACTTCAGGAAGATAATATATTTCTGTGCAGAGTTCTCTTTTCGATTTGTGACAAATTTTAATGTGATACAATTAAACATTTAAAATTACACTATATTATTGAATACGTTAAAACTAAATATAAACCTAACTTTATATACATCAAATAAAAAATAATACAAACTTACTAATATAAACTTAGCTTTTAATTAATTTCCTTTTTTCAGCAAAGGTTGGTGGCGTAACGTCAGCAGGTCAATCGGTTTTTAGGTTGCTCCGTCGAATGGTGATTCATCACGTATCGAGACCCGTCTGTGCTTCAAAAGCATGACTAATCATTGGTCCCGAATGTCACGTTTGATCCATGGCGGTCATCATAACAGGTAGCCAGAAGTATCATGATCATGACCTGACAACTAGGGTAACAAGTTGTACTATATTGTATTTTGTTCCGGCTATGAAATTTCCTAATAAAAGGTAAAAAAATATTCAATCTGTATCATCATTTTATCGTTGAGTTGTTGAAGTGAGTCTATTTTTATGAATTTCCATACAAATTTGTCATTTTTCTTCAAAAATGTTTCTTACAGAACTGATAACCCTGCTCCTCAATAGTTCATACTTCGTTTTAATTGCAAGACCTTTAACGTACCCATCATGAGACTATCAAAGCTAGATTTATGCCGTGAAAGCTATACTTCTCTAGGAGACCACTATTAAATTTTGGTCGTTTAGCAAAATGCAGTTAAAAGTCGGTCTTGCAGATAATTGCATTTATTTTTTTACAAGTGACGACGCTAATTTAGCTAAACGTTGACATTTTGGCCATTAGAATGGTTTTGCCCACAAACTGAGTAGGATGGATTCCGAGAGAATCTGGCTTTATCTCATATCTATTGTGTTTTTTTAAATGAAGAAGGAAACATGTGAAATAGTTAGAAGTAATGATAATGAAAGACTTGCAAATAAGGTTCAATTGAAGGTAAAAAGCACTATGGTCTAACTTTTACAGGACGCCATGAACATAAACACTGTAGTGCTGACTGCTTTCACTGTGCACAATGGATATTGGTTTTCTCTGTACATGTAGTCCACCTAATGATAAGTGATAACTACAGCCCATAAACATCAACAATCCAAAATTTTATATGCATGGCTTCATCTGACACCTACGATGTTATGCCTCTCAATGGCTGTCTGAAAACTGAAAGAAAGAAAAAGAACTGTTGTGTTTTGAAATCAAATGTTTCAAATTAAACGTTGGAGCTTTTGATTTCAAGCTCGTTGACAAAAACTCTCCTACAATCAGTTATTACAGGGTAAAAAATGCCGACAAAACCGCTTATCAGTGATGCAAAATTTTTGCTTCTGTATTTTTGTTGTAGATGTATAGAAACCTTTCTGCAAGCTTCGGTGATAAAATATACATAACAGATTTGCACCCCGAGTCATATCACAGATAAGCGCCTTTGACGCGATGATATTTTTACTCTGAGATCGTTTATACATGTTTATCACCGAAGCTTGCAGCAATGTCTCTATAGCAATTAGCTTCTTTTGCCAGCACTGACCAAATCAAAATGCAAGCTTTTCTATGTGGTCATCATTTATGTTTCATTATTATTTGCTCATCGGTTAGGAAAAAAAAAGTTTATTTTCCAAAAAATAGACAACGGGTCTAAATCGCGTAATTATTATAAAGGTAAATAAATACCTATGCTCGACGTTTTGAAATGACTTGCATCATAATTCGTGGTCGCAATTTCGCGATTTAGACCCGTTGTCTAATTTTTGAAAAATGTTCTCAAATCGCGAAAGTTTAAAAACATAAGTTTAATTTTCGTTTTTATTTTCAGAAGAACCTATTCCTATAAATTATGATAGAGTAATTATATAGTTGTAATCTTTAGCCAGTTAAATGATAGTAAAAGTAAGTAAAGTAAAAAATATTTATTAGAACACCATCAAATAATTATTAAAAATTAAAATCAAAATTAAAATCGAATTTAGGAACTAAACAATAAAAATAAATACAGAATAATTATAATAATACAGTGCTAAGACATAGCCTGCGTTATATTTCGGATGGAGTCACCTATTTGCGAATCAATTGACATAAAAATATATTTTTAAACAAAGAGCAATTTCAACCATTACTTCACTGCATGTTATTACGTCTACATTGATCGATTTCGACCGACACAAAATGGTGGTGCGCCTTAATTGACGTTTTCAACGACAAATGCATCGATCAATGGTCGATCGATTTATATGTAATAACACTTAATTCACAAAGCCTTTTAAATCATTACGCGCGTTAAGAAAATCAATGTTAACCATGACGAATAAACTAAAATCGATTTTCAATCTCGATTGATTTTAGTTATTCAGACTCAATGATATAGGTAATCATAGAAATCTAGTCTAGGTAATTTAGAAATGACAGTGAGTTTTTACTGAAGAGATTTGATTATACCTTTTTTATACCGCATAATATGTACATAAATAAATGTTCCCTACCGCGATTTTTCAACTAAGTAATTGCGCTCACATCGAACTAATGAATATAAAGATGACCTTATTTACATAATACTTTTTTTATAATAAATGGTAGATGGTTTGTAGCTCCTGACTTCTAGCCCAACTTCTACCAAACACATCTCATATCCTCTCCGCTTAAGTGAAAACCGGGCCTGACAGTTGACTTACAAGAACACATTAAGCCGTGTCCTCTGCGATAAAAAAAAATACAACTAATCAAATCAGTCGACTTCCGTGATCTTACATCAGACCACATTATAACCAATGTTTAATAATAACCACCTATATTATAAACAATGAACAACGATTGATATTTGAATGGTATTATTCGACTGCCTCGTTGGTCATGCGGTATAATTTGTGTATCGCTCACTGCAAGTTTCCGGGTACGATGCCGGGGTCGGGAAAAAGTGTCATTTGGGATTTTACGTCAGGAAATTCTCAATAGCAGCTTGGAGTTGCCCCCTATCCCATGCGACTTAAACATAACAGGTAAAGTGTGAGTTTTGTACACCCCTGCCAAACCCTTCTAGATAATATAGGCGAGATGTTATGTTTATAATTCAATTCGATTCACGTGTTTGGCCCCAACCCCCAAACTGAAAGAACCCAAAACATTTTTTTACCTTTATTAGATCTGCAATCGGCTGTAATCCATAGTAATCAGATGTGTTCCACGGTTCTATTTTTTGTAGAGGTGGTGTTCCTTTGAACCTCATCCCTCTTGGTCATATCTCTTGGTTACTGTCTCTGATCTAGGTCCAGCACTTGCCATGCTCTTGCCAACCCAAAACATAAGTGTGATTACGTCGTTTTGATGTGTTGAAGTGTGATTATGTCCAGAAAACCACTGCGCCATAGCTTTTTCGCAGTGCTATAATTTTATTAGTAGCGTCGGATTATCTAGATCTTGTTGTATTAAGTACTTAGTGCACCTGTAAAGAAGCCATGCTCACCCAAAGCGTAACCTAATTCAGACCGCGACAAAGAAGCCGACCGCCGGCTATTCATTTGGGTTTTAGGGATCCGTAAGGCAAGAGGTTGTACTTATTGCCACTAAAATTGATCTTAGAAACGAATAGATTAAAAACAGTAAAATTTTTTAATCTTTTTACAATTCGTTAAATAAATTAAAATAACATTTTTAAACGAGATAAGAGAAATACTTCTGCCCAAAGAAGAAAAGAAAAATAATAATAGAAACAGTAATTTTTTTCGTACAAGTCGGTTTTGAACCTACTAGGCGAAAATGTAATAAAACAACATCCTTACCCGACTTCCCTTTATCTATTTTTGAAAAAAAAAACGTTGAATTGGTAAAATTATCAACAGTGAGCGTTCGAAATTAAGTACTAGTAAAAATGTTCATCGCAACCAAGTAGCTAGGTTTGATAAGTAAATGATAAATAAAATAAATAAATATTTCACTACATATACAAGCTCTGCTTAGTTTGGAACTAGATGACGTTGTGTGTAAGTTGTGAGATATTTATTTTATTTTATTTATTTATTTAATTAGCTGAGTTTGTAGTTTATTTGATCTTAATAGAAACTATCAAAACATTTAGCAGCAGCAAATATTATTTAAATTAATAAAACTGTATTACACTGTAGTACACGGCCTCGATGGTCGAGTGGTTAGCGTATGCGCCTCTCACCGCAAGGTCTTGGGTTCGATTCCCGGGCCGGGCAAAGTGTAATTGCAATTTTCCGTCAGGAAATTCTCAATAGCAGCGCGTAGTTGGAATGACCTAAACATAACAGGTGAAATGTGGGTGTTGTACACCTCTGCCATACCCTTCTGGGTAATATAGGCGTGATGTTATGTTATTTTACAACTGTATTAAATAATTATCATCGTTAACATTCCATTAACTTAAGAAAAATTAAGGTTAACAGTTTTCTACAATGAGAGGTTCAATAAAATGCAAAGTAGAATTAAGATTTATCCTCGTTAATATTGATCAAGACTGATGCCACTAGACAGGCCATAATTGCTAAAAAGCTATTTTTGAAGTAACAGACTTATAGCTATTGACAATTTTATCTTAACGTCTAACAAGTATTTAAAAAGGAAATATTGGATTTTTTGTAAAAAAAAAAGATTATTTGTTTTTTCCTGATTTAGGCTATATTTATCAAGGTACAACAAGGCATAGAGGACAATTAAAATAAATAGGCCATCCAATCCAAGGTCAGACCCCAGACACTACACTTGTCAAACGTTCTCACAGCCCATCACGAGATCGCATACGTTACGCTTTCGCCAATAGAACTTTTACTTGTGGCCTGAACTTTCCCTCTACAGCTTGAATAATACGTCTAGTCCTCGCAATATTTTACTCAATAGAACTCTAGACGCAGATTAGATTCGCTCTTGACTATTTTTCAGCCATTAAGAGGCGCTTTTTTACAAGGCGTGGTTACTTTGACTTTACGGTCCGTTGACTTAGGATTTCCCGTGATCGGGTAAGGTTAGGTCAATGACCGTCTGCCATAAGCCCAAATAATAACAGTGGGTAATTACTTATTCGTTACAAATATACTACCATTTTACTAATTATACCTACTGCCTGATGAAAATAGAAACTACTTTTTATGATTCGTCTGGTGGCTGGCTGTTATGCACTCGAACTATTCTATAATAAATTATGTAAGGTAATGAAAACTAGAGAGAGTGAGCTATAATTAAAATTTAATTTTTAACAGATTATATTTGAGGCTACTGGAGAGTAATAAATTATATATATTTTATTGAGACATTAGATTTGCATAAATAATAGACAGTAGCAAGTTGTCGCTACAGGGGATGCATAATATAATTATTTGAGTTGCATCTGCATAATATTATGTAAGGCAGGTAATTAAGCTTGGTAGAAACCACTTCGAGCGAGAAGTCGATGGAAGGATCCGGTTGGGTTGGGCAGCATTTAGCAAACTTCGTCAAGTCTTCTCTTCGCCTTTACCGCAATGCCTGAAGACGAAAGTCTACAACCAGTGCGTCGGTGCCAAGACATGGACATTAACGGTTGCACTAGTCCACAAATTTAAAGTCGCGCAGCGGGCTATGGAGCGAGCTATGCTCGGAGTTTCTTTGAAAGATAAAATTCGGAATGAGGCCATCCGACAAAGAACCAAAGTAACCGACATAGCTCGCAAAATAAGCTCGCTGAAGTGGCAGTGGGCTGGTCACGTATGCCGAAGTACCGACAGCCGTTAGAGCAAACGAGTCCTAGAATGGAGACCGCGACTCGGCAACCGTATGGTAGGACGCCCCCCTGCCAGGTGGACTGACGACCTGAAGAAGGTCGCTGGAGAGGACTGGATGCGGATGGCGCAGGACCGGGTGTTGTGGCGCAAATTGGGAGAGGCCTATGTCCAGCAGTGGACTACGAGCGGCTAAATGATTGAATATTATGTAAGTTTGCATATAACAGTTTTAATTTAATTATATAACGAAAGGAAACACAATATAACATAACATCACGCCTATAATACCAAAAAAAGGAAAGTTAGTAAGTACAAACAACACTTTGCCCGACCCGGGCATCGAACCCGAGACCGTGAAGTTAGAGGCGCATACGCTAACCACTAGACCAATGAAACAGTACACACAATATTGAGTACTCTTTTAGAATCTTGAGCGTAGTGAGGGACTCAAAAGCACGAGATGTCGCATATACAACTTTTCACCTCAGCAGCTCGAAATAGTACCCGTAGTACAAGTTCTGCTTAGTTTAGGACTAGATGAAGTGAAGTAGTGTTAAACAACTAAAATATAATACTAACGTATTAAATAATTAACAGTGTAAAACGTATTAGTTTCAGTCTCAAAATTATATTTTGTAATTTAACATAACGTAACATAACATCACACCCACATCTCATCTGTTATGTTTAGTTCCTTGGGATAGGAGGTGTTCTATCGCCATATACCGGGCACAATTCAAACTCCGTGCTGCTATTGTGAATGGGAACTTCACAAATAAAACTTTCCTCGCGGTGAGAGGCATATGATACGCTAACCACTAGATCAACGAGGCACTGAAATACTATCTAAATAATCTAGACATTTTCATCCACAATCAATGTTTGTAAAGAAGAGTAGGTATAGGACGAAGTGAAGAGTCGGTGACTAACGGTTGTCAATCAAATTAATGAAGGGATGGTACAGACGTCTACACATCAACCTACACATATCCTGTATAAGATGGTCGCGCGTGGTATAGGCCTCCAATGCAATTTGAGACCGGCTTATAGTGGAAATGTATAGGTTGATCGGTAGCCTTGCGTACTTTAAAGAGCGGAACCTCCGTTTTCCACGTTGAAGTGCTGGACACCGAGATTCGTCGGTACATCGAGTGCACTCTTTGTCAAACCTCGTTTGGCAAGGACATCGTTTAATAAAGTCTAAATAATTATTTAATTATTTAAATTACTATAACAGCATGTACGACTGTTTTCATATATTTTTCAATGTATTTTGCGAATAACGTTGTTGATTACACATTTGTCATTCTTTTATGTACTCTAAATGTTATGTATCATTTATTGTGTAATTGTTTGTTGTTCCAAATAAATAAAAATAAAAAAATAAAATTACTATGACATAACGTAACATAACATCACGCCTATATTACCCAGAAGGGCATGGCAGAGGTGTACAACACCCACATTTCACCTGTTTTGTTTAGGTCCCATGGGATAGGATCACAATCGGGCACAATACCAACTCCTTGCTGCTATTGTGAATATCCTGACGGAAAGTTCACAAATAACACTTTGCCCGACCGGGGAATCGAACCCGAGACGTCGTAGTGAAAGGCGCATACGCTAACCACTAGACCATCGTGGCAATCTACTAATTACTATGAGTCATGAGTATTATTGAGACTAATTTACATGAAAAAAAACTCAAGTAAGTATTTTATGCAAAATAAGTTGTTATAATGAAAAAAACGTATAAAGCTTAAATTAAAATTATGCATAATGGCATTATAAATAAATAATTTTAAGTTGTCTGTGGTCAAAGACTCGTTATATAGCGGTAGCTATATTTATATTTTTGAATTGAAAATCTCATGTCGTCAGGCAATAGGTGGTAAGTAAGTATTCCTTTCTATTGTGAAAGCAGAGTAGTAAAAGTCTTGCAATTCTAGATTTTATTGTCAAAAAAAATATATCACACAACTTACACACTAGTCCAAAAATAAGCTGAGCTTGTATTATGGGTACTAGAATGACTGATACTAATAAAAATATACTTTTCTTTTGTATATACATACTTATTATACATAGAAACACCTAGACCAAGACAAACCTCGAAAGTAAGAGTAATATGCAAGATACGGGTTAAGTCTAAGGTTAGTTAGTTAGTTGTGTATACTTTCTGAACTATTTCGGCTAAAAAGTGTTAACATCAAGCAAAACTTTCTTCAATCCTGCACACTTCACATCTATAATACCTTCATGGGTGTGCTTGTGTGAGTGAATGTGTGTATTTGGCCTTATCATTGGGACCATTGGATAGTGTAATTGCTTCTGGCGTTCTATTCTATCTAATGTAAAAAAATCAAATTTACATTTACATTTACATAGATGTGAAGTGTGCAGGATTATATCAATTTTACCGTTTAACCGAAGAGGTGCATGATGGGAGCCTCCCCGCGGCGCACCCTGGACAGTCAGATGACGGTAACGCAGTTGTCTGGCTGACTAATACTATCACCACAATGGCTATCAACAGCTCTTCTCAGAAGCAACATTCGCCTAACATCCCCAAAAACGGCTTTTTCAGAGCCCAAAACCTGCTCTAATATAGTAATATCCCTGAATATCGAGGGTTTTTCCGACGCCAAAAGTAACCGTAATGAAAAACGCCAAAATAGGTGTATTCACCGCGCGGCGGTTACACCTGTAGTCACGGCTGATAAGAGCAGGATCATTTGGCAATACGCAGCGTCTAGACATGTCTAAGACTTACTGTCTAGACGACTATGCATTCGTAACACCTCAAAAACACACCTACTCAAAATTATATAGGAAGCATTGAACCGAAACGAACATAAATTGAATAATAATTACGTATAGCTGTAAATTGTACAGCGATAGCCGAGAGATAGGACTGCGAAGTTAAAGTTTCGGGTTCGAACCCACGGCAAACACCTCTCGTCTTTTCGAAGATATGTGTGTATTTATTATAAATTATCACTCGCTAACGGTGAAGGAAAACATCGTGAGGAAACCTACATACCAGAGAGTGCCTAATTAGTGTTTGAGGGTGTGTTAAGTCTACCAATCCACACTTGGTCAGCGTGGTGGACTATGGCCTAAACCCTTTTCATCATGAGAAAAGGCCCGAGCCCAGCAGTGAGACATGTATTAGATACAGGGCTGCTAAGTAAGTAGATTGTACTGTAGAACATCCTTAGGCTGCGTCGAACAAAATCGATTTAGACTGATCCGTATTAGGTCAATAGTCTTTACGTAGCCAGAGCAGAGAGCTGTGCGCACTGGGGTTGTATTTAATAATATTATAGTTCCAATATCGGCATCAGGAGATAGCGGAGATCGTGACGCGGCGACTGCGACGCGCCTTATCGCCGCATCGGGTTCGTGGCCGTCGTAAATAATGTGCAAGTTTTCCCGCCACGCCCCCTCTGTGTAGAACAAAAAACTATGCAGCCGCCAATAAACGTTTTCATGCGTAACGTTACTTGTCCTTGCTTACAAATGATGCATGCAACACCGTCTGACGGCTAATGAATAATTTTTGTCTGCACGCTGCAATGCCGCTGCAATATATTGTCACTTTACAATACTATGCATTAGGTAAATGTTACCTCGTTAAAACTATTTGCTGGCTCATAATATTGTTTTCTAAGAACTATTATTGTGTTGTCTTTTTAAATTTTTGCATTCTCTGTTATGATGACGAAATCTCACGTTCTATGCAATATATGTGGACTCCAGTGATTTACGACAGATATTGTGTAAGTAATGTCATAATTTATATGTACATTTAACACGACGTGCAACATAGAAAAATAAAGGATACAATTTTATATTGGCATAAGTATACGTACTTAGCGAAATCGCTTATCGGACCTAAATTATTTACGTATCATAATGTAGGCAGTCTGTGTCACGCCACAGTGCTTTTATCAGGTGCTAATCTACTTTTAAATGTTCAAAAGACCTGAAGAATAAATATTTATAAATATCACTTACATTGAATGCACAGTTCATCTTAAATATCAGCCCATAAGAACCAAGCATTACTATCTTTTATAAGTAACGGTTATGTTTAAAAAAGGAGTGGCGCGACCACGGTCACGCAAGCGTTCGATCGTCTCCATAGAGTCCCTAGGCGACAGCACTGCACGGCTAGGCTAGTGCGGGCGCTGGCCGGCCACACCGCGCCACATTCGCAGTCGTGGGCCGCTGTTGTTTTTGACTGAAAACGGTGCACGCGCGCTTTATGCTTTATAGAAGGCCACTAAACTAAGACGCGATCAGTGAAATTGAACTATATCGTGGCCAGCTTGAATTGGTTTGTTGTGATAGATGAACTTTAGCTCTATTAGTAGAAAGTTGCGCTATGTAAACTGATCCCGGCATACTCTAAATGCGTGGCCCGAAATTTTTCTCTAAAATGACGGCACTAACTTCTGAACCTAGTTATAAATTAATAGATAACGGGTTTTTATCGCATATTATTATATTTTAAACTAATTACCATTGCTTTTTTCGATTTCTTAACAATTTGATGGAACTGAATTTTTGACGACATCGTCAGTTCGTGGTCACTATCTGTCTGAGTCAACTCTTCAACGTATCACGAAAAAAATCAGGAAGTAACACACCTCAGTTAGTTCCGTGTATAAACATTAAGATTAACATAATATACAGAAATTAATTTTGAAAATATAGAAGTCTATACTATCGGGCTTATGTGAGAAAATGTCTTCAAAAGT
Source organism: Hypena proboscidalis (assembly GCA_905147285.1). Lineage (NCBI taxonomy): Eukaryota > Metazoa > Arthropoda > Insecta > Lepidoptera > Erebidae > Hypena > Hypena proboscidalis. Next base: position 15,266,593 of record LR990131.1, read on the forward strand.
CATGGTCGAGGTACTGTAATTAAAATGGAGATTGAAAATAATACTCACTGTCTAAATCTTTCGAATCTTTACAATTTACTGGTGGTAGAGCTCTTGTGAATGAGCTCGAGGGCGGCAGCACCACCGTCTCACCTTTAACCTGCCGCCAAATAGTAGTGCTTCCATTACTGTGTTCCGGTTTGGTGGTGAGATCAGGCCCTGAAATTACTGGTTACCATCAGGTGGACTACACGTTCGTTCGCTGTGGGCGTAGAATAAAAAAAAAAAATCTTTTTTACTTGCTACTACCCACGGCTTCGCCCACATAGTAAGTCGATTAAAAGAAGTATGTGATGTCCCACTAGCTTTCAGCAGCAGTTGAGCTGTGAAACTGTTACTACAAAAAATACCTAGTAAAAGTATAATGAGACTGTGCTTCCATTACAATATATAACCAAAAAATAATAATAATAGCATGCCTGTATCTACTAAATGTCCCACGCTGGCCAAGTGTTGATTGGTAGACTTCACACGACCTCGAATACTTTTTTGGCAGGCATGCAGATTTCCTCAGAGCGATAATTTACATGATAAATACAAACATATCTTCGAAAAGACGAATTTTAACTATTTATTGACAGAGGTGTGTGTCGTGGGTTCGAACCCGAAACGTTGACTTAGCAGTCCTACGGTCTCCAACAACCAGAAAATACTTTCCAGAAGATTCTTACATCGACAATGTAATTAACATTTTAAACGTTTAACTATCGTATTGTATTAAATAGATAATTATTTGATGTCTAGACGAGTTGTACGCTGTCAGCTACGCGATAGCTTGTAAAAGTAATTTATTATTTTCTTGTCTTGCACTCAGCGGGGTCAAGGTGAAGCTGAACATAGTGCACACTGATAACCGAAACTGGTAGGATACCACTGGTACCTGTTAGACATACGACGTCATTTAAATGAAAGATTTTTATTATTGTGAATAAAAATCTTTCATTTAATAAATTTCACTGGTGGTAGAGCTCTTGTGAACGAGGTCGAGGGCGGCAGCACCAACGTCTCAACTTTTACCTGCCGCCAAATAGTAGAGCTTCCATTACTGTGTTCCGGTTTGGTGGTGAGATCAGGCCCTGAAATTACTGGCACATGAGGCATAACACCTTAGTCCTCAGCTGCAGCGACGCATCTATAATCTGCTTTTGTGGATTGTTGATGTCCATGGGCTGTACTCCACTTACCATCAGGAGGACTACACGTTCGTTCGCTGTGGGCGTAGTATAAAAAAAAAAAGAATACGGGTTACTCACGTTACTTTAGCCGGGATATGCCGACTAGTTTCGAATCTAATACGTAGATTCATCAACTGGGCTATTATTCGCGTGTCGTCGCCTCTGTGCGACGTCTAGCACTCTTCCAGTTGATGAATCTACGTATTAGATTCGAAACTAGTCGGCATATCCTGGCTAAAGTAACGTGAGTAACCCGTATTCTCAATAATAATGTCTTCACCTCACGTCGATTCATCAATTGGGCTATTATTCGCGTGTCGTCGCCTCTGTGCGACGTCTAGCACTCTTCCAGTTGATGAATCTACGTATTAGATTCGAAACTAGTCGGCATATCCTGGCTAAAGTAACGTGAGTAACCCGTATTCTCAATAATAATGTCTTCACCTCACGTCGGTTTTAATAATATCAAAGATTTTTTGTTATTTTAGAAGTTAGAAGAAGAAGAGATTTTTTTATTGGAAGGCGTTAATAATAAAGCTAGGCATTTGCCGCTAAAACTAGGATATGTTACGGTTATTCAAATGTATCACATTTGAATTACCTTAAAAATAACGATTTTTTAATGTAAACCGGTACCGGTACGTACCGAAAAAACTAAGAAACATAACATAACATAATATCACGCATATATTACCGAGAAGGGTATAGCAGAGGTGATCACCTGATATGTTTAAGCCCATGGGATAGGAGGTGAGTCTATCGCCATCTACGGGGCACAATTTCATCTCCGTGCTGCTTTTGTGCATTTCAGGACCCGGGAATCGAACCCGAGACCTCGCGGTAAGAGGTGCATAAGCTAACCACTAGACCGTCGAGGCAGTTTTAGCTAAAAAAAGAATCTGAATAATTTCCATATTAGTTTTTTACTCCCTACGTAAAAAATAATATGGTTTGTGAGTAACTACTTTACTTTACTTGTCGTGTAGAGCTTAGTCATAAAAACTTTTTTTTTCGGTTTCTGTTTATTCTCATCAGCTCTAACAAAAGCCACCATAATCGTTATGAGGTAATTGAATTCTCTATTGTTATGGCCCCACAGCCCTCTACGACGCATATCACGAGCTAACCGCGTCGTGGCCCAACTAACGCGCTGTCTTCTCGATACAGGCCACGAGCCACGCTACGGGCAAAATCCTAAACGGATATTAAATTTATATCGAACAAACGTTTTATCTAACACTTGGAAACTTCGCGTAATAATATGTGTAAGACCACATCCGTTGCGATCGAATCAATCCTTACATTTAGACCGCCAGTGAAGTCATTTCATTTCAATTTGGTGTAGGTTTGCTCAGTTATCAATGGTTATACGAATCATTTGTTTCGTCAGACGAAGTTCAACTTCTGCCAGAATTGACTGTCCGTCAGAATAGTTTTATGTTGCTAGATTTTGTAGTAGAAGTTGTTACTTATTTTGTGGTAGAAGTCAGGAAATGTAGCTTAAAATATACGAGGTACGTTTGCAGTGTATCAACTTGCTGCTACCTGCGACTTCATTCGATATACAAAATAACTAAGTATACATTCAAGATCTAAATTGTCGTTTTGTTATAAATACCGTTCACAATTAAAATAAAAAAGGAATCAAATAGTTTTATCGCTTGTAAATACCTCGCAAATTGCCTAATACCATATTTATTAGGTATATTTTTTTCTGTAAACAGACATTCAATTTTATTATTCATTTGTATAGTGCAATAATAATAATGTAGACGTATAATTAAGCCAAAATTGGAAAGTTTTATCCTTCACAGGTTAAATTCTTGTGCCTATTCGATCTAATATTAAACTTCTTGTTATATCGAACACTTTAGAATGACAAGCATTTTTTACACTGTTTGTAATAAAGGAGTTCAGTAGAATTTTCGTTCCAAGAGGCGCGGGCGTGCGACAGTTTTTGTCACAGAATCCAAGATGTTTCCTGAAATTGTGAAAGATCGATGAGGTTTTTGTTGCCTTTATTTCTATAGTAACAGCCAGGGATACCGACCAGTGTTAAAGTGTATGTTTTATACATTTACTGTCCATCCTAAGCATCTAATAAAATAAATATCCTTTTGAAAGATCTCACGCGCTCTTACTGGAAATACAGACATCTCAGAACCTTTCATCGACCTACTCAACTCACACTATCTTAACCCCGTTATTTAACCACCTTCTTCTTCTTCTTCGTCGTGTCGATGGCTGAGTCAAATTTTATTTTGACTTGCCATCGTGGTGTAAGGATTAGCCAATTCGCTTTGGAGAACTCGCGAATTGCCCAGGGTGCGCCGGACGTAGGGAATCTTTGTGTACGTCATTCGGGGAGGCTCCCCTCATGCATCCACTATTTGCACCACTTTCATGTTTAACCACCAAAAGTTTCACATCAATAACATAACCAAAACGAAAAATAAGTACTTCTTTTGTCTCAAATGAAGAATTCTTTTGTTTTTGTAATACAGATGTTTTTATTTGGCATTTAACTTTTTTTTAGTTAAAAAAGCATTTTACAGTTTCATTATCTACCAAAAAATACTTGTTCCCTACCCCAAGATAAAACGAAAAATACTTCTAAATGGTTTGTAACTGAATATTTTGCGTCTATCACGAGTTGGAGTATAAGAAACCTTGAAAATAGAGACATTTTAAAATGCAAATGAGCGTCTGGGTCTACTAATAATTAAGTGGGTATATACTATCTGCATTCATTTTAAGTAAACACCGTCAGTTTCATATAATTCTACTGGTTTTAATTGCCGTTAGATAATTAAAGCAAGTAAATTTCCATTCGCGTACCGACAATTTATCTAAACCAAAAAAAAATATTAGAGCCATAAAATTGTAACTAAATCCAAAACTCAATTGCGACTTAAAACCTACCGCATCTTTGCCTTTACAGCATATTATTTAAAAAAAAAGGTTTTTACACACGGCTACCGATCAACCTATACATTTTAAGTATGGTCTCGCGTTGTATATGCTTCTTATGCAATTCTACATTATGATACCGAGTTTACTCAGCATGGTGTCAGTGGGGTTCTCAAAACAGAGTGCTAATAGGTTAATAAAACGTCGGAAATCCGCGTATAATGACTTTTGCAAGTGGTCATGGTAGGTATCTTTAAGTATAAGGCCAGCTTTGGCTGTTTTTTTGTCTTAAAATGCGCATAGGTACATTATCATAATTATTACATATACAAAAAATAAATAAATTCGTCTGTTATGATACTAGATGGCCTTCTACAGTTCACACGAAAGAAACCTGTCTAAAGTCAGTCTAGCTAAAAAATGTTCGTCTAGTAATTTAGGCAGTTATCATTTATTTTATCTTTTTAAGTAACTGATTGCAACTCGTTTTATTCCTAGAGAAATGATTGCTATAGGCTTGGAATTACTTGGAATCTGTGTAATAGGGAGCCAATCAAATAACGGGTATTTTTGTGAAAATGAACATGTTTTTTACATTGTAGTTATAAGCCAATTAACGTTGATTAAAACGAAGTCATAACTCCTTTAATTAACACAACTTGATAGGAAGTTTGTTTTTAAATTAAGTGTGTAAGACGTTGAACGAAATACAAACTAGAAAAAAAGTTACTTGGCTAAGCAACGTGATTAGACTGTCTTGTTGAGCTAGTGGTTAGCGTATGATACTGCTTATCGTAAGGTTTCGAGTTTGATTCGTTGTATTTAATTTTGATACACAAAGTCAGGAAGTTTATAGGTAGTATATAGAAAAAGAAATAGAAGGCATTTATTCCAACAACAGGCATAGGGCTTCAAAGGAGATGAAGACGTAGACAATACAGGAATATAAAATAGACGACAAACAAATGAGGTATCGGCTAAAATGTAGTATGCTGCCTTTATGCTGGTGCCGGAAGGGATCTCAACCCAGTTTTAACGAAGTGGTGCAACACTTATCAGCACTGATTTTCACTTGGCAACCTGACTATAGTAGTCACAACAGCGTGCTTCGGAAAATCCGTTTAGCCGTTAAATTCTGCTAAAGAGTAAATTATTATACCATCACGTCTATTATTTCTCAAAAGGGTGTTATATGTGGATAACACCCATACTTCACAGGTCCCTTGGTATAGGGTGAGCTTATCGCCATCCACCGGGCACAAATCCAGTCCTGTGCTGTTATTGAGAAATTCGTGATGTAAATTCCCAAATAACACTTTTTCCCGACCCGAGAAGCATATGCTAACCACTAGACAAACCATTAACCAAAGTTACATTATTAAACTAACAAATAAATAAGGTAGTGTATCGATAGAAATAATACCTGGTTTTTATACCTATAGGTATGATAACAAAATCGTTGCACTTGCAGGGAGGGCAATGAGCTTACGTCTACTAATCTATGCTAATTCCAATCGCTAGCTATTACAGTATTGCACGTTATTGCGCACCTTTCCATACGAATATATTGAGGGGAAATTATGCGTGTATGTATTTTTTTTTATTTTAACTAATAAATGAAAAAGTCTACCCAACAATATAATTATGTAATCCAACAAAAAGTTGGAAAAATCTACACACCATACCAATACTAAAAAAATCATTATTATATAAGATTGATTCAAATTCTTTATTGCACACACAAAATTACAGATAACAACATTAATAATTAAGTTCATGTACAAAGGCGAGCTTAATTCAACATGAATTTTCTAACAGCAAACCTTTGAGACATAGAGGAAATAATGATGGAAAAGGTCAGGTCAAGTGTACAACGCAGAGAAAATAAATGATGAAAATGTATACCTATTACTATCTTAATTTTACCTTATTACCTAAATAAGTATAATGTATCATGTATACGGTTCATAAATACTTATGAATAATACCTATATAAATATATAATTACCTATATAATTACATAAAAACATATATTATAATAATAATTATATTGATCTTAGTTTTAGTTCTTTTTCTAAACTGGCGATCATCACGTATTTTTTTAGCAAACATTTTAATTCGATATAGCATTTTACCCTATTTTAAACAGCTGACATAGCTAATGAGCTTTCAATTTGCATTATGGAATGGTAACACGCACATCTCTTTAAGACACCCGGACCGCATCATATTGCCTCTTATGGCTATAATAACAAATAACTTTGACCTTAACCCCTCAGTCTGCGACGATTTTTATTACATTTGTACATGCCAGATTATAAAAAGCTGCTAATCATGAAGCTTATTAAAAAAAAGGTTTAACAATAAAATCCAAAGTCAAATAACTGCGCAAACTAATCATTTTTGCTATGAATGATGTGCAACAAAATATAAAATGTTGTTTTTATATTTGCGTCCAACTAATCTTGCGAAGTGATGTTAGACAATTTGTAGCTACGACGTGATAAATTAATGTAAGCCAGACTAACCACAGACAAGCCAAAGTTGCCATCCGAAAGTAGACGAAACATGTTTAAAATTAAATGCATATGATACTTTTAAAACTGGTCGTCTAAGTTACTAACTTTATCACAGACGCGACGACCTGAATTAGACGGTAAAATGCATTTTAATTATAAATTAAGCATATCAAAGTAAAATTTTGCAACAAACTTGTTTCTTAATTTGCAATCCGCATCACTAATCGCTTCAATAAAAAATACACGCGTCAAATAAATGGGAGCGATCTGTCTCACTTCCTCGCCTATGCAAAGCCTGAATAGTCGTTATTATATCTAGTTTTTACATTGTACGTGCTTAATGACATAATTTAAGATACCTGAGTTGGCATTTGCTACGCAAGGGCAGGACAATCGAATACTCACATCGTTTTTTAACTTTCATAAACAGCAGATGTTGGCAAAGGCCACTGGACTGGCCATCAGACGATTAACGGTTAACGCATTTATTCGAAATGTTTCAATTATTACAAACAGTTGTGTTAGTTGCCATATTTGGAAAGCCGAACGTGCAATGGTTTGTTATTATGAATGTTGCAGCACGTTAAATAAAGCCGCCATATTTAGCTAGACGCTAATTATGTTAAAAGTAAATAAAGATTTGCCGATTTGGCAAAATGTAAAAGTATTTTTTATGATCAGTTGAATGCGACAGTTTCAAAGAATACGTTTAAAATGTTTTAAAATACTTCGCGATTATTTATTGCATGCGTAACTGCGCCCCGTTCCTAGGCAAAAAGTTTAATTTTTGGTCAAGTGGATATCTCTTACATTTAGTAGTTATACTAGTGTTGCATAAAAAAAATTGGTGGCTTGCATCAACAGTTTACTCGCTAGTTGCAAGACAAGTTGGAGAGAAGCCAATAAAACTTATTAACTATTTAAATTTTTCAAAATTCATTCAGAGTGACTAAAAGCCTACTTTATGACGTGAACTGTAAAATATGGTTATAAAAGAATTTTAAACATTCTAAGGATATCTACTAAAGGTTTTTCTTAAGGTTATTTTAGTTAAGTCGTTTAAAGTATTGTTTAGTTTAAATGTGATTTCTAGTATCATTAGTAATTCAATTCAATACATTGAATTTTTCTATGCACTGCATATCTAATAGCTATTATAGCTTATAGCTATACCGTAATATATGGTAGACTACCTAACCTTTTGGTAGTCTACGGTAGTTCTACATCAATCAATACAAATAAATCAAATTGAAGTGACTGTTTTTAATGTCCAAATAGCAATGATTTTTTAGTTGATATAGTTTTTTTGATATTAACCATTACGCTGAACTCCATGTTAGAGGGGCAGAAACGTTTAACGCGTGTCAAAGCATGGAAGCAGCCACTACTTAATATAACAAACTCCACTCGGACGAAGTCGCGAGTAAAAGCTAGTAATCGAAACTAGACAATCCAATCTAGTTGCACAATCTCCATTCATCCAAAAACAAAAACGGCAAAATCATTGTAAGCGATTGACCATGTCAAGTCCGATCATATTCAAAAACATGAGGTCATAAGAACACTAATATGCATCCTAGGATATAAACTGTTATTAAATTTATTTACTGACAATGTGTCAGTGTTTAGCCTTTACCTTTGAAGTCCTCAATGCCGTCATCTTTTGTTGAATGGATTTATACTTCATATTATAATTATTTTAAAGCCAGCAGGTTACATTAGAGTTATGTGGGTAAATGAGCACACTTGAGCGGTGAAATCTCTTCGACATGAAAACTATTATCAGAATTAAACAAAATAGTATTTATTAATTTGATTTTTTTTATTTATCAAATCTTGTCACAAATTCATTTAAAATACAGAGGTATATGTATGTATACAGGATGTAAAAAAAAGACAACGTGACGAAGCCAACCAACTGGTTAGCGACTTCGTCACGTTGTCATTCAGTATATAACTCTGAGAAAATCATTCATTCATTTTCGTTTTCCAATTTTTCTTCGACTGATTATGGAAGAGGAAACGTTACTCGTTACACGTTAACATTACACCTTAGACTATTCCAATACATTTTCAATTTTTTTCTGATTGTATCTTCTGCCGATCAAAAAGTTTTACACCTAAAGCTTCATAACTATGTTCTAAATCACTAGAAAGAGTTTTCGCAAGCTTATTCTCATGCATTGATGATTTTTTATGTCATTTTAAATTTATGCCTTATTTTCCGATGTGTGGAAATTTTCAGTGATTTTTTTTTGCACCCAAGTTCTGAGAATCATGTTCTGAATAACTAAGTAAGTGGCTTTGTCACGATATCATTTACACCCTGTATAGATCTAAACTTAGTCAAAATCGCCTAAATTTTTTTTTGAGCTTTAGCAGGCAAAACAATCAACCAATTTTAAAAACACAAATGTAAAAGCAAGAAAAAATTATTCAACCAAATTCCCGTTATTATTATAATAATCTTTGCAAAAAATAAGTATCAAACCAGTTACTGCATAAAATTTTGCATATAGCAAATAGCATCTAGCATTTCTCAAAAAGGAAACTAGAAAAGCATTATGAATGCGTAGACTTGTTTAAAAAATACAATCTAAAGGCCAGAATCTTAAAGATTAAAGTTGTCTTGTAATATAAAAAAAACGGTCAAGTGCGTGTCGGACTCGCGCACGGAGGGTTCCGTACCATCTATAAAACAAGCAAAATAAAAACACTTTGTATAGGATATAGGAGCCCACATAAAATATTTATTTTATTTGAATTTTAGTATTTATTGTTATAACAGCAATAGTTTTACTTCATCTGTTTAAATTTCAATGTTCTAGCTATCACGCATCAAGAGGTTTGGTGTATGGGAGTCCCTCTTTTATATTTATTATTATTTACAGTTTTTTAGTATTTGATATAGTAGCGGCAACTGTTATACATCATATGTTAAAATATTACTGTCTATCTATCACGATTTAAGAGTGCCAGGGAAAACGACCAAAAAACACGTTTGTTGTATGGGATCCTTCTTATAAATATATTTTATTTAGTTTTTAATGGGTAAGAAACCCTAGAAAATACCCATCTTTTTTCGATATAGTTATTTCAATGTGAACATGATCTAAAACTGCATACATACTTACTGAAAATATTTAACCAAAACTATATTAGAACCCGGTATTTATTGTTTTTTGCCAAATTATAATTGCAGTTGCAGAATTGACCGAAACAAAAATGTTTGATACATACACTTATTAAAAAATCATTAGATTTTTTACGATCATTAATAAGTTTCCTATATTTATAATCCGAAAATCGAAGCAAAAACTAGCTATCGCGATACTAATAAATCAAAAGTAGCGCTTTCAAATGAATCGCTTCCGAGTATCGGCGCATTGGTGTTTGATATCGAATTCTTTACGTTATCCGATCACGTTTTGTTCAAAGAATGCCACACTGAATTATTTATAAGTGCATCTTTAACTATTAGGTTTTTGTTCAATTAGCTCTGCCTTCTTATCGCAAACGTCACGATACTTACTGAGTTACTACTGCGACCGTTTTGCTCAACTACGTAAAGCTTTTTATTACGATTTCGCAGAAGCCAATCACGTGTTAATAAAATCTATCTAATCACTTCTGTGAAAAATAATATTACCTTCTTCAACAAAAATGTTGAGTTTTTAATGAACTATGGGCTTACGGAAACATAGATTTATACCATTTTAAGATCATGCAGCTTACGATATAAATCGGGGCAAACATCTTGAGCAAACGACCTTGAATGCGCAGAAACGAATTTTGGGTCTCTTTGGTTACGAGGCTGAGGCGCAGGGGGCGTACCTGCGCGTGATTGGTTGATCAGTCGACCCTTGCCCCGCGCACCGCGTCTTCGTTCCGCTCTCTCCCGAATACACGTGCGTGCAGTGAAGTGCTCACTTTTGTGCTCTGTTATAAATCGTTAGTTGTTGTTGTTATTTGTTGAGTTAAAAGCGGATTTTATCACTGAATATTGTCGGCGATTATGCCAATATTAAAAACCGAGTTAACTATTGTTTTAAATCTTAAGAAGTTCAACAAAACATGCCGACAAGCATTGTTTTCGATTTAACTATTGTTTAAGTTATGAGAAATTTGACAAAACAATGCATGACATACAAAATGTTGCACATGTCGGCTATTGTTTATATTTTGGCTATTGCCTGCCACTGCACTCACACAAATACAATTGTCTATACATAATACAATATCCCGAAATAAACAGTAATTGTAATAAATAAAATAGGTAATTCTAAAAACTCGACGTAACTAATCATATTTATAGCAATATTTTGCACGTAAGTGTACGATGCGCAAACTTTCCCCCACCACGTCACCTAATGCTCAAGAAGTTTGCCCATAATTGTACCTATGATTATCCTGGATTTTTTATATATTTGTTTTATTAAAAGTTGTAATGATAAAGAACATCCCGGTTCAAATAAAAATTTAGTCTGATTTTGTAAGACTATTTTATTTCAAATAAAGTGCTAATATTTATCAGATTATAATTATTATGAAACAGGGCCGTGGCCGGGCCGTGTTTTTTGTTTTACCTAGAATAATAAATGAATGCCAGATATAGCTATAAACTACTTATGTCCTTTCGTATATTATATTGTATTCTGGCAAATAAAATTAGGTTACGTTGAAAACTTTACGTTCACATGTCACGTTTAAGACTTATTTTTGAAGTCTCGAGTCTACTGACGAGAGGCCGTACAATGTAGTTTTTTGCCACTCAATTGGCTACTTGAGACATGTTACAAAAAATTATGAAATAATATATGTTAAATACACTAATTTATAACTTCACAATAATAATACAATATGTTATTTGCAATAAAATAAATTTATGGTAAATATTTTATTTTTGCAAAAACAAATTTGGGATGTTTTATCTGTGGTTCACTAACATAGATGCCATGATTGAGCATCGTGTGACGTAATCATTTGATAAACAAACAAACAAGTCTGCGCGTCGTATTAAAATTCACCTTATTACATTAAATTCGTTTGATTTGTGTAGTTTCACCAAGCAGTACATTTTTCGTAGTATTCACAAAATGGAGCCAAGCTACACAAAAGCTGATAGTGCAAATCTGCCAAAGGTTGATGCTTTTATGGTTGCAAATTTCTTTGCGAATAATCCCAACTTTAGCTCGGCCGAGTTCCGACATGCAAAAACATCCGTGTAAGTATTGAAATAAACAAAATAATTAATTATTTGTAAAAGTTGATGTTTTTGTATCTTTCGTAGGTCAATATTCAGAAATAAATATGGGTAAAAAAAAATGTTGAAAGGGGTATGAAATAAGCCTACGCATATTTTAAAATATGTTTCTGAAAAGTGTCAATTAGCTGATTGCAATTTTTAAATTAGATCTCTGTTTTTTGCGCGACATAAATTCAAAACACAATTGTGCGGCAATAAGGGTCATGCTACTGTCCCAAAAAGTGGTAAAAATAATTTAAATAATCAATTGCTCTGAAAAATTCCTCACTCTCAAACATTGTTTTGCACATGCTAACGATCTATATTATTATACATCGTTGTATAGGTCAGATTTATGTAGGCGGGTGGAGACAGTGGTGTGGCTAGTCTATTTTTACTTGATGTCAACAACCTATTGTCGATTTATTCGGCTAGTTTTAGGAGACCGAAAATTCGATTTAAATTTTGGTAGATTAGGAGGACATTATTTAAATTGCCACATAGTGCTAGTAATTAGTTTATCTGTGTAAACGATGTCATCGAACTCGATGACATCGTTTACACAGATAAACTTATTGTGTAGCTAAATTGGAAATGGGCTAGTGAGAATTAAGGAAAATTTATTTTTAAACCTGCTGAATTTATTCATTTAAAAAAATGATTAAGTCAGTCTAGATAGACAATGCTTCAATTTGCATAATAGTATAAAATGGCAATTAAGAGATATTTTGGCGCGATAACAATGTAGAAACTTGTTCGTTTGTTGTAGGTATTAACAGTACAATATTGCTGGAGTACAGATGCTTAAATGAAATAAGCAACGGTTGACATTGGCTACGATTTATTTTTGACTCTTAATGTTTGCTTGAATTAACTTTCAGGTCATAGACAGAACATGTTCATTTATAGAAGTAGGCGTTTTCTCTATATTAAATCAATAAATTGGACCCTCTTTTATTTGAAATACTATTTTCTATTGTTGCTTATCCGCCTACCATTGCGTGCAGTGCCTAGCGCGCTGAAAAAATTGCTTGTATGTCAATTTCCATAATTATAAATATTGGCAAAGGATATTGTTTTGTGGTTAATTACTGTTATTATCATGCCGAGTTTTCTTTTTCACAAATCTGTACACACTAACTTATAATATTTTTAAAGACCGCCTTTTGCGTAAGATCAATAGCACACAATCGCTTAAAAAATGTGGTTGAAAAACGGTTGCCAATCTTCAAATAACAATAGCAGCCCTGCATCTACTTAATACATGTCCCACTGCTGGGCTCGGGCCTCTTCTTATGATCAGAAGGGTTAAGCACCACCATAGTCCACCACGCTGGCCAAGTGCGGCTTCACACGACCTCAACGTTGCCTAATTTACTGGCAACAATAAATATGTTGAGCTGTGGCCTTTTAGGCACCATCATAGCATAGCAAGTCTGAGACATAAACTTATTTGCAACCTGTGTATAAAGGCACTTTATTTTTTTTATTATTTATAATTGTTCTGTATATTTTTTATTTGTTAGTTTCTAAATTTGTTTTATTATAAGTAAATAATTACTTTACTTTACTAAATAATTACTTTATCTCGAGTATTTTTAAGGCACTCTCAGGTATGCAGGTTTAAGCACGATGTTTTTCAACACTGTAAGTGAGTGATAATTTATAATTATGATAAATTCACACATATCTTCAAAAAGACGAATTTTAACGATATGTTGACAGAGTTGTGTGCCGTGGCTTCCAACCCAAGACCTTTGAGTTAGCAGTCTTACGGTCTCACACTCAGCTATCGCTGCTTATCGATCACCTTTCAAATAATATTATAATAGTGAACGAGCTTCTACACAGCAAATCGATTCGATGGCGGCCCTTAATATTGTTTTTTTCTGCAATGACGGTATAATTTATGGTATAGGTAATGAGCGATTACGCTTCTTCTATGTTAGTCGTGTTAGGAGTGCCCACGGGTTGCATGCTAGGCCCAGCACGCCAGCACGCAGTGCCACCAACTTGCGTGTCCCTAATGTTTGCATTTAGGTTGTAGTCGGGTCAAAGATGGATTTTATATGAGGTAATTGTTCGTTTCGACGCCATTTGCAATTATTATAAACGTTTGCCGTTGATAGTTTTTTTCTGTCCTCATTGGTCGTTAAACATAATCAATTGTTTTTTTTTTCATGCCATTTGGCTCGATAATTGGCTAATTTATACGCACGTAACTTAAAAGTACCATGGCGAAAAGCGAGTCGACTTCATGACCAAAACGTACTGGACATTGTAGTCATGCTATGTACTTAGTAAATAGCTAAGCTTTGTGTCTTTAAAAAATTCCATCTAGCAATTGACAGAAGTTACTAATTGTTTCATTTTATATTTACTTTGTCATTAGGCAAATTATACAAAAATCAGTTAAAGGTTGTCGTTCATTCGGTAGAGCGATGCTACGGGGTAGTATTCCTAGATCTGGGGTTCAAGTCCCTCCTAGTACTTTCATATTAAACAATTTCTTAGCATGTATACTTTCTGAATTCTGAAGAACCACAGAATGTTTCACTATGTATGGGTAGTACGAAGCAAAAAGCGTAGCAAGAAACAAGTCGTAAAATATTTAATTAATTTACTAAATAATATTATGTTTGCCCGGCAATAAGGGTGAGGCGTACTCAATAAGTTAATAACTGGCTAAGTTAATACACGTATTTACGTTACGCACTATCGCGTTATCTTCTACCTGGCGAAGCTAAACATGTTTCCTATATAACTGATAAACTAAACGCTAAACATAAAATATATAATTAAACTTAAATATCTATCGTAAAATTATATGCGTGTTTTAAATAAATGCGTTAGAAAAATAAATACCTGTCGAGTATTCTATCCTTAGACTTCCTAGCACCTGCTTGTAATACTAGTAAGCTCGTGTTATTTTTATTTATAAAGTACTAGGGAATGGCCATTGCTTGTATGCATGTATGTATTGTATAAACAATTCTGTAAAGAATCTATAAGATAATGAAAACTGCATTCAAACGAACCGCATCAAATCCGTTACTTACTTTTTAAAGATCGGCGCTTTTTAGACGTAGCAACTGGGTTGCGGATACTATCAAGCATTCAATAAAGTGTTGCCAGTTGCTGCAAATCAAAATTTTGTTTGTTTGAAATTTTGATAGTTGCCGCTTGAATTATGTTGTTGCTACGTCTGCTAAGTGACATACTGACAAACGCGGCAGGTAACTTTTTTTTATGATATTTAAAGAGGGCCAATTATAAGGTATAAATTGGTTGTGGACGGCTTAAAATAAACTTTCAAAGATAAGTCTACCAGAGAGCTTATTAAATGCAGTTTTCTGTTCCGTTTTCCAAATAAATTAAACATTGTGATCATTTAATTCGGGAAATGAGAAAAGTTATTATTTAAAAAATTAATTGAACCAGTGGAAATGAATACGGACCATGTATAGAAGCTGAGATTTTAATAAATCTCGCTAGGTATGTCGCATTCACCCTTGTATATTTCATTACTGCTTTGCACTACTAAAGGCACATCTTTTATCTTTACCTTTGTTTAAGAAGTGCTACAAAAACCCAGATTTCTGCAAATGGTTTTTCCTTGTCAAACAGTTGTATGTAGTTGTAAATATAGAAAATAACTAAGCTCATATTTAGGCATTTCCCACGTAAATATCCTTAAGAGATAGTCAAAACTCATGGCTATAATGACGCTTGACATTATATTCTTAAACCGTTTTAATCCGATGTACTAAACATAAACCCATAATATCACTCAGAACTAGCGCTGGAAATACAAGGACATTTAAAAAACCTACAAAATCATAATTTTCGTTGATAGTGTAATCGTCATAGTTGAAATTGTGACCGATGGATAGCGATAGGCTTACCCCCTATCACATTGGACCTAAACATGATAGATGAAATGTGGAAGTGTGGGTGTTATCCACCTCTGCCAACCCTTACTGGGTAAGAGGTGGTTTACCGGAGGTAATTTACCATGGTATATGTCCCTTGTGCACAATTCACATACAGCCTGTACCAATATCTCTCTTGACACTTACTGCGTGAGCCAGTTCAAAATGCTTCCACCTGTTATGTTCGAAAAAGAATAAATAAAACTCACACAGGTATTTCTGCACGTTTATTTGCCTTGCACAAGAGATGGTGATGCGCAGTTTCCCATAGAACTTGTCGGACGTGCACGTCTCTAGTTTAAGCCAGTATCACTTGATACTGCAGCTAGAGTTGACAGTTTTCCAATACATCTGCACCAATAACAGAGCTATAGTCTATAGCGGACTATAGCCTAATTAATCTCTTTCGTTCATGCTCTCTCGCAGTGTACGAAATATTCGTGCGCAGTTGCCCATGGTACATGCTAGGTGCATACTTCCGCAGTCTATACCAGTAATGCTACTTGGTACTGAGCTCTATGTCAAAAAAGCCATCCGATTCGTACTACATCTGTAGGTATATAAAGATGAGTAGTTATAACCTAGTTATAATAGCAGCCCTGTATCTAATACGTGTCCTACTGCTGGACTCGGGCCTCTTCTCATGGTGAGAAGGGTTAGGCCATAGTCCACCTGGACAAGTGCGGATTGGTAGACTTCACACACACCCTTGAGCACTTTTAAGGCACACGAGCGATAATACACACATATTTTCGAAAAGACGAATCTTAACAATTTAATGACAGAGGCGTGTGCCGTGGGTATGAACCTGAGACCTTTGACTTCAGTCCTACGGGCTCCCACTCGGCTATCGCTGCTTGTTATATAACCTTATAATGGTATTTCTGGATCTTGAATTGCAGTGTACCAGAAGATCCATACGTCATAATCGATCAGATTTAGTGAGCAGCACTTTTCACTGCGGTGGCATTGACAAAAGCTACCAACCTTACCGCACCTGTGTACATGAGTGGCTATTAACCTTAACAGTGTAATTATAATTCAATATCAGTGGTATTTCTGCATATTCATCTGCAGTGTACCAGAGATGGTCGTGCGCAGTTTCCCATGGTGCATGCCGGGCGCGCACGTCCGCGGCCATTATCAATTAGGCGGCGCGCGCGTGCGGCCTGTCATTACTGCGCGCGCACGACCACGCACAAGGATGCGTTTGTGCAAAGTACAATGGCGAATTTACTAAATATACTCAAATGCAAGTACAGTTTGTGAAGTAATTTCTTAAAAAAGAAAAGGAAACGAGCTTAAAAGAAATAGCTTAGACATTTTGTTTTTAATTGAACCCAACGCGTGACGCGTTTTGCCAAAAAAAACACAATTGAAAACTGAAATAATAATGCTAGTAAAAATGACAGTGTTTATTAGTTAGTGCCGAAATTCAAAATAAAAATAAATTTAAGTATGACCCTTTTCAATCACAATCAATATGTATTATGTAAAGAAAGAAAGAAAGAAAGAAAAATCATTTATTCTGGCATAATTGCGTCTAAAACTAAAAAAAATATAACAAAATAAAAACATTATTTAAAATACCGGCAATGGTACGCATCTCAACACAATACTGTATATAAAGACTTGAAAAAACCATACCCGTTTTCAGAGCAACACATCGCACCGTAGTTCTCAAATTGCGTCAAGACGTTGCAGCGTCGGATGCAAATGGCGAGATGGTGAGATACCCGCGACCCGCGTGCATTCAACAAACGTGTGCGGTGGCCCTTACAGGCTTACGAGACCATCAGATACTATGCCTAACTATTTAAATTAAAACATTTTACACGATTTATTATAAATAAACAAAGTATTTGGAGCACTATAATATGTATAAAGAACTGTATGAAGATGAATTTATATAGATGTTTGTTTTTGTAATAAACAGAGTGGATGCAGTATAGCGACATATTGCCATCCACTAGAAACAAATAAAAACTACGTGCTGCTATTAAAAAAAAATCGGACGGAAAGATCCAAATAAATACTTTTGCCCGAGCCTTGAATCTCGAACTACTAGAGTCGATATAGACCAACGACACAGTAAACCTAATAATATTATTTTTCTAAGTTCGTCGATAAACACAACATTAGCTAGTAATTAACTAATTACTTATTATAGTCATGTACAAACCAGCCCCTTAAGAGTCCGGCGGACGGACGGCGCGGCGGCGTTTTTATCATTAGAAGCAAGTGCAAATATCAGATGGAGTAGTTGTATCTCTGTTTGGAGCACTCAAATTTATCCCCGCGAGACAGCACTTTTTTTTTTAATCGTTTGGTTTCCAAAATATAACATAACATCACGCCTATATTACCCAGAAAGGTGTGTCAGATGTGTACAACACCCACACTTCACCTTTTATGTTTCAGTCCCATGGGATAGGGGATGGGTCTATCGCCATCCACTGTTTCCAAAATATATGAATAAAAACTTAATATGTTGCCCATTTATTTTTATAATCCCAAAAAAGACAATATAAATTATCTACCTGCTAATAAAACATTACATAAAAATGTTTTGCTTTTTTTTAAATACAGAACAAAAATGATGAAAATTTGACATTTACGCTGTAAAAATATGTGAAATTCACTTCTCTTAAACATCGATTTATGTAGATATGTTTAATGTTTTTTTAGTATAAGTAAATATGCTCGAATCTCAAATGATTGCGGAATTCCGTTTGTATAAGAAAATCATACTCCACCTGACCCTTAACTACAAGCTGATAAAATCAATGTCAAATACACAAGAAAAGCGTGAGAGAGCACAGCGCGTTGTAGACACAAGTACGAAGTACAATCATCGACAGAAACTTTAAGCTGAATCAATATTTTATCCACAGTAAGCATATTAAAATTACTATTCTTTATTTTAATGTTTAGTCTGATACATTTGCCACTTATGGATTGACAGCTATTGGTGTTAGAGTTTTTGTGCACGATTTTGTGGCAGGCAGTACCACCGTCTCACCTTTAACCTGCTGTCAAATAAGTTGTTATAATTAATTTCATTTCTTTTAGGCAAAATTAATAAATTTATATATAAACTAAGCAGAGCTTGTACTATGGGTAGGTACTTGAATAACTGACACTAGTACATATATACTTTTCTTTTGTAAATACATACTTATTGTACATAGGGACACCCAGAAAGACAAACTTCCATGTTCATGCACACAAAGATTTGTCTTAAGCGGGAATCGAACTCGCGACCTCGGCGTCGCAGGCAGGTACAATTGTGAGTATTCTTTATTTAATTACAATTACATACCCCAGTTACCTTATTCAATATAAAATTACACTTATTCAATTATGAATGGATGGCAATAGCCTGTTGGTTACCATTCCTGAGATAACAGATATTTTAAATGACATTTTTATTTGGATGGCACACCTTTGACCACGATCTCATCTGATGGTAAGTGATGATGCGGTGTACGGTGGAGCACGTTTACCTATGAGATACCTATCAACTCTTCTAACTTCTATGGTTTGGCCGTGGCAAAAAGTGTCCTAGCATTTAATCTTGCAGTGATTGTTAATTAAGTGATCAGTATCTTTATTGTCTATTAATGCCGTAGCCAGAAATAGGTTGGACCTTATTTGCAAATTGGGGTTAGGCTCCAATCTTTTTCTAGCTTCAGCCGTGGTCCTAATAAATATTTTATTTTTATAATAAATATAATATAAAAATGATAACAAGTTGTTTAATACTTTTGTCATCGACAGTACGCCTCTGCTTTACGACCTACGTGATTTATGTTTTTCGCGGTAATCATCTTAGTGTTGAGTGCAATTTACTTCATCGTTCTAAGATGAAGGGACCCAAGTGTTACAGTTACATGTAGCATACATTTCAATCACAATAGCTTTTTATAACAACATTCGATATAGGCCAAATTACATAATAAACACTTTCTAGATTTAAATGTGGTAATCAAATCAAATATAACTAACATACATATTTTAATTTTATAACTTAGAAACTATAACACTTTTATTCGGCGAAGTGTTGCGCAATTGCGAGGTTATCCCTAGAAATATTAGTGAGATTTGTTTTTTTATAATATATATTTAAAAGTTTTGTTCTTGGGAATGGTATATACACTTTGGTATAATTTAGATTTGGACATGCATGAGGCATAACACGGTGAACCGCAGTAGCAACGCGTCTATTTACATCTTTTGTGGATTGTGAGTGTTCATGGCCCATTATAGTTACTATTTACCATCATACATGCTACATGTCCATTCGCTCCACATGTCGTTTAAAAATAGGTTAAATTATTATCACTTCATTCTTAAAAATAGTCATAGTTAAAATGTGTTATTCAACATTCGACGAAGAATGGCTAAACTGAATAAAATACGAAAAAAAGGAAATTTGTGTGTAGAGACGGCTATAATATATTGCCAGTATAAGATTATTTTGCGTCGTATAGGCTTCCCGTTCAATGCTAGAGCAGCTTATACTGGAAATGTATAAGTTGATCAGTTAGATCGGTAGCCGTCTCTACACATAGACAATGCAAAATATTCACGAGAGCATACATAATGTAGTTTTCACTATTCATGATTGTTTTTGTTTTAATTATGCACGTACATATATACTAGGCAGTGTTGTAATATTGAAACAGCGTCATTTGTCGACTTGCCCTCGTCATTTTGCGTCAGAATCCAGCACATGCATAATTTTTTCATTGTTTTTTTAAGTATTCCAAAATTTTGAGGTTCCTATATACCTACGTCAAAGAGGGGTCGAAGGGCAATACTATTGAAACTAGATAATCAAATTGAAAAATACGAGGAAAAGAATTAAGTTGTATAGCAATTGTGAGTGTAAAAATAAATCGCATTATACACTCTTTGAAAACTATACCTAAGCGATAAGCAACGTATTTTTTTGTGATTTTAGGGTTGCCAAATTATTTTATATTATAACTTTTGTTATTTGTGCTCTAAACATTATTATTATTTCTACTATCCTTCCAATAGTGTACACGGACAAAACACACATTATCCACTCAGTTTTAATTGGGAATAGCCAGGTGAAGATATCCCATGTGTATAATACATGGCAAATAACTGTGTTAGTCTATCTATATTTAGCCGTCTGACCAGGCTATTTTTAGATGATACCAAAATAGCTTGCGGCTTAAAAAACTCATCCCTGTTTTGTTAGACGTCTGGCGTCAGCAGGGGTGTTGCAGAATACCAGCGCTGTAAAGCGTCCTGCAGCAATGTAAGCGCTTTACAGCACAACGCTGAGCGACATCCCGTTTTCGCGGTGACACTCGGGACAGCTGACTGATGTGACAGGCAATCACTAAAGAAAAAAAAAAATCTGCTTATTCTTTCCTTCTGTTTTTTTTTTGTGTCTTTAATCATTTTGTTAAGTTAGGTTTAGTTACTACTATTTTTTGTTATGTTCTTTTTTTTCTTTGATTGTTTGCTTGTTTCAACTGTGTTGTCCAGAGTGTGTCTGTGAAATAAATGTTTTTTCTTTCTTCTTTCTTCTTCTATCCCTAATTAAAAAGTATTTTTGTGTAAACGTCGTTTTTGTACAGTGGAAACATTTATGCATATTGTTCTTAATTCACTTCAATGTTAGTCGTTCCATTTCTAGATAATAAACTTGTCTGTTAGTAGAGGCATTCAAAACTTACTTCATTAAAGAGGCACTTAATATTTTTCTTTTACAAAACATATTATTATGTTACTAGCTACCGGCTCTAGCTTTGTAGCAATGTAGCACAGTATATACATATCTACACATTTCTTTTAAAAACACCAATTTTAAAGATCTAAGCATACACAGGGACAGACAGACAACGGGCACCAACTTTGTTTTATACTATGTAGTTATGATCTTTTAAATTGTTAGGTATAATTAGTAGCCTATAGTACAAGCTCTGCATAGTTTGGGACTAGATGACGTTGGGTCAAAGTTGTGTGATATTTATTTATTTATTTTATTTTATTACGCCAAAATCCTTTACCATGGATATGTGTGGGTGAAATGTATGTTTGTGAACACCTCCGCGACATGGAAGTTACCCTAGTGCGGGCGACGTGATATTAATGAATAATCCTTTATCTGCAGGTTGAATTCTCAAAACAGATTTTAAAAAGAAATAATTTCATAAACATGGCATCTAAAAAAGTGAACAACTGTGTCGATTTTGTACTTTTGTGTAACAAATTTTGCATTTTCCAATAAGGCGTGATGCCCTCAACCTGCAGGTAAAGTATTAGCCATTAATTATGGGACACCCCGCATATGCAAAGTCAAAAACTGAGAAAATATATTACACAACCCATTAATATGACACTATTAACTTCTTCATTGCTATAAAAAACTTTTGTGCTATTATCGTACAATTACTGTTAAAAAGAGTAATTCAAGGTAACGCCGCCGTGTATTTCCATATTTTTTCTATAAGGTATGTATAAGGTTATAAAATGAAATATCTCGAATTATGTCTTGGATGGCTTATCCAGTATCAAAAGTATAAGTCTAAGCCCCAATTTTACAGCTGTTACATAAAACTTATTGTCAGAATAAACCAATATAACACACATAAATACAAATTACAGCTGTGTTCTTCATTCGAGTGTTACTTTTGTTACTTATATATTAAATCAGGTTTTTATTTTATGCGGCAGATAAGAGCTATCCGGAACCTCTGAAACTGGCCCTTAACCTTTATTATTTTCACACAAGCATTATCTAATTACTAACGCAACTAACCGAAAAACAAAGAGGACTTTAAGCCAAAAGCAACAACCGTAGCCATAGTCAAATAATCGCCATAGCGAGCATGCTAAGGGGCTAATACACTGCACAGCGAATCGCTTTAATTCGCAACTTTAGTAAAAAATAGCATCACGATGCTTAGATACTATTTAACGACTTTTGAAATTCATTTATTTATTTATTTGATTAAAACGGCCACAGGAATCAATCATATTAATCACAATTTATAAAAACATATTACTGACATTCACAAAATTGTTGCAAAAACACCAATTGTGTATTGGTGTTTTTGCAACAATTTGAAAATATTTGAAAATATAATTATCAATTTCTGGATTGGAGTCCATGGAATTGTTGAGAGTGATAAGTGCGCGTGGTATTGGAGAAGTGACGCAAGGGTAAGGCATGGTGGCACGGCATACAGCCGATGACTTCTACTACTAATCATACATAGAAATCAATCGCTTTCAACTGCGCTAGTTTTGTGAGTTCGATCCCCACACGGGACAAATCTTTGTGAGATTAATTCTGACTATGGGTGTGCTCTGCGTGTGTGAAATGTATGTTTGTGAACGCGACATAGAGAGTTATACCGAGTGCAGGCGTCGTTTTTTAAAAAAAAACATGTGTTTCTATTTTTAACGATGCAATCGTCAATCGATATATTGCCTAAGCGTTTAATCGATTCTCATTTCAGTTTCA
Source organism: Hypena proboscidalis (assembly GCA_905147285.1). NCBI lineage: Eukaryota > Metazoa > Arthropoda > Insecta > Lepidoptera > Erebidae > Hypena > Hypena proboscidalis. The sequence goes on from LR990131.1 coordinate 15,289,923, forward strand.
TTTGACGGATGGCGGAGTGGGTAGTGTACCTGCCTGCTACGCCGAGGTCGTGGGTTCCATTCCCGCTTAAGACAAATCTTTGTGTGCATGAAAATGGGGGTTTGTTTTAGTCTGTGTGTTTCTATGTATAATAAGAATGTATTTACAAAAAAATGTATATATAGGAATAAGAATAAGAATACGTTTATTTGTCTTTAAAATACATACGATTTTCAGTTGAATCCTTTTACAATTGGGTAACCTAACTTAAATTACTCAAGTGATAATCGATGAGATAGTTGTAGTAAATATGTCATTAGTAGGTACACATTGCAACAAAGAGAACAACTACCAACAATCATATTGATAGTTGTTCTCTTATCTATATGTATTAGTATCAGTTATTCTAGTACCCATAGTACAAGCTCTGCTTAGTTTAGGACTAGATGGCGTTGTGTGTAAGTTGTGAGATATTTATTTTTATTTATTTATATATACGCCCAAATCCACATCGTAGTAATACGTTGCGAATTCGCACTACCGATTCGCAGTCCTGTGTATTGGACCTTTGGATTAGTCGTGCGGCGCTCGCTGCGTGGTCGTGAGAGCTCGCAAGATAAGTGCGAGGTCGCAAGCCGTCACGATGCAGCACGGCCTAACAATAAGTACTAACTGCATCACCACTCTTCCGAATATTTATTAATTTAGGATTGGTGATACTCACAAAGGACGTTGCTACACGATTTATTACAGTTCAGTATTAATATTTACAATTTAATTTGGATGCGTCGTGGATAAATAAACATGAAGACTAAAAACTTTGTTACTACAGATTTTTGACATTTAAATAAATTAATCCTGTAAATAACATACCATACATAACATAACATCACGCCTATATTACCCAGAAGGGTGTGCCAGAGGTGTACAACACCAACATGTCACCTGTTTAGATGCCCAATGTCTAGGTCCCATGGGATAGGGTGTAAGCCTATTGCCACCCACTTGGCACAATTCCAACTCCGTGCTGCTATTATGGATTTCCTGACAGAAAGTTCACAAATAACACTTTGCTCGACCCGGGAATCGAACCCGAGACCGCGCGGTGAGAAGCGCATACGCTAACCATTAGACCATCGAGGCAGTTAAAATAATATTAATTCAAATATTAGCTTACCTAATTTTAATTTTTTTGACTGAAAAGTAAACAGGTTTCATTAGCTCTTTCACTGACTGATTACTAGTGATTACGTTAATTAGTTTTTTTTTTAATAAGTATACATTACCATTTTTTTGTAAATATAATTCAACTTAAGAAAAACGATGACACAAAATAGTCACCATATTTACATGAAAATACATATGACCATAAAGTAGTGAAGGTAGTAACATCATAAATAAAACACTCGTTTTTGCCACAGCTTCACCACGTCCAAAGGAAATAAAATATGGTTCCACAAACTCTATGCAAAAAAACCTCCTCGATCCTTTGTTTTACAAACAAACATGACTTTACATACATAATTTTGTAGTAATGCCGGTACTCGTGTACAAAATTATACAATTTTTGTAATTTTAAACACAACTTAACGTTCCTTGACAAGGTAATAAAACAAACTCTACATAGTAAAAGCATTACGCCAGCTATTCCTCAAGACAGCAGTGAATGAGCGTTACTTTTTATAGATACTAGTATGATTAATTCATAGCAACAACAACTAGTCCATTTCCCTCAACTCAAGTGTTCCCCTAAAAAAACTATAATTTGTCCAACAAAAAAGTGGTCACGTATTGCGTTGTTTCCCATAGAAATCTAGAATGAGTGGTGCATATTTTTCAATTAGAAGGTAGGAAAGCAGTTGTAGACAATGGTCAATTACTAGTTTTTGTAAACGTCAGCCATCCGTCCGTCGCCGACGACATTACACATCTAAATTGGACCGTAATTTGCGGCCCATGCCCCGATGACAATTTTGTAATTAGCTCAGAGTTGTTTATTTTCTTGGATAGGTTAATTTGCTTCCTTCCTTCTTCGAACAGGCAAAAACGTTTAATCCCTAAAACTTAAATGTGATGTGTAATTGTTTCAATTACGCACATTATTGAGTAAAAAGTTACATAGGCTCTCTCGTACTTCTGCTTAATCACTTAGATCTAATTGTATCAAAGACTTAATGTTCTTAAAAAAAAAAACAACCCAACTTGTAATTATTAATCTGATGGTAAACCTAAATAATGATAGTACGAACGTTCATACACGAAATATTGGAGAGCACTTGTGAACGAGTTCGAGGGCATTGAATCGATTGTAAAATGTGACTGTGTTTCAAAGTTTTACCCTGTAAATATTAGCACAAAAAGCTTGGCGTGTACGTAATGCTTTGGTTAGCCGCACACACGCAATAATTATTATTGTCAATTCGATTTCTTACTGATTTTTGTGCATCTTTTAATAAATACGCGAAATATTGTCAATAATATTACGTGTGCATACTTGTGGTAAAGTACAACATGATATACTACAAACATCTACTAAATAATCTGTAGATAGGTAGGTATTAGTACGGTTGATTAGTAATTAACACAAACAAGAGAAAAACCATACGACTTCTTTTTCATTAACTCATATCATTTGATTGCCGTTCACATAATTTCTGTTACGATGCCCTGAATAATAGATTCCAGTTATAGATAATTATATTATAATTACTTACAATTACACTTGTTTTATGAAGCCATTTTTTATGTGCTAGGACATTAGGTAGGCGCCGTAAAACTATTTACTTAGACCTCCCTGTGTCGTCTCCATACCCTTGTTTAATTATAAAAGACGTGTGCAAGCTAAAGGTCATATTTTTTCACTGTAATTAGCAATTATGCGTAGTGCCTCTGCTTATACACAAGCAATTAAAAGAATTAGAGCTATTACGTTTAATGCACACGCTAAAGATTATGATAATAAAAATGTTTCCGTTCATTTAAGCGGTAAAGCTGCCGACGTAACTTATAGATTACTGTCTAGTGGTTAGCGTATACGGTATTCTCGGGTTGGGCAAAATGTTATTTGTGAACTTTCCCTAAGGAATAAACAATAGCAGCATGGAGTAGGAATTGTGCCTGGTGGATGGCGAAAGGCGCATTCTCTATCCCAAGGGACCTAAACATAACAGGTGAAATGTGGGTGTTGTACACCTCTGCCATAACCTTTTTGGTAGTATGGTTTGGTTTTCCTGGGCGGTATCCGCACTTAGTCCTCCTATGGGACCGTTGTGCGTGAAAGGTTTCCCGTTTACTCCAGCCAGCCTAAATCGGTCCAGAAGGAAAGCAGCCTCCGAAGACTGCTGCAGACTTCCAGAAGCGATGTTGGTGACTGAAGAATTTGTGCCCGTTGGTCGGCCACGCCGCTACATTCTATGATGACATGCTGTGGCGTTTCTTCTGCCTTCGTGCATCCTCTGCGTAGAGGGCTGTCTGTTATTCCTATCGTGTGTAGACAATGACCGGTCAAGATTCCAATGACCTTGCGGAGTCTGTCTCTATTCAGTTTGGTGAGGTCGCGGGCAAGTTTTTTATTAAGAGCTGGAACAGCTTTTTGGTAGTATAGGCGTGATGTTATGTTATGTAACTTATAGAATACTTACTGCTATTAATAAGCCTAATAAACAACCGCAGTTTTCTCTAAATGTTATCATATCTCATACTTTTTTTAAGTTGCTTCTCTGTTACATATCGAATCAAATTTAGTTCTTCGATTTCAAATTGATCGGAAGCCAATATTGAGCCATAGAAACTTGTGATATACTCGATTACTCATACATAAAATTTGTCATACGATTCTTTCGATCCGAGTGTCGATCGCGTGCTACATCAACTACCACATGAAATTTTAAACCAAACGCGTACTGGTAATGTCGTGTTCGATTGCATCCATTGCTGGGAGTTGAGGTGCCGTATTTTTAGCGTTTATGTTTGAGCGTCAATGGATAGTAGAGGCATGAATTTAAAAGTTTGTGTTCGATTTCAATTTATAGTGTCGCATACTATGCCGCATTGGTACCATGAATCGATTGGTCAATGCAGTTACGAGACCTCGACCACCTAGCAAGCACGCAATCGTCTCGTTCCGAACATAATGATTACATGTGCATTTTTGACGTTGAAAACATTTACACAAACATTGGCCACGCGTTCGTGTTATCGAAATTAAATGTATATGAAACATGTATTGCCGTGTGCAGCCACGATAAAATGGTTTACTTTTTTATTTTTGAACAAACTTTTTAAGCTATGTAAAGCTTAACTATACATACATTAATAGCCAAATTTCGGCTACGGTTGCAAATCTTGACGAAGATCAGCAAACTGCGTGGGACATATTATAGTGCTCAAACGTCTCCGCGTAACAGAAAAGCACTATCTATTCCCTCACTGTTAGGAGAGATCAAACGAGACCACCAGAGAGGGATCAGACGCAGGACCAACCGCTTTACGTGAATTCCGAATGGAGGTCACAAAATTGCTGAACACCACCAACTTGCTGTCTCTGGGCTGATATAGAAAGACCTATCACTTTTTTTACCCGACCCGGGCATTGAACCCAGAACCCCTGCGTGACAGTCGCATACGCCTGTCGCTTGACCCCGAAGGCAGGCATACCTATATAATACTTGTCAAAAAAGAGTAGAAAATATTGGGAGCGACAATGTGCCATTTGTACGGCAACAAAATTACAAATAAACCAATCAGCCAAACCCAATTTAAATTGTGAGATAAATGAAATAATTGTGGAGCTTTGATAAGACGTTTGCCGTCAACTTTGACAATGTTGTCAGCAAACAAAAAAGTTTTCTTGTCTAGACTATTTTGGAGAGCTGTATATACCTAAGTTTATTTGTTCGAATCGGTTGAAATGTCGAGCTAAAGTACGTTGATTTCCAAAATCAGGTTGTATCAATTGTAATAAATATCTTAGACGCGTGTTTCTGTTACTAGTAAATGCTCAAGTCTACTCAATTACTCACTATAACAAAGCTTACCAAGTGTCGTTTTACTAAAAGAGTAATATAAGTACCGGAAATAAACATAAACCGCGCCTTTAATTTCTTAGTAAGTGAAATGTTATCTGAGTAAGCGGTAATAACTTACTTACTTACTTTTCCTGGCAACTTTATTAATATAAAACATGAATCGCAGTCTATGTTTCTATTTCTTAAATATTAACAGTGGGCCAAGCAATTAGGAATACAGGGCAATAACTTCTACGCCATAGTGAAACCTGGCTGCTATAGATATGCATGTGGGAATCACATATTTAATTAGTGTATTATATCCACTATTTAAATATGTAACTCACTTATCCATAGCTTGTGTAGTAGGTCTTTACTATGACTTAGAAGTTTTTGCCCTGCATACCTCGTTGGCCCACTGTACTTGAATAATTTCAATTGACAATCTGCATCGTGACCTGAAGGGGAACCTTGTCGCCAGTGTAATACAACAATATGCTGAAGCTCATGAACGACGACATCTTCAACACGTGAATGTCGAGGCCATCCAGCTCCTTGACACCACAGACATAGTTAGAAGACTTAATAGGACGAAACCTTTTGAGCTAGTTCAGTGAAGTGAGTGCTTCAAGTGGTTTAATACTACTTTAAAAAAAAGTGTCATTTTCGATGATAGAGACAATAAGATAGGTGTTAATGGACACATTCATATCATAAATTAATTTAGTAGCTTAGGTCTAAATTAAATTACTCATTAGTCTCTAATGTTATATCTAGACTAGATTGTAATCTTTATGAGTATCTAATTGTTTAGAAAAATCATTAAGAAAAAAAATAGTATTAATAACCTTAGTTTATAAGCTGCAATACACGATTACTGATTGATAGCCTGTTTCATAATCTTGAATAAAAATCATAATATTTTAAAGAGGCAAATTGAAAAAACAGCTGTGTTTGATTTTTTTTTTGAATTTTGGTTTGTATCACTTTTAAATTGTTCCAGTTAAAAATTGTCTGGTGAACTCTTACTTGATGATTGTTTGTGAAACAGGCCTTAAAAGTAATTTATTATGGTAAGTGGTGGAAGAGTTTTTGTGACAAAGGTCGAGGAAGAAAGCATCACGCCCGTCTCATTTCAACTTCACCATGCCAGAAAGTGTTGCACTGTATTTTTGTTTAGTACTGGGGTTAAGGTCTAAAATTACCAGCCCAGTCAGAATGTCGTAGTTCTTGTACTTATTTCGTAAAGCATAGTGACGGATTTACGTCAGCAATCAGGTTTTGTGCATTTTCAATTTGTCCATTAGCTGTGTCCAAAATATTCCAAGCGTAACCTTCTTCAGTCCATGTATTGACAACCTACTACCTAGGTTAAATATTGTGTAGTTTGTTCAACTAAAACTTATATAAAATAAAAAAATCATTCATTCAGGTTCATCGTTCCAACAACAGTGTAATATATCGTGTAAAAATGTAACTTAACCTTTTTAAAAATACCGAATTCCTGATAAAATACTTGTCCATCGCGATCATAATAAAGAGGCGTACGTCCGAACAAGTTTCCACGCATTATTAAGTTAACCATACAATATATAATATCTGTTGGTCCTATCTTCAAGACAAAATAATGATATCATAACATCGTTACGGCGCACCATGTAAGTGCGGGGAAATTTATTATTTCACCCGAAGGCGATAATGTAACGCCTTTTAGAAAAGGAAATCTGCATACAATACGTGAGACGCGATTATGTTTGGTCCCGGGTCGCAGTCTACGGGATTTCGTGTTGATTTATGTAAATAAATAATTAAATTCTTACACCTGCTGCTTTGTGAAAATAAACTAAAAATCCATTGTTATAGACGCATTCTTTCCTGCTTTTGAAACCCTAGATATCTTACTTGCTCTCAGATTTTTAAATCCATCTTTGACTTTAAAAATCTTTGTGTAAGTGCAGTGTATAGTAGATACAATATTGCATATATTGCATTCATAATAATATAGGAAACATAAATTTAAAAATAAAAAAACACTTGTGTCCTGGTTACTTCACTGAAAAGACCCCAATCAGGGCATGTTTTTAACCGACTTCAAAAAAAGCTACATTTCATGTAGCTGATAGGTACAAGTTCAGGAATACGGGGATTTTTTTATAATACAGGTAAATTAAGGCCGTTTACTGTATTCTTTCAAATTAAACACAAATGATCCGAAAGTATTTGTTACTTTATAATGTAATTTTTGTCATTGAATTCAGTTTTGTTATTGTAAAATTATTTCATGTCATAACAAGTTTTGCAATCCAACGAATCTAAAAATCAATCGGACATTCTCGTGTACTAATGGTATAACTTACCCGTCATTATTTTCTATGAGTAGGTATAAAATAATGCGTTAGAGGTATAAACTTTATTTAATCATCAGATACTAAGTTGTATTCAAAAGTTCATTAAGAATTTTAATTGTAATCCAATCTTCCTTCACACGAGCATGAGTCAGTCACAATGTGCGGCCACGTTCACACACGACACTCGGTTCTCGATACCGACGTGCTGACTCGATACATTCTCGGATAGCCGGGAATCGAGTGACATAACACCTGCGCCTGATTCATGCCATGAGTACTATCGATCCCGATTATATGAAGGATCACGTGTATATTTTGTAAACATTTATTGTTTTATGTTTTAGTACAAGTTTTTTTAATTTAATAAGCGAATACTAAAATATAATCGTCAAATCTCAATATTTCTATATCCTATTTTATTAAGGTTTTGTAATAATATTTATCTGTAAAAGTAAAAAGTAACCTTCGCCACTTAAATCACTAAATACTGCTACAGACAGATAGGTAGTTTTAGAGCCCCCTCTTACTATCTTTTAATTACTAGCTTTTGGCCGCGTCTTCGTGTGCGTGGATTTTGTTGTATTAATTAATAGCTGCTCCTGCGTTTTGACCAGCGTTAAACTGTACTACTCCGCTCGCGTCGAGTTTAGCGTTATATCTAATATTATAATACCTTCCTATCAAACTATCAAACAAACAAATAATTATTTAAATCCGACTAGTAGTTCCCGAGATTAGCGCTATCAAACAAACAAACTAACTTCCTCCCGCGGTTTCGCCAACGTGGTACGTCAATGAAAAGTAGCCAGTGTTGGGCGCCTTATAGTTGTATAGCTGTTTAAACTTTAATAACTGGATCTTAGGCATAGGTATTCTGCAAATAACTATACCAGCTTAAATAAACATTGTTATTTTGACATTCAAAACTGACACTTAAAAACTGAAGTTTTCTACGCTTTTCTACAGATGCAAAGCAGTTACAAAGTGTAGAAAACTATGTGATATCCTCCACACCATTGTAAAGGGATCGGAGCCTAGTAAAATAATTCGTTTAATTTACGTTTCATAATATTATTATGACTATTTCCCCGTTCGGCAAATGAAAGAATGAATACCACCTGTTGGTAACGCTTCGGAAGCTATAGACATAGGGGAATAAATTATACGCTAATCTTTTTGCTCATTATTGTAATCTTTAAGTTTAATCTGTTGCAAACATGTCCCCACTTAAGTAGGCTAGATACGTGATTAAGCTTAGTGTAACAAGACATTAGGCACTTTGCAGACGCAGCAGCAACTAGAAACTTTCCATTGCAACGTTGATAGTTGCCGCAACTTAGTTGCAACTTCTGCAAAGCGCCTTCAACGCCCAACAGGGGTCACTATTACTATTTCTTTACTTTGTCTGCACGTGTGGTGCAGTGGTTTAAGTCGTCGCCTCACCGCTTTCCACTGCACTGGTGTTGTGGGTTCGCAAAGATTTGTTCAGAGACCGGGTGTGCTTGTGTGAGTGAATGTGTGTATTTAGCCTTGTCATTGCGGCCATTGGATAATTTAATTGCTTCTGGCGTTTAATCTTATGTACAAACACTAAATTAAATTAAAATTTACACCTATAAAGTAATCTAACAAACTATCTTATATCTTAGATAAAACATAAGACAAGTAAAAGAGAAAGTGGAGTGTGTAATAAAGAAGTCAAGGAAAAGGCGGAGAGTCGAAAAGAAAATGAATGATGATAAGACAGGATTTTATCATTCCATCTTATTATTTAATTTCCGTAAAAACTACCCTTAAGGTGAACAGTTAAAAATAAAAATTAGCGTGATCAGTCGGTATCAAGTGACGTAACCTAAAGAACAGCATTCATTTTTATAATGTTATAGTATAGATTTCACAATACCAAGACTTTCATTTCTACAAGTCGTCAAAAAGCTGAAAAAGTAACAGATTTTCATTCGGGTCGTTATATCGACAAATTACCGTAGATGTTTAGTAATAGATTTTCCTGTTAAATCTGCAAGTTTGGCAAATCTTTTAGTTTGTCTACCGTTCAGAATCTAGATTATTCAACATAGAAATATCTCTGTAAAACGGTTCGCAGCTTGACTTTGTATTATAAATAAGTATTACGATTGATTTGTTCAATAAAATTGTACGATTGATTTTTAACCGACGAAAAGAACCGACTAGGTTCATTTGCTATTGAAAATATTGCTGTTTTCCATCATACATTTGATTAGTGAAGCATGCCACGCCGTTAGTCTTTGTTTGATTTATATATTACATGCTTATATTATAGCAAATCACCAAAATTAATGTACCGTAATAAGCAACAAATTAATATTTACTAAATTAATGTGAAATCGAAGATCACTATTTTTGTTTTATATAGTACACATCACACTACCTACGTAATCACTTTCATTTTCGATTTATTGTTACGAAACTTGTTCTAACAAGAAGTTTTTATTTACTTTTCCTTCGTGATTTAATTATTTTTTTATTTTTACATTCGTTCAATCCGATTGCTTTTACTTAAGATGATAAATTATTTGATTTAGTAACAACTTTAGAAATAAATTAAGATGTCTGATAAAACGAGCCTCATGTGAAAAGAACTACTGTTTGAACCGCTCCCCTTATCAGCAAAAATCTTGCAACAGCAAAATTTCAATTAGAAATCAATGACGCAGTACCTACCATAGTATTTTTTGCTTATTTTCTACAATTTTATTCATGTCGGTTAATGATGTATCAAAATTATTATTAGAACCTGAAGATAAACAACTGTAAAATCAGTCTATGTCTTGTTATTATGACATTGATATTGTATATCTATGAATATAATACCTATTAATACATAAAGAGAAAAAAAATAATATTGTTTTAAGTTTCACCCACTGAATGAGTAAAAGGTCTAATGGAATAAAAGTACCCACAACCATTTCTCAAACGATATTATCGTCAATTATTTCTTCACAAATCTTCTCATATCCATCAATCAGCCATGTTCTACGTAAACACCTTTGCAAAGATATTACTAAAACATTTACAAGTTGCGTTCACAGTTCCGTGCTCACACCGTCGCGGTCGTCCATAAATCCATAATGAAGGCGGCGAATGATTGAAAGGCGTAAAGCAGGCGCCGCCTGCGCGGGGCGGCGCGTGCGCATGTGAACACAATGCGTTGAGAAAAACAACACACTTTCTGTTTACGAAGACGGCTGCGTTTGAGTGAAATGCAAGATTGTATTAAGAAAGAGGAAGATTGCCGCTAGTTGTAGTTTCAATGTTAAAAATAGATGTTTTTAGGTAAATACCGAAAATAGTAAAAATAAAATTAGAAATTTTATTACAATCAAACAATTTTTGGTACGAAACCCAAATTATCAATGTTTTGAGGCCGTTCCACGATGTTTTATTGTCACCCAATTTATGTCTTGAACTAGCATTTTATATAAAAACAATATAAGAACCAGACCCAGTTTTAATCGAATTTGAGTGGTAAAAAGGGTTTAGGTCTATGCAGGGGATTCCCCTAATTTAGCCTAACACAGACATTAACTCCTTTCATTTATAAAACGCGAGTATTATAATTCATGCCTAGTCGAATCTATGAATATTACATAGGTCCACGTCCCGTTAGGCCTAGACTATTGGTAGGCTGAGTCTAAAAGGGTCTGACCCCAATGCACTGCGTATGGAAATCTAGTGCACCTATGTATTCCTAGTGCACGCTTTTGTTTTACTATCGTACTCTAGTATATGCATAGGCAGCCCTATACGATGCATTGTCTATGGCAGTGGTTCCCAATTAGTGGTACGCGTACCCCCAGGGGTACGCGAGATTGCATCGAGGGGTACGCGCAGCAATCTCTAAACTAAAATCCTTAAAAAACAATAATTCAATATACCCACATTGACAAATAAAGAAGCTCAATTTCTATTTCTACAATTGCCAAAAATCAAAAATGGGTTTCATCCTACTATATTTTTTTTTGGTTTTAAAAATTATCGACCCTGGTCTATAAAGGGGTACGCAAGTTGGAGGTCTTACTTAAAGGGGTACGTAGAAAAAACTAATTGGGAACCACTGGTCTATGGGTAGCACATTCGAATTATTGACGAAAAAAAAATGATATCGATTCATACTTTTTCTCTACAAGGTGTAAAAGACATCGTGGCAAAGCCGCTTACCACTGATTCTGTACATAATTGTGAGAGCAAAAATTTTAACATTTTCGAGATTTTTTTTTTGTAACCGGCATCTTAAAATCATTGAAATCGAAGACACTTTAAAAAAAATTAAATATGTAGCTAAGTTTCATTAATACAAATAACATGGACCATGCTGACATTAGTTCGTATTCATCTTCTAAGATATTCATACAAAGTTAAATGAAATGTTACAATAATAGACAAATTATATCCAAGTTTTTGCCTCTGCTTTTTAATTGCGTCGCCATTGTATCTTCAAAGCTGTCAAATAACTGGTTAGTGGCAGCTGTCATTATATTTGTGACGCGATCGCGTTTTACGCGCATGTCTCGACGTAATGTGTGTCATTTTAGAGTCGGCATACACAGTCTGTTTGAGAAATGTGTTCGTTGAAATAAATGATGACGGATAAACGAATTGCAATCACACTGAAATATGTTTTGTTAAAAAAAATGTGCTTCAAACATCATGCATGCTGCGTGCACGATGACATAAAATCAAAATCAAAGCTTGCAAGGCATTGATCGATACTTTGATACTGATCCATTAATCGATGAAAATTTACTCTTACTTACTCAGTGTCAGCAAATTCTCTGAATAGTCAATGCCATGTTAGCCCTACAAAAGATGATGCCAGATGTCTGGCAATTTCAACGTACTGGGCTGAATGCACGATCAAAACCGAACATATCTTAGTAGTAGTAGTAGTCTAGTAGACCAATGGAATGCTGAGCACTCGGAGCAGCCGAAACTGGTAAACCAATCTGCCAAATCATAGATACTAGAGGTATGAGGACAACGAAGGAATATGCAATGCAGTTCCAAATCAAGAGCGCGTCAAGTCGCTAGTGTATAACCGCTTTTATCCGGCTTATGTTCCAGAGATGCTAAGTCGTAATACGTATGTGGAAGAGGTAAGGGTGCGTGCACGCGCATCAATTTAATTGCGTTTATGGTGAAATTGAAAAGGTTAAGCCTATTAGACTCGACTATTTCGTTTTTGTAACAATTTAAGCATACTTGTAACAACCGCCTTTCTAGTAATCATTGTTATTAAACTACTATCTGATTTACATATTCTTATCAAATAACGCTCGCTAAACGCATTAATGTTTTAGCATAATTGCGGATATGCGAATTGGTAATTTAGGTAATGGCAAATGAACACGTGGCCTCATATATCCTAGCTCATTTTAGTCCAGGTAGACAATTCTTACACAATACCTAGACAAAATATATATTAAGAAAACCCCCTATAATGTTCATGGAATGCTTAATTAATTAACATAATATTAGTTTTCATTTTATTTATAGGAAGATCAACAGCATGTAACAATTTGAATAGCTTAACGTAAATTAGTGAGAGAGAGCCAATAATTTAATAGATCTTCACGAATAAACTTTTGGATATAAATACAAATTTTGTGGACATCAGTACAAAAGTACAAAAGTGCTTTATTATTACACTAAAAACTAAAAAACACATCAAAGATCGCTATAAATATTTATTTTAGAATAGGAATAAGATAGGTTGTATTATTGCTTAGATGGTAAGATTTATAATGTATTATAAATAAAGATTACTGAATCGGACACTTCAGGTTATTCTTACGAGAATTATCATTAAAATATTTCACGATAATGTTCTCCACTCGCGTTATCCTCAATTTATATTACAATCTCGATTCTAATTTCCCTATTAAAAAACCTATTTCGTGAGAATCGTCCCCCAACCGTAACAAAAAGAGACTTATTTAAATATTCTGGGATAATACAGCAGTGCTATTTGCAAACTGCATTCGTGGATAATGTGCAGAGTGGCGGCTAGCCCACCTTGCCAAAATTAACCGGGACCGTTAGCAAATCAATAAACAGTCTCCACCGCTGACCCAGTGCGGGAACTGGAACGATACCTATAAATAAAACTGATTCGGCTGCAGATTTTATACAAACGCCAATTTACTTTAGGTTTTATTTTTAATGGAACATCGAAAAGCTTTTATTCAATTCATATCTGATATTTTTGATCCAATAACCACGTTTTTAATATCAACTTTTATTTATACTATTGTAACATAACATAGCATCACGCCTATATTACCCAGAAGGGTGTGGCAGAGGTGTACAACACCCACACTTCACCTGTTATGTTTAGGTCCCATGGGATAAACGGTGCGCCTATCGCTATCCACCAGGCACAATTCCAACTTCATGCAGCTTTTTGCACTTTAATGCATTTGAATACACTTTGCCCGACCTGGAATCGAACCAGTGACTTCGCGGTGAGAAATGCATACGCTAACCACTCTAGACCATCGAGGCAGGTAATAGTATTGTTATGTATGTTCATAATAGTTTTTTTCTATATTCTGGCTTTTGTGGGTCGAAAATATGCGATTGTGATAAAAATACAGTTGCATTACTCGGATTAAAGAGACCAAAGGCGTTAGTGCGTCATAAGGAAAATCTTGTTAACACCTATCTGCGGTATCTTTGAGGAATATGATTGATTTTGGTTATTAATGGCATATACTACCTAAGTCAAACTGAAATACAAAGTGATTAATTTATTAATTTTGGAGAGCTAGCAGTTAAATTTATATATTATATCTTCTAGCGCCTATTTAAATTTTCTTTTAAACTTCCTTAGGTCGCGTCTCTTAATTATCATCAGATTAATAGCCTCGTGTAACCACACTGTAGTCTAAAGTAATAAAATGTTCCTGATTATCTTAATTCACGATAATTTTAATTATTTTGCTGCATTTTCGTATAGTGTCCTAATATTTTACAAAAGTGAGAATTAAAATTTTATTATTGGTCATCTAACTTTTAAGCTGTTACCAAATAGTAGTTCTTGTACTGCTCTGCACCATTATGGTGATAAGATAAATCCCTGGAACGTGTCAGTAATACATAAGGTTCTCAGATGTAGCGACGCATCTGTAGTATGTGGTTTATACTTAGTTCATGGGATTGCTACTAACCATCATAATATGACATTTACTACACACGTATAAAAATCTCAGCCCAGTAGCAGGTGTTACCAGTACACTGAACGTAGGTGTTCCAATTCACACACGAAGCACGAGTGACCCATTATCTCGCGCTAACCCAATTAGACATCGATCCCGATCAAAACAAATGCGCTCACCGGTCGCGTGTGGCCGAGAACTGTAGTGTCACCAACTTTGTTTGCCAAAACTGGGATAAACTATAAAATTTTAGGCCTTAAATTAGCACTATAATTGCCGGGCCCTATTAACATGTCGGATCATATAATTATATACATATAACGCCATTTGCCAACTTTACAGGACATTGTCTTTAAGTAAAAGATCCGACTTTGTTAGCTTAGAGAATAAACGACAATATAGACGTTCACGTAATACCTATATGAAAAATTAACGACTAGGTATAAGGTAGGACAGAGGTTAAAAGTATATGAGAAAGTTGCTCAATATTAAAGGAAATTGCATGAAAATATTGAATTCTACTGGAACGAAGCGATCCTTTATAACAGTCCACATTTCTGAATATTCAATCTACCCACCCACATTTAATTTACAAAATATTCAGTCTTCCCACCCACGGACGATTTAACACCTACAAACTCGTTTACAAATAAATCTCTACCTCTTAAAATATCTTTTAAAAAAAAATTAATCAGTTCAATACCATCGCTGATTAGGTTACCATAGGTGTTTTTGACTGATTAATACAAACTCCGGAGTAAGATGAGTTACACCAAAAGGTGTCTTTAACTTTAGCTGAATTATCGTTTATACGGCAATTTGTTTGTTTGTGGTAAATTCTGTTTCATATTTCTTTTTGCATTTAATTGTCATTCTTCCCCACTTTTCTTCCACGGGGGTAAAACAACAACGTCTGTTGCAAGTTGCGAGTAAAATCTCGGGGAATAGTGTCCCATACAAACAAATGATACCTGGGCGCACTAATAGAGGGTGTCAGTAAATTTTGCTCACCGCGTGTATACCATGAAAGCGGCGATCCGGCTCATGCATTATTAAACACATCAAAGGAGAAAAATCGAAATGTGCATCGGCTAGCGAAGCGGTTTTCCGCCCGATTAGAGGCACACGGACGTATCAATTATCATGTGCAATCTCACCGGGATGATACGGCAGCCCGCAGCTTTTTAAGCTTATTTTAGAACAATGAAAATATTATGCGGATGACAGGTTTTGTTTTATTTGAAGTGGCTGTTTTAAATGATACTAGCTTCTCCCTGTGACTTTGGCTGTATAGTAAGACGGTAAACAGACCTATGTCGTTTGCCTGACCTTCAGTTTTATAGCAATACAAATTTTTATCCGGTTAAGTGGTTTAAATACGAAAGCGTAATACATACAGGCAGTTAAATCCGCATTTATAATGAGGAAAGATTCTCCTAAATTGCTATTTAAGAGATAAAAGGTTTGTGAAGAGTTCATGGACTACTTTTGGACAATGTATATTAATTTTTAATTTAATTTTAAGTATATCTTTTGTACAGTAAGAAATATAAGGCTTTTTTATTTTTTATTAAAAAGGCCAAGGTTTCTCGGACAATTTGATGAAATATGTTTTTTCAATTCCTTTTTTTATACATTTTCGTATGCCATTTTTATTATAGGTTTAAAACTAATGTACGACGAAATTAACTAGCAGTTAATTTCTTATACGAATGACTCGCATTCAGACGTAAAGTTATGGGTTAAAAGCGGTAATTTGTGAACTATTGAGATCGTCGCAGTGCATAAAATGTAGATTTTATCTACGCGGACAAAGAATCACAGTCAGTAACCGTAATCCGCATTATGAATCTATTATGTGGGTAAAAAGAATAGCAATATGTACTTACATGATCGATTATTATCGTCAGATACATCTGAGACAATTGTCCTAAATGTTCTTCGCAATTCACTTTCTTTCAATTTTTGGATTTTCATTTTGTATCTTGCAATTCTTTTGGCGCTTGTGTGATTCAACATAATAAACGACAAAATAACATTACTAAGTGTTGAACGGTGAGGACGTTGCCACGCACGAAAAAGGAATGGGTCAAATGCAAAGAGCACTAAGCAGTCGGTAACAGTGTTACCGTATAAAATAAAGTGTTTACAAAAAAAACTAAAAGTGTGCGTACGTTGCCTAGTAGGTCATAGAGACCACACCGTTAATATCTGAAAAAGGAAGTGACGACAATATAATGAACCCCTGTCAGTATATTATTAGAAAAATATTAAGTAGCACATACGTATAACACGAAAGTCGTGAACTTATAGATATTGAATTTATTTCATTGTTTTTTAAGCTTATTGTATCGAACAATACATATATCTTAGCAGCAAAGCGTGCTATCTAAACATCTGTTAACGACTTATCCATTGAAGCAAGAAACTGCCTCGAATACAAGGAAATAAGCATTAGCATATTATAGCGATATTATATTAAGCCACTAAAACTCAAAAACAATGGAACAACGGTCATTTTTTTCCACCATGGAATTGTTAGGGCAGTTTTACATGCATTGTAAATGTAGGGAAACGAGAAGTAGGCAACCGTCCGCGTCGCAGGACGCGAGCTGAATTAAGTCAGTAGAATAGTCTATTAGTGCAAGGAAATTGAACACTTTTTGTTCAGTCATTTTAATGTTTCTACATCGCTTGGATATTACGTTTTTACTATTGTACGTGAAGAGTTTAGATTGTCCTTGTTGAATCTATAATCCTCGTTTGTTTAGTTTCCTTTGAATAATGGAACACGTTTGATTATTAGAAATTCAAAATGTACTGTAATGCTTTCAACTAAACATTGCCATTTACAATTATTGTGTTTCTAGTTTTTACGTGTTAATATAATAAAAATACTTTTTAGTGGTTTTGCTTACGATTAGAAATTTCTAAAATAATTTCAGATTTACAGCTCTCTCAAAGAAAAGGTTGGCTTTGGGTTAATAAATCAGTCAAAACAACAAAGAACTCTTTTCATTTAGGTATAGCCCAGGGTAGATCCCTTAAAAAATGATAAAAAGTCAAAAAAATAATAGTAGGATGAAACCCATTAGAAAAGGAGGAGAATATTATAAAAATTTAAGGAAAAATAATTTACGGGCGATCTGAGGTCGGGAAGAGGGGGAGGAGGGGGGTTTTAAGGGTAAAAAACGTATTTTCTTGATTTCCGGCAAAACTAAAAGTCCTATGGAAAAAAGTTGAATGGCAAAGTTGTTGGTAATAAAAAGATCTAAAACTTTTGTATTTACACTTTTTTCATATCGCACCCCCAGGGAAACAAAGGCGTAAGAGCAAAACACTTTTGTATACATTTAAAATATCTCAAATTATATTATAAACGAATAAATTAATGTTAAAAATTTTACAGACATTATTGTTATTTATTTACGTCAAATTCTCTAATGTAATCATTCTTACCCTAATCATCGTTTTTCAAATAATTATTATACTGTAACCATTCATGGTTACGCCTTTTACGAAGTTCTATACTATGATAAAATACAGGGCGTAAATACTTCTTACGGCCTGTTTTGCTTTATTATGTTTTAAATTATCAAAGGTATGACATATTTACATGTTTGTTTGTTTTATAATAAAGATAAAATGTCATGTTAACTACGAATATTGACTTTTTAATAGTATTTTTCTTTTAATCAATAACAGTAAGCAGTGTTAAGACTCTATATAAAAGGGTAGTATTTAAACGCAAATCATAAAATATCCTTTTTCTATGCAATTAAATACCGAATTCCCATCAAAATTACTGATTGCACAACAAAATATTCAACTCAAAATATCACTAAACACACTACAATTTATTTTCACAGCGTACAGCAATTTTTCCTAAAGCAAAAGCATTTTTATCAATGCACAGCTAATAATCTTAATGCACATTATACATGTTAACTCTTTTTATTTTAAATATAGCTTCTATTTTTATAATATTTACAGCAGTTTTTCTAAATCAAACAACATTTTATTAGTCACAGTCATTTTATTATTTATTAATTATCACATAATGAGATCAGCAAAAAAAATATAAAATTAGATACAAAATTGTAATTTATTGAATTATTAACGCATATTGGGCACATTTTTAGCTTCTGCAGGTGGCGCCACGTACTGTCGTCTGTTACGATCTATGATAATAAGAAATTGGTAGGTAGTATAATATTATTTTATTTAGTGGGTGGATTCAAAAAGGGGTCGGAGTATCTCACAGATTGATTCTATTTGTTGTGGTCGCAGTTCTAACCTAACCTAACCTACTACTTTACCCATAATTGACCTATGCCATAACTTTTTTAAAGTTTTTCAGTTAAGTTGTTCTGCTTTTAGAAATAATGCAATGTAAAAGGATTTTTTGTTATAATAATCATTAAATTTGTCGAGCATGGCTTCTTGAAAATTAAGACAAATATAATGAACAGATTTTGTTGTACTTACTGGTTAATATGCGACTGGGATAGTTATTTTGCTATGAAATATGGTAAATTTGATGTGCAGTCAGTATTTTTGCTATGCATGTAGTATTTTTGTACAAAAATAAATTTAACTGTATTGCATTATGAGGAAAAAAGGAATGTCATATTGATGTGTAATTTCGAATTATCTGCAGTTTGAGTTTTGTTAAACATTTAGTTTATCTGTAGTGAAGTAAGTTATTTGATGTAAAAAAGAATATAAATGATGAGTATGTATTGATAGGCGATTATTTATTTGATATGCAATATAAAATATCCCTATATAAAATACATTTGAGTGGTGTAATAATACAGGTTTTTAGAAAATTGCACTTTATTTATAATACTAGACAAAATATGAAAAACTAAAACATAAAAAACATAAAGACATAACATGTTTATGACGTTGATTAATTTAAACCTTTCTGATAAATTAAAACAAATTTAAAAAAAAACATTATTCATACAAAGTAAAAAAAATATTTGAGGGCCAATCCCTTAAAAAAAATAGCTGAAACCTTTTGTTTACTATGTATGACGTTTATAATCATGACAAGACATTAATTTAACGCGAAAAAATCAACAATATCTCTCTACTTCTCTTTAATCAATTGTTGTACGGCAGTCCGTTGTTATAATAATATTAGTACCTATTAGAATCATCATTTTATTTCATTTTATTTTATTCATAATAGGAGAACTTACAGCTTAAATAGTATATTGCTGTTTTTACATAAATATGGCCAATTACAAGTTCTCACAAATAAAAGTTAATAATTAAGCAACTTAAAAAACAACCAGCATATAATAAAATAATTGTAAATAAATAAATAACATAATAAATTATCGAAGATTATCCCCGAAAAATTGTTTACAATAAAATTGATTTAAGTAATTTCGATACTGATGTGGTAAACAAGTCGATATCTGCATCCTGGCACGCCACGTTGTACATTCGGCTCGCCCTAACTAAGTATGAATTCTGTCTATAATTAGTACTTAATATACTCACCATCGTAGCGTGTAAAATTTGTGATCTACGTAGAAAAGTAGATTGAATGCGTAGACCAATTTTGCTCACAAATTCTGCAACATCAATGCTTCCATTCGTGGTATTTATCAGAAACGATAAGTCAGCAATTTTACTTGGTTCATCAAGAGTTAACAGGTGGAACTTTTTACAGCGACTTATATAATCTGTCAAATAGCAGTTTGAGCGATATTGTAGGTATTTTGCGAATTTCCTCTGAACGATTTCAATGCGATCAATGTAATGCGTACACATTGTAATGAGGATTCCACACCCGGAAACTAAGGAGCAGTATAACTTATTTTTTGAACTCCAGAGGGAACATGAAATGACGTAGAATTGTATCCATTCAACACCACAGTCTGACATCTATTTACGACATAAGAGTTGAACCATCTATAGAGGTATTCCTACATCAAATAATTAGTTTATCAACGTTGTATAATATATTCGGTCATAACACTTGCTGTAGTCTATGTATAATATATCTACTCTATCGAACACACATAGCTTAGAAACCGGTCTGTAGTTTTCAACGTGGTCTTTTGGTCTCTTTTTGTGTATTAGTGTAATGTATGCACACTTCCAGATATTGGGTACCAGTCCATTGTTAAAATATAGTTCTTAGTACAGTTTTTAATTAACACGGTAGGTATACCGTCTGGGCCTGCTGATTTGTTTAAATCCACGTTTCTTAGCAACCTTTCAACTTCCCTTTTGCAAGCCCCACTGGATGAAATCTGCCCAAACTGCAGTATTGAGGGATACGCATTTGATGACCTTCTAGACTTGAGGTAGCTCTAAAAAGCACGAGGGTTTTTTATAAAGGTCAGACTCAATCTTGGATATGTAATCATCGAATCATTTTTTCTTCTTAGCTCGCTGCCTCAATAAAACAAAAGATTGATAGTCCAAAAGTAAAGATTGATTGATACTTTTCAAATTTTGTGTGAATTTTATATACTTTTCTTATTTTATTTTAATCAGTGGACTTTTGACATAAAAAGGTAAGTTTTCACCAAATTTCGTGCAAAAAAATTTTTGTTTGTAAAAGATATAAATAAAAAACCAAAAACTTGGTTTTTTGAATTTTTCACATAAATTTTGAGGTTATATGAAAAAAGTGTAAATACAAAAGTTTTAGATCTTTTTATTACCAACAACTTTGCCATTCGACTTTTTTCCATAGGACTTTTAGTTTTGCTGGAAATCGAGAAAATACGTTTTTTACCCTTAAACCCCCCCCCCCCTCCCCCTCTTCCCGACCTCAGATCGCCCGTAAATTATTTTTCCTTAAATTTTTATAATATTCTCCTCCTCTTCTAATGGGTTTCATCCTACTTTTAATTTTTTTAGTCTTAAAAATTAACGGCACTGGGCTAGTATAACATCACGCCTATATTACCCAGAAGGGCATGGCAGGTGAGATATCGTGGTGTTCTTAATGCAAATTGATAAACAAGTTTTCTGTACCAAATAATAAGGGTGCGTGCAAAAAGTATGTATTGCTGAGCTCAGCTAATTAAAATAAAAATATTGTATAAGTTATCTTTTTTAATGTACTAGCTGACCCGGCGAACTTCGTACCGCCTTAGCGTCAATTTGATGCACTACTTTATTTTGTATGCGTACCTATTCAATTTGAACTGGAATCTATAATACTCCATATAAAAATGAATACCTAGTATGCAAAATTAAATGTAATATACATTTCAACCTTTCTGAGAGATTTTCTTAATATTTTTTTCCGTAAGAACATTGTACAGAGTATTAGAAAACTACAAAAAAAAAATCAGCCAAATCGGTCAAGCCGTTTTCATGCTATGTCGTGACAACGAAAAACGGGTTTCATTTTTATATACCTATTTTGATGTAATAACATTCATAAAGTATCATTTAACACACGGCCAGTGATCATTACAAAGAAAACGTACCATAAATGGGAGATGAGTATTTTTTACCGCATCGAGTTAATGCTCGCGTGCGTTTAGACAGTGCGTGCGAGCGTTCCGACCAGCACGCCTATTCAATTACTGAAAGGTCACGAGTGCGCAAGCGCAAGATTATCGCAGCCCTCACCTGTCCGTAGCGCATGCGCATTGGACTAATAGCACTGAGGCCGGCTTCACAAGTTCTATCCATTAAAATATTCTTGTTAGAAAAAACGCATTTGCAAATATACTTCGGTGCGTGTATAAATTATCAGCGGATTAATCTTTCGTTTTTATAGTCACAGTTTATCATATTTACATAAATTCTCCCTATATAGAGGCGCTACGGCAGCTAATTTTTAATTGGCTTGCTATAAAACACTTATTTTATCGATTAGAAAATAAAGGCATATAATTTTTGCATCACTTACAACGATTCGATTCTCAGGTCAGGCAAAGTGTTGTTTGAGATTTTTGCGTCAGGAAATTCTCAATAGCAGCACAGAGTTGGTATTATGGCTGGTGGATGGAGATAGGCTCACCCCCTATCCAATGGGACCTAAACATAACAGGTAAAGCGTGGGTGTTATACACCTCTGCCTTACCCTTCTGGGTTATATATAGGCGTGATGTTATGTTATGTTGAAGAAATGACGCAATAAAATTTTACGTTTACGACTTTTAGTACAGACCTTTTTATTAATAACGTGCAAAATATTATTAGTTTTACCTATCCATGAATTAGTATAGAGAGCCGTCATCTAGTAAAATTTTAATAAAATTTAAAATATAATAAATAAATTAAAACCAAGACGTCACTGCATTAGACAGCCTTGAATGTCTACTGCGTGCTTTGTTGAAACGAAAAATAATTATAATATTTAGTCATTTTGAATACTAGACAATACTTCAATGTCACAAAACTGTTTTTGTTTAGATAAGTATCGCTAGGTTCCCTGACCAAAAATATATTTATACTACACCCACGTAGACTTCATCGTCAGTCATTGCATTGTATGTATTTCTAAGAAAGTTAATGTTTTAGGGCGAGTTCTAAGTAAAAGTAAAAAAACTCCCTCTGCTACGAAGGCGAAGTTTTTTTTTCATTTTATGATTAATATTGTGTATTTGTTGTTTTTGGTATTTTTTGGTAAATTATGGTTGTTATTGATAATTTAAAATAAAAAAATATATATTAGTTATTCATTATATTAGATCAGTCCTCATCAATGTTTTGTCGATACTTGAGTACTATTTTTGCCATGTCTATACATTGAAGATATTTAAGAAAAATGTATACAAAGGGAACAGCAATAAAAGCCAAGACGATTTTTTTTATAATTTTTGTCTGTCTGTCTGTATGTTCATACGCGCATCACGTATAAACAACTGCATGGAATTGGATGCGGTTTTCACAGTAGTATAGATGGAGATCTAACTTAAGAACTGGTATATTTTTTATCTTCGTATTTTCTCCCAAAATGGGTATAAATTCGTTCGTTGTAGTCGCAGGCAACAGCTAGTTCCTAATAAAAATGTAACTCATCAAGTCAAAAATAACTATTAAGTAGAGGTTAAAACAACGACATTTGTTGCATAGTTCTCATCAATTTTTATTCAACATCACAAACAAATGGTTCTTTCACTCAAATCACGTTTTTATTTTCACATTTACCATAGAAATAATACGTAAAGAGTGACACTAAAATTATATTAGAACTGTAATGTTCTTAACGTCGATCAAACAAACAGTTTTCGCACATAAAGGATGCAACTTTTCGTGTTTAGATTTCATTAAGAATATATCAGTATTAGAAACAATACAATGATTTAAGTGTTAATAGGAACAACGATGAATTTTTAAATAAGTTTTTGAAGGTCTATGAGAAATGTTGTATTCTTTAGATGTCACTCGTAATAAGAAAAGAGGAGTTGTTGTTGTATTAATTACTCTATTATCTTCTGCGTACGCGCATGTTTTCTAAATTGATCTACTTGATTTTCTATTTAAGGTTTGTTAAAAACCTTACATCGAATACAAACGTATTTTTATTAAAACTGATGTGAGTTTGTAACATTATTCAAATGATGAAATACGGGTGTTACTGACGTATTGTTGGTACCTATATTTAGTCGACTGCGGTTTCACCTATTCATTTAGGCATTTTCAAGAGAGTTCGAGACGTTGCCTCATTGTGAGACTAGCTTCGACTCAGGTGTAATAGATACAAACGTATTATCCCCTATACTGCAACTATAATTGTTATAAATTTACACATAAAAGATTTCAAAAACATTGCTTCACGTTAATACCTCTGACACACCCATATTATGCAGGATGGTTATATTATCTTGATTTTTCAGTTTTTAATTTACAATGCTTAAAAGTGGCGCTTTATCAGTGCTGTAGAATCTTTATGAGTTTTTCTTGGAGAGCTTACCGTGCCACACGCTCATATTGAGTTAACATTCATTTAGTGTTTGTGCTGTGACCTAGCCTGAAAATTTTCCATGTCGTACATTGAAGATATTGAAGTAAAGTTAATACAGGTTTAATATTTTTTTTTAATTTTTTGTCTGTCTGTCTGTATGTTTGTATGTTTGTCAGTCTGTCTGTATGTTCGTACACGCCAAATAAATGCGATACCATAATCATTTAAGAAGTCGTGATGTATGTACAACTGTATGATCCAATTTTTATTGGATAACACTGTGAATTGTTATTAAATGTTATAATAAAATGAAAATAAAAGAAAGATCGGCTGGTGAGCCCGCTCGTGCATCAGGTTGTACTTACACTTACTTACTTACTTGTTGTTCTTAGGACATTATGTCATAAGACAACAATAAAAATGACAATAGAAAACTAATGACATCTACGGATTTCAGAATGAACCTGATTGTACCTTATACCTGACTGATGTGAAAAAAAACAACATAACCTTCAATCTAAGTATAGTATCAACATTGTTACATATTATACTTAGATTGAAGGTTAAGTTAATTCCATGTAATGTGCAAGAAAAACATAAAATTACTCAAGCATGTAATACAGTGGAAGGCTCAGACAGCTTTCACTGAATTAGTTTAATCTAACACTTTGTTAAAATTAATAATCCAAGATGAAAACTCCATTTCGCAAGGCGGTTCACGCTGCGTTCGCTGCTTGCGGGGTCGGGCTCGATGACCCGAAATAAGGCTCTAGGGGTGGTATTGCACCCCCCACCTCCGCAGCCGGCGCACCACCCACCCGGTGGGTCCGCCGACCTCTCATTCATTACGCAATAAAAGCGTTCCGTTAACTTCTATACACGGACTGTGACCTTATTACAACTAACAAATGTTATTTTTGAAGCCATTTCATTATAAAAACGTATATGCAATATGCATGTGCATTATACAAGGTGGCTAGACGTGTCTTTAGTAATTTTGTAACTTAATTTATTATGCGCTAAAGTGTGTCTAATCTTGGAATTTGTTACGCTGGTTTTCAACACATTTACTGTTTTCCTAGACAACACTTTCTTAGCATACTTTTTGTCTTCTAATCTAACAAATTTAGCTGAGCGGTGCACATTGAATTTGTTGTATTTTTTTTTTAATTTCGAGGCTAATACATGTCTTTGGGCAATTTGTTTTATATAAATACTGAAAGTGAAATTCTCTAATATAAATGATTTACTTCTACATATTAACATGCCGTAAAATCTTTTAATTATTCCTCTACAATATGATGAATGACAAAGTACGAATACTATACGGCCTTGATGGTCTAGTGACTCTAGTGGATAGCATGTGTGGCCTCTCACCGCATGGTTTCGGGTTCGATTCCTTGGCGGAAAAAATCTATAAAGAAATTTTAAATAGCAGCTCAGAGTTGGATTTGTGCTCGGTGGACGGCGATAGGCTCGCCCCCTATCAAATGTAAACATAACAGTAGAATTGTGGGTATTCTACACCTCTGCCGTACTTCTGGGTGTTTTATGAGAGAATATAATATTATTGTCAAAATTAAATAATGTTAGAGCAAACTTGGAAGGTTATATTCCCTGATCACCGATATCCCCTCGCTCTCACTAATTGAGTTAGGGAGGTGCGGCCGTGGCTTCGGTCCATAGTTTCGGCATCTAGGTTATACGTATATCGAAAGTCACACAAGTTAGATCAGGTATAAGGGTTTTATAAGAGTTTTTTAGGGATATTTTAATATGCAGGTAACGGAATTTATGGAGCTTTCTTACATTTTAGCATATGACGTTTTGGGATAATCCCCATTTAGGCTGGTCAACCTGTCCTGTATTGACGTTTCAGGATATGTCTTGGATAGTTTTAAACAACGTACTGAGTTTTAAAAGAGAAGGTAAAAAGGGTACGAGGAAGGGTACGAGGGTAAGAGTCTCGCTAATGTTATGTCCGTCCGACGTTGCATGCATACTTGTAGTCCACCTGATGGTAAGTGGTAATCCCGACCTTTAAATATTATTAGGTAAATGCAAGAAATTGCAGATGCGTTGCTTCATCTTTGAGCTATTGGGGATATTATAGGTAATTTCAGGGCCTTTAAGAGCAATCAATTGAAGAATTCAAACTGCCCAACACCAGCATCTTTCATTATTATGTTTCGTACAACCTTTAAGTAGAAATGCCGTTTTAAGGACGCAGGTCCTACCGATCCCATTTTTTTTTCAACTGTTCCTGAGTATAATTTGCTATGCAGAGCTAAATGCTATAAAATTATCAATTAGAAGTAGAACTTTATAGTTATATCCAAACGATAGTACCGTTATTTGCCTATTTTGTCATTAATATTAATATAAGAGTTCGAATGTTTTCTTTTTCTAATCGTAACATAATGCCTTCTAGTGCAAGTTGTTTGTTTGGTATTTGATAAGAACAAAAATGTACATGTAGGTACCTATTACACTCAGTATGTGCATCGAAGTTGATGTCGGTTATGCATATTTTGGCAATTTGCCCAATAATACTGTTTCAAGATAGTATTATTGGGCATACTGCCAAAAGAAAATAATTATTATATTTTACAATAAGTACGAGAGAAAGTACATTGTTTCTTTTCAGCACTTACAGACGTTTGTTTTCTTCCATAAACTTATAATAATACTAGCTGTTGCCATGCCCGCGACTTTGTTCGCGTGGGATTTGTTGATCCCCGAGGTTTTACCCGAGGCAAACGTTTTGCTCTGTTACTTTGGTGCCATGCATTGTGCTTTGATGTAAACATACTTTTTACTTTAAAACCATAAATTATACTCTTAAGAATATTTTTAAGGCAAATTGAGTTTTAGAAGTTTATTTATTTTTCGTGTTTTAATCTTCATAAATGCCGAACTTCCATTCAATCGTTAAACCCTTTATAACCCTTTTAGGGGTCAAAAAATGCTGCCCAGGGCTGACTCAGAAGGGTGGGCAGAGGTGTATAACACTCACATTTCTCGTCTTATGCTTAGGTCCCATGGGATAGGAGGTGAGCCTATCACCACCCACCGGGCATAATTCCAACTACGTGCTGCTATTGTGAATTTCATATAAAATTCTAAATGTAATATTTTTTTGTCAAATTCTAAATATTTTTAATACATATTTGAAATCTTTAGCCCAGTCTAGCAGACGATAGAAATCTATCGATAAGTATCTATGATATCAATGCAGCCCGCAGAGCTCAAGACTAGGCATCTATTGTGGTACCCTCAGGTCAAACGTTAGGGCATATTACGCAGTTTCTAATAATACGAGGCGAGGCGCCATTCCAGCCGCGTGCCTACAATTTGTTGTAATTCAATCATGGATACTCCTATCTTGTTTAGAGAATCTTATCCTACCAAATTAAAAAATTCTTATTTGAAAATAATATCTGCTTCGTAATAAGCGCTCTTATCATCAGTACAATAAAACTAAAGAGTATGTTTTTAATGTCTAAATAACAATGTTTTTTTTACCGGTTTAGTTTTTCACCCTAATCGAGATTTTTTTTTGTCTGTTAGTATCGGCTAGTCGTCTAAACAGCTGGACTGATTTTGGTAAAATTGTAGAAGCAGGTAACTGACTATAATGAGCGACTATACTTTTTATCGATGTCACGCAGACAAAACCGTGGTAGAAAGTTTGTTAGTTTGTTTGATAGTGCTAATCTTGTGAAGTAAAGCTCGGAATTGCGCAGCGATAACCGAGTGGGAGACCGTAGGACTGCGAAGTTAAAGGTCTCGCGTTCGAACCCACGGCACACACCTCTCGTCTTTTCGAAGATATGTGTGTATTTATCATATAATTATCGCTCGCTAACGGTGAAGGATAACATCGTGAGGAAACCTACATGCCTGAGAGTGCCTAAAAAGTGCTCGAGGGTGTGTGAAGTCTACCAATCCGCACTTGGCCAGCGTGGTGGACTATTGCCTAACCCTTCTCATCATGAGAAGAGACCCGAGCCCAGCAGTGGGACATGTAATAAATACGCCCCCTGCTATTATTATAATAAAGCTCGGATTTAACCATTTTTTTTATTTTTTATTTTATTTTATAACTTTGAATGGTTGGAAAAAAAATGGTTGCTCTAACTATTAAAACAAAATTTACTTGAAGGTTTTTCAAACTACCGTTTTTATAATATAATATTCTGATTATCATTAACATTTTAATCATGCAAAAATAAACACATAATCTTTGCGATTTAAATACCTGTACATTAGATATTATTAACAATAACCTCGAATAAAGTAACCAATTGAACAAAACATGCACCGACACATGTTATTTCATAACAAGAAATACAAAGATCGTCATATCACGTAACAGACATAAAATCCATTCGGTTTCTGCACTCACTCCACCAGACTAACACAAAGGATGTTATATAATCCATTGTGTAGATGTCAACTTGCCTAAAATGTTCGGCTAAGTCCGTTCACCTCTCACGCAATGCCATCGGCCGGGGGGAGAAGCACTGAAGCCCCCCTTACAGGAATTTTGAAGCCCCCTTTATGTCAATGCCTTTATAATTCGAGAACATCGCTCCAATTGCAGACTGGGCAATGAACTTCAAGTAACGCACACATATCTACATAATATATCTGTCAACTATAACGAAGCTCGAAGCTAAAAAAATATTAACTGTGAGGGTAGTACGATTTACCTTTGCAATTTTAAAACCGTTCTTACTGTTTTTTGTTCAAACTGAGTACAGTTGAAGCGCTTCAAGTCGGTGTATGATTAAAATTTCCCTGATATGATTCCAAGGAGACGTTTGTTAATTCACTGTAACAATATCTATCCAAAGCACGGCATGA
This sequence comes from Hypena proboscidalis, assembly GCA_905147285.1. Lineage (NCBI taxonomy): Eukaryota > Metazoa > Arthropoda > Insecta > Lepidoptera > Erebidae > Hypena > Hypena proboscidalis. The sequence continues at coordinate 15,319,219 of LR990131.1, forward strand.
GTTTGTGTCGTGCACCGCATCGCGTCCAATCTTATCTCAACTTTTAATAACAGCCCTCACCACGCTGTATAAAAATTCATGTAAAACTTAACTAACATGGGAAAAGTGACGTGAACGATGCAGACGTTGCTCTGCTTTGAATATTTGTGAAGTGCTTAATTTATGCAGTACTCATAAATTTAAATTAAATTATTTGTTACATCTGATATTCATTTGCATTGCATTAGAACTTCAGCTACTTTTATTTGTGAACTTAATTAGTTTGTATTAATTAACTTCTGTCCTTAATTCACGGGGTTAAGTCAGGTATGTTCTAAAGTAAAATAAGTAATTTTCTAAAAGGTGTTAATAATTTGTATTGATATAATCTCATTTAAGGGGAAGTAATAACGTGATAGTGCCCGTATAGTATAGTTTAGGGAATGAACTCTGCGAGTCTCTTCCATCCAAGTCAAATTCAAAATGGCTAGCTAATAGCTACAATGATATTTAAAAAAAAATTGTAAAAAGATAATCTTTATTCCTGATATACCCAACATCAATCTGAAAATCTATCTTACTGATGTGGTTTTTAGTTACACCTGTGATATCAGTGGGTAGATTATGTCCATGAGTGCATATCGTTCTGTGCCTTAAGAAGTTACCGCTGAGGGTAGTAAGGTTGGGATTGGGTGCGGTCGTGCGGCAGGGTCTGCGACCCTACGTCCTCGCTCCCGATCCAGGTTATCAACATCATCCCCCCACGCCTCTGCACTTCAGCAACCCACCCCCCTAAGAGCTGCAGGGATTTTCTAGAACATAATGTGGAAGACGCTTCTAACATAAGAGTGCGTTGACTTCTACCCACGCGAGAAAAATTCTACGGTAAGTTTAATTTTTTACCTATTTTTTGTACTAAGAATATTGCAGACTGTGAATTTATTTGAGCTACCGTCTTAAATTATGTTTTAATTTAAATGCAAATTCAACTATGACTAAGAATAATTCAACCGACTACCTACCACATACAAACGTTACCTTATGTAGGTAAGAAATATAAACATGTTTAGTTTTATTTTTAATTTTAACAATTTTTACTAGACCCTTTTAAGGTACAATGTTTTGAATAATACCAAATTGATTCAAATTGAAGCAAGCTTTAAGTTTATTTACTTGAAGGTTCCAGTCCAATCTTTGACTTTTACGAGCTCAGATTATCAAAGGTTTAATTAAATCACTTTCTTTATAAAAGTATCTTCTTCAGTTTCAATTTCAGTCATAAAATAGTATTTTACGCACAATATTGGAATGAAAATGATATTCTTTATAAATAGTTGTCGAGCCGGACTGCACTGCGTAGAACCACAAAGAGTGTTTGTGACAGCCGGCAGCCCCATCGGATGACAACACACCAATAACACGATTGGTTTAACATATACCTACGCATATACAGATGAGTACCTATAGCGAGACAGACAGAATGATTAGTTTTCAGAGATAAAAAAACTGAACGGAAAAGCTGAAATATATTTATAGAAGTTTTAACATCTCATACTCGATCACAAAAGCGTTTCTTTACGAAATTCTATATGCGTCGCTGCAGCTGAGGACTATAGTGTAATGCCTCATATACCAGTAATTTTAAGGCCTGGTCACACCACCAAACCAAAACACAGTAATATAAGCACTACTATTTGGCGGCAGGTGCCACGGTGGTGCTGGCGTCTTCGAGCTCGTTCACAAGAGCTCTACAACCAGTAGAAAAGCCTCATTACAAATACTTAATTATTGCTAATTTAATGTTTTTCTTCGCGTAATGTGTTTTTTTCCTTAAACGACCTGCAACAGTCCGTCATTCCACGATATTAATCACTCAATTAATATTTACAAGAGTGGTGTTTATCTAATTAAAATTCAAAATAAGCGAATAACACAAACTTATATAGAAAAGTAAATGGTGTAATTAATTTTGCATTAATTACTATGATCAATCATAGTGTTGGTGTTATGTATGTGTGTGTATCAATTATGAATGTTTTTTTCTATGCGCCATGCGAGTGGGTATATTGAAATTGCGATATTGCATGACAGTAGTTGGTACTGGCGACCGCGTGACAATGCGTCGTCCATAACACGTTAACGACTTGCCGGTTATATAAAAAATGAGCTTTTGTTATATATTCAGGAATGCCTGGATAAAGGAGTATGTTTCTTTAAACTTTCGCGATTTGAGAACATTTTTCAAAAATTAGACAGCGAGTCTTAATCGCGTAATTATTATTAAGGTAAATAAATGACTTGCATCATTCGTGGTCACGTGCCGACTGGTGAAGCTCAGCGTCATCTCCGTGAAGCGCGTATATTGTCCACTACCCTGACTTGATCGTCACAATTTTCACCTTTATAATTATTACGCAAGTTAGACCCGTTGTCAAATTTATGATTAAGGAGTATGGTTAAAAAATCTGCTGCTAAAAATATTTGCACTTTCTTATACTATTTATAAATGAGAATGATTGCAGGGATGGTGGGGTGGATAAGTGTTTATCACTGATGCAAGCAAACACTTTTTAACAAATAATGAACTTTGACTCACAGATAGATATCTCGGTTAAACCATCTTCTTCTCGTATCAATAACATAAAGGTAGTTACATGGATGCCGTCCAGTACTTAGCTAAGGCAATTTCATTTTCTGTAGCATTATTAAGGTCATAAAACTAGAGGCTAATGGGAAAACCATAATGAGCTATTTTTCAGTTTCTACCGTGCAGACAGAGGCGTGGGAGGCAGCTAGATTTATATAAAGTAATATATTGATTCTATGATCCTTGTTGGGGCCCCGCCAACTACTTATTGACTACGACTACTTAGGACGCCTTTATTTCTTTTATTTTATAGTTAACAAGCTGCGTCCCGCGGTGATTCCCGCGAAAAAAAAAATTGCATATCTAGGGAAATAGCGATTCATTTATATATATATTAACATAATATACATTACATGGGCAATTCGCGAGTTCTTCAAAGTGAATTGGCTAATCCTTTCACCACGATGGCAAGTCAAAATAAAATTTGACTCAGCCATCGACACGACGTAGAAGAAAAATTATATACATTACAGACATATCCAGAAGGGTGTGGCAAAGAGTATGGAAGAGTTTATTTCAAGCCTTTGAGCTCTTCATAAGGCAAATAACAGCTCATTTGAACTTTTTCTATAAATTAGGTGATATTGCCTCGTTGGTCTGTTGGTTAGCGTACGCGACCTTTCGACGCGAGGTCTCTGGGTTCGATTCCCGGGTCAGGCAAAAGTATTATTTTGGATTTTTTGTTAAGAAACCTTAGACATAGACATAGACATAGACATATTTATTGGTAATTTTTCGTTACAAGTCAATATTACAGTATTATAACACATTTACATTACAAAATAATATAATTAAAAAAATCTGAATTCAATAAAATAATAAGAATAATTATTTACACCCATTCTTTATAATCATATGGTCGTTGCTCGATGAGCCATGCCTTTAATTATTTTGAAATATTAATTTTTATAACTGGGATATATACCTAACAGGTGCAGTGTAGGTGTTATACAACTCTGCCATTTCTCTTTATCTATATAAATGATGTTATGTGATTCAAATGAGGTGATAACTGACAGTCTTTCAACCCGAAGTCTCTTTTATTTTTTTATATCTATTTTCAAAACCAGCAACCCCGTTCCTCTGTCCGTTGGCGCAATTTCCACAATGGCGTGATCATTAAAATAAAAAGCACTGAAAAGCACAAGTTCTGTGTGCATTAGGTGCATTCGGTGAGTCACGCAGCTCGGATGACACGCAACTCACTTGTCACGTCACTACGGATACTATAGGTAACATGTTTCTGAAACTGAAACTTTAACTTCATCCTTTAATACTGCCTTGTTAGTCTAGTGGTAGCGTATGCGGCATAGAAATCTTAATAACTAGTCAATAGAAATGCTATCGACTATCTTTTAACACTGGGACGCATGTCGCCGGTTTTCAAATACCACTTTTTGTATTCCTGCAAACAAAATTATTCTTTTTGGCGATGACATTAAGACGACAATTCCTCAACTCGCACTTATGTTCGATTAGACAAATGCGCTTGTATTCCTGCAAACAAAATTATTCTTTTTGCGATGACATTAAGACGACAATTCCTCAACTCGCACTTGTGTTTGACTTGACAGATGCGCGGCGACAAGGTCACGCGTCTTTGACATTTCTATTGCCTTATTATTAAGATTTCTATGGTATGCGGTCTCAGGTTCGATTCCCAGATCGCACAAAATTGTTATTTAAGATTTAAAATCAGCACGTAGTGTCCGGTGGATGGCGATAGGCCTTTCTCTTAGGGCCTTAACATAGCAGGGGAAATATGGGTATTGTTCACATCTGTCATAACACTCATAACCTGCCGGGTTATATAGGTGTCAGCGGTCGCAAATTATATCGCAAGACCATCGAAGCATTTCTTATTATGGTTGTGAATCGAATATTCCCAACTGTCATTGACCTCGCCAGACTCAAAGAGATAGCTTGCAATAATATTCAGCCTTTGACTAAATGGATATTCATTTAATTCTCATACAAAGCCTTGGTGTTATACCTGTAATTTGGTTCTGAATAGTTTTTGGTATGTTTAGTTTTAATTAAGGATTTAATTAATGATTTTGCTAGTCCGCCGAAGGGCTACAAATATTATGAATGTAATTTTTACCCTAGGGTTATGTTCGAAACGGAGACTTAAGTATTTTATGTTATTTTTTCGAAGGTAATAACGGTCAGGAGTAAAGAATGGGAATAGACGCGACTAGTGAAGAAGCGAAATATGTGGCTAAAAGAAGGGGAGGTCTACTCAGCACACGTCAGCTGGTAGACGCAGGCTGATGATGACGTCGATGAAATACAAAATTATTTTCCAATCTGCATTTAGTTAAGTAAAATATGCATTTGGTTAAGTAAAGGAATACTTAAGCTAACCTAGATTACCTTTGCATTATCCAGCAGTCAAATATCCATACCTTAAGGTCCTTGAAAGCCACCCTCATTTAAAGACTGTTCATAACTCCCTGCAGTTTTACGACACAGATATAAAAATCTCTAGAACTTTCGGAGAATCTATTGTAGGTATTTTTCGAGTGCAGAAAGACCGTCGCCTGCACTGAACATTGCACGCTATGATTGTAGGATTGCATGGCAGTCGACACCCCTTCGCTTTAATGCGACTACTTATACAACACGTATATTTTTTAATATTGTAAAACTGAACTGACACGAGCGCTTTGGCCGAAATAGAGCGCTAAGTGTAAGTGCAGACATGTTTTCCTCGTTTATGAGATGGTATAGTCTGCTCTGACCCGAGTAGACTTACGAACACTACACGATTTAATTTTACAGCAACTTAATATCTAAGTAAAACTTATTTTTTTAATGCCGAGATTTTTAACAACTATGAAGTTTGCTAAATTAAATAATTGTTTCAAACTCAAATTTAACTTATATTTATACCTTAACTAACTTATATTTATAAAAAATTTACTTATATATGAATACATCAAATATTTCAGTATTTGTATGTTTATCAAACAGATAATAAAATTGTTGAGCAAATCATACCCAAGATAAACGTATACCTATTATTATAAAAGTTTCTGAACGTTTTATTGACTCTGTGTTGGGGTCTGCCATAGAAAAAAAGATCGTTATTACTTATTACATATAACGTACCACAGATAATGGTTTCTACCACGAAACCCGAATGTGTGAATTGAATAATTTTCTATGTATTTCTTTTCACTACCGATGTGAAAGAGTCAAAGATAATAGAACCAATGTATTTCACATTTTGTTAAGCTTGTGTTAGATCCTGCGCACGCTGAAGTGACATCAATGACTTTCAAATTTCGAAGTCATTTTTCTTTACGCTCGAAGCAAACTAGAGTTTTAAAAAATAAAAACGCCTTTTCGAGCTACTAATGTAAAAATATGTTGTGTAAATATTTATTAAGACTCCATAGAGGATATATTCATGTTTATTTAACAAAATACTGCTATAACCAGAAATCCATAAAAAATATGTTAACATTGTCATTTCCATATTTACGTGAAAGGTAATATTATGTATAAATTGACTTTCGGACTAATTTAGTATTGTCCTTTCTTGTAAAGTTTTTTTTTCATATTCTGTAGTCATGCTACGTCATGTTGAGCAACGTGCATAACGTTTAGTTTTTTTTTATATTTTTTGACGAAAATGGAATATTAATAATAATAATAAATATTTCACAACTCACACACAACGCCATCTAGTCCCAAACTAAGCAGAGCTTGTAATATGGGTTCTAGAATAACTGATACTAATACATATACACTTTTTTTTTTTTGTAAATACATACATATTATACATAGAAACACCCAGACTAAGACAAACCCCCATGTTCATGCACACAAAGATTTGTCTTAAGTGGGAATCGAACCCACGACCTCGGCGTCGCAGGCAGGTACACTACCCACTCCGCCATCCGGTCGTCAAATTGTCAACAATATTGAACAGCCTTTAGCCGCTAGTTGGTAGTTTTTGTATAACAATAAGGCTTAAGTCAAACTATAACAATATGGAGCGATTTATTGTACTATAATATGTATAATGAATTTGAATAGTCTGAAAACTAACTGATAACAAAGGAACGAATCATAGTACCTATGGGTAAAATAATGTTCCCATTAAGAGAACACAATTGAAAACAATTGGTTAGCTGTTTTCAATACAAAAGTTATATGGTGTTTAATTTTAATATTAATAATTTCTTATCTATTTTATAGACAATTCATATCTAAAACACTAGAATGTATGTTTGGTAGTCCATTTTTCTAAATTATTATATTAATCTTGCAGTTTGTTGATTAAAATAATTTAGTCAAAATGGCCACAAACAATAAAATTATGCATTTTAGTGTTCAAGATATGATTTGTCTATAAAAATAGATAAAACCTTAATAATGTTATAGTTGCCATATTACATTAGAATGATTAAATAAATACCTTTGTCTCTGAATTAAATACGAGCCGGCTTTGTAACTAACTTCCATCTACGTCAAAACCATTTGAACAATAAATAAAACACATTAATACAATCCTTTTTTTCGAATAGAAATACATACATAAGTATTACAAGTTCATGTTATAGTATTAGTGATCGATCTCCACCGAAACGGCTAAATCGATTTTTATGAAAATATTTGAGTGTGTATACTTTATTTAAATAAACTTTATTCATAATGTTCTAATCTGTAATTTTGTGTATACAATAAAGAATTTGAATTTGAATAAGGTCTGAGTATATGTATATGTATATGTTTTTGTCAATTTTTTTATACCGCTGTGAAATGCAACACGGGTATAAGCTAGTATATTTTAAAAATATATTCACGTCCGTGTAGTCCTCTGTAGCATAATATAGCTTGTTTTCATCGCTAGTCTGTAGACACCTCGTTACATAGAATGATGCATTTTGTTTGGATGAGAATTAATTTAACTAAGCACCCATGTAGACGTCTAGATGGCGCCACTGTGCACAACTTCTTCGTCTGAACATTACATATTAATATATCAACGTTACGTTGCAATACTTGCAATATTAAATATAAATAAATATTTAACAACTCACACACAACGCCATCTAGTCCCAAACTAAGCAGAGCTTGTACTATAAGTACTATAATAACTGATACTAATACATATATACTTTTCTTTTGTAAATACATACTTATTATACATAGAAACACACAGTCTAAGACAAACCCCGATGTTCATGCACACAAAGATTTGTCTTAAGTGGGAATCGAACCCACGACCTCAGCGTCGCAGGCAGGTACACTACCCTCTCTGCCATCCGGTCGTATTACACAAAAAACATATCTTAAGTGCTTTGTTGGTCTAGTAGCTAACGTATCGCGTCACTCCGCGAGGTCCCGGGTTCCATTTCCGGGTCGAGCAAAAGTTTTTTCCGTCGGGCAATTTTCAATAGCAGCGTGAAGTTGGATTTGTGCCCGGGGAACGTCGATAGGCTCAAACCCTATCACATGGGACTTAAACATAACAGGTGAAATGTGGGTGATATACGCCTCTGCCACTACCTTTTGGGCAATATAGGCGTGATGTCATGTTATGCTACATACGTAAATAATTTACCTATAAATATTTTATGTTAGTGAGTAAAAATGCCAAAGGTAAATGCGGTATTTTTCAACTGCATGGGCTATTATGAAAATTGGTCACGCATGTCATAGGGCAGGGATGGTAAACCATTGACACGCGAGAATCAGATGACACAGCGTGAAAATGCTGTCTCTTGAAACCATGATTAACTTAAAGTAAGGCCACACGTTCTCAGAATGCTGGTATTTATTTTGGCCAGAAGTTGACCATACAACGTGGCAATGCTGCCAGCATTTTGGGAACGTTGCCCACTGGTAGCGGTCTTTTAGACTAGGTTTGTACATAGATTTAGATTTAGTCATCTATTTTTAGGTTAGTAGAAATTATGTTTTTATTTTTATTTTTGTGAACAAAGAAATAACCAGTTAAATATAAAAAAATATAACTTAAAGTCAAGTAATAGTCAAAGTGCGTAAACAATTAACCGACCAACTGGCAGAATCATGATATATTATCATGATTCTGCCAGTTGGTCAAAATCCATTTTTTATCATCTTTTAAAGATTTTATTTAATTTAGTGTATATTATTGTATTTATTCACGTATGTAATAATTATATTATATTATACATTTGATAAAGTTTTGTATAATATATCTTTGTACCTTTTGTATGTATTTTATGTATGCTTTATGTATTGATCTGTACTCGTTTCTTCCAAATATATGCACATCACCACTTCAGTTCCTTTTCTCGTATTATATTCAGTTCTGTTATATTCAGTTATATAGGTATATATAGTTCTCTGCACCACACTAGGTTGACTGTAAGAAAACGCCGAAAAGGTTTACCACCCCTGTCATAGGGAGTAGGTACTATTATTTCATGAGTAGCCTACTAAATGCACCATTGTTAGGCTTCTAATAAATTCCGAATGGTAACGAAACCTTGTTTGGATAACGTTTTATAGCGTGTCGATAGTTTTTAGTTCATTTATTGCCATTCTAAGTAACTATTACCAATGCTCACGAAGACCGAGTCTCTATACTAAGAAACAGTTGAAAAAGATATGAGACCGGCAGGATTTGAACCTGCGACCTTACTGCACACCGGGCAGCCGCTTTAGCCATCCAGCTACGGTCGTCTCTTACCAGAACCTTAAATTTCTCAAACGTATGATACGACATTTCGTGACGTCACGTTCATCCATTTGTATTTTTTAGCTAGTAAGTAAGTATAATTTGCTAAGCATAGCTAAATGCTATAAAAATGACCGAGTCTCTATCAATATGAATGTATATTTGGCTTACCTAAAACTGTGGCTTATATAATTTATTGTGAAGAATAAGACAAGTAAGTTATTCTAGTACCCATAGTACAAGCTCTACTTAGTTTGGGATTAGTTAGCGTTGTGTGTATGTTGTGTGATATTTATATATTTATTTAAATAATTATTTAGTACGTGGGAGCTTACTCACTCCTGGTTCTTGAACCATTAAATAGAGCTGCATAAAATCTTGAAATGTAGGAAACAGTAAATAATGTTAGGTTTATCTCGCATCAAAATATGAAAACTAAGACATAACATCACGCCTGTATTACTCAATTCCCAATACTCAATATCTTTATTGCGTTCCACAATGTTTTACAGATGGTATTATGAATAATGTAAGTACGGATCATCATAGTCCCTGTCGGGCAAGCCATCCACCGGGCAGAAATCTAACTTCGTGCTGCTATTGAGAATTTCTCTAAAGACGCGGAAAATTCCAAATAACACTTTTGCCCGACAGGGTATCGAACCCAAGACCCAGCAGTGAAAGACGCATTAAAAGTTGGAAAGGGGTGAGAAAAGTTTGCATTCTTAAACTCATACCGACAAATTAATTTTCATAGGACATGTTTATTGTTGCCATTTAACATTGACAGATGCCAAGCCTGTTCGCTTCAAACCTCGCATAAAAAGAAATGTAGCAACATTGTAACAAATTGTTGCGGAACCCTGGCATTCAAACACTTATTCAAAGGGAGTACATTCCCTGTAGTAAACGAATTAACTATCTCTTTTACTAAATAACTTCACAGAAATCAAATAGACAGGTATCCACTTAATACGATACCCTTTTATTTACCTTCTGCAAAGGAAACCTTGTAGACAGCAGTGAATTTATAAAAGAAAATGTTTAGATTAGCGATACATATTTTTTCATATTCAATCAATATTAGTTCCTTCATTCATTAGACATCCAAATAAAAACTCTTTAGTAATATTGTTATATTTAAAAAAATCGGATGTATAAAAAAATTGTATTCTTTTTAAAAATGTATCAGTTGTGTTGTTTCAGTTCCGTTTTTCAACAATAAACATGTAAGTATGTACAAATTATGACTAAAGGGCCAGTTTTTGAGATTTCGTAAAGATCTTCGACCCATATTATATAACCTGATCGAATTTTAAAGTGACACACAAGTTAACATTTGAAAAAAGAACACAGCTGTCACTTTCATTTCTGTGTGTAATATGTTTATTCCACCAATAATAATAGTAGCCCTGTATCTAGTACATGTCCCACTGCTGGGCTCGGGCCTCTTCTCATGATGAGAAGGGTTAGGCTATAGTCCACCACGCTGGCCAAGTGCGGGTTGGTAGACTTCACACACTCTCGAGCACTTATTAGGCACTCTAAAGCATGTAGGTTTCCTCACGATATTTTCCTTCACCGTTAGCAAGCGATAATTTATATGGTAAATACACACATATCTTCGAAAAGACGAGAGATGTGTGCCGTGGGTTCGAACCCGAGACCTTTAACTTAGCAGTCCTACGGTCTCCCACTCGGCTATCGCTGCTTGCTCCACCAATAAGATTTATCTAATTTCTGTGAAATTAGGGTTTAATCTGCTAAATATTCAAACATCACAAGCTGAATAACTTTGACTGACTTTCTTTATGGTTCTGTCCTTCATTCAACTAATCTACACAGTCCAAAGGTTCCGCAATGCCTATCAAATCGACCCATTGTTATGTAACCCAATCATTATCAGCTGCACTCTGCGTAGTACCACGCAATCCGACACGTGTGAAGTCCTACAAAGTAAAACAAACATTAAGGTGATCACGACTCACGAACATTCTGCACGTATTTTTTTAACATTGTAGAAAATCACACATTACCCGTTTACTGCCCTGGCGATTAACATAGCCTACACGTATGTGTTTACTTTATAGATAACACTCGAACGCGCCCAAGGTAATGTCACGGCTGAAAATAAATAAGTTAACATAACAACGCTATAGGATGATCTAAGTTTTTAGCATTGTACAGGTATATTATCATCCTCAATGACTCACATTTCACTTTCATTTCGGGCAGTTCACATATGATTCCAGACTCCATGCTGAGATTCCATATTAAGACTTTACCGACTGCACTAACGACGTTCTGGAACACTTAAATGATAAGAGTATGGCTGAGTTGTATAACACCTAAACTTCACTTGTTATGTTTAGGTCCCATGGGATAGGGGGTGAGCCTATCGTCATTCGCCGGGCACAATTCCAACTCCTAGCTGCTAATGTGAATTTCCTGACGGAAAGTTCACAAATAACACTTTGCCAGACCCGGGAATCGAACCCGAGACCTTGCAGTGTGAGGCGCATACACTTAACACTATCCATCGAGGCAGTAAGAATATAAATGATCGACCTTGAGAGAATAATAGATGTACGCACATACATATACATCAGACATCAAATATATCAACCTAAACGTATTTACTAATACATTTAAAAACATTTTTTTTTCTGTTTTCAGAAGTCAATTGCCCTTTGTATATTTGAACTTTTATCAATTTGGATGTAATATAATTGGCGTTTAAGGAGCAGGGGCCATTGCCAAAATATGGCCTCCTTTTGAGCCGGTTTAGGGTTCCAGTTCCATCAAGTAGTTGGTATGCTAGTGGATTTGGGTAGACTGCAAGGCGGTCAAAGTATCGTTTCTTATGCTTGTTGACTTTTTCGAGGATGGAAGGAGTATTGAGGTATTTAAAAACTTGAAGATGTCTTTAATCGAATCCAGTAATAATAATTACCGACGGCGATCAAATTTAATACAAGACACTGTCATTGCAAAACGCCTGATCGACGCTTCTCGCGACCGGAAGGCTGGTTTTTACTTCGCCCAGCGATTAAGCATTGCCATTCAACGTGGCAATGCTGCCAGCCTTCTGGCCACGGTGTCTGCTGTGGACAGTGATGCGGAGGAATTTTATGACGCATAATGTAATTATTTTATTTTATTTATTAATTGTATGTGTGTATTTTATATAGTGTTATTATTAGTCGTTAGTTATTTTTAGTTATATTATTTTTGTGTAAATTACTATACTACTAACTATTAGATAATAGACACTGTCAGTTTCGTTAGTGACCGAAAATAAACAAATAAATCGGCGAAATGTAAACGTCCTCCTTTTAAAGTCGATTAAAAACAATTGGCAATTGAAAAAGACAGTGTTTCAGTGTCTAGCTAGATCTCACTGAGCTCGACACTCGGATCTGGCACTTGAATTCATTTAAATTCACATGTGTGAAAGTGAATTGGCGCTTCGCGAACTTACTGTACTTGAAATATTTTGGTTATAAACTTCCTGGCGCTTTCAGTCGGTAGGTACATGAAGTCCTTTTGTTGTCAGTTACATTTCTTATTTTGTATCCCAAATAAAATTTCTATGTCAAATTAATTACTAGAATGGAGACATATTTTCATAATAAAAATATTTTACAACAAACTAATAGTAGGTATTTTGTAAAACAAAAAATATTAGACACGTAAATTTATTTTTAAGTTTAGAATTAGGTACTTTATTTATTTAAATATTGACATTACTAACCTAAGTACAATTGAAACGTTACAACTAATTAAAGAAATACCTAACTATAAATACATCAAATAAAAGAATAATATAAAATTATTAAATAAACCAAAACTCGTAAAAATTCAGGTGTAAAAAAATACGTTCGCATCGATGTCTACCGCAGTTAACGTGCCCAGAAGACGGGATACATTGCCACGTTGTATGGCAATGCTGTTCCTTTTTCCAAAGTAGACGCCAGATTTTGGTCACGTGAAGAGTCAACTAATCTTTTTAAATCTCTTTAAAAAGAGAACGAACGCGAGAAAAAGAAAGACATATAAAAGTATTCCTATTATGGGTTTCTTCGCTAGTCGTCTTGGTCATAATCGAATCTATTCTCGACTACTAGCGCTGTCAAAAGTTAATTAAGGACTTGGCTAAAATAGTAAAAATTGACATCATTTACGACTTTAAATTCTTTGATATGTGTTTTTTCGAACTAAAAGTCACTTGTGTTAGCGCTCACCGCTGGCACTTGGGTTTCTGAAACGCTTTGAGGAACCAAAATACAGAGCGAGTGTTTGTTAATTTTTAGGCTCTGAATTCTTTTCCATTTTCGCCCACTTTACTGGGCTAGGTTTTAACCAACAAGCACATTTTTAGATCCTGAACTGGTAATGAGAGAATTAAGTATGACGGTGCCATAAAGCCCAGGATTAAGAAATAAGTGTTTTGTACTGCCGAGCACCGTGTTTTCATACAAACGTAATATGGGTTTAACTTTAATATTATTAAGTTTTTATCTATTTTTATTGATTAAATATATTCGAAACACTAAAATGCATGTTTGTTCGTGGTTATTTGTCCCAGCCCATATTACTTTTGCATGAAAAACAGCCAAGCAATTGTTTCCCCTTAAGTATTCTAGTAGTAATAGTATTTATATTTTTTCGCGTCAAAACCTTAGCAGAAAATAAGGGAGATACACAACCATGTCATACAAATTACACATGGCTTAAATATATTCTATACTATTATCACATTATTCAGTGTAGTGGCAAATCACAAGCTACTGTTGATGATCATCATCAAATTAATATTTCCATCCGCTGAAAACATAAAATCACTCACTAATGGGCAAATAAACGAACCAGCAAACAGCTTTCTTATAAAAATAAGCCTCACAAAAAACGTAGACAGGTAAAATATAAAATAGTTAACGATGTAATAGCCTTTCTTACATAGTTTTATTTCATTAGCATAGCTATCAGATATCCGCGGCAATAGAAAATAATTGTATCGGCCATATTTTATTTGCGAAGCTCGGCAACCGACGACGGTAATTAGCGATTTGCATGTAGTCGATGGTCAATTAGTTGTCTCCGCTCCACTTGCCCCTGTTCCCCTTCCAACTCCGCCTGAGGTTCGAATTGGCATACCGTCTACTTAGCAACTGCCACAGAATACATTTTATGACTTTAACACAACTCACTGAAAACCGCAGTGGTACAATCTTTAGAAGACTACTTTTCTCTGCTGTGTGCTCATTTTGGATGGTGGAGAAAATTCAGTGTTGCAATACGGACAGTCGGAAAAGCGCCGGATTTTACGAGCACTTGCGACTTCTAACGACATTCGTCTCGCATTAAGTAGGGAAATAGGAAGGATAATACCCGAACGTTGCAGTTTGTGGATTTAAGTTTGGTACCTAAATGATGGCAGCTTTGGACAATTACTTGCGGAATAGATATTTTACTGTCTATAGTCTATAAAGCTTTATATAATTTATGTTATTGAATGAGTGCACGGTTGACGTGGTGGTTAAAGCGGTCGCCTCGCCGCTTTCAACTGCGCTGGTGTTGTGGGTTCGATTCCCACATGATACAAATCTATGTGTGATTCGCAAAGATTTATTCTGACTCTGGGTGTGCTCTGTGTATGTGAAATGTATGTTTGTGAACACCCCCGCGACACAGGAGTTATTCCTAGTGCGGGCGACGTGTTTTATAAAAAAAAAAATTATATAGAATTAAAATCGCTTATTATTTTAGGCTCTAAGTTCTTATAACATCACTAATTTGGGTTTGGTTTTAGATCATGCATAAAAAGACTAATTATTTATGAAGTTTAAGGGCTTTATATTTTATAATTATTTCATTCAAGTGGTCGTGGTAAGCCTTTGTAGTATGCCGTAAAAAATTGCCCCGACCTATTTTTATATCCACGAAATACTCGTAAAAACATCAAAAAATATTTTTTTTCTCGAAATTCTTCTGTAGGTAATTATATTATTATAATTATTTTAAACAAATGACGAAAGTTTAAAGTTCAACAACATTTTACTCACCCTGAGCATCAAACCGGGGATCTTACGACCCGCGGCCGTTCGTTATCGAGCAGTTAAACTTTATCTATTTCATCCAGAATAATCTAGATCTTTCCATCGACAGAAGCCAATTAACGTAACAATTAGTTTATTTTAATTGTTGACTTTAATAAAATACTTTTTATCGTTGACTTTTATTACAAAAAACTGTAAGACATGCCATTGAGAACTCAGTTGGTAAATTTATAAATATAACTATAGTGTACATACACTTATTATTATAATAAATCTGAAAATTTGTGATGCCTGTAAAATGAAGATATTTAAGAAAAATTAATACGAGGGGTCTTCAAAACACCAATAGAGGCCAAAACATATTTTTGTCTATCTGTATGTTCGCATGCGCATCATTATGCGTATGATTATGTTTTATCTTTTTATTTTATATATTAGATAGTCGGTGTAAGTTCATTTGAGAGGTACGTCAATTTTAAAGGAAAATGCGTGAATTTTACACATTGCTCCTTACATGACGTAAATTAACAATAACATAGCTCTTTTGGTAATTTTGCTTACCAAGGGGGTATATTTGAGGTTGTACGTTTATATAAAAAGATATTACATTTTTAAAGAATTTTACGAAATTTTGCAAAAAAAAAACGAAAATTCCACTCCCCAAGGGGGTAAATTTGGGGTTTAATAGTGTATGAGGAGTAAGTGCCTCAATTTTGTAGGACGACCGCAACATCTGAGGTTAGCCTACAAAATAATCTGTCCTTTCTGAGATTTAAAAAAGGTTAACTTCCAAATCATCTTTTACAATACTAATTACAGAAGATATTTTTTTTTATTTCTACTACAGCTCGGCACAGGCCTTACTCATCAAATGGCTACTACTAAGAAATGTAAGCATATTGATGACTGCGCTTCTAGGCGAAAAATATGCGTTTAATTGTTGATAATTGCGATAATTAAGAAGTCTTATGAACAGAGACATAGCAACCTGTGTGGCTGGCAGACATACCTCGTGTGTCGAACCGTTACTAATGTGTCTTATTCAAAGTTTGCGTGGAACTATGGCTTCTAAGAAATATATAGTATTTCGACGTTTTTATCCACTTTTATAATTACTAGCGCCGCTTGCCAGGAAGAATGAACAAGCCGTTTCATAAATTATGTCCATTTTTTTACGTCTGATACCCACGTCTTATATGTATATTTTTCACTTTCAATATTTATCTTCTCCTATACATATAATAAAATTGTAAATTTAGCTGCTCTGTACATTGAGTATATTTAAGAAATGATCATACGAGAGAACTTTATAACAGCAGTAGAAGCCAAGACAATTTTCTTTTTATCTGTCTCTTTGTCTGTTTTTACGCGCATCACGCAAGAACTACTGCATGGAATAGGATGCAGTTTTAACAATTGTGTAGCTGGAGGTCTAACTTAAATACTGGTATATGTTCAATATTTTTATTTATCCAAAAAGGGGTAAATTAGGTGGAAAAATTTTATATGAGTGATTCCTCAATTGAAAAGGGAAATAAATCAAATTCTTCATACAATCAAAGTCTTGTTAGATTCCGAATACTCTATGCTGAGTATCGTAATTTCTGGACAGACAATAGCTATTATTACACATATACAGCATATATTCCATGATTAACACCTAATTCTTACGATCGTAATTTTATGCATAAATAATAAATAAAATTCACAACAAATGACCTTCTTCTATACAAGAGGACTTTGTTATCTACCAGAAGATTTTGTTATTGACAAGCTCGAAGAAGGAAATATTACCGTCTCACCTTTAACTTACACCTTTTCCAACACTTTTAGATAGAAAGGAAATAAAAAAATATAATACATACTTTAACTAAAATAACAAATTTGAATGTCAAAAAAACAATAGCGCCGCTTGAAAGCAAATTGCCAGCATCTACAAAATTTTATAATATCGTAGAATAATGATTGACAATATAAATTCGCACAATTTGTGCCAGCGTTTTTGCAACGACAGTGACATTTTCCACAATTTCCCCAATATTTAGGTGTCAGTTATCTCGCCGCGTTCGTTTATCGTAGGAAGTTAGGCGGGTGCGAGACGCCGCGTGGCGAGGTGCTCAGGGGCGCCATCTAGACGTCTACATTGGCGCCCTGCACTCGCCACCCGCTAAATTAATCTCGTCTACGAATTACGGCAACACTCTGACGTATAAATATAGTATAATCAACGTCTCAAATTTACAAAAAGATTTATCCATGCTTTTGTTCCTAAAAGTTTGATCAATTTAAACTTAACCGTCTTTAAAAATAGTTACATATCCGAACATTTTCATTTCTCTAAAAAACTTCGTAGCTAATTTTAGCTACATTTTTATTCATAGAATAGTAAGATTATGATAGCGATATCACAAAAGCACTACCACTTTGAAACGTTCAAATATCCCAGTTCAGTCACGGCACAATTTCGGAGCTAATTTCAACAATGTCGTTATAAATTCAGAGCTTGGTCGTAGGCAGACTTTGCCTGAACCGTACTATATTCACATGGGTAATTTACTATTACTATATAGTACATACTAACTCTTAATAAGCTTAGAATTATTACATACGTGGGTGTAATAATTCATATTATTATTTAGATTCTTACGTAGCAATTTAGGTTAATATAATATTACTTATTAGCCTTGTAAATAAGGTATCATAATTTTAATAATTGATTTCATATAATAAAATAAATAAAAAAGTGTATGTGTGTGCATACTGTAACAATCTACGGGTTAAGCAATAAATAAATAAATAAATAAATATTTCACAACTCACACAGAACGCCATCTAGTCCCAAACTAAGCAGAGCTTGTAATATGGGTACTAGAATAACTGATACTAATACATATGAACCCAATGGCTTGGCGCGTGACGATGGGAAGAGACCAGACGGTATGTCGTTATTGCCTTGGAAGTTAGGTAGGCCTTTGGTGTGGGACGCAACTTGCGTCGACACCCTTGCGCCATCACATCTGCCAAGCACAACCGCTTGTGCTGGCGCTGCTGCTGCATCCGCGGAGACTCTCAAGCGGCGCAAATACGACAACCTTCTTGGTAGTTACGTGTTTGAGCCGTTTGGGGTCGAAACGCTTGGGCCGTGGGGTCCACGTGCACGCGCATTATTTCATGAAATATCCAAAAGATTGGTTGACGCTTCACGTGACCCGAAGGCTGGCTTTTATCTTGCACAAAGAATTAGCATTGCCATTCAACGTGGCAATGCCGCCAGCCTTCGGGGCACGTTTGCCGTTGACAGTGATGCGGACGAGTATTTCGATGCCTAATCTTATTATTATTTTTATTATCTGTTGAAATTATTATTATTATATTTTTATTATTTTAGTTGTGTAAATATTTTAACCTATTGTATTAATTTCTGGTTTATAAGAACTAAAGGTGTCGAATTGTGCAAATAATAAAGATACAAAAAATACATATATATACTTTTCTTGTAAATACATACACATTATACATAGAAACACCCAGACTAAGACAAACCCCCATGTTCATGCACACAAAGATTTGTCTTAAGTGGGAATCGACCCCACGACCTCGGCGTCGCAGGCAGGTACACTACCCACTCCGCCATCCGGCAATGCTGATAACTAGTCTAACAAAGAGTATCATCAATACATCGTATCATCTTGTACTGGGTTGTAAAGGTCTAAAGGCAGTCGCTTCTAATTAAATACTGGTATTCTCCTAAAGCAATTAGTCTAGAAGCTAACTCCAATAACGATCTGGAATTATTTAGGGGGATATTCTTATTAAAAAAAAAATGGGGGAAAAGGTTTAGAGAATGGATGTAAATACATATTACGTCCATTCTCTGAACATTTTTCCTGTAAAACTAATTAAGAATGTGACTAAATAACATTAAACGTGTAACACAACTACATTTATGTGAAGACAAGCCTCGGCTTAGCTTGGGCACCAGTCTCCCACAATAACAAATTTGACTGTACTTGTATCTTAGCAAATGATTTTATGTATTTAATTTTTGTTGTGGTGAGAAAATAAATATATTGTCTATTGTCTATTGAAGTACGATAGCTGGAAAGTCCTAATAAACATGCCCTCAAACTGCAGTTACCAATTACCACCATAAAACTACAAGATCATTGGCTACATGCGTCTTACAAAAAACCTACTTACATACACGTGTTTCTAATAAAATTTTATACTCACGGACGTAGGACTATAACTCTAAAATTATATGTGCGATTACATGAATGCATGTATGCGTACATTGACTTTACAATACATGTTGTGTAATGCATTGTGTCATACAGGATGTTCTGTCAGTCATGGCCACACTATAATCTGTATTTATAACTTATCACTTTCAGTGGGTGAAATGTATTTTCAAATATCTTTAGAATATTTTTATTAAAACTGACGTGAATTTGTTACATTATTCAAATTATGAAATACTGGTTTTACTCACGTAATGTTGGTCGATTTAGTCGACCGCGGTTTCGCCTATACTATACTTTTAGGCATCTTCAAGAGAGTGCGACACGTCGCGCCTGAGTCGCAGCCAGTCTTGCACTGTAAATCTTTAGAATAGACAAAAGAATGACGTAAAAAAGTGGTATTTGGGTATTTTACAGAGGGACCTTGCTAGAATCCACGACAGCACTCATCCGCGACGGCAATAGTCGGAACTAAATGTAAATGACCAATAGGAGGAGGAAAAGACCAAATATTCCTCATTTTATTGGTCAGCTGACAAACTGAAGCTTAACGCAGATCGGTAATGAGTTCTGGCGGCCACTCTATTACTTTAAGCCAGTCAAATGCGGTTCAAAAATTAAACGATTTTGTTTGGAGACAACTGTCAAAACTGTAAGTGATCAGTACCATATTTAATAAAGGTGAAATCCAACAATTTTGTCACTCTTTGACAAGTTTGTCCAGGCTGTCCGTCAAACAGTCGGCATTGCATATTTTTTATTAAAAAAATACAGAATTGGCGCAGAACAAAGTCTCATAAGGTTTTAATATTGTGAACTACAAATGCAAACAACAGCGGACTCAACCTTGATCGAATCTTGACATCAACTCGCGTTGTTAAGTTACTCGTAACTTGACACCGCGCCAGACTCAACGCTTCTGACGGGTTTCGATTTCCTCAGTGAAGATAAAATGTAGGTGAAGGCGGCTTGTATTGGAAAATGGATTTACAGAAAGAGATGTAAGCAAATAAAGGAATATTTAGCATACCTAGCTTCCTAGAGTATTCAAGTTGAAGTTAAGCTAACAGAGCTTTCCAAGACTCAGGCCCAATTTTAGGAGGTCCTGATAAGATTTCGTATTTTTCAAAAAAAAAAATACATTTCATCTGTCAAAAAGTCTTGTTACCGTATTCTGGCCCTTATTCATAACGGGTGAAACTGACTCTTAAAATAGTGGCAAGAGTAAGAAAATAATTAAGTTTTAATTAGCGGAAAACTTTAAGCTTAATGCTTTATGTTTCAACTATATCATAATGTGGTTTGGTTTGTTTAACATTGTTCGATAAACTTACATTTACCCTATAACAGAATCTTCATGAAATCAAAAGTTAGGTCTAACTTCTAAAACTCTAGAATCTAAAAAGATTTTAGAAGTTTACGGCTAAATAAAGTACAGTAATGGTAGTTAGGAATTCGCAGTTCGAACGAAGCGTCTGGTAGCATACGGTTTGGTAGCAAAGCGCTTGGTAGCCTAGCTTCGCGTCGGTACTACTGGATACCGGGTGCATTTATGAAGATTTGCGTGAAACATGGTCAGTGAGTAAGGTGCATCTGCTCAAGTGAAGCCACGAGCCGAACTGGAGTCTGATCGATGCGAAATAGAGATAATGGCACATTCGAGATATCGTTACGTCATTTATTATGTTTGTGAGTACATGTAAACTTTGAGGCCTGTATAATAAATGTATCTTATATAAATTAAAACACTCAAACAATGACATTTACTTTAAATAGACAATGAGAGTTGTGGGGAAGTAAGAACTTAAGTAAAATCGGTGTTCTTGTCGTAATTATTTTTAAGGGAAATGCTCTCAAAAATATGTTTTGGTAAGCATAGATTGATAGACTGAATTTTAATACCTTGTACATTTATCCAATACTTACCGTCTATAATAGTCCGAATAGTCTAAATGACAATATCAGCCTTTCAAAAGGCATTTTAGGTGATATTTCATTTTTGTATATTAAAAAAATGTTTAAAGGTTTTTAAATATGATTTCGAGTAAAGAATTTATGAAATTATAGGTATAATAAGTTAATTTCACATAGCTTTTATTTCTACTTTACATATTCGGTATTCGAAACTCCTTCTAAATTACATCATACTGAATCAGATCTCTATAGTACAGAAGTGCAATCTCTATTGCATTAGAATCGGCTCCCGCACGGCTGCACCGAGATTAATTCTGTTTGGCGAAGGCATTTGTTCCCTGTCTCCTCACTTCGAACAATTTCACACGAGAAATGGCCACAAAAACCAAGGCAATTCTACGTAATTATTGTTATCGATGGAGCTGAACACATTACATGACATCGTTGGGTAGTAATGGTGCTGATGTAAATTATGAATGGAATATTTATTACTCGTTTGATTTGAGATTGACAAATATTCCCGTCCCGAAGAAGAGCTTCAGGGAGCTGTGCATTTCTGCTTAGTTTGGGACTAGATGTCGTCGTGTGAAAGTAGTGTGACAAAAAAAGGCGTCCAGTGAGCAGAACTCAATTTTGCAACGAGTCGTTTCAGTAAGCAAAACTCGTAGTAAAATCGAATTCTCGCTAGATGCAAAGTTGAGTTTTGCTCACTGGACGCCTTTTTGTCACACTTTTTTTTATGCTGGATAGGCACGCGTTTGACCACGATCTCACCTGATGGTAAGTGATGATGCGGTTACACTACTTTCACAACACGGCATCTAGTCCCAAACTAAGCAAAACTTGTACTATGAGTATTATTTTGAGCTGCTAAGGTGAAAATTAGTTGGTGCGACACGAGATCAAAGTTTGTTACGTAATTTTTTTTTTACTTCACTACGCTCACGATTCAACTCTAGGATCTTTTGCTTATTCGGGACTTAAGTTGGCACTTGAAAAAAATACGAACTTTTCTCTCAGTTTTACAAAAATAGCTATTTTGGAAGTATGAATCTCACTTCCTGTTAACACTTTTTGAGTGTTAGCTTTGTTAGGGTTTTGACACGAATTTGCTTCGGTGAGTCCTTTGAAATTACTAGCAACTATATTTTTTTTACAAAAATTATGTTAAATTATTTCATTTATTATTCCTTAGAACATTATTTAATTAATAAACAACAGTGACACGGCAATTAAGTTCGTTTTCGTCGAAATGATGGATGATTCCAATTATGGCAGAGCATTATTTAGATACCCACATTAAAAAAAAACAGTTTATGTTTACGGCCCAAGTAGTACCTAGTCCCAACGTGTTAGGGATACTGTTGGTTCCGTTCTATGAGGTAGCAAAGACCAACAAAGTAAGTAAAGTAAAGCTGAAAGACTTATATCTCACATCTCGCGGTAGTAACAAAAAGATCGTTAATTCAAGTATTACATAGAATAAGATCATTTCAAGAGGAAAATCCTTTGGTAGTTTTTCCTCCATAATCTCTGTCTGTACGACGCCGACGTTGATGGATGCAGCTGCACAAGAAACTAGCGTGCGCCCCACGACATTACCGTCCGAACTACTTTTAAAACTTCACAGGAAAATGTTTCAGCTACACTTTTTTGGCAATCCAACGAAGGTAAAAGAAAAAGTTTGAAAGCTAAATTCTAGGTAGATTATATTGACTAGTATTTTTTCATCTCGGCAGCTCGAAAAGGCGTTCTTTGTTGAGTGAAAACAGTGAGCAAAACTCTATTTTGATTCAAGCGTGAGGAAAAATTACTTCGAAATTTAAAAGTCATTGACGTCATTTCACTTCAATCAAAACTATCGTTGATCGCGTGTCACACACAAAAAGCACGAATTTTATATGCGAAAATCTCGTAAATGGTTTTAAGATATTCAATTTGTAATTAATATACAGATATAAAATACTGTGTGTTTAAAAATAATATCACGCAGACGAAGTAAAAAGATCGTTAGTCAAGTATTACATAACGTAGGAGAAAAATCCTTTGGTAGTTTTTCCTCTATACCTAATCTCTGACTATACGACGACGTTGATGGATGCAGCTGCACAAGAAACTAGTGTGCGCTCCACGACATTACCGTGTTAAACCAAACGAAAACCTTTGACTACCTTGATGGTCTAGTGGTTAGCGAATGCGCCTCTCACTGCGCGGTCTCGGGTTCGATTTTCGGGTCCGGCAAAGTTGAGTTGGCATTGTGCCCGGTGAATGACAATAGGCTCACTACCTATCCCATGCGGCCTACACATAACAGGTGAAGTGAGGGTGTTGGACGCCTCTGTCACACCCTTTTGTTAATATAGGCGTGATGGTATATGAAAAACTTTTAAACTGTTTGCATAAAGTGTTTCAGCTTTTTTTTTTGGACAGTGAAGCGTTTGAATGTTTAAAGGTGCACTGAAAAGTTTGTTAGCTAAATTCTACTGACCACTGAATAACGGTATAATAGAGTTTATTAATGTATTTAAATAAATAAATATCTCACTACTTACACACAACGCCATATAGTCCCAAACTAGAGCAGAGCTTGTATTGTGGGTACTAGAATAACTCTTCTTCTTCTTCGTCGTGTCGATGGCTGAGTCAAATTTTATTTTGACTTGCCATCGTGGTGAAAGGATTAGCCAATTCGCTTTGGAGAACTCGCGAATTGCCCAGGGTGCGCCGGACGTAGGGAATCGTTATGTACGTCACTCGGGGAGGCTAGAATAACTGATACTAATACATATTATTATATACTTTTCTTTTGTAAATACATACTTATTATACATAGAAACATCCAGACTAAGACAAACCTCCATGTTCATGCACACAAAGATTTGTCTTAAGCGGGAATCGAACCCGCGACTTCGGCGTCGCAGGCAGGTATAGTACCCACTCCGCCATCCGGTCGTCTTAACTAATTGTACTTAATACCTTACAAATTGTATACTATATTCAAATTAACTTAAATAAACTTGAACTTGATTAAATATAGTCATCATTTCCAGCGATGGTAAATGTTATCCATTTAACTCAGAATATTGTTAATACAAAAATCGTAGTTATTAGGTACATGGCGATCTTGAGGCACTGTCTAGTTAACTTTATAAAGGTAATGGTCAACCTTTAAACCAAATAATATTCATAACAAGACACGATACAGTTTACACCACATGAATATTTAGCCATACTAATATTCCTTCCCCTCGAAACACATCTCAGGATATTGCATTAATTACGGCTACGGTGATTTCACAGACAGCAAGCCTGGCGAGGGCTGGTCCACGCTATGATATCGCTTCACTGATCTCTTTTAAAATCCTTGTACATGATTTATTTATTTTATTTATTTATTTATTTTACAATGATCATTATATAGCTCACAGTCTTAAACCAAACGCAATACATAATGGAAAAACATAGTAAGAATAAAAAAATAAACTTTCTAAAATTAAATTAAATGAAAATAAAAAAAATTGCAATTATATAAAAGTAACAAATATTATTAAAATAACACATAGATCCAATATAATATAAAGTGTTCCTATAAAGCATAATTCCAATTAAATTATATTATAATATATTATAATTTATTATTATTGATATTATTATTGATAAATGCTATATACGCAGACCAGATGCATTCGTTGAGTGTAGATATAGAGAGATAGACTTTATATTATCTTCACTATACCGTACCGTAAGGAGAAGCTGCCTCCAGTGGGCAACACGCTCGACACGACATAGCACGCTCAACGGATTTGCTTATAGTCTATGACTGATCGCAGATTAACGCAAAAGAAAAAAAAAACTACACCGTACCAAATTACTTACCACATTATTCATCGAAATATACAAGCATAGTACTGAAATATTATTGATAATTTATGATAGCATTCAGCATTGCTTAGAAGTTATACTAAGAAACAGTAAAAAAAAAAACAATAAGAAGTTGAAACAAGGTACGCGTTCATTCTTTACAACATTTGTGCTGCAACTTCGCCATGTTGGTTTGTATCCTACTTAAGATAGGAACAAATGGATGAACGTGACGTCACGAAATGACGTAATATACAGTTGAGAAATTTGGGGACCTGGCGAGAGGCGACCGTAGCTGGTTGGTTAAAGCGACTGCCCGGTGTGCAGAAGGTCGCAGGTTCACATTCTGCCGATCCCATAAGTTTTTCAACTGTTTCTTAATACTGATATCATACACAAGACACGATACACTTATATCAGTATATTTACCGTCCATTAATGGTATTTCCCTTGAACGGATATCAGGATATTGCATTAATTACAGCTACGGAGATTTCGCAGACAGCGTGCCTGGGTAGGGAAGGTCCACGCTTTGATAACGCGCCACTGATCACTCTCTAAATCCTTATACATCGTTAAATGCGATACGCAGACTCAAGGTATTTGTAAAGTGTGGACCAACCCTAAACTTCTTATAGAATTGTATATTTTTATTTTTTTTATTAACCTATATCGTCCCATTGTTGGGCAAAGGTCTGCCACAAAGACTTCCATTCTTCCCTATCCGAAGCTTTTTTCTGCCAGTTTTCCAGAATTGTATATCCAACAATTATATTTTACCAACATAAAGTATTATTGTTGTTCGTATTAATCATGGTTTCTATTTGTTTTGAGTCATATTTGATTGTCGCGCCAAGGCATTGTTTACTATAAAATATTGGCCATTTCATGTGTAATTAAAAAATAAGGTAAATACCCGTTTATGAACACCATCATTTATGTTATTGATCGTAAAAGTCCATTATCTAATCAAAGCTTTAGCGTCACTTTATGGGTGTTAAATTTATAATAATAGATGTGCCAAGTAGTCGGCTTACTACAAATGCCAATAATCTAGGATTAATATTATACGAAGGATTTACTCTCTTGAAAAATCAAAGGCTATCTTTTTATCTTCTTTTTCCAATCCACAAAGACTTACGTACCAGCTCACAATCAAAAATTAATTTCGGCACATATTTGTCTTTCACGGACTTTCCAGAAGGTTTTAACAAAGACTTGTTCCTCTCATAATGCATAAGCCGGCCCTTTTCATGCATTCTCTCCTTTCCCGTCTACGTTTCTTTATTTGTGGAAAAGTGAATTATTTTGAAGTAACCCGGAGTCCCGGACATGTTTGTTATGGAGCCCGGCTCCGTCTGTACAAAGTCGGCAAAGTGTGTTTGTCGAGCAGCGAAGCCCGACCGGCTGTCGCGTCGCACTTGTCAAACTGTCCAACCACCACTGAAAAAGTAAACTAGTTCAAACCAGAATAAAATCTGTGCGGTTCGAACGCATATAATATTTCATTTTTAGATAATAGAATGGGAGCATTTTCTTAGACAAAGATTTTCGTTGTTTGGCGCGAAGTGTAAGTAGCGCCACGCCATCTGTTACGTGATGTTGGAAATTAAGGAAATTGAAAACATGCATGATTCATACTAGTGCTATCATGGTGATTACTAGGTAGGTACCAACTTAGTTTTTAACGTAATGCTTATGCAATCTTTTTAAGCAAGTCTCCGGAGTAGGTTAATTTCTGAATCATAAAAGCTAAAGGTACGATTTGATTTGTATTAAAGTCAAAAACAGAGTAACTTCCAGACTAAATTTACCATTTCAAAGAGACTGCCAAGAATAACTTATTTATAATAAATAGGAGCTCTATAAAAACACTGGCTTTAATTTCCTTGGAGTCCTCAACATTTACCTTTGTTAATTTATTTATAACGACGATTTGAGTCCGTCTGAAAATCCGTACCCCTTTTAAACTTAATTCCTATTCACTTTATCAACTAAGCAAACCGTTTTAAAGCTGCACGCGTACATAAAGGCGCAGGCAAACTGGACAACCCCGTGAGAAATCGTTTTAATACTCAAAATCCGCTTGCAGTTTCAGCGTTTAATGAATTACGTCGGGTGCAGCCTCCGGCGCAAGACGTGCATCGATCAACGTCGCACCCCTCCCACCCGCCACCTCGTGCATCCCCGCTCAACCACCCCCGTAGTGGATAGTGGATAGGCGCAGGGGGACACCCCCCCGCTGCCCAAATAAAATATTCGCACGAGCGCCTCCGAGCTTAGATGTGACACTACCTGTCATGTGTCAAAAGTGCAAATATGAGAAATTGTATGCGATGGCGACTCTTATTGAAATTACGTTGGGATTCATTATGATGTAACTTGTTTACTCCCGTGGTATGGTTCGTGCTATTTATGCGTCGTAACCCGTGTTGTAAGCTGTAATGTTAACACGTTTCAGGTTAATAATGCCGTAGACATTAAATTAAAACAAACTACAACATGGTAAAAATAATATGAACATTAAATAAATTGATTAATAACAACTTAGATCTATTTAATGATCTAGATTCGGATAGATAAGGATTAATTTGTATGTTTTTAAGCTTTGCTAAAACACCATTTGGGCCATTTTCATGTAAAAATTTGATATTTATGTGCTTTTTAATCGATACGAAGGACTTCTTCAATGAAATCGATTATTATTTCAAATCTAATCGGTAACATGTAATGGCATCACTAATTTTGAAATGACAAAAGGAAAATAAACGATTGGACATGGTATATGCCAGATCTTTTACCTATAAAATATTTATAATAATTAGAAATAAAAAGATTCAGTTTATCATATTGCCCTTTGAAACTACTTACATAATAGCATTCTGCTTAGCACTTTAAATAACTATCACCCAACTTACTAATAAATTGAAAAAGACAAAGTTTTTATTTAATCCAATTTTCTTACCCCACTTTATAGGTTCGGGCGTTAGATAAAAAAAGAGGTAACTGCAAATTCTCTGGCGTTCTTGTAGCTGGGCTTTCGCCCGGGGCTTTACGTACCGGCTACGTGACGCTTCTGAATTATAAGAAAATGCATTTACGGCGCTGCACCGCAGAGCAGACGGCGTGTTCTCATGCTAGCACTGGTACGTGGTTGTATACCATGATTCGCATGAATTTTGTATTATGCAGCCAGTACTTTGGAGATTAACCGCATCGTAAATTAATCTAGGTCAATTGAATTTGAACTAAAGTTTTCATTGCTCATAGATACGTGATGGCTGACGGGGGAGGATACCTAATTATTTTGCTTTATTTTTCTATGATAGCAAGTTAGTTAGGAAAATTTACGAATACGACGGAATGATAAAATAGGTGGAACATGGATTGCAGATGCGATGCTTTCTGTGCCAATTAATTTTAGCACGGAATCAGAAATAAACAGGTACAATCTTTACTGTTTATCTGCAAGTAAAAAAATAGCAAACGTGCAGCAACATGCTTGTATGATAGATAACTATAATAAGATTAATTCATGTATATATACATTTGTATCCTTCTTAAGATAGGAACAAATGGATGAACGTGACGTAATGAAATGACATAGCATACAGTTAAGAAATTTAGGGTCCTGGCAAGAGGCGACCGTAGCTGGTTGGTAAAGCGACTGCCCGGTGTGCAGTAGGTCGCAGGTTCAAATCCTGCCGGTCCTAAATCTTTCAACTGTTTCTTAGTATAATGTATACATAGTTTGGTAGTTTGATGGGGCACTATGTCAGTAGCGAGCTCACGACCGCGAGATAGTTTCGTCATGTTTACCTATACAAAAAAATACAAAAACTATCTCGCGCTTGTATGCTAGCCCTTCTGATCAGGAGCAGATGGTGGTCTGTGCACGGACACAAAACTGTGTCAACTCTTTTTTTTCCATTCTCTATGTTGTATCAGTTGGACAATAGGTAGGTTAGTTTTTAAAATTGTTACGGGAAATCATTTTACATGAATAATAACCATTTTAAAAAAATAATTAAATGTTATTATTAAGTGTGCATTGTTCATGCAGCCATTAATATTCGTTATGTTTATTAAATGTGATGCATATAAATTTTTAATTATTAATTGTTTTTTTATAAATCTTGCTTTTGTTCATTAAATAAAAAATCAAGTTATGGCATTAATTTTATAGTCTCAAAGAACAGATGCGATGTTAAATCGACTTACCTTGTCATTCACCATAACATAGATATGTTACCGAGTGTTCTCTTAATCTCCATCACTGTAATATTCAACACTAGCAAGTATAAATTAAAAATAATTTATCACAACGCTATAAATAAAATTCTAAAGCATTTCAAGTATAAGCGGAAATTAATTAACACGAAGACTTACAATAATTAGACAATTTGTAAAAACGAAAAGATTATGCTTTAGAGAAACTGTTGCAAGAAATGTATGCAGCTTACTTGCATCCGAGCTTATCGCATCTATCAACGTCCGAAGGCTTTCACGGAAGGCTTTGTTCGCACAGCGTGGGCGGTTGGGGGCCACCCAACCCCACCGCCTGCCCTCAGACGTTACAAACAACTTCAGCTAACTCCGACAGCCGCCCAACTTTCTTTGTGGGTTGATAGCCCACCGAAATGTAGCCCATTTGTTAGTTTAAGGTAATTATAATGTAACGGAACTAATGTCATGTATTGATCAGTTTTTTGATTTTTCTGAAGCTTGTCAGTACGATGATCTGATCTTTGCAGAAAGGGGGCAAAATTCATTTTTTACACAGTAATAAAATACAGTCACGTTGATTTTAACAAAGCATTATTTTGGCTATTTCTATTTATATTTTCAAAGAAAGAAAGTTTTCAAAAAATAGTAACGGAAGTCTTTGGGTATAGGTTTGTCAATTGTTTGTTTGTAAAAAGGTTTTTTTTTGTCTTAGTAGGGTGTTGTGGGTACTGATAGACTATAAATATAAACAAGTACAAGTGACTCGGGCTATACTAAAATATAGGACATGAACTTTAAATTACGAAATTTGATTACCGATTATTTGACCACCAAAAAGAGACAGAATTGTCGGCTTGTTCCGATTAATCTTAATTAAATAAGGTACTGGTCGTCCTATATTGTAGATAATACATTTTAAAATATTTTCTAATTAAAAATTAGAAAATTATATTAAAATTGAGTAAATGAAACTACTTCCGGATGAGAAACCATAATTCCATTACATTTTACATTACATTTTAATTAATAGCTTATGTCTTTGTTTTTGTAAATACCTGGCAAAACCAGCACGGCGGCGCGTCTGCACTTTTTTTGAAGTAAAACAATAAAAATAAATGAATGGTCGGTGAAAGAAGCCGCTCTAATTATCTTGTTACGAGTACAGTCAGCAACAAAAGTAGCTGAACACTTGTACATTTTTAAAACTGCCAAAGAAATTACATTTTCACATTAAAAACAGCCCTTTATAAAATAATGCTCTTATTATCGATTACTTTGAGTTTTAATTAATCAAATCATTAAAGAATTACGATTTTAAGTTATAAGTGGCTCTGTAAATTAGTTTGTGTGTATTTACTTCTGTTGCTGACTGTACATTGATAGCAATTCCATTACTTCAGAATGCGTTTTAATTGAGTGTATGAAATTAAAGGGTTTTTTCCGACAACTAGAAGTTTTTTCTAAAAATACACAAGACATAGTAACTTATTATATATCCGTTACGACACGGTAATATTATTTTTAAATTTTAGACGTAGATATTTCAGTTGCTCAGTTAAGTCAATTTAAATTTCGTTAAAAAAGGGATTTTTTGAAAAACAAAAATATGTGAGAAATCCGTACCATATTTTTATATATAGCTACTGTTTCATCAATACTTCTGTAAAAAAAAGAAATATTGTCCTAAAATGGTTGACAGACGAATGTTTATCCATTAAGTAATTAATAAATTTTCATTTCTTTCCTTTGGGGTTGCAAATGTAAAAGTGAATTTTCTTAATTTATTATTATTATTTTTTTTTTTTCAAAAAAAAGCTTACTAGCATTTTTCAAATACAAATTACTAGTATTCTTGTTAACCCCCTCCAGCTAAGCTTAATTCGCTTGTGTTAGGAGGAAGTTTACGTCCGAGGTGTAATGGCCAGAATTCGAACCCACGACCTCTCGATCGTAAGCCTTATCCATTGCGCCAAGGCCGCTTCAATATTATAATTTTGTGGGCAATAGCGTGGAAATATCGAACTCCACACGGACGAAGTCGCGGGCAAACTCCAGTGGAAATATAAGAATCTGTAGTTTTAATATGCCGCTATTTCACTAACCCTGAGGTTATGCGTTATATAAAAGTCACGTTATTTACTTTAACCCCGTCAAGTTTAAAGCAAAAGGTAGCCCATCTCACTAAGTGGTGGGTGCATCTGCAGAGAGGGTGCCACATCGATCAACGTCGTCACACGACCGGTACTAATGGCAGCGCCGGGCAAGCCTAGCCAATACCTAGCTGCTTGTGCCTTGTTTCTGCCGTGATGAACTTACACTCACTATTCAACAACGATTTTTCATTTGCGATCACACGTAACGAAGTAATAGTGGTTCAATGTGCCGAATATTTACTTTCTAGTTATTGTATGTGTGGAAACGAGGAATTGTACACAATTCCTAGGCAGTCTACATAATTTGTTGTGAACCTCACATGTATGTCGCCAAAGCCCCGCTTAGGCGGACTTCGCATTAGCCGTGCTCCGCTTCGGCGAAAGCGGGCGGAGAGGTAAAAACGCGACACGCCGTGCGCTTGCTGCATACACGCCGCACGCCAGCAAAACGTGGCGTGTGCGCGGCGTCCACGTCGCTCACACGCTTGAGAATCGCCTACGCCTAATGTGGGTAACGCCTTAGCGAGTCTTCTGGGTGGTTTAAATAGCTTGTCCAAAAAGCAAGTTCTTCTATGGTCCACGAAAAATCATATTTCAATGCTCTATTCATTTGTGTTATTCATGGAGATACTAAGAACTAAAACACCATGACCATGAGGTTACTGCCATGGCTACCGAATGCCACACACGTCACTGCAGAGACAGTTAAGTAAGATATTGCGCTTTACCAAAGTCGTTTCGGGTGCGATACGAACTGGGCTTGGTGCAGTTATACAATATACACACAGATGGTTTGTTATGCACAAGAAACCTAATCTTAAAGATTGAAAAACACATCTGGAAAAGTATTTAGCTTTAGATATAGTGCTCTTAATAATTGCATTAGCACATTAGTATGATGTTTTCATTATTTCAATGTGAGGGCACATTTCCATATTTTGATTCATGTTTGCAACAGTTTTTCATTAATTTGGTCGCGGATAAATTTAAAGGCTCTATGCCCTTTATTTAATAAAGATGACAATAGTGACAAGACGGATAGCGAGGAACTTTCATCTTTATTGGATATAGGTCTGGATTTAATCTTGATCTCTTGAAAGTAAATCTCATGTTTACTTTAGAATAGTTTAGTCACCTCTCGCAGTCTTAATGAAATGGAGTCCAAAACCCAAAAAGTCATATCAGAACCTTCTGTAGTGTAGTAATTCTTGAATATTTTGTGTCGGTGTGTATCGCCCGCATCGATCACCCACAAGATACGATCACCACCCATTCACCCATTCACCCACTACCCACTACCCACTACTCGACACACCACACACCCAAACTACCGAATTAACTACTGTATCACACGTAATACCTTGACGGACGACAATTGGAATTCTAATTGGAGAGCATAACTTCACGCTGTGTCTCACAGGGCTAAGCATCGGTATAATTACACATACTATTTAGTCATGGATACGTTTATAATATAATTTAATATGTTGGCAGCCTGCTATAGAAGCACAGATTACAGTAAAATTCACAAAAGGGTCCAAACGAAAACATGTATATCAAGGTATCAAATTCATAAGAGACATATTTAAGCTGGTATTTCGCAAGATGTATCATACAGTTAATACATTGATAAGTTATAGGTAAGGATTTTTAGCTTACTTGAAATAGTAACGAAGCTGTATTCCGGAATCGCAAGTTCACGTCCCACCCAGCCCATAAAATTATTGAACTGTTTCTTAGTATAGTTAAGAAAATCTCTTCAACAATGTAAAGTCCATCATAGTAAAATGCTCGAACGGTGAAGTAACGTCATCTCTATGATATGAGATTAAGTTTCAACCGAACCACGTACGCTAACCTATAATGCTTCATCAAATAAGCCATTAAAGATAGATGACTTCAACATATCATTTTGGAGCGAAATTGGAGCTGCGATAAGGACGCAGACAGATCGGGAGCTCTCAGTCAAAGGGATCACGCTCCGCGGGCGTTTCATCCTTACACGTCGGGCCCAGCGTTGCATCGTTCTACGCCGGAGAGAGGCTCTGATTCTGTTGCAATACGACACGACTAACTAAATTATTTGACAGGCAAAGTTTTAACGTCCTGCCAAATTGTGAAGAAGCGAGTCATTTAGGTTTAGTTTTAGACATCTTAGTTTAATTTTCTCAGTATAACAATAAAACATCCAAGCATAACTAACTTAATGTTAGTTAAATCGTGGCATAAGTGCACTACAGAATCAGGGCCACAGCGTTTCATCCTTCTCCGTCAGGCGGGCGTTTAATATCCGAACCTCCGAACGCTGCGGCCTTCTCCGCAGTCTTTTTACTGAACGCCGAGCGAAAAATAATTGATCGATTCCACCATTCCACGGTGCAGCTTAATGGTTGTATGACGTAAAAGGAACGCGTACACCGCCCGCCGCCCGCTGCGGATATTCTTTCACCTGCTTTGAAATTTCCTAAATGTATCACGGAAAACCAATTTGGTTGTAAGCCAATACTATTTTTCTGCGGTTGAAATGTTTTTTTAAACTTTTTGTGGCACCTGGATGTCTGTAGAAATGTTCAATTTATATAAATACTTTTTAGAGAATATCTAAAATACTTGAGGGGGTTGTCATGGCTTCGCATATATCAATAATCACAGGGTATTGCAAAGTTAACAGT
The DNA here is from genome assembly GCA_905147285.1 of Hypena proboscidalis. NCBI lineage: Eukaryota > Metazoa > Arthropoda > Insecta > Lepidoptera > Erebidae > Hypena > Hypena proboscidalis. The sequence continues at coordinate 15,353,654 of LR990131.1, forward strand.
CAGATCGTCCACGTAAAATCATTACATGACACACGACACAGAATATGATGTGAATGATCAATAGATCATTCACATCATATTCTGTCTTTCTCCGTGTCTGGAAGGGCATTGTAGGTATCGGTCCAGCTTACATTATTATTATCATATTAAGTTCTATAGCAGTTATTGCCAGTAACCAAAAGTCAAAACACATGTCATACCTAGAAATCCAATTGGGTATTGAATGTCATATAGAATATATACTACCCAGCACATTTCAGCGCTTAAGATCCGTACTGGTAACGTTAAAACACTAATAAATTCATTTACTTTTTGGTTTTCGAAGTATATAATAATATATTAATGTCGATATCAATCAAGTACGACTATGTTGAATCAAAAGATGCAATACAAATCGCAACGTCTAGACTAGACTTACTAAGATCTTCATCGAGGCTAGTACAAAATTCCACATCTCTTAATGGACGCATAAAATCACCTCTTACTTACACTTGGTATGTCAATAGCGAAGATTAAGATGCTCGACGTTTAATAATGCCGACTTGTGATGTCAACTTTCTAGTTCTATCTTTTTCTTTGGTTATTGCTGAAAATTTGTATTACGCTAAACTACTACTACATTTAGTATACAAAGACACATTACAAAACTAGCATCCGCCCGCGGCTACTCATGAGTCACGTCAACTATCTATCTCAATCCAATTTTTTTATCAAATTTGGTGCAGTGCAAACAATAACAAATCGTATTTTTTGCTCGTGCATTGTTATGAAATTAAATTGAAAAAAAGAAGTCGCGAGCAAGAGCTGCTCGCGATTTCTTTTGCGTGGACTTCGATATCTGAAAAAATACACTTTCAATACCTAATTAAGCTCAGAAACGTCATAAAAGGATCTTATGTGCAGAATTCAATGCTCCTTTGTTCAAAATTGACGAACTTTCCATAGTAACTTTCAACACCCAACCCTCAACCTTATCCCCTTAGTTTGAGGATTCACTAAAATCTGACTCACCGTTCATTTACGTCATGTAATACATGACGTCAATGAACGGTGATTTCTACAATTTGTAAAACTTCATGCAATTTAATTCAAAATTGACAAACCTATCATACAAACTTACAACCCCTAATTTACCCCTTTGGACAAAAATACCAAGATAAAACACATACCAGATTTTAATAATAATAATATAATAATAAGTTTATTTTACACAACTAAATTTTTACAGTTTCTCTTAAAACTAAGTACTAGTCTAAATTTAGATAAATACACTTTATTAAGACTTAATTAGTTTATTTATTAATTTATTTTAAGTCAAATCTTCAGTTACACACCCGTAAAAACCGCATCAAATTTCATGCAGTAGTTTTTGCGTGATGTCCGTACGAACATACAGACATTAAATTAAAAAAATGTAGATTTGGTGTCTATTGTTTCATCTCTTTAATTTTTACCCGACTGCGTCAGAAGGAGGGTTATTTTCGTTCATTTTAAAAAACTACGGGGTGTTCACAAACATACGTTTTACACACACAAAGCACACACACAACACACTCAAAGTCAGAACAAATCTTTGTGGATCACTATAAAGTCTTCTTGAATATTTTTTTCTTAAATATTGTCAATGTGACATGGCAAGTATAAAGATTCTTCTCTGTTACTCAATTTTTAATCAAAATCTGCATCATTCCTTTATTATGTCTCATTTTCTTTAGCACCTTTAAATAACTAAACGAAAATACCACAGCAAACTTCCTTCTGAATTCAATTTATAATTAGGTGCACGCCCTATTTCGTACGCTAAAATACACAAAGCCTTCCATATATTTATTGGCATCGTTACTGCAAGAGCTTGAAGCACGATGGCGTAGTAAGCAAGATACACGGGACCTGGGTCGGGAGCTCGCGGCCTTTTGAGAGATACGAAGCCATTGTCGGTCCATTGTCAGAGGAACAATGGCCATTTCAACACCTCACAATAGCGAGAGTTAGCTCCGTGAAAAATTAACGCGCACAACCTGCGTACGATGAACGCTTCAAACAGGCTTCCGCGCGTAAACTAGTTCACAATTTCAACTTTTTAAATGCGTTTTGCTTTAGATACGTGGCTTAATGATGCGTTTTGTTTCTATTAATGTTACGCAATCATTTTTATTGTTTAGAATCTTTAACCAAAGAGTTTGTACTAAAATAAAATATACATACGTTCGAATTAAAAACCTCCTCCGTTTTTTTCGTCGGTTATAAAACTGAAGACTTTTATTCTTGAATCCAAATAGAGGAATTCAATTTACCTACCCTAGTTTATAAGTACCGCGTTGCTGACATTATATTTATGAAATAAATGAAATGATCAATCAAAGGACATAGGGCATCATAGTATAACATCTACACCCACACGGTACAATTATAAAATAGGGTCAGATAGGTAGATATATACTCGTATGTCTCTAGTTGACGAAAGTAAGGGTCGCACAGTCGATGAAACTAATAAGTATCTCACACACACACACACACACACACACACACACAAATATGTATGAATATTGTTATAGTAGCAGTACGTAGTAGTAGTTTTCGATGGCTTTAAGCTAGATACATAAGCCGAACGAGGTTCCATGTACTAATACATAGAGTTACATTGTGTACGGATATCTCAAACAAAAATATAGATTTGACTAATCGGTTGTATTTCACTGACCGACGACAAATTGACGATTTAAATCTAGTTTCGTTGTTAACAGAGATATTTGCCTAACCGGGTCGGATTCCGCCCAATGTCTTTTAATGCATTATTCAAAAAGAAGCCTCAATAAATGCAAATAAGTAGACAGTTATTTGCAAGCGAAAGAATTTCGTTGATCGTGCCTCGCTATGGCATAAGTTCCAGGCACGAGTCACTTATTTCAGTAAATTAAATAAGTATTGGTCTAACAAAACCTGAAATATCGATGCGATAGTGCTCCATGCGGTCTCAATACAGCCCAATTAGTCGTTGCAGACTTCCGCACGTTTTTGCCCGGCCACTAATAGGCAAGATCTCGCAAAAGACGTTTACAACACACGGAGCTAGGCTTGCGTGTTCATGTACCTAATTTAAAAAAAACTTGATATTCATATGAAATGTACTCGTTTGAAGCTCATTTGTTAAGCTTTGTAAGTTTAGTGGTGACGATAACTTACTTGTAGGTATGTTAATAATATTATATTAGGAACTTGCGAACAATCATTCACTTATTAGTATTTGATTTCAAAAACTATTTGTTTGAGCTCTAAGCTCTGATTTGATTTTTAAAGCTAGAGAGTAACATTCAGACAAACTTCTATAAGAGATGGGTTTGGCCGACTATTGGTATATTATCTCCTGAATATAAAGGACTGTTGCATTCAATGGTATTAGATTGATGCTGTGCTTCGAGTTAATTCAAGAGTCAGGTCACTGAACACAGTTAACAAAATATATAGGTATTTGGCGAAAAAAACTCTCGGAAGCATAATATTCTTTTATCGGATTGTTTTACCTCTTGTCTTTTATTAAAGTTTGATCCAGTTTAGTCTCATCTTGTCTCGTCTCGTGAGGTGTAAAGAAGCACAGGGTATAAGGCATTATAGGCTCGGCTCAGCACACAATTACGCAGGTCAAGCGTGCCTCGCTCGTACTGCCACTATTCACAAAGCTAACGCCAGACACACAGTGTACTGTTGATGTACTTATTGTGAAAATATACTCTGCCTACCCTCATGTGATACAAACTTAGTTTTATGTACATAATATTTAGTTACAATAACATCTGTAGGTTAATATTTCTGCTAATAAACGACCTTTTAGGTAAAGCCATTGTTGTAGAGTTAGTTGTAATATTGTTTGTAGGAAAAATTGACAAAATAGGTAGTATGATGAATTTTGAAGAAGTGGTACTGGGGTGTAAGAATCAAAGAGATTGGAGATAGGTAAAATATGAAATGCTTTATAATATAATAATATGCTGTTTTGAAATATACTGCATGTGATGGTGCAACGAACAATACAAAATATAACGATTTTGAATGCATTTAAATTTAACTCGCCCACGTTTGCCGTTGCCGTCTAGTCGGCCACTAGTCGTACATTCAAACGCAGACTATTCGGCCAGAGAAAAGTCTCGGCTGGCTTTGTCGCTGATGTTGGGGTCTTTAGTGTAAATTGCGCTTATTGTTGATAATTTTGGTGAATGTATAATTATTTTTTTCAGATAATTTATTGTAGGGAGACCTTTACCTATTGACGCCATAGAATTTAAATAATAATAAGTTCAAACGACCAGCGCCGGGCCAGTGTAAAAATTCTAGTGCGATTAATTTTCTTTTATTCTAAATTACGTGGATACATTTTGGACCTCAACCTCTTTATTAGAGATGTGCCTACTAGTCGGCTAATTTCACTGACTTATTGGTACTACTATAAATGCCAATAATCTAGGTTTTAAATGCAATATTTATTTAAATTAAACCGAATCTAATGATCGGCCCCACCGATTAGTCGGTCGTTCGATCGCTGAGTAGTCGGCCGAACCTCTGCCCAATTTCAGATTTTTATTGAAAACTTATATCACGGACAATGGTATATGTTATTTCAAAGAAGAGCGGTAATTTATTTGAAAAACCAATATAATCTATTTCTCAGTAGGTATTCAATTTACACTAATTAAAATGCCGTTCGGGAGTTACGTACTTGTTATATAAATTTATCAAAGTTCCTAAAAATAGCATGGATATTATTAGTTAATTATTGAGTTCCTTCCTCATGTAAAATCGTCATGACGAACTCGTATGCACTTTTTACAAACTCTAACTTTTTCTCACTAAGGCCCTGTTTTACAATTGCCATGCGATGATTGAATTGTGTCACTTATATATTCTGTCTAGTTACAATTTTTCCTATGGATATCTCCTACTCGACGATTGTGAAACGATTGTAATCATCGTTTTCTTATAACTGGTAAACATTTTGTGTCAAGAATATAGAGAACGGTTTTCCAAACATATAATACACACTTCATTTTGTACTCAAAATGTTAAGGCTGAGGTTTCCGACTTTTGTAAATGTATGGCGAAAAGAACCACGACGCATGGCGCTGCACTGATGAGGGTGACTCATAATCTTGACAAATTAGGTACCAAAATATATCAATTATATTTATTATTATTAAATGTACCTATATATTTGAATTTCATCAGATCACGGCCCTCAAGACCTCTTTGAATTCATACCTCATTTGTTGATACATACCGCATTAGTTGATACAAATGAGGTTTAAATTCAAAAAGGCCTTGAGCTATGAGTTCAACTAAAGACATAATTAATAGTAGGTTTTTACTGTTGTCCAAAATTAAGCATTACTAAAAATTTATATTTTGTTATCACAACTAGACTTAATATCATAATTATTGTATGCAGTCAAATTATCAGCATTCCGTTATTAAGGCCGTTTCCTTGCTAACATATTTATAGTACAACGAGATAATAATTACAGATTAAATGTAAACTTATTATCTATATACCTATATAAAAATGAAACCCGTTTTTCGTTGTCACGACATAGCATGAAAACGGCTTGACCGATTTGGCTGATTTTTTTTTGTAGTTTTTTAATACTCTGTACAAGGATCTTACGGAAAATAAATATAATAAAATAAATAAAAAAAATAATAAAAAAAATATATTTATTTTTATAAGGAGGATATTATAGATTCCAGTTCAAATTGAATAGGTACGCATACATAAGATAGGTCAGCTATACAAAATAAAGTAGTGCATCAAATTTACGCTAAGGCGGTACGAAGTTCGCCGGGTCAGCTAGTTGTGAATAAAAATTAGTTTTCGGAAACTTCCACCTTAACCAAGTACCGCAAACAATGCACTTGAAGGAAGCACGCGAAAACCGACGTGGGAAAGCCTCAGCGTAGTTATCTAGCCGTTAAGTTCATAAATGTCGATACATTTCACTTAACTGTAGTGTACCGAGTGTACGCATCTCTTCGCTATTCTTGAAATATGCAAAGCGCACTCACGACCGTGGTGTAACATGTATTTGTACAGAAGGTGCCGCGTTCTAGATAAGCCATTAAACTTTAGTTACTCTGGTAGTAACATTTAGTTAAATAATAATTATATTATGTTCATAGTGTGTCCAAAGAGCTTGCCGTAACTGAACCAGCTATGGTGCACTATTTAGTATCAGGTTCTGTATTAACCTGTTATCAGGATTATTTACAGCAGCATTTTATTAATAATATATTATACCTGCAGTTTATAGCTAATTATCCGCAACATCATATTTTTTTATTTTATTCTATTATTTAATATTTGGGCTTCTTACAGCTAGTAAGGTATACAATAAGTTAAACTTTTAAAAATATGATAGTCATTTAAAAATACCACTGATAGAGAAAACTTTGAAAACCACTACAAATTGTCCCACTTAATCAAAAATGAGGTATTTTCACAATAACTACATTATTATTTTTGAAAATATTTCACATTATTTCATCATTAATATCCATTTTAATAATTAATAATTAAAACGGGGAATTCTTACAAAACTAATAAAATACCACACTTCAGTTAGAATCTGGTTTCATAATATTACAATATTCAGTTGGTCGACGCTAAGAATAATATTTATCGTATTCACTAACAGCAAACATTATAACAATTCAGGTCCCATATTATCATATAATAATATATTTTCAATGAATTGCAATCCAGCATGAATATTTTTTATAAATAAATATATCACTTTGGCATTACAACCTAAGAGTATTGCAACCTAAGATTAAATAGTTTTTTGTTATGAAACCGATTCATTTTATACGGCCCGTTTGATCTCAAATGAGACATTATATCTATTTCGTGATTAGGTACGATACAAACCTGTACTGTCTGTACTACATAGAAGTTTAGACCAAGAGCCGCGTAGGTAATAGCGCGTGAGACTTGCAAGCTTCTAGCTCTAAGCTACGAAAGGAAAAATCTAGACTCTCATCGCGTTAGCCGCCCATACATTACAGGCTATTCGCTGATAATGCGCTTGACTCTTGTTGAGTCAACTGTTAATGGTCCATAAATATGCTAATAATATTAGGGGTTAAGAGAAATGCTGTATGAAAGGATTTAATACCACTATCTTGATAACTTTTACTGCCTAATACATCTCTAAGGGATAACACGTTTTAAAGGTGCAAAAGGATATTTTAAAACGCACTTAATTAAAGATAGAAGAAAACAGTCTTACCTTTTTTTTGCCGCAAATTGGTAATTGTTGCACAACGAGTGTAATGTAATGTTTAGAATTTTGAATTCATCGTATTTTGAGCACTAATTTTACACCATTCTCAGAAGCATGCTAGGTTTGGTACCTAACAATATTAAGTATCAGAATATCCTTTTCGAGTAAGTGTGTTTAGGTAAGGAACGCGGAAGCTATATCAGTTGTCAGATTAAATTATTTCCCGGATGTAGATTTCCCGTTATTCAGTTTAGGTTTTACGATATTATTATAATAATCACTTTCCCCTTGTTTTGTTCCGTGGGTTATACCAAATATTTTTAGATACGTCATGGTTTAGCTGTGTTAATTAATTTAAAATAATATATTTCATTTAATACTTTTACTTGGCTCCAAGAATCAGCATTGCCATTCAACGTGGCAATGCCGTCAGCCTTCTGAACACGTTCCCTGCAGTCGAGGTCGATGCGGACGAATTCTATGACACCTTACCCATAAATTTACAAATAGTTATTTGTTATTTTTTATTTATTTTTTTATTAACTTGCATATATGACACTTTTTAAGAGTAAATAATAATATTAAATTTAAAATATATCTTGATCGTTTTAAACTTTTTTGAAACAAAGCATGATAAACATTTATGTATTTTTTCTGTATGATATTTGTAGTAATTTCTTCATTGCTATGAAAGGAAACATTAAAAATTAAGGGTTGACAAAAATAATATTTTCCTATGAAGAATCGAGCAAAATTAGCACAGACTTTAAGGTTACATCACCATTTTCAAAAGACAAATCTAGAAAGCGAGCGAGTAGGATAAATTTGAAAAGTTTTTGTTATTGAGAATACGGGTTCTCACGTTATTTTAGCCCACTAGTTTGCCTGAAGTCTTGTTAAATTTAGTGAAACTTTATATAAATAAATAAATATCTCACAACTTACACACAACGTCATCTAGTTCCAAACTAAGCAGAGCTTGTAATATGGGTACTAGAATAACTGATACTAATACATATTTTCTATACTTTTCTTTTGTAAATACATACTTATTATACATAGAAACACCCAGACTAAGACAAAGCCTCATGTTCATGCACACAAAGATTAGTCTTAAGCGGGAATCGAACCCGCGACCTCGGCGTCGCCGGCAGGTACACTACCCACTCCGCCATCCGGTCCGGTTAGGTTTATTGATCAAACGAGACTTTTGAAGACATCAAGTCAATCAAGCCGTAGTAGATACACCATAAAGTTGCATACACTAGACCTAAGATATATGTGTCGTATAGATTCACCACGACGCTCGCTCGGGTGTGCGGGCTGTCACGATCACGCAGCATCGCTCTCGTTTGTTTTGTAGAAAGGCATCGGGGCGAAGCACCCACGCCGCGTCGTGCGTGCCACGAACTAAGCCTCGCTTTGTTTGTGTGTACAGATTTATTGGACAACCACTTCCTATGATATTGTTGGATCTTCGGAACAAATTGGTTGTCATGTTTTTAATTTTATTGTTCTTTTATTCGTCAATAAAAATATTGCTAAGATGAAAGCATACAGAGCATACCTTAGTTAGTCTTTTAAACATTAGAAAACCTAAATGCTTGTGGAGGTCGATATAGTAACTATAAAACTTAATATTCTTGATTAATTTTCTTTACCAATTTATTGGCTTGAAAAATCTTTATGCCACCATTTTCTCTTTAATTATTTAGTGGAAATCTAAAAAATACAACTCCTTGAGTTAGAATTTTCGGCACTGCGAATAAACCTTTTATGATTTTGTGAATTGCATATCGTTTCAGTATCACAAACAAATAAGTTAAATAAAATAAAATGTCCGTAATTGGGTTCGCTAATTTTTTAATCTTTTGAAAAAACTTGCCAACCTAATTTAGTACTTTTTTTTTAAATACAAGTCAGTCAATAGTCAAAGTCAAGTGTCTGAAAATTTTATATATATTTTTTTTTTAATTCTGCATTTTTGTTTTTAAAACTATCTACCTCTGATTTGTTTGTTTTTTAAATAAATAACTTGAATGTTTGTAATCTTGAAATAAATATATAAGTATATATATATATCACATTCATCAAATATCTTGCCGTCCAAATACAACTTTAAAAGATTCTCTAGTGTTAAACCTTACAACTTTAAGTAATTAATGTTATGTTAACTCGTCCAACAAAGCACAAAAGCTTACCCATTATCCATTGGTTAAACAATATCCGAGAGTTAATTTCCCTATACATCATCAATGAAATATTAAGCTAGACAAAAAGCTATCTACAATAAAGTATGTTATTATAATCCTAAGTAACCGTTGAGTTACTGCAATAGTAAATCAAATAAATTAATAAGCTCACCAGTCGGTAGTTAGGATAGTCTTATCTTGCGCTTGCGCTCAAAATACGACTGGTGCGGCCCTACGCGCCTCGGGCACAAATAAAATAATATTTATTTAATTTACTGAGATGTTTATCTGGTAACCTTATTGTTCATAGAATGAAGTTTAATCGAGATATTTGTTTTTACCATTTAGGTGAAACTATTTTAAATTATCAATAGCTTTTTACAGGTGAGTCTAGCCAAAGTTTAATGCTCTATACATGAGTCATATCTATGGGTTTTTCTTATATTAAATAGGCTTGTCAGAGGCGGAATCTTGTTTATAAGAAAAGGGATGAAGTTTCTACCACATTGTAACCGACCTGAAGAATCTTCCACTCCTGCATATTAATCATATAACTATCATTCTACTCTACATTTGTTTCAATTTGGATGAATTTGATGTGAAACTTAAAAGAAAATTAAAAATACATAGGTTAATAAAACTCCCAGATGAAAAAAGCACTCAAGATGCAGTGCCACAATAACTTACAAAACAACTTAGCGTGACGCTGATAAATAAATTTGCCCGGCGATTCTGATATGCGACTTTTAAACACACAACAATTAACGATAAAATTTAATGGTGATACAATCTTCGTATAAAGGTTATCACATGATACGTCAGTTTTAGGCGTTACATTTTTACGATCAATTAAAGAGCCATTGCGTTGATTCATGCGCGTGCGTTGTGTGCGATAGCGCGGCGTGGAGGGCGGCGCACGCAAGCCTTCGGCCCACATACGAATGCCCACGCACGATCATCCTGTACAAACATACCCATATTAGCTATTGCCCGCGGCTTCGATCCAGCAAGACCTTAAAGATAAGCTAAGCATGACACTTTCACTACGTTTTTCAATCGCTTAGGACTTGGATTTTGAAACGCAAATTTCTTTATTCCTTTTCGACGAATCTTTGAGTGCATGAACATGAGGGTTTGTCTTAGTCTGGGTGTTTCTATGTATAATAAGTATGTATTTACAAAAGAAAAGTATATATATGTATTAGTATCAGTTATTCTAGTACCCATATTACAAGCTCTGCTTAGTTTGAAACTAGATGACGTTGTGTGTGACTTACACACAACGTCATCTAGTTTCGTGCTATATTTATTTTTATTTATTTAGAATATTTATTCGCCGGCTCTACTAACACCTTTATAGTCACTCAAATGCGATTCAAAATTGAAACTTTATTGAATGTCAGATAGCAATTTTATACTGAGACAATATAGCTACTACAGCGTTTTTGTTAACATCAAAGTGGTTGTAAATAACTCTTTTACAACTAGAGAGTCATTAATATCAAGAATGCGCAATAAAATTTTGCAGCAATTAATGTCAAAATTCACCTATTAATGTCAAAAATGCACATATGGAAGTCAAAATGCATACATCATTTCTGTATATATGTGTGGGTGGAGACACGCTGACGTTTCATATAAAATAGACAACTAAGTCTTTCTATCTACTTCTACTTTTCTCTGGTAAACAATAGATGTGTGAGACAACATCATCCTACCACATATTCTATCTTTATAACAAAACATTATGTAGGTACAGAGGGCAAAGCAATTAGGTATGCAGGGAAAACTTCTATGTCATAGTGAAGACTGACTACACTAGTTATGCATGATAATAAACATATTTAAGAAGTGTAATATACCATGCAACTCACATAAATCGTGACTGCTGTATTCAGTCTTTACTATGACGAAGAAGTTTTTGCCCTGCATACCCAATTGCTTTACCCTCTGTACCTTCGAAATACCTAGGAAACCATAAAACTAAAGTTAAAGTTGTGACGTCACATGAGATCCAAAATAGGACTTAGCAATCCTTCGGTCTCGTACACGGCTATCGTTGCTAGTAACAGTCGTGGGGAGGAAAAATAAATCTTAATAGCTGCCTCTTACGGCAGTTAAGCTAAAATACCATCCACTAACTAAATGCTCGCCAAGTTGAATCTAGAAATAATTCCTGCTTTGTAATCGAGACTAAAAATTTCTTCTTTAAATTAACAAGCCTTATTTCCGCATGTATTTAGGTTTAAAGACATTTATTCTCAAATAAGACTACAAGTCACTTCTATGAGAACATAATTAAACTTAAAGTAAAAATAATATTATTTTTTTTCGTTTTAGCCTTAAAATTATTATTATTAAAATTGTTATATTAGCAGAACAACTAAACTAACTCCTTTAACATATTACTATGCTTACCCAGCTTATTTATCTAAAAGAGAATTATCAACCATTAAGCATTCAGCGAGTTTGCATTTGAATACGTTAATTGAGTTTACATTGTTTTATTTAGTTCTGCCTGCCCTAGAAGCTGACTGTTTAGTGAAAAAATCAACTTCTTATTGATTACGTTTATAGCATATAGCTATGCGTAGCCAATTGTACTATGAAACAGTTGAAAAATTATAGGATTGGCAGGATTTGAATCTGCGGACTCGCGAGAGCTACGGAACAGAAAACAGAACCCTCTTGCAGAGGTCGCAGGTTCGAATCCTGTCGGTCCCATAATTTTTAACTGTTTCTTAGTACATATTTTCTTGTCTAGTGGTTAGCGTATGTACCCCTAATCGAGAGGTATCGGGTTTCCGGGTTGCACAAAGTATTATTTGTGTACTTTCCATCAGAAAATTCACAAGCAACACGGAGTAGGAATTGTGCTCGGTGGATGGCGATAGGCCCACCCCCTATCTCAAAAATAGCATTTTAGTCTTTAATCTTGACAAGCCTTGAGCAAAATTAAAAAGAAAAAGAAACAACAAATCCAATGCAATAAACTACCGCAAATATCCATTCTATTATGTCCATCCTAAGGTTGCCTGGAAGAGATCGCGTCAAGCGATAAGGCCGCCCTTTGTACGTTATAGTTTTAGGTACCTATTTCTTTGTATGTTTGTTACAAATTTGATGTGCAAATAAAGTTTTCTCTATCTATAGGCGTGATATGTATGTATACGTTTTATTACCAAAACAAAGGTTTGATACACAAACGAATAGTTTCGCAGTAAAGTAAATAGCGCTCGCTTTAGCACGCTTTTTTCCATTTCGCTCCAATTAGTTCCTCGCGGGTAGCTATTTGTAGTGGCCATTTAAACACCGATTTAATCCTGCACTTGGTTTCGCTAATCTAATAACATTTATTTTGCCAGTTTCTTTACAAAATGCACCAGATCTCGACATTTTAGCTTTTGGCTGTGATAATGGTACCTATTAAGTGCGTTTTTTATATAAAAAAGAAATACCGTTGTTTAAAATATAATTTGAATAGAGAAAAACAATTGATGGTAAGTACTAAAACTTAGTTGTAATTTAAGACGGTTTCAGCTCGTATGAGTGTAGGTGGTTACTAAAGGTGACGAACTAATTATATAATAGATTTGTATGACCTAAATTACGACATTATAATGACTTCTGTGCTAGTTTCTTTTATCGGCTAATGCGAGCAGAGCACTGAAAACCACCATATTTTAGATTTCAGGTTATACTAGAGATGTACCTACTAGTCGGCTAGTCGACTAGACTAGAAAGTTCCTAAAGAAGTGCTTTCTCTGAACAGATATTTCAGTCAACAGTGCCTTCTATGTACGCAGATATCTACGAACAATGTTTTCTATCAATAAAGTTTTTGGCGTAACGTCTACGAATAACGTTTTCTATAAACAGTGGTTTCTGTGATATTCTGTATGTAGTAGAGAAGTGCAATATTATATATTTATAGCGTTCTAAGTTCATTACGTAAACGGTTAAGGTAAAATATTAATTCGATGTATTTCGATTACTATGCGGAATTGCAATTGTGCAGATTATTTGAGGAAATTTAACTATTATCCTCAATAAATTAATTGCATGTACGTATTAATGTATATTAATAAATTATCATATTCAAATAAATGTGGCTACATTATATTTGCCGTGTAATTCTTTTATTATAGACTATTGCATTAAGAGGGTACAATCGGTATTGTTTCCAGACTTTCGTAATCGGGTTATAACTTTTAACTATAATATTATTAAGTATTTGTCTAATTGTATAGACATATTTTTATTTTTGTCTAATTGTTTGCTCGTAATCATTTTGTCAAAATTGTTTTAATCATTCAATAAGTTAGAAACTGAAAAATTAAAATAATAATTTCGACAAAATGGGCGCCAACAAACATGCATCTAAGTGTTTTAGATATGATTTGTCTATAATAATAGAAAAATATTATTAATAATATTAAAGTTAAACCCATTACTTTTGTATGGAAAACAGTTAAGCAATTGTTTCCCCTTAATATCAAAGACGTCACGAGCACAAAATATACATAATTGGGCTTTAGTATTTATTTTATTTTATATCTACTAAATCAAATTTGTTTTCGCCCTGTGTGCTATCGGACATGTCAGTAAGGCCCTTCGTCCACTACACGACGCCAATCTATTATTGTCTATGAGTATAACGTACATTGCGCGCGTAGTTTCACTATGCGACATCTTTCCCCGTACACTTATGCATTGTGTCCGTATACTTCTTCTTCTTGTTGTGTCAATGATTATAGTAAAAATGTTTTTTCTTCTATCTATATGGTTTTAGATCAATAGGATATGACTAGGACACCTTTTTGGTTGGCCTGCATAAGGTCTTTTATGGTACAAAGGGTAATTGGGCAGGACAACAAATGGGCCATATTTTGGGTGGGCGGGATATAATAACCACTGTGACTCCTTTGACGCCAGGATCTACAGCGGTAACCAACTGATAGGCACCGTGCATGACACACGGGCAATCCCAGGGAGAGTTAAAATTGTCTTGGAACCCGCAACGAATTTAATCAGAAGTATATAGTTGGAGTTGGAAAGTATGTATCTTTACTTCCCTCCAAAGCAAAGCGGGAGACTGAGTAATGCCAAATATAGACAAAGTGTCTATATGGAAAGAGTATAGACACCACGGACAGTGACAAAACTATGGGGCCTAAATTTGATTGCTATAATAGGTATGGCAGAAACGGCGGCCACATTCGCAACTAGTGTTGGATGTGTTTGTGTATCCCCACTTGGCCAGGTTGTCTTTGCAGCAACCAAGTATGCGACATCGATCTATATTAGTAATGTCATAGAAAGTAGAAGATTGGCGTCGCGAAGTGGACGCAGGGCCTAACACTTTTTACAAATCATCGAGATGCGTCGCTGCCTCTGGCGAGCAGTAACTTAACATATCCGACTTCTCACTGCGAGGTGTCTGGTTAGATTCTGGTCGAACACAGTAGTGAAAGTACCCCTTGCCTCAAACTCATTAACAAGTTCTGTACCATTAAAAAAAAGTATGCAGAAATGCCAAAAAAAAGTAGGTATAAATAAGTCCATTATAACCTAGTTAAAGAGAGATACATGCAGCCATAAAAGTCGTTAACGTTTATATTGCGAAGCGGCTGCTACCATTACCCGCGTTTGTACCATTCCACTCCATTCTACCACCATTAGCTGATCTATGAGCCGGGCTATAGTTTCGTGGTTACTTCTTTAGATACAAGGTGTAGATAAACAAAATTAAAGTGTCTTTTTTAATGTCAAAATATTAATGTTTTTACAAGCTATATATATTTCTAGTTGTTATTTTTATAACATTTAGCTATGCTTAGCAAATTATACTAAGAAACAGTTGAAAAAGATATGGGACCGGCAGGATTTGAACCTGCGACCTCTGCACACCGGGCAGTCGCTTTAAACGAGACCGAGAGGCGACCGTAGCTGGATGGTACTGTGGCGGTATCCGCACATAATAAATGAGGGATGTCACACACGTGACATATGTCGACGAGTGCTGAATCGCGATAACTAAATGTTCACAGGAAGTGACTATATATACCACTTCCAATACGCTACCGTTGGACAGCTGTCCGCCAGGCAATACCACCGAGCCTGGTCGGAGGATCCTCCCTTTGTGGTGGAGGAACATCACACTCTGTTCCTCTACAGTACCTTGGACGATACCTTTGGCTAAAATACAGTTTTTATCTGTCTGCCTATTTGTATCGGCTAATCTTCTAAACATCTGGAGCGATTTCAATACAATTTTAGATGCAGGTAACTACAAGGCGAAACTGCAGGAGAAAGTTAGTTTGTTTGTTTGATAGTGCTAATCTCGAGAACTACTGGTCGAATTTAGATACATCTTTTTTTGTTTGATAGTCTAACGCTCAATAAAGGTTTTTAGATGTTTAACATAACGCTAAACTTCACGGGAGCGGAGCAGTAAGGTTGAACGCGAGTCAAAGCGCGGGAGCAGCTACTACTTAATACAACGAATTCCACGCGAACAAAGTCGCGGGCAGAAGCTAATTTATTTATTTATTTATTTATTGGAAGACCAACAGCAGTAACAATTAATATTAATAAATTATGCAACATTCAGCCAATTACAAGGTCCTCACGAATAAGTTATTATTACATATATTGTAAACTAGCTGACCCGGCGAACTTCGTACCGCCTTAGCGTAAATTTGATGCACTACTTTATTTTGTATAGCTGACCTATCTTATGTATGCGTACCTATTCAATTTGAACTGGACAATCTATAATATCCTCCATATAAAAATGAATACCTATTTCCCTGGTCTCGTCATACCTGAGAAGGACTTTACTAATTTTATTAAATAAAAAACAAAGTATATATTTTCATAATAGTGTTTATTCCGTAGGGTTCAATAATTTCACTTATAGGTATTTTTACAGAATACTTATTAATATATTTTTTTTCCGTAAGAACCTTGTACAGAGTATTAGAAAACTAAAAAAATCTGCCAAATCGGTCAAGCCGTTTTCATGCTATGTCGTGACAACGGAAAATGGGTTTCATTTTTATATAATTATATAGATTCTAGAGAACTATGTCTGTATGTCTGTCTGGTACGCCTTGTGGTAACTCATTGAACCGATCGTGATAGAAATTGGTATTGAGATAGTTCAAGATTCCAGAAAAGGCATTTGCTTTTTTAGTGTCTTAACACGGGGTCGGCAGAAGCTAGTAACTAACATTAAAAGTAATGCTATAATTTATATTCATCTCATGCTCTACGATGATTATACGAACAATGATTTATTTGTTATGTAGTTGTATCAATTAATATTATTTCTCACGCTAGAATATAGATCGCTCATTAAGATTGTATTCCCTGATATTTTGACCACGACATATTAATATTAATACTTCCTTGAAAGTCTTGTGGTTAGCGCATTTGCCTCTCACCATGAAGTCTCGGGTTCGATTCCCGGGTCGAGCATAGTGTTATTTGTCAACTTTCCATCAGAAAATTCACAATAGCAGCGCGGAGTTGGAATTGTGCCCGGTGGATGGTGATAGACTCGCCCATGGGACTTAAACATATCAGGTGAAGTGTGGGTGTTGTACACCTCTGCCAGACCCTTCTGGGGAATGAAGGCGTGTTATGTTCTTCGTTATGTATGTTGACAAAGTAATAAGAATATTATAAAGTGCTGATGAACCAATTTTAAGAGTATCACTTCAAACGTGTTTTTTTTAAATAACATAAACATAATATACGAATTAGAATATCGAATGTATCATAGACAAGAATGATTATTTTCTAATACGGCTAACTTATATTCTCTTTAAAAAAATTCTCGATCAGAGCTTTGTTCCTAAGTCAGAAATGACTTTTTCATTTCCTTCACTAACTTTTTTACCAATGTTACTAACAGATTTATTTGTTTATAAGTAAGAGTAAACTGAACAATTTATCAAGAGTGATTTTCTGTATATTATCACAAGATCTATCCAAAATCTATAGCCGTTGTTCCTCGGTGGGATATTACCTGCCATCTCAGTTTTGTTACTGCAGTCTGTGAGCCTCGGGACTAGCACCGCGTCACGGTTTAGTATGTGCTCACACCACATAAAGCTAGGAACATATTGTAAATATACAGGGTGTAATGATATCGTGACGATGCCGTTTTCCAGTGCTATCACAATACTTTTGGGTGTGCTTGAGTGAGACAATGTGTGTATTTGGCCCTGTCATTGAGACCATTGGATAGTGTAATTGCTTCTAGCGTTCTAGCTAGTGTTAAAAACCCAAATTAAATTATTAAATATTATTTTGCAATTTCTCGGTCAACTTTGGGATTTTCCAATGAATATGTTCTTGATTAATGCGTAGTGTTTTCGCTAGCATAATCTCATACATTTGTTTTTCCGGTATGTGGCCATTTCCGGAATAAAATTCTCAGAATCATGTACTGAAGCCGCTTCGCCACGATGTCATTTACACCCTCTATAACAAATTCATAATTGTATACTATTCTTAGATATTGAGTTTACATTTAAGTATTATTCACAAATGTATTATCACGCAATCTATTAAAAAAGAAACTCACATTTTTATTTAAACTAGACAAGAGTGTTCGAAATCTAAATCCAAATTCAAATAAATAAACCGTTATCCTCCATAGTGCTTGCCGCGTAACTGTAGCAACGTTCGTAACAACTCGTATTATTCGATTCTCAATCGGTGTACGTAATAATCGGGATCGGATCGAAGTGCGTTACAAATATAAACTACGGAATACCGTTCGACCAGACGTTGAAAACATTTTAGGTTCTGGTTTCGGTTAATAGGGTTTTTAAATGTGCAAAAGATTAATATTTACCTACTTAATATTGAATTTACCGCATCGGTATATTTTTAATCACCAACTAGCACACTGACAAAAAAATGTATACTTATATCTCTTTTAAGTCACCAGTCACTTGATAAAACGAACGATATCATTCAATTCTAACCAAAGTTAACAGAAATGGAGCGATATAATTGGATGTCAAATTTTTTGTCAGATGTTTGGGTCGCACAGGAGACCTAAATAATTCACCATCCGCTATTTGAATGCGGTGTTTTTATTATATGAATACCTACACAGAAAGTACTCTACACTCTACACCTAAAAAAAATCGAGCGAGTATAGTTAGATTCCCGGTTTAGTATATAGTATGCATATTTAAAAAAAATATATATTAATTTACTTAAAATTGATTTTAAAAATAAAATAAAATCTTAGTTTAATAAAATCTCCTATCTGGTATCATTATTTTGTGAATTTGATATTTGGGTGCTCGATTTTGTCTCTCTGATTTAGGAACAAAGATAGGAAAAGGTCAAAAGTGAAATAATGATAAATTGAGTGACTAAGCCAATTATCATAATTAATCTATTAGTGCAATTATTTGAACTAGATAGAAAAATGTCGACAAGCCCTGAAATTTCAGATTGCTGTCATCAAGAATCTTAGCTGTTCGTCATCTGACCATCAAAGACGTTTAGCAAGTCCAGTTTTGTCCCAGCTGATAACATTTGATTTGGTAACATCCAACACCGACCGGATTAGTTCCATCCAACCCTATAACGGACACCTTTATTTCGGAAAGTTTAAGGGTGTCTGTCACGGTTGCATTGGAACCATGTGTGCCACCTAAGTGTCTGTCAATAGTGAGGGGTGGTTTATACCATCACCATAAGAAATATTCAAAAATGGCGCTTTATAGTACTTTTTCAAATTTTTAATTGTAATACCATATACTCAGAAATAAATGATATTCTATTCTATTAACGATCCAAAATGAATATTTGGCCATCGTTCTTAGATATAATGGAGGAATTAATGATTTTAAACTTTTGCGTTTTGTACACATATTTATATATCTGACCGAAACTGAGGAGCAAAGAAGGTATTTATGCCTTAAACAATATTTACGCGATTAAGACCCGTGTGTACAATATATAATTAAAATGAAGGAACTTTCAGCATTTATAAAATCAAGTAATTTAGGGACCCACAGGCACTAGCTAATTTTGTTACTAGTACAATATTATGCTTTTCTTCGAAAATTCCATAGGGCAATCTAGAAAAAACCATCGTCAAAATCAAAACAACGTTACCAGTAAAATGAATCACCAGACAGGAACAATCCGAAGTCGTGCTAAAACAAACTGGCCCGCAGCCGTGGGCGTGCCTGTACGATGGTAAGGCACGCGCCGATGCTACAACATATTGTGCTGTATCGATGCGCACTTACCTGACTCGATTATACCTGACTCGATCAGTATCGATGTACTTTCCTGGCAAAAAAACAAATGAGAAAAAAAGATAGCTCATAATGATGACAAAGAATTTTGGTAGCACTTTATGTACTTCCTTACAAAATTGCACCAGTGACAGAAAAGTTGAAATGTAATCGTTTATCTTGGTATGGCATGTGATGAGATAGGATGTGACATAAAGAGTAATCAAATGTCGATAATTGGGCAGGAAGAAACAGGCCAAAGAAATGGTGGAACAATTACTTAATAGAAGAAATTATGAATGAGGCGGTAGTGAGTGATAGCGAGACGGCTGACAGTGGGTAATGAAGGGAAAAGATGCCGCGACCCCAAATAATATGGCATAAGGGACGAAAGACGAGGAAGAAAGTACCTATTACCAGCCACATGACATTCGATAAATTATAGCTTATCAATATGTTACTCAATGATCATGTATAAAAAACTATTATTTATTTTCTACTTTTTAGTTTGGTTTATTTATAAGAGCGTTTTTTTTTTAATTTTTTTAATTTTTTTTAATTTTTTTAATTTTTATATCGAATTATTGCATTGTCATCGATCTTTGACAGGTGTGCAAAATTTTAAATAAATTTTAAAATCTGTCCGTTTAAAGTGGGTCAAAATCGAGTCCAAAGGAGTCGGTTACATACATACATACATACATACAGTAAACGCTCATAAGTCCATAGGCACGCTAAGGATTACATTGCTTTGAACGGTACGAGCCCGATACAGCCAGTACACACACTAACGAAGTTGCGTGCGTGTATAGCAGTTTATAAGATAACACACACTAATGAAATTTTGTCGCATTCGTACTAAACGCGTCACAGTGGCGACCGGTTCTTAAAATTCGCATCTATCTATCATGAGCAGGTAGCTGTATCGGGCTATCGGGAAAACATTGGTATCACGATCAACTAAATCTGAGTTTGAAGCTTAGTTGATTTGTGGTTGTATTTTGTTTTTACGAAATCATAATAATATTTGTAATATTTTAAGCACAAACTTGTTAGGTATTCATGCTTAAATAGTTACATACAATATATAAATAGTTATATATTAATATGACTAATAAGTTAAATATGTTATTATTATTTAACTAATTAAGTTTTTTTTTTTCATTATTGTAAGGTAGAAATAAAAAAAGTCACGCTGAATGATGATAAAAATGTTTATTCGTTTTATTTATTTATACAATGAATAAACTTTTAAGATAATTGTGACGTCACATTCCTACCTAAATTAATAATATAATAGAAGTGCCTTTGTAACCGTTCGTAAGATTTTTTATTGTAACCCACCAATAATATTATAAATGTTACTAAAATGATTCATCATGACAACAAGGAAGAAAAGGATGTTCTAATAACAAAAATATAATTATTGATACCCTAAACTTCAAAAAGTATAGAAAGGACTTAGCGAGATTAGATCTCACGGCTCATTGCTAAACGCATTTAACTGCACTCCTTAACCGCTCGGCCACCTTGACTCATTCTAAGTAAGTGAAATTATGAAGTACAATTATTTGTTAACAACATGTGTCTATTTCTTAGAAATAGAAGGTCGTAAGTCGAACTACACTTCAAACTATTGCCTTTTGAGATTGCCTATGGACTTTTGGTCGTGACTGTACATACACACATACAGGTGAAGCTAATATAAGCGTGTTAATTATGGGACTTAAGATAGAACGATGAACGTGACGTCAAGTAATGACGTAACATACAGTTGAGAAATTTAGGGTCCTGGCAAGAGGTGACCGTAGCTTAGTGATTAAAGCGGCTGCCGGTACGCAGAGGTCACCGGTCCAAATCCTGCCGGTCCAATAATTTTTCAACGGATTCTTAGTAAAAACATCACTCTACTAAAATATTATAGAGCATAGAATATAGAAAAGGTTTTTTTAATGATTGTCCATTTTATATGCATCCCATATTCATTATAAATAATGCTATTAAGTATGTAGATCTAATTACAGTCAAGGTGTTTCTCGTAAGTAGCCACAAATAAGCAACTACTAATCAGATTAATCTCATGTAATTTATAATAAGATGTAGTGTTAAGGGGAATGACAGACTAACGACTTTATGTATTAATTCAAAGTTTAATTTTATGGTAACTACTTAGAGTGACTTTGTAAAAAGCGAAAATAAAAAGCATATATAGGCCGCTTTATATATATTATATTATATAGTATCCACTTTATTACATTATTTTGTTTAAAAATAGTATTTAAGTGCTGGAAACAATTAATCCGGCCCGAATGAAGGACCAAAATATTTTTATGTAATTTCATATTCACATATTTATGTATTAATGTTTTAAAATATCAATATCGTTGCTAATGACCATTCAATTCTGTCATCCAGTTGATGAGGACTGAGTAATTCCACAGTAGGCGATAAATGGCGACGTAGATTTCCATCAAAAAGTTTGATTTAATTAAATAGAGCATGTGGTTTCAACAATATAATAATACAGAAATTCGTAAAAATAAACAGCCCTAAGGATACGTAGAAGAACGACCTAAGCCGATATGATTACCGGATGAAACCTTTACAATATCTAATTTATTTTTTTATAATATACAATAAATTATACTTTATAATATATAATTGCGTTACAGACAGATAGATTTAGTGTCGTAGTAATGATATTAGAAAGGATATGTTAAGAAAAAAACGTATATCGCATTTCTAGGCAATTCCTGCTACAAGGTAGTCATTTTAGCATCATTTCCTTAAAATAACTAGTCATTATGATAGATTAGCACATCGCAGTAACTAAATTACCACATTAACTTGCGTAATGTGTAAAACTGAAGCATATCGAAGCAACATTTTTTTTGAGTTCCGTATAAAGACTAGGAAATAAAGAAAAATGTATTTATTATTTAAACTTGCATTTAAAAAGCTAATATCATGTTAGTAGTAAGAAACTTTTCTTTTATTAAATATATAATGTTAAATTTTAATTAAAAAAAAAATGCTGTTTCAAGATTTAAATGTTTTTTTTTTTTATTCGTGATTTATAGACTAAAATCATTTCATCACTATTTTATAAATTCTACGGAACCGCGAAGTTTAGACGGTCCGTCACGCACTTAACATTTTTTTTAATATCTGTTATTAGAAGCTGTCTAAAAGTGACAGTTGAGATAGTAATCGTTCACAGAGGGCGCTCGAGTGAGCCTTGCGTAGTCATTTAATTAATTAAAACCTCACATTTGCTGATACGAGTATTAATCCGAAGTGTCAAGCAAAAGGAGCTAAGTGCTGTCACTAATCAACATGCAGGTGGTTCCCAGGTGCGTCGTTCATTTACTTAAGTGATTAAGTGCATCTATGAAGGTATCGCCAATAGAAGCAAACAAAATTAGCGTTTCGTACTCTGTTTGCTAGATAATTAGCAATCTGTCAACGTCTAACGCTCCCCCACCGCCGTCTTATCTAAACACTATAATTGAACAGTGCAATATCTTATGCTAGTCTACTTGCAATTGTAATGAGAGTTGTATCACCTGCCTGCTTCAATGTGGATTCTCGGCGTAATCGGCATATATAAATTTTGCAATCCAATATATTCTTACAATCTGACAGTACTTAGTTTGTTATTCCTGGAAAAATATAATTACTTCATTAAGAATTTAATTTACAAAAACCTTTTCATGCCCCAAAATGTATGAACGAAATTGCTAAACGCTAGTCACAGTCAAATTAAAAGCCTTCAGCTGTTCAAAAGCAGTTCTTTAACATGAGACGCGGACCGGCAGGAAATCTAAATAAGTATTTATTCGCCTTACTTCTGGGAAACAAAGCTCAAGGAATTTTAAAATTAAGCCGTCTCGTCAGGAGCGATGAAGACGTTCAGTAATACATCAGTCGCGAATCGTGTGGAAATCGAATTAAATCAGTCACTGGCTGAAAAGAATCGTTTCTTGGCACGAATGGACAACAATGCCTGTTATTAAAAAAAAGAATGGTGATAAAGAACGTATAATTTGCGTTGTAATTAATGCGAGACGGTGTGACGGGGCGTGAGTAAAGCTTCTCATTTCGCATGTAGAAAGCCGCGGCTCATCATGTTACTGGTTCAGAAGTTACGTCGATAATGTTACGATAAGAACGCGCTCATTTGTATAATTAATTGTGACTAATTGAGAAGCATTTAAGTGCACAAAATGTGTATGGAAATTAAATTAGCGAAGCTTAAGCAATTCAGGGTTGAATCGCGATTGGATCGCGTTCGTATTTTGTAACGAATTTTAAAAATGTACAGTTATTGTCGGTTGGCACGCGAGGATGACCGGTGGACGAAAATCTCATCTCGAATGTAGCCGCAGGCAGGCGGGCGAACTGAATTGCATTGTCAGGTGTCACAGACCGCTCCTGTCGCGACCGGATGACGTATTTCATCTTGTGTTCGTGAGTGAGTTAATGAGCTGCCAGAAAATAAACTTTATAAATTACGTGTGTTCATTAGAAGCGGCACGTGTACGCACAATCGTCAATTGACTGTAGACTGTGGACTGTGGGACAGACAGCAAGCGGCATTAGTTACCGCGAGTGACGTCCCAATAGCGGGCCGCGTTTGAAGCCGACCCGCCAGCTGTCCGCGCCAGCCTTATGGTCACATTCGTATAATGCGTACTTTATGAATGAATGTGTACGCTTGTAAGAAGCTAATGAATGACAGCCTACTACCACGATTTATATTTACCCGCGTTGAGTAGCTCGGATTTAGAAATTGGACACTTGAACGAAATATGTATTTAAGCTGTGGTAATATAGACATGATTAAGTTGCTAACGGGTTTTAATCACCATTTGCATTCCATTGTGCATGTCCTACATACTAACAGGAATTTAACAAATTTATATAGGTTGTAGAGCTGGCTGACAGTCCTATAATTATTAAAAAAGAACTACACGTGTGTTAATTTTGCTACTTGACTTTGCATTTACTGTTAGTTAGTATCTGCAATAACAAGTTGGTCGGAAAACAGTACTTGGTTATTTGGTATGTAGGAACGGTGGTTTTATATGCTAAAAGCTAAACATGAAAATTATCAACAATACAATTTCGTTTATTAGTGTATACACGATTAACCACGTTAATATGAGTGCCTACAAAGACGCACTTTTAATATTTCTCAAGCAACAATATGCAGTTCAAGTGAGAGCCCTATTTTAACTTGTTTCCGACTGAAATCTCGAATAACTTTGCATAGCATGAATCACAAGAAGGCCGTACGTAAAAGATGCATGCACAGGCGGCCAGAGCGTCCTGATTTAATAGAATAGGGCGCCATAGATGTACAGACACATGCTGCTCCTACTCTCCACTGTTTCCTCTATTTTGTTGTTTGTTTTTTCGATTTTATGTTGTTTACATTGGTGCTTTACTGTCAGCTCTTGTTTTCCTAGAATATAAGGTATATCCATTGCGAATACATGTATTTAAATTCTCAACAACTGAATCCTAGTTAAGATAATTTCAGATCTTAGAAAACTTTACTCCACGTTAACGTTAGTTCTTCATTTATCATTTATTAATTGTAACAGTCAATATCGTGTTCA
The DNA here is from genome assembly GCA_905147285.1 of Hypena proboscidalis. Lineage (NCBI taxonomy): Eukaryota > Metazoa > Arthropoda > Insecta > Lepidoptera > Erebidae > Hypena > Hypena proboscidalis. The sequence goes on from LR990131.1 coordinate 15,379,015, forward strand.
AATTGAACCAGTCCAGTTTTTGTTTTTGCTAATAAAATTTAGTTAATTAATTTAAGGTTAGTTTTAATCGAACTTACACTGGTTTGAAGTGTAAGAACGAACTTCACATAAAATATAGCTCATTACATGACTCGATTTGAGATAGTTTATTTAGCTTTTTAGCTAAAATGCCAAAATAAAGATAGCTGTACATCATCTTTCTCCTATTTCTTTGCAAGAGGCTAATAATTTGAGAAGCATATACGAATCAAGAGGTAATGAAGGTACGAGGATTTTCAAGTTTTTTACCAGAAATGTACAGTTTAGTAAACAAACCATCTGTGAATAGTGTGGATAGAGCCAGGGTCGGCGGTCGCGCGTGCGGCCGCGGTCGTTTCGCCGTGCGTCGTGACCGCGCGCGCGCTCGCGTCACGCGCCGGTCCAAGCCTGCGCCTGCGCAGCCCAAACCACTATTTTATCGCATTCATTATTTGGAAAAGGATTCCCGTAGAGCCAACATTCCTGTCAGCTGTGGGAACGTTGTTTAGTTTTTGCGGATATTAAGCTATTAGATGGTAAGGGTTTGTGGTTAAGATTAATTAATTGGCAGTTACTAAGATATCAACTGCCATTTAACAAATTTACAGAATGGCATAATTCAGTTCGAGCCCTTTTGAAAAAACGAACAGATGTCTTATTCTTTTCATTAATTAATGATTGAGTGACTGATTCTTATTGTAATAAAGGAGTTAAATTAATAAATAGCAAACTGCACTGGTATAAGCTTCGATAAATTGTTTGGTAAAACCTATACTCTGATTAGTTTTCTTATAATAACATAATATACATAACATAACATCACGCTGATATTACCAAGGAGAGTGTGGTAGAGATGTTTAACACCCACACTTCACCTGTTATACTTAGGTCCTATGTGAGGGGAAGAGACTATCGCCATCCACCGGGCACCAATCTAACTTCATGCTGCTTTTGCGAATTTACTGAAAGATAAATACCAAATAACACGGGAATCAAACCCAAGTGATCTTTTAATATTCCATAGCTTTACTGTTTCATTTAACCACTTATATAGTTCCCTGATCAAAACCTTTGACCACAAATCAGTCCATGTTCTAATATTTTCCCATGCCGGTGTATGTAATAGATAATAAATTCCGGGTACCTAAACACGAAAGCTAAAAACAAATAGCGGTGTCGAGCGTGCGTGTAATTCCCTTATTATTGATTGTAGACATCCGTAAAGGTGCATCCACGGTGGAGAAGTACCTATACAAGACTCAAGTATTTATGCAGTTCAAGTAGCAGTTTGTTTTTCCCGTTTGTCGTTTTGTTACATGTCATATAGAACTTAATAGAGACTAGAAATATGTATAATAAGGAGTTGATTTACTTTTATTATTTTTCTATTTACTTACTACACACTTGTAATTTTACTGCCTATATTTATTCTTCATTTTTGCTATTATTTTTCTTTATTTTTAAAAACGACTTGTGAATTCTCATAAACATACATTTCAGACACACAAGTTACTGTTATTGGCTCAGAGAGATTATAAAGTTCAGGATAATATCCATCATGCAAAAGTATAGGACTCCAATCGCTACAAGCTTTTAAACAAATTGCGCTATTATCACAATGGACTGGGAATTACTAATATACAGTGTGATAAATGATGAACAGTAATTCAGCGGGTAGTTAATTAGAGACACATAATTACTTTACTTACATAAATTTATTATTGGCCACGGTGGAATAAAGTAAGAAGTTTTTGTTTAAATTAGTCCACTCGCGTCCATTATCATACTATAAAATATATAAGTATTGTCTTATGTCAAATAAAATTATAATCTGATTGAATATAAAAGTGGCACAATTTATACATTTAAATCAAACATAGCTGCCACTTCACTTGGTTTGAGTTATGCCGGCACCAGACCCTGGCTGTTTGTCGCAAACATCTAACAACGAAACGCAAACACCAAACAATAGTGTGGAAACATTGAATACTGTTTGCCGATCATCTCTTTATTTGTTTCTTTTTATACGACGGACACTAGGGAAAACTCTTGTGTCGCAGGAGTGTTCACAAATATACATTTCGCACAAAGCACACCCAGAGTCAGAAGAGTCAGAACAAATCTTTGCGGATTGCGGGATACAAAGATTTGTCCCGTGTGGGGAACGTACAACACCGGCGCAGTTGAAAACGGTGCTTTAACCAATACGCCAACCGTGCACCCAAACATCCTTTGATTTATGAAAAAAATCGATACCGACGGCAAACAAAATCAGTGCAACACCAGCAAACACCCGTCCACATGTTGGTGTTCGCTGTTTGCCATTGTTCGCCAAGTGTCTGGAGCCGGCTTCGTGTTTTATCATTTAAATAACGTTACCTTTACGATTGTGAAGCAGGCACTTAAAATAAAACCATTTTTTGTAACTACAAAATTAGCTATGAAACACAAACACACAAAATACGTGTTGTTTTATGTGTACCTCTTTATCACAAAAAAATAAAACACTTGAACTGGCAGCCCCGATGTGAACCCGTCCTACGTATTATTACACGAGTTGATGCAAAAACGAGCAAGTGTGCAGGCAAAGTGGCCGCAAAGTGAAGCTTACACACAATGCAAATCGCTTATAGCATTGTGCCGCTCAGTTACTTCCCTGTATCGGACTTGATATATTACAAGCTTCCAACCGCTGCTTTGCCCATGTGGTACATTGGTCATAAGTCGGATAGAATCTAATTTCCTATAAATGTTTTTTTTTTTTAATCAGGTTGGTAGATCTATGGTTACCTCCTAAAAACAAACGAATAACTTGAGAAACAAGCAACCACTCTGTAAAATAAACAATATGCTCCCTGTGGTTCACCCGCGGATAAAAAGTAGCCTATTTCCTGGGTCCACACATACACTACATCCATACCAAATTTCATCAATATTTATCCAGATGTTAAGGCGTGAAACAAACATACATAATATTTTTTAAGTACGAATTGTTAAATCTATCAAACAAGAAATAAATAGGTACATAACTTATTACGTTGCCAGTATCCAAGCAGACTATTTAGCTAACGCCTGTTGCAAGTAAACTTAGGGATACAAAGGTGTTTTCTAATGTAAACACGGCTCATCTTCCCAAAGCTCCCCACAACAATGTTACTCTCGAAGATCCCACTCGTTGCTACCTATTTTGTTTGCAGCTTTTTACAGGTATAACTTTAAATACAATCTAAATAACATATTCACAGCGTACAAACGGCGACACATGAACATATACATTTGCAGTAAAAAAAGGTCTCGCGTAGTAAAGGCTTCCCGTGCAATGCGAGACCAGCTTACTGGAAATGTATAGGTTTATCGGAAACCGTGTGTACCATACTATATTTGTAAAATATTTAAATATTATCTACTTTAATACTACCGACTAAAAAAGAAAGTCTGCTGTGCGCTTTTTGGTACTAGCAGGTTATATTTTTTGTTATTTAGTCATTCAACAGCTGGAGCACCTATTCCATATCAAGACATAATTTGTTACGTAAAATGTGGTTTGACGCCAACCAAAGATTATGTTTATGTGAATTCTGAGCGAATAAACAACGGTTTTCCGTCGCGTTTATTAAAAAATGTACCTCATCTTTTTTTTCAACAAACACTATCGATCCTGTAGCTCACTTAATGTGTAGTGGTAACTGTACCTAATTACCTACCACGATAATGAGCCGTAGTCCATGAACATGGTATTTTTTTAAACGACGTATGTAGCGAACGGACGTGTAATCGACCTGATGGTAAGTGGTTACTACGGCCCATGGACATCAACAATCCACAAAAGCAGATTGTAGATGTGTCACTTCTCTGGGACTACGGTGTTATGCCTCATGTGCCAGTGGTTTCAAGGCCTGGTCTCAAGTGTCTAACAACCGAACCAGAACAGAGTAGTGCAAGCTATGTGGGGGGGCAGGTTATCGATGAGAATGTGATGCTACTGCACTCGGGCTCGATCACAAGAGCTAGACTAGATTGTTAGAGTCTCCTATATAACTGCTTACAGTAATTACTAGTATTATAATACGTAATAATATTATGATTTACCATAAATGTATTCTTCGAATTTATGGCATTCCTATATAAAAGACATCAACGCGTGCAAATGGGAATGTTGATGTCTATTAATGAGAAAAATTAAGTAAAAGGTACGATTTTATTGTCTCTGCTTACCCCCATGGAATAAAAGCATAATTTGTGTAGTTTGTATGTAAAAGAACGCTGCGTTACTAAAACGTTAACAGTCATAAGAAAAAGGAATTCACTATTTATAAGGGTTTTATAGCTGTTATACAGCAACTCAAAACCTGAACCATCGCATGGATGTCCAATAATATTTGTGGGTATATAAATCAATCTACGACACGCAACATGAATAAAATGCAATTAATGTGTTGTTATGTGTTTCAGACGGAGCATGCAGCTATCCTTCTTCACGAAGAAGCACCGCACTACCGTGGCAGTCACTTCACTATTTCTACAGCCGTACCACTAACTTACACTGTCGTGCATTAAAGAAAAATGTCCCTATATTAAAGAAAAAATTAAAAAAATAAGAATAGTATTAAGTTGATGTGATGAAAAGAAAAAACTGTTACATAATAATTATGTTAAGCTATTAAATGTTTTATAACTGCTTCGGATGGAATGTCTGTATGTTATAGTCAGCAAGGGCTACAGCCAAGCCACATAGAAGTAAAGAGTCTGCGCCATCAAAATAATAACAGTTTTTTTTAGGCACCAACGGGTAGTCTTCGAACACTAACTTCCTAAATAATTTAAAGATGCGTAGTATGTAGTATAGAATGATTTCTATGATCGCTATGAACATCATATCCAAAAAAATACGCTGTATACTATGACGTTACTTTTTTTAAACTTGTTTTTTTATGTTTTTCGGAGCTACCACGGCCCAAATTCGATATCTGGTGATCGTTTTTACCGATGTTAAAGGCACATAGGGTCAGCCAGTTACGGGCTTTTGGGCTTAAAACTCGGACTTCTAAAGCTTATTACCACTAGTATATTGAGTACGACTAAGTAAATAAAAATCGCAATATTTTAATACAAACATAATGGGTACACGCCTTACGTTTCCCAAAATGTCTAGTGACATATTTCAGGCCGGGTTTGGAGTGCGCCTTATCGCCGACAAACGACGTGGTTGCCATTTCACGTTATCTACAGCCGTGCTTCCAACTTAGTGTACCTAATGTTTCAGGTCTTTCCATCTAAATAACTCCTCAATTATTAAGGTCTCAAAATTGTGATGTTTAGTCTGCTGTTACAGTTTCAAATTAAATTATTCCTGTAGCTTTTGTATTACGTCATACAAGAATAAGTATATAGCGGATTAAAGATGAGGCAATAAGCTTTTAAACATTCTGTTTTAAAACGAAAGATAGAATACTATGTAGGTTTTTTTAACTATTTCTGCATAAGAAATCGCATCAGAATCTCACTAATAAAATCAAACAAAGGAAACCTCTCTTCTGAAATGTTAGTAACATTTCAGCGCAACTGTTATTACTAGTAACAGGGCCATTACTTGAACCGGATCATTTCCCGAGTCATAACCGGGTCTCTCCACAATTCATCTTGAAGTCGCCATGCAAAACCGCCGGCCATCTATCTTCAAATACCGCCAAGTCGCAGCGATAATCATAAACTACTGACACACGAGTAGTTTTATGAACCACCTAAAGCATTGCTCTCGAGCTCTTCGCTATTAAAATTAAAATATTTTATACTATCTCGTAACGTAAAAATGCGATATGCATGATCAACGTTTCTGTACGCCGCAGGCATTTTAAATCTTTGCAAACGGAGAATAGGTGGGAAGAACTTTATTATTATATTCAGGAAATGCACTTAAGATACTTTTTTATTTATTTACTATTAGATTATATTATATAGATTACTTTTTAGTATACATCATCATTGGCAACTAAACTGGTTTTAACATTTTATGAATTTACAACCTCAAAATAATATACGTTCTTCATTGACAGCGATCAATTGAAATTAAAAACATTTTTGTAAATTACTATAATTATAACATTGATGTTCAATGAATCATACTTTCTATGGACATACATAGCAGAATCGACAGACAATACTCACGTTTATTCCCGTTTACGGTAAATCGTGCAACACATAAGTTTATTACTAATAGTAAGTTTTTCAAAAAAATTCACAATTAGAAAAATCTGTCTCACTCTATAAAAGTTTAGTACTGAGTCAACTAAATTTTGAAACATTATTAGGTCTGATTCAGCAATAAATTACAATAAAATTCTAATTTTTTTAAGTTTAGATTTTTAAACTTTCTTGAAAATAACTCTAAAAGTCAATAATACTATTTTATTACAAAGTTTCTTTAAAAGCCGTCTAGTTCAATAAATTATAAAAACTAGTTTATCTCCGGCAACAGACGATCGGCCATACATGTTTTTATGATATTTTTAAATACCAAATTTTTTTGTGCGTCGGAGATGAAATTAAGACTATTTATGGTTTGTCTATGAAATGTGCAATATTACCGTTGTTGCTAGGTGATTAGAACTAAGTATGTATAATGACTAGATAATTTATCATTGAAATAATGAGATATGGAAGTAATAACTCATTTTTAAACCCAAATGTATGTTTTTTTTTTATACGATGAGTGTTGTAAAAGGTCGTAGAGTCCACTTGATGGTAAGTAGCATCTATACCTGGCCCATAAACATCTACAATCTACAAAAGATTGCAGACGCATCGCTAGTATCGCTTCATCTGAGGACTACGATATTATGCCGCATGTGCTCGTAATAACAGGGTAAATAATTGTATGACTTTCAAGACAATTAATTGTCTTTTTCTATTTTCCAATATAGCAATGCACAACAAAACACATGCATTTAATTTAACCATTAAAACGAACTTTTTTATCATATCTAGTTATTATGCCTGCGACTTGAGTTTTTTGTAGAATCTAGAATCTAGATCATAAGATATTACAAAGAAATAGTTGTATGACTTTCAAGACAATTAATTGTCTTTTTCTATCTTCCAATATAGCAATATGCACCACAAAACATTATGCATACAATGCAGCCTATGAACATAATAAAGTAGGTATACTGAAACTTCCAATTTGAAACTTTATGATCTCAGCGGGAGACTGAGAGAACACGGTCCTAACTCCCGATCATTTCACTGACCAATAAACTCTCAAAGAAAGATAGATCTCACCACAAAATCAAATAGTCTTTTGTGTGTATAAAAATATATAAAAACCGATGACGGTTATGATTTTATAAACATCATTCAATACCAATAACAAAAATAGGATTTATCAGACCATCAAAGGATATTTTTGCCATAGGAATGTTTCACACGAGACCACCCTCGCTATAACATTTATAAATAAACATAAAAAATATTAAACATCACACAAACGCAGTCGCTGGCTTTCAATAGTCTTGAAACACACGTTACCCATGTTTCCGTGTCTTAATCAAGGAGAAATAGCGAACTAATTAGAAATGTGGCTTCCATAATTGGATAGCTACAGTATTTGAGCATATATATACACCTTTACAACTAGTGCTGTGATGTAATCAATACGAATATTCGGATTTGCCGAGTACCAAAAGTTTTATGAATATTTGTATTCGAAACCTAATAAAATGATATCTTTACATCTATCTTACCTTTAACGTGCCGCCAAATAGTAGTACTTGCGCTATTGTGTACCGGTTTGGTGGTGAGATCTGGCTCTGATATTACTGGCACATGAAGCATATCACCGTAGTATTCATATGAAGAGATTGTTGATGTCGTCTATGGGCATTAGTTACCACTTCATATCAGGTGAACTACACGCCCGTTTGCCACGAACGTCGTATTAAGAAAAAAAACATATTCGCCGAATATACTAATTATTCAGGTAAGCAGCGATAGCCGAGTGGGAGACCGTAGGACTGCGGAGTTAAAGGTCTCGGGTTCGAACCCACGGCACACACCTCTTGTCTTCGACGATATGTGTGTATTTATTATATAAATTATCGCTCGCTAAAGGTGAAGGAAAACATCGTGAGGAAACCTACATGCCTGTGAGTGCCTAATAAGTGCTCGACGGTGTGTGAAGTCTACCAATCCGCACTTGGCCAGCGTGGTGGACTACGGCCTAACCCTTCTCATCATGAGAAGAGGCCCAAGCACAGCAGTGGGACATGTGTTAGATGCAGGGCAGCTGCTATTATTATTATACTAATTATACAATTCCTATTGGTATTCGCAAACTATTCGATAGTAGCTGCAATGCAACACTAAATATGATACAACCTGTATTGTGTTGCATAAATTAGGTGTCAATGCACTGTCTACATATTTCGAGGACACGTTTCACTAAGCAGCTTCTTAGATAACAGTGACAGTGCAGTTGTTTTGAAGACGATTTTTGAGACAGTGCTTCTGAGACCAGCTTACCATAAATAACATATAACTTGCCATGCTAATTGAGGCTCGTAGTACCATAGCATAAAAAATGACACTACAAATACACTTGAAACGGTTTAAAGAAATCACGTTTTCCGAACAAATTGAATGACCTTCATGTTCAATTTGTTGAGAAAACGTGTATTTTTAAACTTACCCCGTATAAAGTGTATTTGTTTAGTCATTTTTGGCAATGATCACTGACTCCCAATCGCCCAAATACACACACAAACACACTCACACACACACACACATTTACATCACACGCGCAATCACACTCTCTTACAACATTCAGGCAACACACACAAAACACCACATTTATAGACTTAAGAGGTTTACCAAATACACTTTTATTCTTTAATTCAAAATTTAAATTAACTAGCACTATAAAAATTAGACAAATTTTGTATAATGAATGGACATTTCTATTTGTGCCTAACTTAATTGTGAAACTGGAAGGTGCTGGTACTTATAGGTAGCACAGGATTTCCTATCTTAAGTACCAGCAGAACATTATATTTTGATTTCTTTTGAACCTATGTTAAGTGTCCTATTATGTACCTACTGTATTTTTTTTGTGTGCCAAATAAATAAAATAATATTTCTCTTTCTAGAAACTGGTTTCAATTAATGCCCCTTTGTAGCTTAAACCCTGCATAAATCAGGATGTCAACCCACTCCTTTGTCAAGTATTTTCAGAAATATTCCATAGACACATTCTCGTATAACGTACAAATTTAAAAATAAACGTATTACTTGTCACCTTGTATAACATGACGACTAAAGTGTGGGTACTACGAAAATACGATTGTGATATTAGATTGTTATTGACTTTATTACTTGTTGTTTAATTTTTATTATAGGTATAATAAAAAATAAACAACTTAATTTTTACTTTACAAGCAACTTGAGAACTATTTGTTCAGAATTAGTACCCAAATCGATTCCAATAGTTTTTTACGAGAAATAGAAAAAATACATGTTTTCCTAGAATTAAACAATGTAAATAGTAAAAAATGTATGGTAAACGTGACATTTATTTTCGTATTTTCTCTAAAAAACTAATTGGTTACTGATTCTAAGCTAACGATTTACAAATTGCTGCTATAGTAAAAAAAAATGTTTAGTATCGTGTACCAAAGATCTAGGCGGTCTCAAGTTTAGCCCTTGCGTTAAGCAACATAGCCATTAATTATTACATATTATATACACGTACTCTACTTTTTTTCACTGCTATACTTACGATCTATCCAAATTGATACAACTATACAATATTTTTATTATTTGTTAAAACGATAATATAAATGGCAATCGACACAAAAAACTTGCGATGCAATATAAATATAATATTCATGAATGGTAGCAGCTAAAACTGCTATGGTATATTTGAAAATGCAATAGATTTCGATAGTTCCAGTACGGTTTCTATTGTCAGCTGCTTTTTCCTTAAAATCGTTATTCAAATATCACTGGCAAGCAAAAATATTTCATGTAGAAAGTAAAATATTCTTTTACCTCTTCCAATCTATAATACTAATAAACACCCTCAGATGAAAGTAAATTAAGAGTACACAATGAATAGCTTCACACGGCAACAGATCATATACATTTCCAGTATAAGATGTAGGGTTGCCAGATAAGTCGCGAAAAAATACCGAACAACTTCAAAAGATGGGGGTATGCTAGGTCGCAAAAAAAATACGTTTTTTGTACTAATATTTTGTATGTTTTGTTATGTTTGTACCTATGTCTACTTTTGTAGGCGCTTGTGACTAGTAGTACCGATTTTTCAAAATACCGGACATTGTTCTGTCCGGTATGACCATTTATTTTTTACCGGACAGGCCTCGGCCACGGACTGTACGCTTAAATACCGGACATCTGGCAACCCTAATAAGATGATCTGGAATTGTATATTCCCTTACATTTAATTAATTACACTTAATTGTAGCTTCCCTTACAATACGAGACCAGCTTATATTAGAAATGTATAGCTTTAAGTATAGCTGTGTGGACCTAATTCTTTCTGTACATATTTCGATCTACTTCCCCTCCCACCTCCTTTTATTTAATACGTCAGGTGACATCGTCACTAAGCCTCAATTTCATCAACGTTCTAAGCCGACGTTTAAGTTCGTTTTCAATCCCTCTGTCTCTATCAAACATCGAATGAGAGACAAAGATCGAATACGGATTTAGCGTTAACCGCGGTTTAAGAAATTAGGTGACAATAGGACTAAACCTAATTAACAAGTGTATTTATTTTATAACAATCAACGGTTAAAGTTAGAAAGCAAAAAGCGAACTTCTAAACAGACTAATAAGCCATTAAAATTTAGATTTAGTCATATAAATTTTAGTAAAAGCCAAAAAACGTGTATCATTAAATTTAACAGCTATCACTTAGTATCTCACACACACACACACATCTCACACACAACGCTATCTAGTCCCAAACTAAGCAGAGCTTGTACTATGGGTACTAGAATAAATTATAACTAATACATATAAACTTTTCTTTTGTAAATACATACTTATTATACATAGAAACAACAGTTCGTTGAATCAGAACAGTATGTTCGAATCAGCACAATTTCATCTGAACAATAGGACAGTAAGAAACAAGCGCGTGCCCTGCCGATCAGTTTCAGCAAACCAAACATAATAAGTATACAACTTATTTTGTATACAGCATTAGCATGACTCACTTTCACTTTATTTCTACAGCATATTACCGCAATGAATAACCAGACGAAATCGGCTAGTGCGCGATGAGGCTTAACCGTCTGTAGCTCACGTAGAAGCTAATGGTCTACGCCGTAGCTGCAGGTCTACGCCCGGACGTTGAACTCGACGTGCCGGCGCCGAATTCGCATGCACCCTTCTGAACTTCGTACCTCAAGTTGCGCAGGTCAAAGAGTAATGTACTCAAATGTGTCCCTATTACGATTAATTTCTATTAACTATGAAAGCTGAAGGAGGCGGAGGTGTCATCACCTCCCACCCGTTGCACTACCCATGACAATCTATTTCTACTTGATTTGGTTTAGCTGCAGAAGGTAATAAAGACTTGAAATTTCAAGAAAACCCACCTCATACGCATTATACAAAAAACGTAGGAAATTTATAGTACCAAAACTACTTCACTAACTAATGAAAGTATTCCGAAGTGCCTGACATTAAAGCGAGGACTGCTAATAAATGAAGCAAACAGTAGCAAGTCAAACAAAGAACGGTGGACAAACAATACTTATATAGGTAACTACTGTTTCGAAAGCATCGATTGTGAGTGTGTTCTAATCGTTCATTTTTATCGAGTCGGGCCTCGGGCGTGATAGATTATCCTTTAGCTTCCTTTTTCCTTTTAGAGAGCGTCGACCGTCGGCTACGAGGGGGCGAGGGGGTGAGACGAGGTGTGGTGGGGGCTGCACGAACCGCTGCACTGAACCGCCAACGTCATTGCCCTGTCAACTCAACAATACTAAGCAGACGATGTTACGTATACCGATACGGAATAGGTGCTAAACTAATGCGGGACCAATGAACTCTTTTGTGCTACGAACGACTTATTACCCGCCACCGAACGGGGTTGCTGACTAATTGCATCGTACGCAAAAACAACCGAATTATAACAAAGCAAAACATTCACTTTTAAAACGCAATCCGTCTGACTATACAGAGGTTTTATTACAAATTATTGAGCGCACAGCTCGTGTACTACTGGATGAGTTAATGAGAAAAATAAAGCAAGAAGTGGTAGTACGTCCTGATAAGCAATTAATTAGTGGTTCGTGTTAATGTGGTAAACAAGTAACAGCTGCGGGTGCAATGAGGCGAGGTGGCAAGTCCCTACACTTATAATAATATAATGTCTAGACTTAGGCTACGGGGCATGCGTCACCCCGGCCCGGTTCACACGCAACGCTTTGAAACTAACCGCTCTCTGCTTTTTATGCGCGCCCTGTAAAAATAATTACGATCGTTGTATGTGGGGATATGAAATATGAGATACTACTTCTCATTTATATTCTATTTGGTTTTTGCGATTTTGAATGGGTGGGCGGGTATTAACTACAATGATATAAGCAATTGAGATCATAAGTATCGATATTAACTGCCTTGTTTGTCGTATGCAGCCTCTCACTGCGTGAGTTCGATTCACAGGTCGGACAAAAGTGTTGATTGGGATTTTTAATACCAGAACGAATTAGGGTTTGTGGCCGCTGGATGGCAATAACTATCACATAAGACCTAAAATAACAGGTGAAATAAGGGTGCTCCTTATGACTCACCGTTCTCATATAATAAATAACAATGGGTAATATACTTTTCTCTAAAATTCTATATCATAAAACTGACTTTACGTATCTGTGCTAGCACACTAACTCTTAAACATAAAGAGAAGAAGACAGATCCAAAATATAAGTACATCAATACTCATAATAACAAAGAATAGATACTAAAATAAATACTACTTTTACTAAACTAGCTTACCAAAGTTTAAGTACCTAGTTATATAATTTTATTAGAATTAAAATAGGATAAGGGCAGGAAGAAGATTATTTTATTAGAACTCTGTATTTAAAAACAACTTATATCTTGGATATTCAAAGCATCTATCCATGGGTAGAATCTTAGAGGGTTCACTGATAATAAATACAAAATAGTCAAGCATAATAATATGCAATAATCCAAACAAATTGAAGTGCTAGAGAGCTCCGAAATCATGATCTTAATCGCTTAATGTACGACTTAAGACCCGTAAAATTTACGATGAAAAACATATATTTGCACACCTTTGGATGGTATAATGAGGCCCTCCCTAGAATCATTTACTGAATCACTGGTCTTTGTCACCCTGTAAGTACAAAAAAATACTAATAACCTTTTATGGGTAGCTCAGCATTCCGAACAACTTTTATTCTAACTCTTTCTACAAGTACAGTTTATCTGTACAAGTACATAGGTACATAGAGTTAAGCTAAAACACGAGTACATAGGTACTCCCGTGTAAATAATAAAAGCCAAAATAGTACATAATTATGTAACGAAAGATCCGGCGCACAGCGTCCATCTATTGAATTAGTAAAGTCTGTCAAAGTGCACCGCCAAGGCACAAAGGTCATTGCGTGGGAAATAGGGGGGGTGGGTGGTGCCCCCCTACGGTCTCCTGGGCGCACACGAACTAAGCTCCGGCTCCAGAAATTTGCAATGACGCATCGGGTTTTGTCTACCGTTTTATACAGATTATATTACTACGGTGCAGCTCTTGTGTAATTATATACTTGTCGTACGGGGATATGAAATTTTAGATTTTTGTTTTTATAGAAAAACACAAAGGTTTGTTCAGAGTAAAAATATTAAAAATATGACATTGGGAGCTACAACAAATACTATTCCAAAAAACTTTTATTTCACGACATGTGGAATGCCACCGTCAGATTTTGTACGAAAATTATGAATTATGCGGGTACTCTACAATGTGAGCATATAATTATATAAATGACAAAATTGGAAAGTAGGTACGGATGGAATATAACGTCATGATTTGAACTGAATATTGAAACATCTCCGCCGGCTTATTGGTGACGCTCTATTTATAGCATCTCATTAGCCATCGACTTAACAGTAGATTCTGAATACTGGATATATTTTATAGCGGTGAATACATCAAAGTGCTAGTTTTGATTATATAAAATTGATCTACAGAAATATAAAACTGCACGTTTGTAAAATAATTTATGTACTTTCGCAGAATGAGAGAGAAACCTTAATGTAATTAATTAAGTGTGCCGTCTGATCATTGATTGGCTATTGAATACTGTTGGTTACTTATTCATGGCGTGCCGTAAAAAGAGGAGTGTTGTACAACTTTTAAGTCAAATGAAGCCAGTGTTTGCGTAAGGAATAGAAAGAACGATAATATAAAGAATTCTTTATGAGTTTTAGAGATTTTGTGAACGGCTCCGTGGCGAAATAGTTGTAACTTTACAACAAGCTTTGTTGCTATGTTTAGGAGTGCTAATGGGAATTGACATACAAAGTTTGAAACTATCGAAACTGGACACATCATTGTCATTAGTTTTAGCCATTCATATGGTATGGTGGTATAATATGCTTCACCTTTTGTAAAATTTCATGTACTCTACAGTACATGAAATTTTCACTACAAAAGTCACTACAAAAGTTTCACAGTCTTTATTTGCATACTATACTTTGTCCATTCCTTTATTTTCTTTTTGACAGATCACGCCTATGAATTACCGTTTTTTTTGTCAGATTAATGTACTACAATAATAATGTACTTTATTGACAAGCGGCACTTTTTAGGGAAGTTCACTGTTTGTAACAAACAACCACAGACTATAAATCAAATCGTGAAATGAAAGAAATCGATCATTATGAAAAAGAATAATTTGACTTTTTTTGTGTATTGTCTGTATTTTTATAAAAAAATAATATAATAATAGTATCATGATTCCATGAATAATTATTTGCAAGAAATTGAGTCGAAATCTTGGAATTAAAAATGAAAATGTAAACAAAGGTAACTAGGAAACCGTCATAGACTAAGTATGTGACATTATTATTATATTATTATTTTGTATATTTATTTCATCTAATAAAAACTACAAATAAACGAATAATTAATAATGAACTAAAACCATTTCGATGTAATTAATCGATTGAAAGTTCTTCTTAGACAACATCGATTATTATTTCAAATCGAATCAGTAACGTGTGAAGGCATCCCTAAATGTAATCTGTCAAAAAGAAAATAAAAAAATGGACAGAGTATAAGTGTACATTAGTGCATTTATATTTTGTTGTTTTTTTTTTTTACATATATTTTTTTGTTTTTTTTTTCATTTATATCGTGCTTTAATTATAAGCTTATGTATGAGCGAGCGATGTTAGCCTTAGTTTTGTTCGCACTAAATTGTAATTCCATCACTAGAAGTAAAAACTTGTAATTGGCTTTTATGGTTATTGAAGTTATAGCTTTAAGTTTGCCATATTTAATTATGATTAACAAAAAAAAATAGTTCTTAACTATTAGGATGCAGGTCTTTTTAACTGAGTAGCCCTTTTCAGACGTTGCATAAATTGGTGTATTTACACTTTGTGATGGACTGTATGTCAGTTCAATACACACATTGTACAAAAATTATTTGCCTAATTCAGATACTTTTTTGATAAATTGCTCTACGAAAGGTTCGTTAAGCTAGATGATAATCACTTCCAACAATATACCTGCACAAACATTTCATTTCACGGGTAAATTACACAAGGTATTATAATAATAAATAATCAGTTTGTCAAATCTGCAGCGTGTATTTGAGCTGCAAATTGGAGGAGCACCGGTGCGCGGTGTACAACGGTACCCGACGAATAATACCTCAGATGCAGTAAGCGGATGACGCAAACGTATTTAGTTATCTTTAATATTGTTTAGTTAATGAATACTGCATATTACTGGAAATACCTACCTGAAATATACCTATTTACTTACTTTGTATACTGAGAATATTTACTTATACTAATGAGTATCTTTGTGTTCTGTTTGTAGACGTGAGTAGTAGTTCGTTTTCAGATTCAGATTAAAATAAGTGTAAGTAATAATAACTGCCTCGATGGTCTAGTGATTAGCGAATGCGCCTCTCACCGAGAGGTCTATGATTCGATTCCCGGGTCGGGCAAAGTGTTATTTGTGAACTTTCCGTCAAGAAATTAACAATATTAGCACAGAGTTGGAATTGTGCCCGGTGGATGGCAATAGGATATCCCATTGGATCTAAACATAACAGGTGGTATGTTGTACACCTCTGCGACAGCCTTCTGGGCGTGATATTATGTTATGCTTAAAAAAAGGATTTTTGAAAGACTGCAGGGATACTTTCGATTACTTGTGACATTAACTCAAATTTCTATGCCCCATAATTCATAAAAAATATAAAAACCAGTTTCAGCCAGTCTGAAGTAAATTGCCAGAACAAGAGAAGATCGGTTAATTACAAGAAGCTAACCATAAAATACATGTAGAACAGATACAGATAATAATATACCTATAATACGAAGAGTCAATCCAAAGCACCTATTTTCACAAGTTTATTACCTTCAAAATAAAATAAAATGTATAAAATATTGGAATGAGCAGAGCACACTCTTGTGATCAATTCTATATCCACTTCATTTCCTTTTTCAGATTGAATCCCTTCAAGCGCCACTTAACTAGCAAATGTGAAATTATAACCACTGAAAAACATTATTTACCAACTGAAGTATAATCCCAAACATGTAGGGATTATTATTAAGTGAATTAGACTAGTTGATGAATCTAGTGGCTAACTTTAATAGCTGCAGGTCGTAAAATTCTTGGTTTGATGCCCGAATCCAACTAGCTACAATAGTCAGAAACAGAACAAAAACTAGAGTTACCTCTTGTAATTGACAAAGTTAACCAATCCATAACATAATAATATATTATTTCAATATAATTTTATTCGGTCGCCATTCAGCACGGAGTTGGAATTGTACCCGGTGAATGGCGATAGGTTCACCACCTATCCTATGGAACCTTAACATAACAGATGAAATATGGGTGTTGTACACCTCTGCCACTCCCTTCTAGGTTATATAGGCATGATGTTATGTATAATTTTATATTAGCGAAATGTAAAAAAACTTCTTAAGCCTACCTAGAACACATGATACCTACCTACTCTTTCCTATTCTGTGACAAAGGCAACAACTAACCATGCTGATAAAATTCTAATAAAATACCCCAAAACAAAAACAGAACGCTGCAAGTTCGGTACATTCCTGTACCACAAACAAAACACGTTAGACTGGAGAGCCTCACCTGAGACTATAGAATTTAGGTACAGACTACCTACAGGTACGGTAAAGCCAATATTGGCTATATATTTGAAATAATTGGGAGCATCCCTGTACCACGAGACTGAACAAGGTAACGACAAGCGGGGTTCGGTGGGTCGAGTTAGGGAGGCTCGCTTGTTTTGGTCTGTTTGGCCGAGGCCGCTCCACACAAAGACGTCGACGATCGCACACTAATTCAAGGAGATCGATAGTGCACCCACCCGATGGGCCCTTTCATGCCACCTCATCATGCACCGATCATTAAAATGTTTTCTCCATTATATTTGGCGCGCTAATTACAGCGCACATTTTATGCTCGGAAGCTATATTGGATTGGCTTACTGGTTAATTATTTTCTGCAAATACTGTACAACTAAATAATAACATAATTAGTAGTTTATATAAATACTGCCTGAAATTAAATAGAGGATTTAAATAAGTTAAGATAGGGCATTTAAAATTCATCAAACGCCTTCCACATTATATAAATAAATAAATATTACACATAAATATTACACAATTTTCACACGTCATCTAGTCTCAAACTAAGCAAAGCTTGTACTATGGATACCAGAATAACTGATATGAATACATATATAATTACTTTTACTATTATATGTCTACGTTGTTATACAAAGGTGAAGTTATCAAAACTACACCTATCACGTCAATCATTACTTTAAAACATTCAAATCATAGTTACTTAATACTAGTAATTCATACCTTCCAGTGTCCATAACGCGCGTACGGTAACTGAAATACTAATATTGCTATTCCCATACCAAGTACGTACGTTATTTCAAACAAAGAAAACGTCGCTATTTGCTTAACATCTCATGTAGTAGAAACTTGTGTAACATAACAAAACGAAATACAAATGAAAGTGTTTCAGTGCTGCAGATTCATTTCTTCTGAGAACTTTGAACGACCTTCGGGGGAGTGCAAGTTTCAGTTTCAGTGGTAGAGGGCGCCACCCACCCATCTAGGAAAATTTGCATGATTAAACGCGCAGCCCGATATATAAAAGAGCATAGATAAAATAGAGCGAATTACGCTGTGTTGTAAGTTTAAAAAGCTCCGCAGAAATTGGTATAAGTTAGACATCAAACTGGGAAACTGTTTAGTTTTCGTGATGAGTATGTGATGTAGATACTCATGTCCTTTTTTTTAAAAAAAAATTTAAAACGACGCCCGCACTAGGAATAACTACTGCGTCGCGAGGGTGTTCACAAATACATATCTACATTTCACAGACACCAAGCACCCAAAGTAAGAATTTGTGGGGATCGAACCCACAACACTAGCGCAGTAGAAAGCGGTGACGCGAGCACTTTAACCCCTACGCGACCGTGCGAATACATAATAGATATGTACCTATAATATATTATCTCAAGTCTGTTATAAAATCCACCCTTCTTGCAAACACATAGGTACCTAATCAAAATAGAAAACGTGTGACATAACCTTACGCTTATGCCGAATTACATACATCTACTTTATTTGATCAATATATTTAAATAAACACCCACAAAACCTTTCCCACATTCCAATACCTGCAAAACATCCAAAGCATACATAATACATAGCATAGGAACATAAATTAAAGCCAATATCGGCAACATTTCGCTACATTCCAAAATTGGAATCCACAACAAAGGGACGTCAAAGAAACTAGCAAGTGCACGCGTGCAAGCCGGTATAAAGAGCGAACGGTGCAGGCCGAGGACTGAGGAGCCTCATGCGTCCATTACCCCCCCTCGAACGTCCCCCTCCCCATCTCCCGATGGGAGGAGGTGGCTGCCGAAAGTGCGGGGAGGCAAGTGTCTCGCTCACACCCAAAGATGCATCGAGTTTCTGGACGAAACCGCACTGCCGCTGCATATAATGGTAATGAATTTTGTCTCCGTTTTATTTTGTATGTACCTTATCGATTTCAATTTTGCTGTTATGTACCACCTGATTTTGGGTCACGTTGACGATGGTTCATTTAATTATGTTTTGATTTAGGTCGATTAAAAGTAAATTTCAGAATAATCATAAAGGACAATAGAAAGCAGAAAACTTCCTAGTTATATACTGACGCGATTTTTGTCATCGATATATATTTATTACAATATTTTGATAAAGTAAAGGACAAAGCATTGTATCAAATACACATACGAATACGTAGGTACACTGCTAACATATTATGTATAATATATAAGAGACTAAATTTCAGTAAGTACGACAAAAAGTTAAAGGTCTTGACCTACCCCACGTAAAGACAAAATCAGGAAGGTAGTGTAACGGCACAAGAGATGAAAATAACATACCGTGTTTTTTCATAACATTATCTAAAAAGAGTTCCTTTGTTAGAAAGTGCATGATAGAAGCTACATTGAAAATTATCAATAAATTCAGGCTTCATGGGTAGAACAAGCAATTTTGTAATTGGTAGAGTCACAACTGTACTAAACATTTTACTGTAGTTATAAATTGGGTGAATGAACATATTTGATCTTCTACCCACATTTGAACTTTTGATTTGATAATCAAACCAAAGTTTACAAAAGGAAACGTATCTACCAACACTAGACTGTTATGCTCGTTATTATTATACAAACGAAACAAACATCTGTTCATGAAAGCAAGCACATACGACTAAGTACATCCCCGCATAAAACGCCTGACCTCATATAAAGACTCCCACACAATGACACCTATGACGTAGATGTATTTCGTTGGAACTACCTACCCCAGTCACGACATGCCCCTGCACCGATAAATCGCATTATGGCCCACGTGTAGGGAATACATTTTTAATCTTGTTTCCTTTATATTATCCGGCTCAGAAAAGCGGCAATGCGCTCCTAAAACTATCTTTTCTATACCCGTCTTTGAACTAAAATTCGAAACTTAATGCGGATGTGTGTTGTGTGGCGACTGTGGCGAGCTAAGCCGGAACTAAAATCTATTCGATTTGTTTGTCTGATATTGACTTAACTATAGGTAATGATTTTTCAGATTAACTAAAATGAGTTCCTACAGCGTATCTAAAATTTAGTATTAAGCATGTATAGTTAGAGAAGTTAATGTAGTTAGGAACCTAGGATTTATTTAATCGAATCACGCCTTTCAGAAGCAAGAGAATTACCAACTAAAACAGATATTTATCGCATTACCTAAGGACTCTCTGTATTAACAAACGTTGGAATCTTTGGGGTGTAAATTAGCGTACTTTCGTGTACTAAGTGCAGACCAGAGCAAACATTTGTGTATGCAACGTTTCGCTTAATTACAGCGCAGTATTCGCTCTAATACAGACATAACAAGCAGCATTCAACACGTAAACATATCATCAACGTTTTCCAAAAACAAACATGTCAAAACATCGCGGTAACGTTAATAACGCTCACGCTGCCATCCATAGCTCTTTTCATTCGGCAAGAGCTGGTGCAGCCTGTGTCAAAGCACGTAATTAGTATTTAGGAAGGTGGTAAGAAAGGCGAGGTCGTGGGCCAGACGTCGGGTATCGATCCGACGACCTGCCCCACGCTCTACCCCCATAGGGTGGGAAGTGGGGGCCACGCACATCGAGCCACCAATTGACACACTTAAGGTAATACTTGGCACTTACGATGTCGCCTCGCTCACTGTTGGTCAGCGGTACCAAGCTTTACTCTTATGGCTTATAACTACTATTTAACGACCTCTTACTCGTATTTACAGCAATTGGCAACCACAAAGAAATGCGCTTCAGACAATAATCCGATAAAGAAAATAATATTGCATTCACGATGATTGTTACCAGAAGTAGCTGAAAATTACAGAAAGCTCGACCTAGTTGGCTCTGAGCCCGCCCGTAGTTCGCAGCGTGCACTTACATATAGCAGATACTATCTATTTTATTTAACCTTGAACAACCCTAAACAATAAAAATGATTTTTATCTTTGCATTTGCGCAGCAAAGTTTTATCACTAAGCGTTGAAGCTCTTTTTGTAATAGGAGTGGGTAGTTTACAAAATTATAATATTTGTGTATTTGTTCTCGTAATAATTTATTTATTTCATTAAAGATTACTCCAAACATTGGAAACAACTTCCATAAACAAAATAAAGAATACTTTATAAAACAATCAATTAATTACCGAAACGCACCATGCACATTGCCACCCCAGACGCAAAAGGGATGTTATATGTTCAAGCCTTTGTCTGTCTGTGTTTCAGTCTGCGGCAAGCTTGCAAACCGATAGGCCAATTCCAGTGGAGCTTTCGTTTTATTTGGAATCTGTTCAATACCGATAGGGTTTAGCAGTTGGCTTATTCGGTAACTTGTATATCACGCATATATTACCCAAAATGGTGTGACAGAGGTGACTAATAGCCACATTTCACTTATTATGTTTATGTAATAGGGTATGAGATTTAGGTTTAGAAATTGTTTGATATCGTAACAAAAAAACTTTAATAGTTATTTATGCAACTGTTCTATAATGAGGGGTATTAAAACACGAGTGTGGGTTTCACGAGGCGAAGCCGAGTGTGATAATAGTATCACATGAGTGTTTTAATACCTAATTATACCAGTTGCATACAAGACTTTATCTACACCCATGATATGAATCCTCTATAAATGTTCTGAAACCATAGGGTATTGTACAGTGTTGTAAGAACTCTATGTAAATTCATGAAAAGTTTAATTAGTGAGTATCTAATACAAACAAACTATGTATATTATCAAAGCTTGTATCACTCATTTTTGTAAACAACAAAATATTTTTTTTTTTTCAATACTACCTATTATTGAACAAAAATGGCAGAATACGACGTCAATTCAAAAATTCGAATAAGTTTTTATTTAAATTACGGCGCTGTGGTAGTGAAACGCGCGTGCTTGACGTGTTCTTTTTTTGAAATTCATAAAGATGCCATGAGAATGTGGCTGTTCGATGAGTAAAAAAGGAGTTGCATAATGAATTTCAGTACAACATTAGTACACCCGTTTGGGTGTTATAATGGTTATTATGACACTGGCTGTTTTAATGTTGGCAATAAACTAACTGTTTCAAGAACGTTTATAGAGGATTTATAGCATGGGTGTAGATAGAGCAAAATTTGCGATGAGATTTCATGAGATAAAGAAAAATAATGATCTTAATATATAACCTTCTTTTGCATGTTATTACATTGTCTCCACACAAAGCACGGCTAGGATACCTATTAGTAATGCAGTGGAGCCCTTTACCTTCGTACTTTCGTCTCAGATGCCGTGTTCCTTTGTTATTAAAAAGATTTTCTTTTAAAATAATCGCGTTACAAAACCTTGGAACCTTTTCTTTTTGTAACAATTAAATTGTATTAGAAGAACTCTCTACACAAAGTCATTGATTATAATTATTTTTTGTTTGATCTATAGGTTTATTTTCTTGATTTTGGTACTTAATACTAGCTGCTATTATTGTGCCCACTTTAATGAGTTTCCTTAACGTGTCGTCTTTTTGTTGTGGTAGTGGGCTATTGTCCCTAGACCATAGTTGTTAATTACCATTATACAATTTATCAAAAAAGTTTAACTATGTTCACATGGTTATTTAATCAAATTTGGTGGCTCTATTTGTTTATTTTGATTTATTCAGCACTTTTGATCTGGACTATATGCTGCAAATCACCGATTTCTAAGCACAGTTATAGATAGGTAACTATAAGTAAGCAGATAGACACACTTGGCAGACACACATAAAAATAGAAGTCTATGAACTTCCCAATACCGTAGGCGGAATGGAAATAGAAGCTAATCAATCAATTTTCAGTCCCAAATTTAGCTTCGTCGACATCCAATTACAAGCGATGTGATTGAAGCCTTTGTGATCAAGACTTATCCGTCTCTATTTGTCCACATCCAAACTTTTTATTAAGCTCGAGAGGCGCTTCTTCAAAACTAAATTCTCTGTTCTTTATAAAGGCAATTTCCGCAAAAGGAATTACGGGTGAAAATAAGCAGAGCACGCAGATTGTACGGAGCGACGTCGCGTCGGCGTTGCACTTTGGGTGGCTCCAGGGTGGGTTAGACATTGGGTGGGGGGGCGAAAGGGGGGGTGTAAAATCACCCGCAATCATTTATACCCGAACTGCCTGCGGAATTACTAGCCGTCACTAAATTCACGACACCACCCCCTTGCACAACTTATTTTACGGCTTTCTCTTATATAAAATTGAAATTGAAACAAAGGATAGCGCAAATAATCTTAGTCACGATAGGCACCGAATATATACGCTTTTATTAGCTTCACAGTTTATGGAATAGACTTTTCGTGGTTTTAAAGACAAAAAAACATTGAAAATATTTAGATTTTTGAAATTGTATTTTGTAAAGATATAACGTCGTCGTAACGTATCGGCGGAGGTATTGTTAGTTATTAAGTTTTAGTATTAGGGAGGTTTTTCGATGTAGCGATAAGGGATGCTAAAACCCCGATACCCATTCATGCGGTAACACATATCGCTGTGTTACCCTTTAATTGAGTACCCAGAGAAACCCAGCGGGATAGGTTACCTTTATGAAAAGCTTTTATTCGGGTTACCCTGTGTTACCAAATAAACTTGAGCTGCATGTGGGAGCCGAATGATAAAAATAACCAAGTTTAGACACGAAAAAGGCGACTAAGGCACTGCCGCAACCCGTCCCCCGCGTTTGATGTTTGGAATGGGTTACCATGTTACAGGGTATTGAAAGGGTTACCCGTTCGGAAGGGGTTTCATTGCACTCGTTCGAAGGAGTCACATGTATTATAGGGTTTTAATTGGAAACGCTTAAAAAACCCCTTCAAAATCCCTTTCAACGAGTACCCGGAACGTCATCGTTAGTAGATATAAATTGATTTTTCTTTGTTATTCTTGAACGGGTTGTATCTAATTTACCGATCGCTCAGTACCTAATGTATACTTTATTAACTAGTTTAATAATCACATACTAATAATACCGGGCGTATAATGCTTGATTATATGCCCTTTGCACGTTATAGTTTTAAATACCTATTTATCTTTATACTTGTTATAAATTATGATGTGCAAATAAAGTTGTTTCTATCTATCTATCTTGACTTTGAAATAATACACCTTATTTTTGTGCAAACAGGTAATTTTATCAGCTACACGCTTGTGCTAATAAAAAAAAATACACTTTACACAAACCGATTTTACAAATTGTTTGTGCGAGTAAGATAGAACGTGTCCCAATTTCATCAAATTTCAGTGTTATAACAATGAACCGAAACAGAAGCATGATTATCTATGTAAGTATAACTTAATAAGTTCAAAACAACGTTATTTAAGGTGATATTCGAGGTATGTATATTTGAGGTGTAATCGATTAGGTGCATTATCAACGTGGAAGGTAGTTTTAAAACAAGGTTTAAATAAGGCGTTTCAAGTGAACATCTTGAACATTCTCTCCGCGAGCATTCGCCTGACAAATACAGTAATTTAAATAAAATTATAAAGGAATAAAATAATAAATTTGGATGATTTATATTAGATAGAACGCCAGAAGCAATTACACTATCCAATGGTCCCAATGACAAGGCCAAATCACTCATGTACTCACTCAAGCACACTCAGTCTCAGAACAAATCTTTGCGAATCACACAAAAATTTAGCACATAAGCTGCTCTCTAATGTACTGGTGTTTTGGGTTCGATCCCCACGATCGAACCCAAAACACCAGTACATTAGAGAGCAGCTTAAACAACTACACCACACGTGCAGACATTATATCACTGAGGGAGGTGAATCGAGCCTTCAATGCGTAACCTACTATGATACAATGTGTAACACTCAGAATCAAAGGTGTAATTTTTTGTTACAACTTGTAACAATTCTGAAACAAACGTCACAATCGAATACCAAATGTTATACATTTGGTATAACCACAGATAGGTATAATTAATTACAGGCAAATGGTCGCGTTACAATGTTACATTATAGGTGAGGAAGCACCTTTGTATGTCTAAAAACGTGTAAATTGTTATAGTGATAGATAATAAATTAATTATAAGGTCATACATAAATATAGCCAATACGAACTTAGTATAAAATTTAATACTTTTAATATAAGTTATCAGATATTATTTTGTATGTTTAGTTAAAACATGATTTGTATACCTTTTAGGTAAAATGTATCGGGCATAATTTATTATTACACCTATTGTAAAATAATACTTACATTTAAAAATAAAGAATATTGCTATTTCTATACTTGATGAAATTTAAGCCGAAAGACAAACCGAGAAAGTACATACAGATCGATACACCACACCTACTACATAAAACTCAACACTTGAAGCTCATATTATGTATAAATAATAAATATACACCTAAGTACATCATAAACATACACATACAAATATAGTTAGATATGTACAATCAACAATATAAGTCGTTAAATACTTAAAAAAATTTAAAGTGAATTATTTCTCTAAATCGTCATTATTTCATCATTGGATGAATAAAAACTTTAAGTAAGATAATAGATACTACTCCTATCTCTGCACCGCCCTATGGTTGACTGGTAGAGAAAGCCTTTGGCATTAAGTCCGCCATTGTACAATTTTTGTGCATTAAGTTCTTTAAATAAATAAATAATACATGTAAATTTTTGTTTACGTGATATTTTTGTTAAAGTGAAAGGCTTATTATTTATTTATTTATTTATTAATACATATGTACAGTAATGTTGTACATAAGTATAAGTAAATAAATAAATAAATACAATATGTAAGTTTTAGACCAAGACGTTATACATTATACTTATATTACGTTATACATTATACAACGTTATACTTACGTTGCTGACTGTACATTGACAGCATTTGAGAGGCACCGCGAGGCCACGTGGTGAGATACGACGCAGTTATTTGTGTCAGGAACCTGTACCCATGACCCAGTTTGCAAACACCCCTTTTCCCGTCTCGGTACCAACACTGCTGTATATTTTGGTTTGGTCTAGGTTATGTCACGGTAAATTTCCGCCGTTATAGTGTTTAATGTTATCCTTTGTATTGTGCCGTTAGTGTTATTGCGAGGATGAATATTTAAAACTATGATGTCATTTGGCACGTTAACGCTACGAACGTATACTTACCGAATTATAGTTTGGGAAGCCTATTATCCTTACTAATAATATTTTATTCATTTATTTTATTAATTTAAAATATGGCAACTTACAGCTAGATATAATGTACAGTAGTGACAGATTAATGACAGTTAGCCAATTACAAGTTTTCACTTAAACATAATATAATTAATATATTTTCACATATTACCTACTATAAATGCGAAATTAACTCTGTATGTGTTGTTACGCTTTTACGGCTTAACTACTTAACCGATTTTTATGAAAATATGTATGGAGATTGTTCAAGACCTGAGAAGGGCATAGGTTACTGGCTCCTTTTTGAAATATTACGCGAGCGGAGCCGCGTGTAGAAGTTAGTAATAAATAACCGTAACCCTATTTCTTTTAGGTTTGCTATCTATGTCTGACTGTCCGTCTGAATCTTATTCTATTAATGTACCTATCACACTATTCACTTCTGGCTAGCAAAGGGGCCTAGCATAACAAACGCGAGATATATTTTGTCATATTTTTGTATGGAAAACTTGACATAAACGCGACAAATCCAATCTCGCGCAGCTGATGCTGGCCCAGCTAGTCGTTTTAAGAGGCATTAGGCAAAGCAACTTGCTAGAAATACTACGTAAGGAAGTATTTCCATGCGATAAAGAAACAAGCTTTTGAACAACCTCGAGGAGGACAGCGCCGAGTATCAGTGAACTAATCACTACAGTGTTCAGGTCTAATTGAAAGGTTCGACACTAAAGCTTCTGATGCCTTCACATGAAGTCCTAATGTGCCCACTCATGCATCATGTATCTACATATATGTACCTTAATTAGGGTTCTCATTTGTATCACCTGCCCGATCCGATCACCGTATCCGTATCGCCGTATCACGTATCAAAAACCATGGTCTAATAAAAGGACGATCATCACGACGAGACAGTTACCTAAGTATTTTGTGCCAGGAATGTACGGAAGTTACGTCTCATTGTCATAGAACCTGGCACAAATATGGCGGCGAATATCAGTCATGAGCATACTTAGTTCTTATATCTTGATAAAAAGTATATAGTTATTTATCTTAATTAATTTAATAATATCTTAAACTCTGCCACAAAGTTTGTGACGATACAGCTGTACCTATATTTTAAAAACGCTGTAATTACGTGTATTATCCACACATAACATTTATCAAGCGAAAAATATTAAATTGTTGCATGATTTGTTCAAAGATAATCGCAAACGCCGGCGGCACGGCGGAGAGCTAGTTAACGGTACAAAATTAGCATTAACAATGAATGGTTCGCACCGAGCAGTGTCGCGATACTCTCTAATTGTGATACCTAATTAAACGGCATATCATAATAATTGCACGTAGCTCCAACAGCCAATCCGACCGGTAAATTAGAAGCACTCACTCGTCGACTGTATAATTGGTTAATAACCTACTATAGTACACCTGAACTAATCGGTTCCATGCGTTTTAGACGGATGCGTTTCATAACATATAAACTCATTTGGTCTAATTTCATTGTATTATCGTTCATAAGATATAAGCAACGTGAGATATATCAACTGTTGATATAATTTCTTTACATTAACATGTATTTCTTCTTAAACTTTTTAAGTGTAACGTTGTGATATAACGTTTATGTAAACGAAAATCATTTGGTCTAACGTTAAATATATAAAAATATTATTTAACTTGGAATACTGTGAAGATGGCAGAATTTAGAATGGAATATTTTTTTAAATTTGAGTTGAATTGTGATTATTTGTGATCAAATAGAGATAAATTTCAATTGTATATCCTCATTTACAAATCGTTTTTATCATATTAGACCAATCATTTTTTGTCTTTTGAGTGGTATTTCAAACGATTTTATATTTAATGATGTTTTTATAAAAAAAATATACTTTAAAATGATATCAATCGTTTATTATAGTAACTAATCGTTATCGTTATATTAAGGGGATTGCATCGATCGAACCCGAAAAATACGCTCGGTAAAATGAATTTTGTAGGCGAATTCTTTCATGCTATTACTATAAAAAAAATATACAAATAAACTAGAGTATATGAGAAAAACTTTGTATTCTTTACTTTTTCTATAAACTTGTCCAAATGTTGGCAAAAAAATTGAGAACATGGGTCTTTTTTAAACTAAATATCAAATTGTCTCCATAACGGCTGGGTCATTTTGTATCATATTTATACTAAAAGAAAGAAAAAACCCTGTTTAACAATTTGTATTCTCTATTTTCACGTTTTTATTTTTATATTTTGTAATAATCAAATATAACCCGAATCTTTGCAAAGCTCCCCACCAAGCACCCCCGCTATGCCCGTGGCGCTTACTCGGGATTTGTCTTGTCAGTGTCTTGACGACACCTACGACGAGAGGATGTACGTGCGTTTTTTCTTTCAAATAATATTTTGAATTCATTATTCTTGAATGAACTCATAGTCTTAATGTAAGGCAAATATTCTTTTTATTTAGTATAAATTGTAAATAAGTTTGTAAGCGTAATAAAACCCAGTTTTATTTAAGTTTTATTTTTTAAATAATCATAGACTATATGGTTGAAATATTATATTGTTAACAGTCAGAATAAAATATCGATATTTTTTACGGTTGAAAATATTAGTTAATATTTTTTGTCAGGTACGAGATTCGGTTTATTGTTGATGTTAATGACGTTTAATATTTTGTTCTATCGTTGCATTAGTTTGATGCTAGGTTAAATTCAATAAACTTTCCATCATACTTTATCAGGCTTAGGACTTTTTAGTATAGTATAATATAGAAAAGGAGAATAGCTAGGCCTAGGCGTATTTAAAAGTTCATTGGTTTTATGTACATTCTAATTTACATTTTTCGTGATTTGCATTTAAATTTCGTAATCGTCAATACAAATAAATAAAATTGAAGTGTCTGTTTTTAATGTCAAAATATCAATGTTTTTTTAGCAGATATAGTTATTTGCACGATACCGATGCCACAAAATATAGATTTTAAATTTTTGTCTGTCCGTCTGTTTGTATCCGCTAATTTTCTAAACGGCTGAACCGATTTTGATAAAATTTTAGATGCAGGTACCTGACTACAAGGCGCGTAACATAGGCTACTTTTTATCGATGTACCTACCAACCACGCCTCAACAAAATAAACAAACAATTAACATCATCAAAGTCTAATTAAACTCGTCACCAAAAATCAACATAATTCACAACAAACAAGTAGCACTACAAATTACGAATAGTAACAGATCATAATACATATTATTATTACTTTCTTTTGGTTGAAAATATCACTTACAGCAATTTAATCTTTATATTAATAACGATAGAGCACATAATCGCATAAAATCAAAACTAATCTAGCCGATGAGTCGACGGCCGCGCGCATGCGCGTGGCCGTGCAGCTCGGCAGTTTGTTCGGCGTTCGGTCGGGCTCGCCGCTCCACGTACGAAAATGATCTTTATAATTTAGGACTTAAAGTTAAAAATTCAATTGAGATAGAGTAGAGTATTCTTTATTGTACACTAAAAATATACAGTTTGACAATAAAAATACAACTTTAAAATATTTTCAAATACACAATGGGCGATAAGATAACTTGCGAATTTGGCGGCAAGAGGTCATCAAAGTTCAAATCACGTTGAATTTGATTTCAAATATATTTTAGATTATTAATTTGGTTTATTGAATATTTTTGGTTGATGGTTATATTCATCATCTCTACTATTAGCCCAGTGCCGATAATTTTTAAAACAAAAAAAATAATAGTATGATGAAACCCATTAGAAAAGGAGGAGAATATTATAAAAATTAAAGGAAAAATAATTTACGGGCGATCTGAGGTTGGAAATCAAATAAATTACAGCGTATTTGGGACGTAAAAAGGTAGGGGAAAGGTGTACGAGATGATCCCTCGAGGTAAGATGATCCTTTTGAGTTGCAAGAAAACTAAGAACGCCATCTATTCCATTTTCACTGTACTACGTTCCCCCCGTTGCCCTCTTACCTCAGCAGCGTGACCATTTGTGGCAGGTTCCTGCCATTTTGGCAGGATTGACCTCTCGTTTTAGACTCTGGCATGATTAGTTGACGTTTTAAAAAACTGGCAGTTTTTGGCAGTATTGGGTATAGAAAATAAATTTATAAAATTTACTTATGTTTCTGAAATGTTTATGTCGATATTAAGTTGCTACATGAAAAATAGTTACTGTAGGTACAGTGTATATTATTAATTTATTATGTTAACATAAACATAGTTTAAAATGTAAACAACTAGCGACGCGGCTGCGACCCATCACTTAAGTCAGTCGTGAATACAAACAGTTTGCGTGAACACGTATCATCTATTATTTATATTCCAATTACCTTTTCTCTACAAAATACCAAAGTAAAACCTATATTGGTGACCCCTGTAAACTGTGCTATTTAATAATAGTTAGTTTTTGGTATTTTGTTTAGAAAGGTAATTGGAATATAAATAATAGATGATACGTGTTCACGCAAACTGTTTGTATTCACGACTGACTTAAGTGACGGGTCGCAGCCGCGTCGCTAGTTATACGCATTCAGTAAAGTAAATAGCGATAAAGAAAGTCCTAGACGTATTCGTCAACTTTCCTACATAAGCGAATTCAGTACTGACATTCGGTATATCAGCGGTGATCAAAACGTAGTAGCAGACGCTTTATCTCGGATAGAGACAGTAAGTTGTCCCACGATACTAGATTATGCGGCATTAGCAGAAACCCAATCTAGTGACGTATACTTACGGGAGGCATTGCAAGTACCAGATAGTAATTTACAGTTTAAACAATTTTATTTACCAAGTCGTGAATACAAACAGTTTGCGTGAACACGTATCATCTATTATTTATATTCCAATTACCTACAGACCCACTTCTTATAGATACTAGATCTGATGTATTTTTTTTGCCAACAAAGATGTTGTACTTAGGTGTTAACGTTAGTAGAGAAATTACTCGCCTAGCAGGAGACAGCACCCTAAAAAGTGCAATACAAACGTTTCTCGAGCGTATGCAGTATTTTTTGGTTGAACTTTCAAGTCAACTAAAAACACGTTTGCCATTAAATAACCTCTTTAAAGATTTACAGTTTTTGTCTCCTCAACACGTTGTGTATAAAGACTTCAGTTCAGTAGCAAATATAGTAAATCAATTTCCTAATCTTGCTGATGAAGAACAAATTCAGCAAATTGATGACGAGTAGAATCTGGTGGTAGCAGTAATTCGATTTTAAGTGTTCACAATTTTTGGGGTGCTATCGGCAAAATGCGAAATAGTAAAGGAGATTTAAAATATCCAAACATTGCAAATTTTGGAAAGGGGCTGCTATGCTTACCAATGTCTAACGCTGCATGTGAAAGAATATTCTCGCAAATAAATTTAATCAAAACAAAAACGCGGAACCGATTCATAAATAAACATGTAGCATCTCCGGCATTGGTGAGATGTTAAATCGAGTTAATAAATCCATGTACAAAGATGAAGAAAATGAAGAATATGATGCTAATTCTAATATTTGATTTAAATAAAATAAAAATAAAGCATATTTGTGTGTATTTTTACTCTTATTGCTTTATTACAACAATAATTTAAAGTTGGCAATATTTTGGCATTTTTACAACATTACTATGGCAGGATTTGGCAGGTTTTTAACCAAAGTAAGGCAGGATCTGTACTTTATAGATGGTCACACTGTACCTCAGTCAATCGTAATGGCGGCTTGAGTGACAACAAAATTTCTTGTGTTGAAAAACAAAAAATCCGTGACGGTGATCTAAGGTAAGGTTGACTTTGAATTTATGTCAGATGTGTTCTAAGTGGTCTAATGCAAAACCGATTGTATTGGGACCTTTGTTAAATGCTCAATTTAGATATTTAATGGCTTGGTTACTGCTGACATCATTTTAGGTTATGTTATCAAACACGAAATAAAAAATATAGTGTTGGGGTAAGATGATCAGTGAAGTAGTGTACAAGTTGATCCGTGCGGATCATCTTACACCATAGAGGGGATCATCTTTAATCATTTATATTTTTACAGATTATAGATTCATATTTATAACTATTTAGGTATTAGTCATAGGCAGCGGCTAGCTGTGTACGTCACGCTAGTAACAGCGGCGCGGCCGGCGCGCTGCGGTCTTTCAAACCTAAGCTTGCAAACCTAACCACAAAAGTGAGCCGCGCAAAATACATTCACTGTTCGCGCGCGGTTATAAGTTTCAATTTTGCGTAAGGCATACCTAAGGCGTGCTGTAGGTAAATTTTTATACCTAAACTTGACTTTTGTTCGGGAATGAATCTTCTGTTGTACTTATTCTGTTTAATAGGTTAGGTATCTTATTCAGACTTCATATTTATATCGCGAAACTAACTTTGGGGTTTAATCACATATTTATATTTTGTTTTAGACTATGCCGCGTAATTACAAAAGAAAAACGAATCGTGGCGAGTGGTCGGAAGACTCTATGATCAAAGCCCTAGATGCTGTAAGAAATGGCATGCCGTATAAAACAGCAAGCAAACAATTTTTGGTTCCAGTCATGACACTAAAAAGACGAGTTAAGGGCACAAATAAGGTGGCCGTTGGAGCAGTCAAATATTTAGGAGGAAAAAAAACAGTTTTTACGGCAGAGCAGGAACTTGAGCTAGTGAAGCATATTAAAGATATGGAGACGAGGATGTACGGATTAACGCGGCAAGATGTTTTATGGTTGGCATATCAACTAGCGGAAAAAAACAATATTCCCCACCCTTTTCAAAGAGGAAAAGCAGGGTATGATTGGTTGAGAGGATTTCGTCAGCGACATACTGATATAGCACTTCGGGCTCCTGAGTCAACTTCAACAGCGCGAGCACGGGCTTTTAACAAACCTGTGGTAGACAAATTTTATTCTGTGCTATCATCAATTCAACAGAGTAAAAATCATCCACCTCATCGTATATTTAATGTGGACGAAACCGGCATCTCCACTGTGCCCACTAAAAACACAAAGGTGTTTGCAGGCACTGGACGTAAACAAGTAGCAAGAGTTACATCAGCTGAAAGGGGAGAGACTACGACGGCAGTCATTTGTATGTCAGCTTCTGGTAGTTTTGTTCCACCAATGTTTGTCTTCAAAAGAATTCGTATGAAGATGGAATTAATGGATGGAGCACCACCTGGAT
Organism: Hypena proboscidalis; assembly: GCA_905147285.1. Classification (NCBI taxonomy): domain Eukaryota; kingdom Metazoa; phylum Arthropoda; class Insecta; order Lepidoptera; family Erebidae; genus Hypena; species Hypena proboscidalis. The sequence goes on from LR990131.1 coordinate 15,412,748, forward strand.
CCACATGGGCATGCAATTCATCGGGATGGATGAATTTGGACGTCTTCACCAAATGGTTTGACCATTTTTTATCGTACACAAAACCTTCCGCTGAAGACCCTGCATTATTAATTTTAGATGGTCACCTTTCACACACAAAAAATTTGAACTTAATATTAAGAGCTCGTGAAAATTTTGTCACTATTGTTTGCCTCCCTCCACATTGCACTCACAAACTTCAGCCACTGGATGTCAGTTTAATGTACCCCTTGAGCGTGTACCACAATCAATCCCTCGAAAAATGGATGAACAACAATCCCGGAAGGCCAGTGAAGGTATTTCAAATCGCAAAGATTTTTGGAGAAGCTTACTTAAAAGCAGCAGTTATGTTAAACGCAATAAATGGATTTTCCAAAACAGGAATTTATCCTCTAAATCCAGATGTGTTTTCTGAAAGTGATTTTCTCGCTGCTGCAACAACCGACATAGAATACAATGAAGGTTCCAGTGAAGTAGAAATGCCTGATGTACCACCTATAACTTCAAACAACGAACAAACGACACCAACAAATCTCTCGCTAACACAAATTGACACTTTACAAGACACCTTACAAGACGCTTTACAAGACTCACAGAATGAAACTCGACCACCAACGCCTTTGTTTGACAGGAATTGCTCAGTTCGCAATCCTCTATCACCAATACCATCTACTAGCTACGATCGTAACACGAGTGTATCACCTTCGATTCTCGAAGATACCCAACCATTTATTTTTTCACCGGCCCAAATCCATCCATTGCCAAAGATTGTAGGTAAAAGAAGTCACCTTAAAAGAAAACGCATGGACACATCAATTTTAACAAGCACACCGTATAAAGATTATTTAGAGGAAGAAAGAGATAAGAAGACCGACAAAGAAAACAGAAAAACTCAAAAAGAAACTAATGCAAAAAAAAGACAGTTTAAAAAGAAACAGAAAGGAAAAGGAATAGGAAAAGGAATGTCAAACCGAAAGAAACAGAAAATCTTATCTGATTCGTCTGAAGAAGAAGAAGACGCAGAATGTTTGTTTTGTACGGAAACCTTTGCTAAAGACGACAGAGGTGAGGGTTGGGTCAAATGTGGAGTGTGCCAAAGGTGGGGCCACGAGGCTTGTGCCGGTATAGACAGTGATGATGAAGAATTCACATGTGATTTGTGTACCATCACTCCAGGAAAACGACGTTTGGATCTATAGGATTCTCTTTCTTAAACTAAACTTTCTTTTATATTATTTTTCCATACCATTTATTTTAGAGTTTAAAACTCGTTAAGTTTTTTGATTGGATACTTTGTTTTATGTTTATTTTTTATACCAATTATTTTATAAGTGTTTAAAATTTACGCATTACGCATCTTGATCTCAAATTGTTAATGAAGAGAGACTGATTAATCATATCTAGGTTAAGGTTCAGAAGATTTTTTTATTTTGTTATTAAACATATTTCTTAAGTTCTAGTTTTTATTTAATTTCATCAAATCTAACTATCGTTTCCAACATAAGAGCAAGTTGATCTCCAGGATCATCTTACCCCTTGCTTAGGGATCATCTTGGTTACCGGGGTGTACAAGATGATCCTTTGATAGAGTTTTAAAAAAGTGGCACGTAATAATAAATGAGCTAAAATAATAACAATTTGAGTATAACAATTTGAAGTCTAATAAATTTACTAGATATAAATGCTTTTACAGCTCCTCTAAGTTAAATATTGGCTGAACTACAAGAAAAGTCCCTTAAGGGGATCAACTCGTACACCTTTCCCCTAAGTTTTTACCAAATTTCGTGAAAAAAAAATTTTGTTTGTAAAAGATAAAAATAAAAACCTAAACTTGGTTTCTTTAATTTTTCACATTAAATTTTGAGGTTATATGAAAAAAGTGTAAACACAAAAGTTTTAGATATTTTTATTACCAACAACTTTGTCATTCGTTTTTTCCATGGGACTTTTAGTTTTGCCGGAAATCGAGAAAAACCGTTTTTTACCCTTAAAACTCCCCCCTCCCCCTCTTCCCGACCTCAGATCGCCGACGATAAGTCGCAACAGTTTAAACATTTTTCAACGATGTTTTGTATTCATCCTATGTTAAAAAATGTCTTGAGCACAGTGATGATGGAAAACTTCAATCATCACATGACACACGTAAACCAACATGTTTGTACTCATTTGAAAGAACTCAATTAGACCTAGGTGACTGTGAGGAACTGACTGACCTGATGGTGGACTCCGAAGGTATGCAGACTTCAATCAAGACACACGTAAATCAACATGATTCAGCATGTATTCTGTAGTAGCAACCGTGATCAATTAGGCAGATTTAAAAAACTGGTCTCTTGACTAACTCTATTATTGAGAGCCGTTGGGCGCTGACCTGGTCATCATCAGACCTTCAGCATGCATTCTGTAGTAGCAACCGCGATCAAATAGGCAGATTTTGAAAACTGTTTTCTCCTGACTAATTCCAATAATGAGAACCGTTGGGCGCTAACCTGGTCATCATCAGACCTTCAGCATGTATTCTGTAGTAGCAACCGTGATCAATTAGGCAGATTTTGAAAACTGGTCTCTCCTGACTAATTCCAATATTGAGAACCGTTGGGCACTGATCTGGTCATCATAGACCTTCAGAAGGTATAGCTAGCAGGCAAAGCGAAGTCAACGTATTCATATCAAACAAAAAAAATACGTAATGTAAGTTTGGGCACAAATAAATTACTTTTTACATCTGAAAAAGTACTTACTGCCTCCCAGAGACCGAATGAATTAGGCAAATACTATACAGTATTGCGTCGCATCTGTAATCTTGTACAATCGTCAGTAAATTTTGTTATAGTATGATTCTCTGTAACTAGAGGGCGCTTAATTTTTAAACACTGTTACAACAGCCAGATCTTCAAGGTCATCGAGCAATGTGATGCCCTTAAATAAAATTATAACTTCCGTTGTTATATCTTGTAAATATTAGAGATTTTGTTGTTATATCATCTTTTACTTAACCGTTTTAAACTTCCTGATATAGCAATAACATGCCATCACAAAGAAAAAAACAATTTAATAATATGAATATTTCATTTGATGTATCCTGTTCCCATTCCCATCGCAAAAAGCACAAATAAATGCAAAAAAAAAACAACTTTTTCAGCCAATGTGAGTTTGCTAATTCAAAAAAGGTTAAATAATACAACCTCATGTATATGTACTATAAAATATTCTTTTAATTAGAAACATGGTCATGTGTTGTGTCTGGCACAAACATAAATTACAAAAAAATAACATTAAACTGAACTGTACAATCATAATTAACTTAATGTATGTGTTTTACACATATAAATATATTCTCTATAACGCCACTTGATCAACACGCAATCATAAACCTTAGCACTTCTGGTACACTAGGGTAATAGTCCATAATATAGTCATAATAATACTATGATGCGAAATTCGCTATGGTCCATGCAGCTTCTTCAATACTGATTCAATATCAATATTCTGAATATTAGCAGAATTAAATAAATACTGAGTTTCTGGCTTTGCTTTTTTGCTTTCGTTGAGTGATTCCTCGGAACTGGTACTGCCTTGTAGCCGTTTCCTTTTTTTAGTTTCAATCTTATCCTTTATTTCTACTAATTCTTCTTCAATTACTATTTCAATTTCTGTGCTCTCAAGTATTTTTTCTTTTGGACTGCTTAACTTAAGGGGTGTGTCTAAACTAGTCAAAGTAGAATCAAAAATTTCATAACACTGAGATCTGTGGTCTTTGAGTGGAGTATACAGTGAATCAATCATTGGTATTGAACTCACAGCAATTTCTGTTTCTTTGAAATCATAATTCAAATCTTCTTCGTTCTGGGGTACGTCTTCAAATAAGTGATTAAAATTGGTAGCCCTTAATCTAACTGATACATCTTCTATGCATACTTCCATACTCCATGCATCTTTTAGTGTAACAGGATCTCCTTTCGGTGTGTCTTTGGCCTCACTAATACAGATATAGTTGTCGCTCTCTTCATTACATTCATAAGCAGATAGCTCTAAATCGTCTTCATCATCATCATCTACTTCTGCTGGTTCAGGGTCTTGCACTTCGGGCACATCTTTCGCAGCAATCGTATGTGTTTCAGCACTTTTAGCCGCCACAATTTCATTGCTGCGTTCAGGAATATGGATATATGTCTGATGCCTTAGATTTACTTCAGGCGGTGTATCAAGCAAATCCCGTTCTATAATTTTCGCGGTCTCAGCATCAAAGCCTCTTTTAATTAAATCAACTTGCAGAGTACCTTTAGGTTCATTATAATCAGTTTTGGTATGTACAGAAGTCTCAATAAATTCTTTAATTTTATTAATGTCTTCACATTCGCTCACTCTAGGCTTAGGAACATCTTGAGTACCATCATCAGACCATCGCAAAGATAGCTGTTCTGTATCAGAATCTTGCAAAGTAACTGTACTATGTTCGCGAGTGGCAGTTATTTTAGCATTTATTGCATTCATTTCTGGCGAATCAGCTGAACTTTCAGAGTTGAACTGTTTAGTGCAGTGAAGTTTCCGGGGGGTGGAAGATTTCCTTCGTGATTTTGTAGGAGCTGATGCTACTATTGGAGTGACTTGAATTGTTCTCTCTTTTCCACTTGCTTTTCTCTTTGCCAAAATTTTCGGCGAACTCGTTTGAGAAAATGCTGATCTTCGCCTAGCATTTTTATTATTTTCTTTAATGGGTGTTACTCGTCTGGGCTTAATTTTCATAAAAGTATTTAACTTATCTCTCTTCATGGGAGATTTCCGTTTCCTACCAGATTCAAGCTTCTTCTTGGTTTCTGATTTAGAATGCAATTTAGATTTACTATTACTTGGCGTTTTTGGTGTTTTGACAACAGGTATACTATCGTCCAAAGAACCATTCACACTTGTTGATTCACTGCAAGTAGAATGAGCTTCAATCTTGTCGTCAATCGTCTTACTTTTAGTCGAATGGGCTTTGTATGAGACATTCTTTGTGCATTTCCTTACAGGTCTAGAAGACTTCCTACAATCATTTTCTTTTTCACTAGATACTTCTCTCTTAGGTTGTTCTTTGGACGACGACGAAGTGACAGGACATTCTAAATCGGGGATCCTAAGATAATCGTGTTCATCAGGCTTGTAATAAGAACCTCCGCTCGAATAATCAGTACCGCGTGATGCGTACGGAGTACCCATCGTAGGTTTAGGTGTATCGAAAAATCGAGGCGTAGGTATACTCATAATCTTAATATCTGATATGGGCTCATCTGGCAATACGGATCCCAAAAATTTTGGTGTTTCCATTTGAATATCATACAGAGCCTGCTTGTAAGGGGTCTCCAAAAAATCAGAAATATTTAATTTTGCCCCTATTTCATTTTGCAATGAGATTCTTTCAGCTTCAGGTGTTTCATTAGTTGCTTCATTACTTAATTTATTTTGATTGTCAATAGTTTTTGGATTATCCTGTTGAGTATATATAATATTAAAGGAAGGTTTGAGTACAGATACCTTGGACTCATCTGCATTAGGTGAATCATTATATTGTTCCTCCTCTTCTTCAAGTTTCTTACTTTTTGATTTCTTTTCTTTTGATGAAGATTTTCTTTTACTCTTTGACTTCTTTAATTCAGTTGAGTCATTAGTTTCCTTCATTTCTGTTTTTTTGACAGTTTTGTCTTTGTTCTTTTTATGACCTTTTGACTTGGGCTTTCTTTCTGCAACTTTGGCATCTTTTTCATTAGCGATTGCTAGAGTACGCAAGTCAGCATCCCAATTGCTTTTCTTGTGAGGTTTTTGTTCAATTTGGTTATTTCCGTTCAAAGAACTAATATGACAGGTTTCGATTCTGTGCACTTTAACAGCACTCATATCTACAATATCATTAATACAATTAGAAGGTTCTGGTAACACTACATTAGGACTTTTACTAACAACAATTTCAACAGACTGACTATTGGTTTCTTCAGGTACTTTCTCATTTATTGTTTCGTGTAATATTCTTCTAGGAGTGGTGAAATCCAATACTCGGATATGGGAATTTCTGCGAGGCGTAGAGGATGATTTTCTCATAGGCGGAAGGACTTGTGGAGTATTAGTTTGCATCGAGCCGGCAATGGTGGTGTCCTTTGGAACTGAGGCATTCTTTACTGGATCCACTGTTTTAACCAAGCCAGTTTCTAATCCTACCTTACTCACTTCTATTTCTTTCTTTTTAGCAGATACTGGACTCGACACATCTATAACGAGGGGACCAAGTAAATTATTCGAAGATGTCGTCTTCGTCTTTACTTTTTTTATTTTTTGTGACAGTGCAGGCTGGGTTTGTGTTAACTTTTGTGGTGGACCTGTAATTGAACATTTGTATAAGATATTGGCAACATTTTTTATATCAGCAACATCACCATAATATTATTTTTATAAGAAAGATAGTTACCTTTAGTTGGCACAACAATGATTGTTGGCATAGCCATGATTTCATCTTTAGTGTAATTGTTATTTGCCACGGGCAGTTTTTGCTTATAAGCTGGAGTGCCATTTATAAGAATAGTTTGCATCAATGGCGTTGAAGTCGCATTACTCATTGCGGTAAAAGGGCTGTCCACTTTGATATCGGATATAATTTTAATTTTCTGCTCATTAGATTTAGGTTTTATTCTAGGAAATGGATATGTGTTACTTGTTTGTATTCCTGTGTGTTCATTCACATCTTTAGGAACTTCTCTCGGAATAGAATCTTTAACAAAGGTCCTGAAAAATAATTAAACATCAAACTATCAAAAACGTGCACGCCATGCATTTTTCTTCTTCCTAAAATAAACATTTCGAATAGCACGTAAGACGCATTATAAAACTTATCAACGTTAAATAAGGCCAAAACAAAAAAAAATATTATAGTGCTTAATAGTAATGGTCATATTTATGTACTTACTGAGCAATAGAATTCTCTGATGTACTTGAGTCTGGTACAGGAACATTTCTATTGTCTTGGCCTGTAAACAAAAGAATACTTTAGCATTTCTATGAATCAAACGACTACTACAACAGACCACCAACACAACATAAAATGTAAGTTTGTATGTATGTTCGCGCCTCGAGCCTAGTGAGTCACTTAGCGCAAAAAAACGCTTAACAATTTTTTTGACCAGTCCCTCTGCGACATGCGTTTGCGTCTAGCTGATAATGCAAGCTAAGTTTTAGCCGCTTAGCAAGTCACCGGGCCTTATTACGACTGGTTTTAAATTACATGGGTATCAAATGTCACCAAAATCCATCCAGCAGTTATTACCTAAATGAGTAGCAAACATACATACACATTATCCTCGCCAATTCTCCCTTTCAGAATATTAGTAGAATAAATCGAAAAGCTCACCACTGACTGCATTCCCACTGACTCCAGTTGCAAATTCTTGAAAACTATTACCTAAGGATTGTGATTCAGGTATACTGAACAGCCGTGTTTCTGCACTAGATTTTATTTTACAGACTTTGTTTAAGATATTATTGAACTCTTCAATCTTTTCCCTGCATTCTGGCGTGTCTGTGGTTTTGACCTAAGGAAATATAATTTATTATTTTATCACCTGATCCTAAGACAACTTTCCTATGGTATACTTCACGTCAAATTTTTAGACGAGTGTTAGGTTAGCTGCAGATGGCTGTGCTTTGCCCTCATAAAGTGACCCAATGACAGGTAGTGCCCTTAAGCAAGGCCAATCAGAGCATCAAGTTTGCACAGCCTACACTATCATACAAATCAAAACTCGCCATGAGACATACTGCAGGTCAAGAATCGACTGTTAAGCCAATCACAAAGTCCTTGCTTGACATTTCGATCAATGGCATACTAGCGCGACATAGGAATCCTTGTGCATCCCATTCCGTCCACCAAACAGTCTAAAAATTTGACTACTGTACAGATAATAAAATTGTTCTAGTTACTATAACAAACTATAATTTTGTCTAACTATTTTTTTTTTCTTTACTTAAATTAAGGCTGTAGTTATAAATTATCATCATGTTGACTGATGATCAAGTCAATATAGCATCATAATTATAAAGATAAATATAAAACATTACTCACTATATTACTGAAACAGAGTGAAGAACTTTCACTAGACTTTGTTTGAGAGCTTTGGCTATTGCAGTGAAGTCCATTATTACTATTATAGGTACTTGTGGATTGCCGACTAATTTCATTTGAATTTAAATGAATCTCTGTGGATTCCTTTTCTATTGGTCTGCCATTCTTTTTCCTATTAGTTACATGATGTCCTGCAACACAATAACAATATCATTTGCAATTATAATCAAAATAATATGTTTTGCTAAATTGAGAGTTGTCTAACCATTCTAATTATTTATCTTAAGCACTAATACAGTTATTGAAATAAGGGACACTATTTTTATAAGTCATTTAAATAACTGATATGTATTTTACTAAGAAACAGTTGAAAAAGATATGGTTTTTATCCTACTTATGATAGGAACAAATGGATGAATGTGACGTCACAAAATGATGTATCATACAGTTGAGAAACTTAGGGTTCTGGTAAGAGGCGACCGTAGCTGGATGGCTAGAGCGGCTGCCCGGTGTGCAGTAAGGTCGCAGGTTCAAAACCTGCCGGTCCCATATCTTTTTCAACTGTTTCTTAGTATAATTTGCTAAGCATAGATAAATGCTATAACAATAACCAATTAGATGATATGTATTTTTAAAACTGTAAGTTAAATATGACTGCCTCAATGGTCTAGTCGTTAGTTTATGCGCCTCTCACCATCTCACAGGTTTCAGTTTGGATTCCCAGGTTGGGCAAAATGTTATTTGTGAACTTTCCGTCAGGAAATTAACAATAGCAGCATCAAGTTGGTATTGTGCCCGGTGGATGGAGATAGGCTTAACCCCTATCCCATGAGACCTAAACATAACAGGTGAAATGTGGGTGTTGTACACCTCTGCCAAACCCTTCTGGGTAATATAGGCGCGATGTTATGTTATGTACTGGTAAATTAAAAACATTTTTGAAACATTGTAAATTTGTAGATGATCAAAAAACATGGTCAAATTATATGGCAATTTGAAACCATAAACATTCAACAAAGATTGTAAACTTGCCACAACATTGAAGAACATTGACATTTGATATAATAGCAAAAATTATAATGCTGACAGTGCTAGAGTTGTGTTAACAACATAATATTAAAGTACCTGGCAGATCTTCTAAGGCGGTGGCTTCCACAGAGGCCTCCAAGCTTGCTTCATGACTTACAGTATTACCACTTAATTTGTTCTGCTTGCTCTTACAAACACAGCTGGCTAAATTCAATGATGTACAGACTTCACACGCTTGTTGTTTGGATATAGATATGTTGTGTTTGAGCATGCTACAATTAAAAAAAATGGTCATGTTTACATTATATTGGCAGAACAATGAAAGAAACAAAGGAAGAAATATTGTTTTTACTTTACAGTACTAACAAGGTTAAGGTTATATTGCAATGAATATAAATAGAGTTCATGTTGTTATCATATAAAGGTCATACTGAAAGTTGTTACTTTCAGTATGACCTTTATACTGAGATTTGTTACTTTCAGTATGACCTTTATACTGAAAGTTGTTACTTTCAGTATGACCTTGGCGACAATAAAAAAAATTGACATGAGACTGTTGACTGGATGCAAAGGAACTACTATTGTCAGCCTAGACAACTATTATTACATACTTTTTCACCCACAGAAAAATATAGTCAAGTTATACATAGAACTATCACCTTACTAATAGGTAGTACAGAAAATTTAACTCTTATCCTGATACAAGTGAAAGACATTTTATAATAGGCTGTATAACAACTTCACTTGCCTCTAAGTACATGTAACCTGTTTGATATGATAACAATGAAAAACTAGGTTTGCTTAATTTGTTTTCTAGATTGATTAAAAATTTACAGTCCATATTCATACTAAATAGTTAAATCTTATGATTTTATGATTACCAATAAACATGGGCAATCCTTTTTGAACCTGAAAATTATAAAATACAGCTTGGAAGCACATTAAAACTTCAGGTAAATTAAAAATTATAACCTAAAAATGATTAAGTTTGTATCAGAAAAATTATAACTCTACAACCAATTTTTTTATTCTTAACCTCATTTTTGTAGCAGTGGACAATTCTAAAAAAAAAAAATTAAGATATGATTCATAGAAAATGTAATTACCTGATTTTATCACTAGCATCCTGGGACTGCAGTTTATTGACATCGGTATAGTTGACTAATACCTTCACTACTTCCAGTAAGTTTGTGCACTGCACCAGTTTTTTCCTCAATAAAAAGGGTTTACAGGTTTCAACTGTAAAAGAATACAACAGCTTCATAAGTCTTAAGATTAATCAAGCTATCTGGATAACAGTTTTGTCTGAAATCAGTTGCAAAGTTGTAAGTTTACCATATAAATCATCAAAATTAATTTCTTCTTATTAAAGGTTCTTTAATTGGTAACTTAAATCTAATAATCAACATATTTTCTTGGAACTGTATCAAACCATAATAATTAAAACAAAATTCTGAATGGTAACTAAAATACACTGAAAACAATTAGTAGCAATACTCTCACTCCCCATAACATGGGATCTCAACATAACAAGTGTGGGTGTTATTCATGTCTGCCCCACCCTTCTGGGTTATAGCAAGGAGTTCAATATGTTATTCTTTTCACTGTATTGTGTTGTTAAATAATGAGAGCAAAATTAAATTTGTTGTTAGCATCTAATAAAACATGCATCTTATAACACCTGGCATACATTAGCATTGAAATGTAGGCAATTCAAGAGATAAATTAAGCTTGGATAAAGTATAACAGTATATCCTGTTTTTGTTGTTTTCTATTAACAACACTGTGACATAACAACTAGTGACATGTACCTACTTCAAATATACTTTAAAGTCAATAAACTAACACAGCAGGCCAAGCTATTAGACCAAAAATATCAACGATCAACGCGAAGCATAAAAAAAACAATCTCTTTGTACTAACCATATATTTTTACAGCCCTGTATTCTGCCAGAATATTCCTCAGCGATGTCATAAATATCCTGTCATACTCATTTCTAAGGGCGTCTAGGTAGGGACTCGCCTGCAAGAACTCATCGTATGCAGTCATAAGCTGTTCCTCAGCAAGATACCCTGGAATACGAGACAAAGAACATGAGTATCGCATGTCCCGACCGTTAAATAGTACCTCAGGGGGATCAGTTCCCGCCAAACACCCAACTTACCGAGGACTAGCTTGGCTAATTCTTGTGAAGGAAAAGGTGGTATCGTCATTTTAACTGATAATATAACACTACACTGTATGATTATTAAACTGTGTCATGAATATCATTAATATTTCTAACGAATTTACAAATAAACACTTGATATTTTTTATTCACGCAAACACAAACCAACAACGACGTCCGACGATAGTTGATGTGTTGCCAGTTGCAGTTTGCAATTGTCATTGTTCTAAAAATTCTGAAACAGTTATCTATCTCGATTTTGAATCATCAAAGTCTAAATTCAGAAGTGCTGAATTGAAATCATCAGAATAAATTATTACGCGAGACATGATGATCATTGTAGTACACACAATTACCGCGTTGAAAAATAACGCGGCGCTGGTACTGGTTTTTTTTTTTTTATTCCACTGAGGTGGCAAACAAGCATACGGCCCGCCTGATGGTAAGCAGTTACCGTAGCATAGAGACACTTGCAACGCCAGGGGCATCACTCGTGCGTTGCCGACCCTTTAGAAACCTATTTGCACGCGCTATGAAAATATATTAACATACGTCGGGCACTGATGCTGACGCTTGCTTTAACCCTTAGCCAACAAACCTATGATAATATTTCCACCCCGATTTGGATCACGTGTGAATGCTAACGAACAATCTTTGCCGTCCTTTAAGCCATCCTAACTACTTCACTCCAGCAAGACCAACAAGCCCATTCGTTGGCGAACGTTGGACTGGTCCGCTCGCGCCGCCCGTGTGAAGGTGGCAAAAAGCTGTGTCTCCTGCAGTCCTGCGACCTAACAAAACATAAGAACAGCTAGGCAATCAAAATTGGTCCAATTCTGTTGGAATTGAGTGATATTGATTGCTTTACAACATTTTAAGGTCGGAGGAGAAAAGGCTTTAGTGCATTGTTTAAACACTGAGGACGTAAAATTTATTTAACACCTCACCACTTCTGTTTTAAAATAGGGCATAGTCGTCAAAGTGTCGTGTCGTAGTGGTGTACAACACCCACACTTCACATGTTATGTTTAGGTTTAAGTGTCGTGTCCGCGTCTCATCCGCGCCATGTCTTTTCTCTTTATTTGTGTCGCAATGCTTTTAATGAAAATTGATTGATCGGACTCCGCATCTGTGAGGCTGGTTACACGTCCATGTCTTAACTCGTAAGACATTTTTATTTATTGGTTTTACTAAATACTTTTTTGTATGGCTATCGCCGCGCCCGCGCCGACAAATTAGGTTTTATAAAATACCAAGTATCAAGTTGGTGAGATACTTAGCAGAAGAATGTGGCAGGGGTCCCTCAGTTCACGTGTTATGTTTAGGTCCCAAGTTATAGGGGGTAAACTTATTGCCATCCACCGGGCACAATTCCAACTCCGTGCTGTTATTGAGAATTGCCTGACGGAACTTGCATTAATAATACTTTGCACACCCCGGGTATTAAATCCGAGACCTCGCGGTTAGAAGCAAAAAAGCAAACCACTAGACCAACGAGATGCAAAGAATTTTAAAAAATAAACAGACAACCAGAAAACGTTGTTATGGCACCCACAGTGAATACATTCAAAAATAGACTGGACAAATTCTCCAAATCACAAGACTCACACGCATCAGCTGAATAGCTGCTAGTGTGCTTCATATATAATAATGATAATAATAATACCATTGGTGAAAAGAAAAGCAAACATTTCTTCACCATAGAGTACATAAAAAAAGCAGGAGAGAATGTCACTTATAAAATGATGGAAGCACCAAAATGGCGGCGGTCTGTTTATGTGTGCGTGTGTTAGGGGTTACCAGCCATGAGAAATATTACCCACATTTTTACAATAATTTAAATAAATATTTTAGAGGTTAAGTTCTCATATTTTTTTATTTGCTGCTTTTTACCATCAAACATGATACAGGTAGTTTTATACTACCGTGGCCAAAAACCAAACAATATAAAACAACTTTATGTTTGAATTTCGAAACAAAGTTGATTTTATATTTCTAGCAGTCAATGCGGGCCTGCAGCTGGAAGTTGTTTGTTTTTATTAAGGGAATATGTACAAAATTCGTTGCTCTGGGCACTCCTGACGCAAGGCAGCGAAGATGCTTTAGTGCAGCTACCCAGTTTTTGGAAAATATTTTAAAATTACGACTCCTACGGCGCTTCGTGATTCTTAGATGGTGAAGATGCTTTAGTGATATACAGGGTGTCCCAGTTTAGGACCTGGAGCCGAAATCGGATAGTAGGATAAGTTTAGGCAGTTATCAAAAAAATTAAAACAAAAATTCTTCATTACATAACCTATCAGAAAGTGCTTGAAAACGTCAACAAAATGTACAAACCAAATATAATATCTAAGTTAAACTAAACCAACAATCACGAAGCTTAGATTCACTTACATGCGATTTTTCAATACTTCAAATAAATATTGGCAAATAAAAAAAAATAAAAAAAATAATAATAAACTAAACTAAGAAATAAAAAGTTTTAGATTAAAGTACTGTTATTTATTAATTTAATACTTTATTTAAAACAATATACTATTGTTTTACCTTGTTTGGTACGGCAAAGCTGACAATGCGAATAAGTCCACCTTTTGTTTTATATAAATCAATTTCCTCGAAGTGTATACTGCAGACTACACTATATTTTGATGGATACCAACTGTTATCATTTCTGCAGTTTCTAATTATTTTTATCCAATAATTTTTTCATGCGTCGTTTTCAGCAGGAAATCTATAAAACATAGAATAATAATTTAGACTAAATGTATTTAATACTTTACTAAAAAACTATACTACTAAAAAATATTTACCCAAATTCAGGGTAAATGAAAATATTTATTGACTGTCAACACTGATAGTTTTGGTATATTTTTTTACGAAAACGATATAATTTCGGCAATAAGCTGAATATATTACTTGCTTACCTATGAAAAGTGATCTCCTGGTTTTTTTTTGTCGAGGCGCTATGGTTTCGGCAGCTTTTCACAACACAAGACGGCATTTTTAATTATTTTACTTGAACATCCGAGCAACAGCACAGTCCAAAGCCAAAGATAATGTAATATCCAAAGCGTAATGGCGGGCGATTGACTTACTATTGTGTCAATGTGTGTGTTCTGTGTGTACGTGTGACTTACTATGGGTGCTTCAGTAAGTGTTTCAAGAGAATCAGTCCTGCCTTTTTTTATGTAGTCAATGTTCTTCACAGTACATTTTTTATTTTTTTTATTTTTGTGGTCTGGTTGATGTGGAAAATGACTTTTGCCCATCTTATAACCGAACGTGACATATTTTTTATTATATCATTTTTTTACATAATAATCACTGCAATAACAATTATCGCTTCCTATCGAAAAAAAAATAATGCTTATTATTATATTAAAAGATGAATAGAAGATTAAGTTTTTCGTATACGATGCCTGGTCAATAAATCGATTTTTAATATCGATAACATTAACAAATGGTAACCCTAAACGTCAAACAAAACGTCACATAAATTGGAAATTCGCCATGTTTGCATTGTTTGCTATTGGTAGCCATTTTTCAATAATCATTATCAGTTGTTAAATTCAGCGTCAAATGTGTTAATTGTTATAGTTTTAGAAACTTTACTTTGATATTATAATTTGTAGTGTATAAATTCCACCCGGTACTATTTTACAATGAGTAATACATCATCAACACCACTTTTTGCGTGTTCCAAGTGTTTTTCGAGACATCCTTTCGAGGAATTATCAACTGGTGAACAACTATGTAAGGTGCGTAATTTCTCCACAAAATGTATAAATTTGAGTAATTTTTACATTTTAGTTTCTTGTTGACTGTGGGGATTCCGTGCGTGCGTCATCAAGTACTGTTATTTGACGTTTTCATGACGCGTTTATCTTACGGTATTTCAGGAATGTCGCGGCTCTTTCCCTGTCGTGAAGTGCACGTATTGCCGCTCCGAGTTTCAACAAACAAGGTCAGTGTCAGCTGCCAAGCCATATGCGTTATATTTATGTAGAATATGTAGAATCTGAGCTACAATTCTGTATAATATTCATGGGTCTTAATAAAAGCTTGATTTGGAATTGCTAGTGGCTCTGTGCTGTTTGACCTTAATTTATGTGCTTTTTGTTGGTTTAGAGAAATGTTTCAATGTAACATTTCTTTTTGGTCACATGATATAAATAAACAAATATCAATGAACTGTTGCTTGACACAAGTTAAACTCCTATTAAACCATCTTAGGATGCAGCTTTACCTGTTGCTGTTAGTTATCTGTACATACAATATTTCAAATGTGTGTTTTCAATGATGCAATTCAAACAAACAACAACATAAAATTAACATCACACCTATATTACCTAGAAGTGTGTGCAACACCTATATTGGGTTGGGTTTACAAACATACCTATTGGCTGACAATAATCTATAGTTATTATGTGATACTAAGGTTATTATTCCATGTCACAACCAGTCTTAATATAAAAACATAGGTATAAGAAAAGTAGTTTTTGAGGTCTTGCAAAAATTATCCTAAAAAACATAATTGGATGTAGCATCCTCTCTCCCCTCAAATGTTATTCTATATATCTAAATTTTTATCCCCCACACTTTACCTGTTATGTTTAGGTCCCATGGGATAAGGGACCTGAATGCCTATCAACATCCACGGGCCAAATTCCAACTCCATGCTGCTATTTCAAATTTTTCACAAGTAATACTTTTGGCTGATCTAGCTGTATAATTTGTGTGTCTCTTTGCTAGAATAAAACAAAAAGTTTTGAATTTTAAACAAAATGGCAATTTCTGAATGTGAGACTATCAAAATAATTATAAAAATACATTCATGGTGGTAGAAGTTTTGTGAACAGACATACAGGTGAAAGAACTACTCTCTCACTTTTAACCTACAATCAGGTAGAATGCGCACAACTGGCAACTGGAGATTAGGCCCTGAAATGAAACAGATCCCACCAAAATAGATAATTTTGGGGCCTTTGCATATTTAAATTGTGATGTGGGCTGAAGAAACCCAGACTCCATGATAAATTCACATTTTATCCACTTTTATCATTAAAAAAATCAAGTACATTTAGCCTATCAATCCTCAGGTTATCAAATAGATTAACATAGAATATAATTTAATAACTAGCTGACCCGGCGAACTTCGTACCGCCTTAGCGTAAATTTGATGCACTACTTTATTTTGTATAGCTGACATATCTTATGTATGCGTATTCAATTTGAACTGGAATCTATAATATTGTCCAAATAAAAATGAATACTTTTTTTTTTTTTTGTTTTGACGTAACAACCTTGTACAGAGTATTAGAAAACTACAAAAAAAAATATCAGCCAAATCGGTCAAACCGTTTTCATGCCAAGTCGTGACAACGGAAAACGGGTTTCATTTTTATATATAAGATAAATTAGAAAATAAAGGTATTGTTTTATTTTAAAGCAAATCAAACACATCATCAATCTGCAAGAAATGTGAAGCTAATGTGAAGGCCTATGGAAAACCCACAGCATGTGAATACTGCAATATCATAGCTGCTTTTATTGGTAAGACAATTTTCTTTTTTACACAGCCTATTTGATGTCCCACTGGCCACTGCTGGATAAAAGTGTCAGCCCTCTTTCTCTAAACCACCCTACATAAGTATTGGCCGACTATGGGTACAGCCGAGTAGTCGGCCAGCCGATAACTCGGCGAGGCCGATCTTTATATTGAATTAAATCTTAAATGCATTTAGAACCTAGTTATATTTTACTAGCTGACCCGTGCCCACTTCGTTGGGCATAATGTTCAAAAATATATATCTTTCATAGTTAAGGCAGCGTTCGTAAGAAATAAATTAATATCTACACGAAACAAACTTAATACCTACCTATAACCTTAATTAATATCTACATGAAACTAACTTTATACCTACCTATAACCTAAATTAATATCTACACAAAACAAACTTAATACCTACCAATAACCTAAATTAATATCTACATGAAACTAACTTAATACCTATAACCTAATTTAATATCTAGGTACATGAAACAAACTTAATGCCTATCTATAACCTAAATTAAATGAAAACTATATAAACATAAAAGATTTTTTTTTAATGTACCGAAAATAAAATTAATGAATGTCGAAAGTGTGTTACGAAAAATTCAATTTTGGGGACGTCCGCTGCGTAAAGAGCCGCGCGGGTACCTACACCTACCTCTTCTCAGATGTAAAAGGAAGGTCACGCCTCCTTCTTCCGAAGTGAGCACGAACGCGAACCGAAATAAGCCGAAACCATCGCGCGCCGCTGCCGCGCTGCTGTGGCCTTCACGTATAACGATGAGTTTTTCTCCGATTCTCTTTACAAAACGGACTACCACGTAAAAACCTTTTAATTTTTCGGTTTTTTATATAGCCTATGACACTCAGCGATAATGTGGCTTTCTATTAGTGAAAGAATTTTTAAAATCGGTGCAGTAGATTCCGAGATTACCCCTGACAATTTAACAAACACACAAACTTTACCTCTTTATAATATTAGTATAGAAGTATAGATATTGTTTGTTGCACCACTTAATGCAGTAAAGGGTACACCAGTTCCAAACCGCTTAAGGGCATCACATTGCTCGATGACCTTGAAGATCTGGCTGTTGTAACAGTGTTTAAAAATTAAGCGCCCTCTAGTTACAGAGAATCATACTATAACAAAATTTACTGATGATTGTACAAGATTACAGATGCGACGCAATACTGTATAGTATTTGCCTAATTCATTCGGTCTCTGGGAGGCAATAAGTACTTTTTCAGATGTAAAAAGTAATTTATTTGTGCCCAAACTTACATTACGTATTTTTTTTGTTTGATATGAATACGTTGACTTCGCTTTGCCTGCTAGCTATACCTGCTGAAGGTCTATGATGACCAGATCAGTGCCCAACGGTTCTCAATATAGGAATTAGTCAGGAGAGACCAGTTTTCAAAATCTGCCTAATTGATCACGGTTGCTACTACAGAATACATGCTGAAGGTCTGATGATGACCAGGTTAGCGCCCAACGGTTCTCAATAATGGAATTAGTCAGGAGAAAACAGTTTTCAAAATCTGCCTATTTGATCGCGGTTGCTACTACAGAATGCATGCTGAAGGTCTGATGATGACCAGGTCAGCGCCCAACGGCTCTCAATAATAGAGTTAGTCAAGAGACCAGTTTTTTAAATCTGCCTAATTGATTACGGTTGCTACTACAGAATACATGCTGAATCATGTTGATTTACGTGTGTCTTGATTGAAGTCTGCATACCTTCGGAGTCCACCATCAGGTCAGTCAGTTCCTCACAGTCACCTAGGTCTAAGTGAGTTCTTTCAAATGAGTACAAACATGTTGGTTTACGTGTGTTATGTGATGATTGAAGTTTTCCATCATCTCATCACTGTGCTCAAGACATTTTTTAACATAGGATGAATACAAAACATCGTTGAAAAATGTATTAACTGTTGCGACTTATCGTCGGCGATCTGAGGTCGGGAAGAGGGGGAGGGGGGGGAGTTTTAAGGGTAAAAAACGGTTTTTCTCGATTTCCGGCAAAACTAAAAGTCCCATGGAAAAAACGAATGACAAAGTTGTTGGTAATAAAAAGATCTAAAACTTTTGTATTTACACTTTTTTCATATAACCTCAAAATTTAATGTGAAAAATTCAAAAAACCAAGTTTTTGGTTTTTTATTTTTATCTTTTACAAAAAATTTTTTTTTTCACGAAATTTGGTGAAAACTTACCTTTTTATGTCCCAAATACGCTGTTATTTATTTGATTTCCAACCTCAGATCACCCGTAAATTATTTTTCCTTTCATTTTTTATAATATTCTCCTCCTTTTCTAATTCCCACGCACAATGGACCAAATGAGAGTCTAAGTGCGGAAAAATGAGTCCACTTTCCATTCCTCCTTTTCTAATGGGTTTCATCCTACTATTATTTTTTTTTGTTTTAAAAATTATCGGCACTGGGCTAATAGTAGAGATGATGAATATAACCATCAACCAAAAATATTCAATAAACTAAATTAATAATCTAAAATATATTTGAAATCAAATTCAACGTGATTTGAACTTTGATGACCTCTTGCCGCCAAATTCGCAAGTTATCTTATCGCCCATTGTGCATTTAATTTTGAAAATATTTTAAAGTTGTATTTTTATTGTCAAACTGTATATTTTTGGTGTACAAAAGAATACTCTACTCTATCTCAATTGAATTTTAAACTTTAAGTCCTAAATTATAAAGATCATTTTCGTACGTGGAGCGGCGGGCCCGACCGAACGCCGAACAAACTGCCGAGCTGCACGGCCACGCGCATGCGCGCGGCCGGCGACTCATCGGCTAGATTGGTTTTGAATTTATGCGATTATGTGCTTTATCATTATTAATATAAAGATTCAATTGCTGTAAGTGATATTTTCAACCAAAAGAAAGTAATATGAATTATGATCTGTTACTATTCGTAATTTGTAGTGCTACTTGTTTGTTGTGAATTATGTTGATTTTTGGTGACGAGTTTAATTAGACTTTGATGATGTTAATTGTTTGTTTATTTTGTTGAGGCGTGGTAGGTACATCGATAAAAAGTAGCATATGTTACGCGCCTTGTAGTCAGGTACCTGCATCTAAAATTTTATCAAAATCGGTTCAGCCGTTTAGAAGATTAGCGGATACAAACAGACAGACAAAAATTTAAAATCTATATTTTGTGGCATCGGTATCGTGCAAATAACTATATCTGCTAAAAAAACATTGATATTTTGACATTAAAAACAGACACTTAAATTTTATTTATTTGTATTGACGATTACGAAATTTAAATGCAAATCACGAAAAATGTAAATTAGAATGTACATAAAATCAATGAACTTTTAAATACGCCTAGGCCTAGCTATTCTCCTTTTCTATATAATACTATACTAAAAAGTCCTAAGCCTGTTAAAGTATGATGGAAAGTTCATTGAATTTAACCTAGCATCAAACTAATGCAACGATAGAACAAAATATTAAACGTTATTTACATCAACAATAAACCGAATCTCAAACCTGACAAAAAATATTAACTAATATTTTCAACCGTAAAAAATATCGATATTTTATTCTGACTGTTAACGTTTAACCAATATAATATTTCAACCATATAGTCTATGATTATTTAAAAAATAAAACTTAAATAAAACTGGGTTTTATTACGCTTACAAACTTATTTACAATTTATACTAAATAAAAAGAATATTTGCCTTACATTAAGACTATGAGTTCATTCAAGAATAATGAATTCAAAATATTATTTGAAAGAAAAAACGCACGTACATCCTCTCGTCGTAGGTGTCGTCAAGACACTGACAAGACAAATCCCGAGTAAGCGCCACGGGCATAGCGGGGGTGCTTGGTGGGGAGCTTTGCAAAGATTCGGGTTATATTTGATTATTACAAAATATAAAAATAAAAACGTGAAAATAGAGAATACAAATTGTTAAACAGGGTTTTTTCTTTCTTTTAGTATAAATATAATACAAAATGACCCAGCCGTTATGTAGACAATTTGATATTTAGTTTAAAAAAGACCCATGTTCTCAATTTTTTTGCCAACATTTGGACAAGTTTATAGAAAAAGTAAAGAATACAAAGTTTTTCTCATATACTCTAGTTTATTTGTATATTTTTTTTATAGTAATAGCATGAAAGAATTCGTCTACAAAATTCATTTTACCGAGCGTATTTTTTGGGTTCGATCGATGCAATCCCCTTAAGCGACATTTTGAAACAAATTCTGATAATGTGACTCAATAATTGTAACAATTATAACAAACAAAACATTGCACTACTTATATACCACATAATAATGTAGCCACGAACTGTTAAACGCAGCGTAGAACGGCCTCCCGCTAGATGTACGGAGGATCTGGTCAAGATCGCGGAGAGTCGTTGGTTTCAGTCGGCCAAAAACTGCGCGCTGTGGAAATCGATTGGTGAGGCTTATGTCCTGAGGTGGACGTCTCAGGGCTGATGATGATGATGATGAATGTAGCCTATTTCGATTTTCCCAAAAGCTATTAAATTTATTTCTGTTTAAAATGAATGTGGTAAGCCACAATGTGATGTGGACCTGATTGTACCAGTAATAGACCAAACATTGTGGAAATAGTGAACCAGTAAAGAAAACGAATACTTTTAATGAAAATATATCAAAGTACGGCTACGAAATGAAAAAAAGGCGGGTAATTCAGAACGAGGTTTATATTTAGGTTTAAAGTTCGAAATGGTCTACTAACTAACTCTTGGTGTGGGACTGGCGCACCCTATTACAAACCGGCACGTGTTATGTAGCACTTCTAATGCTAGATTATTGGCTTTTATCGTAACGCCGACTAATGGGCGTAATTCACCGTCTAGTCGGCGACTAGAAAATTGAATCTCTACTATTAACATATTTAATACTGTCCATCGTCATTTTAAAAGTAAAATCCTGTTATACTAAGAAACAGTTGAAAAAGATATGGGACCGGCAGGATTTAAACCTGCGACCTTACTGCACACCGGGCAGCCGCTGTAGCCGTCCAGCTACGGTCGTCGCCTCTTACCAGAACCCTAAATTTCTCAACTGTATGATACGTCATCTCGTCATCCTGCCGGTCCCATATCTTTTTCAACTGTTTCTTAGTATAATTTGCTAAGCATAGCTAAATGCTATAAAAATAATCAATTAGAAGTTAAAATCCTGTTATCAAAGCCATTAGGCATTGTAAGGAAAAAACACTTATTTAACTGTGGTGAAAAGATGGTCCATATGAGTTACTCACCAGCTCTTCTCAATGATGCAATACCCATCGGAGCACCAGCTTCTAGTACCAAGTTAGAATGTTTTCAATTTTAATTTTAACATAACATTAAAATTTGTTGTAACATTGGAATTGATTGGAGTAGTAAGTTTTTTTTAATGATTTGGTGTACAGTTTACAAAAATTAGATCAATGTATGAAATAAAATTTTCATTTACGAGCTAATACAAAAGAGCAGCATGTTGTCAACGGTTGCCATCAATGCTTCAGCAGCAGTCGATTACAGCCGTCGACGCATCGGCAGCAATCAACGCCAAAGGACATGCCGCTCGTGTGCTTGAGCTTACATAGCAACAGACTGTCTATGCCAAAAATGATATGATGCATTACCATTTCGCGTACATAACTCAAAATGTCTGATTCAGGTAACAAATGCCAGCGCTGCGCAAACTCCGAGCGCAAATATGGACCTGCTGTGACATGTGAGCAGTGCAAACAACGCTGCGCCTTCGACCGCCACGATGATAGTAAAAAGGTATTGTTAATTAGGTAATTTTATTATAATATTCATTCTTTTGGATATTGATTGTTGTAATTTGTTGAGTAAGCTAAAACATGGTTGATTTAGACATGACATTAATATATTGATGGTTGCTTCATAGAGCCACAAGAGAACTTTTAGATATTTATTTATTCAATTCCACAATTTCTACACAGTATTGCTTATACAGTAATACCCCGCTTTACGCGAGGGATAAGTTCCGAAAAAAATCGCGTTAACTGAAATTCGCGTATGTCGAGGTTTATGATTAAACATAGTCAAAATAAATACAAAAAATACAAATCACTTTAATTCTAAGAACACTTTATGCAATAAATTTTAATACTCTTATTGATTACGGAAGAATACATCTATTGTATAAATGAACACACGAAACGAACGAGGAAATCCCCATAGAACAAAGTCGAAGGACAGGGAATTCCCAATTCTTCAAAGAGAATATTCAGAGAAAGCGGGGATCCCGCGACCATAGAGAGGTTAATGACTAGGTACATTATGTTTATAAGCACTCTTTCGCGTAAGCGAGGCATTTGAGCGCGAAATTTGAAATTCGCGTTATAGTGAAACCGCGCGTAACAGGGTCGCGCTAAGCGGGGTATTACTGTAAATAATATTATGTGCTCTTAACCCCATGCTAGGATACCCTGTGTTGTGGAGGTAAGTCTGTTCCAAGTTTTACAATAGCAAATAATAATTTTATGACATCCTGTGCTTTGAGTAATTGGTATATGAGTTTGTTATTAATTTAATTCAAATATTTTATTTAAAATAGCTTATTTTATTTACATACATAATTTTAGCTCTGTATGCGTACGTATGCTTAGCACTTACATACAGTTTAAGATGAGTTAAACTTATCTCATGGATCACCATGCTTGATGAAAACAAATGAAAGCCCTGCTCACTGAATGTGTGAATGATCTTGTCGATTTTGCTTCATCAAGTATGACCGGGGTATGGAGCTTAAAGTGACAAAAGTATGAGAAGTCTTTCAGTTCTATGGTAATACTCTATCCAAGCTGTGGTCCAAGCTTTTTAAGCCTAAAGTTCAATAGTCTGTGTCAACTAGACCCAAATGTTGTTACTAATTGATAATTATTATTTAGGATTTTCATAAAATTGTTGCAGGTGGACGGCAAGCTACTATGCTGGCTTTGCACTCAGTCGCTCAAAAGAGCGCTGGCTAGGACCAAACAGCATCTATCATCCGTTGACAAACATAAGCACAGACAACACAAGTATGTTTACTTTAAATTATAATATTCTGCACAAACTTACTATATAAATCGCTAGTATACTTACAATTTTTATATAATTGTATGCTTACAAAAAATAAAAGTAGCTAATTTTGAAGCAAATACATATTTTCAAGACCGATCAAGTAAGATCAAGCAGCGATAGCTGAGTGGTAGACCATAAGACTGCGAAGTCAAAGGTCTCTGGTTCGAACCCACGGCACACCTCTGTCAATAATTATTAAGATTCGTATTTTCGAAGATGTGTGTATTTTCATATGAATTGTCGATTGCTAACGGCGATGGAAAACCTCATGAGGAAACCTGCATGCCTAAGAGTGCCTAAAAAGTGCTTGAGGGGGTGTGTGAAGTCTACCAATCCGCACTTGGCCAGCGTGGTAGACTATTGCCTAACCCTTCTCATCATGAGAAGAGACCCGAGCCCAGCAGTATCAGCAAAAAGAGCAGCCCTGTATCTAATACATATCCCATTACATATAGGCTGCTATTATTATATATTTCTTAGTTTTGCAAGAAATACTTCACCTTATAAAAGTGGACTCATATCTGTTTGCAAATTCGATCCTTTCGACGCGTTCTATGTCCATAATTTCAAAGCTTATTAGATGGCCTTAATGTGTCTCACAAAAGAATTTAATTTTTTTATGCTGTAGGTCTAAAAACAGTCACAAAGAGAAGCGCAAGTCAGACATGAAATCGATCAACACCAGCGACTCGTCTCTCAACGACTCGCAGCCACTCGAGAAAAAAACCAAGATGAACCTGATGCAAGGTAAGAAAGGTAAACTATCGAACTTTCCTTTTATTTTGCTTTTAATTTTATTTATTTACTACATACAACAGTACTCCTGGCAATTAAAAAAATGGTGGAACTATGTCGAGTTAAAATATTTTTGATTTTTTAAGTATATTAAATTTTTCTTAAATTGCTTATTAATATGTTTTTCTTGTTGAGTGATTTAAGTTGTATTATTATTTAAGTTTTAATGGCAGGAATGCGCGGTATGCTGTATTTATGGTAAGCCTATGTCTAGAAATAAATATCTGTTGGCTGATTTGTATGTGGTCAGGAAATCTAATCGTAAGCTTTGGCAACCTACTAAAATGAAACTAAATGTAAGGTAAGGTTTTCGATGTGCTCATTCATTAGTCTGGGTGTTTCTATGTATCATAAGTATGTATTTACAAAAAAGGAAAAGTATATAATGTATTAGTATCAGTTATTCTAGTACCCATATTACAAGCTCTGCTTAGTTTGGGACTAGATGGCGTTGTGTGTAAGTTGTGAGATATTTATTTATTTTATTAATAGTCCTTCAAGGTGAATGTTGTCTTAAGTTTTATAAATAGGAATTCTTACGATCCGTCGGTCCTGTTTAGTTGTTATGATATGTCTAAGAGCGGATTCTGCCGTTGGACCAAAAAGCTTTTGCCAAAATTTCTCATTACCTAAACAAATTTTCGACACTCTTATTATACTAATCCAACATTTCATGACCCAAAGGACATCCGCCACGCTCCATAAATTTATCTTCCAAAATCGAAAGTAAGCCGGCCAAGAAATAAATAAAAGAAGTCTCTATAAGAATTTGACTCCTTGAACATTTTTTATTACGGCACAAAACCATGGCAACATTATCCTTGGCTTTATTGATCTTTAAGAAACAAAGAGTTTTAGCTTGATTAGAAACTTAAAGATAGCTGCTGTGTAGCACCATACAAATTGGTGACATCTCTTTACCTACCCGTGGAACAACCAATATACAAATGGGTCTCAAATCGATAAACTTAATTAAAGAGCTACTTATTAAAGAAAATACTTCTTTAAGTTAAGGTTCCTTACTATTTTCATTAATACGAGCTCTTTTCTTAAGTTTTCTGTATATAATTACTTTACAGAATAAGTTTCTCATTTGTGACACCAACTGTGTGTGAACGGTGAAATAATACCGGGTACGTTTCTTTTTTAAAATAAACATGTTTGATTCCTTGTTAGGAATATAGTTTTTTCAAAAATACGATAACACAGTTTTAGTTGGTAACAAAATCAGTCCAAAGGTTTCTTGGTTCGCTAATCTTCATAGTTTAAGGTTTGGCTATCAGTGCCTATATGAAACGACATTCTATAACATATATTGGTCGTTCCACAGGTAGGTAAAGGGAAGGAACCATATTGTATTGTGGTAAACAGTAGCTACCTATAATTTTCTAATCAGGCTAAAACCATTTATTTTTTTTACAGTTTATGTTACCGTAATGTACCTAAAATTCTGTATTTAAACATCAATAAAGCCGTGGATTTTGGTCCCATGGTTTTGGGTAAAAGTGGAAAATTATAACTAAGTAGGTAGTTAATATTGAAAGTTATAATTTGTTCAAATAATGAAATACGGGTGTTACTCTCGTAATGTTGGTCTATTTAGTCGACCGCGGTTTCACTTATACTTACGGTCTTGCAGTGCAAGACTGACTACGACTCGGCGCGACGTATCGCACTCTCTTGAAAATGCCTAAAAGTATAGGTGAAACCGTGGTCGACTAAATAGACCAACATTACGTGAGTAACACCCGTATTTCATAACTTGAATAATGTTACAAACTCACGTCAGTTTTAATATAAATATAGCTATAACATGGCAAATGAAATTTTGCGAAATATTTTTAGGGAAGTGTTAATTTGGCAATTTTTGGGAAAACAAGGGTTACCCGTCTAAGAGTGTTATTACAACAAAGTCTGTTCAACGATCTACATCGGTCGATTTCGTTGTGGGTAAAAACACCCAAATCAGCAAAGCATGAACTAAAACACAATGAAGAGTTGTTAATGAAAGAAAATGTTTGTTTTTACCTGAACAGGTAATAAAGATACTTGATTTCCTAATAAGTTGTGACTTGTCTGCGCAGGGGAATTGGATCCTAACAGTTCTGATCACGTCGTTGCGATGACGCAGCTCAAAGAAACAATTGCCAGTTTACAGAAAAAGGTGCACCAGAAGGACAACGAATTACTTTCCAAAGATAAATTGGTACGTATTATTACCATTTTCACTGTAACATATTTGCCAAGGACCAGCTACGCAGTTAGACATTGCACTGGAGAAAAATTCTGACACGTGAAACATACAGTTCTTCTTGCTAAGATGAAAACCACTAATAAAATAGAATAAAATAATGAGTGCCCTTTCCAAATTTCTACTTCGGTACCGTACAGTTTTTTTTAATGACAAACCTATTTCAGATCACGGAACTTAAAGCTCAGCATATGAACAATACTCAAGATCTACGGAACGAAATGAAAAACAAGGATCGCCTAAACGAAACAAAGTTCACCCTCATGAACTCCAAGATACAGAATCTCTTGAAAGAGGTGGCGACCCTCAGCAAGTCTGCGAAGAAAAACAACAAGAATACCAAAGTGGTGCTCGCCAACACAGAGAACAGTGGCAGCGGCACGGACAGCCCTAGCACCAACTAGAACAATTCCTTATTGTAATCATTTCTAATAATATTACTTGACAAAACGGTGGAAAATACTTTCCTCTTATTTTTTTACTCTACAAATGATTTTATTTGTAGATTTTTTATATAATGTTAAGTGTAAGTAGGTTTCAATTCGATGACACCTTAGTTCTTAATTTATTAATGCAACATTAGACATGTGTACCGTTTTATATAAAGTACAATTCGAGGCAAACTTTTTGAGCATTAGGTGACGTGGTGGGGGAGAGTTTTGAGCATCGTACACTTACGTGCAAAATATTGCACACCCTTTTATGATTAGTTACGTCGAGTTTTTAAAATTAACTAATTTATTTATTACAATTACTGTTTATTTCGGGATATTTAACATGATTATTGTTGAGTTGCCGATATACAAATTATTTATTAATTAAAACTACAAGATACTCTCAGTATCTACTAAATTGTTATCAGTAAACTTACAAATTATTATGTCAAATTGTTGTTACGGTATACTATACGGAGACAAAGCTTGTCAGAGAATGAGAGATAATAAAAACAACGTTTGTCTGTCGTGGTATAGTGTAAACCACAACGAAGAAAAATAAACAACAAAAAAGCCAACAAATAATAACAACGAAAACTCAACAAATAACAACAACAACTAACGATTTATAACAGAGCACAAAAGTGAGCACTTTTCACTGTACGCAAGTGTATTCGGGTGAGAGCGGAAAGAAGACGCGGTGCGCGAGGCAAGGGTCGACTCATCTACCAATCACGCGCAGGCACGCCCCTGCCCCGCACGTCGCGCTTTAGCCTCGTAACCAAAGAGACCCAAAATTCGTTTCTGCGCATTCAAGGTCATTTGCTCAAGATGTTTGCCGCGTATTGTAAATAATTAATTTATTGAGTGACATTCAGGGATGTTACGTATAAACCGATGCGGGTTTGAAAGGTATTAAGTCTATTACTGCTGAGCTATCAAAGAGTAATTCTGGAGATTATATTTTGTGTAGGAGTTCATTTTGATGTCTGAAAGAACTTTTGATATTTTTTGTTTGTCAGTGAATATACACACATGACATAATAGTTAAATGGATCAGAATAAGTGCCCAAAGTGACTTTTAAACCTTTGTGATTTTTACGATTTAAATTATGAATAATAAATCTTTATGTTCTATATCAAATGACCATAAAAATACAATTTACTTTGATTAAGACATCTATAACTTGTAATCTATGTTATTTGTTTTCTTTTTATTTTATAGCGTTAGTATTTTAGAATCTGCATCACATCAATACTTGTTTTCTAGTAAAATCTCATGTTATCAAAGCCTCAAAATAATATTGGGGCTAATTGTTTTATACATACTTACTTAAATCAGTCTGTAAAGACGAAAATAACTAATTTATTTATGTTAATGTAGGAGAAATCAATCCTAATGTGAAATATTATGTTAAAATTATTGGCCTTTAAACAAATGAATGCCTTATCTCAGGCATCATATTTAATCCATATAAATGAAACTAAAGACCGATGTGTGGCTAAAACTAGCCGGCTACTCCTAGGTTTCAGTCTGAATAATGTTGACTGTACTGACATTTGATACGTCCGAAATTGATAATAATATCGTATATTATGCTTTAAGTCCCTTCGTCCACAATAATATCAAAGAAGTCTTAAAATAGCATACTGCCATAGACACATGTCATTATCACCACATATCTCTGCATACTTCTATCATGCAGTATCAAGACGCCATAAAATCGATACTTTATATTTCAAACCCACACTCTCTTCGATTACTATTTTAGCCGATTTCTTTCGGCTTCATCATTTATAATCATTTAGCCTCTTGTAAGTCCACTTCTAAACATAGGCCTCTCTCAATTTGCGCCACAACACCCGGTCCTGCGCCTTCCGCATCTAGTCCCCTTCAGGTCGTCAGTCCACCTGGCAGAGGGGCGTCCTACCTTACGGTTGCCGAGTCGCGGTCTCCATTCCAGGACTCGTTTGCTCCAACGGCTGTCGGTCCTTTCGCCTTAGCGAGCTTATAATGAAATGTTAGTAAATAACAGTAATTTAACATTCGGACATGAGCCGCTCCTCGAAGCTAAATTTGGTGATAGCCAGGTAATCCTGGTGTAGTGTCACAAAGTCGCATATATAGGTCTAATTACCAACGTGACTGAGCATGTTGCGTCGGCTCTGATACTTACGAGATAGTTGGGCATCCATATGTTAGTAAGTCAATAGCTCAGGCTATGTCTGCTCTTATTTAATAGCGAATTTGTAAGACCGATGACGCACAAGGGGGTCTTTGATGAGTTGAATACACAGTTTCTTTATTTTTAAGTTATTATATCGATAAAATTGCCTGATTTAAATCTATTGTTGGCATATTTAAAAGTTAAATGCATCTATTTGTATGAATTCTGCTGCCTGAGTTTTCTCTGCAGCTGAGTGTACAATCTAATCTATACCACATACGAATATATGTAGTCAATTTTGGTGCCGAACTTAACTCACGTCGCCACGGATAGTTTTAATGAGCGGTGTCTACAGGATAGTTGAACTGTGTATGTTATATGTATCAATAATAAAATTCAATCGATTGAATATGTAAAACCTCTTCCCTCTTATGTGATCAAATGTTCCCGGACTGAAATAAAATAATGTCATATCAGTGTTAACAATAATTATTATTTACGAACTGTGTGGTATCTTTGCTGTATGACTGGGTGATAAACATTATAGACACACTGACTTATTATTATAAGTATTTTAATGTTGAATTTGATGTGAACTCATTTAGCCTCTTGATTTTACTGCTAAGTAAAATATAAATAAAAGCTAAGTCCATTAGAAGAGTGTTAAAAATTCATGCGCACCATATACCTATAACGAATAAAAATGTATTGATATGATTTGAACGGGCATTAACGCGATTTGTTTTATTTACCTTTCGGTGCTTGACGTTTCGACAGGGTTGCACTTTGTCATGGTCGCAAGCAGACTTTTTTATTAAAGCAGACCATGATAAAGAACAACTTTATCATGGTCTGCTTTAATAAAAAATAATCGCGTTAATTCCCGTTAAAATCATATCAATAAATATTCAACGCAAAAGTTTTAAAGTTATGAATAAAAGTTTGTTTACGTTCTTAAAATATTACACGACTGAAATGAATCCTCCAAAGCGAATTGGCTAATCCTGTCACCACTATGGCAAGTCAAAATAAAATTAGACTCGGCCATCGACACGACGAAGAAGAAGAATGAATGCTCGACCTTTTCTCTAATTTGTATTTGGTCAGATGTGACATGATACAGAATCGACCGCATTCGATTTTGGCCATACAACGTCTGCGAACTCTACTGATTTGTGAGCTCAATTCAATATTATGGTGTTTAAAGATTGATAAAATTTATGCTAGTGGGTTATTTGTAATGCAATATACAATTGGCACAGTATTTGCTACGCACAATTATTGTATTAGAGCAGAATTGAAACACGAATTTGGCACGTAAATAACAGGGTGGATATGACCTAGCGACATATTGCAGCCATGCTAGATGTGGTTAGTGTTAATTTTTGTTTGTTTTTAATAAAAATAAGTTTTCCCAAAAATAATCATGACCTAATGAGGTTCCTAGAACCAGAGAAACCTAACTACAAACATAATGCCACTATAGCACTTAAATGTTTTTAAATTTTGAATAGCTTTATACTGCCATCTATGTAAGCGATCGTGTTAACAATGTTAAGCCACTCTGACGTTGTAAAATAACGGTTTTAAAGTACGAATATACAAAAAGGTAAAAAATCGCTAGTTAGGCCACTCTGGTTCTAGTAGCCTGAAATGATCTATTTGTTCGGATTTCACCGGTGGAAATGAACACTGACTATGTCTAGAAAGTATTTCAATTAATGTTGCATCCACCCAATATAAGATTGTATGAGTAAGATAATATAACAGTGTAACGTAATTAAAATTATCTGAAGATATAAAATTCTATCAACAGCTTGTCATTGCCGATCTTATCATAAATTCATTTTAAAGTCGGTATTTTCAAGGAACAAACATGTCATTGTGTCAGATATTGTAAAGTTAAGTTCATCCGTAAAATTCTTGATAATTTGTTATTCGTTCTGCCTGCCTCCACCTCCGCCTCGATGGTCTAGTGGTTAGCGTATGCTCCTCTCACCGCGAGGTCTCGGGTTCGATTCCCGGGTCGGGCAAAGTGTTTTTAGAGACTATCCGTCAGGAAATTCACAATAGTAGCTCTGAGTTGGAATTATGCCCGGTGGATGGCAATAGGCTCAACCCCTATCGCATTGGACCTAAACTGCCCTGATAACAAAGAATGCAAGTAATCGACATTTTGAGATTTTCACTTTTTTCCAGAAATGGCATCCCAAGAGGTTCATGTACAGTGGGCCAAGCAATTAGGTATGCAGGGCAAAGACTTCTACGCCATAGTGAAAACTGACTGCAATAGATATGCATATTTGAATTAAATATTTGATATGTGTAATATACACACTATCTATATATGTGGCTCACTTATCCATAACTGGTGTAGTAAGTCTTTATTATGACTTAGAAGTTTTTGTCCTGCATACCTTACTCGTTTGAATAGAATAGAATAGAATAGAATATTTTTTATTGTCTTAAAGCGTGGTACATTATGTTCTTAAATTAGTTATTTACAGAGCCATAAACACTTTATCATATTAAATGACATGACATAAAACAAAAAATAAAAATTAAATGTTAGTGTTATTTCATTAATGATTAAAATTAGTATTAACAATCATAATTACATTATAAGGGTTCAAAACATTATAAAATTCATTTTCTAATATTAATTACATAAATTAAAATAAAATTAAAATTAATGACATTATAATTATAACTTCACAAACAACACAACACAACTCTTAAAATACCGATACATTATTATATTATTATTTATATTTAGTAGTAAAAAAGTAAAGTATCGTTGGCCAATTTCAAAAAATTTCATGAAAAAAATCACTTGAAGTATGTTTTTTATGTAATGATTTTCGCCGTTCTTGCATAAAAGTGCATGTTATTTGCGTTTATCTCAAAACCGCCATTTTGCGATTACTGCATTCTTAGTTATGACGGCAGTAAACATAACAGGTGAAATGTGGTTGTTGTACACCTCTGTCAATATCTTTGCAATATAGGTGAGATGTTATGTTATATAATTATTATGTTGTTTTTCGTTTTCGGGTGATTCGTGTATTGGACAAAAACCGAGAATGCAGCACATACACTGTACTTATTCGTTTCGTGGTTTTTATCCTAATAATTATGCTATTATATAATTCCCACTGGTATTTACAATGTGGTTATCCTGCTACACATGGGGATACATGAGCGTAATGTGATATTGTTTTATTCAAATAACGTAGAAGAGGGCTTTCCTGTATAAATAACGATCGATTTTTTTTTTGTCCAATTTGATATGAAAAAAATGAGGCACGATCCAAGTATCAGTTAAAACAATTGAAATGAAATGCGCTATTATAGTATGACGTGTGAAAACCGTGACGCAACAAGATACTTTTAAAATATAATACGATTAGCCAATACCGAATGCACATTGTTGATAACAAATCACTGTAATTAAAATCAGTTAACCTATCAATATTGTTCTTACAGATGTAATTATGCAACACAGAACCAAAGTTAATAAAATCGCGTAACCACAGCAGTTTATGAAACCAATGTTATCATAAATGTACTTATATTAATTAAAATATGTTGAAAGGATTTCGCAATTATCAGTTTTACGCGATCAACCCGCTAGCCTATTTATAACAATTTGTAAGTTGAATAAACTGCAGTTACAGTACAGTCAACTCGGGTAACTTTGAATTGCCGTCTAACTTTGAACGAAGTTGTGAAATATATTTCCTGATTTATTAATCAAAAACGTATTTATATAACTGTGTTAAATGAATTGATAATATGTGTGTAGCAAACAAAAGGTAAAAAAAATAATTGGTAAAATCACAGTTTTGCTAATCACCAACATATACGTGGTAATGTTGTTAGCAGTGTTTATTGCTCTGATTTAGAATCGTTATAAAGGACCTGTTACAATATCGGCGAATTTATGTAAAAGTGTCACTATTAAAATTTAAATCAAACTATTATCTTAACTTTAAAATACTCGAATATTATAGGTTTTTACATCCCACAGAAAATATTATTCAAAGTTACCCAACACACATTTAACTTTGAACACGAGTGTTTGGGCAAATTTCGGGTACTTGTGATCTATTTTGCTTAAATTTTCTGCGTTAGATAAATGAACCAATTCAAAATAACATTGAAATGTAAAAAAAGCTGTATAAAACGTTCAAAGTTACCCAATTTGAGATTACGGTAATGTAAATGTAATATTTTGTCATGTGGGTCTTATGTTTAAGAGTAGTTGTAATTCTAATTTAAAATCTCCAGAGATGAAAACACAAACAAAATGTATATTAAATAATCTTTTTGATGCTGTGGAACAAAATATTCCAGTAGAATTACCTGAAAAGAATAAGTATACTGTTAGTGAAAATGAATGAAATAAAGTGTAAAATATGCAATATGACTTTTATTGTTATTATGTTTACCTGTTTTTATTGCAATTATGTACTAATAAAAAAAAACGAGTGTTGCACATTCTGGGTGCCGTACTCTGATCTTATTCCGTATACAAACCTAATTGTTTACATTAAAAAAAAAAACTTTTTTAAATTTAAACTGTCATTTGTGTATCGCTCATAGCCAGTTCGATACCTTCGTCAGGAAATTCCCAATAGCAGCACGGAGTTGGTATTGTGCCCGGTGGATGACGATAGGCTCGTCCCCTATCCCATGGGACCTAAACATAACGGGTGAAATGAGGGTGTTATACTCTCCCACATCCTTCTGGGTAATATAAACAAAATGCTAAGTTAAACTTTTTGAAGAAGCATTCATAATTTCCCATAGCCTAATTAAAAGTTTGATTTGATTTAATTTTGTGACAATTAAGATTTTACCTTGCATTTGAAAAGTTTCTAGAAATGCAGGTGTGTCTGTGTCAGTATTTGGCAAACGTAAACAGTTTGACAGTAATATGAAAACAATGACTGAACAAAACTCAACACATCTTGTAAAACAGATATAAGTATTTTGAATAATGTAAACACCACGTTCAATAGCAAATTAGCACGCTGTCGATCGCCACGTCAACGTCATTCTTATCCTTTGCAGCTATCAGTAATTGTTTACATAATTACCATAACAGTCAAATAAAAGACAATAAGATTACAAAATCGTGACTAGGGCTGACGCAAAAAATGTAAACAAAGTTAGGTACCTGTAGGCAGGGCTGGATTGTGATTTCTACGCACCGGGCAGCTGCTTTAACCAACCAACTTTTTTAACAACTACGGTCGGTGAGCAGAAGGTCGCAGGTTCAAATCCTGCCATTCCCGTTATTCTTTTAACTGTTTCTTACTATAATTTGTAAAGCATAGCTAAATGCTATAAAAATAATTAATAAGAAGTTGAAATATGGTACGCGTTCATTCAATTGTTACCTTACTAAGATAGGAACAAATGGATGAACGTGACGTCACGAAATGAAGTAACATACAGTAGAGAAATTTAGGATCCTGGCAAGAGGCGACCGTAGTTCAAATCCTGTCGGTGCCATAAGTTTTCAACTGTTTATTAGTATTATTTAACTAGCATAGCTAAATTCTACAAAAATAATCTATAAGAAATATGTCTACGTTTCTAAATAAGCCTCCCCACACTTTCCTTGCCCTGGGGCCTCCACACCTGTAGATCCGGCCCTGACTATAGGCTATCAAATTCAAATTCAAATTCAAAATATCATTTATTCAAGTAGGCCTAGCAACAAGCACTTTCGAATCGTCATTTTTTAAAAAAGTATAATCATAATAATAAAATTAAAATTGCAATTATTAAAATTAAAATTGTTATTCACTGTTATTTACAGTTTAATATCACACTAGGATCGTCAAATCTTAAAACTAAAAATTGTATACAAAATACTACTTGTGTCGTGGACAGAGAATAGTATAGACGACTGATAGCTTCGATCTCCCTCACACAAGACAAAGATAAACTTACGCCAATTTTGTGTAAAAAAACAAGACAGGTGATAAGATTTTTTGTTTCGCCATGCGTGTCGGGTTTTTGAGCAAACCTTGAGGTTTGCTCAAAACTTTATCAATCAAACTTGACATATTTGACAACGCTGGCAAAATAATTTGGTATTTTTAAATTTTAGTTAGTTTAAAGCTATAAAATTTACGTGAAACCTGAAAAATATTAGCAATTTTTTAACGATAGTGTCTTTATTAAGCATTATTGTAGGAAATATGGTGCGGTGTAGTGTTTTAGGATGTAAAAGTGATAGTAGAAGAAAACTGCCTGAATTATCGTTCCACTCGTAAGTATAACACATTTTGGCCTTTGAATCATATGCCAGGTTGTATTTTCAATGATTTTATCTTGTGTGAACTATGTTTTTTTATAATTTGATCGACAAAATCATCTAAAATATGAAATTTTAGTATTCATAACCTACTATAAAATATTGTTAGATGTTGTCAAGACTTCCATATTTTTTCCCCCAAAATTGTGGGTAAAATTTTATGTTGCATTTCTTATGATAAATATATCATGTAGTATTTTAGTCAGTTTCAATATCTTAATTGCATAACAGTTTCCCGGAAAATATTGATTTAAATCCGAAGTGGATTGAAGCTACAGGACGAACAAATTGGGCTCCGATTATTCTCTTAAGTTTGTAGCAGACATTTTGGACGACATGAATTATTAAAAAAAGAGAGTAACTCTTTTGTTAATGAATGCTGTGCCACACAGGTAAATTAATATTTAACCTGTAGGATATATTATATACAGCGTGTATATATAATATTAATTATTATTTGAGATTTTCAGTTGAGTATTATAGAGGGCTATTTATTTATATATATATTACAATATTTGGGTATAGTCAAGTTGAGATACTTTGAATTGATGCGCATCACTGAAAGGAAATCTACGTTTTTACGGTCCTAAGGATTTTACGTGCAATATAAACTTGAATATTTGATTTCGTTTTAATAAAACTAGCTATGGTCCGTGACTTTTGCTCTGTGGGATTCGTTGATTCTCACGTTTTTACCTGTGGCAGCCGTAACTGCCCGTCCCCGTGCGTGAGTTAGAAAGTATGTTAAACGCCATCTATTTAAACTTTTGCGTAAAGTTACTATTAAAAATTTTACAGTTTCAGGCAAAAGAAGCAGTGGATGAGCTAGCATAGTAATGCCGTCAACGAGTAGCCAAGAGTATGTGTCTACTAAACTCAATACTATGATACCAGCAGTGACTGTTCAAAAACACGCAGCTGAAACGCCAGATGTGAAACTTCCAACATTGGTTGATCGACTTAAATTCAGTCATTCATTACCTATGCAGTATTAACATAACAGTACATCACGCAATATGTTCAATAAACCGAACAATTGTTCTTTATAATATCTGTTTTATTTTCATAAAATAAATACATTTTTCATTTTGGAATTAGTAAATAATATATCTTAATATTTTGGCAAATTTATCCAAAAACTAGGGTAATTTAATTTGCACCGTCGCCACACTGTGCCGAGATTCTCTGTCTCGCTGTTGACCACGCCATTCCCTTATCCATTACTATCCTTCATCCAAGACTTGTGTAGATGTATGTCATAGTCAGTAAATGTCAAAAGTAAAAACAATAAAAATTAAGACATTATGATTAATTCAAATAATGCAATAAATAATTTATTTTATCAAAATACAAAATTAGTCCCACGGTGCTTTATCGTTCATGTAGTCTTGTGTACTATAATAAGCTTTGGAAACAAGTTTACCCTTCACATATTTCTTAAATTTATTAATTGAAAATTCAGTTACTTCTACTGGTAGCTTATTATAGAATCTTACACAATTACCCATAAATGATGTTTTAATTTTATGGAGCCTCGTGGTGGGCACTGCAAGTTTATCCTTATTTCTAGTATTGATGTTGTGTATATCACAGTTTTTTTTAAAAAATGCATAGTTTAGTTTCATATCAACCTGTATGTGACTAGGTGTAGGCGGGTAAATAAACTGAATGCATTAAAAAAAAAGTTTTTCATCACTGTGCCGTTATTTACAGATCTCAGCCATTTAAATTAACAGCATATGGTGTATATTATATTATATTCGAAGGCGCCAATAATATTTTGTCCGGGAATATTACGTATTTATAGAAATTTTACAAAACACGCACCTAACGTCATTTCCAACCCAACGAAAAGTCGTGTACCTAACTATAAATATCATAATAACACCAAAACGGCTTGTAAGGGTGCGTTTTTGAAAATAACTATAGAGCGACTATAAAATAAAGATTCATTACTACTAAACATTTTGAAAGTTAACAATAAAATTAAGTCTAAAAAAAATAATTCATAAGTGTTATGATATTTTCATCATTTCCGTAAAAGTTCGTCAAATAGTATTTTATTTTTACTCTGTGGCATAAAGCCCATGACGCCCCGCGCCCACACCTTCCTCAGTTTCCAAACAGGCCGCCGAGTAAGTGGACGTGTGATCACAGTGCAATTGGCGCTCAAAATTTATTGTTAAAAATTTAGACAAGAAGATTGTCACGCATCACATCATTTCCAAAAGGACGCATTATACTGTAAGTAACGAATACATTTATCTATTACTTTTTACATATATTCCGACTGTTCGCGTCAGTCATTTGAAATTATTATTACTAATATAATACTGCATTTTGTGAGCAAGTTTCGACTTGAACTAAAATAAGTCATTTCCAGTATGATCATCTCCAGTAAAATGTTAAAGACGGAAATGAGTCGAGATTACCGGTAATGACTATTAACTTTGCTTCTTCTTACTTTCGTGTAGAATTATCTATAGGATTAACTACAGCAATGTCTTGATTGTTCGAGCTCTGCTCATCTACCAGGTATGCGTATGTGGGTATCGTGCAATAAATAGAAACGGCGGGTTTTTTTACGTTATTAAGATTTTTTGCGGCACTTAAGTACTGTAATTAGGTATTTCTTGCATTGTACTACAATAAACTATTTTTGGTAATCAATACGTTGCTTGATTATATTAATTTGTTATAGTCTTTATCAAAACTTTGTTTCTACTTAGCCCTGTAGTCCTATTCCCTGCTTTGACGATATATGAAGTAGTACAAGTCCCAGACGGATTGTAGCTCGGCTCGGACTTGTACTTTAAGCAACACGCAAATATTGTTCTAGGTTTGGTGATCATGAACAAAAAACCATCGACAGCCAATCTATCAGCCTACAAGCGTAAAAGGTACGCAGAAATTAAAAATGATCCAGAAATGTACGAAAGAGAAAAAGAAAAGGAAAGACTACGGTATATCAAGAAGAAAGAAAAGGGACAAGTTATTCCTATTGATGAAAAATCACCGAGGGATCAAAGGCAACTAAGGAAAAAATGGCGTGAAGCATCAAAAAGGTA
Source organism: Hypena proboscidalis (assembly GCA_905147285.1). NCBI lineage: Eukaryota > Metazoa > Arthropoda > Insecta > Lepidoptera > Erebidae > Hypena > Hypena proboscidalis. The sequence continues at coordinate 15,451,754 of LR990131.1, forward strand.
CAGGGATAATAAAAAAGGTAATGAAAACGTTACTAAGTTACCAGAAGTAGTACTGCTTGAACATCAGGACCAGGAAGATATATTAGTTAAGAAGACAACACAAACGACTACAGTTATAGAAGATCCTTTAAATTCACCAGCTACAAAAATAAGACGCATAAGGTACAAAGAACAAAAAAGACGTAAAATATTAATCAATATTATACAAAATTTAAGAAAAGAAAATGAGAGTCTAAAGAAGAAGTTAAGAAAGATGTCAGTGAAAAAATCACAATTGATTTCAAAAAAGATAGACAAACAGGGTAAAAAAGGAACAGCTCAAGAAACGCGGACAAAGGAAAGATTATCAATACTTATTAAAAAGTTTTTTGAACAAGATTCAAACAGCGTAATTATTCCTGGCAAAAAGCAGTACATCACTCGAAATAAGGTTCAAAAACAAAAACGACAGCTAACATTACCGTTAAAACAATTACATAACAAATTTATATCAGAGCATGGATTTCCTGTTAGTTATGCTTTTTTTTGTAGACATCGCCCATTTTGGGTAGTCTTTCCTAGCAAAGCACTTAGGGAAACCTGTGCCTGCATTATTCACAGTAATATAGATTTGGCAGTTTTATGTCTGCATAAAGCAAATATGATAAAGGAGACTAATTTTGAGCAGATTTTACAGTCCCTGTGTTGTTCACAATACAATGGTCAATGTTTAAAAAGAAACTGCCCTGTATGTAAAGATAAGGTTTTAGCATATAACGAGTTTTCAAACGATCACACCCTAACACTGTACCAATGGGTTCGTTGCCAAGAATCTGTGAAGACCAAAAAGGGTGTGAAAAAACAGTACATAACTACGAAAAAGGCATTAGAAAAGACCCCATTACAAGTAATAGAAAAATTAGATTACCAGCTACCAAATTTCTTCAAGCACATGTTTACTATAGTCGTACAATATAACTCTATGAAACACAAGAAGAATAATTTAATTGTAACAGAAGCAATAATACACATAGATTTTTCAGAAAATTTTGGCCTCAAATACGGAAAAGAAGTGCAGAGTCTTCATTTTGGACCAAGTCGTAAAGAGATTTGTTTGCATACTGGTGTCATATATACGTACGACTTCCAGCATAGTGCCATTGGCACTACCTGTGCATGCACAGTTACCCAGTGCTTGAGACACAACGCCGCTGCCATCTGGGCGCACCTAATACCCATGATTAAACTGGCTATAGAGATAAATCCTTTTATAGATACCATCCATTTCCAATCTGATTCTCCAAGTTCCCAGTACCGCAATAAATATATCTTCTACATAATTTCAGTTCTTTGTAAGGATTTTCCACAACTTAAGGCAATAACCTGGAATTACAGTGAAGCTGGACATGGAAAGGGTGCCCCAGATGGGATTGGAGGAGTGCTAAAACGGACTGCAGACAATCTTGTTACTTTTGGACAAGACGTCAGCACATTTGATCAGTTCATAGACATTATAAAACAGAACATTGAAAATATTACCGTTATGACTATCACTGAAGATGAGGTTTTAGCCAAAGAAGCTCTACTTCCCAAAAACTTGAAACCGTTTCAGGGCACGTTAAATGTTCACCAAGTCTTATGGAAACAAAATCTTTTTAATCTCGTATTCAGGAAAGCTAGCTGTTTTGACTGTGATTATTTTTGTGTTCACGATAAACATTTAGGATTTTCGAAAGTCCTCAACTCCTGTACAACTGAAGAAGAACGCCCTGGGCCGAGTTCTAGAGACTCAAATACCCCTGAATACGTAGCACCTCTCGTAAGGACTAAGAAATCTCGGCGTATTCTTGCTAATGTAACAAATACATCCCCTAACAAGAATATCGTTTCTAGTACACCAAAAAATATTGTTATTTTGTCTAACAAAAAGGTTTCTTTTAATTTAAATAAATAAAAAGGTATTAATACTTTAAATCGTGAGTTGATTTGATTATGTTTTCACTTTTAATTAATCAGCAATGACAGAAGAAATATTGTACCAATAATATATAATAATGTAACAATTATAACAATGAATAAACAATAACAATTTAAGTGTAAAAGATTAGAGAGATTAGAGTTTAGAGAGCTATTATAATTAAGTATAAGTATTGAGTACTGATATACAGCTACTAGCTCGAAATTAAGTGTTGAAAGCATAATATTGTTAATCATGTTAACTCTTAGAAGTCTAAATATCGTTTAGAGATTATACGAATTTGACGAGAACTGATTATGTTTCTATGACTGATTTTACCAAAGAATTATTGAAATGTTTAAAGAAATAAAGCCTGTGTTGATTATAATGATATTTTATTTATAAACCCTGAATTATTATCGATTAATCCTTTACAAATGGATCCACTCGGATACATGATCTGCCATATTGTTTGTAAACAAATCATTGCCAGTCATGTTATGTCATTTCCAGAAATGAGAATATCATTTCCTTCCTACTGTCGTCATTTCCATCACTGCCAGAAATTTTAAAATGTAATATCTCTTTAAAAAAACATCTAACAGGTGTGCCTTTTACATATAATTCACATTTTTATTTCTATAATTCATTAGACTTGATAAAAAAATTGTTAGAAACTACTTGAAAAAATATATGAAAAACTACACTGTAGAATCAAATTTAGTTTATTTACCCAGGCACTAGCTGATCTCCGCGGTCATTGAATAACGAATATTTCAGCACATACGAGACTTACGTACTTTTAGTGCTTTATATAGGTACATCTCATCTCAGTGCTGAGGTCTTACCCGCGTCCGCGTCAAAGGCTACGAATCACAAGTGATGACCCTTGCCATCACTGGCAAGTGACAACATGTAGTAGGTAGTAATATTAAATTTTAAATGATAAAAAATTGTCGCGAGATTTAATACATAATATGCACCCGACGGCCATAACTTAACTACGTGAATAGTGTCCTAACGTGTCAACAATGTTTGCGCATCTTTACTAATAAAGTTGGTTACTGCAACCACTAACGAATAGACCGTAGTCGCCATAGCCGAAATCAGAGTAGGTACTTAATATAACGAATTACACGCGGACAAAAGCTATTTTTTTATTATGTTACAATGACTATATGTATTGACTTTTAACTACTACTGAACCGTGCTTTTTACACAAAAGATTTTATGATGACGCAGTTACAATACCTACATTACGTGCCTAACTACTATCTAACTTCCAATGCGACCTGATTCATGGATTTTTTTTCAGAATGAGGCATCCCTCATTATAACGTCATGCCCATAGTTACCTACTATTTTTTTGGTAATAAAAAAACCTGGGACGGTTAAAACGGGACATTTGGTCACGTTAGGTATTTGTCCCACCTAGAACGGGACATGGCACTTGATTGACTTACTAGACTGACCAAGGCAGAAACACTTTAAAACCGTATTTACATTCACCGTCAATTTAAAATTAAATGTTGATTGCAAGGACCAAAAAAGACGACATCGACGTAATATTGGCCATGCGACAGCCGCGCTAAGCCATTGTCTGGATGGATGAATATGCACAATTATGATTATCTATTTTCCTTTTGTTTTTCAAAATAAAAACAACTTTACAAATATTAAGTTTTAGTATTCGGCTTATTGGTCACTTAGCCTATGTTTTTTTAACACTTTGTTATACTTAATCCTCACCATTAAATTGATTACTTACTTATTGGTCCTATTGTACCTACCATGTTTATGTGCGTCATCAATGGTAGATTTAAGTGGGTAACCTACTTCCTGTACTGGAATTCACTCTAACGTTGGTAGTTTTCGGGAAGTTTAACCATTATACTATTATATTATTGTTTTCATCAACGTTGCGGCCGGTATTATGAATACGTTTTTTAATGAGTCAGCGCCAGTACTTAGTCATTAAATCACTTCGTATTAGGGATGCTTGTTTGATATATGAAAACCTTAAGTTGCAACCTGTGCGATAGCGCTTCCTTGCTCGCCATTACCGCCATAATATAAAGCTGAAATTTAGATTCTAGCTAGACGATTCCCTTGCCTTCTGTACCGATATTTGCGGGACTGGGCATTTGCAATTCTGTGACAACTCAGTATTTGCGGGATCCCACATATAATTATGTTGATATTAAGTAAACAAAGAAAAACAAAGTAGCGAAATAATCAGCATTATTCATCGTACATCAATCAAATTGCACCTTTAAAAGTGGGCACAAAATACAAAAATAAGAGCGAAAGCATAACATAAAATTGAAATGAAACTGAATTATCAACTGAAAGTATCATAATAATATAAAAATAGGTCAATGTAGCCCCACAGCCTTTTCCACATATTCGCCGGTCCTTTCAATGCTTTATGTGTTAATCATAAATATTTACCCTTAAAAACCCAGATTCATAAAGAGTATTTCGATTGACCGCACTAGTTCGAGATGCGACGGACAAATTACATCAGACTCTGACTCCTGTTGCAACGAGGGTGAAGATTGAAAACCTCTTTATCGTTCATCGCAAATAGTCGAATACGTGGGATCCCGTGCTCGTAATCCCGCAAATTGTACGAGGTCCCGAAATACTAAGATTTAAACCTTACCACATTTAACTCAATAAAAAACCTTCATATACAAACATTGCAAGTTAAATAAAAGCTTTAAAAAGCGAGTAAACTTCGGGATTATGTACATAAAAAGATTCACGTTAGCTACATCTCAATCAACATAGTCTAATTTAAATACATTTTGGATTCTTATTACAGTTATTGGAAAACTATATTAAAAAACTGCCTCGATTGTCTAGTGGTTAGTGTATGCGCCTTTCACCGCGAACTCAGGTTCGATTTCCGGGTCGGGCAAAGTGTTATTTGTGAACTGTCCGTCAGAAAATTCACAATAGCAGCACGGAGTTGGCATTGTGCGCGCTGGATGGCGATAGGCTCACCCCCTATCCCATGGGACCTAACATAACAAGTGAAATATGGGTGTTGTATAGGCATGATGTTATATAAAAATATCGTACATATTTATTTTCTATACATTAATTTATAACGATTACATTTTAAATCTATGACTAAACACTGTTGCTTTCTTTATTGATCTCATTACTTTTTTGCAAAACAGTGAAAGTTCCTCCTCTTCAGCTAAAGTGTCTATCAAACCTACTTAGTACGATTTAGAAATCAATCATTCTTAATGACGAATGAAATATAAAAATTTAGTAAAATTTTGCTATATTTCCTAACAATCCACTTGCTTTATTATTCATTTTTATTAAGAATTTATTTATTTCAATCCATGCAATAAGTTTGTTTTTCTTGATTAAGTAAGTTAAGAAATTAGAAATAGGTAGTAAAGTAACATTTTCCATAACTCAAAACTTGTTTAATATTTGTTATAGAGGCGTACCACAGGGGTCAACTCTTGGCCCAAATCTGTTTGGTGTTTATTTATTTTGATAGCGTTCTCGCTGGCATTACAATGGAAGTTCTTTCTACCAATGTCAAGGGGCACACAAAATTTCTCTAGTATTTAAATTATTACAAACATATTTAATGTATGTAAACATACGGAACCGCACCCCACTTACTCAAGTGTTTCTGTCCGTCAATTCTGTTGGCGCTTGAACTACATACGTTAAGGTATATAACACGGACGGTTGTGTTTTACAATCAAACATTGGACTTGAATTTGCCGCTTCCAGTCGTTTTGTACCGGCACAATGAATTCCTACATTTGTTTTACTTTTCTAATTATCGCGACATGCTTGTGTGAGTTTGTTGAAGCTATTATAACTTGATTTTTATTTAAATGTTTTCGAAGTGTTTTTTATAACAATAAAATTGATTCCAGCGGAAAATCTTGGATTGACAGAGCAGGAAAAGCGTGAGTTTGTGGATGCACATAATGTTCGTCGGAATCAGGTGGCTAGAGGACAAGTCAGGAATCAACCAGCTGCTTCTAACATGAAAAATCTGGTAAGAAAGAAACCGTTAATTATGCGTCCGTCTGAATTTATTTAACACATCGATGATATTATTAATCTATGACTTCGATATATTTTTTTTTAAATACATATAAATAAATTAACATGATGATGGATGAAGTTATGTAATTAAGCCCCAGCAGTTTTGGATAAGGTTTTGGATAGTTAAGTACTAGTTAATTATTTAATTTCTATTCAATTTTGACATTTCACCTGTCATTAAATTGGCCCTTAATCTCAAAGATCATTTTAATAGACAATATTATTAATTACTTTGTAATTATTTTCGCTCTTTTAATATTAAAAACACTTATAAAAACTTGTTGATTATATTTTGACGAAACATTTTAACAGTTAATAAAATCAAGTGATTGAATTCAATTTGTTTGTACAATACATGTAGCGCAATGCGTTGGTAAAATATTTTCCTAGGTACTAGCACAGAGCGATAAGAGTAATGAAATAAGTGAGAAAACAACACATGGGTTTTAATAAACAAATATAACGTCAGACTTGCCGGGTAAGCATACGAGCGCGGGATAGATATTTTCGCGTTTTTGTCATGTTGCCCCATATAAAAATATGACAAAAAAGTGACTAAATTTATCTCGCGCTCGTATGCTTGCCCCTTGGTCCGCAAATATGCGCTAAAATGGTTCAGCAGAGGACGCAGAAGTGTTTAGACTATAGCAGATGAGATTATACCTAGAGGATGCAACATAACGACATATTTAAAAAATAGTACCAAGGGTATAAAGCAGTGTCTTAATTCTTTCGCGGGTGACGATTTAAATCGCGAGCGTAACGAAGGACTCGAGGTTTACTCCCGAGACGAGCGAGGGTGTTAAAAACTTAAATCACGAGCGAAGCGATTGATTTAAGTTCACCCAAGACTAAGACAATTTTATCACCGAGGAAAATACTATACTTTTCGTACCATTGGCGAAAAAATTAACACAATAATAATATGAGATAAGCATTTATTAAAAATAATGACAATTAAAAGTATAAGTTAACATTGGAAACATTGGTCCAATTATTGATTAGAGTTATATTTTTGTTTGGTACATTTATTGTTGATGGGTTGATTTGAGTATTTCTTAAAAATATATTCATAATACCTATAATAAGTTCATAAGTTTAAGTATTTAAAATAAACATAACGTTTATGTATATTTGAAGAAAATAAAAACGCGGCAAATTCCTTGACTAGTATTTTTTTGTCGGAAAAGCAAAGGCAACAAGCTCATACGGCCTCGTCTGTTTTCGTAATTTAATTTCATAACTGCATAATAAAAGCGTATTCCTTTTTGAAAAGGATGTAAAATGCTTTATCTAAACAAACTCAATGGTGTAAACACAGATGTAGTTCAGTATAAATTTCGCTAAGTATTCCAAATTTAAATCACATTCTCCCCCTAGAGGTGAATGAAATTCAGTACAATTTTCTTTCCCTGTTTTTAACAGATTAAAAATGACTATTGTTATTTCGCTTTTTGTGGCATAGAATGACATTTTTTTGAGCAAGTGGTACGAAAAAATATATTCTACTCACTTCTTGTAACAAAAAAACACGTTTGCCTAACAAATTGGATGATTGCAAATCGCAATGTTCAATTTGTTTGGCTAATTTGAATTTTTATTATCGTTATAAAATTAACCAGTAGAAATTAATATTGACTATGTATGAAAATTGGAACTTATCAATAAATGTCGCTAGGTCACATTTACCTTGTCTCAGTCTGTATTCTGTTCAGACTAATATATTCGTGCGTTAGACTAATCCCAGTATTGTTATTGTTGCCCCAAGGAAAACACGATAGTTCAAAACTTAATAAAGTACTTCCCTAATATTATAGTCTACTCGATAAGTTGAAAATGGTACAAAATAGAGATACTGGTCTTAAAATTATGTGCGATACCTCATTGGATTCGGAATGACGCCTAGAAAAATGTGCCAAAAGAGTGTATTTTTTACTTGAACAACATTACTAGGATTTTTAAGTTTTTGTTAAAGTAGAAAAATTGTTAGAAACGAAGTATAAATATTTTTTGTAACTTTTATGGCACGATCTTATTTATTATGTATGTAAGAAAGGCTCTACGAAGCGAAATTTTTTCTACGACCATTATTTAATCATTTTTTTTCCCTTACAATTAAGACAGTAGTTCGAGAAAATTTCGTTAGTTAATAATTGTTTAACTTGTTGAAAAATTAACTTTTAGTAGAATTTCCAACGGGAATAAATTATTTATAGTATTCAAAACATACCATATTTTTTTCAAATTAAAAGAAATATATTAAATACCTTAAATAAATTAATTCATGTGCCGTACTCGCTTTTGACGCCACGCGTGCAACCTAAAAATGTCGCGCGCAGATCTATTTTCAGCGTCAAATTAAAATTATAAATAATGGAGATAGAGTTCCGGAAGTTGTGAGTTTTTTGTTGGAAATTTCCTCTTCTTTCAGAATCTTATTTTGAAATTTCTTAAATATTAATCGTTAATGAAATATTGGCAAAAACAAAATGCCATTTTTTTTTCATCTTTAATTGTTTATAACTTTTGCAATTTTTTATGTGCTAATACACTCTTTTGGCACATTTTTCTAGGCTTCATTCCAAATCCAATGAGGTATCGCACATAATTTTAAGACCAGTATCTCTATTTTGTACCATTTTCAACTTATCGAGTAGACTATTAATAATGTATTATGTCATTCCTAGAGAGGCTTTTGTTTTTGTTCAAACTGGGCAGCGAATCGACGATCTCACGATTACGATCTGATGCTACATAACTGCCAATAATCAGGCGCATTGTAATATTAATACAACTTAAATATAAAAAGTAAAATCTAACGGGCATTAACGCGATTATGCATTATTTGCCTTTTAAGCTTGAAGTTTCGGCAGACACGATAATGCATGATCGCGTTAATGCCCGTTATATTTTACTTAATCATGCAACGCGTAAGTTTAAAAGTTAATAAATATAATAGTTGGTCAATTTGGGACAAAATGCTTAAATTGGGGTACATTTCTTAATTATAACAGTGGCGAGATTGCGAATTCGATTTCCACACCTTTGCAACACGAGAATATCTTATCTTTTTTCATAATTGTGGCAAGGCAGGGTGGTGACTGCCAGTATCGCAACTTTCGCATTCCGAAGTTGAGCTTTGTGGCTTGGCACACATGTTAGTAGTCTCCAGCTCAAGTGTTCTCCACACACAATAACTTGTTGAACAGGCCATTGATTACCAATAAAGATATTTCCATGTCTATAATAACAACCACACTATCAGAGGTATGTGCTGTATATGAGTGGGTATCTCAGGTCTTGCGGTCATCAACCCTTTGTATAGATGTTGTAAGCAGTTGCACCTAGAGGAATATAAAACCGAATGATCGGTTTGTCTGTGGAAGTACAGTGCACTCGGATTAAATTCACCTACAACTACAACAACAAACTACAACAACCTTCCACTTTAACACTTTAACACTTAATTTACATTTTAATACTCTTTTTAGTTTTCATTATCAACATTAACGTTATTTATATTTTTTTATACGTGTTTAGATAATCTTTACATGACTAAAGTTCTATGACTCATTTGCGTTATATGTATCAAACAAATGTTTTTTATAAGCTATGGCAAACTTTCTTTTGTTCTTTTCAGATCTTAATTCATAGTGCATTTCACATCTATTTATAATTATGCATTATATGGATTAATAATGATTTGCTTTATTTATAGGTTTGGGACAATGAATTATACAAAAAAGCATCAGCTTGGGCTAAAAAGAATCGCAAGAATCACAACCCCGATAAAAGTGTTCGTAAGTAAATTTTGAATAAATTTAAAATTCGTATGAGTAAGAGGATTTTACAAATTTATTAAGTTTTTTAGATCTTTCGTCGATCGTCATAAATCTATTTTAAAAGCTTGATTCATAACCATAACTTTGGATATTTTCTACGTTAATAAATAAAATCGTAAATTTATAGATAAAGATAAAATTTTATAAATTGATTAAAGAAGAGCGAATTGCTAACAACATGGCAATACGCCCAAGTCTGTTTTTCAATCGTGTCAAAATCGTCGAACACTGACACCATAATCGTTAATATAATATAATAATAATAATTAAGTTAATATAATTTGGACACGATGTCGCCCTTTGACATCGATCCGGAGATTTTTTAATGCTGTAAATTAAAGGTTTGTAAATATCACATTTTTTTTTGTGGTTTTGTATATTCTTGTATGTATATTTTTTTAATAAGTATAGTTGTAAATATCTTATTATGAATATTAATGCAAATTTTGATAATTGCGTAGAGTGATCGCATCGCTAATTTGACGCATTACGTGTCACAGAAAATTTCAAGAGCAATACACCAATAAAATTAATTCCAAAGGAAGTGACACACTTTTACTTTAAAAGAATAATAATTGAAGTTTCCATTTTTACGAATATTTGTAAGTAATTAATTAATTACAGCACTAGAAAATAGGTATTTTAAGTTAACTTCCCTTTTGCAGCATCGGGTAGATTCAAGACTGGTGAGAATCTGTACTGGTACTCCACAACAGCACGCAATTACAATCTGAGGCCAGAACAAGTCGTGCAGTCTTGGTTTAGTGAACATGCCAACTATACCTTTGGACCAATCAAGAACAGTGACTTCGACGGCTCTAAAAACTATCAAATTGGGCACTACACACAGGTTTGTTATTAAATTTAAAGTGATCTTCAGGAATTCTGATTGTTTAAGAATGTTTTCTCACATACAAAACACTCGGACTCGGAAAAAATATTTACGCTTATCATCGTAAACGGGCATCGAACCCACAAATCGCACGTAGCCCACAGCAGATGACAGACAGCTTCACCATACCGGCAGCGAAAGACAAAAAGGAATAACTAACTTTATCACACACCACGTTCGAAAAATTGTCATCAATATTGTAAAATAGATCTGACATTTAATTTGTTAAAATTTCAGATTGTGTGGGCGGACACTACCCATGTCGGTTGCGAAATTCTGCCAACGAACAAAGGGCGATGGAAGAAGTTCTTCGCTGTTTGTAACTATGGACCAGCGTAAGTACCTTATTCCATCAATAATAATCAATGCTCCAAAAAATAATAAGCATGTCAGACGTGACAATTCACGCTCACGCCTGTGTTTCTCTACAGGGTTACGCCATCTGCCTGAAACATGCAGATTTTGCCCCCTTAGCACGGCTGGCCACTCTTGACATTTAGATTCGACTATTGTGAGTTATATTTTAACATAGAAACGTCAAAAGACAAAATATATTGACATTTCTATGTTGATAACTACACGTCATACTGTCGTTATAGTCGAATCTTATTTACAAGAGAGGCAAGTTGTGCTAAGGTTCAGTTTGAACATAACATAACGCCTATATTATTTAGACGGGTGTGGCAGAGGTGTAAACACCTAAGACAATTAAATTAAAAGGACTAGTCATTGTTGAGCGTCTGTGGGAGAGCGCCGCTCAACAACAATCAACCCCCGCTCTCTCGCGAGTTTTGGCAGACTTATTTGCTTTCATTTCCTCTCCATATTGATTAAGTGCTCTTATTTGTTATACATAGTTAAGGTCCCATAATATGATAGCCTGGGAACGAATTCAAAGTCATAGTGGATAGTCATTGTAATTAGCACAGTTTTTATAATATTTACAGTACAATAGTTGAAATGACCTACAAACTGTATAATAAAATTAATAAATCACTTAACCAATCATATAAAGAACACTTAAATCGCGCGTAGAATACAATGATTTTACCGTAAAGTTTGTAATGTTATTTATTTTATCTCTCCATTAAACATGTTTTATGTTTTGCAAGAAACATTCACGCAAATATTTACCACCATACCCTACATACCATATTTTTGAACCACTATCGCTATTAAAAATAAGCTTACATAATATTTTTTGTTTCAGTGGGAACTTCTTAGGAGAAGTACCTTACAAGAAAGCGTAGTGATCGACAAAGGAGTATGATGCATCAAAAGTATAACAACCAACTTACATAATTAAGTAATGATTGCAGCCAGCCATGAGAGGGTTGCTAAGGATCTCTAGTCTACGCCTGGAATATTACGTAATACAGGGTGGATGCGACTAAAATATATTTGATTATTTTTATAGCATTTAGCTATGCTTAGCAAATTATACAAAGAAACAGTTGAAAAAATAATGGGACCGGCAGGATTTAAAGGTAACTTCGCCATGTTGGTTTGTATCCTACTTAATATAGGAACAACGTGACGTCATGAGATGACACAACATACAGTTGAGAAATTTAGGGTCCTGATTGGAGGCGACCATAGCTGGTTGGTTAAAGCGACTGCCCGGTGTGCAGGTAGCAGGCTCAAATCCTGCCGGTCCCAAATATTTTTCAACAGTTTCTAATTATAGAGACATTTATTGATATCAAAGACTCTAGAGGTGATTAGTGTTTATTTCCACCAGTTTAAAATACCTTAAAAACTACATGTTTTCCGTAGAAATTGAACATTGAGGTTATTCAGTTTGTTCTAAAAACGTGAAATGGCTACCATTGATCCAGTTACTGATCTCCAAAAAAAAAAGTTAATTAAGAAATTAGAACTAATTAGTCATATTTTTGGATCCGTAACTTTTATGGCACAATGTGTACATAATATTGCCGTCGGAACTTATTTCTTTTCTATTATATATAGTCACTAGCTGAGCCGTGCCCACTTCGTTGGGCATAATGTTCAAAAATATATATCTTTCATAGTTAAGGCAGCGTTCGTAAGAAATAAATTAATATCTACACGAAACAAACTTAATACCTACCTATAACCTAAATTAATATCTACATGAAACTAACTTAATACCTACCTATAACCTAAATTAATATCTACACAAAACAAACTTAATACCTACCTATAAAACTTAATACCTATAACCTAATTTAATATCTAGGTACATAAAACAAACTTAATGCCTATATATAACCTAAATTAAATGAAAACTATATAAACATAAAAGATTTTTTTTTTAATGTACCGAAAATAAAATTAATGAATGTCGAAAGTGTGTTACGAAAAATTCAATTTTGGGGACGTCCGCTGCGTAAAGAGCCGCGCGGGTACCTTCCTCTCAGGTGTAAAAGGAAGGTCACGCCTCCTTCTTCCGAAGTGAGCACGAACGCGAACCGAAATAAGCCGAAACCATCGCGCGCCGCTGCCGCGCTGCTGTGGCCTTCACGTATAACGATGAGTTTTTCTCCGATTCTCTTTACAAAACGGACTACCACGTAAAAACCTTTTAATTTTTCGGTTTTTTATATAGCCTATGGCACTCAGCGATAATGTGGCTTTCTATTAGTGAAAGAATTTTTAAAATCGGTGCAGTAGATTCCGAGATTACCCCTGACAATTTAACAAACACACAAACTTTACCTCTTTATAATATTAGTATAGATTACTATTATAGTGCCTAATAGAAAAAAGACTTGTAGGAAAGTATTACGTATTAAATTATTTGTCTGTAAGATTATGTAATAAATAAATATATTATAAGTACCAAACTGTGTATTTCTTACTAAGTTTATGTATAAACCAAAATCTGTGGAATTTGCGCGATTAATATTTAATGTTCAGGATCTACTTATATTGTTTTTCAATGGCATTTTATTTATCTTTTTCCGCGAATAATGTAAAAATACTGTTTTCCTAGTCCCAACCAGTCAAGGCCCAGAGAGGGTCATGATCATCACATCCTGACCCTAAGATCCGCGCCAGGGTAAGATGCACCACCGTCTCATCTACTAGGGCTGCCATACGTCAGGATTTGTACTGATTTTTCGATTACCTATATTAAAACGTGCGGCGCACATTAACGAAAAATAGGCACTTATTTATTGTTGTAATTTGGACGGGATTGTGGATGGGCGCTAAAGGATATAATGTCAGGTCTCTTTACTAGTGTCGAATTAGCCGCATTATAAATATTTTCTTTAAAACAATAAGAAGCACTTCTTTCTTTTGAATCGAACATTATTTGCCGCTAACAGTCAGGGAGCGTCAAATAGGCCAACTTTTTTAAATATTTTCAAAGGAGCTCTGAAATTTGAAAAAAATGCACGGCCGAGAGTCAGGGAGCTTCGAATACGACAGACGTTTTCAAATATTGTTTTAGGGCACCAAAATTATTTTTAGCCAAAAGTAAGGAAGCGCCGAAGGCGCCGATTTTTCTAATAGGTATTTGCTTTATAAAATAAGAAGGGGCACCGTAGTGCCCTCGTCTTTAGACGTAAGGAGCAGTAGATGTACCGAATTTGTGCTGAAACTTCCATACACATCGTTTGGATTTGAACAAGGGAGCATGCAGGCGTTTGGGTGGCCCCCAAGATCTGATGGGCCCGGGTAGGCCGCCCTTTGCGACTATGTTCTGGTGTCCCCTTTACAGGCTAATCCGGCACTTCGCATAGTTACCACATCGTTAGGGGGTACAGTCATAGAATAAAGAGGATGGTACGGTGTGGTTTATGTGAGGCCTCACCCGTGTAGGTACCGTCGTGCAGCGTGGTGGTGGCCACAGGGTCCGCGCATACGTCAACAATAGCAGTACAGACCTACTCATCAGCGACCACTAACAATAAAACCCAACATATAGATAGATTATGTGTGTCAGTCGAATTACATATCAAATGCGAGCAGATATGTAATATCAGGTACACAATAAAATTTGTGTTACTTTCTGTATTTGAATTGATTTAAAGTTGTAAGTACCTACAGGATGTTTGGAAAATGAACGCGTTTGAAGATTACGACGCCCGCACTAGAATTAACGCCTGTGTCGCGGGGGGTTCACAAACATACATTTCACACACACAAAGCAGACCGAGAGTCAGAAGAAATCTTTGCGGACCACACAAAGATTTGTCCTGTGTAGGGATCGAACCCACAACACCAACGCAGTTGAAAGCGGCTCGAGGCGACCGCTTTAACCAAGTCTACAACGCCAACCGTGCACTCTCAATTGAACGATGTATGTGGAAAACGCCGAACTTGCTAAGTATATAGCGATGACATATCATGCTATTGGTGATTAATTAGACTAAAATCAGGTTCAGTCAGTCTTTCTCAATGGCTCTGATCTTAGATTTATTTCCCTTTATCTTTACAAGGTACCCACATTTTTGGTGCGCCTATATTGTCCGATAAAATATAAGATACCTATTTAGCTGAATTAATTACATTTATAGTCCTATCTATCATGCATGAAACACTCTGTATTTGAATGAATAATCTTGTAAGGGTTCCGTAGTACCCTTAAAAGATACGTACCCGCTATACCTGCCGGTCCGGAGCCCGGATGTAGAAGGAGGACGGTTGGTCTGGAGGCACCACACCTACCGTAAAAGGTCAAGGCCGAGCTTCATGTGGCGGTTAATTAATCTGACAACACCATAGCCACCCAGCGCACATGAAGCGGTAACTAGTGACCGAGAGGTTCAAATAACCTCTAAAAAAGATTCATATGTGGAAGGTCACTTTTCCAAAATTGCCCCAACACTGAAAATAGAGAGAGATTTGTTGGACGATCCGACTGACCCTCGGCGTCATCCGGTACCCATGCCGGATGGTGTGAAATATGCGACCGAAGCTCCTGATGTAGAAAAAACCGCGATACAATCACCTACATTATAAAAAATCAATACGAGAACAGCACCGTATAGCAGCCTGGAATGTTAGAGGACCAGGCAGACTAAGCATCGTAGAGAAAAAATGCCCAGCTAAAAAGCGGCTCACGTGACTTATTTTTATCAATAAATAAATAAATATCACACAACATACACACAACGCCATCTATTCCCAAACTAAGCAGAGATTGTACTGTGGGTACTGGAATAACTAATACTAATTTATTTTCTATATCCTTTTATTTTATAATAACATACTTACCATAGACTTACTTACATAGAAACAACCCGACCAAGACAAACCTCCATACTGATTACATCAAACCCGGTACCAAGAAGTGTAGGGGAAACTCTCTTAGTTCGGGATAACCTGGACATGGAACCGGACATACTGCGCTCTGAAGTATTACTAGCCCTCAGTTGCAAACCGATGAAGGACATATTTGGACCTTAACAAGTAAAATCTTCACCCAATGATCTCAGAACTTCAGATGTTATTGACTAACTACGGAACTCTATTGCGCGTGGCCCGACACACACGGGGCCGGTTTTTTAATCTTCTATAGGTAATATATCTAATATATCTTTACTATATGATTAATCAATAAGATAACGATAAACGAAGTAATTTATCGAAAGATAATTTAAAAATTGGGCAAACAGTTCAGTGTTTCAAATGAATCATTAATGAATTTAAAATGGTAAGAATAAAATTAAATATTTATTAGATAAATCTTTTGTCTATCCCTGTTATACCTCTATATTTTGTCTTTTAAAATTTAACCCTGAGTATCCAATGATACTAAGAGAATTTCTCTATTCTAAAATGTAGCGTATACGATACGGAGAATTTTCATTTTAGGGGAAACAGTTCTTTTTTTGCAACAGCTACTACTAGCCAATTCCTAACGGGATCTTAATTTTTTACTCATACTTATTCATATTAATTAAGAAAATATGTACTTCCTTTATCATTTATTAATGACATTTCAGATTGTATTCTTGTTGCTCGTGGGTCTGGTCTCGGTGGAGTCAAATACACGCTACGTGGGAGATACAACTCTGCGGGTAGACCTGCAGCCTCCAGTAGAATACACACGGGATACTAGGAATGTGCTCATGGACTGGATCAGTATGCCACTGGATCACTTCGATCCACAGAACAATGCCACCTTTTGGATGGTAAGTTCTTCAATTATTATGGCAATGTGATTGTAGCTTCAGTTATTTCTAAAAAGATTATTATAAACTAAGAAATCGTTTACACTTTTCTTACAACAACAGTTTAATAAATTTAATATTTCTCGCAGAGCTAAGATATTGAACCTTAATGCGTCTATGTTTGGAAGTCCAATAGACAAAAATAACCTAGCTGGACTAGCTTTCTTACTTAGGTACTACCGGCTAAACGCTCAATCTTACTGTTTGTGTAAGTTTAGATGGAGCGTGAAGTTTGTAGGCAGTGCCGGTTTTAGCACTCCCAGCGCCCTGGGCGAGATTTATACGGTGCCCCCTAACTGCAATTCAAACCCATATGAAAAAAATCCTAAGGGGCGCCTGCAGTGCCCGTAGGCGCCCCTTTATATTTGACCCCCTGGGCGGTCGCACAACCGCGCCCTACCCTAACGCCGGCCCTGTTTGTAGGTAACTAAAAAGTGTTTATAGGCTTGAAAAATGGTGCTTTAATATATTTTTTTGTTAGATTTAAGCTTACAGCTAGCTTAGAGCTTGTTAACAAGCTTCAAAGCGTGTCTCCTGCGCATTGCCGGATCGATAACAACATCGATTACAACGATAACCTCACGCGAACACCATCTCCGGACTCAGGGTGCATCATCCCTTCAGTCGTTGTTCCACCAGCAGTCAATGGGCGCAGAGGTTTTAGGCACGCACCCAACCACTGATTAACCTGCCTGCTTCTGCGGTTTATTCGAGACTTTAAATTATAGGCGCTGTGGCAGCCTATGAATATCTGATACCTACCTACTACTAAGTATCAACTGATATTCTGCTTTTTCATAGCCCGCATCTTGTCATAACAAACTTACCATCTGTTAGATTTTGTGTCAGTTCGCATATATTATCCATTAAAAAATAAATGCTTTATTACAGCGTTACATGTTCAATGAAGAATTCTTTGGAGATGATGGCTCCCCTGTATTCCTCCTAGCCGGTGGTGAATGGGCCATCGACGCAGGCTGGTTGAGAGGTGGTAACATGTACGAAATGGCCAGGGAAAACAAAGGCTATCAGATTTACACTGAGCATCGGTACTACGGCCATACCCTTCCTTTTGGGTAAGTTCTTTGCTTCAATATAACGGACGAACGATGAAAAATAGCACTGTGATCTGCATATTAATTAGGTATATAGGCCATTCTCCTAATAATACGTTATGTGAAATTCGAAATAGACAATTAACCCACACAATATTACACGAAATTAGATTGGCCTCTGATAAATATAGGAATTATATCATCTCTACAGTTTCATCCTGATTGGAATATTAAATTTTTTATTACAGTTATGATATCTCCGCCGAGAACCTGCGGTTCCTGAACATGGACCAAGCCTTGGCTGACTTGGCATATTTCATCACCGAGCTGAAGAAACAGCCACGTTTTGCGAAGAGCAAGATTATAATGTACGGTGGCTCTTATGCCGCTAATATGGTGATGTGGTTTAAAAAACGATACCCACATCTAGTACTGGGGTCTGTGGCTTCTAGTGGACCTATTGAAGCTAAAGTTGACTTTACTGGTTTGTACAGAACATCACGCCTATATTACGCAAAAGGGTGTGGCATTGGTGTATAAAACTCACCCTTCACCTTTTATGTTTAGGTCCCATGTGATGAGGGTGAGCCTATCGCCATCCAATGAGCGCATTTTCAACTCCGTGCAGCTATTGAGAATTTTCTGATGGAAAAATCTCAAATAACACTTTTTTCCGGCCCGAAAATATAACCTCGCGGTGAGAGGTGCATACGTTAACAACTACACCAACGCAGTATTTGAGTTTGTACCTAGTTATTTGTATAGTTATGAAATTATTTATTCACCAGTCACCATAAGTTCACCGGCAAGCCTGGCTCCGACAGTTCAGTGAGCTTGCCGGGAAAGTACAGTTCTGGGAAAGGTGGCGAGCATTTAAAGAAATGTTATAAACATGAAAGTATGCATGTAATACCCGGTTTGATAGATAACAATTATTAAAAATGTTAAATACCCGATGTTCTGAAATTACGGTAGAAGTCATCACTACATAGTATAAAACAAAGTCGCTTTATCTGTCCCTTTGTCCCTATGTACGCTTAGATCTTTAAAACTACCCATCGGCTTTTGATGCGGTGTTAAATGAATAGAGTGATTCAAGAGTATGGTTTTCGTGTATAATACATGCATATTATAGTAGAGAAAAGCCGAAAAATTTGAAGATTCGTAATGTGATGTCGAAACAAACATATTTTTCTGCGCTTACATTGCAAACGCTGGCTAAACCTTACGAGATAGATCAAATTTATGTACCACGGAATTGTAGGTATATCTTAAAAAGATGAATAAAAAAGTCCGCGACAGCATACGTTTATCTCCTAAGGATAACCCACAGTATCCATTTTTATCTTTTACATATATTACAAAAAAAATATGGGTTATTTACCAAGCTATTTTAAACGATACAGTATCATACCTTATCCAATTAAATACATTAGAAACGTTGTTGTATTATTTATGTAGATCAAAATTGCCCTTTACAGCATGTGATTTAAATGAATATTTTCGAAGATATTAAAGATTTAAAAATTGCGGGACGTAGCGTTTGCGGCCGGTCGGGGCGGCGGGAGTGAGCCTGTTCAGAGGGACAGAGAATCGTCAGCAGAGCGTGAGACTGAAAAAATGATTAAAATCGATCCAGTAGTTTTGATTTATTCATTACTACCCGTGGCCCGCACGCGTTAAATTAGGAGTAAAACAATTCCCCTTTCCCTATACCATGAAGATTTCCTGCTATCTTTGGAATATTCATACACAACATTTTTACTTATTTACTTTTTACATTTCTCTGCTCTATTTTTATCCCGAAGCTGACTGAGTCGAGCCTCACGCTCTATTGACGATTCTCTGTCCCTCTGAACAGGCTCGCTCCCGCGCCGCCCCGACCGGCCGATACCGCCGCAAACTCTACGTCCCGCAATTTTTAAATCTGTAATATCTTCGAAAATATTCATTTAAATCACATGCTGTAAAGGGCAATTTTGATCTACATGAAATGCACAACGTATCTAATGTATTTAATTGGATAAGTAATGATACTGTATCGTTTAAAATAGCTTGGTAAATAACCCATATTTTTTTTGTAATATGTAAAAGATAAAAATGGTTACTGTGGGTTATCTTTAGGAGATAAACATATTCTGTCGCGGACTTTTTTATTCATCTTTTCAAGATATACAATTACGTAGTACATAAATTTGATCTATCTCGTAAGGTTTAGCCAGCGTTTGCAATGTAAGCGCAGAAAAATATGTTTGTTACGACATCACATTACAAATCTTTAAATTTCTCGGCTTTTCTTTACTATAATACCTATGCATGTATTATACATAAAAACCTTCCTCTTGAATCACTCGTATTCATTAAAAAAAACCTCATCAAAATCCGTTGCGTAGTTTTAAAGATTTAAGCGCACATAGGGACAGAAAAGGCGACTTTGTTTTATATTAAGTAGTGATGATACCCATCCGAATCCAGAGCGGGCCGCTGTGTTTTTATATACAACGTTCTGAGCTTTTCTGCAGTGTATTAAGTATCAGCATTGTACCCGTGCGAAGCCGGGGCGGGTCGCTAGTAGATCATAATCTATTTAATTGTCAAACAAAGTATAAGATTCCAAGAGTAACAAAACATAGAATTTAATTGTGTCCATATGCTTTAGGTTACCTGGAGGTTGTCCACGAAGCGTTCACTCTGGAAGGAGGAGAGCAATGCATAAACACCATTAGACAAGGCATTCAGGACACTGTCACAGCAATGCAAACCCAAGCTGGAAGGCAAACTGTTGAACAAGCGTATAGGTAGATAAATCAACACATTTATTTTTCTGTCTAGTACTTAGTCAATAGTTTTTTTCTTTATACGGCACTAGCTTCTGTGCGAGGCTCTGTCCGCGTGGAACGTCGATAAAAAATAGCCTATATTCACTATATTGGGTCTTGAGCTATCTTCACACTAATTTTTATTAGGAAAGGTCCAAAAGATATGATGAGTTTTAGGTACAAACAAACAAAAATTTTTCCTCTTTATTAGGACCCACGGTAGTGGCGCCGCTAGGTCCCATGGGATATGGGGTAAGCCTATCGCCATCCCCGGGCACAATTCCAACTCCGTGCTGCTATTGTAAATTTCCTGAGGAAGAGATTTTTTTGTCACATGTTCTTGACCAATTTTGTTGAGATATATACAGGGTGGATGCGACATAGCGACATTTATTGAAACCACAGCTTCTATACATGGCCAGTATGCATTTCCACCGGATAAAAAATTCTCTGGCGAAAAAAAAAATCCACGTCTTCCGAACAAATTGCACGATCGCAATGTTCAAATTGTTCGGAGAACGTGATTTTTTTTTTTCGCCAGAGAATTTTTATCCGGTGGAAATTGATACTTACCATGTAGGTATAGAAGCTGTGGTTTCAATAAATGTCGCTATGTCGCATCCACCCCGTATATTAAAGAACGTATTTAGATTGATATACATAGACAAGGATTCATTCGGAAAGCATTGCGAAGAAGTTCGTTCTTCTACGTATCCCCCACTAGTTGGTTAATTCAGTAGTCTCACCTTTAACCTACCGTAATACTGTAGTCCACAGCAAATAATAATGTAATACTACCGGTCCACAGACTGCCTCAAATGTATTGATGCTGGCATCTGCATTTCTGCAATCCGTTGCAAAGAGCCAGGGCCGGATTAACCCTTAGGCAAAAAAGGCAACTGCCTAGGGGCCCCGCATCGGTAAGGGCCCATCGTGTACGAAGGATTTTTTTATATTTATATACAAACTTAAATGCTAATTAAACTTTATTTCATTTTAAACCACTGTGAAGAGGACTACTATGACGCATATCCACATTTACATTTATTTTTCTAATTCATACAGTTACATTATAATAGTTTGATTCATGGGGCCCCGACCATTCCATTGCCTAGGGGCCTTGACATGGTTAATCCGGCCCTGCAAAGAGCAATTTTTACTATGTACGATTTTGTGATTTTTTAGGCGCTGCTACCACTTACCATCAAATGGAATGCACTGCATCCTTTTTTGATTAAAAAAAGCCGTGTCTTCTGTGACCCTAACATGTTGTAAAACGATTGATATTCGAACGAAATCATTCAATTTTAACGGAACTTAGCCGAAATAAAGCATTTTGATTGGCTGTTCAAATGTTTTATTCCGGTGGTTTGGTTAGGCCACAGGAGACACGTCAATACAATACAGACGTCAGAACAATAACAAAAATATATATTTATGGTTCTTTTCACGCAGGTTATGCAACGGTATATTAAACTTCGACGGTCGTTTCGACGTGGCGTACTTTTTTGGTACGATAACGTGGACTTTCTCTGGTGCAGTCCAGTCCGCAGTCCCAGGCAGTATACTGGGCATATGTAACAATTTTAACAACAATGTCTACGGTAAGTTATATCTCAATTGACTAGGTCGTAACACTCGTTATAGACAGAATGATCGTGGTCCAAACGAGGAACAGATTATTCAGGATTATTATATCACTGTATAGATGTGTGGTACATCGTTTGCCAAATTGAATTGGCTTACAGGTTGTATCCTTAGCTATTGTTTTAGCACCTTTTAAGTGTTCGCTTCACCAGGTTTTTCTTTTAATTAAATAATTTAGATTTTTTAGAAAAATCTAAATTTAAAAAATAACTGTAATAACTAATAACTTACAAATTTTGTACCAGTTTTATGTTTACTGTTGTTTTTTTTTAAATGTATTTTTTTTTTGCAAATATCACATAACTTACTCTCCTTTTTATTCTAAGACTAACTTATGAAAACGTAAATAAAGCATAAATAAAATAAGTAAATTGTTGCAGGTGATAATCCAATGCAACAAATTGGCGGTTTCATAGCAGACTATCGAGGCCTTCGCGACTGCTGGGACATCAAGTATGAAGATTTTGTTGATTTCTATATGCAACCAACTATGAGTAAGTATTTGATTTATTATTTATCATCCTTGAATAATAAATAAATAACGCAACACAGTTTATAATCGATTTATAGGGCTATTTTGGTCCAGTGTGTTTGATAGGACATTGAGCAGAATCCGACTCGGTCAGGTGTATATAAAAATAGATTGATGACATTAAAACTAATTATGTATAGACATTTCAAAACACTTAAGTCTAAATTAGCTTGTTCTATCAACGAATGTCATCCTTGAGGACTGACAATTTCAAAGGAAATTCTTGTCAAATGGGTCATGAATTAATTTTGCTAATAGTACATTAACTAAACAATGGTCAATACACAGAAATTAATTTAAGAGTCTGTGGGTCAATACATTACATGGTAAATTAGTAGTCGACTTTGCATTTTCTGTACAGTATTTATTAAAAACTATGAGATCCTCTTTATTTTATTCTACAAGTAATTATTAATCGCTCGCTCGGCTTTCAAATCTACCTGAGAGTACTACTCCGCCATTACAACGAAAAAACGTGATTCGTAAAAGTTTTGTCCACTGCACCTTCCAAACATATTCTAGAGGCATGTATATGTCTATGTTACCCTATTTTATTTATGTGTGTACCTAATTGGTATTGATACCATACTATGGTGCTGTATTGTATTCTTTGATAATAAAGCTGATGTAAGCTACATTTTATAAATAAGTTTAATTTAATATCTACTTTTATTTGTATTAAGTGCAACATATTTACATAAAAATAAAATTGTACGTGTGTACAGATAAATTCAAAGACTTGACGGTTTTGACGTTAGCCGCAAATTAAATGACACGGGTTGGTTATTGGCCACCCTCGAGGATGGTGCTCATTGGTTAATCAGCCATCTTCTGCTTATTTAACTTGTACTACTTTGAGCGGCTACGCACGACTCAAATGCGTCAACTTTTTTAAACTATGAAATAATTACTTTCCAGGTCGTGCTTGGTATTACCAAACGTGCACTGAGTATGGATTCTTCCAAACGGCTCCCCGCTCCGGCACTGTCTTCGACCCATTAACAAATCTTGATGTAGGGTTTTACGTAGATATATGCAAAAGAATTTTTGAGCCGAGGTAAGTTTCTTATTTCCTTAAGTCTGAAGTTACAAATCCAGTACAGCAAGTTGAGGACACGATTGTGGTTTTACACATGATCTAATAAGTTTTGCTTTTATGGATATTTTTGGTTAAGGAAATGGCAATTTACCTCTGAAGCAGGTTTGGCCATCAGTTTTTGAGAGGAGTGTACTTAGAATAAATTACGTCATGCTCTCCAGCAGAGCCACCTTCATAAATAGCGGTTAAGTTTATCTCAAAACAATGTCCGTCAAACGTACATAGTGTACATATGCATTGTATATAACTGTACGCATACAGAATAGAGGAATAATGTACGTTAAAGTGGCTCTGCTGCAAAGCATACTCTTGGATACATAATAGCAAGTCCCTTTTTTAAATCGACTTCTTTCTACCAAACGTAATTTGTGTTACCAGTTAGTAATAATTGCAGGTTCGATGAAGCTTTCGTATATGCAGCGGCGGATCGCGTGAACTTGATTTACGGTGGACTATCGCCCCAAGTGAACAATACGATCAATATCCACGGCTACATTGACCCATGGCGTGCTCTCGGGGTTTACGAAGATGATATCAGCGAGACCTCGCCCACTTATACCGTACCGAGGTATAGTAAAGCACAATATACCTACGTGTACGTTACGCCAGCAAGAAAGTGTCACCTAGAGTGATATGAGTAGAACGTATAATTAGTGCGCAATCTGCTGTAAATGTGCGCCGCATAAAAAATTTGTGCGTCTTGTAGTTTTGAAAAAAAAACGTAAAAACGATTCCTGCTGGAGTAACGTTGTTCTAGCAAGAAAATTCTAGACGAATCATCGGAGATATAAAATACATACATGGGCAGAGAGCTTATATTTGTGCAAATTTGTGCGCCATAAATATAATTTGTGCGTCTTCAGGTTTTCGAGATATTGCGTTTCCCGCTGGAGTAACGTTTTGCGAATTCGTGTATCTCAAAGACCATTATATGTGCGCCTGTAGAATGAACATACACGAATAGCTCTTAATTTGTGCATATTTGTGACATAATTAGATGCCAGATAATATTTATAATTTTCAAGTAATCGCGCTTTATTGAAAACTTAAAAAAATATTGTAGCGCCTAAATGAGAAGACGTATAAACTCGCTAAAAACTGTATTCGTTCCATCTTGACGTTTATAATTACCATACAAAGTTTCAAAACAGAACCTACAAGCGCTAATGAATAATATTACTAAAAGTCAAAACGACGGCATCATAACTTTGACGCCATCAAACAAGAAACTGGCTCAACCTAAGATGTGTAAATGTAAACCAAAAATTAGTGCATTTATCAAATAATATATAGTAAAAATATCCAGCTTCAACTGTTTCGTATTAAGTAAATATTAAGACTAAACCAAAACAGTTATTCGGCGCAGGTTATCCGACCAAATTCGAATGACTACAAAAAAGCGACGGATTCATACGTATCGATGACCTTCTTAACTTTACTCGCTAACTGGTTGAAACGTATTGTGCCCGAGTACAGTGCAGTAGAAATAGTTATTAAAATAAATTCAGATTTTTTTTTTGATTAGACATAAATAAATTTAGCCATTTGCATTTATTATATCAGTAGAAAAACGAAAAAACTGTGATTTTCGGTGATAAAGGTTCAGTACCATCATAACGGGAAATTCAAGTATAAAGTAGTTACCTATTTGTTGGCCGAGATATAATTTAGTTTTGGATATGATAGTATGATACGCGAACGTAGTATAGACCGGTTAAAATTATTATCAGCTTATGTTTCTTAAAAATTAGCCTAATTTGAAAACCCAAACCTAAGCAGCCCGATATGTGAAACTTGGGTTGAAGTTTTCAAATCCGGCTATTTTTTAAGAAGTATAAACTCATAACAAAATATAACGCTCTGTAGGTATTTATTACGTTCGCGTACTATACAATCATACCCAAAACTTAATTATATCTCGGCCAAAACAACAACTACTTAATATTTAAATTTCACGCCATGATGGTACTGAGCCACTTTAAGTGATTTTATTGTTTGTGTATTTAAGTAAATGAAAAACTGATCTGTGATTTTAAATAATACCAAATGACTATACAAGGTACAAATAGTTTAATTGAACAATGTTTGTTTTAATATTTATAGGTAGGAAATTTGATCTGTGATTTGATGCCATAATTACTTTAAGAATCATGATTATGATAATAAAAATAATATTTTTTTAAACCAACAAGCTCTTTGATTTCATATGATCAGAAAGTACATTTAATATATTATATTATATTTTTATTAGGTCATTGTAATAATAATTCCCAACGAACATTTGAGTGTGACTGTACGAACACAGTTTAGGTGTAATACGTTTAATAAAGGTGGTCATCGATACGTATGAATCCGTCGCTTTTTTGTAGTCATTCGAATTTGGTCGGATAACCTGCGCCGAATAACTGTTTTGGTTTAGTCTTAATATTTACTTAATACGAAACAGTTGAATCTGGATATTTTTACTATATATTATTTGATAAATGCACTAATTTTTGGTTTACATTTACACATCTTAGGTTGAGCCAGTTTCTTGTTTGATGGCGTCAAAGTTATGATGCCGTCGTTTTGACGTTTAGTAATATTATTCATTAGCGCTTGTAGGTTCTGTTTTGAAACTTTTTATGGTAATTATAAACGTCAAGATGGAACGAATACAGTTTTTAGCGAGTTTATACGTCTTCTCATTTAGGCGCTACAATATTTTTTTAAGTTTTCAATAAAGCGCGATTACTTGAAAATTATAAATATTATCTGGCATCTAATTATGTCACAAATATGCACAAATTAAGAGCTATTCGTGTATGTTCATTCTACAGGCGCACATATAATGGTCTTTGAGATACACGAATTCGCAAAACGTTACTCCAGCGGGAAACGCAATATCTCGAAAACCTGAAGACGCACAAATTATATTTATGGCGCACAAATTTGCACAAATATAAGCTCTCTGCCCATGTATGTATTTTATATCTCCGATGATTCGTCTAGAATTTTCTTGCTAGAACAACGTTACTCCAGCAGGAATCGTTTTTACGTTTTTTTTTCAAAACTACAAGACGCACAAATTTTTTATGCGGCGCACATTTACAGCAGATTGCGCACTAATTATACGTTCTACTCATATCACTCTAGGTGACACTTTCTTGCTGGCGTAACGTACACTATACCTACCGATAAATATTCTCAATCTTAATAAAGGCGTAGGCCCACCGCGGCGCATGCTGTGCACGGACACGAGGCGCATTTTAGCTGCGTGTATTAATTTGTTTGACAACGTGGGTCTACGTTTCCACTGGAGCACACGACTATGTATAGCGTCGCACGGCGCACTGAGAGCAGTGCCGGGTTAGCCATAAGGGTAGAAAATGCTACGGGCCCCGCGAATTGGAGAGCCCCGCGCTCCAACGCAACGCCTGTCTGACCGTAAAAATAATAAAATTTAAATAGTAGCGTAAAATATCTTGTTTGTAAGAACAAATTTGTGTATGTTTTGTAAATACAGACTTGACCATACTGACCGATATAAATGAGCCAGCTTGTAGAGCATGATTTGCTTAAAGAACTAGATATGGAAAACGTTATAATCTAAATTTGCCCACATTAAATAAAAAAAGTTGTTTTATAATTAATTGTTAATAGTTATGTTTTATTTAATACCATAAACTTTAAAACCTAAAGCAGGCCAAAGGCCCCATAATATATAAAATTATTAAAGGGCCCCCTGACAGATTTTGCTACAGGCCCCGATTTAATCCGGCACTGACTAAGGGTCGACACACACCAAAAGCGCGTCGAAGCGCAGCGAAACGAAGCGCAGATTCAGTGTCATATGAATTTTAACTTTATTTTCATAACTATAATACTTATTATCGCATGAGAAACTCAAACGAGTCGCGCGGATGCCCGCGGCGCCGCGGGAATTCCGGCGAATTCCATAGTAGTAGTAGCGTAGTTTCTCATGCGATAATAAAGTATTATAGTAATGAAAATAAAGTTTAAATTCATATGACACTGAAACTGCGCTTCGCTTCGATGCGCTTTTGGTGTGGGTCGACCCTAAGAGGCTACGCACGTGCCACTGCAATCCACTGGAAACTGCACTGCGATAAGTGAGCTATACGTGTCGTGGTCGAGGGTCATATTCGTGTACTCCAGTGGAATCGTAGACCCACGTCGACAGCTTTGAGCTATGTAACCACCTATTCGAGCAAGTCACGCATGTATCAATGACGTCAATTCATGCGTAGCCTCTCCTTTGCAGTGGACACAACCGCATACATTTTCTTACAAAGCGAAGCTTAATACACGTGTAGCCTCTCCGTGCACCACGGTGGGCCCGCGTAATGTAGGATGTACTATACTATATATGTACTATATTGTTTGAACATTTTCAGGGCGTCACATTGCTTCGATATGAGAGCTTGGTCACGGTCAGACACTATAAGAATGACTGCCGTGCAACAAGAAGCGAGAAGAACAGTAGCGTCGTGGCTTGCCCAAGCATAAAATCAATGTTAAGATAAATTATTTTTGTAAAGCTTAATTTACAGTTGTACAAACGTGTAGTGGCATGTTGGAGTGATTGCAGCCACAATGTCGCATTGTGTAGACTGTGTTAATGAAATAAAGCTTTGGAAAGTTACAATTAAAATATGGTTATTAATTAATGTTTTATGTCCAAAACCTGAGGTGTTTACTTAAGAATAGTCCTACAAATAGTCAGGTACTAGGTACTAAGTATTATCACAAGTTTGTAACATGGTGTTTGGGGTCAACTTCTATGATGAAGACGCATTTGATAAAATAAAACGATTTTTTTACTCCCGCTTATATATCGGAAGGGTATAATTTTATTAAGTTTAAATTCCACAATCTGACAAATTGATAATTCACAGAAGTTAATTAGAACTTTAACAGGTCGAACTTGAAACAGATCAAAAAATATAATCAGAAATACTTACTAACCGTCCTACGCACTAGTTAAAAACTAAGTTAATTCCTAATGTCAAGTGTACGGTTAGCATTTTTCCTAATTAAATCTACCGGAGGAATTACAATAAAGATTAAATGCACAGTGCACTACTACCCTGTTTCAGTCGGTGTGTTTTCAAAATGGCTCTTTTCCACGATGATCCTTTTCAGAAACACAACACAAATTGCGCCGCGCGCGAGCCAATCGCCGATAGTCATCTAACAACTCACAGCAAGAAGAGGCAGGTTATAATTACATCTACACATCTTACATTTCATCTAACGGGTACATTGCAATAAAATATATATACAGGATAGAGGAAGACTCGACGCAGCGCGAGATTGCAGCGGCCGAAGGAAATTGCTCCCCGTGCCGCTGTGACGTCACCAGGGCAGTAGTACTCCACGTCATAGCACTTACAGTGTAAAGCGTACATTACATTCGAGAGAGGGCAGTCCATTTGACATATAAAATTATATTTTAATCAATGGAAATTCATTTACTTAACAATAAATCGATAGGGCAGTGTAAAAGCAAAAGAATTTTTGGAAACTCAACACGTTACCTTAAAAATAGGACTGCCGATTGAACCCCTGAACTAACTCAAATTCAGAAATGACGGCACCATATTAAACCTATGACATGTGTCTAATAAACTAGAGAATACTTAAAAATTACAGTGAACCCCGTAAATGCAACCGTCACGGGATGCTATCACTGTCGCCCACAGTGGCGAGGTTCCGTAAGTTACGTCTAAAGAGAGACCGGCGATCTCTTCGTTCTCGCTACAATTACCACACATAGATTAAGTGTTTATAACATACTGGTGAAATATTTACAATGGTCTAACGCTCAGGTTTGAAGTCATTCTACTACCAGCGGCTTGGGATTCTCCCACGGGAACCCTTCTCGTCCGAAGTGACCGTAAGTACTGGTTCTTTGATAGATGGGTGCCCTCAAGTTCAATTCCCTGAAAAAAAAAAAAAAACATAAGTTTAAGCCATAATTAGTGATGTGCTGGATCTGCTATTAACCGGATATTTGGTGTCAATTTTGCGGATACGGATCTTAATATTTTTAATCTATTAAGGGTGGTATGCATTACATACCATCATGCGTATATTACCACACTGCCCGTTATGTTTAAGTCTTATGTGATAGGGGGCGAGTCTAACGCCATTCACTGTGCACATTTCCAACTCCGTGCAGTTATTGTGAATTTCCTGATTAAAAAATCCTTAACAACACTTTCACCCAACCCTGGAATCTAAACCCGAGACCTCGCGGTGAAAGGCTGCATACACTATTTATCATAATCTGTACACGGGACAGGGCCTAAACGTGCCCGTAGGCATGCGATTTTTATCAACCCGCAATTTGCCCGCGTAGTGGACTATCGCCTACCGCCTAACCTTTCTCATTGTGAAAAAAAGGTTCATGCCCGGCGCAGTGGGATGTTTCCGTAATATTTATTTATCTTCACAAAGGATTGTACACAATTACCTAAAACTAAGACAAATTGAAATATAAGTATACAATGCAATAATGTCTACAATCAAGCGGGTGGAGTGCACTGTCCTCCTAGCTAGATTATTAAATAATCTGTGTTAAGGAGTAACAGTCTCTTTTCCCTCTTAAAATGATAATATGATGATCCGTATATTCAAGCTTTTAGATTGTTCAATAGATTCTTTGTTTGTATTTCTCTGTCTGTCCACGTTTATTTCTTATATTAGTGTGTGTGTGTGTGTGTGTGTGTGTGTGTACGCGTGTGTGTGTGTGTACGCGTGTGTGTGTTTGCGTGTGCGTATGTGGGATTTTATTATGATTGTGATCCAGATTGATGTGAATATATTAAGTATGAAAATAGATAGTTGTGTTTTGTTAAGTATGATTCTGTTTCCTCATAGGTCTTGTTTTGGAGAATTGACTTTTTGCTATTAATTGAACAGTAATAAGATAAAATATCCGTTAGCAAAGAAACTGATGCGGATCCAGCTCTATTTTACTTGCAGAGCTCCACGGATATGGGTATCTGGCACATCAGTCATAGTCATGCTGTTTCAAGATAATGAATATTTCTTAAAAATATAGTTACCTTATCGATTTTGTCAATGGCATGAATAACAAAACAACCAAGTGGTTTAATTGAAATTTACATAGTAACTCATGTTTTTAAGAATGACAGAAGCTCAAGTCAGGTACTTTAAGAGGGCAGCCCTATCGTCCCGTGATTGTCGATTTTATTTTAAGGAATGGGATTGAGTCAGAATACTGGTAAATCTTTATACTGTGTTCAGGTGTTATGAGAATATGACGATCATTTTATGCTTATTAGTCGATTTGCTACATAGCCCCAATTTCACCAACGTGTTAAACCACCAACGTTTTCCGATTCCATCGCTCTTCCCTCACATACAATGTGTGAAGGCGAAAGAGATCGATAACCGTAAATCAGTGCTAACCACTGATTAAGAAGTTTGATAAAATTGGCACTTAGATCCAATTTCACCGACGAGTTAAACAAACGTTTCGTTATACCGACTTTCTCTCTCTCATTCAATGTTTGAACTAGACAGAGAGATAGAAAACCGTTGAAAAGCGTTAACGTTAAAAAGTTTGGTGAAATCAGGGCTGACGTATTGCTAATTGGACATATAGGCTTGTTAGTTATTTTGCTACTAAGAGATATTGATGTAAAGGCTTTCATCATCTTATACATGAAAAACAAACAAGTATGTGGTGAGTACTCACTTGACGATTTTGCCAGGTCTGAGGTCGAAGTTCTTCTGCACGATGGCGAGCAGTTGCTGCTGCGTCTTGTGCGACGTGCCGTAGTCAAACACCGTGATGGATAGCGGCTCCGCCACACCGATAGCATATGCCACCTGCAAAATTATATATGTATGTTACTACATTGAAGTTACAACAGTTTAGATGAGATTAGGATAAACAGGGATTATTAATATCTTGAATAATAATTTTTAATAATAATAATTTTTAATAATTAATTCATCAAAACCTAGGTCATCAAATCACTATGATACTTAGTCTTGTCAGTAGTAGTGATTTAAAAGACAACACAAATATTTAGATGTTTACAATTAAAATCTTAAGTTTTGCATACTTCTTGCACAGCTAATTATGTTACTGTCGTCATCCATAGTAATTTAGAGTTAGTGTAAATAATTACGAAAATATCTATTGACACTCTTTCTTTTAAGGTTGCAGTTGACCAGAAGAAAAATTTCAGCATTGACGCTGACGCTTGCTTCCAATTGCAAGCTTGAACAGCAATAATTAAGCTTACATTTAGAATGAAAGACATTTGAGTGGGAGGAGGTGGTAAGTGTGTTTAGCGAGTTACCTGCACCATGCAGCGGCGGCAGAGCCCGGCCTTGACGAGAGACTTGGCCACCCAGCGCGCGGCGTAGGCGGCGGAGCGGTCCACCTTGGTGAAGTCCTTGCCGGAGAAGGCGCCGCCGCCGTGCGCGCCCCAGCCGCCGTACGTGTCCACGATGATCTTGCGCCCCGTCAGCCCCGCGTCCGACTGCACACACACGCGCACAATTCAATACACGACTAACATACAAGCGGCTGCCGACCGCGTACTGTGTCGACTTTCAAGAACCAGTATAAAAAATAACCTATGACCTATTCTCAGACCTACCAAATTAATACAAAAATATCATTAAAAGCAGTCAAGCAGTTTCGGCAAAGTTCAATAACTAGACAAACAAGAATTAATGTATTTATTATATTGTAATTTAATGAAACTGACTTTACAGGTGGATAACACCATTATACTTTATGTAAGGTTCTTGGAAAAAATCATACAAATACTATAGTATTGTGGATCCTAACAGATTTCAGTTCACACGCGAGTAACATTATAATCAAATAAAAGATTTGGTTAGACCTATGAAAATTGCTATATCTCGTTAACAGAGTTGATGGTGTGGTAAATATAAAGTACTAGCTGCCGCACGTGGCTCCGCTCATATGGCGATAAAAAGTAGCCTATGTCCTTTCTCAGGTCCTGAAATATATCCATACCAATTTTCGGCAAGATCGGTTCAGTAGTTGAGTCGTGAAAGCGTAACAGACTGACAGTTACTGACTCATTCAAATTTAGTAAATATTGGTTAGCAGTAAAATTATGCATAATATGTTCTTGTTATGCACAAACATGTTTTTTATACAGTTTCTAATTATTATAATAATATGCATCTGCGTCACAATTCGCACTAAATAAAGAAGTAGTAGTCTTACCTGTGGTCCTCCAATAATGAAGTTTCCACATGGGTTGATATGAACCACGGTTTTTTCGTCAAAGTACTGAGCTGGGATAACTTCTTTGATAACCTTAGCCCTGATTTCGTCGCGCAAGGTCTCCAGTGTGATCTATAAAATGTATAATCAAAGTTTATTAATCATAAGGTGTTCAGGTCACGGTTATTATCACAGTTCCAGAAGTATACAATATCACAACTTATGACCAAATTTATCAATATAGGAAAACATTAATTCTGTAATTACACAGATAAAGTCCAACTTAATGGCATTTATATAGGTGTTCAAAGCACCAATATTGAGACAACGCTCCAAAAAACTTTATCTTTTGTTTTAATTACAATGTAAGGTATTAGCTCAGCTGCAGCAGACAGCAATCAACACATTATTTGCAATATAAATTAGCATAGAAATAAGGCAGTAAGCCGTGTTCTACATAATATGTTATATATTTCTGATAATTTTAAGCTTACCTTTTCGGAATGTTGTAGAGAAACCACAACAGTGTGCACCCTCTGGGGTACAGTTGCGCCTCCAGCAAACACGTACTCACAGGTCACCTGAAAATAAACATTTACCACATTTCACTCTTTATTTCTCATTGAACAAGAAGGCAATGTTAACAGGGTCAAAAGTAGTAAAGAAATTAACAGGTTAGTTTTTAGGTATATTAATACATTTAATAAGAGGCATAAGTAAGAAATACATCATTTGTAGTTGGTTGTATTTTTTTGCTATGTTTAATACAGTTAAGTCGAAATGCCGCAACTTAATATTTCTTATCTTATGTAAAGGTAATTAAAAATTGCACGAAGCAAGCAAGGTCAAGACATCAAAACTGTAAGATGTAGATATAAATAGAGCCGCCTGGATAATTAATCGAATAATGTGGGTCATACTTCATAAAAGTTTTCATCTGTTTATGATTACAAGTTGTTCTCGAGAGTAGTCACGAACCGCCTCGCCAGGAGACTTGACGAGTTCCAGCCACCAGAACAAGCCGGGTTTCGAAAAGGCTTTAGTACCGTAGACCACATCCATACTGTTCGGCAGATTGTACAGAAAACCGAAGAGTACAATCAGCCGCTGTGTCTGGCTTTTGTGGACTACGAGAAAGCCTTCGACTCCATCGAAACTTGGGCGGTTTTGGATGCTCTGCAACGATGTCGTATCGACTGGCGATACATCGAGGTGCTGAGATGCTTGTATGACACCGCCACCATGACCGTCCAGATCCAGGACCAGAAGACAAACTGCATAGAGCTGCGTCGGGGGGTGAGACAGGGGGATGT
This sequence comes from Hypena proboscidalis, assembly GCA_905147285.1. NCBI lineage: Eukaryota > Metazoa > Arthropoda > Insecta > Lepidoptera > Erebidae > Hypena > Hypena proboscidalis. Next base: position 15,486,395 of record LR990131.1, read on the forward strand.
CATATCCCCGAAGCTGTTCACCAACGCTCTCGAGGATGTCTTTAAGACTCTGGACTGGACTGGACGGGGTATAAACGTGAACGGTGAGTACATCTCGCACCTTCGGTTTGCCGATGACATCGTCATAGTTGCGGAGTCGCTGGAACAGCTGAGCGAGATGCTGCACGGCCTAGATGGAGCTTCACGACGTGTTGGTCTCGGCATGAATTTGGATAAAACCAAAATCATGCTTAATGAGCATGTCATGCCGAGACCAATATTTGTCGACGGATCGATGCTCGAAGTTGTCCAAGAATATATCTACCTGGGGCAGGTCATAAGGCTTGGTAGAAACAACTTCGAGCGAGAAGTCGATAGAAGGATCCAATTGGGTTGGGCAGCATTTAGCAAACTTCGTCAAGTCTTCTCTTTGCCTTTACCGCAGTGCCTGAAGACGAAAGTCTACAACCAGTGCGTCCTACCTGTTATGACCTACGGTGCCGAGACGTGGACATTAACGGTTGCACTAGTCCACAAATTTAAAGTCGCGCAGCGGGCTATGGAGCGAGCTATGCTCGGAGTTTCTTTGAAGGATAAAATTCGTAATGAGGTCATCCGACAAAGAACCAAAGTAATCGACATAGCTCGCAAAATAAGCTCGCTGAAGTGGCAGTGGGCTGGTCACGTCTGCCGAAGGACCGACAGCCGCTGGAGCAAACGAGTCCTAGAATGGAGACCGCGACTCGTAAAGTAGGACGCCCCCCTGCCAGGTGGACTGACGACCTGAAAAAGGTCGCTGGAGGGGACTGGATGCGGAAGGCGCAGGACCGGGTTTTGTGGCGCAAATTGAGAGAGGCCTATGTCCAGCAGTGGACTACAAAAGGCTAAATGATGATGATTACATAGCAGCAGCTATCAAAATAGGAAACTTATTAAATATTACACACTTACGCATCTTTGAATAAATCGAAAAAGCTATTTACAAAAACTGAGAAAGTAGTTAGTTCAAAATCAGTAATGGAATCCATCCCAACAGATTATGCGAAAAAATACAAAAATGATTTCTATTCAAATTGAACATTTACAACAGTCAGTTTGTATGTTTTCATTATTATAATAATTACCACAAAGATGATTGTCTTTAATAAACTATTCAAATCTAATATCGGTAAAAATATTCTTATTAATAATTGAATAAAGTTCAGATAAGGGCTAAAAGACATGACATGTAATACAAGAGAAAGATATTGTTATGATACAGCAATTAAAAACTTTTAAGTTCCAATCCAACATAACTTCTATATCTATATACTTGCAATAATAATATGAACTCGATTTTATATCAACTCAACCTATTATAAGCAGAGCTATTACTGATACAAATACATATATACTTTTTTTTGTAAATAAATACTTTTTAAACATAGAAACACCCAAACCGAGGCAAACCTCCGTGTTCATGCTCACAGATTTGTCTTGAGCGGGAATTGAACCCGGGACCTCAGCGTCGCAGGCAGGTGCACTAGCCACTCAGCCATCTGGTCATCATCACTTCACACTGGTGTCAGTTTTATAATAATATGTAATATTTTAGGTTAGACTTAAAAATAAGTGATTTTAGGTTAAGTTAATAGCTGCACTGTCGCATTAGGTTTAAGGCCTGTAATGATAGTTGTAAGTTTTAAAAATAAATAAATAAATAAATATTGTGTTGTCTGCTTCAAATGTTGGGCACTGAGAAAATTATTATTTAAGACCTATATATACGTCATAATGAGATTCTAAAAAGGTCTTTCCTGACGTACAATAACAGCATCAATATTAATAATAATATTGTCTTAATATGAACATTTGATAATCATGTTGACATGACTGTATTAGTTTGTAACTTTGGCTGGTTTACAGAGATTTTAATTTTGAATTTATAAAACGTCAGTAAACAATTTCTCAGAGTCCAAACAATGCTAGTATAATAAATAAACTATGACCTTATGGCAAAATGCCAGGCTGATATTCTGCTTTATGAATTTAGATTACTTATTAAAGTAAATTGCTACATTTACAAAAATTAAACCACATTCTTACTGAAACATGATTGTTGATTATACATATAAAAAAAAACTAAGAGTTACCTGTGTCTTAGAATCTGGTCGTGCCCACCAGAACTCTCCATTTCGCCTCAGCTCAGCAATTTTCTGATTGAGTCTGTGAGCCAGCACCACTGTCAGTGGCATGCACTCCTCAGTTTCATCTGTTGCATAGCCAAACATCAGGCCCTGCAAGCAATGTACAACATGATAAATAACTATTAATTATGGCCAAGTATAATGAACCTTATTGTCGTAGTCTTAAGGAGGTAATAACATTTTCCTGTATTGATTAAACAATTTTCTTTGAATGGAAGTTCCCAGTAAAGAAAATGTAACCACAATGAGTCATGCTATGTGGATGGTAGGTGGTATTGCAACATGATTTTTTTTAATAGCTTATAAAAATATTAAATGATATTTGAAAGGTTATCACTTTAGGTTAGTTAGCAATGAAAAAGATAAGCTGAATAACTGAGAAGTAAGTGTTATAAGAATGAAATGAGTATTTATTGATATTAAAATACCATAGTCTGTATATTATAATAACATGGGAAATTTATGGACACCATTTCTTATACCATCAAGCATGAATCAACAGATGAAATAAATAATTCTACCTACTTCATTTAAAATGTTAAAAGATTTTGATTAAAATTATCTGGGTACCAACTTTACAAACAAAATCGGCGTTCTAGTTAGTAAGTTAAATTAATCATGAATTCCTTATTTCAGAAATCTAATTCCAACAAAATATTTTAAATGAATTGTAATTATTTATGCATAGTGATGTCATGAAGGATGTAACATACCTGGTCCCCGGCCCCTACTTCATCGTCATTTCTGTTTTCATGCACACCCGCTGCAATGTCTGGAGACTGCTGGTCCAGCGCAAGCATCACGCAGCAAGTCTTGTAATCAAACCCTAATCCCAACATGCACATTATTAGTATTAATGAGACATCTTACCCTAATATTTGGAGAATGGCAATGTTGCTTATAAATGTGAGGGATAAGGATATTTTCTCTACACACTTGACACTTACTTTCACATTTATAAGGACAGTTATCCAATCAAACTTGTTACTTATGACTATTAGACCAGAATCTTAACATTAAAAAATATGTGATGTCAACCCATTATAGACTGCATGGTTCTGAATTCAAGCATCTTGGTTATGCATTAAGGCTGTCTAAATTTGATGATATTTGATTGTTTTCATGATCATGCATATTGGAGACCCATTTGATTAAATAGCCAATTGACCCTAGTTTCTTCGTGCAGCAAATTCTTATTTGTTTATACCTGGTCTCCAGCCCCAATTTCTACTTCCACTCTGTCCTGATGAACTCCATTAGCTATTTCTGGGCTTTGTTGCTCTATAGCCACTAATAAATTTAGTGTACGCCAATCAAAACCTAGTATATGAAGGAGGTTAAATTAGAATTAATAATAGTAGGAACTGGCTAATGGCCAAAACAGTGTCAGGTACCTTCCGTAACTGACATTATTGTATTGTTTTGTATTGTAGAGATATTACATACCTTTAGAGGAATCATCATAACCAATATGTTTGACAGTGTCTCTGACCACCTTCTGATAGTCAACATTGGCCTTGGATGTGATTTCACCACACAATAACACCATCCCAGTTTTCGTCACAGTTTCTGCACACAATATATCGATTATTAGCAAAAGGTATCACGTTACAGAATCAGGTCCCGGTTTCTAAACAATAACACTGACACTTACCGCATGCCACTTTTGCGTCAGGGTCTTGTCTCAAATGTGCGTCTAGAATAGCATCGCTTATTTGATCGCACATTTTGTCTGAAATGGAACAATAACAAATTCATTACTAACGTTTTATACACGCTGTAATATTCAATGTTGTTTGCCTCAGACCACGTGTTGCGATAATTTTGACAAATGTAAATTGCGATTATCCGCAAGCGGAGCCATGATGTAACAAAACATTGCTAATGAATACAGCATGGGATTTGGTTTTTATGAAGTGCGGTATAATTATTATATTTTCCTCGGCCGATACACACAGCGAGGTAAACAAAAAGAGTTCTATTATAAATTATCTGCGCACATGTTAAGGCGGCCATTTTTTGACGAACAATTCCTTGCATTAGTAATTATTGAAGAACTAACCTGGATGACCCTCGCCGACAGATTCTGATGTAAATAAAAACACTGATCCATCGTCCATATCATAACTGTGTCCATTTGTTTTTGCATATCCATTCATTTTTGCGGTCTCCGGCATTCTGAATTTAGAGTTAGCTCACAAAAATAACCCGAAAGACTCCCCTTGAATTATCACTGTGGAAAAGAGGTCTGGTTTGAGCTCGCGCCGATATTTATAAGGTCGGAGAGGCGCCACAGAGCAGCGCATATCAGCCAATCAGAATACTTCTAGACCGCGCTGCTGAACGCTGTCATTGGCTGAAATATCTTGTTTTGATTTTGTCTAATGTGAATAGAGCCGCGGTAGAATTTAAAACATTACGCGCTTGACTTTCGTTTATTTGCAAAATTACTATGGTATTTAAATGACTGGTTATTTAAAATTATTACTAGCTTAATAATATATTATATTGAGCATTCTAATAGAATTGGATACTGTTTCTACTGTTCAATTCTCAATTTCTAATGCGCATTATATTTATTGTGCTTATTAGAATTTATTCACGTCATGTTTTCTTGACAAATCACATTTAAATTTAAATTTAATAACCAGTCAGTAAAAAAAGTTATTGATCAGGCATTTACTTTTCCTGAAAATGTTCACCTTGTTGCAGTTTAAATTACTATGCGAAACAAATGCGAACATTGCGAACGAATTTAAAGTTTTAAATGTGTTACGTTCGCCTGATTTTTTTAATATATAAAAAAATCGAAAAAGGTGCATAGGACACATTCAAAATTGGCGATAAATCTGTTCTTATTTGATTTGCATAGTAGACACTTTTATTTCACTAAACATATTTGGAGTAAGTACTATCAGACTGAATAGATTTATGACTCATTTGGCTAAAAAGTAGCTATAACTTTGTTTAATCTTGGGAACTTCCACTATTTGAAGTTGGCAAGTGAATTTAGACTTTTTTGTTTTGAAATCCCTTCTCAAAATGAGTATTATGGTGGATCATGCATCTAGTGGTCTGATGGTAGGTACAATTTAAATATTTTTCAAACTTGAAGCAACAAAACAAAGATTTCAAATCATAAAATCAAATCTAAAAGGAGCGTAAGTATTTTCAAGATGTTCATACATAATTTTTAAAACGTAAGATTACATATGTTACATTGATAAAATATTAATTTTATTAACTTATTTGTTTGTAAATTGCTCAAAATTGTATTATTATTATATTAATAGTTTTTTTCGATTTTTATCTATAATTTTCTGAGAAGATTTATTATAGCAACAAATATATATTTTTTCCCCATCGGAAAGTAGAGATTTCAACGAACAGAAACAAACCAACTTTTTGAAAAAAGCTGATATTTTGACGGGTGAATTTTCGATCGAAAATTAGGGTGCTTTTTGATATTAATTCAAAATAAGGTGAAAAAAATATATATTTCTAATCAAAACAATTACAGCGTATTTGGGACATAGAAAGGAAAATTTTCACCAAATTTTGTGAAAAAAAAAATTGTTTGTAAAAGATAAAAATAAAAAACCAAAAACTTGGTTTTTTGAATTTTTCACATAAATTTTGAGGTTATGTGAAAAAAGTGTAAATACAAAAGTTTTAGATCTATTTATTACCAACAACTTTGCGATTAAATTTTTTTCCATAGGACTTTTAGTTTTGCCGGAAATCGAGAAAAACCGTTTCTTACCCTTAAACCCCCCCCCCCTCCCCCTCTTCCCGACTTCAGATCGCCCGTAAATTATTTTTCCTTTATTTTTTATAATATTCTCCTTCTTTTCTAATGGGTTTCATCCTACTATTATTTTTTTGACTTTTTATCATTTTTAAAGTGATCTACCCTGGTATAAATATAATACTAGTAATAATAATATAATAATTAGGTATGTACCTTAGCCTTTTAAAACCTTTGAAAATGTAAATGAAGCACCACTTATAAACTGTACTATTGTATAATCTTTTAGCTTTAGATTTGATACGAAGGAGAAGTTCACTACAACAGGTCTCGTCTACAACTGAGACAAGTAGGTTGGTTCAAGTTTACTTAAACACTAACGACTAGCTTGACTGATATGATAAAGCATAGCGTTTGAATGCTCTATCCCGATAGTGTGATCGTACCAGACCTCGATAATGGAGGGATCCGTTCAGTTCGTATCGTGCAAGAATAACTATCTATCTCTCTATCTATATTTATTCATGAAACAAAAATAACTGAACTAAAAAATAGACTTGGGTCAAAGTGACTATTATTTGCGTACATGTTATACGTACCTATTGTTTACCGTTTCATATAATCTTCTTACGATTCTCAAGACGGTCCTCATTTATACCCATTAACAGAATTGATGTAATGCGATTACATGCAATTGATTTATTATGTTGTGGTTGTGTATCTAATTGTAGTTTTTCATTGCTTGCTTGCTTTTAGACACAATCACATTAAATGGTCATGGTTTTAATCTTCGATTAAGTGTCCGATTTTGTAAAAAAATACTGATTAATAGAATGTTTCATATAATAATACTAATAATAGAATTAAATTTTTCTATTTTAATTTTTAGCCCCGTGTCGTGACATGTCATTGTCTATTAACAAACAAAATGTTGTTTGCTTTTAATTCAAAGAAGCATAATAAATTAAAAAAAAGTGTACAACAAAAGTTTTAGTTAAAAAAATAAAAAACGTCTAAATTATTACATTTTAGCACAGCTTTTTTAAGAAAATTATTATTATATTACGGAGCTAAACTTTTTTGAATGGACTGTAATCCTTTGAGATTCTAATATTCAGAAGTGTCACAGTGTTAAGCTCGACCGATCTTAATGTTTTTTTTGTGGATTACATTTTGATGGGCCTCGGGGGTTCGTATATCGTAGTCTACATATTAAATATATTTTTTTAATGTTTGTTCGGCGATTACTTGAATACACCTGGGCCGATATTTGTGAAATATTTTTTTTGTCCAAAAGAGTGTCATGAGGTCCCATTCTAATCAGGTCTCGATCTGATGATGGGATCCTAGAGAAATCGAGGGCCACCCTTAAATTTAAATGGCTTCTATATTGTGTTTCATATATTACCTATAGTTACTCGGATATATTCATCTAGCAGTGAGCATTTCATGTTGCCGAGCTGATGCTGGAAGGTATAACTTCTCAACAGTTAGGAGTACGAGTATAATTCTTTTAATATAGGCACTTTAAGCTTGCTTACCTACTTTATTTTTTCAAGTTATACAAAGATGAGGCGAGACGCTGAATATGACCTAAGTATTTCTTACTATTTTGTGCATTTTTTGTAATTGAAGTCGGTTTTTTTAAACTTATTATTGACGTACTACGTGGGCGGCAATAACTTTGTACCTACCTACATCTAAATTATCTTTGTATTTAATATAACTTAAGATAACGAGATCAACAAATCTATCATAAAAGCTGATGAAATCTGGGGGTTAATGCTGATGGATGTATAAGCCAGTGCAGGAGAGGCCTGTAGAACATACAGAGCAAATAAAACATACATAACCACCGCTTAAATTTCTTGAAATTCAATTCATAATAAATTCTCATTCTCCTACAACATATTACAAAGAGATTTAAGACTTCATTGGGAATTTGTGCTGCCAGGGAGAGTTTTCTTTATCAGAATAGTTTATGTTATTAACGTATTACTAACAACACGCAAGGTAGCGTCATTGAGCACAAAAACAGCACGTAATAAAATTGCGATAAACGATAAACTTTAACTTCACACACCAAGAAAATGCGATAACATTCTTATAATTCTTACGCAATAGGTAACCAGTTTCCGACTTACTAAGATTATTTCGTTCGTATACAGGATGTAAATGACATCGTGACGAAGGCGCAATCACTTTTTAAATGATTCTGAACATAATCAGAGTGGATGCAAATATTTTTCGCAGCACATTTCCACGTAGCGCTTAATTGGTCTTGGAGTTTGTTTACGTCATAAAATAGTTTTGTTTAAATGTTTATAATTAGAAATGTTTTAGAAAAACATATTTTATAATAGCCTTATAATTTTATTTTCAGTCAGCTTTCGTATATAAAAAGCCCATATTTTCATCAAGGTCCGTTCATTAGATTCAGAGCTTATTGGGCACAAACAAACAAATAGAAAAATCTATCCTTTTCATAAAATTACTGCAGTTGTAGATTTGTACATTCAACTATTTTTTTTTTTTTATCATAATGATTCTAAACATGTTCTATGGATTTGGTATGCTAACGTGTATAAGTACAAATACGTCATCTCATTGTCTCTGACAAAAAAGAGAATTTAAATATTCTCTGAAATAAATTGACTTTTGATGAATCAAACTTTTTGCTTCGTTATTTAAATACGTTCTTAAAAAGACATTGAAAAAAAATCGTCATTTATTTCGTCACGTCTTTTGTTTGAATTTACCTTCGATCCAAATTCATTTTGAGAATATTAATTTGTTTGTTAGATTATTTAAGCAAAGAATAAATACCTACAGTTTTAAAGATTTCAATAGCTTGTGATAGATATGATAAGTAGGTAAATTAAAATTACGGAACTGCTCAAGAAAAGCAAAAATGAAATGAAATAATTCTCCATTTGGAAAAAAACATCAGACTGTCTGAGGTAAGTACTGTAGGCCAATTTTAGTTTGTGATCTTTTTGCCACGTTATTTTTAGCACAAGTGATCCTGTTGAGCAGTGGCGTGCATGGATAGTTATAGGCCACTTTATACCAAAATTCCTTTGAATCTTTCTATTTATAGTAAAATCTCAACTTCGATAGTTTTTGGATTTGAACGAATCATTAAAATTAATTTTTTTTTGCTTTATTGGCTATAAATGGTACTTTAAGCTACGAAAAATAACCTTGCGGGGAATTTAACGCAAGTCAGTAACTTGACTTTTATGTAGACGTATGCGTACGTAATTACTGTTCTGAAGTTTAAGTTAGGTAATTGAATAAATTTTTGTCTACTTTTCTATAATGTTATCAAATTAGTAGATAACGTACGGTTCGTTCTTGATGAAAATAGTTAAAAATGTAACTGAACTGCCCTATTTTTATGACTTTTCTTTTATTTACTATTGTAATTGTAGCTCTAATATAAATTATTATATTAATACAGTATAATATACTGGGCACATGCTTCTTCCCATGATAAGAAGGGTAAGGTCACATAGTCTACCACGCTGACCAAGTGCGGGTTTATTGATTTACCTACATAATATCTTCAAGCACTCTCAGGCATACATAGGTTTCCTAGCGATGTTTCCTACACGCGATATTTTTTTTGGTAAATACACACAAATCTTAAAAATTTACTGATATAGACCTATGTCAATAAATCCTCAAGATTTGCATATGCGTGCCGTGGGTTCGAAACCGAGACCTTTGTCCTTGCGTTCTTACGATCTCCGACTAGCTATCACTGCTTAACGTTAACTATGCTCCAAAATTTCAATTTTTGAATGATTAAAATCAAACTCTTTAAAACTTGCTGTAGGTTTTATCGAGTTAACCAAGTTTATTTTTTTATAGTGTTATTATAGTTTATTTTTTATAGTTTTATAGCACTTTGGTTATGTGTAACCAAAGTGTATTTATGAATAATATTATTAAATTATAGTTACTATCAGCAAAGTTGATTCATGACCCATTTAACAAATATTGCCTTTAAAATTGTCAAAGTTGATAAGGTTACTGTTGAGGATGGCACAAGCGAATTTAGACTTTAGCGTTTTGAAATGGCTATACAAAAATAGTATTAAGGTTGATCATGAATCTACTTTGTTGATGGTACATTATGATCGCAAGCGACTAGTCATTTGTATAGCAATTTTCTGTAGTATTTCTAAATAAGTATTGAGAAACTAGAAGAATTTCCAAAAAGAAGGAAGTATTTCTGCGTCATTTGTGAACCGATTTAAAAAAAATATATATTTGAGAGACTGTACTGCCGAAATGGTCCCATGGCCACCAAGTCTGATGGAATACCATAGAAATCGAGGGCTACCAGGGATTACTATTAAATTTAATAGGTTCTTAAAGTGTTTTTTGTATATTTTCTGGAATTATTTAGATATTTGCACTTGGCATCCAGCATCTTATATTGCTGAGCTGATGCTAGAAGGTACAACTTCCCAAGGGTTAGGAGTATCAGGTTTTTTCATAAAATACTGTCAAGTTCAGACCGTTGATCAGCCCAGACTTCAAGAACTATTTAACCAACTTTTTGCGTTAAATAATGCTTTAAAAATGTTTTTGGAAGTCGGTTTATTCCTTAGCAATTTTGTTTTAAGAAGTGTGTTTTCATATAAATAAATAACTATTCTGTTGAGAGATATTATATATATATATATATATATATATATATAAGAGGAGGGGTATTTTCTCGAGTAAAACTATCTTCATTACTCATGGTTTGTTTATTATATAATAATAATAAACACAATTTCAAATAACTTATTATCGTTGGTAGCAACTAAATAGCAAATAAAATCAAAGCAACGTTATTATCGAGGTCTGCTCGATTCGAGCGCCAACAAACGAATGACCCGCTCACAGGCTGCGCACGCCTTTTATAAAGCCGTTTGGCAGGTGGGAGCGATGACGAGTTGTTTGTTACAAGAACACCTGGCGTCGTACGATGAATCAGGCGTTTATTACACTGTTTTTGAGTTGTTTTCGATGCGTTTAATATTTGCGCCGATACGGCCATTCTGATGATAGGTGCGTCCCTGCGCCTGCATCACATAATAATCTGAAAATAGAATAATATTAATTCTCATGTATCGATCTGTAGGTTGCGAGTTTGTGTACCTCATAGCCTCAACGCTAATTTTGGTACCATTCTCATTACACGATAGGTCAACCTCATAGCCTCAGCGCTAATTTTGGTTAGATTAAAAACATATTAACCTCATAGCCTCAGCGCTAATTTTGGTTAGATTAAAAACATATTAACCTCATAGCCTCAGCGCTAATTTTGGTTAGAATAAAAACATATTAACCTCATAGCCTCAGCGCTAATTTTGGTTAGATTAAAAACATATTAACCTCATAGCCTCAGCGCTAATTTTGGTTAGATTAAAAACATATTAACCTCATAGCCTCAGCGCTAATTTTGGTTAGATTAAAAACATATTAACCTCATAGCCTCAGCGCTAATTTTGGTTATATTTGGTTTAACATGCTCGATAAAAATTAATCCTCTGACATAGCATGTTCGTTTGTCTATTGTTACTCACAGTCATTAGATTATTAGAAATGATTAGTGTAGTTCGACATCTATTCCTCTTCTAAGTCTCTGTTCATCGCCGATACGGCCACGTCACTTTGGACTCCAAATTTAGGAGCGCTTCTTAGTTGTTCATGACATACTTTTCTCGATCGACCGCGTCCGTTAATTCGTCGAATTTCATACCGGTCATGAGGTAGTACCTTTCTGATTTCAAAAGGTCCATCATATTTTTGGCTAAGTTTGGTACCAAGTCGCGAGGGTTCTTTTAACAAATTCACAAATTCACTTTTTTCAAATCTTTTAACTTTGGCTTTGCTTTTATCGTATCGAATTTTATCTTTTTCAGCTAGTTCGGTCATCCTGGTTAACACAGCTTTTTTCAACATTTCCGGGTCTATGCGGTCATTACGTTCGTCAATAAGATTCAAGAGTTCAGGAGGAACACTTCCTCTTTTTCCGGTTAATAGTTCAATAGGGGTTTGACCTGTTGTTTTTGAGAAAGTTGAATTAATAGCTAGCTGTAGAGCGCCCAATGATTTCATCCAATGATTTTTATGCGTGTTGTGAATGACGGTCAATCCATTCTTTATTATTCTCATAATTCTCTCTACTTGACCGTTGGCTCTGCTTGTGTATCCAGCACACTGATGTAATTCAATCCCGTATTGGTCGCAGTAGTCCTTGTAATGGGATATGAATGCACCATCACCATCAACAATAATGCGCCTTGGAGCTCCAAAAAGGAAAACTATTTCTTGTAGGTGTTTTAATGCACTGGCTTGAGTTTTGTTTTTGGCATGTTGTAATATAACAAACTTTGTGTAAGAATCAATTGCCACGAAAACATATTCCTTCTGAGAAGCATTTCCACTAAGTTTGCCAGAAATATCGATGTGAATGGTATGAAAAGGCTCCGGTATCTTCTCTATTGTATGCAAGCGACTTTGTGTAGCTCCCGATGAACCTTTCATTGTTTTGCATATTACACAGTGCTCTACAAAATATCTGACAGTTGACGACATCTTAGGAAACCAAAAATTCTCTCTGAGTTTTGCTAATGTTTTTTCCCATCCCATGTGCTTGAGTGCTTCGTGGTAAGTATTTATGAGACTCCATCGATAAGATTGAGGTACAACCTTAGTGAGTTTTATCTTATCGTTCGATTTTGTTTTGTAGTGTAAAACATTATCCTTGAGTACATGGTCTGGATGCAACTGGTTATTTGTATGCAGTTCATTAATAATTTTACTCAATTCGGTGTCGCGACGCTGCTCCACAATTAGCCAATCGTCTTTAGTTGATAAGTTCATTACCACTTGAAGTGGGTTTTGGCTGAAGAAATCTGCGTGTTTTAGTTTTTCTCCTTTTCGGTATTCAACTTCAAATTCAAAATTTTGTAAGAAAGCCCACCATCTGTGTATTCTAGGCAGTAATTCTTGTTTATAGCGCGATGCTTTCACTGCATTACAGTCTGTCATAACAGTGAATTTTCTTCCATACAGAAAGTGACGAAAGTGCTTGATCGCTCTTACTATTGCCAGTGTTTCAAGTTCATAGCTATGGTACTTGGATTCGGCTGAAGTAGTTCTCATACTAAAATAGCCAATGACGTAACGAATACCATTTTTTACTTGAATCAGCACAGCTCCAAATCCCATGGCGCTGGCATCTGTATGGAGTTCTATCGGATAGTTTTCTTGAAATATAGTCAGTAACGGTGCCGATGTCAAGTAATTTATTATTTTTGCTCGTACAGCTTCATGTTTTACCGTCCAGTCCCATTTTGCACCGGTTTTAGTCAAATTGTATAACGGTATCATCATAGTTGAAAAATTACATATAAAACGGCGAAAATAGCCCGCCAAGCCATTGAATTGTCTTAGCTGCTTTACATTCGTTGGAAGCGGGGATCTAGCCAATGCGTCAACCTTAGACGAACTAGGCCTCACCTTCCCATCGCTTACTATGAATCCGAGATATTCAACAGAATTTTTTAGGAAGGAACATTTCTTAAAGTTGATAGAGAATCCACATCTTGTAAGTGCTTCTAGAACTTGTGCCAAATTATTGATTCCTTCATCAATCGTTTTGCTTGGAATAAGCACATCATCCATATAAACAAGTGCCACTTTGCCTCGAAGGTCTCCTAATGCCTTATTTATAGCCCTCTGATAGACTGACGGTGCATTGGTTAAACCGAACGGCATCGTTAGGTATTCGTATTGGCCATCTGGGGTGACAAATGCAGTCTTCTCAATAGACGTTTCTAATATTGGTACTTGATGGAAGCCCGCGGCCATGTCAAGACAGGTGAAGTATTTGGCATCAGCGAGCTGATCTAATTGTTCAGATATCAATGGTAGAGGATAATGGTCTCGTACAGTGTTCAAGTTTAGTTCTCTGTAATCCACACATAATCTGTCTTCTCCATTCTTCTTTTTTACCATTATAATAGGGCTTGCAAACGGTGAGTTACTTTCCCTTATAATATTTTTGGCTTGAAGCTCCTTTATCATAGCCATGACCTTTTCGCGTTCGACAGGTGCCAATCTGTATGGTCTCCGGTTAACTATTTTATCGGGGTTCTTAAGTCGGATAGCTAGTTCACCAGTCGTTATTCTAGACTCAGAAACGCCCTCTCTGAAATAATCTTCGTATTTATTGAGCAAATTCATCAGTTTCTCAATTTCTTCTTTATTTTTTAAATCTGTATTTATAGAGCTTGAAGACAACGCTCATATTTTGCCAGCCATTTTACACTGCTCATCTCTAGTCATAATAATTCCACTATGTGAAAGTATTACTTTTAAGCCTGGTATATTCAAAATATCTCTTCCAATGAGAATATCTGTAGGTAGCTCGTGGTCTAAGACAATGTGCAGGTCAAGTTCAATATGAATGTTGTTTATATTACAAACTGATGTTATTTGGCTGAAAGATATGACAGGAATCGGTCCGATACCCTTCAGATACGTGGTCTTGTTTGTCTTTGATCCAGGAAGTGAAAGAGCTATAGATTCTTTTACCAGTGAACAGTCCGCACCACTGTCAAATATTGCTTGAAATTGTTTATTTCCAATCGCAATGGAAATGCCATTTTTCATGTCATTGTTTTGTACTTGGCATAGGTTAATGTTCTTTTCGGCGTTAAGGCGTTTAAAACAAGTTTCAAAAGTGTGTCCAGGTTTGGAGCAGAAAGAACATTCCTTTTTCTTTTTATCCTTGTTCTTGTTTGCATCCGGCGATTCAGAAGTAGATGAAGATGGAGTAGATTGTTGCTGTTCAGTGCGAGACCGTGCAATAGCACTTTGATTACACCACCGGGCTCGATGGCCTTGTTTGCCACATACAAAACATGTCACGGCCTGATCTGATCTATTTCCATCAGTCTTGATTCTTTTGTTTGGTAAACGTTCTTGTGTTGATGAATGTTTACGTTTACGCATTGTTTTGGCAATAGCAATGAGCTCTGGAACGGTTTGACACTTGGAGTTAAGAAGTTCAGTTCGAAGATCGTCTTCTTCAATACTACCGATCACAAATTCAACAGCATCTTGTTCCGTGGGATCGGGCTTCACGATCTTTTCACGAACATTTTCCAGACATTAGATATGTACTCGGGTACGCTTTCAACATCATTAATGGAGTATCGTCGAAATTTCAATACATCTGAAAAATATCTTGACTCTGGTTCGAAAGTCTGAAGCATGTCTTCTCTCATTTCAGCCCATGTGGTCGTTCGTAGTAAGCAGTCATCGGCCCATGTTTGTGCTCTTCCTTTCAAGACACCAGCAGCTTTTAGACGCACTTCATGGTCCTTTAGTTTGTACTCCACTTGAGTTCTAGTTATCAGCTCTACCCATTCTCTGACGTCAGTGCCTTTGTCAGGGTCAAAGCTTGGAAAATAGACGTCAGAAATGCGGACTGATCGAGTATCTTCAGAATTGAATACTTTCATAATTTCAGTAAGTGCAGCACGATTTTCTTGAGACATTTGTATCATCATTTCACACATTGTATCCTTAAATGTGTTAGCCAAAAGTGTCATGGTTGCAGTATTTCCCGACACCGGTTGGAGACGTTGGTTCATGGTTCCAGAATTTCCTGGTTCTGGTTGGTGGCGTTGGTTCGTCCCCTCTTCTGATATAAGAGGAGGGGTATTTTCTCGAGTAAAACTATCTTCATTACTCATGGTTTGTTTATTATATAATAATAATAAACACAATTTCAAATAACTTATTATCGTTGGTAGCAACTAAATAGCAAATAAAATCAAAGCAACGTTATTATCGAGGTCTGCTCGATTCGAGCGCCAACAAACGAATGACCCGCTCACAGGCTGCGCACGCCTTTTATAAAGCCGTTTGGCAGGTGGGAGCGATGACGAGTTGTTTGTTACAAGAACACCTGGCGTCGTACGATGAATCAGGCGTTTATTACACTGTTTTTGAGTTGTTTTCGATGCGTTTAATATTTGCGCCGATATATATATATATTATTATATATATATATATCTCAACGTGGCAATGCTGTCAGCCTTCTGAACACGTTTCCTGCAGTCGAGGTCAATGCGGAGGAATTCTATGACACCTTACCCATAAATTTGTAAATATTTATTTTGTTATTTTTTATTTTTATTAACTTAGATATAATTAATTAATTTAATATTAATTAGAAAATATATTTTATTGTAAATAATTGTAAAATTGTAAGATACATAGTTGAATTAAATTCTTGATTTGAAAATAATTTCGTACTATTACAAAAACAAGTTTAGTGATAAGTTTCACATACTTAACTTATTTTTGGTATTTTGGTGCGATATAACAGAAAAGTTTTATATTTGTACAAGATTAAAAGTAGTTAATTATTGCTGTAGCGTTGTCAAGCCAGTGCGTTATTAGGATTCCGTTCTCCAATTGTAAAAAAATGACCTCCATTATTTTCTCCCTTCACCCCGTTCACATTTTGAAGCTATTTACATATTTATTTCCACTAGCTGAACGCAAGTCCAATTAAATAATAGAAAAGTCCGGCTTTATCCAACGCGTGTGGATTTACGGAAAATAGCGATACAAAACCAGGGATAGCTTCATACACGGCTGAAACAAGCAAAACAATAATAGAAATAATATTAAAAATATTTTGTAATTTTTGTTGTTTATAAATTCAGTAATAACTTATTCTGATTTTTAATTAGAACATATTTTTTTAAACAATGTTCTGTCATTGTCAATAATATCTAATGACATTTCAGTCAAAGATGGATACAGAGCGCCTACTTGCAGCATTTTTTTAAACACTGATTTGATAGAGATTTGACCATGGGCGTACGCAGGAGGGGGCAGGGAGAAATCGTATGTGTAGGAAACTTCACTGCTAATGTCAATTTTTTTTATACAAAATAACTCCATTTTTAAGGTTCCGTACCCAAAGGATAAACACGGAACCCAATTACTAAAATTTCGCTATCGGCCTGTCCGTCAGTCACCAGGCTGTATTTCATGAACTGCTCTACAGTTAAAAAATTTAAATATGATGTAAAACTGTTGCCGCTAAAACAACAAGTACTAAAAACGAAAAATTATAAATAAATATTTTTAGGAGGGCTCCCATCAGACTATATTATTATACTATATTTGGTTAGAAAATCTTTAGAACTTCGGTTTTTGCTTCGGTACCGAGCGCCTGATATTTTTAAGAGAAAATTCTACTGCGCCGCTCCCTCACGAATTAATAAAAAAACTGCCTAAGCCATGAGGATCATGAATTTTTGTGAAGAATTTACGGCCAAAAATTAAATACCTGTAATGATAAATTCGTGCAAGCAATAAATAAATAATAAATAAATATAATAAATATCTCACAAGAAACACACAACGCCATCTAGTCCCAAACTAAGAGCTTGTATCTTGGGTACTAGAATAACTGATAATAATACATACAAACTTTTCTTTGGTAAATACATACTTATTATACATAGAAGAATAATATATAATAGAATAGACTAAAGAGATTGAGACAGGTGTAGAAAGTTAGTCTATTTCTAGCATCTAGAGCTAGACTAACTTTTATTAGCTTGTACGGTTGTCTGTACGTAAATGTTGGCGTCATGAAAACTTTTTCCTGTCCCCGATTTTTTTCCTTGGATGATAGTGTTCATTCAGACCGTGACTCTATAACTGCACCGATATCTGTTGCTTTTCCTTTTAGCTATTTCAATAGCCATGTATTCAGGTAAAGGAAATAATGTATTATATTATCTAAGGTGTGACCTAGTTATATTAATTACAACTGAATCATTTGTTTTGCTTGTTCTGTGAATCGGTGTCATGTCAATGCACTATGTGACTATGCATATTATAATCTAACGCCATACGCCCTTTCCTCGTTCTACTTGCTTCTTGTCTTTGGGTCTTGTATGATACATTAACATTTTTCTTGTCCACTTATATTAATATTATCAAGAGGAAAGATTTAGACACTTTTAATTGGTTTTGTTCGATTTAACTCAAAAAATACTGGACCGATTTTAAATTCCAGGTTCTCCACGGGTGGAGTCGCGCCGCCGGGCAGATTTCAGACAGGCTAAGTTTTTATATTAAGTCGCTGGAATGAAAACGTTTTTCAATATACCTATACTTTGATCTCGTGCCTTAGCAGGTCAGTCAGGTGTAAGAGAATATTGTAAACACTAACGGAACAACGACCACTTTGCCGCAGTAAACATCTGTCTAGGCGTATAGGGCTGGGGTGTGAGACTTCAGAGAGGCGCATACGGATTTATTTAAAAATCTAGAAGGAAAATCTATTTGCAATAGCAACACGGGCTTTAAATGTTGATTACAGGCAGCTAAAACAGCTCATCCACCAAAAGCCATGCTGATGTAACTATGGGCGCCTTAATCACTTCCACATTATTTAAATTTATAGCTAACTTTCAAGTACACTAAGTACTAAAAAAATATTATACTAAATTTATTTTGCATCAACCTAGCGGGTTGTGCAATATGACGAATGTAATATATGGTTATTAGTTATGAAGATTGATTTTCATGCTATTGAACATGAATTTAATGATATTATTAAGATAAAAGGTTTAAAATGTTTATGTTAGTACCTACAAGGAATCCTTATAGTTTCGCCATGTCCGTCTGTATGGGGTACCGTTAGATAGGTCTTTTAAAAACATAAAGAGGTTGGTAAGAGAGTGTTTTGATTTAGATATCAGTTTACTTTAAATAGCAATTTTTTGTTATCGATTAGGACGTCGCTTCGCTCCCCCTCTAAAAGCTAAAGTGTTAGCTAGAAAAATCTGAAAAAAAATCATGGTGGTAGTATTGTAATGAATGACCTTTCAAGTATAACTATAGCGGCTACATAATTAGTTCAAGAGTAGTTGGGGTCCAAAGTATAAAATGCAGATACTTAGAATATATCGTTGAAAATATAATAATCTTTGAAAGTAATGACTTGTATGTAGTTTTTAATGTTCGACATAGATATTAAACCGATTTTGTGTCCATAATTATGTCGTAACGGCTGACCACGGAACCCAAATGCGCGAGGCCCGACACGCACTTGGATGGTTTTTAACAAGTTATAGCAGCAGAAAACGGTCAAATCTGTCAACGCTGGGTTCCTACTACATGAAAAGCTTCATGTGTTTCTCAACTTTACCTACAGAACATACTTTTCTCATTCTTCTTATACTGTCATAACTGAGGAGGCTTTTCAAAAGCAATCTTTTCTTAAATTTATGTATTGTTATATTCACATTTTGTTATTAGACTGTAAGCCTTCCTCAAAACAAATAAAAAAAAAAATATTATTTGCCTCCCCCTGGGCCAACTCCTACAAATCTGCAAGCGCCCTAGTGACTACGCGAAAATATTTTCATTATCTTATTATTATCGTACTGAGAACGCAGATAAGTAAATTATACAAAAGCTCATAGGTTAACAAAATAAACGTTTGCAATAATAATATATTATTATGTCACATCTGACCTCACTGACTTATTTTGATGAACTAGCGTCGAAATGTATTAAAAATAATGCTTCAAAACATACCTATTTATCGAACAACTAGGTTTGCTACGATTGCCGTCCGTTTTATCTATTCTGCCTTGATAGAAGTTGTTTTGATCGAAGACGTCTTTCACATTCGTGTTTTTTTATAAACTGCAGTCCATGAGCATATCCACAAAAGAGCAGATGAGTTATTACATCTGAAGATTACGGCCTCATAATTTTAGGCCATCATAATTATCACCATCAAATTGGAAAGTCTATAAACGTATTAATAAGTAGTTTTAAGTATTAAAAGGGCAAGGTGCTTTCGCTTAAAGAAAACGTTTGCACCCGTTAGACTGAGAATATTCAGAAACTCACGTTGCATCATTCATTCATAGTAATGATAATGTAATTTATTCAACACATTTATTATTACTATTACTGTTCAGTCAATTCGTTTAACTTACTCAAAAGTCGGCAGTTTTTGTAGTGTATTTGTTGAAATGACAATTAAGTATGTCTATTTTATACACACAATGCATCAGACCCGTGTCACTATGATAAATCAGAACTGACCAAGGACCTGGAAGTAGTGAGAGGTGGATAGTAAATACCTGACCCAGATTATGACCTCTATAATTAATAAAATAGATTTTTTCCTTTTTTGTAAAGATTTTTTTTTTGACACTAATTCGAATAAAGTATTTTATATTAAAATATTATTATTTATTACAAATAATATATAAATAAAATTATCGGAAAATGGTATTAAGTTAAAAAAAAAAAAAAAATATTATTCTTTAATATATCGTGTAAATTGCTTGAGAGAAGAAATAGGTATATTTTAATTTAAAAAATATGGTGAGATAATATAAATTACAGGTCCGATACCAGATTTGTTTTTATTTATGTACCTAAGTAATTACCAATAATAATTCATTAAACAAAATGATAATGTATGTTTATATTATTACTTGCTAAATACTAACATATAGATATACTTATGCAAATTGTGCAATAAAGATAATATTTGCATACTTAATAATAAAATATTGAAAAGAGGTATGCAATATTTGAAGAGAGGCAGAGATATTTAAAGCTCTACAATTTAGTCTATGTTTAAATGCTACCACCTGATTTATTGGCATGGGATCGGCACGGTAAAATATTTTCATAGCAATAGGTATAGGCACTCGTATTTTGTCTCAGTACCGAGCGCCTGATATTTCTATAAAATTTACCGCACCGCTTCCACGCCGTTAAGGCCAGGAAAGGTCTTTAGTTTTATGTAATACTAGCCTCTCCCTGCGGTTTTAAAAGTTAATGCTCCGCTCCAGAAACGCCTAAGAGTTGTTGTGGCACGTTGTATGTTGTATGTAATTTAGTTACACAAAGAATTATACGTACAATTCCGACTTTTAAATTCGAAAAGATTCGCGTTTAAACAAATAACCAAATCTTTTCCCTTATTATATTGCTAGGTTTTTAAAAAATGTGCAAGTAATTATTATCCAAGGAAACTTAGTCAAACACGCTGTATAAATGCATTTTGCTTTGAAGGTGGATAGAAATTTTATTTGTTTACGCGCGCGCTGCGCTGTGTGTAAATCCGATGAAATTTTTTTCACATGTACCGTCGACGAATTGGTGTACGGAAAAACCTAAACTGGTTTATGTTACACTATGTTGTTGTAATTTTTGTAAGATTATATTGTAAGTGATTTTAATAATAAATAATAAATAAATAATAAGAAATATTTTTTATACAAGGAAATTTCTTCATCTATAGGCACTAGTTTGTCCGCTTGACTCTGGGTTTTTCTTTGTTGTAGCGACAGGTTGCTTGGGGAATTACATTCGCACATTCTCATTGGCATACCACGGTAATTGCTAAAATTAATTGAATTATATATTATTATGTCTTAGCCATATCGTAGATTTACCAACTTCGTGAAATGTTTGAGAATTTCGTGAAATGGTTGTATTTCATGAATGTTTTACTGTCTATTGGCCATTGTCTGGCTGGATCGTAAAAGAGTGTCCATGTTACGTAAAGTGTGAATAATTGTAAAATTATTGATATACCTGTAATTATTAATAATTATTTACTTTATGATTTGCTTAATGTGATTACAAAATTGTTTTTTTCTCTTTTACTCGTATTTTATTTTGTCAACTACAACTACTGCCTACTACTACCTACCTACTACTACAAGAGATCACTGATTCGAGTCGTAGTTGGTCACAATACTAACCTATCCTAATCAACTCATAAGGCCAAAATTTAAAAAACTCTGCCTGTCGATGCTCGATTGAACAGAAACACGCTAAGCTTACGTTATTTTTGAAAATATATTATTTTTATCGGTATTGAGATTAAATTTAAAAAAATCACCGAAAGAAAAATTAATACTTTTACCTAGCTCTTTAGTAAAATTTATAATTACTAGTGATTATAAATAATTTCCAATTTATCACATTCACCGTAACATCCATACAACTTTGCTCGGTAATTGCGTGACTTTGCATCTAGTACTAGGGAACCTTCTCATCGTAAATTCCTACTGTGTTATCACTTTCCTGCTTACTTATTAACAAAATTGACGACCGGATGGTAGAGTGGGTAGTGTACCTGCCTGCGACGGGGTAGTGTACTGCGGGGTTTGTCTTAGTCTGGGTGTTTCTATGTATAATAAGAATGTATTTACAAAATAAAAGTATAGGTATATGTATTAGTATCAGTTATTCTAGTACCCATAGTACAAGCTCTGCTTAGTTTGGGACTAGATGGCGTTGTTTGTGAGTTGTAATATTTATTATTTATTATTAATCATTTACATTTTAACTGGAGAAACAACAACAATGAGGCATGCACACTGACAATATTATCCGCTATGACTAGAAAAAGCACCACAAACACGTATCAAAGTGCGAAATATTGACAATAATATTGTAGTAATTATTACATGTGATTTCGAAAGCCAACTGCCCCTGATGACTACCAAAAGTGTGCCATTTTTATACACATTTTAAGCAACTTATCGAGATACGTTTAATTCCTGCCAGAATTGGCGCATTTCTGCAATACCTTTTTAAATGTATTTAAAACCGTTTTATTTTGTATTGTTCATATCATATCACCGCCATATGGAGTATATTTCAAAACGGCACAAGCTATGTAGCACATTAATAGATTATGGGCACTTATAACAAAGCCAACTAGTCGGAGACTTCAAAACTAATCTGGTACATTTCATTACTCTTACATTTAACCTGCTAATAAATAATATCGTTTCTTGACTGAGTTCAGAGTCACATGAGGAATAATATTCGTAGTGCTCAGACGTCCCAATCCATGGAATGTTTTTCGGATTGTAATTGTTTGTGGATTATGATAGTGACCAAAACAGACTTAATAACCTAAGCACCTAAAACCGAGATAGGTCAAACGCACTTTGCTGTAGGACACTACGAAAATGTGTTCGCAGCGTAGCAAGCGCTAAGAATGGAGATGCGCTAAGTGGTAGACACTACGCTACTAGGAAAATGTGTACGCAGCGTAGCAAGCGCTAGGAATGGAGATGCGCTACGTGGTAGACACTACGCTACTAGGAAAATGTGTACGCAGCATAACAAGCGCTAAGACGGGAGATACGCTACGTGGTAGACACTACGCTACTAGGAAAATGTGTACGCAGCGTAGCAAGCGCTAAGACGGGAGATGCGCTACGTGGTAGACACTACGCTACTAGGCAAATGTGTACGCAGCGTAGCGAGCGCTACGTGATAGACACTTACGCCACTACGACCATAGACGCGTCACACTGCAAGAATACCGATGTAAATAATAAAATATGTTTTTATAAAACTATCCTGTATGTAAATAAAATTAGGCAACTGATGTTTTAGAGATTTGTTTATTATCACTCTAGATGCAAACTTTTATATAATTGTTGTTTGCAAATCAGGGTTATTAAACGCAAGCAAAATAAACCGTTACTAATTTTAAATTGCCTATTTTATCAATCTCTCAGTGATCTTGTGTTGTTAAAAGTTACAATGTATTGAAAGAAGAAAACAAACCTAGGATTTTAAAGTGTATTATGATGCAAATTGGTTTGGCAGTTATCTGATAAAACACACTTCCGATCTGTAGGGATATAAATAGGTAAATAGTAAAGCTATTCATATATTCAATGTTGTTTCGACATACTAACAAGAGAACTAGTTAGGCCAACTTCAAAGACGCAAAATAGTTGATTTGTTGTATACATAGAGAGTAGAGGCTTTATTTTTAAAGCACAATCAGTAAAGTGTTTATTTCCTGAATGTTCTTTTTTTTGTTATCCTGTACTGTCCCACTACTGGGCAAATG
Source organism: Hypena proboscidalis (assembly GCA_905147285.1). Lineage (NCBI taxonomy): Eukaryota > Metazoa > Arthropoda > Insecta > Lepidoptera > Erebidae > Hypena > Hypena proboscidalis. The sequence continues at coordinate 15,510,276 of LR990131.1, forward strand.
CCTCCCAAAACGTTTCTAGTCCCCTCTGTCTTCTGCAGTTTCCTGAATGTTCATTTAGTCTGGAAAATAATATGAGTTTAGTATTATTTTACGACAAGAATCACTTTACCTCAGTTTTTGGGCACAAACAAAATGAATTAGGCAATGTAAGAAGTGCTTTCTATGAAAATAGATCTCTATCAACAGTGCTTTCTATGGACTGAGATATCTACGAACAATAGATAGATAGATTGATAAAACTTTTTTTGTGCATACAACATAGGATGTATATTTTGTACGAACGTTTAAATAACAATATATTTATGCACTAGGGGCGGCCTTATCGTTTAACGCGATCTTCCAGGAACAATGTATTCTATCAATAAAATTTTCGGGGAAACGTGTTGTCTACGAATATAGATTTCTATGAGCAGTGCTTTCTGTATGTAGTAGAGTTGTTCGATGGTATTTCTGTAGGTATTACGTTCCAAATGATTAAAGTTTGATCACAGGTCATAACAGGTCAGGTCATAACATAATATAAATATATATCAAATCTTTATCATTATACGTATATCATGTAGGCATTCAGTTTGGGAACTAATGTTTCAAATTTTAAATGGAAGAACTATTATACCTAACTACGTAACTTTGACCCTGTCGACTCGAGACGTGGAAGTGATATTTAATATTATCTGTTTAAGCACAACAAAGATTTCGTATAAACTAAAACTAAAGGAGGTAAAATTATTAATTATTAGGAATAAACAAACATTTTATTTCAAAAAAGAGGAGGAGGTTCTCAACTCAAATGTCCTTTTTTGATTGTTTCCCGAATAGGTACTCGAAGATGCCTGGACCGATTTGAAAAAATATTTATTGTCTGAAAGAGTACTGTTGTCATTTGATCCAATTCTCATTAAATCACGATCTAATGAAGGGGCGAAGGGAGAAATTGAGGCCAATCCTTAAATTTTAAAGGCTTCTATATTGTTTTTCTTATATTACATAAAGCCACTCGGATGTTTGCATCTAGCAGTCAGCATTTCAGCTTTAACGAGTACAGGGATAATTCCTTAAATACTGCCGTTTACTGTATTCTTTCAAGTTATATGAGGCGAGACGTTAAATATTACTGAAATATTTATTATTATTTAAAACTTTATACATACAATAACATAACATATAATTAAATAATATCGAAAAATTCTTTTTAAAAGACATATTCCCAAATGTTCTGGGAATTCAAATTTGGGTAGTTTATCAATCCTTTCGCAATCTCGATAAGGATAACTTGTCTTGATCACTGAAATAAAATCACAGTGATAAAATTTTCAAGATAAGATAATGACGCAAATCACAGCAGGTATGGGTTGAAATTCGAGTAATTAAAATTGAAAATAATTTATTAAAATGGATTTCGGCGTAAACTTTATGAAAGGTCTGTATTTTATAAAATCTGAGTACAGGAACGAAATAGGCAGTACCGGACTGATCTGACCAACTTACCTATTTACTATAGGTACTACAGTATCAAATAAGAAATTACTTTAAAATTACCAAACACAAGCTACAAAACATTGTTTAATTACTGGCAGAATGCGATTACAAAAAAATAGATCAACCCTGCTTCAGTAAAGTACCTGTATTAAATTTAATGTGGTTGCATTTAATCTAAACCTGGGTGAGGTATTACCCCTTAAAATTAAGAGATAGGTAGGTATCTTAGGAAACTTGGATGTGGTGGTCCTACAATTTAACCATTAAATTTATAAGATCCTATAACTCTAATTTCCAATGTAAAGGTAGTATTTGCTACCTGTAATAAATTACCCGATCAAACTAGATAGGCCATAAATAATAATTGAATAGATATCGTTTGATTGTGGATGTAGATAATTTGTAAACAATCTGTTGTTAGCACAATAATTAGTACGGCAATCGCAGCGAATGAAAATACATTCATTACTGAAGACAATTAACAAAGCTGTTTTGGATTTTCCTCTTTGGAATGTGTGAATGCTGATCTCCAAACAGACGCGGTCTCTCATCGACTTGTGATAGTATTAGATTCAGTAAATTTTAGTACATCATAATGATTAAATTTTGAAATTATATTTAGTGGTAGTGCAACAAAAAATACCCTTTGTGATTCATTATGTTTAGTGAATGTCGAAATAGTGAAAGGAGGACATTATGTGCTGTCGACGAATATTTTTAGGATTTGCGTATTGCTTTAATTGGATATCTATTCTAAATGGATTTCAGGTATTTCATCTCTAATATTATGTGACGTCATTCTATTAATATCTCGTTTGTCTTGGTGCTAAATATTATGCAGATGCAGAATTTGCGGTGTAATTATTTAATACACCAGATGTAATAAATAGTTATATGTTTTGATAAAACACCGCCTAATATATTGTAGTTAACAATGATTTATAATTATAAATAAATATCTGCTTTTTCGACTAATAAAGCAACTTTAACACAAAAAAAAATGTACACAAATTAAAGACACGCCAAATTAAATGTTATTTTGCTTTAAGTGTGTGGTGATTTGTAATTTTGCGTTTAATTTAGCACAGAAGTAATGCACTAACATTATGACGCTCTGACGACATAAAATTAAAATATTATTTCTTCTTTCTATTCATGACGAACTATGAGTGTCACAGTAGTTAGAATAAAGTAAACTGGTCAGGTGCCAAACAAAGATAAATAATAAACAGTTTTATTTATTTATATCATCTGATTGCGCCAACGCAATCAGATGATATAAATATGTCTCCAGTTTCTTCGTTTCCTTCAATTAGGTACAAGTGCCCGGTCTCCACCAATGTTTTTTGTTTTCTGATCAAACACACCACTAGTGTCCGCTTTGATGAAAACGGTGCCGTAATCATAGAATAAAAGGGATCCTGAATCTAAATGTGCCTTGATTCCTGGCTCGTATCTCTTTGTCTCGAATGTTAACTCATTTTAATGCGTTCTTTGAAGATCCTTATAAATCAATGGTTATACAACCCAGGTGTTAAATCAATACAAATAAATAAAATTGAATTTTAGTTAAGGTAATGTCAAAATAACAATGATTTTCAAGCTTAATATTGTTTGTTATTTGCACTCATAGTTATTTATGATACACGATACCTTTGCCTAAAATTCAGTTTTTACATTTTTTGTCTGTCTTTCTGTTTGTATCGGCTTATTTTCTGAACGGACGATTAATCAGAAAATTGAAGATGCATGTAACTGCTTACAAGGCGCGTAATTTACCATGCATACGAAACCGCAGGAGAAAGTTAGTTTGTTTGTTTGATATCGCTATTCTTGAGAAGTACTGGTTGTATTTTGATAATTCTTTATGTGTTTGATAGTCTAACTCTCAATACAGGTCTTAAGATATTTAACATTACCCTATAAACCGAACCCTATAGACCCTATAAAAAGACATCAACGCCTAACCTGACGTCTTATCAGGGAAAATGATTGGGAAGCCTATTATGGAACCTTAAGGTACCGGGTTTTGTGATCGTTGTAGGCAATAACTAGAGATTTAATAACCAAGCTATAATATTTATGGTATATATACCTATCATGAAGCTTATCTACTGTTCTAACAAAATCATTAACACTCATTGTGATCGCAACGTGTATGAAGGGCCAACAACGGACTTTTATGATCTTTCTAGGTGCCAGCCTTCACCTACGATCTCCTCAATCCTTTGAACGGGGAGGTAGACGTGTGGCATCAGCGAGACGCCAGGGTTGCCATTCGACCCGACCAGCGCCTGGCTTGCGAGAAACCTAACATCTATTTTTGTGAGGTGAGCCATTGCTATGATGGAAGATTTTTTTATTTATAGAAGCGATGTATGGAGCGTTCGGACGTGTAGTCCACCTGATGGTAATTGGCCCATAGACATCAACAATGCACAAAAGCAGATTGTAGATGCGTCGCTTTATATGAGTACTTCGGTGAGGCATACCTCATGTACCAGTAATTTCTAGGCCTGGTCTCAAAACCAAAGCGGAACACAGTAGTGTTCACTACTGTTTGCCTACAGGTGAAAGGTTTAGACGGTGATGCTTCCACCCTCAAGCTCGTTTACAAGAGCTCTACCACCATTAAAAGATGTTCAAAACTTTCGGTAATGATCTAGCAAAACCGCTTAAATATGTGTTTCTTTGAATTTAAAAATTTGTTATAACCATCTGGTTGGGCGACAGAACTTATTTGCAGTAATGCCCGCGATAAATGCGTAAGCTAGCTTTGTCCGATGTCCAGTAGACTTACCGAAGAATACGGCAAATCAATTATTCAATTCATTCAGTTGCTCCAGACTTCATCGTAAAATGATCATTAAACGCTGATAATTCTGTACTTGTATAGGGCATTAATTCTAAGCTATTATGCCTTTTTTTTCAGATATCTGCGCAATACCCATAATTTAAAAAAATATTTTATACAATATATTAAAACTCGGGCAACATAAAATTATTATAACGTAGCATTGAACTCATATAAACCTATATTTCAAGACATTCAATAAGTGAGTAGGTGAACGAGAATAACAACAAGATGATTGATAGATAGACAAGCAATTTCACTCATAAATGTAATGATGAATCAATAAAGTAGAGACAAAGTCCACCATACAAAGTTGCTCATTAACCTTATCATTGCGCACAATCAGTGCCAATAAAAACGCCTTAGTGCTATAACTGGGCAATGCGCCAACTAATATTTTTGAGACCTTAAAAGCATTAAGAAACTGCATGCATACTTAACTTAACACCAAACGCAAATATGACTATAATTATTTATATATCACTATAATTATAATACGAAGCGACTAACTACCATTCGGATTCCCCAATACAATGGGCAATGTTAAAGTTAACAGACCGGAGTGCCGAGTTTTAGGTGCACCTGCGTGCGGAGAAGTGCGCAAGTCTACATCGCATAGGGCGTCAAGTAATTTGTTTTGCCCAGGGCAATCGCCTGGTTAGACCGTGTTCATAATCTAGAAAATATTAAACTAACCGACAAAGTGTACTCAATATTATAGTTGACTCTACTGCCACAGGAAAATTTATTTGCAACTAATATATCTACTTATATAAGTCAATATCTACATGTAAACATAATATAAGTAAACATAGAACATTTTTTAATTTCAGGAGCCACCAGAAACTGTACCCGGTGACGCGAAGAAGACCTGCAACTACCGTAATCGTGACTACCACGAGCAAGTATTCCGATGGGTGGCCGGTCGAGGATGCCTGTTCTACACCCCAGACTTCCTCTACGTGGCTGGCAATAACACTATCGACCTGAGTGCTGCCTGCCTGTACGAAAACCTGTTAGCACCATGCTTGGAGATCGTTAGTTATATTAATCATTCGATTTATGAATTCAAAATACAATTTCATATTCAGATAGACTCCTAATTCAATATTGGATTTTAAAATTGCATCCAAATCCAAAATCTTGATCTCCATTGATTGGTCTAATGAACCATTAGACTTATTAACCCCGCGAATTTGCTCTATATTATCCTGAATGACCTAAGCGCTGCAAGCGATAAAGATTTCAATTTAAAATAACATCGAAAGGTTCTGCCAACACTAGACTAAGTTTTCAGTTTATAAGAATTTGTAGCCGCATAGGAATTTATCAAAATCAACCTTGTTATAGTTATGGAATGATTACAGCGACGATGATAATCTTTGCGATATACATCATGTGAACTTGTGATTAGTTCTGTTTTCGATAACAATGTGTAGTAATCATCGTGTAACTGCGCTCATGAAGCCATGAATGTTGCAAGTGTTGCGTAGAATTCCAAACACAATAGATTTTTCATTCAAGCGTGTCTTTATCCATCACTGAACTTTTCATATTAAAACACTAGCTATCAGCATACATTTAACCTAAACGCCTTAAGTTTATTATTGTTCACGAGCTCGATACTATACTTGCAGTCCACTGCGGGGCCTTTAAAACCATTAAGCCTTTTAAAAGGTGCAATTGATGGTACCTATTATTATATCAATTGTCACATGTATTGACAGAAATCGGTTGCATGTTATTGATTTGAGAATGCAAACATGCATCCTAACACCATAAAACCAAATATGCTGGTAGTATATTAGGTTTTGCGGTCGTTGGCATCTAGGCAATTCCTCTTTCACGTATAAAAGAAAAATTCACTACTCCCTAATAACAGAGGGCCTTAGTCACCTTAGTTACAGTATGGTAAATAACCATTTATTTATTTATTTATTTAACACTTTATTGTACACAAAAGATTACACATGAATAAACATATTAAAGTAAGAGTATACAAAAGGCGAGCTTAACTCAGTGCTTGAGTTCTCTTCCAGCAAACTTAAACCATAATAAACTTTAGGCCGATAACGATAACTTACTAAACATTTTTCTATTCTTCTCCGATTGGCAGGCCAAAGAAGATGGGACATGTGGTTGCTACCCATTTGATCCTGGTCTTGAAGAAGTCGCAGCGGTGGTGCGTGAAGCGATGGTCCCATCAGCTCAGGGCCGGTGGGAAAGATGCTTTTACGCGGCTCGAGATTGTTGCAGTCATTATATGAACGACGAACCTACGGCAACAGGTTAATTCTATAATATTTTACTCCTTCAATATAGCTGCAGAAATAGCAATCTTTAACATTTTTGTCAATTAGTCGATTTTGTGAAAATCATCTTTAGCAGATATTGCATGGTAAATACAATTAGTATTTAAAAAGGACCTATTACTATCTAGGTACTACTCCAAAAAATGTGTTTAGGTGGCGTTAACTTAAACTATGTTATTAGACTAATAAGGTATCCCATTCCCTACATTAAAATTTGAATGAACCTCTTATTATCAACCCTTAACTTTAGCTCATCATAAATATTTGATGTGTTATAGAGAATGTATGTAAAGCGACGTTCGACGGCTGGACATGTTGGAGACAAGCTGAAGCAGGCGTCCTCGCTGAAGAAGTTTGTTCCGAATTTGCTTATTCAAACTCAGGGCCTTCGTGTAACCGTATGTTTACTCTTAAATTATATTATATTCTTTCTTTGTATTTATACCTATTCAATGCTCTATTTGTGATATTATTTTTTAAATATTAAATTATTTTAAAAAATATCACTAATAGAGCATTAAATAGGTAATATAAACCAGGGATCATCTTAAAAACGACGCCACCAGGAATCCACTAGAGAGTTCTAGAGGATTCTTAATTTGGAATATTTTCTTTACCCTATTCAGCGAAACAGTAGGCAAAAATACTTTTTACAGTTCATATTAAAATGGATTTACAAAAAATATCGGATTAATTTTGAAAACTTACCTTAAACTCTAGATTTCAGTAACAAGCAATGCCACGAGAACAGTACATGGGAGGCTCATACAGACTACACCACTTGTGGCGTCCCCCCTCGACTCCTGCGAAGATACAGGTTCCATATCGCCATGTTGTCGTTCTCCATCGCCTCCTGTGTTCCTGCTGTGTTTATATTCTTCTTCTATAAGAGACTGCGGATTACAAGAGTGATTCTGCACAGGAATCTACTTATTGCTATCATCGTTCGGAATATTTTTGTCATCGTCAGCAGAAGTGAGGTGAGTGAAAACATTCAATATCAAGCCTGTCGATTACCAAAACGTTTATATTCAGAGGAGTTAACCTTGCTCGACCTATTTCACAACCTGGTCTTTCTCCGGACGTATTCATTGATAATAATCCACCAATTCATTACATATTTGAGGAAGGGCAGATAGAGTGCATCTTTGTCAATACTTAAACTTTAATATTGTCTGCGTATTTGGCTAATGCCTGTTAAGATTAGCCAATTCGACCAGAATTCGGTTGTGAGACCATTACTAGTATTTTTATTAAAACTGACGTGAGTTTGCAACATTATTCAAATTTGCGCGCCTGAGTCGCAGTGCAAGACTGGCTGCGTCTCAGGCGCGACGTATCGCACTCTCTTGAAAATGCCTAGAAGTATAGGTGAAACCGCGGTCGACTAAATAGACCAACATTACGTGAGTAACACCCGTATTTCATAATTTGAATAACCATTACTAGTATTAAAAATCCCTTGTATAAAAAAGTCCCATAATCTTGCTTGCAGGTGTACATAGATGAACTAACAAGCACAGGTGAGACAGTGATGTCAGCTCACGACTTAGGGTGCAGACTTCTGGCTTTTGCTGAACGGTTCACGGGAAATGGTGTGTTTGTGTGCATGCTCGTTGAAGGCGTGTACCTGCATCGGACCATTGTGACTGTGTTCAGGCAGAAGCTGAGGATTCGGCTGCTGTATGGTGTTGGATTTGGTAAGTTGTGGTACCTTCCCTTACAAACAGATAAGGTAATATAGTACCTACCCTTAAAAATAGATAAGGTAATAGTACTACAATGCAGATGAAGGATACTATTCTAGAAATGGTGAGGTTATAATTTAGCTTATTTGGATTTGTCGACTACGATTACTTACTGCTCCATTTATTGAATTAACTATTATTCGACATACTTTGAGGGTAAAATAACCTTGTTGGATTGAGTTGAGTGGTTTCTCGTATAAAATTTTCATCACGAACTTAGGGGGATAACACTTACAAGTAGAGTTCACGGCTCTAGCAGATGACACGGAGTACGACTTGTATAGAAAAGAAGACTTCTTCACGGGGCGAAGTAGACTACCTATACCCATATACCAAAAAGCCCATAGGCAGACCTTGCTCTGTACGTTTATTCTTTCTTAGGTTTAAACTCTAATATAAATAAGAAAAATCCAAATTTATTTACGGTAAGAAATGTAAAACAACGTTGCTTGTATATGAGTCATAATAATAGATTAGATTTTATCGATGTAAGTATTAAACTGCAACTATGTATGTTCGTGTAAATAAATAAAAACCCGGTCAAATACGATTCAAACTTTATCAATGTCCGGGCAATTTTGTGCGATGAATAAATTGGCAAAATTAATAAAATGTTCTTCTTCTTCTTCTGCCTCGCCTTATCCTGTTACGCGTAGTCGGCTTCCCTATATAATCATGCGGCGCAATTTATTTCTTTCCTGAACGTCTTGTTCTTGAAGCCCCAACACCTTCATGTCCCTTTAGACATCTAGCTGTCATCCAAGTTATTTGGGGTCTCCTTCTACCTCTATTTTTTGTATTATTTAATTGTTATTTAACAAATCTAATCAACAAACTAACAGTTTCTAATACATAGCTGTTCACCAACAGTGATAGCCCTCGCGCCAGCCATTGCTTGGGCTGCAGTAATGGCGGTTCACAACGACCATTCCTGCTGGATCGTCTACACCGTGGATCACATACAGTGGATCTTGGACGCGCCAAGGATCGCCATACTTCTGATCAATACTGGACTCTTCATAGACGTCATGCGAGTACTGCTGACCAAGATCAGGAATGCCGAGAATGCTAATCAATTGTAAGTGAAAAGAAAGATTTTTTGTTTGTTACAGGCTCAAAAACTACGTAGGTACCAATATTACCTATGGAAATCTATGTTCTTTTATTAGCAAGTATAGGCACGCAAAGACAAAGCGGCCTGTTCCTTGTTCCTATATCTAATAGGTTATCGAATCGATGGATATTACACAACAGGCCTTCAGAATATTCTTAGCGCATTTATACCTAACTTCATTGAGAAACATAATAATATTATATTCCAGAAGTTATTTATAAATTTTTAGTAAAAAATACTGTACTTTGCGTGTAAAATATTCATTTCTGTTGTTACTTTATGATTATATAATTTTAAATTTTGACATTGATATTAATAATTGACTTGTAATTCTGGAACAAAATTAATTGAACTGCATGTGGAAGAGGCTGACATTTAGATAAGCAGCTGATAAATAGAGAGCATGGTTGGACTGGCCTTAAAGGAGTCGGATCCAAGCACCGTAGGTCAGGCCCAAGAAGAACCCGCTAAGTCACGCACAAGGTGGGCCCGGCTGGCGATCGCCACCCTCAATGTTTGGCCAGTCCGACTCTGATGGAGGGTGTCTTACGTTTATGTACATTTATTTAATAATTGGGTTCCAGGAGCACAGCTAAAGCGACACTGTTCCTGATGCCTCTATTTGGCACACAATTTTTGCTGACAGCGTTTCGCCCAAACACCTCCAATTGCTCCGCAGAACAAGCATACTACTACATAGCTTATGCAGTGGAAGGGATCCAAGGATTCTTAGTAGCTTTGCTCTATTGCTACGTTAATAAAGAGGTAAGAGTATAATGTTGCTGTATTCATAAAACTTTACAGATCACCCTGAAAATTTGTTGAAAATATAGCCTATTGAAATTTCCTAGGTAAATTATAATTGTAAAATGTGTATAAAATTACGTGTATATGTGTGTAAAACTACATCAAATACACGAATCAGATTATAGGCACAAATAAAACGTATAGCTTCCTAATACAGTGGAACATCTTTGAAAAAAAATGTAGTATAGTGATATTATGTTTCCTCTGACTAAGTGAAGTGATTAAAAGCAATAAAAGTTCAATTATGTTGTATCTTCATCCCACGCATCGAAACCAAAGTTTAGATTTTTCAGAAGAACAAACATTTTTGAGGATACAAAAATTGTAATAAAAAACGTTTTTAAATACTTATCAAAAAGAAAAATGTAAGTAATATTTATTTGGATGAATATGGTACATAATAGGTGACTTAAACTAATTACACAGTATCATCATATTCTGCCAATCAAAGCGTGCAAATATTAGTAGGTATATAAAATTTTAATAATTATGATAAGCTGCTTATCTAAATGTCAGCCTCTTCCACATGCAGTTCAATTAATTTTGTTCCAGAATTACAAGTCAATTATTAATATCAATGTCAAAATAGTAAAGTAACAACAGAAATGAATATTTTACACGCAAAGTACAGTATTTTTTACTAAAAATAACTCGGTTACGAAACGCTATGGTTTCGATGTCTACCCACATATTATCAAAATATGATGAAAACCAGTTTATAACATTACATAAAAACACGCTTATATATTACCCAGAAGGGTGTGGCAGAGGTATACAACACCCACATTTCACCTGTTATGTTTAGGTCCCATGGGATAGGGAAATGTTCACAAATAACACTTTGCTCGACCCGGGAATCGAGCCCGAGACCTTACGGTGAGAGGAGTATACGCTAACAAATAGACCATCGAGCAAAAAAAAATATAAAATTTACAAATATACAAAAATAAGTTAAAAATGCAACATCTGTAAGCAACGGTTTTAATTGGCTAAGATCTCTTCTGATATTTTACATTCAATTCGAAATTTCAAATTCGATGTGCGGGCTGTTACACTTAAAATAATTTAATAATAAAAAAATCAAATTAAAAGAAGAAAATATATTATAGAGTCATTTGACAATATAATTTCACTATAAGAAAGCTGTAGGTTAACTTTTTATATTCCATTCTAGTACCTGCGTCTTTCCATCTTACCATCTGGTAACGCAATTTTAATTTCAGGTACACACATTAATCAAATCAACATACAACAAAACAGAGAATGCAGTAGTGTCAATAATTCGGGGTGATTCGTCTTATCCACGACGCAGCGCGGGACCCAGTACTGAAAGACGCATAACGTGTAGTACGGCCCTGCCTTCTAATCAAGTTGACAATTCAAAAGAACAATACGCTGTCCTAAGACCTAATCTTCACGTAGCAGAAATAATATCCATACAAGCCAGCGAACGCCTCGCCGAGATCTTAGAGCCAGTGTACGAAACAATACAAAATGGTGTCGTCAACGAGAGTTATGATTCTCTAGAAAGATCGGACAATGACTCGGGCTTCATACCTAATGGCAATAAAGTGGAAGAATACTACGGTTTTACGAACGCGTCCAGCATATCCATTGATTGTCAAGATTGGATAAGATGCGTTTCTTCACCGCCCAGCAGCGTATACAATAACTCACTGAACGATTATGAGGTTAAATATTTAGAGAAGAAATTCCCTAATCATCCAAAACTGCCTCGAACAGTAAGAGCTGATCCTAAATGTTCTAATTATCCTGAACGTAGAGTTACCCCAGTACTGAATGAAGAAATTAAGAAAGCGCCGGCACTAAATGAAGAAATAAAGAAAGCCCCTGAACCAGTACCTGAACATCAACCTATTGCCGAATTATATAACGAGAATGAAGATGGTGAGAACATGCTTGAAGAAATAATGCAATACATAGAAATAACAGAAAAGAAATTGCCTATTGATCCCAAAAGTCTGTGTCCGAATCGAAAAGATGACGACAAAATAATATTTGTTGAAGAAGAATGAACTAAATACGTTTAAATGTTTACTTATGCAAGTTAAACTAAACGTCTTAGGTAACTAAATATTTTGTTAATCTCGTAAACGAAATTTTACGTTAATATTTTTATATATTAATTCAGGAATCGGTAAGACCGACTCAATTACTTTGCAGGTATTCCAGTGTTTTATGAAAGTAATAAAAATAAAATTGATATTATTAATCATTGTTTAAAGCCATTTAAAACAACAACGGCTACAAAAACATAGGTTTGTTGATTAACTATCTGTGGCTTCATATTGTAGGTAAAATAAGTTATTTTTTTACATAATATAATATATATGTACTTTTATTTAAAAAGTGTAAATTATGCGCAATTATATAGCTATTAGCAGTATAAGCTTTCTTAAATAAGGTGTAATCATCGTACTATAAAATAAATGTTAAATTAGCCTTAGCCTTGAGAATTCAATAATTATATTTGTAATAATAAAACGCTCATACCAAACATTTGAATTAATTACGTACACCGTCCTAGCTTTCGCAATATCCCATACCCTATTTCGGCACACCTCAGCTGCCTGCTGGAAAACATTAATTGACCTGTCAACTTGTACAGATCTAGATCCTTTCGAACGTACAAAGTTACAAAAGTGTGTGTGCCACATATTCACGCACAGTTGGCCGCGAGATCTTTGACTGTTACCAAGTTACCTTCGAAATAGTGATACATAATGTGGTCTAAGTTGTTGCTTGGGTTAATTTTATGTTGGGGTGTGCGAAGTTTCCCGGACGGGGCCCCGATCGACACTTGCGTGAAGAAGCGCCTCAATGAACCCAATCACGGCCAGCACAGGTCACAACCCTTGTCCACTCTACCGTACAGGGTGTACGCATCGGCTCTGGCTTACGCACCAAATACTCCGGTTACAGGTATGTGGTATCATTTATTTTGTTTTAAGTTATTTTAAATAGGTATTACACGTTTATTTATTTTAAAATATTACAAAATTTGGGGTATTCACAACGCAATTTACCTACATATTTTACTTTTATTTGCTTATTTCATATTGCCTGATAAATTCAATTCTACCGGGATCAACGTGATAACCATGGTTTTTATGTGTATTTTTTATCTGTTTTTCAGAATGTTTATTAATTTGTATTAATTATTTGAAAATAACCATAGACAGATAATGTTAGGCGAAGTTGCGTGCGAGCGAATGATTGTTGCTAAGTAAAGTGATCATACATTTGGGATCGGGCGGGATACCTAGTAAATATTGTTTACCCCAACTTGCCTAATCTAACATACTCATAACATACTCTCTATCGATGTCTCATCAAATCAAAAAATCGGGACTAATAATAAATACCAAGTGACTGCCTAAAGGTGCGTGCAGGAAAGCACGATAAGTATGTAATAGCTAACTTCAAACCAAGGTAATGAATAGATACGTGCAAAAATTTGTAATGCCTTCTGAATAATTATGTAAACACCAAATCTAGGATTTCAAAATACAACGTTTCTGTAATTACACAAAGTAATTGATGAAATACCTAGGCACCAACAAATATTACTCGTTTCACAAGACGTGAGATACAGTAATCAAATATGCACATATTTTATATTTTTGTTTTTTTAATGTCTTTAATAAACTAGACACCACAATGCATATGTAAAAAAATGATTAACTAATAACTAATTGATATAGAGCGGATGTACGATACCGAGATTTGTCGATAAGAGCACTACTTAGTAAGTTCATTGATAAAATCTAAGGTAGGCCGCCATAGGTGAGTGCGCAATCACCAGTTCGGTTGCCCAACACATGTGTATGGCATTGTAGGTCAAGCGGCCCATGGTGGTCAGACCGGTTTTACCCTAGTCTAGCGAGGGTATGAAAGAAACCGTGATAATATTCCCATGGGTTTTAAAAGGGTAAATAAAGTGCAGTATCTCCTCGGTAGGAAATCTGGTTCGAGGTATTGTTATCTTCTGTCCGTGCCTGCCTATATTCATGAATAAGATTCTTGCACTCCCCTAAAATGACTGTTTTTTGCTAAAGCTGCTATGAACAATTGATAGAACTCTTCGTGAACTGGCCTGTTAAAATAAGTATGCTCGAGACGCGACATTATAGGTAGGTATATGGCGAGCATGTATGACGTGATGTATGAATGTTGAAGAAGTAAATGAGATATGTAAGGAGCACATAACGTGCCATCTTTGCCTTCCTCTGTGGGATAAAGGCGTGATTTTAGTTAGTTCGTGACTATAATATATATGGCCTTAGTTTCCTTTGAGTCTTTAACTAACAGGTGTACTGGGATATAGTGGGTACTGCGGAGAAAAGACAGATGTGTTTTCTGCACTAAATTAGTCATTACAATAAAGTTAAAAAATAACCGCCTCTTATAAATTTCAGTTACAATAGAAGGAGCGGAGCCATTCAAAGGTTTCTTCCTTCAAGCCCGATCCGTGGATCAAGATGATTGGATTGGTTCATGGGAGCCCGCGCCCAACACCACCGTGCATCCGGAATGCGCTTCCATCACACATGCTGATCCTGAGTACAAGACCAGAGCTACGTTGCTTTGGAGAGCACCGCATAACGCACATGGCCGAGTTTATTTTACGTAAGTTGACTATAATAGATAACATAATAAAAGAGGCACACTGTGACCTTTGGAAGGCCCTTGGCTTTTTTTAGATTCTTTGGAATCCGAAAATGATAGATTTCTTCACTGGGCGCGCCTACGAATAGATAGATAAATGATGAGATAAAATCCGTTCGTGCTATCCGTATGTAACTATTATAGTTAGTGGCAATTTATTTCTGACTTTTAATTTTAGAGAGATTACTTCTCTTCCAATACAATAACTACCTTCGGTAATGAAACTACAAGAACCCGTCAAAATATAAATTTAATCTGCAGTTAATAAACAAACGGCCTGCAATGAAAGTCCAAAAATGCAGCGTGGCCAAGGAGAAGCACCAGTTTGGTCCCTTTAATAAGTACATGTGATACATCATTGGCTAGGTATTCTTATGCTGAACAAAGGTTAATATGACACCAAGTTCCAAATGTTAGTCCGTTTAAAACTATGCGTTCTCAAAAACTAGGAACTGCTGCCCCCTTAAACCGTTTCGCTTCTGTGGGCTGTAGCAAAGGTTAATTAACTTAAAACCTTTTCTGAAATATTAGTAAAACATATGAGGGAAATTTCTTAATAGCGAGCGAAATAACATGGAAATAACGAATTCCACGCGGACGAAGTCACTGCCGAAAGCTAGTCAGATAATAAAAATGAAAATATTGCAATAAATAACAACATTTCACACTAATAAATTAGCTGATAAATTTGGATTGTTGACGCAATTAATATAAATCAAAGGAAGATGGATTAATACAAATTACGGTTTTAATGACACCTGCGTCAGCCGCAACTAGTTAATAATTATAGATAATATTTTTATTTAATATACCTTTGACTTGTCCGACCAATTGATATCTAAATATAACCAGTATTATTTTCACTGCAGTATCTTTTTGCCTTTGAATCATTGCAATAACATTTTTGCAATAATTAGTCATTATTGAGCCATTTCAATGAATTTAACAAAGGTGCGTACCTACTGCATGATTTTTCATGTCGCTGAGCTAATGCTGGAAGGTACTACTCCTCAACGTTTTAGGAGTACGGGAAAAATATTTTAGTATAGGCACCTTATAGCCGTTTACTGTATTCTTTCAAGTTATATACAGATGAGGCGAGACGTTGAATATTACTCAAGTATTTCTTAATTTTAGTGCATCTTTTTGTAATTGATGTAGGTTTTTTTCTGGAAATTTATTTTTCAAGTCGGTTAAGAATTTAAGATAAATATACTAGGAATATTCCGTACAAAATACATTAATTACACCGTTACGTATTTAATACTGGTAGTGGACCTTAATACTTAAAGTCCTTATGCTACAATGGCTGCCTACGGAACCCTACATTGCGTGTGGCCCGACGCATGCTTGGCCGGTTTTTGATATTCTATTTTGATATCAAACTGTGGTTATCGCAGTAATTTAGGTAGATTGTAAAAATAATGTAAACAAACAGCATGAATGACGCGCCGCTTCAGCTTTTTGTCATTTTCCTTATTCGTAGGCATGTTTCGTTACCTACTGAAGATTATATTGCACGCAAATTAGGTACTTAGACAGGTAAGTATCTACTATCTATTACAACGTATCTTTCATGATATTCTACATAAACTCATTCAGCATAATCTTGATCTTACGAGTCAATAGTCAAAGTTTTCTAACCACCCGGCCCATTAGGTGGCTACATTAATTGCATTCTCGGGGAGCACTCAATTGCTCAGGGAGCAATTGTCAGGGCAGTTGGGGGATTCAAGGAGATGTGTCATTGATTACTGAGGAGCACATTGTGTTTCGCCATCCAGCATAATAATACTTGAATGGAAATGGAATGGTTCCATCTTTTTTTTTGTTAACCTCTTCATTGAATAAAAGCTGCTCAATATTCTATGATCTGAAACATTAAAGGCATTTAGTAACTACAGGTAGGTTATATCTAGGTACACAGAAAACGTGTTGGTATGTAAAGTGTTCTCGTTTCGACGCACCAACATATCATGTATGCTTGCAAAATTCCATGTCTTGGGACTATGAGAAATATTTCAAGTTTGTGGAATATGATTAATGACTAATAATGACTCAGCATTCCGATTTCTATATACCGGACCAAATTATTGAATAAATGAGGCTTAAATAGCTGTTAAACGATTGCCATACTTGGGTTTAGTTTAGTACCAAGACGTGATAATAGGGTCATCGACCCATGCCCTAATGCACTTCTCCTTTCACTGCAGCTCACAAATGGGCGAGTTGCGTAACTTCAATGATTTGTCATGAGATCAGGAGCTGACGTACACTGACCTTAAGATAAACTTTGCCTACGTCTAATATTATTATGTAAATCTATGAATGACGAATGTTTTTATGTCATGTTCCAGCTTATTTTTTAACTTAAACTCTGCAGTGCGTGACATAATATGCGATTATATTCACGTGTGGAGGCACACGTGGTACCTATTAAATCCAGTTGGCAACCGGTGAAAAGCAGTCACAACCGCACCCTGCTGTTTGTTCTTAATTAAGACCAACGACTTTAATAAATTGGCAATAAATGCAATAAATCTAGGTTTAATTAATAGGCGAATATAATCGTCAATCAAGTAGTCTATTGTATTTTATACACTTTTCGATAAACTAGCGTATCAAACAAATCTTTGCTGTAGGTAGGGAAGGCCCTATTTGTTTCGCATTGGTAATTTAAATGAACTAACCTTTCTAACCTAACCTATACCTATTTGTTCAATGCGATTGCATTTTTATTGTGAATAAAATTTAACCAAAAGTATGCAACCTTAAACTTAAATAAATGGCCAAGTGCGAGTCGGACTCGAGCACGAAGGGTTCCTTATCATTATCTATTAAAACGACAAAAATATCATGTCTGTTATTTGGCAGTCCATCCTAAATATTAATTTTATTTAAATTTTATTGTTATTTTTTAAAGTAAATATAACTAAAAAATCGGTGATTTTTTCAAGACGCTTAAACCTGTTGCCGTTATCAATATCAAGTAAAAACCAGCAAAAAAGAAAAACACGTTTGTTCTATGGGAAATTTTGTTAAATATGTATTATATTAGATTTTTGATAATTGTTAATATAGCGCCAACAGTTATACATCAATTGTGAATATTTCATCTGTCTAACTACCACGGTTCATGAGATAGTGTGGTCACAGCGCAACATTGTCTTAGTAACGGACAGCGCAGCATTGTCTTAGTAACAGGGTTCCGTTGGTACGGAACCCTAAATAAAGTAT
This sequence comes from Hypena proboscidalis, assembly GCA_905147285.1. Lineage (NCBI taxonomy): Eukaryota > Metazoa > Arthropoda > Insecta > Lepidoptera > Erebidae > Hypena > Hypena proboscidalis. The sequence continues at coordinate 15,528,516 of LR990131.1, forward strand.
GCAGCCAGCAAAAGCGACTCATATTATCTCATTATTAGAATTATCTTATTATTTAGATATTTTCAAAATATGAAATGCATTTCATTACATGAATATATTGTAAATATCGTATTCTAAAATATTCTACGTTTGCGTCTTTGTGATCCCGAAATAAATATTCCTTTATACGCGTCATTTTAGCATAAGGTTTCATTAAGATTTACTCCTCGGCGTGTATAAAAGTTCGAGAATGATCAACAACACGCTAGATATAATTCTAATGAGTCATTATCCTTGATATAATAAATAAATTACTTTATGGAGCAACACGACGGTCGTCCGGTGACTTGCACGATTCGTATGCAATGTACCTACTCACGGGTTTCGACACTACTTTTGGACATCAATCAATGATCAGCTATATGTTATCGATGTCGTAAGCTGTCAAATCAAAGGACAGATTTTTCTCAGGATGTTTTTATGGCATCGCATTTATTTCGAATTTATTAATTTATATTCTTCGACTATTTTAGAGCAACTGTGTGTAATTTTATTTAACTTCAAAGTTAAACTTATGCGTAAGTTACGTATGTTTCTGGTTTTATGTTGTTTAATTAATTTGGCTAAGAACTTAATAATTAACTAAACATTCATACGATGGCAAGAGACCGGACGGTATGTCATTGTTGCCATGGAAGATGGGTAGGCCTTTGGTGTGGGACACAACTTGCAACAAAGTTTGTACTGGAGCAGTGGCCACTTCCGAAGAGAACCTTATGCGGCGCAAATATAATAACCTCGTCGGTGATTTTGTATTTGAGCCGTTTGGGATCGAAACCTTAGGGACATGGGGTCCGAGCGCCAGGCTGCTTTTTAAAGAAATATGAAAAAGACTTATCGGTGCGACTCGTGACCAGAAGGCTGTTTTTTTTCTTAAAGAATAAGCATTGCCATACAACGGGGCAATGCTGTCAGCCTTCTGGGCACGATGTCGCCCTTTGACATCGATGCGGAGGAGTTTTTTGATGCTCTACAGATCTCTAGTTTTGTATATATCATGTTATATTTTATTGAAGGTGTATATATTATTGTATTATATAAATATTTAATTAAATAATTGTTAAAATTTAGTTCTAAATGTTGTCACTAAATGAATTCATATAATATATCAACATTTATTACTTCCAAGATTGAGTCGAGGGCCTAGCCATTAATGATAAGCATCATTGCAATATTAGCTGAATATTACGTACCTATATTTTAGAGCCGACACGCACCAGCACGTGCGCTTGCGCAATTCTCTATTCAATAACAAAAGATAAGAAGTCCCCACGAACATATTTCGAGGATAACTCTAAACTGGTTATACCCGCCACCATATCACACCTCCAGGTCAAGTGTCAGCTCATAGCATCGACATTTGTTAGGCATTCGAGAAACAAGCAGCTCATTTTCCTCCAGTGATTAGCGTAATTGAATATGAGATAATTAGAATACACTTAATCATAAGTGCGTGTGCCCGTGTAGATGCGTTATTGCGTTAGAAAATGTGTCAGTTACTGACAGGCTGTCAGCACATGCAAGAGTATGAACCAACCAAGTCAGGCGTATTGCACATAATCTTGGACTTATTAAGTCCTTTGTCTGAACACTTTCCCTACGAAACAAATCCTCGAGCCCTATCTACAACCAGCTGTAGGTTGAGAGATCAGTCAATATCCAGCAAGTAGATAATTACTTCGCAATCAATTAAGACGAACCAATAAGCTGTCTTAGAAATAAAGCTCTCACGTGAATAACCTGTTGCCAAGAAAAGAACACAAGAACGCTGTAGAATGTTATTGCACCAAAATCGATCGTTGTCGATCGCAGTGGTTCGCTCCTATTGACTCTTTTTAACGTCAAATGCATCGATCGACCCTTAGTTTATTATCCTCACATCAGCGTCCAATAGTCCATGATGCTTGATATTGATGAGGATATGCTTTGGAGGCCATCTTCAATAAATCAAATTCAGGGAAAATATTGCACATGCTCCTCGAAACTACGGGTTATTTTCAGCTTGCCGACTGATTGGAAAGCTGCGAATAACACGTAATTATTTTTTTCAGCTGTCCGTTTGCACCCACTTTCGTCATTCAAAGTCAGTCAGTCATTATTTAATTGTGTCAGGAATAATTAAAAAAAACCCCGCCTTCAATTAAAAAAAATGCATTAAAAAGTAAGAAATACTTAAATAATATTCAATGTCTGCCTCATCTGTTCTAACTTGAAAGAATACAGTGAACGGCCTTAAGGTGCCTTTATTTAAAGAATTATAGCCGTACTCCAACCGTTCAGCATCAGCTCAGTAACATAAAATTCTGACTGCTAGATGCAAATCGTATATTTGCATCTAACAGTCAGCAGCTTTAGGTAATATACAAAAAAACAGCCTTTAAAATTTGAGAGTTGCCCTCGATTTCTCTAGGATCTTATCATCAGATCGTGACCTGATGAGAATGGGACTACATGACAAGTTATACTCTTTCAGACAAAAAAGAATTTCTCAAATCGGTCCAGGCGTCATTATATGTAGTTATTATGTTTATATTAGTTGATAAATATTATTGTTTTGTTTCCAGTGGAACAGTCCTGAAGAACTACGGCATGTTTTGGTCCAACCTCATAGCAGAAGCGCCGCAGGACCCTACACAACTACAAATACTTGGCTGAGAACAACTTGTTGCCGTAGACGTACACTTGAGGATAGGTACAGCATATCGTATCAGAGGAATCGCGAGCCGCTTGTGTAGGCCCATTTACACTATGCAGGTTTTGAAAGGTACCTAATACTAATGCTTGCTTTTTTCCCTTCGTCCACGTTCATAACCAAGATTTCATAACTGGTTATGAATATGGATTTTTTTCATAACCAGTTATCAAACAATACAATTTTTCCATTTTCACAACTAGAACCTCCTATTCTGTCATGGTCTCCTGGTAGTTTTTCGGAATAATGAGTTCAAACAGGGTGTGTGAATAATGAGTTTAATTTGGTTATGAACGTGGACGAAGGGGCTTTTTTTGATCGCGATTAAAACAAGATGACAAGAAATTTGCATTGTGTAAATCAGCCTTTACTTTGTGTGGTTTTGTGCTTACCTGAACCTTTTGCTGTCGATGTTTGCTGTTTTAAGAAAACTAGATGAAATTAAATCGTCGAAGAAATATACGTACCTATTATTACAAAGAGTTTATCGTCTACGAAGCTTAGTTATCTGTAATGTTATTCTCTCTGGAGCTGTGCTTCAAAAGCTGTTGCTTAATTTCACATTGTACCTAACATTAGGATAAGGATATTTGTAATGAAATAAAACTAAGTATACATAAATAGTAAAGTATATTAATATTCCATTGAGTAACATAAGTGCATAATTAAATATTAAGATCAATCAATTCATTAAAGTCTAATGATTAGACGGAGATTGTTAATACAAGATGCTATAAGTACAAACGGCTCACCCAGTGTTAAACGTAGGTACACAAGGTTCATTATCAGTATAGTCAGCTAAAATAATATGTTATAACAGTTTCTTTGCACTTCAAAAAAATCTTACTTTACCCTAAAAAATGCCGCTATTTTTAGGCAGCATTTAGTTCCACGCATGAATACATCACATTCACAACAAGATCACAGATCATACAGGACAAAACATTTTTTAGCTGAAGCTTGGGTTTCGTAAGAAAGCGGTCTGGAATAATGCAGCTGTGAAGATAGCGGTAAATGACGTCACTAGAACGGTGCCTATGTATACTAAATGTAGTTTCCTAGAGAGCGGTGATATACAACGTTTAACGTACTAATCGTGAAGTGAGTTACGGTCAAAATATTCCGGCCACATTATTCCACACCGCTTTCTTAGGAAACCCAAGCTTAAACTATACTGTAATACGACGCATTAAATCCGTACAAACAAAGATCCTCTGTACAAAATACAGAACCTTCTAGACTGAGCCATCTATACTCATAGAAATTTTGTTATTATCTATAAATTAGCAAAACGTGTATTTATTCGTTATCAATGTATTAAAACATGGTGGCAAAGGTCTCGACAGATATGCCAGTAAAATAAGGTTGTACATTTATAACATAACACGTGTTATCACATTAGCAAGTTTAAAACTTTAGCAATAAAAAAATATTGACGAACGTAACATCGTACGATATTATTACAGTTCAATTGACACCGGCATAACAACATACGAGGGCCGAGTGAGGTTTATTCCACTGTAAGTATTAGCCTACTGTAAGACTAGACCGTAAGTACTATTCAATACTGTAAGGCGCTGTCTCTGCCCTTATATCGCCGGAGAATCTCCATGAACGAGCGATAATTCCGCCGCGTATTGTCGCGAGTCGTAACGGAATCGCAGCGTTTCCGCGGCGACTCGTAACGGTATCGCCGCGTTTCCTCCTTGCTTGACGAGAGGCAACGCTGAAATGACGCTGCGTTTGACAGCGCGCCCGCTGCGCGCTCGTCGCGAGAGCGCGGCGAGCCCGCTGCTAGTAGCGACGGGCTAGCGACGATGTAATGACGTTTCGCACGCTCGTTGCCAATAGTCGCATCGCGACGATAATATCGCCGTGTGGAGATGGCTCCTTAGAGAGTGTATAGAAATACGTGGCACGACGATAATATCGCCGCGATTCACTCGCTGGAGACAGCGCCTAAGCAGTGGCAGCGTAAAAAGGGCGGGAGTACAAAAGGGATACAAAGACGAATTATCCCCTATGTAAAGTAAATATAAAGATGCGAGTGAGCAGAATTATGACAGCAAGCACCATTTCTTTTTCTTTTTTTCTAATAAAACGACGTGTCACGAGGTCCCACCTAGAGTCAGAACAAATCTTTGCAAATCACACAGATTTGTCCCATGTGGGAATCGAACCCCCAACACAAGCGTAGTGGAGAGCGGCGAGGCGACCGCTTAAACCCCAACGCCAACCGTGCACTGATTTTCGAAACCTTGAAAAGCTCATTCGCCACAAGTCTTAGTAATGTTAACTTACTATGGAATTTTATTATTACGAAGTGGCAAAGTTTGGGGATGACAAGACTAAACAGGGGCCCCCGGCCGCAATACCATGTCGCCGCCACTGAGTAAAGTATAGTAACACGGGGTGGATGCGACATAGCGACATTTATTGAAACCTCAGCTTCTATACATAGCCAGTATGCATTTCCACCGGATAAAAAATTCTCTGGCGAAAAAAAAAACCACGTCTTCCGAACAAATTGCACGATCGCAATGTTCAAATTGTTCGGAGAACGTGATTTTTTTTGTATCTGTATGTACTTATAAAAAAAAATGCGCATGTAATTTAGATATTATAAGAACATAATACGCAAACTTCATTGTAATTTTCACAAGAAGGCACATGATAACACGTCACAGATACGCCAAATGTATGTACGCAAGCTTTGCTTCCGTACTCTATTGTACCGTATGACGTTATACCGGATAAATTTAACGTTAGACTCTAATTACACGCTATAACATCGCAAAGCTCTCTCTCTCTACGGTCGGTCCCTCATAGCTGAGGATCGTGGTCATCATCGGATGTGGATGGCCTGCATCTGGCCTTAATAATCTGCCTCCACCGGCGTCTGTTTGTCGCGTCCCTGACAACCGAGCTAAATTTAGCAGCTGATGGGCCTCGCACTTGATCGCTCCATCTGGTTGGGGATCGTCCACGGGCTCGTTTACCCTCCGTATTCCCCACCACGATCAGCTTTTCTAGGCTCTCATCACCCCTCCTAATAATGTCGCAAAGCAAGTGACCAGATACTTACATTATCAATACGTATATTAAAGACATAGTATTGACAGTTGTCTTCGTAAACTGTAGTGTATATTTCTTCTATATATACAGAGGACAAAGCAATTAGGTATACAGGGCGAAAACTATGTCATAGTGACGAAGAAAACCGACTACACTAGTTATGGATGTGTGTGTTACATATATTACACTTCTTAAATATGTAACTCTCACAGGCTAACTAGAAGTTTTCGCTTTGTATACCTAATTGCTTCGTCCTGTGTACTTGACACTTATACATTACAAGTTAGCTATTTTCTTGGCAATACGATTTGTACTTGAATATTAGCGTACAACTGAGTATTCAGCAATAACAGAACTCGTTCGTCTTTAATTAAAAGCTAATACTATTAGCAAGCACTTGGGTTACAATAGGCATGATGACTAATTTTTATTTTTGTATGTAATTGAAACACCTCTTGATATAAGAAACATCATTACAAGAATTACTTTGACCTAACATAAACTTCCTGAGATAATACAATTTCAAATTCACATTAATAATAGACTCGCCCAAACGCTCCAAACAAAAGGCTACTCAAGCGTGACGTCACGCTTGAGTATTTTGTATGTGAAGTTATGAATTTTGTTTGATAGCTATACGAAATATTGCGTTTATAAAAATGGTTTTATTACAAATATTGCTATAAATTGAGTATGTAATTTAATGATAAAACAAAAATCGAATAATTTCGTATTTTAAAAATGAACTCGTCCATGAAACTTTGAATGATCATAAAATGAGTTAGATTTATAGTATGTAACAAAAAATTATTTCAATTGGTTTATGTCCTAGCAGTGAAGAAGCGGTTATGTTTTTCAGTATTTTTGTTGATGTTCTGTAATGTTACTATTAGTATAGTTAGATTTAATCGGACTGACATGTACATAAATGTATAAAAGTCCTTAAAAATAAAGATTAAAAAAAAAAAAAAAAATTGGTTTATGTTTACCTATAGTTTGATAAGGTATCCTATATTTTACTATCTATAGATCAGTCACCATGCCTATTCTATATAAATGCGTTAGTCTTACGCAGGCGTCTTCTGCTTCATGACGGGCCGCCTGATATTCATGAGGTCGCACAGGTCATTCCTGATGGGCCTGAGTTCTGACACTTCTTTCTCCCAGTCGGTTTCCGCAAGGACTGACATTATCTGAAAACAAAACATATTTTAAATACACCCCCATGTTTATGCACACAAAGAGTCTTAAGCGGGAATCGAAAGCGTTAACTCTCGTCCATGAATTATGCATTTTCGTCAAAAGGGCTACAACAATTTTGCTTTACAGATTCACCGACTTTTCTGTATCTTTATATTGTTCAGGATCATGAAAATTAACCAAAGTTAAAAAATCAAGTTGTTAGTAAGTTAAGGGAAGTAAGAACGCATTTCCAAAGCATGTCTCAACAGCATGACTCGATGCGTGTCGTTTGTTTGTCAACATTAGTAATTGATAATGCACCGTCAGAATGTATCAAACAACATTGTTTCCCGATAAACTAAACTACAACGATGAACTTCTGCACACGACATGACAGGCTTACTTGCAAACAGATATAATTTTAAAAACAAATATTGTTGAAAGCTGATACAAAAAATACCCTGATTACTCCCTGAAATGACGCTACGCAGCAGCACTGAGACGTGAGTTTCAGAAACCTGTCAAAAGTTTCCAAGCGCCTATCAATATGTATTCTCATACATGCAGCTCATGCAGCGCTCGTTATTGCGATGAGAAACCGCTTGGCAAAGTAGCGCCAACGACTGGCGTAAACTTGATCAATTCGTCTTGCGACGTCGACGATCTTCTGCATATTACATGACAAAGATGCTTTCAAACACAGCGGCAACGAATCAAAACAAATAGTATCAGAATAGGCGGAAAATTGCTAAAAGAATAAACCAATTCTTCTTCTTCGTCGTGTCGATGGCTGAGTCAAATTTGATTGGTCCAATAAGGGGTCACTGTTATGGCGCTCTCGTCGGCGTTAATGAGAGCCTCTCTTGTGCAGGTGGTAGGGCATTTTGGACAGTCAGTAAGGTGGTCAAGGTTTTGACTTGCCATCGTGGTGAAAGGATTAGCCAATTCGCTTTTAAGATCTCGCGAATTGCCCAGGGTGCGCCGGACGTAGGGAATTGTTGTGTACGTCACTCGGGGAGGCTCCTTTCATGCAACCAATAAGAACAAATAGTGCTGAGAACTGCTACAAAAACTACTCTGATTACTCCCTCAAATATAGCAGCACTGTGACTAAGCGTCTATTATCGATATGTATTCTATACATGCAGCTATCTTTCGAGTGGCGTAACCTTGATAATTCGTATTGAAACGTCGGTGTTCTTCTGCACAATGACGTGACGAGGACACTTGCAAACACATAGCCGAAACGAATCAAAACAAATAGTATATAGGCGGAAACCTGCGATAAAAATAAACCCTGATTACTATATTTAATATGATGTAAAATAAAATAGCTTCACGATAAACTTCAATACGACGCTGATCTTATGCACACGACATGAGAAAGATAATTGAGAACAGATATCGGCAATGTATCAAAACAAATAGCGTCAGAATTTGAGGAAAACTTCTCCGAAATTGACCTGATTATTAATTATCGGTCTTGCAATACCGTTTGTTGTTAATACAATGTTTGAGTTAAACTTGTCGTACATCTAATTTATGTTTTGTATAGTGCTTACAAGTTTGATACACTTCAACCCAGTTTCACCAGTGCTTGATATGGGAAGTGCCAGGTAACTCTATAAATTCCTTTAAAAATTTGACATTTTATCTAAAAAAAAAAGGGAAAAAAAAACATATCTGTCAACAAAGTTTCGGATAGGCCTCAAGAGACTTATCTGGAATGGTAAAACTGGTCCATAGAGAAAGAAATGCTTTTGGCAATTCATCTAGTCTGATATTACAAATTACACATATTATACGCGCCACGATGGCGATACCCAAAATATATACCTATATATCCGAACTCCTGTACACTTAGTTGGCAACGTGGCTTGCAATAGCCTTAGGCTAAGAACTAACGACGTAGTTTTTACCCACACGGTCTTTCATATATCTATTTAACATAAGTTCTTAGCCTCAGTGACTGGGTAAAATAGTAACTAAACAATGTAGGTAGCTACTTTAGTGATTTACCTGATCAATATTATCCTGCGGGACGCAACACACGTCGCCGTAGAGGGTGAGTGCCTCGTAGAGCCTGGCGGCGGCGCATCTACGCACGTAGCGGTCCGCGTAGCACAGGTAGAGAACCAGCTGTCCCAAGGACCTGCTGCAGACGTCTCCACCAACCTATACAAAACAAAACATTACAGGACATTGTTCATTTTTCTGCCGGATTGCACATAAGATAACATGTTGGGGCCAAGGACATTTGTTTATACGATACTGTACCGTGTAGACTTGAAGTCCACTTGACAGTCAACCATAATTGCCGCTCAGAGACAAAATATTACCTCCCCCTGCACCGACGTTTAATCATTAATTTGATGTTGTTAACATCAAAATAATGAATTCGAAAGAATCATTAATTTGATGTTGTTAACATCAAATTAATGATTATTTAGAACAAAATTGTACTTTTCCTTTATCGTAAACCTACATACAAAATATTATTGAATAAAAAGTGCTTACATTGATTTTCGTTTATTAAATAAATCAACTAATCTAACTATTGCGTTCCTACGGTCTTACGACAGAATGTAAACCGTAAAATCTGATGTAATATTACATGACCGTACAAAATATCCATGCTACATAATTCATGTTTAAAATTAGTGATAAAAACGGGCGCAAAATATTCATGGTACATTTATATTGTAGCTATAACAGAATATTAAACATCTGATATTTTACGTCATAACTTGTTCTGGATGAATAGCTTACCACGAGTTTTGCACACGTAGTAACGTTATCTAAGGTTATTCATTTATAATTTAATTATAAACCGTGTCTATTAACGCGAACGCGTACACGGTCAAGTTGAAACAGTAATTGAAAACGATATACCAGTATTTAAGGGTCCGATCAGTTTGACAGATGTCAAGTAAGATAAAGAATATTTTGTCAATTACGCATCCTATTGGTCTGAAGGCGATTTTTACACCTGCGTCGTCCCGTCGCCGGCTTACATACATCGTACTAAACACTTAATTTTTATATTGATCAGTAACGAACTCAATAATTTTAAAATTCATATTTGTCCTTTCGCATTTAGTAATGCAAGTAGGACCAAACCACTCCATTATTTAAATCTAGAAACACACAGAAAGTTAAGTTGGCAGCAAAAATAGACACTCCATACTCCTGAACCCTATTCCTAAGTCTTGGACATCTCTGATGGATATCCTAAAGCCACCGAAGCGGAGAGGAGTGGAGATTTGATTAAGTTTCCAATCAGGCTTTGTTACCAAAGCTTAGCACAGAAGAAAAGAGATGAGTAAATAATAAAACCTAATTCGTTATTCAAACACATATCCTCTCGCTTTGATGGTAATCAGGCTTGAGCAAAAATCTATACATGCGCGCGCAGAGGTGTATTTTTCGAAAATACATAGTAACGTCGCCGAGCTCAACTTCGGCAGTTACGCAGCCTAAAGCGCATTTTTTTCCATGTATTAAAATCAGAAGGAATGCTTACAAACGGATCTAAACAAGACAGTTTTGCACACGGCAACACTTTATCAATAATGTACTGACATAATGATGCCAGCTTTTAACCGATTAACCAAGGAAATGAACTTGATAGGTTATCGGGTAATTTACAATGGGTCAGTCAGGCGGACATTGCCCGGTGGCCCCTTTAGTGGTGACGGTCGCGCATTTGTGTTTCACTTTATACAGAAATGGTACTTAGGCTATTCTGACCGCATGGCATTTTTTGCAAGTATGTTTGGATTTATTTGCGAAGAGTGGTGCCTGCTTTTTGAGTGTTTTTTTTTTGTTAAGTTTCGTGGATTCCAATGATGTTATTTTTGTATGGTTACATTCTTTTATTCCGGTTTACATGTCATGAAGCTTTTAAATATTTTTCTGTATCTTCTAAAAAGTAAATTTTGTACAAAGGACAATCAATTATTTGTTTTTTTATAACTTTTATAGTCCAGCCAAATTACGAAATAAATAAACATGAGCGAACACAGTTTGGGGATTTTGAGGATCGATAGGGGGGTGTATTCTGAGCATAAATTCCAATTTGAAGGGGCTGTACTGAGGTCAGCTCAAGGTCATTTCGATGGAAACGCGTTTAATTCGATATCTCGAGAATAGTTAGTGTTAGGCGAAAAATTGTAGAAACCTTTCTTTTCCAAACAAAATTTCCTAACTTTTTTATCTGAAACTTTTTTTTATAACATTAATATTTTTCAACTTATTACTCCCGCAAGGCAAAAATTTTACTTTTTCTTCTATTTTTCGTCGTTTTCTCCCCAACCATTCAATTTTATTAAAGTTTACCGATCATCAAAGTGTAGATCTTTTAATTATGAACAATTTTGTTCTCAAACTTTTTTCTGTAATGCCAAGTTAGCTTCACCTGTATGTTTGTTTGTTTGTTTGTTTGTTTGTATGTAACCGACTCCTTTGGACTCGATTTTGACCCACTTTAAACGGACAGATTTAATTCAAACTTTCTACACTTGTAAAGAATCAGCGACAATATAATAATTTCATAAATTTATCTCATTATCCTGATTAGGATCGCCAGGATTAAAAAAAAACTAAAAAGTGAAAAATAAATATAGTTTAAAAAAACTAAAAAAACACGCTTTTAAAGCACATCAAACTAAAAAGTGAAAAATAATTCTTATTATAACCTGAAAATAATAATAAACGAAAAATACTAGTACTATTGTGAAAAAAAGCGTGGGTCGCTCGATAGACGAAAAATATGGCACAGAGCGCCCCACGCTTTTTTTCACAATAGTACTAGTATTTTTCGTTTATTATTATTTTCAGGTTATAATAAGAATTATTTTTCACTTTTTAGTTTGATGTGCTTTAAAAGCGTGTTTTTTTAGTTTTTTTAAACTATATTTATTTAACCCGTTTTTAGCCATAATTTGACTGCATTATTACCCAAAGAGAAAATGTAATGAGTCTAGAAATGTTCTAAAATATGTATAATAATTATAATAATAAAGAGATTTACCTGTATTAATTGGCATAAAACATTAATGGAATCCAGGAGCTTGTAAATATTCTTGCCACCACGGAGTTCCAACTGAAGATGCTTCAATATGTCCAAAGCAAACGTTGAATTTTCGTCTTCGAGTATTGGTGAAATTGAACCTGGAAAAAAAACACAATAAATAGTTTTACAGTTACATAAACCGTATCATAAGACTGTAGGAACATTATTCAAACACTATACATTGAAAAATCATCACCATTTACATCTTCTTTCCTGAGGCTGAGATCTATAGAGCGTACTTGGACTTAGCCCAGGCCACAGTATAAATAAAAAAAAACCGGCCAAGTGCGTGTCGGGCCACGCGCAGTAGGGTTCCGTAGCTAGACGTAACAACATATTTCGACTTAAAAGGGATTTACTATCTGTATTAAACAAGTCACATCTTCATACAAGTCATTACTTTCAAAGGTTTTTGTAATTTGCACGAATTATTCTAAGTAACTGCATTTTACACTTTGGACCCCAATTACTCTAGAACTAATTAAGTTAAAGTAACCGCTATAGTTTTCCTTTAAAGTTCATTACATGTACTACCGACACAATTTTTTCCAGATTTTGGGATCCAGTTTAGCTTTTAGAGGGGGGGGGGGGCGCTCTACTCGAACAAAAATTTGCTCTTTAAAGTTAATTATCTCGCAAACGGATCTCTAAATCAAAAAACTGTCTTAGCAACCCCTGAACGTTTTTAAAAGTCCTATCTAACAATACCCCACACTATGGGGTAGGCGACAAAAAAAAAAACATCCCTACTTTACATGTAGAGCCCTACCCGAAAAAAAAATATTTTTCCAAATTTTATTCTACGTCTTTCGTTGTATTGTTAACATACATGTTTATGCAAAATTTCAGTTTTCTAGCACCAACGGTTTCGTCGCTATGCCTCGGACAGACGGACGGACAGACGGACATGGCGAAACTATAAGGGTTCCTTGTAGATACTACGGAACCCTAAAAACCTATAACTCTGACTCGATCCTATTCCTTGAAATAACAAAAGATAAGCACGCGATACGCCCACAAACTGTATTTTAAAATCATGTTCACACGACTTCCGATCAACCTATACATTTTCAGTAAAAGTTGGTCTCGCATTGCACAGGAAACCAGACCATCTTACACTAGAAAGTATAGGTTGATGTGTAGCCGTATGTACCTGATTTGAGCTTCTATCATTTTTTTTTTAATTCTTTCGCCACAGCAGCGCATCCCAGTTTTTTTTGGTCCCCTTATTCCGATGCGTAGGCACGTGACGCGTTCCGACTGTTTTTAAGAAGATGAACTACTCGGTATTTACTCTGCTCAGGCTTAGTTTAGACTACATGTAAATCTACGCTCTATAGATCCCATCCAGAGAGAGGCGATGAGATCCCAGAAGGCCCAAGAAAAATAATTTGATAAACATTCTTAAATTTTCCATGTATTATAAAACATGAATAGCATCGAAGTGAAACATAACATCTTATCAATTCAAAAGAATAACATTTAAACCGTTACGTCATAACTCATAACACGATAACAATATCGTGTGACATACATACAAAAACAACAGTCAACAGCCAATCCTTCTTTTCGCTATCGGTTAATGATATCAAAACCAAAACATATAACATCAACCTGTTTTTTACATAGATAATACAGTTGTTAACGAAAGTCAAATCGTACATGATTCAATTTATTTTGCCTAAAGTAGATATAGATTGCTGAAGTTTTCGAACACAAAAACCATAGAAATCTTAATAATAAGGCAATAGAAATGTCAAAGACGCGTGACCTTGTCGCCGCGCATCTGTCTAGTCAAACACAAGTGCGAGTTGAGGAATTGTCGTCTTAATGTCATCGCAAAAAGAATAATTTTGTTTGCAGGAATACAAGCGCATGAGTCTAATCGAACACAAGTGCGAGTTGAGGAATTGTCGTCTTAATGTCATCGCCAAAAAGAATAATTTTGTTTGCAGGAATACAAAAAGTGGTATTTGAAAAACGGCGACATGCGTCCCAGTGTTAAAAGATAGTCGATAGCATTTCTATTGACTAGTTATTAAGATTTCTATGACAAAAACCCATTATAGGCTATTATTTTCGAACAATGTCGATCGATGCATTTGACGTTTAAAGAGTCAATAAGCGCGCACCATAGCGCTTGATCGCTCGTGTTTAATAACGCCATAAGGGTGTGCAATTATAGTAATGTCAGACGGTTCATCTCAGGTTTATTCACTTGAATTTTTCGACACGAAATAAAATACAGATTTCTTATTGATTATTTTTTTAGCATAAAGCTATGCTTAGCAAATTATACTAAGAAACAGTTGAAATTAATGGACCGGCAGGATTTGAACCTGCAAGCGGCCGTAGCGCATTGGCTAGGGCATCGGTCTTACGATCGAGAGGTCGTCGGTTCGAATCCTGGCCATTACACCACGGACGTGAACTTACTCCTCACACAAGCGAATTAAGCTTAGCTGGAGGGGGTTAAAGAGAAAGCAAGAATACTAGAAATTTGTATTTGCAAATTGCTAGTAAGCTCTTTTAAAAAAAAAAAAGCTTCTGCACATCGGCTTTAACCAAACAGCTAGTCACCTCTAGCTAGGACCCTAAATTTGTTTCATCATTTAGGGTCCTGGCAAGAGGCGACCGTAGCTAATGCTTCTGTAATGCGATTAATCACTTCATTGACCATAATAATGCTTGTATGATGCTTTTGTAATGCCATTAAATAACCTATTGTGAACAAATTAAGAACCTATGGTTGTTTAATTTGTGCCCAAATTAGCATTACAGTAGCCTTATAAACGTTTTTTTAAACCATTTAAGAACCTGTGTTAAAATGATGCCTTTAGGTCAAAGCGGCTGCCCGGTGTTCAGAGGGTCGCAGGTTCAAATCCTGCCGGTCCCATAATTTTTCAACTGTTTCTTAGTATAGAGTATACTAAATCCAAAACTTATCGTTTAACGTATTCGAAAAGTTGGATGTCCGCTGTAATTTGATGGCCCTTAGGTTGGAACGCTGTAGTGAGCTAGTAAAAAAGACGCTTTTCAAAGCAGACTCCAGTTCTTTGCAAGAGGTTCAAATCCTGCCGGTCCATTAATTCTAACTGTTTCTTAGTATAATTTGCTAAGCATAGCTAAATGCTATAAGTTAGTATACTCTAGCTTGCGATTGTAACTTGGTACACAAATATTTTTCTTAGATAAACTCAATAACCTGGCGAGAACCGTGACTATCCTAGAGATAACACCGACTAAATTTCATCAAAATATTTACATTTTTTAAGAAGATTAAGAATGGCGTTATTGAGAATATACCTATATAGTAGGAAAATCATACGCCTTGACTATTTGTGTTGAGACATGCCTATCAATGTATATTTAGTAAAGGTTTCATCGGTATAGCATATCGGTGTAGGTCGTTCTTTTACGTATCCCTACTAATATAACATAATAATGCACATAGGTATTAAGAGCTTGATACCGAGTAAAAAATAAAAATATATTAGAATAGTAGAGACGAAATTGCCACGTGTAAAGTCGACATCATCATAATCATGATCATCATTTAGCCTCTCGTAGTCCACCGCTGGACATAGGCCTCTCTCAATTTTCGCCACAACACCCGGTCCTGCGCTTTCCGCATCCAGTCCCCTGCAGCGACCTTCTTCATCGTGTATAGTGGAGAGAAGTTATTCAGGCTATTCAAGTTTATCATTGAAGATATTATAAGGTGCATGAAAGGAGCCTCCCCGAGTGACGTACACAACGATTCCCTACGTCCGGCGCACCCTGGGCAATTCGCGAGTTCTTAAAAGCGAATTGGCTAATCCTTTCACCACGATGGCAAGTTAAAATAAAATTTGACTCAGCCATCGACACGACGAAGAAGAAGAAGAATTGAAGATATAAGTTTTCTGGCTAGTGGCCTAACAGTTTTGACAGCATCTCTTCTTTGACAGACAATCAGTTACTTGCAGGGCCGTCTTAAGTCTATTCTGCGCCGGGGTGTGGGTTTTACTTTTAGTGTAGTAATGCGGTATGACAAGCGCCGAAAGATAAAAAAAAATATTTTTTTGTTGATGACTATTTTTTTTTTTGCTTGCGCATACATATTTGGCGTAAGTAACTTGTATATAAAACTGCAATGGCGTTAAATTCAATTAAATATCTATAAATTCAGCGCTCGAAAGGCGCTCCCGGGCGATCGTCGCCCGGGTGCACCGCACCCCTTGGTAAAGACGGCCCTGCTTACGTTAGCAACATAAACAGATATATTTTTAGCTTTAATAACAATATCAAGATCTGGGACTCACTGTCGTATCTTTTTGTGGCTTCTCCGGTTAACTGCGCAGGTCATGAAGCGTAGCAATACATCAAATTATTAACCAATTTTAAAAAAAGAAGGACGTTCTCAATACGTTTTTTTTTAATATTTGGCCTAGATAGAGTTAAGAAATTCTTTTTTTGTCTGAAAGGGAATACTTGTCATGTGGTTCCATTTTTATCAGGTCACAATCAGATGATGGGATCCTAGATAAATCGAGGGCGACACTCATATTTGAAAGGCTTCTATATAGTTTTTCGTATATTACCTAAAGTTACTCAGCTATTTGGATGTAGCAGTCAGCATTTCATGTTGCTGAGCTGATGCTGGAAGGTACAACTCATCAATGGTTTGGAGTATGAGGATAATTCTTTAAATATAGTTCCTAAAGGCCGTTTACTGTATTCTTTCAAGTCGTACACAGATGACGCAAGACGTTGAATATTACTTAAGAATTTCTTACTTTTAATGCATTTTTTGTAATAAAAGTAATTTATTTTTGTAAAATTATAAAAAAATGTATTTGGTGAGGCCTATGTCCTGCAATGGACGTCTCTGGGCTGATGATGATGATGACGATGATGATAAAAAATTTAATTTACCTGAACTCAACAGCCTATCCAAGAAGTTGAACATAGGTCCTGTAATCCGCTTCACGTGCAAGTTGTCAGCGAACACCTTTATAATAGTATCACAAATCGATTTCAGCATTTCTTTATCACAGTGCAGAGTATTCAGATACGCGTACAGAGATTGAGTCGTGTGCTTTACCTGCGAACAATAAAATATCAAGTTAAAACTATAATAATAATAAATCTTTATTTGGAACAAAAAGAAAAACAGTAGGTACATAGGACACTTAATATAGGTACAAAAGAATCAGCATACAATGTTCTGCTGGTACTTAAAATAGGAAATCCTGTGCTATAAGTACCAGCACCTTCCAGTTTCACAATTAAGTTAGGTATGAATAGGAAAACCAGTAGGTACATAGTAGGACACTTAATATAGGTACAAAAGAATCAGAATATAATGTTCTGCTGGTACTTAAAATAGGAAATCCTGTGCTAGAAGTACCAGCACCTTCCAGTTTCACAATTAAGTTAGGTACAAATAGGAAAAACAGTAGGTACATAGTAGGACACTTAATATAGGTACAATAGATTTAGAATATAATGTTCTGCTGGTACTTTAAATAGGAAATCCTGTGCTAGAAATACCAGCACCTTCCAGTTTCACAATTAAGTTAGGTACGAATAATACCTACTCAATATACTAAATTTGTTTAATTTTTATTGTCTTAGTTTAAATTACTAGAGACTATATTGCTCAGAGGGGTATGGCATAGGTGTTTTATACTTCACAATCGACCTGTCAGATTTAAGGAGATGAGTCCATGATTATCTACCGGGCACTGTTTCATTTTATTGTTAAGTTTTACATAGCATTATTTCACTTTGTATAGCATTGACCTCGCCGCTATCCACTGCACTGGTGTTGTGGGTTGGATCTCAGATGGGACAAATCTTTGTGTGATTCGCAAAGATTAGTTCTGAGACTGGGTGTGCTTGTGTGAGTGAATGTGTGTATTTGGACTTGTCATTGGGACCATTGGATAGTGTAATCGCTTCTGGCGTTCTATCTAGTGTATACTGTTCTATTTCAACCAGAAGTTTGCACTGACTTTTACAATAGATAAAGAAATAGATGCCCTAACACGAATTGTTATGTTTAAGGGCTCTGTTATTTATTTTATTTATTTATTTATTTAACTTTTTGCACACAAAATGGTACACAGGTGGACTTAATGCCTAGTGGCATTCTCTAACAGTCAACCTAGGGTGGTGCAGAGAAACAAAGGTAGGTGCGTTACGATAATACTAATAGTCAATATACACTGATTTGAGAATTGAATAAATACATATTAATACATATATTTATCTCTTATGCTTTCTTCAGTTGAAACTCAGAAAGTTCTAAACTGCCAACATATTGATGAACTCGATTGTACATAATGAAAACAACCTCAGCACTAAGTTTAGTTTTTTTTTGGTCTATAACAATGACAAGCTGTTGATTTGAAAAGTTAATTCACATAATGTTTACTTACCAAACTTTCAGTGAGCTCCCCAGCACTGACCACGAGTCCTTTAATGACGTTGTACCTATAGTCTTCATAGGTCAGCAGCTGCACGAAGCGTGGCATGGTATGTCCGGGGAACAACCATAACACTACGTTGGAATTTTCACTTGTGAGCTGCGACTCTTTCTCCACGTCCAGGTCCTTAGATGCCTTTAGTTCTACCTCTTCTGAGGGAAAGATGCGCTTTAAGGCGTCGTGGTGGGGAATGTTGGATATTGGTGGATCACTGTAAGTAAAGGTTAAGTTTATTTATTTTACTTATACATAGAAACAACATTACAGTTTTAAACCAAGAGAAAAATAACATTAGACAATAATCTGTTCTATAAAAATACATACAAATAATACTACACACGTTATCATCTGAGTCTTAGGGCTATATTTCACCGGGACACCATGGCGGCGCAACCAGTCACCGCTACCAACAACATGTATACAGCTCTATAGAGAGTTACTCACCTGGTGTCCATTTGGTTGCGCAACCAATTTGGCGGTGCGACCAACTCGGACACCATAGCAAGGGGAAATTTCGACGTATATTACTCAATATTTAGGGCTATATTTCACCGGGACACCACGGCGGCGCAACCAGTTGCGCCACCGTGGTGTCCCGGTGAAATATAGCCCTTAGGGTCATAAATCATTTCTCTATATCTATCTTGCTTGCACTTATGGGTCTTATGGAGCCGTCTAGTGAAGGGCGTAACAATAAAGGCAAATTATCGATTAGTAACGTTTATTATCGTATCTTCTACACAAAATTTTATAAAAATGTGACTTATTAGCACGTGCGCAAGTAGCCGTTTATCGATAACGGGTCCGGCGCACTGCACATTCCTATCTCTTTTAAATTTAATCACCTGACGACTATAAAGAAGAAAAATAAATATAAAGAAGAAAGCATACAGCAATTCCAATACCTGAATATATACTCCGCACTTGACTCTGGCAGTATTAGCTACCACAAGGAGGCTCAGTTGCCATAAACAAAAAAGAAGAAAAAGAAGAAGAAGACCTGACGACTCAGATGACACTTGCCATAGTGGTGAAAGGATTAGCCTAATCGCTTTGAAGAACTCGCGAATTGCCCAGGGTGCGCCGGACGTAGGGAATCGTTGTGTACGTCACTCGGGGAGGCTCACCGCGCGTACTAAAGGCGATCGGGGCAGTGTACTATAACTTACTTATAGATCAAAGAAGTGAATATCCTGCCGGCGTGTGCTCTGGTGCGGTCGATCTTCTCCACGGCTTGCTGCGCCACGCCGCACATGACGTCCTTCACCACTGCAGGGGAGTTGTACTGGGGAGCTTCCACTGCGCATTGGCGGCAGATCGACAGTAAGCCTGGAATAACGAACGGTGAGGATAATAATAATAGGTATTAACTGCATTTAAATTGTCTCTCTGTATGTTTTTGCTTAAGGCGCAGTTGTCAACGCATTGTGGCCGCGTCTTGTCCGCGCCCCGTCTTTTGTTTGTTTTGTCGCAACGCTTTTGTATATTTTGTTAGACAATTCATTGAAAGGGCGCACCGCGTCTCGTTTATTTTTTAGAAACACCCATAAATTTAACAAATAAGAACGTCAGGACGACAGGGCAGTTTAATAAATTTTAATTTAAGATTGAATATATCACATTAAGTATTTTTTCAGGAACACCATAAACAAAGATCTTTATAAACCGTCGATACTAAATAAAATAACATTACATGTACTTACATAACATCGCCCACAAGGGTGTAGCGGCACAATTCTAGTTCCGTGTCATTAATTGAGAATATAGTCACGGCCGACACTTGTGGGCCGTGACTATACCCGACCCGGGCACTGAACCCAAGACCTCACCGAATACGCTGACCAACGAGGCAGTTTCTTTTTTTTTATTATACTACGCCCACAGCGAACGAACGTGTAGTCCACCTGATGGTAAGTGGAGTACAGCCCATGGACATCAACAATCCACAAAAGCAGATAATAGATGCGTCGCTGCAGCTGAGGACTACGGTGTTATGCCTCATGTGCCAGTAATTTCAGGGCCTGATCTCACCACCAAACCGGAACACAGTAGAGAAAGCACTACTATTTGGCGACAGGTTAAAGGTGAGACGGTGGTGCTGCCGCCCTCGAGCTCATTCACAAGAGCTCTACCACCATTCAATATAATATCAAAATACTAACCCGTCATGCTAGCTTCCCTCACCCAAGCGCCAATATCTCCTCTCATATCAACAGTATACTCCGCCAGACAGGCCAATAGCGCCGCCACTATATCTCCCACGTACTTCTCTATAGCACCAACAATGCCCAAGGTTTGGCACACTTCAGTCAGTCCGATGACGGCGTCGCGGCGGGCCTCCGCCCATTTCATAGTGGAGTCGGTCACTTTGGTGCAACCGATTAGGGATTGGATTACGGTCGGAAGATGCTCGATCAAAACGAATTTTGGGAGAGAACCTGGAAAGAAAATAATATTTATTTGTGCAACAAGGGAGAGCAAAGTCCGTATTTTCTTCGAGTGCTAATTTTGAGTCCCCAATCATTCAACACTAGTTGCGAATGTGGATCGCCCAGCCAATAGTACGAGAGCCCACGAGCAAAATTTTTGTCTCATAGCAATACGGCCAAAACCGCATCAAATCGATAGATACGATTATCCTGAACTCGAAAATACCAATATCAGACATTTTCCGCGTAGCGTTTGATCTGACCGAATTTTCAAAATTGTCAAAGAATTTTACCGAACTGCATTATAGCAATATGTCTGATTTGCAGACTGTAGTTGAATGATAGTTCTGAGATACCGGAAACATATTTTTCAGACGTTAGTTCAAAAAAATTAAAAATGAGACAAAAAAAATGTCTCATAGCAATACGTCTGAAAATCTTTTTTATTAGTAAATTTTGGTTATTTGATGCGATCAAAACAATTTTCAGACGGAAATGTGAACGCATTAAATTTTGAGACCGTTTTGAAAATGTTAACAAATTTTACCGATCGGTATCATAGCAATATGTCTGAAAATTGTTGGACATGATAAAATAAGTTGTCCACATGTGCAAAAAATTTATATCAGACGAATTAAGTGTAGCACCTTCTCTATCAGACATCTTTTCGATACTGAGATATCATTTCAAAATCGTATTGAGGCATCTTGAATTTTCTGTTATAAACCAATGAATACGTTGCGACCCTGAATTTATTAGATGATAATTAACAAAGAATTTACCCGAAACCGTAACATTGAAGTTGAAGGACTGAAATAAATCGCACAAAAGGAAGCTGGCGAGTGAGCTGTATAATAGTAAGAAAGGGGCAGGAGCGTAACAAGCGCTGAGGCTGTTGAAATTAAATACTGATTGATTTGATAGTTTTGGTTTTATTTAAAGCACACTTGAGTAACTTTTACAAAAGAAATAAGTAATGACATCTGTCATCTGTCAAAGTACATATAATAGACAAGGGAGATTCTTGAATATCTATCTATGAAGGCTGTAAATTTAAAAAAACATTTAACAGAGGCGTCGGCCAGGCGACTCCGAAACGTTATTTTCGTTTTTGGGAGTATATGCTACACTTAAAGTGTCTGAAAACAGGTTTTTGGTAATCATGGCAGCAATACGAAAAGTTTAAAAAAAACAATATCCGTATTGCTATGATACAGGTCGGCTAAATTTGTTGACATTTTCAAAAATGCGCTCAGGCTATATGCTACGCGCAAAATGTCTGAAAACAAACTTTTTCGTAATACAATTATAAAATCTATGTACATTTTCACTATCAGACGTATTGCTATAATACCGACTGTCTTTTTTTTTGACACAGCAGAAATGGCCTCCCACGCAGTTGCTACACTTTCGACCGTTACTACACACCTAGTCGGGTACAGAATCATACAATCTAACGATTTTATAGGGTTTTTGCCGTATTGCTATGAGACATGGTTTTGGTCGTGGGCTCTCGTCATAGAAATCTTAATAACTAGTCAATAGAAATGCTATCGACTATCTTTTAACACTGGGACGCATGTCGCCGTTTTTCAAATACCACTTTTTGTATTCCTGCAAACAAAATTATTCTTTTTGGCGATGACATTAAGACGACAATTCCTCAACTCGCACTTGTGTTCGATTAGACAAATGCGCTTGTATTCCTGCAAACAAAATTATTCTTTTTGCGATGACATTAAGACGACAATTCCTCAACTCGCACTTGTGTTTGACTAGACAGATGCGCGGCGACAAGGTCACGCGTCTTTGACATTTCTATTGCCTTATTATTAAGATTTCTATGGCTCTCGTACTACAAAGTATGGCCTATCTGTTGTCCTGCCCATTACTTCCTACCCCTTGTACCCTAAAAGACCTTATGCAGGCCAGGTCTAAAACTGTATAAATAGCGAATATTAAACAGAATTACTATAGTCATTGACACGACAAGAAGAAGAAGAAGTCCCGAATAAGCGAAAGATTCTATAGTACAATCACAAGCGTGTAGCGAGTGATTACAGGTTAGAATCTTGAGCGTATTGACGGA
The DNA here is from genome assembly GCA_905147285.1 of Hypena proboscidalis. Lineage (NCBI taxonomy): Eukaryota > Metazoa > Arthropoda > Insecta > Lepidoptera > Erebidae > Hypena > Hypena proboscidalis. The sequence continues at coordinate 15,551,569 of LR990131.1, forward strand.
CTCAAAAGCACGAGATAACTTTGATCTCGTGTCGTACATACAACTTTTCACCTTAGCAGCTCGAAATAGTGAGCGAAACAGTTTTTCATACAACAAAGAACGACTCGAGCAGCTGAGGTGAAAATGGATTTTATGAGCTCAGGCAACATTTGGGGCCAGTCTCACGCAATATATCAGATAAGGTCAGCCAATGAGAAATAATACGGAAGATCATAAATAACACTTTGCCCGACACGGGAATCGAACCCGAGACCTCACGATGAGAGGCGTATACGCTAACCACTAGACCATCGAGGCAGTCTCAAGATCATTTTCGTGTTAATTATCAATCACTTCAAACCCTTCCAAAAAGCAATCATTATCTGGACCACTTACCAACAGCTCTAGCATACCCCATCCTCAGCACCAAACCATTCACCCCCCCACAGGACAGCTGGTCGCAGTACTTCTCCATGAGCTGCCTGCGTTTCTCCTTCGCAGTCACATCGCCGTACAGCTGGTCGTCATCGCGAAGGTACTGGTCGAATACCAGCGGTAGCGCGTGGATGGCCTTCTCTCTTATGACCTGGACCTCGTGGGAGAGACATTCTTCGATTAGGTTTAACCAGTCATCTGAAAAAGTATTAAATACATTTATAAAAATAAAGTAATCAATTATACTGCTGTCGAAACATTAGGGCCTTGTGGCCGTAGCACTTATAACATGTACAAAGAATTGTGAGAGCGTCTGAGGCAACTCGTTCTCGAAACTCGCTGGCTTTCATTGCGGCCAGTATCGCAATACAACGCGGTAATGCTTCCAGCATTTTAGGTAGGAGGCCTTCTGACAGTGATTTATTAAGTATAAATTAAGTTATTAGACTAGTTTGAGATCCAATATGTACATTTATTATATTATTATTGAGAATACGGGTTACTCACGTTACTTTACGTTACTTTTCGACTAGTTTCGAATCTAGTACGTAGATTCGAAACTAGTCAGCATATCCCGGCTAAAGTAACGTGAGTAACCCGTATTCTCAATAATAATGTCTTCACCTCACGTCGGTTTTAATAATATTATAATTTATTATACTTCGTTTCGAAACATTTCATTTCAACAACTGAGAAATTCACCTTACTGACCGAAATGCCCTACCACCTGTACAAGAGAGGCGCTTATGAACGATGAGAGCGCCACAACAGTGGCCACTTATTAGCCCAAACTTAGCTCAGCCAGCGACACGACGCACAAGAAGAAGTAATTCAGAACCACGACAATATTTTCAAGCTGTATATAATTATGGGCAAACTTCTTGAGCATTAGGTGACGTGGTAGGGGAAAGTTTGCGCATCGTACACTTACAATTTATGAGTTTACTGATAACAATTTGTAAGATACTGAGAGTATCTTGTAGTTTTAATTAATAAATAATTTGTATATCGGCAACTCAACAAATAACATGTTAAATATCCCGAAATAAAATGCTCAAGAAGTTTGCCCATAATTGTACCAATTATCAAAGTTGTAAAATACGAAAACAGTAGTTAATAATCATATAAATCCAATTTGTTTACTTAGTGAAAATGTTACTGTCTACAAATTAAATCAGATTAAAAGGATTTTTTTTAGACATTTCGCCATAGACATGTTTAACCTTTTGCACACCGGGCAGTCGCTTTAGCCATCCAGCTACGGTCGCCTCTAACCAGAACCCTAAATTTCTCAACTGTATGTTACGTCGATCGGTGTTACGCGGTGAGAGGCAAATACGCTAACCACGTGGCAGACTAAGGCCTAACCCTTCTCATCATGAGAAGATGCCCGAGCCCAGCGGTGGGACATGCTATTATTATGCCCACTGTTAAATCGCCAAGTACCCAATCAAAACAAAATAGATTTTGATAAGTTACTTATAGAAAGATAAGACAAAAAAATCATCTTGTTATTTTGCATTACCTATAACTTCATTTCCATGGTAAGGCGCGGCCGCCAAGGCTAGAGAAGAGATGCAATGGCAGCACGCCTGACGCATCAGTTCCCCCCCCAAGCCACGGAACTGTTGACGGGAACGGAGGGAAGGGACCAAGTCACCCACGTTCTTCGTGATCTCTTCGGTGATCAGTGTGTCGGCGGGCTTACCTGGAGTATAACATAACATTACGACTATATTATACAGAGGAGTAGGACAAAAGTGTATCAACATTCATCTGGATAGTGCAACTGCCTGCTACGTAGAGGTCGCGGGTTCGATACTAGCTCAAGACAAATACTTTGCGTGCATGAACATGGGGGTTGGTTTAGGACTAGGTGTTTCTATGTATGATAAGTATATATTTACAAAAAAAAAGTATACAATGGTGCAGACGTGGCGCCATCGATTCTGGCATCCAATCCGACGCGTCCATTTACTGCGGCGCCTCACTGCACTGTGTGGCCCGGCCCTTGGTATCAGTTGTACTAGTACCCATAGTACAAGCTTTTCTTAGTTTAAACTTGACGACGTGAATGTAGTGTAATATTTATATATTAAAAACTAAAAAAAAAAACGATAAAAAATTATGTTTACTTTTCGGTAGAGGCTGTGCCTGTCATCATCTACCAAACTATTAATTAATTGCCTGACGTTAAAACTCAAATCACACTTTTGCCTGACACAGGGCTCGATCCTGAGACTTCGCAGTGAGTGGTGGCATACGGTCATTTAAAGACATATCAAAAATAGTTCAAATACGTACCATTGGCTAACTTTGCCTCAGATAAAGCGAAGATAGCTTCTCCAATGGCGAGGATCGCACCGTGTCGTACATTCAGATCTATGGATTCAGTCTTCGTCACTAGTCTGGGAAGCACTTTCGTTGCCACGTAATCAGGAATCTAAAACAAGAACTGGCTGTAGTAAATGCAATCATTTATACAGATACAGATTCTTTGAGAAAAAAAACTAACCTAACCATTTTTTTTTTTGGATTTTTTACCTTAGATAGAACACCAGAAGCAATTACACTATCCAATGGTCCCAATGACTAGGCCAAATACACACATTCACTTACTCAAGCACACCCAGTCTCAGAACAAATATTTGCAAATCACACAAAGATTTGTCCCATGTGGGGATCGAACCCACAACACCAGTGCAGTGACCATCAATTCAGGTATGAAGCAGTAAAAATACTAATTTGAATAGAAGTTTTACGTTAGGAGAATATGAAATTACATGATGGTGTTATTAGGGTGTTACTACATCTACAACGATCGTTCTTCGTTCTATGCATTTGACGTTGAAAGAGTCAATCAGACCGCACCACGTATGCGCAGTGCGCTGTATTGCGTCAATCAATGCATCGATCGATGTAGTTGTAATAACACCCTTACATCTAAATCGATCGACCGTCGATCGATACATTTGACGTATAAAGAGTCAATAAGAGCGCAACACGCTGTTTCGCGTCGATCAATATAGATGTAATACTTAGACATCTCCTTATCTACTATACCAAGATTTTTACAGTTGCAAAAACTTTACAAAATTTCGTCACACAAATTGAAAGTAAGAAACTACTTACTTCAGACATCTCTCAAAGTAATTTAGACACCACAATTTTTACGAGTAAGAGTAACAAATATCAAGACATAAATATGGATGTTATGGAATAAAAACTAAATAAAAAATAAAAATAAATTAAAACTACGAACGAAATCCTACTTCCTTAGTCTAAGTCATACAGATAACTGAAATGACAGCACATGACGACGGACGCTGTCAAATTGACTTCTAAATTCAAATTTAGAAGTAAGTAATTTCATAAACGGCTAGTTCTATGAACCATAGAGAAATGTACAAACCTTATGGGTCAATTTGTTGAGGGCTTTCGCAGCGAGTTCACGGATCGCGCAGTCCCAATGTTCCACTTTCAAATCGACGAGATGATCTATTAGCGGTTGCGTGTACGCCGGATAGTCGGCCACTTGCGGGGCGATTACTAGATACGCATTGTTCCTCGGTCCCACTGACTGGAAGTCTGCCGTGGTCAGCACGTCGATACCGTGGGGAAACATGCCGTGTCTACCGACGTTCTCTTGGTAAGCAGCTGATGCAGCACGCCTACAATTAATCTGTAGATAAAAAGAAAATATAGTTACGATGTTGACTAAATTAGAACGATTAAGCTGAACTTGAATTAGGTTTGGATAAAATAAACTATCTCGTTTAAGGTACATTTGTACATAATGGATCCATCTGCTATTCAAACAACGATAAGCGAGATACATTTTTAAGTTTCAATACGCGTGTATAACAAGAAATAATCATAATTAAAAAGATTAAAGTATTAATCCATACCTCTCTATCGAAGCAGGCCGTGGCAATAAGCGCATAAGCTAGTTCCTTGGCATAGGGCGCGAGCGCGGCCGCGTCGTACGCGCGCGCGAAGGCCCAGGCCGCGTGGCACGCCGAGTCCCGCGCCGCGCGCCCGCCGCCGCCGCCCGCCGCCGCCCGCGGCTCGTCGCGGCGCAGCGCGCTCACCACGCTCGCGATGCCGCTGCCCACCTGCGGAGGGGATAGGAGGCCGCGGCGAGCTGGAACATATAGATATAGATCAATTTATGTTTTTAAGTGTATCATACTTTTAAACATTAATGCCGAACTCCAACGTAAAGTTAGATTAAGGCTGCGATTTTCACTATAGCAGAGAGGAGAGGAGATGTGTTTGAATAACCAATCAGGTTTCTGGTGTTATGGGTTCGATCACGGAATAGGAATACCAAAGGAAATGGTATAAGACACAATTAGTATGGAAACTGCTGTCGCCAAACTCACACAAATAAACCAATAATCATACTTCGCACTACACACAAAGAATTCATTTGATTGGTCGTTTTTATTTTAGTAAAAATAAGCATAAAGCACATGCTATAAATTTGAAAATATACCTTCACTGCTATTGATAAGCTTTATTTTGATAAACTGCAAAAAGTACTTACGACGTTTTGTTATCTTAGTAATGTATTACATTTGACTGACGAGATAATTCCGCTACTTGAGTAGAGATGGCAGTATTTTAGATGGACGCAATTTTAACCTTAAACACGTACGACATAAGGATGAGATTTTGTTTTATATGTGAAAATGTTGCATTTAGTATAATATAGTTTCTTACTATTTTTTATTAATAGACTCGACACTCGCACAATGGTACCAGTAGCTACCGCTCGCGTTTTTTAACTGAATCTTTTCGTAACAATACTTAACATGTTGTGTAGCTCATTTTAAATAATCTGGATAAAATAAGAATACTTTATTTTTTAACCCCCGACGTAAAAAGAGGGGTGTTATAAGTTTGACGTCGATGTCTGTCTGTCTGTCTGGTAAAATGTACTAAATCACTGCTGATGATGAGAAGTAGCCCCTGGCTGTCCTTAGGGTACCAGCTAACTCTATGTCAGATCAGATCAGATTGAATGTAAAAAGGTAACACTGTTTGTTACCTTTTTACATTAAAAGACAGAATAACTATCGAATTTGTAATATTATATTGTGATTACTCTTCTTTTTTAGGTCTATCGATAAACTCAGTATTGTACGAACTCACACATCACTAAACGAGTAGCGTAGAATCATGGTGCAAAAAACTCAGATATGCTCAAGACTGACATATATGCCACCATATTTGTGCCAGGTTCTATGAAAATTTGACAACACTCATACATTCCTGGCACAACATACTGAACTGTCATCGTGGTGAGGAGACCTATCTTATTATATCATGCGTAGAATATTCTGTAGAATGTTCTAGATGTTTTTAGTAAGTTAACGAAACACGATTTTTATTAGAAATCATACTTACCGATGGTATGAAACACCTCCATTCACAAAATTTTTTCTTCTACTATCATTTTTACACTCCAGAATAGCACAATAATAATAATAATAATAATAATAATAAAGCCTTTATTGAACAATCTTACATTTAAATTATACACTTTTATTTACACAAACTTAATTGACACCGGTTTCTTGAAGATCGTCTTGCTTGCCAGCATAGGCCTCCCCTAAAGCTTGCCACAATGATCGGTCATGTGTTTTCCTTCTCCACATTGCTCCTGCTATCTTTTTGAGATCATCCTCCCATCTTCGGCGCTGTCGCCCTTTCTTCCTTTTGTATTGGGCTGGACACCATTCTGTTACATCTTTAGACCATTTTTCTTTTCTGTTACGCATCATGTGACCTGTCCATTTCCATTTTAATTTTTTGATACAGTATGTCACATCTGTTATTTTAGTTTGTTTACGTATTGTCTCTAGTCTTACTTTGTCTTTTATTTTGATGTTAAGCATGCTTCGCTCCATACTGTGTTGACAAGTCTCTAATTTTTTAATATTTTGTTCCGTTAAGCTCCAAGTTTGGCAACCATATGTTATGACCGGTAAAATAGAGGAATCGAATACTTTTTTCTTAGCTTTGAGTGGTATATCAGGGTTTTTTACTATTTCTTTTAGAGACCAGTATCTTTTCCACGCAAGGTTTATCCGGTTGTTGGTTTCTTTGTTAGTGATATTATTTGTCCTAGATACGTATAATCGTCTACATATTCGATCGTGGAATCATTGACTATGATGGTGACTTTTTCGGCATTGGACATCGCTTTTGTTTTAGTTGTATTCATCGATAGTCCTACCTTGCTGCTTTCATACACTAGCTGTTCTAGCATCACTTGCAGATTTGATACGTCTTGCGATATAATTATCAGGTCATCTGCAAATCTCAAGTGGTTCAGTTGCACACCGTTAATGTTTAAACCGTAATCCTTCCAGTCGAGACGTCGAAATATTTGTTCAAGGACTGCAGAGAAAAGTTTAGGTGACAATGGATCGCCTTGCCTGACCCCGCGACTTACAGGAAATTCTTTACCCAATCTTTCTGTTCTTATCTTTGCTTTCATATTTTTGTATATATTAATAAACACACGTATGTATTTCATGTGCACTCCTTGGGTCTCCAGGGCTTCCCATATCTCTGTGTGTTTCAAAGAGTCAAATGCTTTATTGTAATCCACGAATGCCAAGTAGTATGTAATACCGTATTCGTTACATTTCTGTATTACTTGTTTTATGGTATGTATGTGGTCTAGCGTGGAGAAGTCACTGCGAAATCCTGCTTGTTCCTTTGGCTGATTTTCGTCTAAGATTTTTGTCAAGCGATCTAATAATATTTTAGAAAATATTTTATACACATTTGACATCAGGCTGATGGGTCTGTAATTGGCAATATCGTCTTTCCTTCCTTTTTTATGTAGTAATATTATAGTTGATAAAGTCCATTGATGAGGTATATATTCTGTTGTTAGAATTTCATTAAACAAGTCCGTTACTATGTTTAGTGTTTCCACTGATGTTCCTATGATGAGTTCGTTAGATATGCAGTCTTCTCCTGGGGCTTTGCCTCTTTTTAGTGATTTTATGGCCTTGATAACTTCTTCTTTTAAAATATTTGGGATCACTTCTTCCGTACTGGCATCGTAGTTGGTATAATGTCTTGACTCTTCTTTTGTCTCGTTGTCACTATATAAATTCCGGTAATAGTCTGTCGCTACTTCTAATATTTCGATTCTGTTTGTCTTGTGTTTCTTAGTTTTCTTATTGGTAATTTTTTCGATCCAGCTTGAGCTCTCTTTAAGTTCTTTCCATGCTTTTTTAACACCGCCTGATTTTTCTATATGAAAATTTATTGTCTCAGTACTTACTTTTTGTCTATGTTTTCGTATATGTATATTTATTTCTTTACTCAATTTTGCTATTGTGTGTTTGTTATTTTTTCTGTCTTTATACAGCATTTTTCGTTGATTAATCAGACTCCTTGCTTCTAATCCCAATTTGTTTTTTGTAGTTTTGTTTATTCTAATTTCTTGTTCTATTCTTTGTAGTTCGTTTTGTAGAGTGTCGTATTTTTCTTGTACTCCGTTGATGTTGTTTATTCTATTTAGATTATTTTCTAAGCCCTCTAGTATTGGTTTTGGAATTGGTAAGAATATAGGCTCTTTAGTATTTTGGATAAATTTTCTTGATGTTTTTTGTTGTGTTATGTATAATTGTCCTCTTAAAAGTCTGTGATCTGTGTTAAAGTTTAGCTGGTTGACAATATTTATATTTGAAAACATTTTTGGTTTGTTGGTTATTATGTAGTCTATTTCATTCCTTATTTTTCCATTAGGTGATACCCAAGTCCATTTTCGATTATGTTTTCTGTTGTAATAACTGTTCATGATGTGTAAATTGTTTTCTAACGCAAATTCTACAAGCTTTTGCCCATTGTTATTTCTTTTACCAGTTGTATATGGGCCAAGTATTTTGTCTTCGTTCTTTTGTCTCTTGCCGATTTGGCCATTGAAATCGCCCATAACGATAGTAGTTTTGAACAAATGGGGCATAATGTTGTTGAGATTATTATAGAAGTCTTTTTTCGTTTCTTCACTAGCCATCTCAGTTGGGGCATAAATTTGTACTATTGATACTGGTTGCTCTTGACCAGGGAGTTTGATATTTAAAAGAGCGATTCTGTCAGATATTCCTCGGAACTCAATTATTTCGTTTTTCAAATACTTCTTTACCATGAACCCGACTCCATATAAGCCAGCTGTTTCATTTTTGTAGTACAATATAAAGTTTTCATGCACCTCGATTTTCTCAACTGCTCTACGTGTCTCACTAAGTCCTATTATATCCCAATTTACGGTTTCCAATGCATGTTCTAATTCTAATAAAGATTCCTGGGATTTTAGTGATCTTGTGTTTAGTGTGGCTATGTTTATTCTAATCCTTTGTTTTTGTATTCTGATATCGCAATGTTGTTTTCTATGTATTAGTTTCGTTGTAGTGTTATCTCTAAACTCTAGGGGGATGTGGTCTTTCTTGACGCAACTTGACGCGCTGTCAGAACACGACTGGTCATAGACATGGATTGATTAAGCGTAGCTACGCTTAATTGTGGCACGCGAACCACGCCTACTTCACATTTCCTTTGGTATTCCTATTCCGTGGGTTCGATCCACACGTGGGACATATCTTTGTGTGATTCCCAAAGATTTGTTCTGAGATTGGGTGTGCTTGTTTGAGTGAATGTGTGTATTTAGCCTTGTCGTTGGGACCATTGGATTGTGTAACTGCTTCTGGCGTTCTACCTAATGTAAAAAAATCATAATTTATCTTTATTTATCTTCATTTCCAAAGCTAAGCATCCGGACCCAAGTTGGTCGCTGCAAAGACAACCTGGCTAAGTGGGGATTCACAAACACATCCAACACTAGGTGCGAATGTGGATCGCCAACCCAAAATATGGCCCATCTGTTGCTTATAGGCCAATACAAGCTAATGGACTGGACCATTACTTACTACTCCTTGTGACCTAAAAGACATTATGCAGGTCAACCAAAAAGGCGTCCTAGTCGCGTCCTATTGGTCTTAAACGATATAGATATAAACATAATTACTATGAGATATAACTAATGATATAGTCATTGACACGACAAGAAGAAGAAGCAGAGATATGTAGAAATAATGTAACCTGATTGGTCTGTAGGGAACACACTATTGTATCTCGTATGTATGTGTCTACATGTCTATGTATGTATACTGTGTATCTACACGCGGCTGCGCCCGCGTTTACATTATAATTCAGTCGCTAATAAACACCCGTCACAACCAGTCACTTGTATCATTTACTACTATCCTCCATACGAAATAGCCCGCACAGGTCATTCAAACACATCTTCTCTAGTTTTCCATATTCATAAAGAAGCTTTTACCTAGCTCAGCCAACGCCATACACCCTCCATGCCAGGCCGTCTCCTTCTCATAATCAGCGAACAGTGCCAGCACGCTCTCGCACACATCGGCGGCGGCAATGGCCGGCAGCCTGGCGCCGATACGACCCACGCCTTTGGCGGCTGACCATCGCACCACTGTGTCGTCGTCTCGGAGGGAACATAGTAGGAGTTCTACTACATCTTCTACCTTAAATGGAGAAATAATATAGTTTTACAGGTTGGCAAGAAAGAGAAGACATTAATACGACCGCCACTGCATATAAATAAATACAATTGGCAGTTACAAATCGAGCTTTCAGCATAACCCATTTAAAAAATCTGGGAAATGGAGTGCTATTCGTAGCTTTTCTTTCGTAAAACGTCATTACTTATTTTGTTTTGTCGTCTGTTGTCCTGCGATCTGTGGATTTTTAAGATTTCAATTAAACGCCATTTATTGCACAGTATCCAATTATATGTCCAAATTGGTGCTTATTCTTCTTGCAATCAGGTCGTGAGGAGCGTCTTTTTAGCCTTTTAAAGGTTGAGCTTGGCTCTGTACTCAATTAGCTCTTGGTGGTGTTTTAATCGTTATAAGTATTTTAGCAGAGAGTTTTCAATTTCATCATTAACAGACTCAACTTTTAAGTCTTTGTGGAGACCAGTGTTAGTTATGTATATGTTTAACAACTTTGTCATTATGTTGTCAGCAGACATAAGTTAGTTTCCGTTTATAGAATATTTTGCCAAGCTATACATATGACTCTATATTAGACTCTATATTATAAATAATATTGTAGTCGATATGACTACAATATTATTTATAATATTGTAGTCGACATTAAGTCATAAAAAAGAAACTCATGAATCTTACTTCCTGAGGAATATCCTGGTCATCATCATCGGGCGGGGATGTCGCGGGCTCGGTGTCGCCCGCCGCCGCTGCACCGCCCAGGGTTACGACCAGAGAGCGCGAGCCGCGGGTGTACCGCCACGATACCACGCGTGGGCGCAGGAATGTCAAACCTGGATGACAAAGTACAGAGTATACCTTTTACTGAAAGTGTAAACACTGCCATACATCAAGTTGTACATTTTCAGCATTGCCATGCAATGCGAGACCAGCTTATATTAACAACGTATAGCTTGCTATGTAGCCATGTGTACCTGATAATCAAGATTATTTATTATTTATAAAATATTAAAGTTGAAAAATTAAGAATCCAGCAGGACTCGAACCTGCACCCCCTGGGTATACGCCCCAAGTGCTTGGGGACTGGGTGCTGCAATTAAAGCACTTGGGGCGTATACCCAGGGGGTGCAGGTTCGAGTCCTGCTAGATTCTTAATTTTTCAACTTTAATATTTTATAAATTACAAAAAGGAATAGCAAAGCTAAAATTTGCTTTAAAATATTACAATTATTTATTATCCTATTCATGGAGGATTACAACTTTAATTTATTTTATATATTTTTCTTTATATATCACTTGTCACCTTGTACCAGCTGAAAATCAACGTTGCCTAATTTTCTGGCAACAATATGTTGAGCTGTGGCCTTTTAGGCACCATCATAGCATATCAAGTCTGAGACATAAACTTATTTGCAACCTGTGTATAAAGGCACTTTATTTTTTTAATATTTATATTGTTCTGTAAATTTTATTTGTTAGTTTCTAAATTTGTTTTATTTTTTTGATTTTAATTTTAATTTTGATAGTAGATAGAAATAAATAATTTTTACTTTACTTTACTTTACAACAAGATTATTAGGACAATATTATGATTGAAATTAAATCTGCCTATTTATTTGCTGCCAGACTGAACTTCCTGATACTATTTAAACAGTATGTGATAGAAATCTCAAAGTGGTAGGTACTCTCAAGTTCTCAATCTTTCATTATGAGGTGCAGGCATATTTTTCATGTAAATGAAAGATGTGCTAGACAATAAGACTTTGATATCACTGTTCTTAGATTAAATACACCTTTTTTTTTGTTAGGCGGTTATCTGACAGTATACCACACCAATAGGGGGTATGGTGTGGTTATGTGGGACCCTCACTCACTAAAAACACCACCGTGTGCCACGTGGTGGTGGCCGCCGGCACCGCGAATACGTCATCAGCGACCACCGCAGAGATTCTAAATAAGAACAGAATGTTTTTAGATATAAAAGAAATATCTTACCTATTCTTTGCACAATCTTGACACCATACTTTCTAACCAGCATAGCTTTATGGTGCTCATATTTCTGCTTAGTGACCCACTCCAGCAGTTTAGGAGCAAATGGCAGTAAGTCATCTCTTTTCCCATGTTTTAAGACGGCAGCAACGGCTGCTAGTACTCCGTAGTGGATTGTCTCTTCTTCTTGAATATTGGAATGTAGTTCACAGGCCCAGTCAAAGAATGCACCCATGTACAGTTCTTTTACATCTGACCTATAATGTCCCCATGAAGATAATAGATATGAAGTAGTCACAGTACAAAGCATAAAATTACAAATTTGCAACCTGTGCATCAGTAAGGTAAGGAGTAAAGTACATCAGATTACCAGGCTATAGGTGGAGATTAGATACATTTTGTTTACATTTGGATTTAGCTGAAATATATTTAAAATTAAGCAATTTTGTTAATTAAATTTGTTTAAAAATAATTCTTACTAAATTCAGAACTTAGTAGTTATGTTATTTTTTTTATAACTATGTATATGGCAAACAGATGTACATTCCACCTGATAATAAGTGGTAACTATAGCCCATGAACATCAAAAAGCCACAAAAGCAGATAGTAGATGCATCACTCCATCTCATTTCAGGGCCCAATATCACCACCAAACTGGAACACAGTAGTACAACCACTATCTATGTGGTGGCAGTTTAAAGGTGTCATGGTGTTGCTGCCGCAGTTGAACTTGTTTACATGAGCTCTACCAACATCAATCTTATACTTATCCACCTAAATAAATATAACAAATTAATTTTAAGGATATTTGTGATGTTATCCTTATTTTCAATCTTCTAAAGTTATGGCACCATCTTTAACTTTTTAAATAACAATACAGAAGTAGTATCTCACCTTATAAGAAACTTAGAAGCTAAGTAGGCACTGGCTTCAGCACAGGTATCCTTGCACATAGCATATGTCTTGCAAATGTTGAATATTCTTTCCATCACTGTCAGTTTTTCGGAACCATCTAAAAAAAGTTACATTAGCAGGTGCTACATATTCTTAGTAGATTCATATCTAAGTTTTTCGAAACCATCTAAAAAAAGTTACATTAGCAGGTGCTACATATTTTTAGTAGATTCATTTTGATATTATTATCTAAATTCTATGAAAATTCAATAAACTTAGATGAGAGAAAGACTGTGACTGTGCTACAAATATCAGTAGTATACCTAGTATACCTAAGGGTATTGCTAAATTAATTAAATTGATATTATATAATATTTTTGACGTGTTCAAGCGCCTCCTGGGGCCTATGAAAATAAATGATTTGAATTTGAATTTGATATAATTATTGCCTCAATGGTCTAGCAGCTAGCCTAATTATGCACCTCTCACCAAGGTCTTGGGTTGATTCCCTTATTGGGCGGTGTTGTTTGTGAACTTTCTTTCAGGAAATTCACAACAGCACAGAGTTGAAATTGTGCCCAGTAGCAATAGGCTTACCTCCTAACCCATGGGACCTAAACATTACAGGTGAAGTGTGGGTGTTGTACACCTCTGCCACACCCTTCTGGGTAATATAGGCGTGATGTTGATGATCTTGTTCTTGAAACAGTATGTAACTTTAAACTCCATTGAAATAACTTATACCTAGATATAATTTCAACACATTAAATCACCTGGGTGGCCTGGTGCAAATCCATCGAGCCTGCTCATATGGAATGGAATGATCACAACAATAGAGAGCCATAGCAATGACACAAATCTGCTCCTCCATGACTCCTTGTCTTTGGGGTCTTGTGCCTCCAAGAATGTCAGTACTGTTAGAAGATCTGCAACCTGACATTGAAAAAGGTAAAATTTTAATAATGATTATTTAAAAAAAAAAGAAGAAAATTATACTAAATATAACAAGAAAAGAAAAGGCAAGGAAACTTGAAAACACAATGATCTTTTTTTAAAAAAAAGCTAACTTGTATTCCTGTTACAACCCTCCAGCTAAGCTTAATTAACTAGTGTTAGGTGGAAGTTCATGTTTGTGGTGTAATGGCCAGGATTTGAACTCACAACCTCTCAATCTTAAGACCAATGCCATATCCATTGCACCACAGTCTAATTGAATTGTTTAAGCCTTGGGAATTTTAGGTATTTTATCATTGACTATTAAAAAACAAAAAAAATCAAATTGCATTTTAAGATACCCAAAATGAGTGTAAAAGTGTATCAGAGCTTACTTCATGGGGAAGGTGTCTCACAACCACTTTGTATCCTCTCACTCTTATGATTTGATACATATAGTCGAATGTAGCGTGTTTCAGCTCGAACGGAGAGTCTTTATCCTTGATTAGGCTAAGGAACTTAGACAGAATCTTATCCAAATGCGGGTCAAGCAAGTGTGGTTGTTCATAATATTGCTTCAGTATATCGTAAAGTTTATCATATTCTACTTCTAGAGATGGAGTATTATAGATATTTTTCAAGTTATCAATCATGTTTAATACATCTTCAACTTCTGAAAAGTGCTCCAAAGCGCATCCCAGACCAATGTTGTCGCATTCTTCGTCGCGAGTCATGTCGGTATCGAGCCCAACCATCTTTTCTCTTTTCTATACTGAAATAATGAAATAATAATAAAGTATACGGAAAGGACTTAAAGTAGTTGCTTGGATAATACCAGCGCATCTATTACTATCTTAGAAAGCTAAGAGAAGTACTCTGTGGCTAAGAGATTGACTCACGTTTTTTGTCGGAAATAATCAAAACAATATATTGTAAGTAAAAATATGCTCGATTCATCGATTGATTAAATTCAATGACACTAATGACGGTGACTTTACTGACAATTCTTGACAAATACGAGAAAATTTGACAGAACAGCTTTATTTTTTGACCAAAGAGAATGATTGCTGTCTGAAATAACCTCTGATGAAGGAATACTAGGATATGCTGTAAAAAAATGATAATGAAAAGTGTAAATCTGAGCTAATAAGGATAGTGTCATCTTTGTCTAGCATATGTTATTAAAGAGAGATAACTATAAGATTATCTGTTCTTTTTCGTTGCAATTTCATCTGTCATTTTATTTGCGTGGTCGATCCTCAGAACAAGGAAATATATGGAACTGCCTTACCTACAAAAAAAACGTGCATACCTACGGCAACTAAAATGGCTGACTAGTGTTGTACCACAGTATATTTTCCCCCTCGATTGTCGATATGACAAATGAACAAGGACGGCGGCGCATGCGTAATTGCGTAAGCGTGACGCCACGGACGCGGACATTCGTTTCTTAGACTCGCTGCACACACGCAATAACCTAAATAAATTATTGACGATATTCAGCGGATTGTCTGGGTTATACTGATGCTTTTACAGTCAAAGCTGGAAATAATGTCAAAATGGATACTCTTATTTTTAATCCAAAATGTCCATTTTCTGGAACCTACATCAAAATCGTTGAGCCGTTTTCCAGATCGTCCGGGCATATACAGGGTGGGTCATTTAAATCGATATGTATGGGGCAGTCGGTATTTAAACCACAAAACGGTATTTTAGAGATCATGATTCATAATTACATTTCCAGTACTGACCTATATAAATAAGTCGTCCTGCATAAGAATTGCTCGTTCACTAGGATATCTGGATGTTTGGGGGGAATGCAGGATTTTATAAATAAAACCAAATAAGATAGAGGAAACGTCTTTATTTTATTATAATTATATTCATGTACAGCCTGTAATTTTTTCATTCCTTGCGGAATAAAATAACGTTGTTATGATAATTTCGAAAAGACAATTTCTCTGTATTTTTTTTACAACATATTTGAAATGTAAATTCATATAAGTTTGCACAATACTTTTCATTAACATTAACAAATACTTATTTATGGCTTCCTCACTGTATTGCCTTTCTAAAGGTAAGCCTTTGTTTTTAGATACCTACATTGTTCCAATGCTATACAGTTTTCATGTGTAATGGTTACACATGAAAACTGTTTGCCATCTTAAGGTCTTTAGTGATTTCTTGAAGTGTTGCCATTTTTATTTTTTGTCGACAGACAGATTCATTGAGGCATTTATTTTTTTTCTTCTGGCTTAAAACTTTTCTTGTAACATAGGGACTACTTTGAGTACATAGCCCTAAAACAATAATATCAACCATATTATGTTTAATCAATTCTGTGAGCATTATTTTATATTCTTGCAATATTTGAATTAATTGGAAACATCACATACCAAACTATGCTGTTTGCCTGAGGAATATTCAGCATTATTTGACGATGAAGGTTGGTGCTGATCTGAAGATTGTTCCTGAAATTATAATTATGACGAAACATTGACTAATGATAATTATTATGTTTACGAAGTAGAGAAAAACTTAACTGGATGTAATCAATAAATATCTGTTGAATGGGACCCAATGCCTTGTGTATTAGCTCTCGGATGACTTGAAACGTAGACTTTTGTGGCAGTACAGGAAAAACCGTACTGATAAAAACAAAACCGACTTTAAGGCTCTTTCTTCTAGATTAATCCGTATCATAAAACTCACACAAAGATCACATAATAGCGATTTCATCAGTAAGGCTAGTAATAAGTGTAAGGCAACTTGGCAAATAATTAACGCCCATAAGCACAATGTATTTAAAGATGAAATACGCCAAATTAGGACTGGTTATGGTACAAAAATTAATGACCCAATGGAAATAGCTGAATCTTTCAACAACTTTTACATTGATCAAGTCGCTTCTATTAATCAAAATACAACGAGTGTCCAACCTGTACGTGCAACCAACTCTCTATTTATGCAGCCGACAACCCCTATTGAGGTGTATAATATTATTAATAACTTAAAAAATTCAAATAGCACAGGTTATGATAGTATTTCTACGATTATGTTAAAAAAAGTGTCCACATATATTTCGAATGTACTGTGTCATATTATCAATCTCTGCATTCATAACGGTGTATTTCCAGAAAAATTAAAAGTAACAATAATTAAACCGATATTTAAGAAGACTGATAAAGAATCAATGAATTGCTATCGACCTATAGCCCTGATACCAACTATATCAAAAGTCTTTGAAAAAGTAGTTCATGATAGAATGTACAACTTTCTAGAAAGCCATAATCTATTTGCAGAAGAACAAGTTGGTTTTCGTAAGAATAAATCTATCAATTTAGCCATTTACAATTTTTTAGGCACAGTAGCAGATAATGTCGATAAAAAGAATCCAGTTTGCTCACTATACATGGACTTATCGAAAGCGTTCGATTGCGTTGATCATGCGATATTATTGGAGAAGCTCTATTCTTATGGGATAAGAGGCAATGCATATAACATCATAAAATCTTATCTCACGGGAACTCGACAATGCACCCAAATAACCCGTATATGCCCTACATCAAAAATCGAAAAGCACTACTTATCGGAGTACAGAGAAGTGAAATTAGGTATACCTCAGGGAAGTGTTCTCGGCCCTCTGCTCTTTAATATATACATTAATGACCTTCCAACTGTTACAAAACACCCCACAATTTTATTCGCTGACGATAGTACTGTAATTTTTACTGGTAAAGATAAAACTTCTCTCGAGACAGATATTTTGAATACATTAAGTGATATAGTCAAATGGTTGAAAATAAACAATTTAAATATTAACTTAGACAAAACGCACTTGATGACCTTTAAGAATAGGGTACCGCGGCTAGATGCAAAGCTTGATGTGTCTTATGAAGGATCTATCATTCACGAAGTTAATTACACGAAATTCCTAGGTATAAATATAGATACTAACCTAAATTGGAACGCACATGTCGAAAATCTATGTTTAAAACTAAATAAGCAATCTTATGCCCTCTATATGCTGACGAAAGTAATGAACCAACCTGCGATATTAACAGCATATCATGGTAATGTGGCATCCATATTACGATACGGCATTTTGTTTTGGGGCAATTGCAAAGAAAAAGAAAGGGTGTTTAAGGCTCAGAAAAAATATATACGAGCCATGTGTAGATTAAAACAAACAGATAGCTGTAAGCCTTTTTTTATAGATCTCGGTATTTTAACCCTACCATGTTTATATATGTACGAGGTTATATTATTTGTAAGGATGAACATGAACTTATTTGTTAATTACCACAGTAAACGGCAAAATCATAAGATCAGCTGCCAAAAGCACAATACAACATTGTTTACCAATACTATTTTCTGTATGGCACCTCGAATCTATAATAAAATGCCAAAAACATTTTTAGATATAAGTCCAATAGCAAACTTGAAATCTAAGTTAAAACAATTTTTTATTAGTAAGGCATACTATAGTGTCCAAGAATATTTGAATGACTGAAGTGTGTATTGCTAAATAGTGAGAAGTCTCAATGATTGTATCTATGTATAAGTAATATTTGGGTTGATGTTTGTAATTTTATGCCTGTATTAATTGCTCATCTCGATTATAAGCTATGTTTAACTGTTTAATGACAAAGTTTACTAATACGCATTGTGTTAGCTAGTAGTCACAAAGTTTCTTTATATTATTTAAATTTGTTGTATAATTAAGATTAAATATTGCATACCTTAAGGTGAAGTATGGTGAACCTCGCCATTTTTTAAGACCAATATATGTACCCATATTTGCAATAAATATTTGATTTGATTTGATTTGATTTGATAATGATAGGGTAATGCTGCGTGGATTGTTAAGCATTATGTATTTGTTCTGAATTACAAAATATACTAGATAGGTACTTACTCTTTGAAACAGATATGGCATTGTATCATCTCTAAGTCTTACGATTTCAAGAGTTTTGTTAAATGCACTTTCATTAAAATGTCCAAACCAATATCTTCTCTAAAACATTTGTTCTTAAATTTTCTTGTCCTATGACTTCCAACCAAATTCTTTTTCTATTTTCGTTTTCAGATAATCTGTGTACAACAAAATACACTTATAAGAGTATTATAAAAAACATCGATAAGATGTTTGATTACAACACTACATTCAAACCAATTGTCCAATTATAGCAGTCAACGACGGCAGACTAAAATGGCGGATCGACCACGCAAATAAAATGACAGACGAAATTGCAACTAAGAAGAACAGATAATCATATAGTTATCTCTTTTTAATAACATATGCTAGACAAAGATGACACTATCCTTAGTAGCTCAGATTTAGACTTTTCATTTAACATTTTTTTACAGCATATCCATAGTATTCCTTCATCAGAGGGTCGATCCGCCATTTTAGTCTGCCGTTGTTGACTGCTATAATTGGACAATTGGTTTGAATGTAGTGTTGTAATCAAATATCTTATCGATATTTTTTATAATACTCTTATAAATGTATATTGTTGTACACAGATTATCTGAAAACGAAAATAAAAAAAGAATTTGTTTGGAAGCCATAGGACAAGAAAATTTAAGAACAAATGTTAAAGAGAAGATATTGGTTAGGACATTTTAATGAAAGTGCATTTAACAAAACTCTTGAAATCGTAAGACTTAGAGATGATACAGTGCCATGTCTGTTTCAAAGAGTAAGTACCTATCTAGTATATTTTGTAATTCAAAACGAATACATAATGCTTAACAATCCACGCAGCATTACCCTATCATTATCAAGTCATCCGAGAGCTAATACACAAGGCATTGGGTCCTATTCAACAGACATTTATTGATTACATCCAGTTAAGTTTTTCTCTACTTCGTAAACATAATAATTATCATTAATCAATGTTTCGTTATAATTATAATTTCAGGATCAATCTTCAGATTAGCACCAACCTTCATCGTCAAATAATGCTGAATATTCCTAAGGCATACAGCATAGTTTGGTATGTAATGTTTCCAATTAATTCAAATATTGCAAAAATATAAAATAATGCTCACAGAATTGATTAAACATAATATGGTTGATATTATTGTTTTAGGGTGATGTACTCAAAGTAGTCCACCAGTTACAAGAAAAAGTTTTAAACCAGAAGAAAAAAATTAAATGCCTCAATGAATCTGTCTGTCGATAAAAAATAAAAATGGCAACACTTCAAGAAATCACTAAAGACCTTAAGATGGCAAACAGTTTTCATGTGTAACCATTACACATGAAAACTGTATAGCATTGGAACAATGCAGGTATCTAAAAACAAAGGCTTACCTTTAGAAAGGCAATACAGTGAGGAAGCCATAAATAAGTATTTGTTAATATATATGAATTTACATTTCAAATATGTTGTTAAAAAATATACAGAGAAATTGTCTTTTTGAAATTATCTTAACGTTATTTTATTCCGCAAGGAATGAAAAAATTACAGGCTGTACATGAATATAATTATAATAAAATAAAGACTTTTCTCCTATTTTATTTGGTTTTATTTATTAAATCCTGCATTCCCCCAAACATCCAGCCCCCAAACATCCAGATATCCTAGTATCCATTTTGATAATATTTCCAGCTTTGACTGTAAAAGCATCAGTAAAACCCAGTCAATTCGCTGAATATCATCAATAATTTATTTTGTGCAGCGAGCCTTAGAAACGAATGCCCGCGTCCGCGTGGCGTCACGCTCACGCACGCCGCCGCCGCCGTCCTTGCTCATTTGTCTTATCGACAATCGAGGGGTAAAATATACTGTGGTACAACACTAGTCAGCCATTTTAGTCGCCGTAGGTATGCACGTTTTTTTTGTAGGTAAGGCAGTTCCATATATTTCCTTGTTCTGAGGAAATAACACGTACAGTTTGAGGTTTAAAACCGATTTGGTGGACGAGTGGACTAAGTGTACAACCCCAGCTATTTTCTCTATGGTTTATTCAGGTACCCGTCACCAAAAAAGTTTTAGAGCCGCTGCTATAAATAATTTATCTGTATCTGGTTAAAAAAAAAGCATAATTATTGCTAGTCTTGGGACTCTTTACAATCTTCTGGGGTAAAATTATAATGGAATAATTTTAGGGAATTACGTCCTATTATTAAGAACAATACAAGTAAACATAAAGCAATCCTGAGAATAATAAATTTAAAATGAATGTCCAGAGACTTAAAGTTCACACATTGTAAAAGCATCATTGCTTTTAAAAAATCACTAATAGAAATAGAAAGCCAAGCCAGGCAAGTCAATTTATGAAATTGATCTAGCAACCTTGGCAATAATGTCGAAAATCAAGAAAGAAACTATTTTTGTGGTTTTACGAATAGAAAATTGTGTATAGATCGGTCCGCTATTAATGTGACTATACTCCGATGTGTATGTGATAACTATTTTAAAATGAATAATCGTGAGTATCTTCAATGATTTATTATTATTGCATCTTTTGTCCATAAATCACATATTCGGTTTACACAATCGAATGTCGAATGAACTATTTTCAGAGACCCGAGGCCCTGCTAAGCGGAGAGTGAAGCCGGTAGAACCTCAGTCATTGCTAGATTTCGATCTAGGCGAGGGTGAAAGTTCGGACGACTCAGACTTTCGCATAGAGGACCATCCTGAAGAAAGTGATGATTATTCCATCAACACTGATGATGAGGGGAAAAGTATGTGTTTTTGTTTGTTTATATTTTGTTTCTTGCCGTTTTACCTGCTTTAAACTTTACTGCTTCCCTCCCATGGATATCAGCATGCTGTTAAATAGTCTATAGATTTCCCAAGAATAAAATTAGACTGTAAAATTCGAGAACGGATCCAGCTTTTGACTGGCTCAAAAGCTAAAAGGTCATTAAAAGAAATTAAGTATTTTTCTGCGAATATAAAAATATTACTATTTTCCTAGGCCCAGCTAAGGCCCAGGGGTGGGGTCAAATTGTATGAAACACATTTTCGGACTTTAGATGTTAGGAGTTAAAAAGTTATGTAAGAAAAAGCGCACCCGTGGGGTCAAGCCCTTCACAGCCACCCCGCTGGATCTGCCCCTGATCAAATTTGACTATAGTGAAAGAGATTTATACTTTCAATCATTCAGTTTTCAGCCCAAGTACCATAAAGCATCACTAATGTTAATGTTTTCTTACATATTTATTACATATTTTGTATAATAATTACCTATTTTTGTATAATATATGTAAGAAAATAAAAATAATTTTCTTTCTTTCTTTCTTTCTTTCTTAATGACTTGCGCTTCAAGTCACAAATTGTGCGAACCCTTATGTTACACTATGAATAGTTGCAAGGGGTGCCCTTACTGGAATCAAAACTTTTCAGCGATTCCTCATATATTAGTATAGATTATATGCATAATTATTTGTTGTGTTAATATATAATTTTAAACACTTTTCCAGATAAGGCGGCTAAAAGTGAATCAGGATCTGAAGAATCGGGTTCGGACATTGAGAATGAGTTCAAAAGTGCCAAAAACCAGGTTAAAGGGCATGTATCTGTCAATGATGTTCTTGCAATAGCCAAAGAAAAAGAGTTCAAGGTATCTAATGTATTTAAATTTATAAGTCTCAAATAGAGTAATAAGTATTTCTTTTTAAATTGGATTGACATTAAACAATAAGAAAAAGATTAATTTATAAATAAATAACACCCTATTCAAGGGGTTTTTATTTAAATATCCTGCCAATAAAGGATCTGCAAATCAGGAGCTTTTACTTATATTTTTTTGCAGATTTCAAATATTTTTTATGTTGATATTTTCTACATTATTAAATATAAAATATATAAAAGATAAACTTATTTAAACTTTGTATATTTGCAGTTCCATGGTGAATTGGCAAATATAATGATATGTGCTGGCTGCCTGGGATCCAGAAGTGATGACTTCAATGAAATTGTTGAATGTGATGGTTGCGGAGTTACAGTTCATGAAGGTATGTTTAACACTGATAATTGATTAGGGCCCCAAAGTCTAGAAAAAGTGGCATATAACTAATAATAATACTTTGTAACTATTTTCACACCTCAGATCCTACACTGTCCTTATCGTCTAAGGACCGCAAAGATGGTGTCAGGAGGGACATATAAGCAATAATCTATAGGGAATGATGCGTGTAATAATAGGGCATAATAATGGTTTTTATTTTTAAGACAAAGAAAAAATATATATAGGCTTGAAATTATTAAAATTATAGATTAAATCATTGAATGAATTTGAGCCTTTCAAATGCCGCCGCTAGTGCCATCCTAGTGATGATGTCATTTATCACAACCCACATTTATTTACCAGTAAATTTAAATTTATATCGCAGGATTATTTATATTGCCAGGATTTTCTATGATTTGATATTATTATGATCTTAGTGCTTTGAAAAAAACAGTTTCAGTCATTGTCCTAGATTCAGTAGATTCCCTTTAAGCATCTACAAGTAAATATTCACCAGAAATCTCCACAGAAACCAATGATGGCGCGTTTTGGCCTTTTGCATTTGCCGCCCATATTTTAACCTCTTTAACTATGTTTAATAAAGTTAAAATAATGACTAATATAATTATAATGTAATGATAATAAAGATTTAAGAAGAAATGTTTGAGTCAAATTTAAATTTTATGAATATTATTATTGAGAATACGGGTTACTCACGTTTCTTTAGCCGGGATATGCCGACTAGTTTCGAATCTAATATGTAGATTCATCAACTGACTTTCAATGCGAGACGTCGCGCGGAGGCGACGACACGCGAATAATAGCCCAGTTGATGAATCTACGTATTAGATTCGAAACTAGTTGGCATATCCCGGCTAAAGTAACGTGAGTAACTTGTATTCTCAATAATAATGTCCTCACCTCACGTCGGTTTTAATAATATTATTTATGAATATTGTCTATATTGCATAGCAGTTTCAGGTTTAGTATATCTGCCTTATTATCTTTTGTTCCAGGTTGTTATGGAGTGTCAGACACAACAAGTGAATCCAGTACTGTTAGCTCAGCATCTACAGAGCCTTGGTTCTGTGAGGCGTGCAAAGCTGGTGTCACTGACCCAAGCTGTGAACTGTGTCCAAATAAAGGTTTTTTTTTGTGCTTTATCTTGAAATCGGTTTTGTAACCATTAGCAGATTAGTTCTAGGTAGTTATTGGCTGATTAGCTTCATTCTTCCAGCAAAGAATCTGCCTTCTATTGTTTAAAGTTTTATTTTTTATCCAAATAAAGGCGAGCATTTTATAACGCTTATATAAAATTTAATTATATAAAATTTATTCTTGTCTTTTAGTGATTTCTGTGTAAATTTCATTGTCAATCTTGTTATCACAGGTGGCATTTTCAAGGAAACAGAAGTGGGCGCTTGGGTGCATTTAGTATGTGCGCTTTATGTACCAGGAGTGGCATTTTCAGAGGTAATTGCATTTTTTTTTATTGATACAAAAGAGTAAATAATATACAGTGGTTCTGAAGTAAACAGTATCACTGAGCCCCACACTAGGATACCCTGTGCTGTGGGGTTCAGTTTCTTTCATCCTATTACATTTGGAAGCTTATGATTTTAATTTGATGTATTTTTATTTTATTTATTTTTTATAATATTTCTATGTCTTCGATACTTATGAAGATCATATCTCACTGCAAAATATTAGATTTCTAGGTCCATAGAAAAAAAAAGATAAGTTACAAAATAAAAACACCTCATTTGAGGGGTCTTTTCTGAAAATAGTTTGCCAATATGGGACCTGTGAATCAGGAGTATTTATTATATATTTTTCATATCATAGTCCATAGCTCAATTTAGGATTCTACTTTGTTTCCAATTTTCCTATCCAATGTCGGCTCGTCCAGGTGGAGCGGCTGTCCGGCGTGACGCTGTTCGAGATGGCGTACTCCCGCTGGGGCGCCCGCTCGTGCGCGCTGTGCGACGACGCGTCGCTGGCGCGCTGCGGCGTCTGCGTGGGCTGCGACGCCGGGCTCTGCAAGACGTTCTTTCATGTCACCTGGTACGTACTCTACTATAAGGAAAAAAATGTCGCTTGTTACCTATAAGACTGAGTGGCCTATTGAGAGAGGCTGTCAAATAAAGAATCACAGTACCATTAGGAGTCGGTCTTATTATTAACTTATTAAAACTTTTAATTGGTTTCGAGGAACACAAGGATTCTCTTGGTAAACTCGTTGTAGGTAACCTTTCGTATCAGAAAGACACATAAGCATAACGTCCTATGAGCACAATGTCCTAATAGCAAAACGACTTGTAAGCAGTTGGTCCGTTTAGCAAAATGACCTAGTAGCAAGTCGTCCTAATATCAAAAGGACATTGTAGCAAAATGTTCTTAATTGATCAAGTACAATCAGTTACAACATGCAATTTGGTGCCATCCCTTTACCTATCCGCTGACCGACAAATATACAGGATATTGTTTCCAATGAGAGCCGATGGCCAAATCTGAAAATATGAGGAAAAGCGAAAAGTACTCCAACTTGATTTTGATAAAAACTAAAACTGCGTCATTGGATTGGCAAACCAATATTCATAGGCATAAAAATTACGACTCTTTTAACCGACTGCCAAAAAAGAGGAGGTTTTATATTCGACGCGTTTATATTTTTTTATGTTTGTCTAGCGATTGCCCGTCATTTCTGAACCGATTATAAAAAAAAAATTTATTTGAGAAAGTCTACTTCCGAAATTGTCCCATGGCCACCAAGTAAAGATCTGATGATGGAATCCCATAGAAATCAAGGAGAACCTTAAAATTTTATAGGTTTTTAGGGTTCCGTACCTCAAAAGGTAAAAACGGAACCCTTATAGGATCACTTTGTTGTCCGTCTGTCTGTCTGTCTGTCTGTCTGTCTGTCTGTCTGTCTGTCAAGACCTTTTTTCTCAGGAACGCGTGGAGGTATCAAGCTGAAATTCATATCAAATACTCAAGTCTATGGTCTCTTGGAGCTGTGAAAAAATCAAACTTCTAAGTCAACGCGATCAAAAGATACTCCCGTTTATGCCGCAAATTTTCGACACTCGCAAGGGAATCAAAACCTACAGGGTACTTCCCGTGAACTCAGAATCTTGAAATTTGGTACGAAGCAACGTCTTATAACACAGATAAAGGAAAAATTGCGAAAAGCATAAATTTTTAGTTACATCATATAATAAAAATATTTTTAATAATTTTAAACTTATTACCCCTTTACTCATGAACGCGTAGTGGTATTATATTGAAATTCTTAACAAATACTCAAGTCTATAATATCTTTAAGCTGTAACAAAATCAAACTTCTACGTCAACGCAATCAAAAGATACAGCAATTAAAGCCGCATATTTTGAAACTCGCAACTACTCGCAAGGGAATCAAAACCTAAAGGATACTTCCAGATGACCTGGAATCTTGAAATTTGGCATGAAGCAACGTTATTAAGTACACATATAGGAAAAATTCCGAAAATCTTAAATTTTTAGTTAGAAATAAAAATACCATAACTTTTACTTATATACCTACAGGTTTGTACGGAACCCTCGGTGCGCGAGTCTGACTCGCACTTGGCCGGTTTTTTTAGTGTTTTTTGTATATTGTCTGAAGTTATTTAGATATTTGCATCTAGCAGTTAGCATCTCATGTTGCTGAGCTGATGCTGGAAGGTACAACTCCTCAACGGTCTCGATGTGGAACTTGCACCTTCACCACTATCCATTATGTTTTTTCTCAAAAGCAAAATGCGTTTTAAAAAATATTAGGAAATTACAATTTTCGATAAATATCAGGGACACATTGCATGAAATCGCTATTGTCAATGTGTCAAAAGATTTTTTCTTTTTCTAGTGGCCAGTACTTCAGTTATATAATATAATTATTAAGTGTGTACTAAAATACTCTTTTCAAGTTGATTTGATTTTGTGTTGAACTGTACAGTAAGGGCATTTTGCTACAATGTCCTTTTGATATTAGGACGACTTGCTACTAGGTCATTTTGCTAATAGGACTAACTGCTTATAGGACGTTATGCTTGTAGGACATTGTGCTCATAGGACGTTATGCTTATGTGTCCTTCTGATACGAAAGGGTAGGTAATATGTCTTCATTAAAATTATTGTTAATTAAACACAAAATAAACAATGTCATTATCGGTAGGACATGCCTAAATGAACTATGCGCTCTATTTAAATAAACTTAGTATACATTTGCGACAACGCACCTCAACTGCTCGAAAGCGTTCAAAACTCGATTTTGCTTTCAGATTTTCTCACATTCAAATCAAAATCATGTTTTGTTTACTATTTTCCACCTGCTATGCTGAGGTGAAAAGTTGTATGTGTGACACTAGATTAATGTTCTCGTGCTTTTGAGTCCCTCACCTACGCTCAAGATTCTAAATAACAATCACGAGCGTAATATATAGATCAAGATTCTAAACAAACGTTTAAAACAAAGTTTTGGAGCACTTCCAATTCGGACGTTTATGAGTGCAGACCCAAACTCCATTTATTTACATCTTACGTGATAGAATCATTCGCTGATTCGAGACTCAAAATTAGCACTGAAGTATTCAAGTCTTTATTGCACTCCACAATGTTAAAATGGTCTTATAAATAGGTACAGTGTCAATTATGGACCCTGACGGGCGTGGCTAAAGTAATAACAAAAAGTTTACATTTTAAAATAGTATCTTAAAATTTTATATTATTTTATTTATTTTTTGGCTTTAAATACATAAATATCATACTTATTGAATACATATATGAAATAAGAAATCATAACAGTATATATCTAGCTACTAATTGTTGAGGGATAATAATTAAAATATGGTGTATGTATATTATTATGTATTATTATGTTTAATGTTCATGTAGTCCCATTTAAATACTCATTTATGTGGTAATAGCATTTTTTCAATAAATGTTCCTTTAAGTTATTTATGAAATACTCAAAGTACTCAAAGTAATTACGATCTTTACTCTCTCTCTTGTTACAAATAACGATTGTAATCTTATAGTGGACAACGCGCGGGTCTGCTGGCCGAGGCGCACTCGGAGGAAGCGGAGCAAGCCGATCCCTTCTACGCGCACTGCAAGCTGCACTCCGACAAGACTCTAGTCAAGAAACGCAAACGAAACTGGCTTGCTTTGCAGCTTAGAACTGATAAAAGGTAGCATTTCCTTTATTTATTGAGGGTTGGATATGTAATTGTGTCCGGTGGATGGCGATAGGCTCACCCCCTATCACCTAAACATGTTAGGTGAAATGTGAGTTTTATTCTTCTGGGTAATATGGACGTGATGTTATGCCTCGATGGACTAGTGGTTAGCTTATGCGTCTCTCACCGCGAAGTCTCGGGTTCGATGCCCGGATCGGGCAGAGTGTTATTTGTGAACTTTCCATCAGGAAATTCTCAATAGCAGACACAATCACGCATCAAGATCACGGAGTTGGAATTGTGCCCGGTGGATAGAGATAGGCTCACCCTCTATCCCCTGAGACCTAAACACAACAGGTGAAATGTGGGTGTTGTACACCTCTGCCACACCCTTCTGGGTAAAATGGGTGCGGTGGTGGTATGGTATTTTATGTTGTGTTTCATTTGTTAGACTGGTGAAAGTATATACTATAAGCAGAGCTTGGAATTAGGTAGAGTTTTTTATTTACTTGCATCGAAATGTTGATATTACCTTCCCGGGATTTCTAATGGACAATCCCGTGTGACCAACAATATTACGAATAAATTCATACGCATATTTCGCCTTTTTATAAATACGAGCAAATACTTTTGCTTCTAGCCTAGACTCGTGAGGTTTTGCTTATTCAAACGGCCCATAAGAATCATTTTCCTTATCCGATTCATTACCAGTAAGATTTGAAGTGTTCGCTTCCGACATTACTGTATAACTTTTGTGAGAATTGAAATATTTAGTCGCGCGTGCAGTAGTTTAAATTGTGTAAAAGTAAATAACTTTTAATTTAAAAAATCACGGGATTTTTTACTGTTCTTTAAAATTAATCTCGGGATTTGAGGCATATCCACTTTATTCTTTCGCTGTATGAAATCAGTGTAAGTACATGAAAAACTCTATATCATTATTCATCTTTATACCAGCCACCTTGATTAGTCCACGGCTGTCAGTGTAATCAGACCAGAACATGCAGCACTTGGTCTGATAGAATGTACATAAATTCTTAATACGAGATATATAATATTAATACTATGACTCATGTCATAGTATTAATATTAACATTTGCTAACTAATTGATCATTTTCCCAGGCGAATCGAACTGCAAAATAATCTTAGCTCCGATGAGAGATTGCGGATCCAGCGAAAACTCGTCAAGTATAGAAAGAAGTATTTGGTACAAAAAGAAAACAGAAATCCACCATGGGGTAAGATATTTCAACTTCATGAGTCATGCATTACATACTTAAAATAAAAGCTTGCAAAACTTACTAAATCCGTCGACCGACGTATTACATTTTGCTTAGTTAGAATTCTTGAAATATAATTAAAATGAGAGTATGCTGCTTCTCACTGTGAGGGCACGAGTTCATTCCCTTGTCGGTCAAAAGTGTTTTTTAGGATCTTTCTGCCTTGGCATTGTCAATAGTAGCACAGACTTGAAATTGTGCCCTATGGATGGCGATAGGATAGGGAAACTAAACATAACAGGTGAAGTGTGGGTGTTAAACACCTCTTCCACAACCATCTGAGTTATAAAGGTCAACCTATGTCAAATCAATATCTGATATATGAGATAAGAAATAACATCATCATTCAGCTGATCGTAGTCCACTGCTGGACATAGGCCTCTCTCAATTTGCGTCCCAACACCCGGTCCTGCGCCTGCCGCATCCAGTCCCCTCCAGCGACCTTCTTCAGGTCATCAGTCCACCTGGCAGGGGGGCGTCCTACCTTACGGTTGCCGAGTCGCGGTCTCCATTCCGTGACTCGTTTGCTCCAACAGCTGTCGGTCCTTCGGCAGACGTGACCAGCCCATTGCCACTTCAGCGAGCTTATTTTTCGAGCTATGTCGGTTACTTTAGTTCTTTGTCGGATGGCCTCATTACGAATATTATCCTTCAAAGAAACGCCGAGCATAGCTCGCTCAATAGCCCGCTGCGCAACTTTAAATTTGTGGACTAGAAAGAAATGACAACTGCTAAGTAATATCCTTTTTTTCAGTACCCACTCAGAAGATGGCGCGAATGTTGTACAGCAGCGCATCGGCTATTAGGAAATTTCAAAAGAAAGCGGAGTGTATGGGCATCGACATGCATGCTTTGGAGTTTCAAGACGCTCAGGTTAGTTCAATCATCTCAAAAACATAAATGTGAAATGAAAGCCAAGTTAAATATTAAGCCTAAAAAATAATTGATATCTATATGTGTGCCAATGTGTAAATAAATCCAAGCTGTACAATTGTCTTGGCTTGTTTCTATTATATCGACTTAGTCTTATATCAACCTACCTGTATATGTATTGAACCAATAGGATGAACCACATTGTGTATGTTAACTGTATGTAAAAACTAGCTAAGTCAAAGGGGTATAACCAATTGACTATGGTACTGTTTATTACTGCTATGCTATCTATTTTGTAGCTATGTCAAGATAAAAACATCTGATACGCAGAATAATATAATTTTAAATTTAATTATAAGCCGTATATTTTAATAGGTAGCCGGGTTTCATGAAAATAGTTACTGACCCAATGTAAAACATTTAATTATTCTATGCAAGATTTTTAATTTTTATCTTTATTATTTTTGCACCACACCAGCACGAAAAAGATCGTTAGCTTGCGAGAATTCAGTGAGTAAAAACGCTTTTTACTCACTAGTGAGGCAAAGTGATTCAAATTTCGAAACACTAAATCCTTCCAATGAATAGGCGCAAAAAAAAAACAAAACAGCCACCATGTAGGTTAGTAATAAACATTAACATCAATTTTATTTAAAAACTACAAACGATACGTTTTAATTATTTTAAATTATATAAATACACGCTTATTTAGTATTTTCATGGTTTAATATTCGTGATTAACCATTAAATTAATTAAAATCAGGTACTTAATATTAGACTCTATAGATAAATGTTACGGAACGAATTTCCGAACGCACGATTTAAAAAAAAAGTCTGTGTCTGTGTCAGTCATCGCGGGCAACTATAAATTCTTTTCAGTTTATGTTTAATTGTTTACTGGAACTTTTTAACAAAAAAATAGTGAATCCAGTGATGAAGAACTTTGTGGAACTCCAATAGAGTTGCGACAACTTGCTTCTAACACAGAAGTTTGCTTTTTTACCAGAAAATTCGCGTGAAAAGTGTTTGAAAGCGTACGACATATTTAATTAGTGGTGACTTTCAAAAGGCCCTAAAACGCATTATGAATCGGTATTACTGTCGTATTTCATGGAATTATTTCAGGGTAAGCAATCAAGTACGAGTTAAATTTAAATCTTAATATTTTCTCACTGGAAGAGGTGAAAAGTTTTGTATTGTACCGCGTCAGAAAAATTTAATTTCCAGTTCGTGACCTCTTAAAATCTTTCGCTTGCGAAGTAGTCTTTATTAGAATCACTCGCTATGCTCGTGATTCAATTTAAGACTACTTCGCAAGCTCAAGATTTAAAATTGGCACTCACAACAGAAATATAAACTTTTTCTCACTTGTACCATAAATAACTATTATTTACTATCTTATTGTCGTGACAAATGGTTGGTGGCGATACAGTTTTTGTGCATTGCCTTATTCAGCTTGGATTTATTTACAAAGAACTTGGCTACCATTGTTTCACGCCATATTACGTGAGACTTAATGAAGTAGTTATGTGGTGGTGGTGATATTACGCCTCTGCTGTACCCTCTTTACTTATAATCTGGCCAAGTGGGGATTTATCAACTCATCCAATACTAGTTGCGAATGTGGATCCCCTAGCCAGAGTATGGCCCATCTGTTGTCTTGCCCTTTACTACCCGCCACTTGCACCCGCGATGACCTCATGCACGCAAAGAAGGAAGGGGTTGAAGTTGCCACCTACTGGTCCAAGACAGTATAATTAAACAAGCCATTGACACAATAAGAAGAAGAACTTATACAGTCGTGATATAATGAATGTTATATTTCAGATGGCAGCGTTAAAAGACGTGTCCCGTCGATGGCACGTGCCGCCAGCGTTCTCGGTGGAGTTCGTGGGGTACTACCTGGAGAGGAACACCAGGGTCACATCGCTCAGGAAGTCTCTGGAACGACTCACCAAGGAAAACGAGAAACTGCTGGCCGATGACGATAAACTAAGGCTGGATTACGATGAGGTAAGTTTTGTATTGCTATCTTTAATACTACTAACTGCCTCGTGGTCTAGTGGTTAGCTTATGCGCCTCTCACCGCGAGGTCTCGGGTTCGATTCCCCGATACGGCAAAGTGTTATTTGTTAACTTTCCGTCGAGATTTTTTGAATAGTGCTGTTACTAACTTCTGCAGAATGTTTTTAACACGCTTATATTAGCTTCACCTATATGTATGTATGTATGTATGTATGTAACCGACTCCTTTGGACTCGATCTTGACCCACTTTAAACGGACAGATTTCATTCAAATTTTGCACACCTGTCAAAGTTCGATGACAATGCAATAATTCGATTAGATAGTATTATTGTGAAAAAGCGTGGGGTGCGAGCGTCTATCGAGCAACCCACGCTTTTTCAATTATTTTTCACTTTTTAGTTAGAAGTACTTTAAAAGCGTGTTTTTTAGTTTTTTGAACTATTATTTATTTGTTAACATACCAATTAATTCAGTGAATGAAACTGTGATATTTTTATCTTAAGTCGCAAGATAGCGAATTAAAATTTCCCAGAACTGCCTCGTCAGTCCAGTGGTTAGCGTCTGCGCCTCTTTTCGCGGGGTCTCGGGTTTGATTCCTGGTTCGGGCAAAGTGTTATTTGAGGGTCCCTCAGAAAAATCTCAATAGCAGCACGTAGTTGGATTTGTGCGCGCTGCATTGCGATAGGCTCACCCCCTATCACATGGGACCTAAGAATATCAGGTGAAGTGTAGATATTAACTATAAACTATAAATATCTCACAACCCTCACATAACGTCATCTAGTTCCAAACTAAGCAGAGCTTGTAATATGGGTGCTAGAATAACTGATACTAATACATATAAACTTGTTTTTGGTAAATACATACTCATATACATAGAAACACCCAGACTAAGACAAACCTTCATGTTCATGCACACAAAGATTTGGCTTAAGCGGGAATCGAACCCGCGACCTCGGCGTCGCAGGCAGGTACACTACCCACTCCGCCATCCGGTCGTCAGTATTGTACACCTCTGCCACACCCTCCTGGGTAATATACCCGTGATGTGATTGTGTATAGTTTTATATGAAATCTCTGTACTCACAGGCTTCAAAAGAGAACTCAGACGCTATAGCCGAGATGACGTCAGCGCGGCAATCGCTACAGAAGATATACGACGCGATCATCGCGATATGTCCTAAGATAACAGCGCCCGCTATACTGGAGGACAAACCGTTGTTGCCGCCCGAGCTGCCGAGGTCCACGCCCAAAGTCACGCCGCAACAACTGCAGCAACGGTATGTCATCTATCTATCTATCTATACTTATATAATTGAACGCTCGACTGACTGATTCATCAACGCCGAGCCTAAAACGCTAGGACTCTTGGGCTAGGAACTTGAAATTTTCCATGAAGATTCCTTACATGGCGTAGGGGCGCACTAAGGAAGGATTTTTGGCAATTCCATTTTGAAGGGGGTAATATGGGGAATAAACGGTTGTATGTCATTTTTGAAATTATAAGCATGAAATTTCTTGAAGTTAAACTTGAATAAAAATAAATGAATTTCTGTACCGGGGTTTTATAAATTTCATTCCCAAGAGGAGGGTGAATTTAGGAATTTATTTTATTTTTAACTTTCGGGCACCGGCCAGAATAACGCTTGACGTGGATAAAATCGCGTGGGGCATCTAGTTGTTTAATAAAAACGCCATTTTAAATCACACTGAGAACAAGCGGTCGCAATTTAGTGCGTTTAATGGTCGTTTTTTACACGCTTATTGCGCTTAGATGCGCGCATCTATGAAGTATTTAATAGCTTATAACTTATATGAGCTAAGAAACACTTTTGATTGGCGCCAAATTTATTCATATTTCCGCACGCGCTCATCATGCCCGTGTACCAAAACGAGTATAAAGCTTGCAGTTGGAAGCGCACGCATCTTTTTTCTATGAAAATATGTAAACATACGTCGAGCGTTCGCGCTGACGCTTGCTTCCAACTGCAAGCTTAACACATACTGATAACTTCTAAGGGGCTCTTCAAATATTACGTATGCAGATTGTTTACGATTTTAGACGTTCGGTCTCTTTTATCAGCAAATATGTTCTAAATTTCATGTCTCATTTCTTGTTAATTAGGCATAGCAACGACCCTTCCCCCCCTCCCCTATATAGTGCTTACATAATACCTTAATGGCCCAATTGAACTCAGTCAGTTTTTAAAGCAATAAAAACAATGCATGACTGCATATTTAGTACAGTCAGCTGCAGAGAAATCTCACCCTCCTTAAGTACTTATTTTGCACTTCAAAGATGCGAGTTAACTCTGACTGTACTTGTTTAGAAGACTCGTAAAGACCAAGTGCTTACTAGACGATACTAGCAGTATATTGACGAAGAATATTGTAGATTATAACAGTTGTCATTTAAAAGGCGCAACTAAAAACTACATTTACTACCAAGATGCTGCAGTTTAGCCTGTTTTCTTTTTACTACAGTTTAAAGGAGTAGTATTCAGGATTACATAACAAAAAAATAATTGTAAAAAATTAATATTTGAAGTAGCAGGAACGAAAACTCCGCCACAGGTTGTAATTTTTTCACTTTTTTTAAAAATGCTCATATTTTTTAAAATACTAGGATTTTTTTTTATATTTTCTGGTAACTGTCATTACCTACTATATCACCCCATTTCGGCTTGACGTCCTTAACTGGGACACCCTGTATATCAAGACTGTTACTAAAATTCATTAATCGAAAACTTATTTTTAAAATTTGCTATATGAAATTCACTCAATTGGCCATTAAATACGCACAAATAAAACTGTAAACGTTAGTATAAACATAGAATTACATAATAGTCGTATTTTTGCATAATAATAGCAGCCCTGTATCTAATACATGTCCCACTGCTGGGCTCGGGCCTCTTCTCATGACGAGAAGTGTTAGGCCATAGTCCACCACGCTGGCCAAGTGCGGATTGATAGACTTCACACGACCTTGAGTGCATTTAGGTCCTCTCAGGCATGCAGGTTTCCTCACGATGTTTTTCCTTCACCATTAGCGAGCGATAATTTATATGATAAATACACACATATCTTCGAATTTTTTTTATATGTAATTGGCTTTCATAATGTTATGTTTGTTTTTCTAGTCTTAAGTTAGCTGTAAGTTTCCCTTTCTAATAAAAATAAAATAAAATAAAAGACGAATCTTAACGATTTATTGACAGAGGTGTGTGCCGTGGGTTCGAACCCGAGACCTTTGACTTCGCAGTCCTACGGTCTCCCAATCGGCTATCGCTGCTTGCATATTTGATCATATTATGTGATAAACCTGCATAGACCGATCTGCGTATATTTATCAATCATAAGTATGATATTATCTTGTCGTTGTCGATAATAACGTGTGTATCTTATGTTGATTTTCTTAGACGACACGAAACCAAGCGCGCTCGGATTTGCGATCTGTCCTTTTATGAATCAAATCAAATCAAATCATTTTTATTGCAGGCATCAAGGGCCATATACATAAATACCATAGACTAACATACATATTATCTTATTATTTAATTATTGTTTTGTTGTTTTGCTGTTTCGTTTGAATGTTTTGTGCGTATGAAGACCGAATAGAATGCTTATATACACGTCAACGGTATATCTGGTCAATCTCATGTCCAGAAATACCGCAGCTTTAAAATATTAAACTTGATTTACACTGAGGCAATATTGTGCAACCTTCTGATATTCTACAGTGAATATTTTATGCTGATCTAATTTACATGTTCGGGTTATTTATCTTAATAATAATAAAAGAAAAAAAATCTTTAAGATACCATTACAATTTGTGTATAGGTACACTGTGGTTTCCAAAGGAGGTTCGCGTGTATTTTTGGGACCAACATAATTATGGTATCCTTCTTAACATGGTTAAATAGAATAAATGGGATTTTAGAATGAAATAATAAATATTTCTTGTTTGATACAATTACAATTTGTGTATGCACAGTAGTTCCTAAAACTTGGTTCGCCTGTATTTTAAGGATCAAAATAATTATGGTATCCTTCTTAACATAGTTATATGGAACAAACAGGATTTAAGATGAGTCGAAGCAATTTTGTTTTGATCAGTTTTGGTGATTTAGTCACTGTAGTATGACACAATGTTGGACAATGTTGCCAGTGTAAACAAAGCGTATCCAAACATGTATTGTATGGAGGCTCGGCCAGCAGGTCAATGTCTGTTCCCACCGCGGCCGCACTTAAGATGGGCGTTGGTTTTCCTCTTAGCGACAACCCGGACGCTCGCCATGGGAAAGTGCTCTCCACGTCACTCGAAGGTAAGTATCCTATTACGTTATTCTACCTATTCGTCTGCCATTATACGAATTGCAGTTTTTCGTCACATACATTAGTTATAGCCTTTGTTAGTTGAAAAAAGCACTATTTGATTAAAGCTGACTTCACTCTAGAATTCAAAATCAAATCATTTATTTATTTGCATAAAATGTGGTAATAAGGGTCGACACACACCAAAAGCGCGTCGAAGCGCAGCGAATCGAAGCGCAGTTTTAATGTCATATGAATTCCAACTCTATTCTCATTACCATAATACTCATTATCGCATGAGAAACTCAAACGAGTCGCGCGGATGCCCGCGGCGCCGCGGGAATTCCGGCGAATTCCATAGTAGTAGTAGCGTAGAGTTTCTCATGCGATAATGAGTATTATGGTTGTGAGAATAGAGTTGGAATTCATATGACACTGAAACTGCGCTTCGATTCGCTGCGCTTCGACGCGCTTTTGGTGTGTGTCGACCCTTACAGGATGTCAATATTATATTTAGCGCAGGACACATTTCGCCATTTAAATATTAAATTATTAGCTTAATACAAACAAAAAAATCATTAAAATTAGAATCACACATAATAATATCAGAAATCTTACAAATTATTCAACATAAACATGTACCTTCTTAAAAAATATAATTAAGGCTTTGATATAGCATATTACTAGATTATATTTATAGATTATTAAAAAAACATTTCTAAAATGCTACGGCTTACAACCTTTATTATAATATACCAAGACCAGAAGAAGATACAAGAACCTTATCTTAGAAAGTCTTTGTAATCCTGTGGTTAAACTTATTTGTTCGTGGTGCTTTCTTGACCATCGCTAGTCAGTTCTTACCAGGCCATGAGCCTTCTACAAGCTGGCGGGCAAAGATAATAGTGTTAGTTGCTCCCCCGTCAGCGGCGTCGGTGGCGGGGGCGGGGGCGGGGGCGGGCGCGGGCGTGGCGGGGCGCGAGTGCTTCGCGTGCGGGCGCAGCAGCGAGCGGCACCTCATGGCGGCGTGCGACACGTGCCACCAGCACTACCACCTGCACTGCCTCAAGCCGCCGCTCATGCGACCGCCCAAGAAGAGCAAGCTCTACGGGTGGTGAGAAACATTTTCCTAACTAAAACCCTGTAATAAGTACCAGTACATAATGGACTACCGTGCTAGTCTAGTGGCTCACCGCGAGGTGGAGGAGACCTCGCGTAAAGTGTTATTTAGGATTTTCATCATCAAATAGCAGCACGGAGTTGGAATTGTGCCAGGTGGATGGCGATAGGCTCACTACCTATCCTATGGGACCTAAATATAACAGGTGATGTGAGAGGGCGTCGATCAATCATAACGATGGTGTAGTGACAATACATACGAATTTTTCCTACAATCGTAAATTGAATGGACAAAAATGCATCCTATTACAATATGTATTGCCCTGTCGATAGACTGATTTATGTATTTGGATATGATTTATTTTTTTATTTTGCTAGACTTTGCAATATGTATAACTATGCATATGAAACCGCTCTAAGCCTGATTGAACTGGTTTTGTGATATATTTTTTAAATCATGTTAATTTTTGTGTATGTTACTTTTTACACTCATCCGCAGGCAATGTTCCGAGTGCGATAAGACTTCCGATTCAGAACCAGAAGTTCTAGAAAAGAAAGTACCGCGACGTTCTCGCATCAGATACAGTAAAGACGGCGCCATTATCACTGAGCCACCGAGTCCCACCTCACCACCAAAGGCCGTCTTAGAGAAACCACACAAGGTGGAAAAACCAACCAAACTAATAGCTTCAGAAAGTATATCACCACTAAAAATGACTATAAAGCCATTCGAGTTCAGTAGCGATGGCAACGAGAGCATGGAAGTTAAATTGAAAAAGGAAAAGAAAATAAAGAAATCGAAACAAAGAGAACACGCGGCAGGGTCTGCTGGAGAGGACACTCCCGGCAAAAAGATTCACAAGCGCAGCTTCACATCACCAACTCTTACCAACACTCCTTTGATGTCGATTACTCCTATAGTAGCCGACAGCCCGAACGATTCTCACAATGAAAACTCAAACGCTTCTACCAATGTCGCCTCCTCCAAACGAGAAGAGAGCTTCGTATCTCATAATCTCTCATTCTCATCTTTACTAGGCGAAGCAAAAGAAAGAGATAGTAAAACTATCGAGAGTTCTATCGAAAGTACTTTAGCGAACTTATCGTCTGATATCGCGACGTATAAAGCGAACAGGAAGCGAAGGAAAGAGAAACACAGGTCGAGGTACTCGCCGGACCTGTTGCGCTCTCCGTCTAAATCTCACAAACATAAGAGGAAGAAGAAGACACAAGATATGGAAAATCCTGATACTCCACATCCCAGAATTACAATCAAGGTAAGTGAATGAAAGGGTCGTTATAATGAGGCGAAATTATCGCATGTATACGGTAGATATATTTTTGTCCCAACGGCCATCTGTTCTGTGAGCTATGTGCCCTGCCCTTTTAGGCAATAGGTAAAATGGCTCATACACTGAATTATTTGTTGATGGTTTTTTTGTATTGTAGATAAAGCCAATACCGAAGCCGGATGGTTCATTGGACACACAGATGTTCTACGTCCCCACGGACAGCAACGACGGTCCACCACCAGCTGTCATGAGAAAATTATCCAAGGTAAATATTGATCAAACATTTATTTACATTGAAATTTTCAAAGCCATATTTTTTGTAACTGATGTATGATACAAAATTAATAGGCAAACATTACACTAGATATCAGTAATTGTGTGACAAGGTATTAAACACTAAATATAAGGTAATGATGACCTCCTTAATACAAAAAAAAATACCAAAATAACTGGATTAGCTCAACTTTTTGAAATACTGGTAATTCTATTCTTTCTAGAAAGGGGCATGACCAATTGACTCTGGGATTATTTATCGCTGCTGTGCTATCTATTCTGTGGTTAAGTCAAGATACTACCTACTGTATTATATAAAGAATAATATTAATGCTTAATTTTAAGCCGGATATTTCAATAATAAGCCAGGTTTCATATAAACGATTGAAAAAACACGGGCATATTCCATAACAAAAGAACAGCACCCCATTCATCCTACATGTATAAATAGAAAGTCACTTTTGTTTATTAATAAATCCCGCTTGAGTTATGCCTTTTATTATTGTATAATTGACATACACTAAACTATAAATTATTTACTATCTTATATTCCCTTTTTGTGAACGCATCTTGTAATTCGCATACCTATAAATCACTTTAATTTCCTACAGCATGCTGAGCACCAAGCAGCTAGGCAAGAGGCAGCCAAGCAAGAAGCGGCAAAGCTAGAGACACAGTCAGAAGTGGTGAACCAGGCAACCCCACTGCAACGTGAAGAAGTGGTCTCTGTACCCGATACTGGTGAAACATCGCCTGTAAGTACATAATGACCATCATTTTTCTATTCGCTCTATATTATAGCAAGATTTAATCAGTGAGCAAGCCAGGCGAGAAAAAACTTAGCAAGATGCATCCAAAGCGGCCTTGGCGCAATGAATGAAAAAAGCGCCGGTTTACGTCATGGACGTGAATTTCATCCAGCGAGTTTGTAACATTATTCAAATTATGAGGTACGGGTGTTACTCGCGTAATGTTGGTCTATTTAGTCGACCGCGGTTTCACCTATACTTCTTGGCATTTTCAAGAGAGTGCGGCACGTCGCGCCTGAGTCGTAGCCAGTCTTGCACTCTGCAAGACTGGCTGCGGAGAATAAGGATACTAGTAATTTGTAAGTGGCCAAGCAAGAAGCTGTCAAACTCGAAACAGAGAAGCAATAAGGTTGTTAAAAAGACACCGTGATAATACCGTCGTTTTGCCGTCTTTGCGCCATTCCGCTGTCGCTTTGTATGGTCATACACAAGTGTGTGTATGACCATCAGAATTTCTATTTCAATGTTCCACATCTGTTTCATAAATATCACAACACTACACGCAGCGCTTCGTAATAAATATTTTGCGACATTTTCATGTGATAAAAATGTACCGTAAGAACTTAAGGACCAAGTTTAAAAATATCATAACATATACTTGTTTATTATAACTTCTCCTGCGACGGTTGACATAAATAGTCGATTTATGTAACCGAGTTTTGGTTGAACAATATTTTGATATAAATTTGAAAATATTGAATGTGATTTTTTTTACGCAAGCTTCCACCGGTTGAGGAGATAATTCCGATACCGCCTCAACCCCTGCCGGTTATCACTAAACCCAAGGTAACGTAACGTAGCGTAGCGTAGTTTTTAGTAGCGTATGATTTAAGAGTGGGAGTTAACCTCCATATTGTGTTTTTGTCTTGCTCATATCCAGAAGGGATAGATATGAAGAAGAAAGACGGAATTACAAAATTGAGATTTACTGATTCTATTCTCATTTCAAGCGTTGAATGGATTGTTTTATTTACATTTTTGTTACTATTGTTGAAGTGACTATTTCGCAACCCTTAGATAAAGACTCACGCAATTCGAAATAATAAAAAAAAAGAGTTATTACTATTTTTGGAATCTTCGTAGGTGTAATGTTACATGTACACATGTTATTATTTTCAAAATAATCCTGATTCAAAATAATCCTGATTCAAAATAATCCTAATTCAAAATATTTAGTTGTTATTCAAATTATGAAATACGGGTGTTACTCACGTAATGTTGGTCTATCTATTCGATTATTTATTTATAAAAACAATTCTATTTTGTTGAAATAATTGCAATTTTAAGGTTCATCATGTATTTTTGATCTAATTTATTTATTATACACTTTATTGTACCCCTTGAGTTTACAATTTAAACTTATATCTAGTGATTACAGTACAATTCTTATCACTAATAGTGATTTCTGCCTTTCTTATTTAAAATACGCTTTTTTCTCAAACTATGCTGTTTTATTTTGATAGAAAAATATTTAGTGGTGATATTGTACTTTTAACAAAAGTTAAGATAAATATATGTAATAACAATTACATCGATTTATAGATATTTTTCGAGTTAGTTGAGTATTATTAATTTTATTCAAATATTATCGATGGTTTTGATAGGAAAGGCGGTGGTGGCTAATCAAAATGAACTTGCAAGTAATGATAAAGAAGTTGGCTGAAACTCCATCTCAGAGAAAACCAAACTAAGCCTTACCGAGTAACATATAGATGGAAGTAATCTTAGGTAATCACAATGTGAAACAGTTATTACTACTGATTCGTCAAACATTTATGACGGATCATTTCTTATCGTATCTATGGGTTCCTGAGATTAATTGTTTTCGAATAAAATGTCGACTAATTATCTTTGAATCAATTAAGTTTTCTTTTTGTAAAATTAAATTAATGTAAAATTGATTAATCTAAAAAAAAGCAATTCGCTCGTAAATACTACACAATAAGCTTCCAAAGCCTTAAAAGTTCGTAATCGTGAAAAAATGTTAAACACATAATAATAAAATAAAATTGCATACCTCTAAAATTGTCTTAGGCAAAATTAATAGTCAATAAATTTTATCATGATTAACAAACTTAACTAACTTAAGCTAATTAACGATAATTTACTAAGCAAATAAATATCTGCACTACACATGAAACCATAATTATGAGACTTTTTATGATATGTCAAATAGAAACGGAATAAAAGGTTTTTCAATTCCTAAAAAAGTGTTTTTTTGAGTTGCGTGGGAATATAATATATACAGGGTGTCCCATATTTAATGGATAATCCTTTACCTGCAGATTGGGGGCATCACGCCTGATAGGAAAATGCAAAATTTGTAGAAAAAAAGTATCATGTATTTTTAAATATCGAACATTTTAGATTTTTTCACAAATTAGCCACTTTCGTCCACTCTTCTTGATGCCATGTTCGTAAATCTCAGATTTTTCAAGTCTGTTTTTGGAATTCAATTCTTGAATAGATGTACTATCAAATTTACTATCTCATTATTGTACAATTATTTCATTTAAAAAACTACAAAGATAAATAAAAAAAAAAATTACATGACATTTTTTTTTACAAAAAGTTTGAACCCTCATGGTGTAAAAAAAATGTATGGAGACATGTGTGCCCATCACGGAAAAAATATGCCAGTTTCATTGTGATTCTAAAATGGTATAAAATATTTTATATTTTTTTTTATTTAAAAAAATAATGTGAGAAATTATGACCAGGGTCCGATTTTTTTTAAATCACTTTCTACCAAAATGATATCCTAGTTGATAATACTAACTACTTAAGCGTATTAAACTAAACTAAATAATTACGAATCGTTCCAAATACTGTTTTTTGTAAAAGTTATGCTTGATAACTTTTACGAAAAACAGTTTTTGGAACGATTGACAGCGATTATAAATCTTATAATACCTATCTATGAAAGTATCGATTAAGATCAAAATGCTGAAAGTAATTAAACAATATTTTTTTTAATTTTGCTCATCACTTATCTGGGTAACGAAAAAAAAAACGCTGACACTCAAATGTGTTCTGTAAAAAAGGCGCGCAAAATTTTTAAATTTGCGGATGTGAAATTTTCAGTTCTCTCTAAAAGATTTTATAATATTGTGCTGTGACTTCAGACTTGTTTTTTGCTACTTGAATTTGGACTTATCAACATCGACAAATTAACAAACGATATTGTGCTGTGACTTTGGATTTGTTTTTGCTACGAGAATTGAGACTTGTTATCTTCTTTCGTAAAATGCCGCGATATCTGTATACACCAGGAGAGTATACACAAATGCTTTGCTCTACCGAGAAAGGTTTCCGAACGTTTTTTGTTAATTTGCCGATGTTGATAAGTCCAAATTCAAGTAGCAAAAAACAAGTCTGAAGTCACAGCACAATATCATAAAATCTTTTAGAGAAGACTGAAAATTTCGCATCCGCAAATTTAAAAATTTTGCGCGCCTTTTTTACAGAACACAATTGAGTGTCAGCGTTTTTTTTTTTCGTTACCCAGATAAGTGATGAGCAAAATTAAAAAAAATATTGTTTAATTACTTTCAGTATTTTGATCTTAATCGATACTTTCATAGATAGGTATTATAAGATTTATAATCGCTGTCAATCGTTCCAAATACTGTTTTTTGTAAAAGTTATCAAGCATAACTTTTACAAAAAACAGTATTTGGAACGATTCGTAATTATTTAGTTTAGTTTAATACGCTTAAGTAGTTAGTATTATCAACTAGGATATCATTTTGGTAGAAAGTGATTTAAAAAAATCGGACCCTGGTCATAATTTCTCACATTATTTTTTTAAATAAAAAAAATATAAAATACTTTATACCATTTTAGAATCACAATGAAACTGGCATATTTTTTCCGTGATGGGCACACAGGTCTCCATACATTTTTTTTACACCATGAGGGTTCAAACTTTTTGTAAAAAAAAATGTCATGTAATTTTTTTTTTTATTTATCTTTGTAGTTTTTTAAATGAAATAATTGTACAATAATGAGATAGTAAATTTGATAGTACATCTATTCAAGAATTGAATTCCAAAAACAGACTTGAAAAAATCTGAGATTTACGAACATGGCATCAAGAAGAGTGGACGAAAGTGGCTAATTTGTGAAAAAATCTAAAATGTTCGATATTTAAAAATCCATGATACTTTTTTTCTACAAATTTTGCATTTTCCTATCAGGCGTGATGCCCCCAATCTGCAGGTAAAGGATTATCCATTAAATATGGGACACCCTGTATATGGAG
This sequence comes from Hypena proboscidalis, assembly GCA_905147285.1. Classification (NCBI taxonomy): domain Eukaryota; kingdom Metazoa; phylum Arthropoda; class Insecta; order Lepidoptera; family Erebidae; genus Hypena; species Hypena proboscidalis. The sequence goes on from LR990131.1 coordinate 15,595,778, forward strand.
GGTGCATTTTAGCGGTAGTATAGTTTATATTTATTTTTGAGTGTTTTAATGTATTAGATGTATAATAGTATATTATTATGAGTTGTATTTTTTGTAGATTATATTGGTTCTTTTTGTTTTTTTAATAATGTTTTTTTTTCTTTTTTTTTATTATTTTAGAATTTGTAGTAAAAAAGTCACCTAGTGCATGGACAAAATGAAAGATATTTTTGAGTGTTTAGTACAAATTTTGATCGTTTCCTTAGCTTATGAATCCGACCTTTTAGAACATTCAACCTGTATGGAAGCTTCTATGAACTGAACTGTTTGAATTGAGGGTTCCAGTTCAGATATAATATTAGGGATCCTATTTTTTTCGCTCTTATTTAATTTAGCATTACACGTAAGGCATAATTATTTTTCGAATATAGTCATATGGCATAATTTTGATTTGGTATACTATTTAATTACGCATAAATAGATGTTTGGCATTATGTTTTTTCGCATTATAGTGAAATGAAGACAATTATGACTATTATATCCAACAATGATTATACGTAATGATTATACGTAAAGCAAGTATGCCAAGAAAAAATATGCTATAAGACTATGCGCAACTATTGTTATGCCAAATAAATGTATGCGGAGTAAAATTATGCCAAAATATAATGCAAAAAAATAGGTCTCCGTAATATTTATAATATGAATGTCGAATGAATGTCAATCTTTTGTAGAATTTATGTGTGAATTAGTCATGGTAAATTGTAATTGTTCGTGTTCAGAGGAGCCGCGTAGCGCGGGTCCGTCGCGGGGGCGCGGGCGGCGGCGGCGGCGCCAGCTCTGCGCCCGCGCCGCTCACGCACTGCGACGTGTGCCAAAACGCTGGCGACCATACCAACCTAGTCAGGTGACAATAGCACACTACTATTGCTATTTATTCACAATAGTAGTTACTGTACCGAAAAAACACATTAATAAATAAGCATGTTATATGTATATTATATCATAATACAGTGTTTGGGACATCGTTTGTCAAATCAAATTAGCTAAAAGGTAGCATCCTTAGCTATAATTGTAGCACCCCTAACACATATTTTACCTCACAAGTTTATTTATATCAATTTTCAGAAAAAATACCCTCTTCCGCTTTTACTAACCTCGAAATTGTGTACTAGTTTTAATGTGTACGGTTGTGTATCTCTATATAATTAAGAATTACTTTGAAATAACACATCTTTACTTTTTATTTACGGACAAACTTTTAAACGTAAAAATAAAAATAATATCGCAATCTAAAAACAAAGTTAAAGAGATCGCGGTCTTGCATTTTGTATGAAGAACTGATCATGAAAATGCATTTTTTTTCAAATAATTCTTAATTTAACTGATCAAGACAACCGTGAATAATAAAAAAAATATAAAATGGCTATATCGGAAATTAAAAAAAAGTTACTTGTTTTCTGAAAAAAAATAAAAAAGTGGTTAGGTTAACTCAGTGCTAAAACCATAGCTTAGGATATTTTTTTTTAGCCAATTTAATTTGGCAACATTGGTTCATACCAAACACCTGTATATCAATCTTCCGAGCCCTTTTGCCAATTGAGTTCGGTTTCAAGTCCAACTGATTTAAAAGATTTAACTGAATATCAGTATTTTACGTGGATTGACTGCCATAAGACCTCTACAACCCAGTACGAGGTGATACGATACTCATTATTAGACTAGTTGTCAGATTTCCTGGCCTCTAACTACCCGTAACGACTGCCATATATCTTTAAATGGCAACCGGGACCGACAAAACCAAACATTCTTGCTGTTAAGATGGTTACTCATCCACGGCCGACCGCGGTTAGCATTGCTTAACCTGCAAGATCGATCGGTCCCCGAGCTCCTATAATGAATATGTATAATTAGTATATTAATGGTGTATTCATATTATTTGTGCAGGTGTGACGAATGTTTGAAGCGGTACCACTTCACCTGCCTGGAACCGCCACTGAATAAGAACCCCAAGAAGCGAGGGTATTCCTGGCATTGTGCTGATTGCGATCCTACTGTAAGTATTTTTACTTTTTTTTCATATATAGCTACTTTCTTTGCTAAGTCTTTCTCCAACCACACTGAAGTTGGTTGGGAACTGATTTATGGGCACTTCGATAAAGTATTATACTACTCATTTATATGCATGAATGTAATAAATAAACGCTTGAATCTGACAATTAAATTTTTTGACAATGTGCAGATTTTTTGAGCAACTACTGCACATGTCGGGTATTGGTTATTGAGATTGTGACCAAAACTGACAACGGTGTCACAGTATAAATATGTACAAACAGTACGGAAACTGCCTACAAACGTTCGAAACGGCACGCACACAAACATACACACCGACGAGACCCCTAAGCGATTGTCGCGGTGCTCTCAGTAGCGAGTGCCGCGTGGAAGCGAGTGGTCACGTTTAAAATTTCGCCGACCACCAGATGATTTTGTTCAATATATCGAGAAAATGGATGAAATTTTTCGTTATTGCTTTTTAAAAAACAACACATAAACTGCAAAGTAGCTGAATTCATTTACAAAGAATTAGACAAAATCACTTTTATAGTACCCTGTCCTTGTTTATTTAAAAAAGCTGTTTATAAGAATGAGAATTTTTTACACAATTAAATTTAATAATAAAGAATTTCGTACCTAACTTAATTACAAAATAATTTGTAACTTTTACCCTTTTAGCCCTCTCTTTTATTTTAATTTGTAATGTTATGTTAAATTACATTTTGTACGCCGCGTGCTATAATATTTAGATAAATATCTACTAAACAAAAACAAAGAACTACAAGTTGTTATGTGTCAATATTAAACTGTGTATCGTATTTTGTTGAGATTAACCGATGCTCTGAGATAACCTATTTAAATTTTATTTGTTAACTAGTTATTCCAATACGATTGAATGATCACTAAAAACACTTTTTTTTTTCATAAAAAGTCAATATCAAAAAGTTTGAAAGTGTCAACCCTATAGCTTCAATAGAGCGTAGGTAATTATTTTATGAAATATGCTTAGTTTCCATACTGTTACATATTTATACTGTGACGGTGTTGTCTATATTAAATAGCCTCCATACAGTCGACACCCATATCTGCAATTTTCCCCTTCTTTTCTACCCTTCATTCCTTTCTCAGAAATCTTTTTTTTTCTGTTACTTTCCTTTTGTGTTACCTCTTAAGTTTTTCCATGTGAAATTATGTACAAATAAAGTATTTTCTATCTATCTATCTATCTATCTATTTTTTTTTATTAAATAATTATTTTCCGTTTTGTTGTGTACAACACAAAAATGTTATTATAAAGCCACTTGTACACTATTCTGAGCGCGCATATTTTTTTAAAATTAGAATAGTGAAGATTTCAATTGTTTTTGCCGCCAACGTTGAGGTTCGTTATAGTACGTACGTCACCTTTCATCTATATAATACTTCATCGAAAGGTACCCATAAGAGTTCGCCAAGGTAACAAAAAAAAATCTCTTTCGATTTTTTCGATCGATCGATCTCGATCGATTTTTTGTGTATATATGCATTGTAGTGTGCCCTGAGGACACTGTAATAACTAGCTTAAACTTAATATCCAAATCCAAGTGCGACTTCGCGGCGAACGTAAAAGGGTGAGACTTATCCCAGTGCTAGATTTTCAGTTTCTGATCTTTGAAAGTTTAAGTAACTTCACCAATTTCAAGATATCCTTTTACCTACAGTATGTTATAACTGAAAAATCGAAACTGTATTAAACTAAACATTTTTTTTCAGGATGTGGAGGACACCAATTAAACATATAAATGCGCATGGCAACTTTAAATCTCTGAATCGGTATTAATTAGATAAGTATAATAAGGTTTGTGTCAGTTACATGTGAACATATAGTTTTAGTTCGATCTGGACATTATATCTATTTTTTGTATTTATGGAATATTTTTGCAATATGTGTTGTATTAGAAATACATTTGCTTTTTAAAATAAAGATCTACTACATTAGTAGTTAAGGCTTATTTTATGGAAATAGATCATTATGAGAAAAACTGCCTTTTATTTAAAACCTTGTGTATATCCGCATCGAGTTAAGTGTTTTAATGAGTTGACGTCAATATATGCTTCTCATACAAATTAAAAATTACAAATTTTGTATTTTACATTAGATAGAACGCCAGAAGCAATTACACTATCCAATGGTCCCAATGACAAGGCCAAATACACACATTCACTCACTCAAGCACTCCCAGTCTCAGAACACATCTTTGCGAATCACACAAAGATTTGTCCCATGTGGGGATCGAACCCACAACACCAGTGCAGTGGAGAGCGGCGAGGCGACCGCTTAAACCAATACACCACAAATGCAGACAAAATCATAATCATACATAATCGAGAGGTCGTGGGTCCGAATCCTAGCCAATACACCAGGGACGTGAACTTCTTTTTAACACAAGCGAATTAAGCTTGACCGGCGGGAGTGAACATAACGAATACTAGTAATTTGTATTTGCTAATTACAAGTAAGCTATTAAAAAAAAACTCCAAATTGTGATGGGCAGACTTGAAACACCATAAGTCTAACAAGTATGTAGAGATCGCGCCGTCACTTAGCAATAGCTGGCACTAAATGTGAATGACCAATGGCGAGACGACGATTTGATAAACCAAATTTTCGCAAAATAAACAAAGGATGTCATTGTTGCCTCTTCGGCAACAATGACATCCTTTGTTTATTTTGCGAACCGACAGCCGTTGGAGCAAACGAGTCCTGGAATGGAGACCGTGACTCGGCAACCGTAAGGTAGGACGCCCCCCTGCCAGGTGGACTGACGACCTGAAGAAGGTCGCTGGAGGGGACTGGATGCGGCAGACGCTGGATCGGGTGTTGTAGCGCAAATGTAGAGAGTTCTATGTCCAGCAGTGGACTACAAGAGGCTGATGATGTCATTGTTTAATGATATAATCATAAAAACTCTCAGAATTACTATAAATAGATAAAATTACAATGTTACAACATTCAATATTGAGAATACCTCCTTATTACACGAGCCTTCAAACAACGTAGCTTTGTGTATATACGTTTCTTCCTCTGAACTACAGGAGGTACACAAAACACGGGGAAAATAAACACGCTAAATTCATAACGTCATAAATATCAGGCCTTTTTTATTACGGAGGTAACAAATAGCATTTTGTAGCTATTGTTAGTATTGTGCCAAAGTTTAGGCGTTATGAATATCATGCATAATAGTGGGAGGGGAGTAGGGGAGCCTCGAACTTTGCACAAAACTTCTTTGTTGAAAGTTAGCGAGTCTCCCCGGGGCGCACTGTTCCAACATTGTCGTCGTGACCTGTGCCTTTAAAAGCGTTGGTAAGTATTAGCAAAGACGGCAATGTCTGGCATACGTTTCATCAGGCATGAAACTATTTAAGCCTCGTAAAAAACTATTTGCTAGCCAATCTCTAATTCGATTAACCGAAATAATATTTTCGGCTGTTACGAAAAAAATTAGGCAGATGTAGGAAGGATGTAAGTACATATATATAAGGCCGTGACCACTTCACACGTAAACAGCAGACTACTACATCGAAATAATGTACGAATACTACGAAGCTAGTAGTTAGTCAAAGCATTGAACTATCGGTAACTTAGTTATTGACTCAAGTCAAGTTGATTCTGGCTTATTGATTCAAACCTGTGAATGAACCGATTGAGTTTATTCAAGCTCAATATATAAAGTGTTTGTCAATCAGCCTTCGAAGATGAGGTTTTGCTGCTCATACAGAGTACGCGACTGCTACGCAAACTGCCTATGCGTCTGCTACGCATACGGACTACGCGTCTGCTACGCAAACGGACTACGCTTTTATTACGCACACAGAATACACTTTTGTTACGTAAACAAACTAAGCGTGTAACAATAATGGCCTACGCGTCTGTTACGCATATGGCACGCGTCTGATACTCAAACGGCCTACGCGTCTGCTACGCTTACAAGTCTGCTATTTCCTATGTGCGTGTGTTACGCCATACTCTCCATGGTGCTACTGAAAAAAAGGCATATTTGACAATAGTTCTTAAAAATAGCATTAGCATTTAAAATAAAATCGACGATACTTCAGATAGTTTCAATACCTACAATAAAACTGCAATACATTGCCATTACTTAGGTAAGTACACATAGTTGGTTTATCCATCACCTTTCGGGCAGCCGAGGCTCTCCTGTCACTCTAAGTATTTCCGGCCTCCTGATTATTAACACCTAAACGGGGGACATGTTCTGGTATATCTATCTCCGTGTCGTCGATCTGCCCCCGCACACAGCTTCGCTATTTGCCTACAATTTGGTTTATGCATCAGTAAATTATAGTATAAGAAATGTTTAAGTATGCATATACGTACGTGTTTATATAATTTGCAACTCGTGCGAGTAATAGCACAAGTTATCGCCGACAGAGCTCCAACAACGCCCCAAGTTTGTTTCGATTATTTCAAACTTTCTTGCCACTGCATAATATGTTCATATGGAAAACTTTGTATTCTCTTAGTTTCTGTTGACACTGCACTCGAGTAATTCAACAATTCGTTTGTTTAACAACGACAACGTCTTTGCGATTGTTTGTTTAGGAATTATTTAGCTGTTAGCTATTTGATTAAAATTAATATTTTGTTATAAAGTAGGTACATGATCATTGTTTTTAAATGAGCTGAAAAATATTACCTATAGTATATAAATAACTATGTATATTAATTAAAAAAATAGTAAGCCAATTCGGTACATTGAAGATATTTAAGAAAAATTAAAGCGTAACTTCAGTAGAAGCCAAAACATATCTTAGTAGTTTTTTTTTCTGTCTGACTCTCTGTCTGTGTGTCAGTCTGTCTATGCAAAAACTACTGAAATTGGATGCAGTTTTTTCAGATATATAGCTAAATTTTACTAAATGTCTTAACCTAAAAACTGGTATATGTTTCATCGTTATATTTCATGCCTAAGGGTGTAAATTATGAGGTGTAAGGATCGTAAATTTTGAAAAAGATTGTACGAATTTTCGCAGTTTTTTTGGTAATATCACAACCCGCGAGAATGTAAGTAAGCATAAATCTATTTTTTTTAATTTTGAAAGACATTGCACAAAATTGTGACATGTTACTTTAAGGCGTAAATGAGCTATGGTGTATTTATTTTGGAAATTCAACTTCCAAAGGGCTTAAATAAGGGGTTGCAAGTGTATAAGAAAAATTCCTCAATTTAAGGGAAATGGAAATATCGAATTGCACGCGCATGAAGTCGCGGGCAACAACTAGTTGAAAATATAATCATCGAGCATTTATTATCATTTTCACTTATAAGTTTTCAATGAACTTAATATAAGAATTTTCATTTAACCCTCGGCAAACTGCCCAAGGTGGAAATATTTCTATGAAAAATTGTAATTAAACTCATTTGGAAGTAATTTTAAGTCAGCGGCATGGCGAGACGATTAGCCACGGCCATTTGATAGCTATTAACAGTTCTACTTGGCAACTCCTCGAAACTTGAGATAATTATACGGATATCCTTATCTTTGCATCAGATAAAGCGGACGTTAAATAACTTGCTTGACAACATTTTAAGTTGACATTTAACTTCACTAATTAACATCAGGACCATCTTTCATAATGCATTACTTAAATTATCGTGTACCAACACCTGTAGGTACCTATAAGTACCAATGTATTGCTTTTGATAACTGGATAGTTTTTAAAGCATCTCTATAATCTCAAAAATAACTACTACTTACTTATCTTACTATTAATAACTACTATATACTATTTTATCTAAAAAAAAACCAAGCTAAAAAATCTACTAGCTGACCCGGCGAACTTCGTATCGCCTTAGCGTAAATTTGATGCACTACTTTATTTTGTATAGCTGACCTATATAATTTCACTTATATTTTTACAGAAAATCTATCTCTTATTTTTTTTTTTTCGTAAGAACCTTGTACAGAGTAAGGTGGGTGGACCATGGAAGGCCACGCTCCTTTGAAGGCCAACTATCAAAAAGTCGTAGTTATTGACATGTAAACACATATTCCTTCGGCTATACACTAAGATCCATCAAACTCAAGGCCACAGATGCGGCGGCGAGTCGCTCGCGCCGCTATTGTGGCAATGCGATCTCACGCTTCCTAGACTTCGATCGTCGACGTTACAATTGTTATTCGCGCGCACAGCAAAACGTTAGTTTTTAGTTAGATAACCTACTATTATTTCATATTTTTTTACTGTGAATTGTCGTATATGGATATGTTTATGGTACTAAAGAAAAAAAAAATAGTTTTGCCTCGATTTAAGTTAAAATATTGGTAGTGTTCCCAGGAAAGCCGATGTTTCCTTATAAGGCCAATCAAAAATTTGACAGTTGGCCTTGCTAGGGTACATGGGCCTTACAAAGATCATGTACAAACCATGAACATATGAACAGTTACTTTTTAGTTATAAATACGTACCGTTACAGTTAAAACAATGTTTTATATTTATAATATTTTTATTTATAAGGGTTATTAAACTTTTTAACTCATATTGAATAGACATTTTTTTTTTTATTATTTTATTATCAATATATATATAAATTTCTTTTATGGAAAGGTTATGTCTGAAAATAAACTAAACTAATTTACATGCAAAGCAACGAATATAAAAAATATTTACATGTTAAAAACGGTAAAGTATGTGATAAAGTAAGTATGTGATAAGTTATATATAAGATAGTCATAAGATAGTCTGTCTATAATCATATTTTAAGCAAAAAAAACTAGACTAGCTAGACATTATTGCACATCCAGATCCAGATCCATATTATAAGAAAGTCATTGATAATTTTTGTTTGGCCTTCTTAGGAACATTTTGGCCTTACAAAGAACGGACCCATAAGAAGGCCATTTGAGGTAAAAAAAAAAGTTTTTAATTTCATTATAATACGCGTTGGCAAGTTATTTGATGGCAATATAATACTCATTACTACTGTTTTTAAATAATTTCCATTAATATATTCTTAGTTATACGATGGTGTTCAAGTAATGTTCGTTGAGTTTTTTATAAATGATAAAAATATATTGAGCATTTAATGTTTTGCTTAAATGAAAGAGCTTATTATGTAGTTTTAGTAAAAGGGAATATATTAATTGTTACAACTCTATTTTTAAGTTGAACGACTGATGTATAATATTGGCCTTGTTTGGAGCCGTGTTCCTTGCAAGGCCATTTGGAAGAGCTTAACACGTTAACCGCCATGGTGGGTCAAAATGACCGGCACCTCAACTACCCGTTGGAGCCGTGGGGGATCAAAATGACCGGCTAGGCAGACCCTACTTTGCGAAGTCCGATCACGCCGCAAAATGCAAGCGCTACGTAATAAACCATATAATATGACCGGCGCGGCCCTAATGAACACCCGTAACCACTTGGTTTTTAGAATTTTTGATACTATACCTACTTTTTGGACTTTGAGAAAAAAAAACAAGAAATACGGATCATTTTTTTTTTATTTTCTTTTCAAGTTGAATTAAAATAAACAAAAAATATAATAATCAACAAAAGTGTTATTTTTCATTAAAATTTAAATCAAACGTCTCATTTCTTACATATAAAAGTACGAAATTGTCATATGGACTGGTAGTGAAACAAACGTTTTCTGACGAAAATTATAAGAGATATTGAAACATTTTAGTGGCATTTATCAAAACATTATCGACATAAATAAGGATTTTCGGGACAAACAGTACAAAACCAAGAAACTTTTTTTGTTTTGTTTTTGGCTCCATTTCTTCCATATAACTGAGCATTTGTTTTATAGCAATCGCGATAAAATTTTCTTGTTGACACTGCTGCACCTTCCTTTTTCTTTAGCTCATGTTTTTGTCTTCTGGGTCGTGGTGTAGTCAAGTTTATATTTTCTCGACCGCCTTGAATCAATTGCTTTGCTAACAGTCGCCTAAAATCAACGACAGATATTTTTTCTTGGTTGTACTCTGATATAGTACTCTCGCATTTACTCCTGCGGTATTGAGTAACAATTCGAATAGGTACCTATAGAGAGAGGTGGAAGGGGTGAAGGGTGGCGGGAACAACAAGCGCGCGCGCGGTGCACTCCCGCGCTGTGCATTATGGCACGCAGTGCCCGTGCGTAATCGATGTGTGTTAGTTTTAGGGAAATATCGATGAAACATTACGCGTAAGTACGCTGACCGGCGCGGCCTAAATGTAAGAATTATTGCGTTTAGGCCGCGCCGGGTTAAAATATCCGGCACTTAAAAAAAACCTAAAATAGAATCAAAACAATGAAATATCGCTTTAAAACTCATATATTTAAACAAACATAACTAAAAATAATCATAAAAAGCAATGTTATTTTTTGATAATTTTAGAAAATTTTAGTTGGCGACGAACGTGTTAACAAAACTTAAGTTTAAGGAATACTGATTAAAGCTAGGTTAAAAAAAAGTGATTTATATGGTACACAATAAAACAAACTATTATTTGATAATTTGTTTTTTTCATTTATCCAGTTAATAAACGAATAAAAAGCGTTTACTCGTTAGAGTGGCCTTCCATGGTCCACCCACCTTATTAGAAAACTACAAAAAAAAAATCCGCCAAATCGGTCAAGCCGTTTTCATGCCAAGTCGTGACAACGGAAAACGGGTTTAATTTTTTATATATATAGATTATATTAGTAGTTTTAGCGTGATGGAGTGACCAAAAAGATTGAATAGGTTCTTTCAGACGAATCTCTGATAGTAACAGCCATTCAAACATTTTAATATGTAAGTATTACACATAACATAACATCACGCCTATATTACCCAGGTGTACAACACCCACATTCCACCTGTTATGTTTAGGTTTCATGTGATAGGGGTTAAGGCTATCGCTATCCACCGGGCTCAAGTCGAACCCCGTGCAGCTATTGAGAATTTCCTGACGGAAAGTTCACAAATAACTCTTTGCCAGACCCGGGAAACGAATCCGAGACCTCGCGGTGAGAGGCGCATATGCTAACCACTAGACCAACGACGCAGTCGAACAGAACGAGGTAGAAATATTAAAAGACACTAAGTATTTTTAGTAGGACAAGGTTATAACGCAAAGATGTCAATAATATCTGGACTTAATATTTCTATAATTGCATAATTTCATATTTTTAACAAATTAGTGAAATGGTTACTGATTCTGAACTAACGATTTTCGGGTTTCTTGTAAAGTCAAATTAAGGAAGAAAAATATAATATTGATTTGCATGCAAGTTTTCTATTCACACATCATCGATTGCTACAGGTCAGGCGCTGCAGCTTGATGCAGCATATTTAACTTTGTACAGTCTTTGAGGCGTGTCATTCAGGCGCTGCACATTCGCTTTGACCATTCAAGGCTTATGGAGCCAATGCATCTCTTGCCTTTGATATCATTTATCGTTGTAACGTACGATTGCATCAAGAAAACTGACTGACTTCAAAATTTATCACGGAGTACAGATAACAATAAAAATATATAAATTTAAGGCATCGTCGATTAAGGCTTTCTGACGAAGAAAATACAATATGTTAGTATTTTGCGAATCAAATAAAAACAAATTTCTCGGCCATATTGAATGTGTTCCATTCGTCTGAATATGAACAAAATATTCAATCACATTCCAAATGGAACACATTCAATTTGGAGATCTGATCTTAATTGATTCGCATAATAAGTAGGTACCTAAGTATTTACTTAGGTATTGCGGTGTGGTTTAAACAAAGATAAAGTAGACGTTTGGCAAAATAATTGGAAAGACGACGCATCTTTAATTAAAAAATGGTTGGTATAAATGTAAAGCTACCCACCAATTTATTTAAAAAAAAAATGTTGATGAAAACCGTGCAATAAAACGACAGCAAAATATTAAAAAGGCATTGTAAACAGGTACGTGGAGTGGGTATTCCGCATCGGAATAACAGGAGCGATAAATTGAATATATCGGAACTTTGCCGCTCATAACGAGACTGCACGGTGCTCACTCCTCGGCAAAGCGAACAGTCGATAGATACATTCTCTTACAAACATGCACCATTATCATAGGGTTGTTCAAGCTAAATTTCAGAAAATACTAGATTTTGTAGTTAGAAATATAGAACAAATTCGGTTTGGTTTCTTTATAAATTAACAGAATTATTATTATTATTTTCATGTTTCCATAACATAGGACTTAAGTTTCCCGGTCCTTTGGAAGGCATACGTGGGGCCGAAGCCAACAGCGCAGAGGCCCGATAAACATTTTTTATTGACCCTCAAGGCCTCAACTTATATAGTAGTAGCACAGATAACATAATACTAGTAGTAGCTATGTAGTGGCGTAACAAGGACTAATCTTCGCGTGTTCGCCTCGGCAAGGCCCTGCATAAACTTATTTTAATTACATCGTAAAAAATCCTGTACGCATTTCAAAAATCAGAATATGTCTTGGCAAAGCAGTTGATAACCCTGTTTTATCATAAAATATTCGCCGGGGACGGTTCAAGAGCTCAGTCTAGCATTCACTTCTTACGTGATTAATCTTAGAAATACGAACTACCAACCGCTAATCCATTAGATAGCTTTAAAGTTTTCGCATCCATAATTCATAGACAAATGTAAATTCAACATTTGAGCTCGCCACTAGAGATGTGTATGTGACCAGAATTTCATCTTTAAAACACACAGAGACACAGTAAAGTGAGAGAGACGTCGGACTGTAACCGAATACCACATGATATCTTGTGTAAATTCAGCACCGATCGTTTTGCAGACACGTTAAATTCACATCGTGTTTTAGTTGATTCTCTTTAAAAGAATACATCTACGAAAATTCCCTAATGATGTATGCAGTTGTCGATGCCGAGGTATGAATTTATTTTTTATTTCGTATTTGAAAATGTTAACAGTATCGAAAACCTAATGTAACCCATCATTGCTAAAGTAATGTGAACAGAATGAATTATATAATCTATTTAAAAGGTCGGATGAGCCTAGAAAGCTTTTTATGCCATGCAAATGGAAGGCTTAGCAGGGGTTAAGCAAAAAGTTGCTCGGCACAAAAAGTGTACAGGCACTGAGCGGCAGACCGCACAAATTGTACGTCGCAGTTGGGGAAGCGGTAATTAACACTTATTTATGAACGTGCGAGGGATTGCTGAAATTGTGAATCATAAGACGAGACTTAAGAAGTTAATTTATATTTTTATCCTTACTTCCTTATTCGTAATGTGAATGTGAAATTTAACTGTATGTTTCGCTTTCACAGCTAAATTACTGTACCTATCTTGTTAAAAATTGGTATGAAGATAGATAAAGGCCTACAAAAGGAAATAGACTACTTTTTACCAACATATTTCTCGGGAGAAGTCTGCTACGGAATCTATTACGAAATATGATGCGGGTACATGATAAATGACAACTATAGGCCAATAAATGCCGCATTAATGGCAGAATCGCTTCATCTGTGGATTACAATGTTGTGTGGTCCATGTGCCAGTAATATCAGGGGGTCCATATAGCAATTTATACATTTTTTTTTCAATGTTTTGTATTATGAAGAACGATCAATATGAAAAATATGAAGAAAATTATGAAGAAAAATGTTAAGTACATAGAACAAATTCAGACTTGCGATTTCAGAAACAAAGCGCACCCAATATCAGGGTCTAATTTTACTATAAAACCGGAATACTAAAGTGCAAGGTACTACTCGGTGTCAAATTACAGGTGAAACAGTGACGTCTACTTTTACAATAAATACAAATATGCAATTTTCTATTATTGGTCAAAAATATGAATTAATTATTTAAAGAAAAACTGTTTTATTAATAAAAACGTCGCCTGGACTAGGAATAACTCCTATGTCGCGGGGGTGTTCACTAAAATACATTTAACACACACAAAGCACACCCAGAGTCAGAACAAAGCTTTTGCGGATTATACAAAGACTTGTCCCATGTGGGGATCGAACCTAAAACACCAGCTTAGTTGCAAGCGGCGAGGCGATCACTTTAACCATTACGTCAACCGTGCACTCAATAAAAATAAGTAATTAAACATTAAATTTTTTCGTAAGTAAAACGTTTTTTTCTATCTGAATTGAATGCGCCTCTTAATTATGTAGTCTTCAGCGTTCCTTTCACACTTTTTGGTGTTTTTTGACTTACTGTAATTTTTAATGCTGAGACGACCTTTAATGGGCCCTTCCACGACCGGATAGCGAAGTCGGTGGTGCAACTGCTAGAGGTCGCGGGTTCGATTTCCGCTCAAGACAATCTGTGTGTGCATGAACATGGAGGTTTGTCTTGATCTGGGAGTTTCTATGTATAATAAGTATGTATTTACAAAAGAAATATTATAACATAATATCACGTCTATATTACCCAGAAGGGTGGGCAGGGGTATACAACAACCACACTTCACCTGTTATGTTTAGGTCGCATGGAATAGGGGGTGAGCTTATCGCCATCCACCGGGCACAATTCCAATTTCGTGCTGCTATTGTAAATTTCCTGACGGAAAGTTCACACGTAACACTTTGTCCGACCCAGGAATCAAACCCGAGGCTTCGCGGTGAGAGGCGCATACGCTAACCACTAGACCATCGAGGCAGTTTATATAATTATACATGTGCTTAGTTTGGGACTAGATAACGTTGTGTGAAAGTTGTGTAATTTAATATCTATATTTCATTAGAAATAACACCATAATTCGAACATTTTGAAAAAAGCTGTATCTTTATTCCTATAAAGTTATAGAAAAAAAAATGAAAAAGTTAAATTAATAAATAAATTAAAAATTTATAACCAGGGGTCGGAGTAGGTAGATTGATTTGGAGTCAATGAACTGGAACGTATATAGTTACAACTAGAAAATATTGAAAAACTTATGGTTATTTATTCTAATTGTGTAGAGAGTCAGGATAATAAAGTAACTTATATTTAAATGAAGATTAGAAATATTTTTATCAATAAAGATGTTTAATTTGGTATAAACTGCTACTATCTACTCCGACCCCTGTTTACCATAAAAATTATTAAATTACACCTAACACGTTCAGCGTCCAAGCTTATTCCGGGATGCATTTACTTTGTATTCAATACATACAGCCACCGATTTACTGTACCGTAGTGTTGTGAGTATAGACATATCTACTCACGTATATACCTATATATATGCACACACAGTACATAGTTGCGTACACTACCCATAAAGCTACACATAACCACTATAAGATGGTCTTACACAGTGCCGGATTAAGCCAGCGCGGGGCCTGTAGCAAAATCAATAATGGAGCCCTTAGGTTGCTTTAGGTTTTCAGCATATGTTTTTAACAGCGCAGCGAACTGCCCAAATTCATTGCCTAGGTTGTTCTCTATATCGTCTTTGTAAGCACTGACCATTATTGAGGATTTTGCCAGAATATATTTTGTTGTATGTAATTTTAGCTGCCGAAATACTCCAAAACCACTAGTATTTGTATGATATGCTTTCATATGCCTCTTAGGCTGCCAAGATATTTACGCTCCTATTTAAATTTAATTATTTTTACGGTCAGACAAGCGTTGATGCGCGGGGCCCTCCAATTCACGGGGCCCGTAGCATTTGCTACAATTGCTATATGGTTTATCCGGCGCTGGTCTCACATTATTCAAACTTGACTTGACTGACGACCGCCTGCGACGCCGAGGTCGCGGGTTTGATTCCCGCTTAAGACAAATCTTTGTGTGCATAAACATGGGGGTTTTATCTTGGTCTGGGTGTTTCTACGTATAATAAGTATGTATTTACAAAAGAAAAGTATATTTATGTATTAGTATAAGTTATTCTAGTACCCATAGTACAGTCGGCCAATGAGTTGGGTATGCAGGGCAAAAACTTCTACGCCATATTAAACTGACTGCAATATATATGCAAGTTTGTATTTCATATTTAATAAGTGTAATATACCTACTATTGAGATATATAACTCACTTATCCATAAACTGGTGTCGTAAGTCTTTACAAACTCTGTTTAGTTTGGGACTAGACGGCGTTGTGTGTAAGTTGTTAATAAAAAAAACTGCACGTGCAATGCGAGACCAGCTTACACTGAAAGTTTATTAGCTTGATATGTAGCCGCATGTACGCACACACTCACAGAGCTTGTGTCGATGTTCCTGCATCGTGGAGCTCCGGAAATTCCGTAACCTAGTATCCGCCATCTGTTTGGAGTGCATTTAAGCCGAGACTCTCGACTATCTGGAACTCTCGAGAAGTGAAGGAGCGTAAAGCCGAGAGGGCTAAAATTTACACTTGGTATATGTGATGCCATGATTTAAGGAAAATATTATTGTATTTATTGTGTAATACAATTGTTGGTTAAAGTATTAGGCTATTTAATATCAAGCTGCAACTCGCAGGATCTGAGCAGTAAAACAAAACAACCGCGGGGATCAATCTGTTTGGTTCTGTTTGTTTGGTTCTGTTTGTTTGATTTTTTTTAAACAACGCCCGCACTAACTCATACACATAATTCCTTCTAACGCAGGGGTGTTCACAAACACACATTTTACAAACACAAAGCACCCAGAGTCAGTGTAGGAATCAAACCCACAACACCAGCGCAGTTGAAAGCGGCGAGGCGACCGTTTTAACCACTACGCCAACCGTGCGCTTGCATTCACTGCTATTACAAAACGAGAGTTTGTTTGATACTCTCAGAAAGTACTGGTTCGAATTGAAAAAATACTGTTATATTTCTAATTGTTAGCCATCCTTAGCAATATCAAGAAACGATCAAACAAATTTTGAACTTGAAGCGGGGCTTGAACCCGCGTACTTAGGATTCCGTCATATCGCTCTACCATCTGAGCTATCCAAGCCAAACCCACGAATCTTTTAACTGTATAATGCACGTCTTTCTGGATGTCTCGTGATATCTATTGTACACATACATATATAGCAGCCAACATGATTGATGTTACAATCAATACAAATGTTGTATCGATGAACATGATCGGTTTTTTCATTTTATAATTCATTTGCATACAGCATTAAGCCATGCTTAGCAATCTAATATTAAGAAACAGTCGAAAACAATTGTTCCATGTTGGATAGAACCGTGGAGAGCAGCTAACATAAATTATACGAAACAAACATTAAAATCATTCAATAAGTTAGGAAATCGTGTTTTCATTTGTAATATGATTTATAACCGGTGGATATTAACGCTAACCACGTCTAGAAACTTTGGTTTCAATAATTCCCCTATATAGCATCCACCCTGTATGAAATTCTCCCTGCACTGTACTATTTAAGTGCTATTGTCATATACCTTGTGCGTGGAAGGTATATTGTGCTCCAAATTAAATGTAAATAGGTATTGTCAATTCATTAATAGAAACAGACAATTGGATTCCATTAGTGTTGTTAGGACTTGATGGAGCGATTCCGGTCCTAAAATAAACATTGGTACTCAAATGGACGTTGGGGGTAGGGGGAATACAAACAAGACCCAGTTGTAGTACCGTTAGGTTTTCAGGATGACGGATAATAATAATAAACAAAGATTCGATCGTTGTCGTTTGGTTTGTGTGAATAAATATACAAACTAGGGATGTTAGGGAGCTCCGTAACTGTAACCGAAACTATCAGATATCTGATATAAAAAATATCCATAACCGTAACCGAATCCGAAATAAAAGTTTCGGATAGTATCGGATAGCGGCGGCGCCCAATTGAGACACGTTATTACAAGTTGTTTTGATCGGCCGGCCGTAATTCGTGCCAAATGGTGACTTAGAAATAAAACCATTTTATTAGCTATATGTATTTCACTTTAGAAAATTCCTTCAAAATCTAACATCCTTAACCGAAATTATCCGAAACTAACGGATAATCCGCAATAAATTAATATCCGCATCCGAATCTGTATCCGGTATAATAATCAATCTTATATCCGTAACCAATCCATATCCGAAATTTCATATCCATAACATCCCTGATACAAACTATAATAATATATAACATGGTTTTTGCAAAAATACGCATTTTACCTTCCATGAAAATAATAACCATAGGTAAACCTATATTTGTTTTTAAAGATAGGTATTAATGACCAAATATTTATATTATCACAAATTAGATGAAGCCAGTTTAAGAGCACATCATATTTTATTTTTTATCTACCCAATAAGAACATTGTATTGCGTATCCGCCATACACATGTTAGATTGAAACATACGAAGTTTACAGTGGAGTCGTAGTTACTTTTCTTACAGTCACATAAACTAAAATGTCTCAGATGATAACCTATCCATTATTCATGACTGCTTTTGTACATTGAAACATAATCTAACAATATATGACAGGTACATTTACAAACCGGAAGCGGAAGTTAGCCCACTCCTTGGCCACTTCCGACGCCGGACCGTGTGCTTCCTGTCCTGAAGCAATCGAATATATCATGTGAGGACTCGAAGTGCTAACATCAAATGTTCATATAAATCAATTTGGTACATTTTAGTCCACACATTTGGTGTAATGTATGAGGTACACATTTGTAACACTGACCCGCGCCGAAAGCTGAAATATGATGTGTGATTGCGTAAACGTGTGTGGATACTGAAATGCCTTTACAATTGGTGATAAACTATGGCAATATTTTTTATTAGTTTTCAAGTTTATTTAGTTAAATTAAACTCTGTATGCTCTTAATCTCGTTTTTATTCCTCGTGAACAAACAATTTACCCTTCGAGTACAGTCAACAACATAAGTCGTTAAACACTTTAAAATATTCAACACAAATTTTTCATATATTATATATCAGAAACACAGAATTGCGCTTTAAAACCGGTGTCACGGATGTAGGACAAAAGTCTGCCAGGCTTAAGTGGGACTGGGCTGGCCACGTTTGCCGTATGAGCCCAGAGAGGTGGGCCCAAAAAGCGACCAACTGGGTACCACGTGACTGTCAACGGCGACGAGGAAGGCCCAAACGGAGATGGCGAGACGACTTGGATGCATTTCAGAACGATTGGCCAGAGATAGCAAATAACAGAAAGGCTCGGAAGTCATGGGGAGAAGTCTTTGCCCAGCCGTGGGACACACCCGCAGGCTATTAAAAAAGAAAAAAACAAATTTTGAAAAAGTCACTTATATTATAATGCTTATATTATCGATTACCCAAGTTTTTATATATCAAATCATGAATATGTAATAAAAATAACAAAAAAATATATGTATAATAAATGAGTTGGAAAATATTTTTTTAACAAATTATGTAGATGACCGATCTTTTCAGATTTTTCTTTTACTATCGAATCATTTAGATATTTTTATTGCAATTATAAATCTTAGTGAGCGTTCTTAAAAACCTGAAATAATTTACATGGTTATAAATAAAGCGTTTGTCTCGCAGTCTAACATCTTTGTTACCTGAAACATAACATCACGTCTATATTACTCAGTTAGGTTAGGCAGAGGAGGAGGTACAACACCCACACTTCACCTGTTATGTTTAGGTCCCAAAGGAAAGGCCACACAAGGCCACCGGGCACAATTCCAACTCCGTGCGGCTATTATCACATTAGCTCAATAAACATACACTTCCACATTTTATATGGTATCTGACTCATATTTTATATTATTGTCATTTACATCATTTTTAAAACTGTTATATTGTATTTAACTGTATTTTTATTTAATTTTATTCTCTTAATTTAACAAAAAAAAAACAATATTAGTAATTTTTAGATTGCACTGTACAGGGTGGTGGACGCTGATGGCTGTGATACAGTTTATACTAGTACAGCTGTCAGCGGCGACCTCTTAATTACATTATAATTACATAGTTTAAGTTAAGTCTAGCATATATATTTTAGAGCATCTGTAAAAACTTATGTTGTGAAAAATAAACTTTATTATTATTATTGTGAATTTCCTGACGAAAAGTGCACAAATAACACTTTGCCCGACCCGGGAGTCGAACCCGAGACCTCGTGGTGAGAGGCGCATATGTTAACCGATAGACCATCGCGGCAGTTAAAAACTAAAAAGAGCTCTGCAGCTTGTACAGTATGCTTTCATAAAATTTAATCCGCTGACGAGTCCGGCGCGGCAGTAGTTGAAACCATTTGAGTCCACACGAGATTTGCAAATTGCGGTTCTCTCTATATACGAGGATTACTTTTTCACAAATGTTAGCCGCGTTCAGGCGAAATCTCGCAAAAATAGAATACAAGCGGCCGGCTCCGCTCACGTGTCAAGCGGATAACAATATCCTGTGAGCTTTAGAGCCCATTTCACCAACGTCAAAACTAAAAGTTTTAAAAGTGACACTGTTACAGGGCTGAATATAAAAGTGATGCAAAATATACTGTACGAAAGTAAAATGTAACGGGAATTAACGTGATCATACATTATTTACCTTTTAGGCTTGACGTTTCGGCAGACAGATTACATTGGCCGTTGTTGACCACGGTAATTGGCCAGTGTAATTGTACTTAATGTAATATCGTTAGATTTTACTTAATCACGCAACGCGTAAATTTAAAAGTTAATACCGTATGATAATCGAACTTCATTATTCATAATGTTATTATTGTAATAATAAATTTCAACCCTACTTGTGTGTGTCTATGACACAATACTGAAGAAGACTTGATGTCATCTGTCTTGTCAATGTTGTTTTTCCGCAGTTGATTACGTTTGTCTAAATCAACTTTTATTTTATTAAGTTCAACAGTACATAATGTACGCAATTTTTATTATTATTATATATTTACTCATTATAAGCGTACTATTTACAGTTCATACGTAAATAGTACGCTTATAATGTTAATCCAGACCAGGTTATAGGCTACATCTTTGCAAAATTTCATCGAAATCGACAATGTAGTTCTTGTGTGAAAGCGTAACAAACATCAACACACATATATATTTCTAGCGTAATAATGTAATCAGACAGTTTCGTCCACAGATTCAAACATAATTATAATATAGGTATTGTAGGCAAAAAAACATAGCAAACGGAAAACAATTTTCGGTAACTTATTGAAAAATTTAAATATTTTGTCTTAGGTCTAACTGTAACTAGCTACATTACACTGAATAACTGCTGTTTTAAATTTGAAATGACAAAACTTAACTTACATCAAGTTAGACATTGCTTATTCAATAAACGTACGATGCATGCCACAAGCTACAGAAAGTACAAAGAAAGCTTAATATGTCTGAAAACAAAGGTATGAAATTTTCATCCTACTAATATTATAAACATGAAAATTCATTTTTTTCTATCATTGTATTAGACTCGTTTTAAAATGTATACGATAAGATAGTTATGTTATTTTATCTCTGTACTTGAGGCATATAACAAAGGCACAGAGAGTAATTCCAAAACATAACAATACACAGCAATTATGCTAAATACAAACAATAATGTACCACACATTATATTATGTACCTGTTTGTTCAACGAAACAACAATTGATTAGGCCATTAGCGTCAAATACAGACGCCAATTTTATTGTATTAACAAAACATCCCTCCTGTTAACAATAAACCGATAAATTTCAGGCAGATTAATTAACAAGCAATTAATAAATACGTTAGACTATAGCATTTTGTCAATTAATTTATATTATGTAACACTAACTTAGGTCTGGTATAATTTTGCTACCCAACTGAAATAGTTCCGGTATTAATCATTTGCATGAGCGTAGCGAATGATTCAATTGTAGACTGCTTCGCAAGCTCATGATTCAAAACCAATTTCAAACGAAAAATCAAACTTTCCTCGCTAGTACCATAAATAGCTATTTATAACTGGTAGTTTAATTTAAGTAAATTTTTAAAATTTAAAAGGCAGTCATAAAATTTTACGTAGAATTTTCTTTTATTTATGTTTCACAGAATCAGCGTTCATGTCTAATACCTTGAATTGCTTCAGTGTGAGAAATTCGTATAAATAACTACTTAGTAGGTAATTGTTTTCACTTTAAATAACCTTTACTAGAACTAGAAGTGAAGTACTACGAAGCTGAGAGAGCGACTAAGTGCAAAAAATAAAATTATAGGTTACCTTCGCCTTTTTCAAGTTATATTAACTTGTGAAAAGCGAAGGTTTGAAGTAAAATACTCAGATATTTAACATAGTATCCTCGGATCCCGACGCAGAATACAACGTCGAACCCCAATTGTCAGTATAAATACCCCACAAATCAAGATTTATAGGTTCGATTTTCTACAATTCCCCCGAATTCCTTGTCTTTTGTTTTAACTCAATGCCGAAACGTGCCCGAAAATAGGAAGTCGCTGCTGTAGCTTTTAAGTTCATTACAGATTTCGGTAGCGAAGTTCAGGTACTTTCAAAACTGAATTGTCAGTCCCACAATCTTTTGTACTTTGCAATTTATGTATCCATTCACATTTACAAATCTAGAAATGGAATTAACATTATTAATTCTGTCAAATGGTTGCGACTCTTACGAAAAGTCTATTTAACTATGTTACAACGAATTTTGGCGTTGTTATAAAAATAACCCGATATTTTTTAAATGTCACGTATCACAGATCTGTATTTTATGTTAAATGTATTGCAATAAATATACAATTTACAGGGAACTGCAACTTCAAATATCGCAGAATCTACATTGTTAGTCTAGTCAGCGAAATCAATTTGACATCAAAAGCCACTCATAGATTTCAGCGCTGCAGTCTGGAAATGGAACGATTTGGAACGTACCTAGCTCCAACATACTACAAATGTATGTACCCAGAATAGCATTTACATTGAGCGCAATTTATTGTAAACTTGCGTTAGAATCACGTCAGCGGCAGATTATAACATATAATGTTATAATCAGTTTGCTACACTTTTACGCAAAACTGTTTTAATTAATTTTAATACAGGAAAGATACATATTATGTTATCTATAAAGTTATAGACAACATTATATGTATATGTATCTTTCCTGTATTAAAATATTATTAAATAAATGTGAATTTAAGTAAATTTATATTTATTTCTTAAAATTACTTTTGATATTGATTATTATCGATATATAACGCAGGTGAAGCCGCGGGCGGAAGCTGTTGTTGATTTAATGAAAAATTTCTCAACACTTTATAGTTACGGTTAAAATTGCTACTCACAAAATTTCACATAAGAAAATTGTACACAAATCCGTTTAAATATCTGGTATAGAGCTAATCCGACACATGTGTAACACATATAAATTTAGTAGATAAATCTTTATAGCCTTCAAATGTTGTCCTTTTTAGCCCACAACGCGTCCACGTATGAGCAGGATTTTTCTGGTACCAGCAGTTTGTGTGTTGATGACCAAATGTCTGTGTTGATGACGCTTTTTATTTTGTGTGAACAGCCAAACTACCGTGTACGCGTTATCTGCACGGTACATGTCATCCATAAATATTTGGAATGCTTCCTGCGTACAATTGATTACGCATTCGACATTTTATGGCTTTTTCCGATACTTCTTATTTTTAATGTTTTTTTTTTGAAGTTTCGCTGGCGTACATTTTTAGCAAGGATTTGTTAATCTAAACAGGACGATACTACTTTTTTATAAACGCTTTAAGGTTTTTGAATATCTTTCACGTGTTTTGAGACTTATCATCCGGGGTTTTGTCGATTAACTGTGAGTTTTTTATTTAAAGATAGATTGTACAGTGTAATGCTTACAATAATTTTTAAGGATAGAGAGCTAAAGTTTAGTCTTTTAATCTTATACAAAAATTGCATTCCATGGATAAATTCAAGTTTAATCTATGATCGTAAGTCCTATCTTCAAAGAACGAAGAAAGAGGATGGGACATAGTAGCCGGAAAGAGCCGGACTATTGTCTTGCAATATTAATTGTTTCTGTGTACATTTATAAAGGGAACCACTTGACTTCCAAGAAATATTGTCTTCTTGAGGATTTTCCTAGACAATAATGCCTTAGAGAAATATCAGTTATATTTATCTACGTGTTACTTTTTAAATGGAGCACTAAGCTTCTTGTTGTATTAAGTCATTTATAACACAACACATATACATATAACTATTTAGGATAGCTGTAAATATATTATTACGTAAGACTTAAGATTTGCTGATAAAGTTTCAAATAGATAACTGCCAGTTAATGATAGAATAATTAAAAAAATAACTATACAAAAATTGACATTTTATCAGTCAAACAAGTGTCGAATAGACTACTCGGTACTTATCAGGAACTAATAATACCTAAAAACATATAATACAGACCTACCATCTAAAAGATAGCTAAAGTAAACTGTTATGTATTAATAGCTTCAAAAGGTTTATGCATTGTAAGTGCTCAGTGAATCCACAAAGCGATCACAAAAGGCTTTTCAGGCTTTCAGCTCTAAAAAGTTCGTTCCCCGTGCTGAAATTCGGTCATGTTTACACAAGGTCACTTTTAATTATAGTATGCACAGTAAAGAGGAGCAGATAAATATTTTTAATTAATTGAAGAAGAAAAACAAATACAAACGTTTAATTGAGTCAATTGCTAAAACTTAAACTATGTGTTGTATACATTTATTTATTTATTTATAATACAACTATCTATTGCACTCACAGTTTCCCAATACGTGCAGTAGGCCATTCACAGTTAAACAATAATAGAAACTTATAATTTACAATAATGTGCATGTAAATTATTTACAAATTCACCATATTATGTGAAAAATATGCTAACATTTGAGTGTTGAGTAGTGAGTGCATTTAATATGTATTGTAGACATATATGTGGTATTCAAAGTTGCGGAACGTACTTGAATTACAATCATTTTAGACTTATATAGTTTTATCGTGGGTGCCATTGTCACAACTGTATCAAATTGAAATGCACACGGGAAGTAACAGCTTTCAATTAAAAAAAAAACATTAAAATCGCTTCACCCAGTCGAAAGTTAAAAATAATACAGACGAATTGAGATTTCCTTTTTTGAAATAGGTTGAAAATAAAACTGATAGGACGTTTAACATCGATCTGGTTAGTGCTAAGCACAGTAGTAAAACACCATACCGGAATTATGTATCACATTTATACGTATTTTACTTGGTTCTATGTCGACTATTGCAGCTGAAGCACCCATTTACTCCTGGGATTTGGTTTTATGGTCATGATCAATATTCAAATTTTCGGCCACATATCTGGCGCATACATGAATCCTGCATTGATTTTGGCATCTATGATTTGCAGACGTACTTCCATAGCCTTTGGGACTTATGTACCTATATTATAGATAGTCGAATGAGTTGATCTGATATGATTTATAGAAGGCTGACATCTACGGAAATTCTCTATAACATTCTTTATAACTTCTGAAACCGATTGGTAAGGTCATAAAGTGTGTTAAGTCCTAAAAATATATATTTATTATATTCTCTAACTTTTTAATGAAATATCTACAATTTTTAAAGAGTTATTAACGAAGAAAGTTGCCGTACAGTACGTAATAAAATTAATATTGTACCTGCATTGTTATAAAGCACGTATCGTTAAACATACGTCGGAAATTAACACAATTTGCTTAACTAACATATTATTCAAACAGTAAATTCTTTCGTTTAAAGTTTATATTATGCACAAATTGCGATGTAGCGCAAATTGCTTACGTTTTATAACGCCGGCGCTGCAGTAGTTAACGTCGAGTTTTATCAGTAATTAAATTAGACTTGCTAAACGTTGAACATTCCTAGTTTATATCGTGTCTTTACGCAACGAAACGCAATTTATTTCTTGAGAATTTCTCTGGCTTCGATCCTACATTTAATGAAATTGTTCTATCATAAAAGATAAAGTAGTTTTTACTTTACAGCGGTCTTTGTTCGTCAAACTGGTGAGTGAAATAAGA
The DNA here is from genome assembly GCA_905147285.1 of Hypena proboscidalis. NCBI lineage: Eukaryota > Metazoa > Arthropoda > Insecta > Lepidoptera > Erebidae > Hypena > Hypena proboscidalis. Next base: position 15,621,700 of record LR990131.1, read on the forward strand.
TTTAAATAATGCATGTGAGGGTGTCAACTTTGTTACGTGCGGTCACTTCGCTTTCAACTGCTGAATTTACGACATCACTTGCGAACTGTCGTAAATATCAGGAGGTTTGATGTACGCTGTTTTAATAAAATAGTCTTTCAGCTCATTTATTTACATTTATGTTCTCTGTAGTTTCGTTTAATATTTCGAACGAATCACACCTATCTATATAACTTCATATTTTCATGTCAATAAAGGTGTGTTCATCAACTTCATCATAGTAACAGTAAAGGGATATGACCAATTCACTATGGGATTGTTTATCGCCGCTGAGTTATTTATTCTGTGGCTATGTCAAGATAAAAACTGCTGTATTGTATGAAGAATAATATAAAAGTTAAATTCTAGGCCATATCTTAATAAAAAGCCACGTTTCATTTGAAAATGTTTGTGAACTGATTATTGTAAGAATGTTCAGCGTACCGTTCATCCCTTATATTTAAATCGTCATACAAGAAATTATTTACTATTATAATATTCTGACACAAGGTTGGTCGCAGAGCAGTTTTGGGCATTGTCTTTAAACATGACTAATCCCTACACTTGACAATGATTAACATTGTTATTGGGGTCACATTAGGAATTTAGTACATCCTACCTGAACTTATTACGCCATGGTAGTTAGCCATAAGGCAAAATAAGTTGAATGAAGGTAATAAAAATAAATAAACACTCATTAAGTTGTTGGATCTGTAAGATTTACTTGTGCAAATGAAATAGCTTTTCTGTCGTTATTATCCTCATGAGATGAATAAACAATATAATAAAAATACTGCGAGATAAATAGAGAAACAAGGCAATAAAGTAAGTTAAAGAAGTTAAAGTGAAAATGTAGAACACATACCAGATTATTGAACTTAAGACACAGAATAAGAATACAGATTGAGAAGACTCGAGAACCTTTAATTCAGATTAAATACCTGACAAAAAGAATATCTACTTATATGCGTTACGATAAAAAACACGCGTCGCGTCGCCGCATCGTCGTCGAGTCTGAATCGGACTGCTACTACCCTGACATGGATGGATGGACAAATAAATAAAATTTAGGTTTGTTAAATACTTTATGTTATTATATGAAACTGTTTGTAAAGGCGCATTACCTCTAAAAACATCAACAACAGGTTATACCTACATTCAGACTAAGATCGTTTGCATTAATTATTGAAACATTTTAAAGCAGATAAAGACTTTGGGTTTACTGGGTTGTATTTAATTTTAAAATGTTTGTTGTATCCAGAATTCCTGAAGGTTATTTGAAAATGATATTCTAATAATATTATCAGAATAACAGTACACAATAATCCATCCACTAAATAGCGGCAACCGTAACAAAACAGGAGTTTAATTTTGAACAGGTATTTATTTAATCAACGCTCTGCAAACGTTGTAGCATGAATTTCTCGGAAGCAAGCTTCTTCAGCAAATGAAAATTTGTCGGTTGGTTTGAAATATCTTCCAAATAATTAAACCAAATATTATTAGTAACATACACCCATTAAACTATTTACATTAAAGACATTATAATCAGCTTTGATCCTGCTTCATTTAAGAAGGAAAAATATGTATAAAGCAAGGTCGGGTTTAATAATAATGTAATATTACGGATTTACGTCACTATTTAATGAAGCCAGGTGTACTAACTACATCTGGACTCAACAGTCAAGAAACAGACATTCAGCAAATAAGGTCCAGATCTTATTTAATATAGCAAAGTACCTTTAAAAGTAATGTTTCATATTGTAATTATCTGTAATGATTCCACTATATAATCCACACTCGTTTACGCAATCACACATCATATTTCAGCTTTGAGCGGGTCAGTGTAACAAATGTGTACCTCGTACATTACACCAAATGTGTGGACTAAAATGTACCAAATTGATTTACATTTGATGTTAGCACTGCGAGCCCTCACATGATATATTCGATAGCTTCAGGACAGGAAGCACACGGTCCGGCGCCGGAAGTGGCCAAGGAGTGGGCTAACTTCCGCTTCCGGTTTGTGAATGTACCTGTCATACATTGTTAGATCGTGTCTCATTGTATGTACAATAGCGGTCATGAATAATGGATACGTTAACGTCTTAGAACCCACTTCACCATCGTCAAGAAGAATTTATTCACCAAGTAAACTGTGGCGTGGCCGCATATAATAGTGACCCATTAAAATATAATGGGAATCGAACGCAGCTGTTACTTGAATTTGATTGAGTTTTCAGGGTTCCGTAGAACCTACAAGGAACCCTTAAAGTTTCGCCATGTCCGTCTGTCCATCTGTCCGAGACATAGCGTCAAAACCGTAAGCGTAGAAAGCTGAAATTTTGCACGAATATGTCAATTGACTCTACTAACAAATTGGTAGAATAAATTCTTATAAAATATTTTATTTTCGCGTACCACTACATTTAAAGTGGCAATGATATTTTTCCTTTCATCTACTCCATAGTGAGGGGTGTCGTTAAATAGGATTTTTAGAAAAATTAAGAGATTTTTTATGACTGTTTTTTGATTTAGAGATATGTTTTTAAGATAATTAATAAAGTGTTTCTTGCCCGTTGAGACAATGGTAGATATCTTTTGTAGAAGTAAAACGCAGATTATGTTGGCTTCGTTTATTGAAAAAAGCTTGCCGGACACACACATCAAAGTAAGATGGCTGGCGCCTGGCAGCACACAGACCAAATACAAAAAGACCATAGACAATATGATATCACATACATTACACCCTCACCCTGAACTAACAATATATCTTTTTATGAAGTTACACAAATAAAAACTAATAACTAATATTTTTCTTAACCTAGGTATGCCAAAATCAGATAACGGCATATACTAGTGCTTTTAACATTTTTCTTAAAATAAATACATGACACTATGCTTAAAAGTTTAAGATTCAGTCTATTTCTTCAATATACCGTTGTACCGGTCTTCTAACTCTACGAGGTCGATTCAACGGTGGTTCATGACAATCGTTATCAATGTTTACATCTATACATCTATCCTCCCCCTTATCTAAATTCGTTGATTCCTGCGCGCCCGGACTCACCCCTCTAGGTGATGCCCTGGCTTGTATATCCTCTTGTCTATCTAGCTCAGGTACAGAATCCTCCAGCTCTAGCTGAGTAATCGGTATGGAATTAGTCTGCTCTGACGTGGATAAACCCATACTACTATGCCTTTTCTTAATTTGATCAACATGTCTCTTAAGGAGTGGACCACTTGCCTTACCCAAGATATAATTACGGGAGCCAATTTTTTCCTTAACTGTACTTTCTAACCACTTCCGTCCTGTAAAATCTCGAGCCCATACAGTCTCTCCTACTCCAAATTCTCTATTAGTACCACCCGCATGGTCCACTTGCTTGTTTTGAACTATTTGTACTTTAGACTCCAATTGCCTGTCCTCCCTTAATAAATCTAATCTAGTCCTTAAGTTTCTCCGCTGCAAAAGCATAGATGGTGAAACCCCAGTAGAACTATGTTCTACATTCCTATACATCAATAAATATGTTTGTAATGCTTCATCTATTTCAATGCCATCTCTTATTGATTTCTTAATAGCCCGCTTGCAAAGCTTTACAGCATTCTCAGCTGCCCCGTTAGAAGATGGGTGATATACAGGTGAAAAAGTTAACTTAATACCATTGTTAGTCATAAAAGCCTGATATTCTTTACTCGTGAATGGTGGTCCATTATCTGAAACTATTTCCTTTGGTAGTCCAAAACGAGCAAATGTTGTGCGTAACACTTTAATTACTGCCCTTGCTGTGGTCTGTGGCATTAAAAATACTTCCAACCATTTAGACGTAGAATCTACCAGTACCATAAATGTTCTACCTTGAAACGGTCCCAAAAAATCCACATGTAATCGTGACCAAGGCTCTACAATATAAGGCCAGGGCTGTGGTGCTGCTTTTGGTGGAGCAGGACCTTCTATGCAGCAGGTTACACACTTTTTGCAAGTATTTTCAATATCTAGATCGATTCCTGGCCACCACATGATACCTCTTGCTAGACTCTTCATTTTAACTATTCCTAGATGCCCCACATGTAATTCTGTTAATAACTGTGCTCTGAGCTTGTCAGGTACAACTAACCTATAACCCCACACTATGCAACCTCTGTCCAGATATAATTCATTGCGCCTCATAAAATAAGCTCTCAAATCATTCTCCTTACAATCCTGAGGCCAGCCTGACTTAATTAAATTTATTACTTTTAATAAAACTTTGTCCCTACTAATATTATCTTGCACTACTTTTCTAGTGATGGGCAAAAAATTCTGAATAAAATTTAAATATGTCTTTTCTACCTGTTCCTGTTTTTCCTTCTCTACTGGTAGTCGTGAGAGAGCATCAGCAGCATTTTTCTCACTACACACATATTCAATGTTGTAGTCATAACCTGCAAGAATAACTGCCCAACGCTGCATCCTACTTGCGGCCATAATCGGTATACCTTTTTTATCCCCAAAAATTGTAACCAATGGTTTATGATCCGTTCTCAATGTGAATTTTCTGCCATATAAATATTGGTGAAACTTGCGAACCCCATAAACTATAGCCAATGCCTCACGTTCAATCTGTGAGTAGGATTTTTCAGCTGTATTGAGTACTCTTGAAGCATAAGCCACTGGTCTCTCACCCCCTTCTGGACACAGATGAGATATTACAGCGCCTATTCCCACAGAGCTGGCGTCTGTGGTTAATATTAAAGGAAGTTCAGCTGCATAGTGAGCTAATACCTTACTAGACATCAACATTTGTTTTACTTTATTAAATGCCTGCATACAATCCTCACTCCATTCATACTTAGTATCTTTTCTCAATAATTGATATAGTGGTGCCAGTATAGTACTTATATTGGGTACAAATTTGGCATAGTACATCACTAAACCTAGCCATGATCTTAACTCGGTGATATTAACTGGTACCCTTACCTTTTTTATTGCTTGTATTTTCTCTGGACATGTATGTACTCCCTGACTACTAATTACAAACCCTAGATATGTTACCGAATCTGCAAAAAATGTGCACTTTTCTTTTTTAATTTTTAACCCAAACTTCTGTAATCTACTAAATACTTCATGTAAAGTGGTTAAATGTGAACTATCATCTACCCCGGTAATAATTAAATCGTCGAGGAAAACACCTACTCTCGGCATATCTGCAAAAAGTTGCTCTAATTTCCTTTGAAAAATACCTGGACTGGATGCTAAACCATATATTAGCCTATTGTACCTAAATAACCCTTTATGAGTGTTTATAACCGTATATTTCTTGGAATCATCCAATTCAAACTGTGCATATGCTTGTGACAAATCTAATTTAGTGAATTTTTGACCACCGTGTAACTTAACAAGTAAATCTTCAACTTTAGGTAAGGGATAGTGGTCCACTTCTAGACATTTGTTTAAAGTCATCTTAAAATCTGCACAAACCCGTATAGTACCATCCTTTTTCATAACAGGTACAATTGGTGTCGCCCAGTCTGATGTGGAGACTGGAGTGAGGATTCTGTCCTGCACCATTTGGTTTAAAGCTTTCTCCACCGGCTCCCGTAGTGCATAAGCAAGCGGCCGCGCACGCAAGAATACTGGACGAGCCCCGTCACGCAACTGGAATCCAACTTTGCCACCGTTGAACCGCCCTAGTCCTTCTTGAAATACCTCACAGTATCTGGAACTAAATTCCTTAAAATAATTTTTATCCTTTACCTCTAATGTTTGTACCTTATGACAATTTAATGTTGGGATGGGAATTTCTAATTGTTTAAGCCAACATCTACCAATCAAATTAGTTTTGCCACTTTTAATAACATATAAATCCAAAATTTTATGTATATTTCTAAACTTTACATGAGGCTTAATCATTCCTATGGGTGGCACTGCTTCCCCAGTATAATATTTTAAAATTAAATTGGTTGGTCTCAACTTACACTTAGAAAACATTTTTTTATAACATTCATAGCTAATACAGGAGATAGCACTTCCCGTATCAATCTCCATTTTTAACAACATGCCTTCCACATACACATCCACAGTATAGGGACTCACAAAATGCAACTGACTACATGTAATAGATTGGCTAGAATGAATTACCTCATCGCTGTCACTGTCACAGCTTACATTATCCTGTTGTACATTTTGTTCCTCTATATTATTTATTGACACATTACCGTGAAATTTTGGACACATTCTTTTTAAATGTCCTTCTTGGTTGCATATTCTGCACACATATGCCTTAAATTTACAACTTTTTGAGTCATGACTACCGCCACAAACACTACAACTTCCTTTCTTATTGTCACTGCCAGCATTCATGCGCTGATTCTTTTTAGCTGCACCATTTGTGCCACTTGCACCACTACCAGCTGCTTGTGTACTTCGGCTACTACGATTAGACTTATCTCGTTTATTTTCATATATTTTCTTTGAGTAATGCACCATAGTTTCCGCACTGTCACCCGCGCCATTCCTGCCTCTGGTGCAGTCTTCTACTAAGGCTGCATTGGTTTCTGCCGCCTCCATTGAAACCGCGATTGAGTAAGCCCTCTCAAACGTGATGGTGTCCTCCTCTGTAAACAACTTTTGACGTATGTCGTCACTCACCAGCCCGCACACCAATTGATCGCGCAAATTCTCGGCCAAAGCACCCGCCGCGAACCCGCAGTTCCTTGTCATTTTCTTTAACTCTGCCACATACGCTGCAACTTTTTCCTCTGGTTTCTGTATCCTTTGACGGAATTTGAACCTTTCCGCTAATTGACTAGGCTTTGGACTTAAATGACCTTGCATCAACTTAACTAAATCTTCATACTTTTTTGTTGCTGGTTTTGCCGGAGTGCATAGTGTGATCATCAACTCGTATGCCTCACTTCCTATGACAGTTATCAGCGTAGCTACTCGCAACTCCTCCTTGATGCTATTCGCCACAAAATATTGTTCCAGCCGGTCCACGTAGGCCTCCCAGTTGCCTCCTTCCAGGCCAAACGGTCCCACCTTGCCGATCGTCATTTCTTCGTGATTCGTCTCGTTTAAATTTGTTAATTATCCCGTGCTCGTCGCCAATAAAGTGTTTCTTGCCCGTTGAGACAATGGTAGATATCTTTTGTAGAAGTAAAACGCAGATTATGTTGGCTTCGTTTATTGAAAAAAGCTTGCCGGACACACACATCAAAGTAAGATGGCTGGCGCCTGGCAGCACACAGACCAAATACAAAAGACCATAGACAATATGATATCACATACATTACAGAGCATTTAATTTAAAGAGCAAATTTTTGTTCGAGTAGTGCATCCCCTCCTTATCCTCTAAAATCCAAACCGTTGACTTGAAAAATCTAAATAAAATCATGAAGGTAACTATCTTGTTACAGTATATAAAACCATATTCTAAAGTGTTTATTTAATAAATTGATTTAAACTGGATAAAAATCAAAGTTTTACCTAACCACCGAACATTAGCACCAATTTTTTTGAACAAAATATGGATAGATTTGTTTTAAATTTTTCTTTCATTATTTCTGTAATCTAGAAACCTGAAACTTTATGTGCAATTATTTAATTTCTATTATAAACTATCCAAAAGTGTGACTAAAAGTGTTAGACATTTCAGTTTATGTAGCAGTGCAGACTTGTTTAGGGATGTTTGTGTAATGAGAGTCTTTCAACTAAGCGCAGTTTGATGTCTCGCGGAGTGCAGTTTCACGAATGTTGTGCTCAACAATGCCGTTGTCATGGTACTACTTAAAGAGTAAATGCAGTCTGAACTCACAGCTAGTACAATTTCTCAGACTAGTGTACTAACTTCCCCCGTCCCCATCTCTTGTAAGTCTCGAAAAATATCAGCAAAATCATTATAGATTAGCCTCTGATATTCACGAGCCTTTAATACACAATCCTTTGAAAAATTTAGAGACTGCTAATCAACACCTCTTGTGTTAGCTTACAAACTACTATAGCTATAGTTACGAAACTATATTCTGGCCTCTGACTACCCGTAACGACTGCCATAGATGTTCAAATGGCAACCAGGACTGACGAGGCACGGAGGAAAACTCGTTATAAAAAAAACCGACTTAAAAAGTAGGTAAATAAAAAGCAAAAAATAAATTTACTTCGCACAAAATAATACCTTTTTTCATTTAGTAAAATAGAAATTATTAAATAATTATTTTATAATTCTGAAGTCGGTGCCAAGTAAATCGGATAATTAAGAACTAATATTCAGTCAGAAAATAGTTGTTAGAAAGATTGATAATCTATACAGAGTTATTGTTTACTTGGCACCGACTTCAGAATTAAAAAATAATTATTTAATAATTTCTATTTTACTAAATGAAAAAACGTATTATTTTGTGCGAAGTAAATTTATTTTTTGCTTTTTAGTTTACCTACTTTTTGAAGTCGGTTTTTTTTTTGTTAAAAATTATTTTATTTTACGATTTTAAGTGATGGGTAGACCAGAATGTTTCTCGAATGAGGAGACGACGGTTACTTGAGACGGAAAACTTATTAATAATAATCCCCGTACTCCTAACCGTTGAGGAGTTGTACCTTCCAGCATCAGCTCAGCAACATAAAATGCTGACTACTAGATGCAAATATCCGAGTAGCTTTAGATAATATACAAAAAACAATATAAAAGCCTTTTAAATTTGAGGGTTGCCCTCGATTTCTCTAAGATCCCATCATCAGAACGTGACTTGAAAAAAATGGGACCACATGACAAATATATCCTTTCAAAAAAAAAAGAATTTCTCAAATCGGTTTAGGCGTCTTCGAGTAATCGGCGAACAAACATAAAAAATAAAAAAAAAACATACAACCGAATTGAGAACCTCCTCCTTTTTTTGAAGTCGGTTTATAAAGATGGTCATTCGGCCGTTCGACTCAACTCGACGTCAACTGTAAGATCGATCAGTTCGCGGCTTCAACTTAGCCACGAGCTCCACCACGAAACAATATATTTTTCAAGACATTGGTGACAATACGAACAAAATGAGCACTCAAACATAGGGATAACTGTAAATCTGGTTTTATATTATTTGAAAACTTTACCGACACCAGCCATATATTATCTATTTTGTTCAGGCTCACTTAGCGCCTTCTTTTTTATTTAATAGCCATTCATTTGCACTGACCGGTGGCCCTCGTCTTAATCCTTTTGTCTTTGTCCTCGTTCTGGCTGAATTGATTATCAATTCAGGAACGGTTCGAGAGCAAAGCCTAGTAGCATTTGATACCTATGCACTAGCATTACGGTCTAATGTGCCGACACCTTAGAGCATTAGATTTAATGCTCGAAGGCGGACACTTACCTAATTGCCTCGGAATGTGTACTGAGAGTAAACCGTCAATACCTATATTCAATAGAAATGAATCTTTCAAAATCACAATTTAAATACATAACATCACGCCTTTATTATGCAGAAGGGTGTGGCAGAGGTGTACAACACCCACATTTCACCTGTTATGTTTAGGTCCCATGCGATAGGAGGTGAGCCTATCGCCATCCACCGCGCACAAATCCAACACCGAGCTGCTATTGTTAATTTCACAAATAACACTTTGCCCGACTCAGAAATCGAACCCGAGACCACACGGTGAGAGACGCATACGCTAACCACTAGACCATCGAGGCAGTTATGTTTAGAAAGAATTAGAAAAAAAATCACAGTAGCAGTACGGAGGTGGAATCTCACCACTTGCTCCCGCTCACCTCCTATCCCATGGGACCTAAACATAACAAGTGAAGTGTGGGTGTTGTACACCTCTACCACACCCTTCTGGTTATTTAGACTTTATGTTATGTTATGTTAAGAGCGCAATTGTAAGTGCAATGGAAGTTCGACAAAGATTACTAAGATGTAATATAAGTAAATTGGTGACAAGATTCCATTCGATTAGCAATTTGTGGGTACTATACGCATTTGAGAACAAAAAACCTATTTTCGTGATCTCTCAGTTAAAGGAGAGGATATAGAAAGCTTTTTATCCGATGAAAATGGAAGGTCTGAAGCTCCACAGCGTAGCAAAAAAGTTTCTGGACACAAAAAGTGTGCAGGCACTGAGCGACAGAGCGCAAAATGTACGCAGCAGTTGGGCTCGGAAATTCGCATCCATTATCATAGTTCTGAAGTTGTGAATATTGCGGCTTATTATATGTATGTATATCCTATACTATCCTTCTAATATTAAACACAAGCTTCCGCCCGCGGCTCCGCCCGCGTGGTATGTCAATTAAAAGTAGCCTATATGTTAATCCAGACTATAAGCTACATGTGTGCAAAATTTCATCGAAATCGACCCGGTAGTTTTGGCGTGAAAGAGTAACAAACATCCATCCATACATCCATACATACAAACTTTCGCCTTTATAATATTAGTAAGGATGTGAAAATGTATGTGTACAGTAGAATCCGTTTATAATGACATCGAAAGGTATTTACAAACATCATAATAAGCGGACGTCATACAAAACGTTTTGTGAAAAATAACCTTTTTTATGTAAATATGTTATGTACTTAAGTATTTTAATAGAGAAACATAATATTAAATCAAATTACTTACTGAGATGAAAAACAAAAACGAGCCATGTGCCGAACGTCGCCGTCGGGCATCAAGGGACTTTACCGAAGTGTAAAGAATCATGTCGGTCATTATAACCGGACATAATTTATTAAAAAATGGTTCATAATAAGCGACATGTTACTATAAGGGAAGTCACTATATTCGATACCACATTTTATGCAAATAAATGAAATGAAATGAAATTTTTTTTATAAAGAATTTTAAATGAAAACTATACTTCGTATTGTAAAATAATTACGTCATAATAATCGGTTGGTCAATATGGGCGGAGTCATAATAACAGATTGAACAGATTCTACTGTATATGGCTTCGAGTGTGGATGTTTGTTTCTCTTTCACGCAAAAACTACCAAGTTGATTTTGATGTTTGTTGAGATGTAGTTTTGAGTCTGGATTAATAAATTGTCGTTGCGACTTTAATGACTCTTATGTTACAAATTCAGATTTGCGAGATTATAGATATTTAAGTGGCAACTTTGTATGAGCGAGTTCTAAGAATAATATTAAATAACACAATAAACATCACGCCTACATTACCCTATGTTTGGGTCCCATAGGATCGGGAGTAAGCCTATCGCCATCCACTGGGCACAATTCCAACTTTGTGCTGCTATTGTGAATTTGCTAACGGAAAATTCACAAATAACCCTTTGCCTGACTCGGGAATCAAACTCAAGACCTCGCGGTGACAGGCGCATCCGCTAAATAAAAAGCAATTTAGAAGACAATCATGAGGGTTAAAAAGTGCTCGAAAATATGGAATAAACTAATAAACAAGTACCTAATTTCAATTTAATTAAAGCCGCAACGACTTTTGGAACGAAGTTCCTTATCGCGCGTTGCGAAAGGGGGCTAGACGGAAAAAATTGGGATGAAAAGTTGTAACGACTCATTTCGTAGCGGCGTAGTAATTACATGCTACGTTACAGCTACGGTGCTACATCATCAGACACACAAAGAAAAACATTTTTTTGTGTCTGTCTAAAATAAACTAAAAAAAAAACAAAAAAAAAATAATCGAAAGGAACTTCGTTCCATCCGGGTGTCCCTTGACACCTCAGTAGTTTTTTTATTATCGAGCCGTGAAACTAGTTATCAATATACAAAATATCTTCAGACTATCAATATTATTTTATAATTTCCATCGCTAGAGAAGACTTTAGTTGGCGACAGTGTCGATATGACGTACAGACATACAAGATGTATTGCCTCGCCGTAATATGGAGCAGCACCTGCTGCAGCATGAAAACTGACAGCCTTTGCCAACAACATGCGATTCATTGCCAAGTATTATAAATAAAAGAGGTGCAAGGAAAATATTAGCGAACCTATTTTTATAATTAACCTTTTTTAGATTTATGTTTAGTATGTATATTATACTAAGGACAGTCGACATTTTTTTTGGACTTGAAGCGGGATTTGAACCTATGACTATAGGATTATCGCTTTACCACTCAGCCATCCAAACCCCGCTGCAAATCCACGAATCTTTTGACTGTATGTATCGTCTTTCCGGATGGTCCAAATCTTTTTTCGACTGTTCTTAGTATTAAATTGTTACATAGATTGCATGGCTAAATGTATGTTGTATGTCACGGTTATAATAAAAAAATTCGGTACCAATACAAAAAAAATAAAAAATAGTTTCGTTTTTATAAAAATTAATAAACTATGAATTAATCATTATACAGCACCGAATCTTCAAGTAGTTGTTAACCATTATATTTTGTTTTAAATATACAAGCGCTTTCGTATTTTTAAAAAAAAGGAAACAAAATGATTCCACCATAGAAAAGTTACATCTCGTTATTTTAGCATAGTGAATATTTTATGATGATAGAGCATGTTTGTGAACGAATCTAGAAATGTCTCGATATAATTCAATCGTCGAGAAAGCACCGTGCTCCTCGTTAAATGTAGTGATTCTACCACAGATTAAATTCTACTATCCGTTCAAAAACTGGCTGGGTGGTCGGCCATTTTTAAAAAAAGTTAGGTATAATTAGTATAGTACTGACTAGAAGTAAAAATATGTTTTGAAAAGCATGTCATTTACGTTGAATTAATAGAGTTTAGCTTATTTATACAATGACGGCACTCCAGCGAAATTAAATATTACAATTCATGGTAGGTAGCCCAAAAAATGCCGTCGCTTTATATCCCATAAAGTTCACGTATGACCGGCTTTTTACTGTGTCATCTGAACGTGTGTTAATGATGCATTGTATTTTTTGTGTGTCGAGGGAAACAATGAGCCTTATCTGCGATACATAATGTCTTTAGGTCAGTGGTACTCTAATACATCCTGAAAAGATATGAAGGAACGTTCAATGTTAAAGTATGTTTTTATGTGTAAAGCTAATTCATTTGTTACTTCTTTGAGTGAGGATTAAACAGTATGTTCCGGTTATGGGAATGAGGTTAGACACTTTATAAAGTCAGCATCACTTTTAGTACATGAAGCGGGTGAAACACGTTCATCCTCAAATATAGCGTAGCCATAGTCTAGCATCTCGTCTATGGTCAGCTTGTATGAGTTGTGGATGTTCCCTCTGTTCATGAAGTAACCTGCGTGCGACACAGATGTAAATGGATCAGTTTTTATAAATCAATTGTAATTTTATTATAAATTGAGGTTTTTTAATTCATAAACTATTGGAATCTAAATCAAGACATATTAAACTAGAGTTGGTATAAAAAATAAATATTGACAAAGCTAACAATAACAATATACTATGTAAAGAATTAATAAATATATTTAACTGAAATAATTTAATTATGCGTCATAAAATTTCCTCCATCGCTGTCCACAGCAGATAACGTGGCCAGAAGGCTAGCAGCATTGCCACGTTGAATGGCAATGCTTAATCGTTGGGCGGAGTAAAAACCAGTCTTCTGATGGCGAGAAGCGTCGATTTGGAGATTTACAATGTATTTGAATAAATACCTTTAATAATAATAATTGTACCAGGTTAATAATTAAATAGGCTTTCCCGGGAAAAATAGGTTACACGATGTTTCGTTGGTTACAGACGTGATATAATAATTTTTTTTTGTAGAGGTAATGGTTCTATTGACATTTGATACGAATAGACCACTACAGACAGAACAAATCATACAACACAATGACATGTTATATTGGCACCAATCTCGAGACCACTCATAGACGGTCGTCAATGCGTCAGTTAATTTGTCTCCTCTTGTGCAAAGCCCACGGGAATTAAGGTCCGAATTCCACTGTAAACGAAAAATTTTAGCTATTTCATCTGAAACGAATAGTTAGTTATATTTCGTATTTTTCGTCGCACCACCACATGCGACACATATTATGTAGCACTTCTTATCTTTGATTATTGGCATTTATAATAAAACTGTTAAAACAAAATTGTCAACGACAAAAAAAAAAATCAGTGTTTATAAATTGGAAATGAATTCACTAATTACGTCCCAAAATTAATCGATAAAATGTTATCAGAAGACATGTTTTGTTGAGTAACCATTTGCGATTGACACTAATTGTTGTATCGTTGGACAATTAATGTGTGGACATAACTGTTTGTATTCGACATAATTATACTGGGTATTGTTACGCGGGGGGATGGATCGACTTGCGTTTGTCATTATCTGGCTTTAACTTGCCCACATGCTCACTTGCGAAATGTTTGATTGGTACTTTTCCTACAAATATTTGTTTAAATAATAAGAGGTCCTAAAATTTTTAGAGTGTAAAAACAAAATCACCATTTCTATTACGTTCGTAGTAAATTATGTGTCCAGAAGTTCACTTGGAATGGAATGGAAAGTGGACTCATTTTTCCGCACTTAGACTCTCATTTGGTCCATTGTGCGTGGAGAGTCCTGGCTAACATAGCCAGCCTAACTCCGCCCAGAAGCACAGAAGTTTCCTGGGGACTTCACAGGCTTCGCGGAGTGACCTCATTGTTCCGAGGATTTGTTCCCGTTGAGAAGCAACGGCCCTACATTCCAGGACTACGTGGGAGACCGTTTCTTCGGCGTCAAGACATCCTCGACAGAGAGGACTGTCAGTGATTTTTATGGTGTATAGGTGTTTGTTCAAGGGACAGTGACCCGTTATTGACCCTATCATTATTTTTAGATTTGTTCTGTTTAGTCTTAGGAGGTTTTTAGTGAGTCGATGATTCGCTTGCGGTATTGCAAGTTTGGCTTGCCGACACTCAGCGATCTCTGACCATCGTTGGTTTTGGGTCTCTATCGATCTTTGGCGGATCCAGGTCCGGTATTGCGTGAAGGGGATTGGAAGAAGAGGTTGCGGGCCTTGTACTGTCGTATCTGATCCCCTTCTCGCTAGTTCGTCTGCAATGTCGTTACCAAGAGATCCACTGTGCCCTTTGATCCATTGCAGGGTGACCTGATTCCTGGAGCAAATTTTTTCTAAGGCATCGTGACATTCTATGATTAGTTTGTTGTTGGTTTTACTGTTAAGAAGAGCTTTGAGAACTGCTGCGCTATCAGAAATGAGTCTGATGCCTATTCCCTCTACTTGCCGTTTGTGAATGGCTTTTGCAGCGAGTGTTAGTGCAACACATTCACATTGAAATATTGAGCTGTGATTACCCAGCGGAATGTGGATGTTTATATTGAGGTCAAAGGAGTGTACGCCAGCACCTGAACCACTATCCGTTTTGGAACCATCTGTGTATACGCGTACTTCGTTGGCTCCTGATTGATCCTTTGCCTCCTCAATTAATTCTATGTTGTAGTTTTTGTTGAAGTTGTATACAGGAAGAGTCCTATCACATGGAGCAGCAATGAGTGGTTGTATCTCGATTGCCTGGTTCAGGATGTTCGTGTGTGGACTCGTGTGGTTTTTTCCCCATAGACCTAGGTGCATGAGCCGAACAGCAGCTATTGCTGCTTCTTGCTGTATGTAGAGGTCTAGGGGTAATATTTGTAGGGCCATCTCGATCGCTGTCGTTGGGGTTGTTTTCATACAGCCGCAGATGGATGCACATGCTAGCCTTTGGAAGCTTCTTAGTTTTGATATAGTGGTTGCTAGGATTGTCCTAGGCCACCATACTATAGCACCGTAGGTCAGCATCGGTCTAATTACGGCTGTGTACAGCCATAACGTAATTTTTGGCGATGGTCCCCAGTTTATGCCTATCATTTTCTTGCATTGGTAAAAAGCAATCGTGCTTTTGTTTATTTTGTGCTCGAGGTGCTTATTCCAGAGTAATTTGCAGTCTAGTATTACTCCCAAATACTTGACTTCCTCTTTGAGCTTAAGTTCGGTATTGAAGAGTCTCGGTAGCCTGTGTGGACCAGGTATTCTTCTGTTAGTGAAAAGGATGAGTTCTGTTTTGGTTGGATTAACCGAGAGTTCATGTACCGAGCACCATCTTTCGATTAATTTGAAGGCTTTTCTCATCAAATCGCAGAGGATGCCCTCAAATTGGCCTGATATTAATATTGCTATGTCGTCCGCATAACCTACCGTGTAGAGGTTGTGATCATTGAGCTCTGTGATGAGTTCATTGACCACCATGTTCCATAGCAGAGGTGATAACACACCCCCCTGCGGACATCCTCTTCCTACGATGCCTCGAGTGGTAGTATTTACAGTGAACTGAATAGCGCGTTGTTTTAGCATGTTGTGTATCCATTGCACGAGCGTTGGTGCCACTCCGTGTGCGGTTAGGGCTCGGTTAATACTGGTGAAGTTCGTCTTGTCAAAAGCTCCCTCAATGTCAATGAAGGCCCCCAGGGTTGGCTGTTTTGACTTTAAAGAATTGCCAATACGAGTAACGACGCAGTGGAGTGCTGATTCAGTAGATTTGCCTTCACTATAGGCATGTTGATTGGGATGCAGGGGCTTGTAGACTATCAGTTGGCCTCTGATCTCTCTATCGCATAGTCTTTCCATCACCTTTAGTAGGCACGATGTGAGACTAATTGGTCTAAAGGACTTTGGCTGCGTGTAGTCGCCTCTGCCTGGTTTGGGGATGAATATGATTTTAACTTCCCGCCATTTTAGAGGAATGTAACGATGCGCTAGGCAGGCCTGGAAAGAAGTTCACTTATTTTCATTACAATAAAAATAAAGAAAGCGGTCGTGGTGCATTGCGATTGAGAGGTACTTCATCCTAACACACTAAATAAAGTTTAGCTGCAGGGAATTAACAAGGGTCCTCGTAATTAAAAGTATAGTACCTAGTATTAAGAAATATAGTAGGTATATATTATAGTATGCATTAAACATTACTTTAAGCTACATTCTGCACTTAACAAAAGCGTTTTCCATATAAATTAGCGCTTAAATTGAAAACACTAACTAACACGTAACCTTCCATGCACTTTTTCATCAACGTAACTTAGTGTTACTACAAAGGACTTTGCACTACGCGGCAAATTGCATCCTTTCGCATGATAATAAAATAAACTAAGAAAATAAAGTTTACAAAGAAGTGAAAAACTGTTTTTTTTTCATGGAGCGCATCTCCACAGGTTCCCATAACATCGTCACACTATTATTTATTTTCAAATTTTGTACAGAATCCCGAAATGATTTTTTTCCTTCAGCAGATCAGATAATTAAGATTCAAGATTCAATATTATACAAGATTTATTATAATGCCTTTATTTATTTACAGAAAAATATACAAGTTGGATATTAATTAATGTTAATTAATCTTAGATTCATTATTAAACAATGAATAAATAATTTTACACTGGTTTGTATCCATTTATTTAAATGCATAATCGTTACCATAATTTAAGTTTATCCTAAAATTGCATGCTGAATGGCGGACTATAGTTGAGCTCAATCTATATATATATAAAAGAAAGTCGTGTTAGTTACACTGATTGTGTGATTTGGCTGAAAATTGGTGGGGAGGTAGCATAGAACCGGGAGAAGGACATAGGATACTTTTAAAATATTTTCGAGGGCAAAATTTTATCGAGGGCGAAGCCGCGCGGGGCAGCTAGTATTTGTCTAAAAACAAATCAGCACTTCTTCGCAATAAATGTTATGATCATAAGTTACTAAGTCGTTTGTCTGTAAAACTGTCACAATAGTCTTGTCGTCATGTCCAAATTGCCACCAACGATGTAGAATGGCGTAACACGGCACAGGAAAAACGGAAAATTTCGCTAACACGCCAGTTTTGTGAGGACATTGACAGCAACCGACCTTGTATTAAGTAAGGGCAGTCACTTGAGACTTTGCCGGAACGTGGTGAGTGGGTCGTGTCCTTTAAACCTTGTGCGAAACTTTTTGAGTTAATATTTATTAGAAGTGGGCTGTCTTCATGTTACGTTCAATAAAAACCTGAACGGCTGCATTTTGTTTGTTTTCTGTCCAAGAAATTACTGACACGGAAGGAAAAGATTAAACTATCGAGGCATAATAGTCAATTACAAACTAAAAAAAAAAAAAAAAAAAATATGACTTGTGATGCTTAATTATTTAGTTGGAAAATAAAATACTGGATTTTAAATTATTTTTTGAAGAAAACTTGTAAAATTGCGCTAAGAGTTAAACTTATTTATTTTTATTTAAATTACAAACAATGATAATTATACCTCATGTTAGATATTATTAACAGATTATATTATAACCATACGAGATCGATCGAGTTGGCACGATGAGAATCGATATACTTTTGCCTATATTATTACCCAGAAGGGTTTGGCAGAGTTGTACATCACCCACATTTCACCTATTATGTTTAAGTCCCATAAAATAGGGTTTCATCCTGTCGTCATCCACCGGGCACAATTTCAACTCCGTGCTGCTATTGAGAATTTCCTGAAGAAAATATCCCAAGTAACACTGTGCCTAACCCGGGAATCGAACCCGAGACCTCGCGTTGAAAGG
The DNA here is from genome assembly GCA_905147285.1 of Hypena proboscidalis. Classification (NCBI taxonomy): domain Eukaryota; kingdom Metazoa; phylum Arthropoda; class Insecta; order Lepidoptera; family Erebidae; genus Hypena; species Hypena proboscidalis. The sequence goes on from LR990131.1 coordinate 15,640,197, forward strand.
CGCATACGCTAACCACTAGACCATCGCGGCAGTTCGATCATACGTTGTATAAAAACACGATGGAGTGCGAGAATCAAAGCTATGATGGAAATAATAATGTCATAACCTGGGATAACATTTATGAAAAAAATATTTCAATAGGTAAAAAGTTTTAATGAGTGTGGTTTGATGCAATAACATTTTTAATTACTTGTGTACTCGGTACTGAAACATTAATGGTGGGTTGTAATGAACAAAATGACGGCTTCATAGGATTGATTCTCCTGTTGAGATCCTTTACAGTTATTTGAAGTACTTTGTAGATATAATGAGAATTTTATTTTTGAATTCCATTTTGTTACAAATATTAAGGATATGAAAATATGTGAAGTTTTGAGCTCAATATCTCTTTGAAAATAATAATGAGATTTATTAGTGAACTAGTTTTGGTCAATACATATTTTTCTTACCTTAATCGTTATACAATTTCGCAAATAATAATTGATTTATAGTATGTGTGACGATGGCACTTCTTGTCTTAAACTTCTTCACAAACGGTCTGCCTCAATAAAAAATCCTAACTATGTACCAAATTACAAGCACAATTTAAACTAAACATTTTGAAAAGTTTTTTTTTAAAGACGCCCGTACTTGGAATAACTCTTGTGTCGCGGGTGTGTTGATATACATACTTTTTACACACACAAAGCACACCTGAAGTCAGAACAAATCTTTGTGAATCACACAAAGATTTGTCCTATGTGGGATTGTATCCACAATACCAGCGCAGTTAAAAGCAGCAAGACGACCACTTTAACCACTACGCCAACCGTGCACTCAAAGAAGAAGAAAATCCAAGAACATTTTTTTCTTTTTTAACTTTTATCAACTCACGTAAATGCTCTACCTATTTACAAAATGTTAATAATTAATAAGGGAAATTTAGCATGATAAACATTTATTGAGAAACCGCGTTTTAAATTATTTATAGTAACAAAGTAGCGCTAATTACCTGGCTTAAAACAGTTGTAGCCTGCCTGTAGTAGTTAACGTCGGGTATTATAAGCAGGTAATTAAATTAAACTTGTTAAATATTGTTTACTTTGTAGCTTGCCTACAGTGAAATGTGAATTTCTGAATATTATTTAATTTATTTATGAGTTTACTGAATTATCACGCATTACACTTTGCTGCCTTATAATAATAATAATAAAGCCTTTTAATCCATGAAAAAAAAAAAAAAATTACATTATAAATGATATTAGTTATTTTCCTATTACTATGATAGTTTGGTTTAATTTTTTGTTTTTATTTTTAATGGATCCCTCTTTGGGTGAAGGCCTCCTCCAATCTTCGCCATTCCTCTCTATCTTTTGCTTTTTCTAGCCATTGATTTCCTGCAACCTCTTTCACATCATCTGCCCATCGTTTGTGAGGTCTGCCCACATGTCTTTTACCATTAGGACCACGCCAAGTAGTTGTTATTTTGGCCCATCTTTTGGCAGACATCCTTGCAACATGACCAGCCCATTTCCATTTCAGTTTCAGGGTGTGAGTGAGAGCGTCGGCGACCTTGGTTTTGTCTCTTATTTTGGTGTGTCGTATTTTGTCTAGTTTTCTAATTTTCAGCATGCTCCTTTCCATTGCTCGTTGAGTGGATCGAATTTTGTTTTTTATTTTGTTTGTGTAGGTCCATGTCTGCGCTCCATATGACACACTAGGCAGAATACATGTATCATACACAACTTTTTTTAATGTTGTTCTGTAATCGCCCTTGAAAACTTCTTTCATGGACCAGTACTTTTTCCAAGCAATATTTGTTCTTCTTGCCACTTCTTCCTCATTATTGTTCTTAGAAAATGATATCTGTTTGCCCAGGTATATGTAGTTTTCCACATATTCTATTATTTTTCCATTTATATTTATAGGTTTTTTATGGCTGTTGCTCATTAACTTTGTTTTTCAGCATTCATTTCTAAGCCTACCATGGTACTTTGTTCATTCAATGAGGATAGCATGTATTTTAAGTCCTTGGGAGTCTCTGCGAAGATAACAATGTCATCGGCGAATCTTAGGTGGGTTAAGTACTGACAATTAATTTGTAATCCCATTTTTCTCCAGTTCAGTTTTTGGAATACATATTCTAGCACTGATATGAAAAGTTTGGGCGATAATTGGGTCACCTTGTCTGACACCTCTCTCAATTTTGATTTCATCACCCCTAGATTCGAGCTTAACTCTGCTGACACTATTCTTATATATACTTTTAATGACTGCAATGTATTTATAATCTACTCCAGCGAATTCTAATGATTTCCATATCGAATTGTGGCTGATGGTATCAAAAGCTTTGGTGTAGTCTACAAAGGCAATATATAGAGGTCTGTTATATTCTTTGTACTTTTCTAGGATTTGTTCTAATGTATATATATGGTCCATTGTACTAAAGTCGGAACGAAAGCCAGCCTGTTCCACTGGTTGTGAGGTTTCAATTTGTGGGATTAAACGTTTCAGTAAGATTGATGTAAAGAGTTTGTATATGTTAGCTAGTAAGCTAATCGGTCTGTAATTGCTAATGTCTAGTGGGTTTCCTTTCTTGTAGATTAGTATGATGTCAGATTTACACCACTGACTAGGTATATTTTCAGTTTCTAGGATCATGTTAAACAGCTCTGTAAGATGGTGGAGAAAAATTGGTGATCCCAATTTGAGCGCTTCGTTGCTTATGCCATCGGGACCTGGGCTTTTGTCGTTTTTTAGCAGTATAATATGGTCGTGAACTTCTTTTTCATCTATTTTTAATGTATCTGAAGTAGAAATATTATTAAGTTCATTGTATACTTGCTCATCTTCATTGTAGTTTTTCTTTTTATATAGGTCTTTGTAAAAAAGTGTTGCTGTTTCTAATACCTCTTTTCTTGATTTTGTTTCTTGTGTGTTGTTCTTAAGTTTATGTATCCAAGCTTTTGACCACTTTAAATCCTTAGTTCCCCGCTTTATACTTCTAAATTTGTTTAAGTTATATGATATAATATCCTTTCTGTGTTTGCTATAATCCTTTTTTATAGCTTTTTTCACCTCTTTAAATAGCTTACTTAGCTCAATCTTATCGTTTCTATTTTTATTTTTCATTTGAATCAATTCAGATCGTTTTTTAATTAATCTGTGGGTGTCCTCACTGAATATGTTTTTACTTTTATTATTTGTTTGTTGTGTTTGTAGGCTATCTTTAATGATTCCTTCGAGCATGTTGTAGTACTCTTGGACATTTTTTGTTTCGAATCGGTGTCTAACCATGTGCGAATTCAGCTTGGATAAATATAATTTTATTTCATTTTCGCACTTGAGGGCTTTTGGGTTAGCCTGAAAGGTTTTCCTACTTTTTTTCCAAGTTGTTAAACATACTGTTGCTCTTACTAATCTGTGATCTGAAGGAAAAAGTAGGTTGTTTACTACTTTAATGTTGGTTATCACGTTCGGTTTATTTGAGAGAATGAAATCAATTTCGTTCTTGGTTTTCGAGTCTGGGGATTTCCAAGTCCATTTACGGTTTTCTTTTTTCTTAAAGAAGGTATTCATTATAGACAATTTATATTCTAAAGCGTGTTCTATTAGTCGATCACCTCTTCCGTTTCTTTTACCGTAGCCATAATTCCCCATAATTAAATTTTCATTGTTTGTAGGTTGTCCAATTTTTGCATTAAAGTCTCCTATTAGTAAAGTTATACCTTCTGCTAGTGCATGTGCTTTTCTTATGTCACCGTAAAAAATCTCTAGCTCGTCATCAGTTGAGTTTTCTGTTGGTGCATATGTTTGAATAATTGAGATGTTGAAATCGTCAAATTTCAGTTGTAAGACTGCAACTCTTTCAGACATTGCTATGAAATTTACTATGTTATTTTTTAAGGCTTTCTTAATAAGGAAGCCTACGCCATGTAGACCTTTGGTTTGACCGATGTAACAGAAGATGTAGTCAATGTATTCTTCTATCTGATATCCTACCTTCTTAGTTTCGGATAGACCTATTACGTCGAATTTAATGTGTTGAACCGCATTTGCTAGTTCTAAGAACCTTTCTTACGAGGCTAATGATCTCACATTGTATGTACATATTTTTAAGAGATTTGATTGTGGTTTTTTTAATTTGTGTGTGTTTATTGTTTTAGTTGGAGGGTTTCGGTCATACTTCTCCACGGTGACCAACCGGGTTGGAGAAGGGCTTCTTTCAGTTATTGTAATTTCAGTTTGCTTATTCGTAGTGTTTGTCTCCTTGTTTGGTCGGATTGTTGATTGCTATTGTTTATTCACTGTGGATATTGAAAAAGAGTTTGATCTGGCGCGGTGCACTTGTTTTAGTTTTTTTGTTTTGCTTATTTTAGTTAGCGCGGTAGAAGCTAAATCTGCAGATTGAGCAGTTTTTGGTGACTTCGACGGAGATCTCTTCCTTTTATCTGAAGGTTTTTCTTTTATAATTAGTTTGTCGTATCGGATGTATGCCTGTTTTCCTTGATTAATCTCTTCTTGTTGCTGTATTTTAAGTTCTTTTCTTTTGTTTAGGACGTCTTTCGGGAAATCTTCGCTAATATATACGTTTTGTGGTAAATACCTTTTGTTCTTTAACATTAGCGTTTTGCGCCATGCCAATGTCACCGAGATGAGGATCGGCCTTGTTTTATTTTGGGTTATTTTTCCTAGCCGCCGAGCGTCACTTATCTCCCATTTATCCCAATTTTCAATACCAGCTTTTACGCAGGCAATATTAAGCGTTTTTAATACCAATTCTATGACATCCGTGGCATTATTTTCTGTTTCCTTGACTCCATGCATTATTATGTTATTTTTCCTTATGTCCCTTTCAAGGTTTTGTATTTTAGATTTTAAGGAGCTAACTTCTTTTTTTAATTCTTGATTCTCTTCTAACAGTGGATTAAGTTTTTCATCAATTGTAGCCGACAACTTCTTGGTAACGTTATCCGTGATTAGGGTAGTTTGCTTTTCGAACTGCTCCTCTATTTTAGAAAGAATCATTTGCATATCCATTTTTAATAATTTCCAACTATAAAGATTTTTCTTTTTTAACTGGCAACCCTTTTTGAGTAATGGTATCCCAGACCGTCTATGGTTTTATTATTACGTAGGGCAACACTGGTTGACAAATGTCAAATCAGACAAGTAAGTAATGTTGTCACTTGATAGTTGACGTTTTGGTCAGTTGAGTGATCTTGCGGAAATTACGTTAGCTGATGTGAGTTGTTTACTATATTAGTTATTTGTATGTATACTAACTTGAGCGTAATTCACTGTTTTTCACGAGAAAGATGATTGTTCTGCGTTAATATTTACTTGATAACTGCTTTTGGAACTTGGATGCGTGGTTTGAAGCACTAATTACAACAAAATTCCTAAGTTTTACAGCACTTTTCTTAAAGTTTCTGAAGACTTGCGAATTAACGTACGTTCACTTGACAGTTCGAAGCGGAAGTCTTATAGATCAGTTTAATTTTATTATTATACTTACTAGTACTTGTTACATGTTCCATCAAACAGAGAGATTAATAAGATTTTAATAATGAATCAGATGGTACTACAGTCAGAACGCAACATTTATAAAGCTGGCGATTAGGGATTCTTAAGAAAAGAGACCCAGAGGCCGCAGCCCGATACGCTGGTCTGATCAGGTCCGCACTAACCTTAACACCACGGTCCACACCGCACTATACACAGCCCAGGACAGGCAAAGATGGCGGACCATCACACGGGAATTGATGATCCACAAAAGAGGTCACGACCCTCAGAAATGAGGAAATCGAAGCACTGAGGAGGAGGAGGGAGGACCTGTCGCGTGATATTGTAGTATAGTGAGAGCCCGTGACTTACGTCATTTTAGAAAAGATTAAAGCTACCCTGTGTGTGCCTCGAACATAGGTAAGAACTACCACCAAATTTTAATATATAATTTAGACCATGGGGGCTATTAAGAAATGGTTTGTGCTCTCTGTGCCATATTTTTCGTCTATCGAGCAACCCACGCTTTTTCACAATAATACTAGTATTTTTTGTTCATTACCATTTTCAGCTTATATTAAGAATTATTTTTCCCTTTTCATTAGAAGTACTTTAAAAGCGTGTTTTTTAGTTTTTTTTAACTATTATTTATTTCCTACTTTGGTGGTTTGGTTTATTTATAAGAGCATTTTTTTTTTTTTATCGAATTATTGCATTGTCATCGATCTTTAACAGGTGTGCAAAATTTTAATGAAATCTGTCCGTTTAAAGTGGGTCAAAATCGAGTCCAAAGGAGTCGATTACATACATACATACATACAGGTGAAGCTAATATAAGCGTGTTAAAAAGCTACGGCTCTTAGTAACTGCACTCATAATCGTATCGAGTCGTGAAAATCAGCAGAATCGAGCTCATTTTAATCAGTCTCAATAGTGAGTAAATTTATACTTCCTTCTTATACCCTCGGACTTTAATAGTTGACCACGTAATTGCCGGCGGGAATGGCGATATGTTTCGTTTCTACATCCTAAGACAATACATTTGACTCTCGTCCAAAAGTGTGTGCTCACCGCGATACAGCCTTATGGATCTAAGACTAAGTATATTTCACAATACCTTAAGGAATTGTAGCCAGGCCACAAGCTCCTTTTATCTATACTCTATTCCTAAATCAGACAGACAAAAATTGAGCGAGTGTAATTAAATTAAATTAAAATTTATTTATTTCGAGTAACAAGACATCAAGAAGCATCATCAAAAACAAAACAAAACATAACAGTTTCACACAAATTATTATAGTTATAAAACAGTAAGGTACAATAATTTAACTCATTTGAATAAAATTACATAAAAATTAAATTGAGATTTTAAAATTTAAATATAAATGCCAAATAAAAATTAAATAAGAATAAAATAAAATGTCATTAGTTTTAAAATAGAATTACAGTAAATACAATTAATAGTCATTTATTTTTAAAATAAAAATATTTAAAAATTTAAAATTAAAAAGCGCCTAACAAACGGTTCTGCCTGGACATGCCTATTACAGCAATGCCGCATGTAAGGACAGTCCAGCCTGTCAGCTATCATCGCCAGGACTGAGTTGGAGCTGGCCCGGACTCTGCGCACCAAGGAGGCACTCCGCTTGCGCATCGTAGTGCGAAAGCACGCCATGCGCGCCTCCGCGAACATGCCTGAGGCGCTACAGAACCGAGGCAGCCACATCACAATTCTAAACGCATTATTGTAGAGATATAGTTATAGTTAGTATAGTTTGATTCTCAATTGAGGAAGCATATTTTATTAATTAAATTAAAAGCAATAATCTACGAATTTAATTTAATTGTCTATAAAAATAAAATAAAGTCTTCAGTCACTAAAATCTCCTATCTGGGTATCATTTGCATGTAAGAAATTGCTTTTATAGCGATAAAGCCGCCCATTGTACTACCTAAAAGATGTGCTTTATAAAACTGTCTTTCTAACTTGTGTACAATAAAGAGTTATCAATCTATCATTATTTATGAATTTGAAATTTGGGTGCTCGACTATTGTCCCTCTGATTTAGGAACAGAATATAAATTTTAAAGGTTAGATGGGTTTGGCATTTTAGACAGTATACTCGCTCTTGTGAACGAGCTCGAGGGGCAGAGCTCCACCGCCTCACTTATAATCTGCCCCAAACAGTAATGCTTGTTTTGCTTCGGTGGTGGCATTAGGCCCTGAAATTGCTGGCACTTCATGCATACGTTGCTCTTATGCAAAAAGGCTGAAGACAACTGCAATAATTTGCGGATTAAAGATGCTCATGGGATGTAGATGACACTCCCCTTATAGCAAGCACTACACGTCCGTCGTTACATAATTCGGATATAAAATAACCGTCCTTGGGCAGGTAAAAAAACAAGAATTAGTAATTAATGCATCCTTCTGGAAGTGATATAACTGTCCGGGAACATTTCGTCGAGGCAGCGGTTTTAGTCAATTTAGTTACCGTGTAGTGGCCCCGAGCCAAGCCCTGTGGTGCTTTCCCTCGGGCTTTCGTGACCACCGTACAGGGGCCGAACCATCACCTTTATGCAACTCAATTTTGTACAGTATGTATGGACATAAATGTATTAAATTGCTGACATAGCAATTATTGTTTTTATTAGAAATTGAGTTCAAAAAAAAACAAGATCATTAATTTAAAAATATTTACAACATAGAACTTCTTGTTAGTACTTTTAATTTGGCGTCAACCATGTGAGACCTTTAAAATAGATCAATTAATTGCCTACCCACACACGAAATAATATTAACTAGTATTAGCTTTGACTAGAAAAAGATTCACAAAAACCAGTCAATGTGCGAAATATTGCTAATAATATTGTACGTATGCGGGTAGCTATTATTCTTCACGTTTCCTTGTACACTTTTCTACACATTACCAACTGTTTTTTTTAAACAACGATGTTGTATAACAAAGTCTTGAGTCTTAAGTAAAATTATTCGTTTCTTGTTATTAGCAATTAATTTAAATTTGGGACGTAACAATGTGTGGACACGTGACGCACGTGTATGATTTACACGTGCGCCACGACGGGTCGCGCCCTGCTAAATTTCCTTTTAATTTGTATTCAGTGAATATTATTATACACTGGCTGTTACACGCGACGTTGTCCGCGTGGAATTCGTTGTTTTATTCCGCGATAAACCCTTCGATCAGTAATTCCCGAGATCAGTGTTAGGTTGTTGAGAATAGCTTGATAATATTTAGCCTATAATGAAATGTCTTACACGATCTATTGGTTATATCCATGCAAATTTGAATAGAATCTATTGAGTAGTTTATTGCGGTTATACATAAAAACAAGTAATTTTTGACTTCGGTATTGTAGCAATATCTTAAAAAAAACAACGTACGGTTTGTACAGTTTTTACTTTCTTTACAATAACAATTAAATTTTATTTATAACATCTGTTAATTAATAAAGTCTGTAAGATTTACTCGTGCAAATTTAATTTCCTCTTTATTATCCTCTTGAGATAAATATACAGTTCAACGTTTATAACAAACGAGTAAAAAACATAAGGGTATTTTATGAATAAAACAGTGTGTAGATATGTATTGAATAAAAACATAAAAAGCTCTAAATTTAAGATAGATCATGAAACAACTGTTTTTTAGTAAGATTAAAAGATGAATTTAAATCTTACAAGTAAAAAACGAACGGAGGTGGTACCCATACAGAAACAGATTAACAACATCTATGCGAATGTCTGTGGGTTGGGAGTTTGGGACTTAAAAGGACCGCAAGAGATTTCCCTTGTTTCATTCCGTTCTTAGCGCTCTTTCATCAATCAAATATTTACGGGTAGTTCTAATACATTGAGTAAAAGTTTCTATGATGCCACATTATTTGAGTCGTTGGCGTTGTTTCCACATAGATGAAAATTATACAGGATGGCACATTTCTGTCGGTTAGTATCGGGAAGTCTGTAACTATAAGACATACACAAATTTCATTAAGAAAAAACTCGTACTCAGCTTGGGAATTGAACCTGGTAGAATTGAAAATAAAGCTTGCATTATTTCTAATTGAACTGAGTACAAGTTTTTTCTTAAATCTAAGTACGCAGTTTCTGTTTTTACTAAAATCGATGTCATGGTTGCTAAGAACAGATTTCTGGGAATGTCCATGTGCTCATAAGAAAGAAGGAACCAATAAAATAATTGTAATTATTATATTAAAGACCGAGAAATCTGTTGTCGCCTTCCTTAACGTATATTACTAAATTAGCGAACAAATTTGCAAGGGTATTAAAAAACTATTCGCGAAACAATAATCTACAGAAAAATATCCAGAACCATGAATCTGTGTTGCCATTTATGTCATTTTCACTCAACAGCGCTCTTCGGACAAAAACTTAAAAACACTTTATAAAAGAATTTTCATTTAACCCTCTCACGAAACTCGCAATTCTACCCAAGCAAGACAGAATTTAAGACTGTTCTTAAACACAGTTGGAAAATATGATTTGATCAATAACATGGCGAGACGATTAGACACTACCATTTGATAGATATTAGGACTACTTCTCGAACTTTATAAAACTTGGATAATTACGGAAATTCTTTATCGGATAAAAGTAGTAATTATCTATCAATAGTTTAATATTATCTGCACATGATCATAACAATGTATTTTCTGTTTTCTTTTTCATTTTTTTTTCTCTACTGTATATTATAATTTCTACTACTCATAATTTTTCGAGCATTTTATAAATTACTATAGGGTCGGCTTCTAGTCTAATGGATTTAGCTGAATATCAGTATTTTACGTGGAGTGATTGCCATCAGACCGCAATAACCCAGTACGAAGTAATACAATACTTTGTTAGAATAGTTGTCAGACTTTCTGTCTGACTACTCGTAACGTCTGCCATAGATGTTCAAATGGCAAACGGGACCGACTGCTTCACGTGCTCTCTTAGGCTGATTTTAGTCTCACGCTCACCGTCAGCGCTCATAGCTCAGCGCGTAGTTTGTCAGTGCTGAGGCTCAGCGTGGCTCGTTTTAGTATCGTACTGACCGCCTTACTGTACAGACGACGACCAAAATGCGGAGTGTATTAATTATTGCTGCTTTGTACTATCTATCCCAAAAAAATAAAAACCGATTTGCCATGACTGTACGCGCTGACGACGTCCGCTCCGCTCGACACAAGAACGCTCACTGAACGCAGAGGCGCTCGTGCGATCGTCAGCGCCGACAGCTACGCGAGGCCGACGCGCGACGCGTACGGCCGCGTAGCTATCAGCGCTGACCACCGTGCGCGCTGATAGCTACGCGTTATTTAAAAACGCTTCCTAGAAGTCCATATATCTCGGACATCAGCGCTGACGGTACGCGTGCCGTCGGCGTAAGACTAAAATCAGCCCTAGCCACAGAGAAAACTCGTTATATTAAAGATCAGACCATCCACGGCCGACCGCGGTTAGCATTGCTTAACCTTCAAGATCGATCAGTCCGCGAGACTTCGACTTCGACTCGAGCGCTCTTACTAACAAAGGAAAAACATTTAATATAACGTATGAATTTTACATGTGAAACTTTTTAGAAACAAGATGAAAGTAAGTAATAAATTCCTCTCGTTGCATTGTTGTTGTAGAACCTAGTATTTTGTCTTGAGTTATAACAAAAAAGCATACAGGACAAGCTGCTCTAGCCTGTTGAAATAATGAGTGCAGCATTATACTTGTTTTCACGCTTTGATGCACTGTGCCTCATTTACGAGACGCTTCTCATTGTTATCTAGTTCCATGTCTAACAAAAGGTGTGTTCCACCTCTTCTAATATTTTACTCGGCTTATTATCTTTTTCATTAAAAAACATGCTGCAGATAATAAAATACAGGTGCCGCCCATGAAATATTGGGCTAATTATTATAATCATTTAATTTGCCAAAGATTCTACTTGTAATGTATGATAATTTTATCAATTATTAAATTAAATATTTATATAATACAATAATATACACACCTACTAATAATAAAATATAATATGATATTTACAAAACTTTATAAAGCATCAATAAACTCTTCCGCATCGATGTCAAAAGGCGACATCGTCCCAGAAGGCTGGCAGTATTGCCACGTTGTTTGGATATGCTTATTCTTTGAGCCAAAAAAAACCAGCCTTCTGGTCACGAGCGGCATTGATAAGTCTTTTTGATATTTATTTTTAACCGACTTCCCAAAAAGGAGGAGGATCTCAATTCGGCCGGTATGTTTTTTTTCTATGTATGTACATCGATTACGTCGCGGTTAATGCACCAATTCGCGTGACTCTTTTTTTGTTCGACGCGAAATAGCTGCCAGGTGGTCCAATAAAAAATTCTTTCAGTTTGGTCTAGTAGTTTTTATTTTATAAGCATTATTAGTAATTTGAGTCGGTTTTTTTATTGGAAAATTATATTATTTATTTATCTACTACTAACTTTCACTCGTGTAGTGGCCTAGTGGGTAAAAGTAGACTTCATTAATATCAGTACTATGCTCATCTAGGTCGGATCAATGGCAAAGTCCTGATAATATAACAGATAGACAAACACAAAAAAAAATTCGGGGTGTGATCTCTAGATTAAAAAAATCAAAATGTCAACAGTATATCAACACCATTATCAATAGTTCAATTTGTCAATAAAACAGAATTTCTTTAGCGACACAATAAATTTAACAGCACAGATTATTAGTAAGGATTCAATTGCCTGTTACTGTTATTGTTGAATGTTTTATGAAAACCGAATGGTTTAAATAAAATCGGTACAAAATATTGATCCTTTTTGACACGATATACTCGAGACCACTCAGCGCCGGGCGTCACTGCGTCAGTTAATTTGTCTCCTTTTGTACAAAGCTCACGGGAATGGCCCGATTTTTCCCAAAACGAAAATTGTAGCTATTTCGTGTGACCCAACGTGATACCACGAAATACCTCACCAATTGACGTTGTTTTTTGTAGATCGATAGGGTGAGTTTATTTAACAAAACTAATCGATTGTAGAACTTGAAAATGTATACTCCTTGCGTCGGGTCGTGCTGAGGATCGTGGGCTCTTTGGCTTACCTTTTGCGGACTATCTTGCTCCATCTTGTAAATGGCCTGGCAAATAAATGTTTTAAGGAAAGAACGGATCTGGTCTCACTCACTTTACCAGTTATTAGTGCTTTTCGAGGTTGTCGCCGCTCGTTCTGGCGATATGGCCAAAGAATTAAAAGCTCCTGCGCGAGCATGTGGTGCTCAGTCTCATCGGTCTTCACCTCTATTATTATAGGAGAAGCTGGCATGTGGCTTTCACCAAAGCGGAGCGGAGAAGAGCGGCGCGCCGCCCGGCCCACCCCGGCTCACATACAAATCCATTTCCACCAAAGTGTGGCGGAGAGGAGATTTTATTTTATTTTATTTATTGTGGTACAAGAAACAGAGATGTGAAAATAACAAAATCTAATTGGTTTTTCAAAACACAGCTCCTCTCTGCTCCGCTTTGGCGTAAACTAGGCCTAAGACAGAATGACATAGAGTAATTTTAGTAAAAATTATAATATTATTCAGAAAGTAAGTGAGTTAAATAAATGTTTGAAAAGTTAGCGTTCTAAGATAATAAAAAGGCAATATTATTTAGAAGTACATTTGACAAAAGATATTCATATCTTCGAGGTCTTTAAAAAGTCCCGTTATAGAGGTGCTGATGTAATCTATGACAAACAAAAGAAAGACAAAAGGTCAGTAATGACAACCCTTTGTCCACAAAAGTAAGGAGCTCGGATTTAATATCCAAGATATTTTTTCAAGATTTTCCGGGTGTATGGCAGGCTTTTAAGTGGTTCGTGAACAATGTGGACATACATGTATGAAATATAGCCTATTTCAACGTTTGTTTGGTGAGAGTGTGTACACAATTTTGTGTGCTACTAAATATTACTGCCTATGAATGGCTTTCCATTTTCCATTATGTACATTTGGTTGAAAGTATATTACATCAGGTTGTTGTTTACTTTAATTATTGTAATATTTTCTAATCATTTGTAATATTTAGATTATTATCTCTTTAGAATTACTGACTTAAATTGGACACTTAATTCAAAATACTTACAAAGTAAAGTGGAAATAGAGCTTAATTCTACATTTTACCTTTTATTTGAGTGGTCTTCCAATTTACCTTGCTTATCTTGCTCTCAGTTTTTCTTTAGGTAATGCCCATGTTTCCATTAGTTAAGTAGCAGTGAATTAATTCTCTAGTAGCAGGTAATTGCAATGTTGCACATTTCCCAAGCTAGGGGAAGGAAGACGTCGCCGGATGTACCGAGTTGTCCCAGAGGAAGCGATGCAACATTGCAAATTGTTGAACGGGGTGGGTACGACGAAAAAATATTCTCTCGTTTTTCGTACAAATTGGTAAGATCAATATTCTATTACTTTAGAAAATTTTTAATTATGGTGCTAATGAGGTTTGATATTTTGGTTGAGTGTGACTGTTCATGAGATTGCGAAGTAGTCTAGGATTATAAGATCCGCTACGCTCATGATTCAATTGTAGACTACTGAGCAAAGCAAGAGATTAAAAACAACAACGATAGCGAATAATCTGTGTTTTAAAAAAATGGTTCTATGTCGCATCCACCCTGTATACGTACTTGCGTTTGTTATTCAAGCAATATTATATCTACTTGTATATGTATAGCTTTCTCTATTTTTTTACCCCTATTTCACTTTTCTAGTAGAAACCTAGAACTTTAGCGTGATGTTATATAATATGCTATTGGATGATAGATGTTATATAATTTTTTTTCATTTGGATCAGTGGTCCCTGAGATTACCACAAACTCTTCAGCTATGTGATATAGTTTAATATACCTATTAATTAATTTTCTGAAATCTTTTTCACAACACTTTTGTCCATATTTATAAACAAACACGTTCCATTTTACTTGCCTAGTAAGCTAAAGCACCATCCCTTATTGAATCAAGCAATGTCTAACTTGATGTAAAATTTAACTTTCATCTTTTCAAACATGGCAGTAGTACAGTGCAAAGTAGTTACAGTTAGTGGAGCGTCGCGAATTCCCAAGCCAGAATATTTCAATTGCTCAGAGATTTAACGAAAAGTTTTCTCCGTTTGCGAAGCTAGCGAAGAATCTTGAAATGTTTTTTCTATCTGGTGGCGTTTCATCACCTTTTTACCTCTAGGGTGCGAAACAGAACTGATTATTTGTTGTGCTTTGTCAATTCTATTACAAAAATGCTAATCTTGAAAAGCTCAATGCTAACTAAACTCAAATGCTATTCAATTATGATGGCTCAGCATACAAAGCGTACCAACTTTGAATCACGTTTGAATGACCTAAAGATACGCAATACGGTCCCTGTTCTATTTCAAACATACCCACATGTAAGGAGCCGTATCACTTTAAAGGTAACAAAGACATTAGTAAGCAAGACAGACGCTTTACGATCATGTCACCAGATGTCGCACTTTATGTATTGAATCGTCAATGAATTATAACTAGTTGGAGTTCTGTCTTCGTCCAATTATAGGGAGCAATTTATGGCAGATACACAGCGACGTGCTTACTGTTCTGTGCTTGTTAAATTGGTCGAGAGAATAGACTAGGGTTCAGACAGTTTCGAAAGACAATGCGAACATCTCTATTCATTAAATTTTCTGCAGGTCTAGACTTCAATTTGAATAAAACATGCAAGTTATTGTAATGTAGGACTTTCCCAGACTATAATAAGAGTTTTCTGAAAGGAGACCCTCTTGGCAGCACTAAGATGTCAGAACTAAAAAAATGTGAGCTGTCAAAAGTGTCGGCGCTTGGCGGTAATTTTCGTAAACAAACTCATTCTTACCATATTGATTTATTTTGTATATAACTACTATGTACCTTACTACGTTGGGTCTGCACTTACTTTAATGTTTTATGTAAAACTTTCAATTCTGTAAATTAGTTTTATGATTTATTTCATTTGTGATCATTAATAAATTTTAGTTGCAATATTAAAGCAAATATTTACCTTCAATTCAAATACGTGTGTGAAATAATTAATCAAAACCCGTTAGCTTATGTAAATAATGATAAATTGCAAACCGATTTATCCCAGAGCGTAACAATACCCCGTAATTGTGATAAAACAAATAATAATGTACCACACACTATTTGTGAATCAAATGACATAACAATCGATTAGTCCACTAGCGTCAGTTGCAAGTGTTTGTTTAATGATAGAACTCTTCTAAAACGAATTATCCAGGAATTATTTGGTACAACACAATTCATTTGATGCAATTGTGATAGTAAGAAGCAGATGATAAAGAGTGTGTTATGGTAAGTCAAGGCTTTGCAGCCTCGGCTCACCTTTCTTAAACTACACCAAAGAACCTTCGAAGATTTTTCGGGACCCAAACCAAAAACAATATCGATCTTAAGAAAACCGTGTTTTCATATATAGTTCAGACAACGAAACGAGATAATTTTCATGATTTACAATTATAAACCCAATTCACAGGCCATAAAGTTTAATTTCTATTGCAATTGAGATGCAGTTTAGGACATTTTTAACAGTTTTTATTATACGAAAATCAACTTAAATAACAAAGCAATAGAATTTATATTCGTGTGATTTGTAATAACATAAATTTATCTTGTTTCGTTGGCTTTAGTATAGATAAAATGATCAAATAAGCTCTTTAGCTTTATAATATTAGTAAAGATAATTAAAATATATGATAGGCATAAAATATGAAAATAATAATAATACATTTTTATTAAAACTGACGTGAGTTTGTAACATTATTCAAATTATGAAATACGGGTGTTACTCACGTAATGTTGGTCTATTTAGTCGACAGTCTTGCACTGTGCAAGACTGGCTGCGACTCAGGCGCGACGTATCGCACTCTCTTGATAATGCCTAGACGTATAGGCGAAACCGCGGTCGACTAAATAGACCAATATTACTACTCAAGTAATGTTGGTCTATTTAGTCGACCGCGACTCGTATTTCATAATTTGAATAATAATAATACACTGTAAATACGTGAAAAGGTGAACTTGTCTTATTCTCATAAAAAAAAGCCTTTCATGAAATTCCCTGACCTACAAGTTGAACAACGTTTATCGTCCCAAAAATGTACAGAGTCCATTCACGGTGCCATGATTCTTTTGCCTGTCCTGTGATATCCCATAACGTTCACGTTTGAACGCACTTTTTGCTGAATCAGCATTATTTGTGTTGATGGTACACACGGCTACACATGAAGCTATACATTGCCAGTATAACCTATAATGGAAATGTACAGCTTCATGTGTACCCCTGTGTACATTTTATTTTATGTGACGCCGGGATACAGTTTAATCTGCACTATACAATCTCATGTCAACCATAAATATTATGATATAGCCTGTGAACAATTAATGACACGCCCGCCATTTTACTGCTATTTACTTTTTTAAATCATGAAGTAAATGGTAATAACTCAGGCTGATCCTAAAGAGACTAGTCTCGTGTATTATTAAAATACTAAAGTTGTGTAAAGATGCTACCAGACCGCCAGCATTGGCCTGTAATGTGACGTTGCAGGCTATTTTGAGCATTACCTTGGTTACAAACTGCCTCCTTAACTGACAAGCATTCGCCTGTAATATTATACCGGCTCCAGACGTTGGCTGTTTGTCAAAAACGCCAAACAGCGAACAGCAAACGCCGAACACCCATCACAAACACCCAACACAAACAGGCGCTCACGTAAGGCAAACGTGTCAGTATACTCCTGACCGGCAAACATGACGGACGCCAAGCTTGTGGCAGATGTTAGTTTCGGATTGACATACTTTCATTTTAAATTCAACCGAAAGACATCGAATTAAAGAAAATCCTAATTATACTTTTACCGACTCGGGATTCAAACCCAAGATCTTGCGATGAGAGTCCGCCACAACTGTCCAGCGAGATAGTTACATTTGAGTTCACTCAATACTGGTTGCTACCAAGCGTGTTGACACCTCGCAAACTATTTGCCGAACAATGCCTTAAAAAATCAAAACCTTGCCTGAACACTGACGAAGCGTCTGGAGCCGGCATAACATTTTTCGAAATAAGGTTTTAAATATAGAATTGTATCATTACATGTTACGCACTATAATCACCGTATAAATAATAAAAATATACCTATAATGTCTGGTTCTCCTCTCATATCGGTGTTACGAGTTCAAATCTGAAACGTTTCATTACTGACAAATGCTCGCGGATTTCAAGCACCTTTATCTCAAAGCAGAGTCGTCCAGCTTTACTTATCTTAACTAGACAAAAGCTGCTCCAACTAGCTTAAAGCCTTGCTAACTTACTCTCTGGAGTTCAACGTTTTAAATCTAAAGTGTACATTTTAGTTGCGATTCTTTGTGAGAGGACCGCTCGTTGTATTTCTCTGTTAATGGACGTTTGCTGTTTTAGGTCATTTTATTCAGCAATATATTCAGGAATGGTTTTAAATTTAAAAGACCTGTTAAATTACATTTATATTAACGTAACATAGGATATAGAAATACAAATTATGATTCATTACTATTCGAACAGTTTTATGTTATTTAGCTACTTCATAAGCAAAAATACTTTAACACCTATTCTAGTATAATTTGATTTCATATTGTCCGTAATGCTAAAGCAGCGGTAATACTAGGGATGGGTCTAATTGGAGGTAATAAGTAGTGAAAATGGCTACGACAAAATGGAACTAGGTATTTATTTATTTAATAATATGGTTAACCAAAAATTGTTTACACTGTGCGATTACAATATTAACAAACTTAAAATCCTTACATATGGGTAACAATTACTTAAAGCTTAACACCGCATGCACAAAATAATAAAATAGTAGACAATATTCAGTAAAAATTATGAATAATAATTATCTTAAATATGGAAGTTAAGTAATATTATAGTTAGGTATAATGTTATTTGTAGCACGAATCTTGATTTGTTGGTTATCATAACATAACATAACTTGCCCGTCTCGAGAATCGAACCCAAAACCTCGCGGTGACAGGCATACGCTAACCACTAGACCATCGTGGCATTGTTGGTTATCGTTTTAAATATAAGATTGTTATTGGTGTGTTATTATTCTATTTGCAAGTGATGTTGTCAGTTTTAGATATGACTGGGATCCTAAATCCTAAACTGCTTTTTTTTTTTTATACTACACCCACAGCGAACGAACGTGTAGTCCACATGATGGTAAGTGGAGTACAGACCATGGACATCAACAATCCACAAAAGCAGATTGTAGATGCGTCACTGCAGCTGAGGACTACGGTGTTATGCCTCATGTGCCTGTATGTTCAGGGCCTTATCTCACCACCAAACCGGAATACAGTAATGAAAGCACTACTATTTGGCGGTAGGTTAAAGGTTGGTGTTGGTGGTTGGTAACGGTGGTGCTGCCGCCCTCGAGCTCATTCACAAGAGCTCTACCACCAGTAAAATGTTTATTGTAAAGTAAAAATTGCTTATCTTATTGTTGCCATAAGTACAAGGAAACAAGCATTTATTTTATTTTATTTTTTTAACAAGTTTAATACATATTTAAATGAAATCAATTTTTTTTAAATCCATATTTTAAATTTAATCAATTTTCTTTTACACTTATTTTTATAATACAAATTTATACATTAAGTAATATTTTAAAACAAAAATCTATAAATCAAAAATAAATAATATGACATCGTATTATTTTGTTTATTTTTTATCGTCGTATGATTTATATTGTTTATTTAATATTTAACATAAATGATAACACTATTATTTAGCAGTTTTATAGTTTAATCATTCAAAAACTAGTTAATTATTACTTACTTATCTATTTGATTTAAACATAATATTTTTTTTTTTGTTATATTAATTTTGTATTTTTTAAAATTTGTAAACAGCTTTTATTTATTTTTATATGGTGTATCCTTTCTTTTTCCTTTTTAAATTCAACGGACATTAATTATAGTTAAATTTATTTTAGTAGTTTTGAGCGTACGGCACTCGTGGGGCTGCAGCTGAAAATCAGCGTTAGGTGACTGTAGTTCATTGCAGTCACTTAGCATTATGCTGAGCTGCTGGCCTTTTGGTACAGACTGTATAACGTATAACTGTACTTGAGTGTATTTCCTGTATTGTTATTTTATGTTTTGTGCCAATAAAAAAATTCTTTCTTTCTTTCAAGCTATTCTCAAGTAGGTACAATATTGTTCTTTGGTAAATGGAGCGCAAAAAATCGTCTAATGTTAACTCATACACAAACGCTTCGTTAGTCATAAACGCTCGTAATCACAAATTCTGATTGCTATGCTATTGTAATGCGAGTTCTATTTGGGATCATTACGTAAAATTTGTGTGTATGTAATTGTGCGTTTTGGGATAGTCTGCTTATATCTGAAAACTCGAGGATGACATCTGTGTAAAATGCATTTAATATTTATATTACATTTTATTATTATGTTCATTTTATTCTATCTAATCGCTTAATCATAGTTTTATATCTATATATTTTGCTACAATAATGTATCAAAACTTTATTTGATTGAGATCTAAATTTTGTAATATCGGTTTAGGTAATGTTCAACCAATGTGGCTTTTCACTTTATTCTTTGACTATTAATTTCCTTTTGAACAAAATACATAAGGTAATTATTTAATAAATATATTTTCCGATGTTAATCCTTTTATCTAAAACTGTTGCATCTTGCTACTGCCGCAATGGTCTAGTGGTTAGCATATGCGCCTCTCACCGTTAGGTCTCGGGTTCCTTGGTCGGGCGAGGTGTTATTTGATAACTTTCCGTCAGGAAATTCATAATAGCACAAAGTTGGAATTGTACCCGGTGCATGGCGATAGGCTCATTAACTATCCCATGGGACCTAAACATAATAGGTGGAAGTGTGGGTGTTGAACACCTCTGCCACACCCTTCTGGGAAATATAGTCGTGATGTTCTGTTAAGTATGGTTATGTGTTGCCATGTTTTATATCCTACAAATTCACGTAAAGCTGTTTTTTCCCGTGTCACAAATATGTGTGTTGCTGACGCCTTTTATTTCGTGTGACCACCCGAACAACTATATTATAAACGTTATCTGTACGGTACATGTCATCCATAAATATTTGGAATGCTTCCTGCATACAATTGATTAAACATTCGCGACTTAATGCCTTTTTTCCGACGCCTCTTACTGCATGGTTGTCAGGTAAAAACAATGTCGCAGGTTGAACTGATTTGCTTTAATTTCAAATTTTGCTGGTAAAACTAAAAGTATGTATTTGATCATGGGTTTTTGTTTGTATTTTAAGAAGCTAATAAAAGAAGACAATACATTAATAATATTGAGAAGAAACCAACCATGTTGCGACTCTCGCTTGAGCTCGTCAACAATAGCAGTAGTATACGAATTTCACAGTTAGTACAATAATTGAGATATGCGTTGAGGGAATGCAATCTTGATCTCGCGGGATCTCGTTATTGCGAGATCTCAGCCGAAAAGTGGCGAAATCTCGCGAGTTTAAAGCTCTATGGTCGAGTACAATGACTCGAGCAAAGAAATGTATTATTCGAAGTAATATCAATCCGAAAGGGTCTTCTCAGAGGCTGGTTATCTGATCTTTCATTTTATTGGTATATTTTGTTAATTTATTTCTAATAGCGAATCCTTCCGAGTAGGTATAATTTTCTTTAATTAATCTGTAATATCTCTCAGTTTAATATAAAATTATATTCTCTTTCCCATAAGTTAATTTGACAAAATTATAGATACGTCATACAATGTTAAACACATAAGACTAAGTGTTTATTGAAAAAAATTGTGAAGAAATTATACTTATACTAGCTGACCCGGCAGACTTAATACTACCCATCGAGCAGATATAAACCGATAAACAAAAGACTAATTCTACTTTTTTTCTAATTTATTCTAACATTATGATTATTAGCAAGAATAAACACACTAAACTGGCAATCTCGCGGATCACAAAATTGGCGATCTCGCGGTATTGTAATTCATAAACAACTCGTGAAATCTCGCCTGAGCACCAATCTCGCGAGATTTCATTCCCTATATGTGTAGTAGCACATTTAACATAAACATTTTGCTCATTTATCGAAAGGTAGTGTGAATAGTCTAGATATCTTATTTGAGTTGGTACAGCTCTATCGATGAGGCATCGTAGAGCTTTCTATTGAGGGCCTGTGGTTTTGAAAATCCAACTCCTACTTTATAGTAATCCGTTTAATGCCAGAGATTGGTGATTAGAGAAATCAACCAAAATGTAGGCGTCTATGTAAATTTATTTTATATATACGGGGTGGATGCGACTTGGCGACATTTATTGAAACCACAGCTTCTATACATGGTAAGTATCAATTTCAGAACATTGCGATCGTGCAATTTGTTCGGAAGACGTGGATTTTTTTTTTCGCCAGAGAATTTTTCATCCGGTGGAAATGCATACTGGCCATGTATAGAAGCTGTGGTTTCAATAAATGTCGCTATGTCGCATCCACCCTGTATATTTATGTAATTTTGTTTTGTGATTGATTTCATGGTTGGGGGCAAGTAAGGGTTCCTTTTTTTACCCAACTGCGTCAGAAGAATGTATGTATAGACAGATTTTGACAAATGTGGTGTCGATGAATTCATCAAAAGATTGGTGACAAATTCAATAAAAAAATTCAATATAGCGTCTGCGAATGAAAAATGGGGGCGGGAGGGAGTGATGGTTTTTTTTTTACCTAAGTTATATGGGTATCAAATATAAGGGCATGAAAAGACTAAGTCAAGAACTTATAATAATATATTCTATCACATTTATATTAAGCAGTCGGGTTTTTGTTTTTATATTAATATTTTATATATTTTTTTAAAAACCTTGCTGTTTAGACTTTACCCGCGCTAATTGTTACAGCTTTATTTATTAAGTTAAAATAGGTTTTATTTAACATTGCATCCAACAAATTACGAAATTAGTTTAAATTAAATATTCAAATAAAATAGTCATTACATTTTATACGTTCCTTTTATTGTTTCTATTCGGCAATGATGAGCACCTTGACTTTGTGTTGTTAAATGCGAAGTACTCGCAGTTGTAATGAAAACAATGTGAATAGTATATAACACGTAACATGAGTTAATGCATAAAGTTTGTGGATTCTTCTACCTGCACGTAACGTTGCTAAATGGAAGATAGAGTTCGTGCACTCATCGTAAACCTAGTAGTTAGTAGTTTTATTTATTAACTAGCTTTTTCTCGCGACTTTTTTTACGCATGGAATTCGATATTTCCTACAAATTTGAGGAACTACACACATACACTTTCAACCCTAAATATATCTGCTTGGGGAGTGGTATTACTATCTACTAAATCTATTTTAATGTTAATTCCTGTCATGTAAGGAACCTATGTGCCGTTTTTTATTAATTTTCATTTTAATTTGACGCGCCTTCCATATAAACTTATACCTCCTAATTTAAAGATGAAACTACACCGCCAAAAAATACATAGATAAAACTTAAATTATATACCAGTTTTTAAGTTAGACTTTCAGCTACACAACTGTGAACCAATTCCATGCAGTAGTTTTTGCGAAGTGCGTGTACAAACATACAGACAGTCTGACATGCAGACAGAGAAAAATAAAAAAAAATATGCTGTTATAAAGACCCCTCGTATATTTTGTACTTAAATATTTCAATGTACATACAAAGCAAATTGTCAATTGTATTATATTTATAAAGATACATAAACTCGTCTCAAAACTTTCAAGAAGTTTCGTCGTGAGGGTTTTATATTATAAATTTTACAGAAATTATGCATTTTATTTACCTAAGAGCTTTTGTGAACCAGCTAATAAGCACCAGAATCTAGCCTTCAATAGTCCTCATAATACATTGTGATAGTAGTGCTTGCCGTGTTTCAGTTTGATGATCAGATTTTACTCTAATATAGACCCTAGAGGTGTTTGCAGTTTGCAGACGTAGCGACGCATCTTAAATCTGCCACTTAACATCAGGTGCATTACCCGCAAATTCGCGATATAAGTTTAAAAATTTTGCTAAGCATAAATGTTCTCTTCTATTTTTCTGAAAGTTAAAATAACAGTAATGCAGTGCGACAGTAGTCACAGTTAGTTGAGCGTCGCAGATTCCAAAACCAGAATGTTGAAATTGTGCAGTGACTCAACGAAAATTATCTCCATTTCGAAGCTAAAACTCTACAAAGGCATTTTATTTCAAAGATATTTTTTATGCTAAATACCTATGAGCGTAGTGAATGCTGGAACAAAACTTACGAAGTATTTATAAATATAAGTTAGTTATTTTGCTTGAATGTTTAATAGCTCCTGCTTGCTGAAATGTGAAATATTGCGACATTCAAAAGGTTTAACTCCACCAAGTATTTCCGAGTTAGTTAGGGAAGTGTTATTACCTAATATAAATTATAACATTCAATATATGAAAAAGAAAAGTATTCATATGCAAGTCAATAAAAAATAACAAATAACTATTTACAAATTTACAGGTGTCATAGAATTCCTCCGCATCGACCTCGATTGCAGGAAACGTATCCAGAAGGCTAACGGCATTGCCACGTTGAATGGCAATGCTGATTCTTTGTGCCAAGTAAAAGTCAGCCTTCTAAACACGAAAGGCGTCGATTAACCGCTTAAAATATCTTTAAAAAAGGTTTATTCATTGTTGTTATATTTTTTTTTCTATATTTTTTTGTTGTGATAATAAATAAACGGATTTTACTTGAGTAAGATTATGTTGAAACACCTTTCCTGCGGGTTCTTCGAGTCGATGCTTCGTATAAACTGGATTTCCGCCTTGTGGTAGCATAATTGGCAAATTGTAAAATTGAAGATACCCTTTAAATGTTCTAAATATTTTAACAACTTCATGCCTGATTATAACAGTTACGGCTAGGAAGTTAGTCCATGTCTTTTGCTATCTTAAGCAAAGATAACGAGATATTCGTATAATTATCTCAAGTTTCGAGGAGTTTCCAAGTACTGCTAATAGCTATCAAATGGCCGTGGCTAATCGTTGTGCCATCGCGCTGACTTAAAATTACTTCTAAAAGCGTTTTAATAACACTTTTTTATAATATTGAATATGCACCTTTGTTCTTGAGAGAGTAAAGTGAAATTATTTTATAAAGTTTGCTGAATGCTGTTAATTAATAATATTAATAGAAAATTAGGATATGTTTTAATTGTCACTTTTTACCCATTTTAATAGCTCGGTTTTTTATTTTTTTAAAGAAAGAGGAACAGCGTTTTAATTTAATTTACCATATCATGAAGTAAAGTATCTCGAAATTGACGGGGTGTATGTGAAAACAGTGTTGTGTTGTTGTCAGATGTCCAGCAGTGGAACAAATGTTGTATTGTCCCATTGTTGGTCCCGTATTTGAGCCTTGTCTTTCCAACCCTCTAGAAAGACACAAAGACAAAATCACACCAACGTTTTCCCGACCTGGCTCAGAGTCAACGCCGGAACGACTTAAGAGTAGGTTAGGAGAAATAAACTAAATTTTAACCACGGAATCCCGCAGTTTCACCATTAAACAAGTCAATTAATTGTTAAAATTACTTAACTTTACAAATTAGCCAGATGTTCTACTTGGAACTAAAACCTTATTACGAGTTGGTGTGGTTTGTAATCTCAGTGATTACGGCACGAAAACCCTTTTGTATCCAAAACTTAACAAGCAAACTGGTATAACAAAACACTAAAAGAAACACAATTCTTCAATCAAAATGGGATAGAAACCTTCTTGTAAATGTTTAAAGCTTTCAGAAAGTACCTTAAGATTTAGGACTCTTGGGTCGGAGGCAAGGGAAAACCTTTGCGGTCCTTTTCAGCCACGACGCCCAGCCCTTAAACACATACAGTTAATTTGAAAGCGTATATCTGACGCTTCAGGTAATCTCTTCCTAGATATTTTACTGCTACTTGAACTGATGTCACAACAATAAGGACCAAATTAATCGGATTCTGATAAACCAAATCGTAATTCTTCTGACAGATTAAATATATATAAATATCTAACAACTAACACACAACGCCATCTAGTCTTAAACTAAGCAGAGCTTGTACTGTGGGTACTTGAATAACTGATACTAATACATATTATTATATACTTTTTCTTTTGTAAATACATACTTATTATACATAGAAACACCAAGACTAAGACAAACCCCCATGTTCATGCACGCAAAGATTTGTCTTCAGCGGGAATCGAACCCGCGACCTCGGCGTCGCAGGCAGGTACACTTCCCACTCCGCCATCCGGTCGTCTGAAATGTCACTACTACTAACTACTTATTCTATTCTATTTATTTTAAGCGAAAATAAAATTGATCTACTTTATTTCCGTATGTACGGAAAACCTTTTAATAATATCTTAATAACAAGGCGTGGGTTTGCCCAAGAGATACTTAGGTCAAAACCTCCTCAACGTGACCTTTGACTTTGCAAACACGAGACAGATAATGTTATATTTTTAGAACGGTTATTCTGATTTGTGTAAAAAAATA
This sequence comes from Hypena proboscidalis, assembly GCA_905147285.1. Taxonomy (NCBI): domain Eukaryota; kingdom Metazoa; phylum Arthropoda; class Insecta; order Lepidoptera; family Erebidae; genus Hypena; species Hypena proboscidalis. The sequence continues at coordinate 15,666,304 of LR990131.1, forward strand.
TTGTGTGGCAATGTCGCCGTCTTCTGTTTGATTGCAGTAGGATTTGCGTTCGCTCATCTAATACTAGAGTTGCGTACCGTACTTAATCTTCAGAAAACAATAGTTCTGTACTTAATATTCAAATAAATCTCTGGTTAACCTTGACTGCGGTAAACCACTTCAGTGGACCTTTTAGTAAGTTACACCAACAATTTAACATAACTAAGGCCCAAGTACACATGTCCTGGAAAATTATTATCATATCGATAACTGTAGCTGTACATATTTCACCATCATCATCATCATCATCAGCCTGTAGCAGTCCACTGCTGGACATAGGCCACTTCAAAGGTGCGCCAGAGTTTACGATCGCTACCAGCAATTTTATGCAGATCGTCGCACCATCTTAGGGGGGAGGCGGGGGCGTCCACGTTTGCATATTTATGGGTGAATTGCACAAGAATAAAAAATACACGGCAAACTTGAGAATGGTAGTGCAATGTGCTGATTTTTTATTTAATATATTTTTTCTCAAAATAGTAAGTACTTCTCTACCTTGGCAAAAAAAATCATTGATTTCTACCCAATAATATAGCAAAAAAAAAATTACAAAGTGTCATTTTATCATCACGGTGGCCTGTCCCGAACCCAATTCCGCTCATAAAATACCTTCCCCTGCAAATATATTCATAATATGGATTTAAATCGGTTGGTTTATCATTAAATTATAATATATTCGATCAAATAAAACCATTTTTGTTTGTTTATCTTCTTTCTCATGGATTTGACAGGCAGTCAACTTTTGTCCGGAAAAAAGTTATCATTTCAGAGGACAGTAAGTTTTAGTAGAATAGCCACGTCAACATTGCGTTGTTATGCCCTTCTCACCTTTCCTCACTTCGGATTAGGCTGGCTCGAGCTCTAGGCGCGATTGCACCCGTCCCAACGTCTTGCGGTTTCCCGCCACAATAGTAAGTTTATCATTTCAGTGATGTGGGGACAAAAGTAGGATCATTTCGGTGGCTGTTATAACTCGAGCTAGATTCCTTTAATTTTTTTCAAAATTGTGTATTTAATTTCGCCGTAAGTACTGATTTGCTTGAGTAGTGTTCATTTTGTTTTAAAAATTTTATCACACAGTAAGAAACGGTGCACAGTTTATCATTTCAGTGGTAATTTTTTATCATTTCGGTAGACACTTTTCATTTCAGTAGACTCTAAAAAATTCATCCTTAAATATTTATGTAAGTTTTGATGATATTTGATGTCCACTCACACATAATGTTATAAAATAGGCTAAAGTTTCATTTTTCACTTAAAATATATAGATAGCATTGAAATTAAAAAAGTCCACCGAAATGACAAAAAAAAGTCGCTTGTTGAAATTGACCCTTATATAAATATATCTTCTTATTTACATATTTTATGTTTTTACTCGATTTCATCTTAATATTAAAATAATTATAATATTAATAACGAATACTATGCGAATCAAATGAGAACAGATTTTTCGGCCATATTGATTCACATTGAGATATTTTTTTTTTCTATTTTTTTAAAAGCTTACTAGTAATTTGCAAATACAAATTAAATAATAAAATAATATAAATAATTAAATTTGGGGTATAAAGAAGACAAAAACCTCTGGCAAAACCTCTCCTCTGGAAGACGTAAGTATCTTCTAAATATGTGTCACTTCCACTGGGTCAAACACATTTTTCAATGGAGTATATTATAGTAATATGCTTCGTGAGTATTATTGAAACATTTGTTACGTTAGATACGTTAGAAAATAACTCATGTTAAGCCGATAATTATTTCTCAAATGAATACAAGTTGCACGTTTCCTTTAGAAATGGTACGAAGTAACAAAACTAACGATTAATATAACAACACATTATAACTACTGCTCTACTTCCGAACTCCATATAACCTCCTTTCTTTGTCTCTTAAACAACAAGTTATAGTTCTGTTAGCCAAATCTCTCTATGTTGTGTGCCAAACGAAACTTTTGACTTTGTTTCGTCACACCAAAGATATTGTAAATAACTCTTTTTTAACTAGAGAGGCATTATTATCAAGAAAGCGTAGTATAATTTTTGCTCATATGAATGTCCAAATTCTCCTATTAATGTCTAAAATGCATACATAATTTCTGTATTTATGTAAAGAAAAATATTCCTTTTCTTAAATTTTAATTGTAATTTTTGAAAACAATAATTTATAATATTAATTTTGTTGGAGTATTCTAATTGTGACTTAAGAACAGACATTGTTAATAATAACATTAAATGTTGTTTCTTTTATTACAGGTATGTAAGGTTTTGTAAACTGTCAATTAAATACACACTCTTGTTTTATGTGATGTCAAATAACCAATAAAAACTTTTATTACAGAGAAACTCAATTGTGTTTAACTGACGGTGTCGTACTAACCACGAAAATATTAAAAATTATCTTATATTTATATGTGTGGGTGAGGCAAGCTGACGTTTCATATAAAATAGACAACTAAGCCGTTCTATACTACTACTACTTTTCCTGGGTCACACAAAGTTTATGATAAAAACGCTCACTTTTTTTTTCTTTATACGGCGCATGTAGCATACGGATGAGTAATCCGCCTGATGGTACGTGATAACCAGCCCATGGACATCAACCACACAAGCAGATTGTAGATGCGTCGCTCCCATAGAACTTCGGTGTAATGCCTCCAGTGCCACGAATTTCAAGACCTTGATACCTACCAAGCAAATCAAAACACTTGGCGGACTGTCAATAGTGAGACGGTAGTATTTTCGACCTCGAGATCGTCCACAAAAACTCTACCACTATTAAAATCTCGAAAATAATACTCGTCTCAGGTTCGATTCCCGTGTCGGGCAAAGTGTTATTTCTGAACTGTCCGTCAGGTAATTCGCAATAGCAGCACGGAGTTGGAATTGTGCCCGGTGGATGGCGATAGGCTACTAAAAACTACCCCCTGTCCCATAGGACCTAAACATAACAGGTAAAATGTTGGTGTTGTACATCTCTGCCACACCCTTCCACCCTTCCACGATATAGGCGTGAAGTTATGTTATGTTAATACTAGCGATCGATGAACACTTCTTTAGATGTAAAAATGTTTTATTAAAATCACTCACACAAGGTCAATTTTCACAATGATATTTTTTTAAATTATACTTTGTATTCTTAGAAACCCCGTTTAATGATAAACTTTTCTGTGCAAATCCAGTAAAATGTATCATGCAGATCTAAAATAAGTTACACTGGCACTGAGTTCTTTGTTAATTAATTTATAAATCATTTATAATATTATAAACTCTACGATAGCACCATCTGGTTGTTTTTTGAAGTAATAGCTATCACGATATTACTTCAACAAACTTCAAAACAACTTTTTGATCAAATTGAACTGGCTCCCCCAGATACACCAGTACCTACTTCGCGAACAACCTACGAAAAAATTAATACAAATAGGCCTTATACTACAAAGTACCACTGGTCTTGCAATCAAACGTTTAATTTCACACATTTGGTTTAGTGTTCCTTTGTAATGTATCCCTTTACACACTAGATCGGGTGAATTGTGTAGAACCTTTATGAATGTATATAACACCTAAGTCGTACCACTTTTCTAGCTAATAAATGAATGGAGTAATAGGGTGCATGAAAGGAGCCTCCCCGAGTGACGTACACAACGATTACCTGCGTCCGGCGCACCCTGGGCAATTCGCGAGTTCTCCAAAGCGAATTGGCTTATCCTTTCATCACGATGGCAAGTCAAAATAAATTTTGGCTCAGCCACCGACACCACGAAAAAAAAGCAAATAAATAACTTTGGCTTTGACTTTTCACTTTATTTGGCCAAAATAAATTGCTATTAAATAACAAGACTGTAAATACCATTAAAGATTGACATTTTACTAAACAAAGAACTAATAAAAAATGGTTACAGAGAAGTAGAAAAAAATTAACACTATATTCATAATACTTTCATTTATTACAAGCTTTGCAAGTTGGGTCTAAATCACATCGGCACAATTTGAACGGCTGAGTACCGTCGAAAACTTTAGTATAGTCCCATATAACTGACACGCTACCACTTACGAATGCCTTCTCAGATTCAAAGTGCACAGACTCACAATACACCCTGTCTGCCACGAGCACGGCCATCACTGTCCTTGGCTCCACACCTTCCACTGTTATTTTACATTTCCAAGGAGTAAACGCCATATACAAATGTATTTGTGTTATTTTCACAGCAATGACTTCATTCACACCACTTTTGATAGTTAATATTTCTTCTGGTTTCACGATTCGTGGGCAAAACTGCGCTCCTGACATTAAAGCTCGCTGGTCTTTGGGGAAAATGATGTTGTCGTTCCCACACGAATTTGATGTGCATTTGCTCTTAGTGACGCACCACGAGCAGGATTGTTTCAATATACATGAAGAACACGATGATATCTGTGTACACTCGTCGTGTTTTGGATCAATCACTTTACATTTATTTGGTGCTACGAAAGCAAATATCAGCACGGCAGATATTAGTATCTTCGTCAGCATCTTGTTTCTTCCTAAAATAAGATAACTTTATAATTAAAAAAAATAGTTTTGCACCATGCTCAATTATTTAATAGGTATTGTAACTTAAAATGCTTAATTTCAATATCTAAACTAACTTACCGAACGTCTGCTTCTCACTGAATCAAATAATTATGACATTTACATTGATTGGATAAACCATTATATGCAAGGAATAGATAATTATCTAAAGTTTACGATGAACGTACCTAATCTTTAAAAGGTTAATTGGAAAGATCATGAAAATGCTGATAAAACAGTAATATAATCAATTCCACTTCAATCGATCATGCCATCTACTCAACTGATAAAAGGTCAAATAATTTTACACCACTACACAGATTAACCGGTTTAAATATAGTATTTTGTTTAGTGACCTTGCTGAAATTTGTAGTACAAATGTAAAAAAATGAGATCGTGAGAAACCGTCGATTACAAACATGAGAGATGACATACAATTAAAAGTATTTTTATTGATAATACTCACCAATATCAATCTTTTTTTCTAAAGAGTTTGGTGAACAATAAAATATAAATACACATTGATATATGACGTAAATTTAGTTTTGGCAAAACTAAATGAATTTGAAATGAAATTAATTATGCAATTAAAAAACCAGTACTAAATCGCGTAGATAAGTCTTTCCGTACATTAATGTTTCTTTCGTGACGTAAACGTTTAACTGTGTTAGATTGAGGAACATAAGGTGATCCTACATGGGAAGGTAATTCGAATGACATTTATCATGTCCCTGTCAACTTGTTAACGTCGGCAAATGTACAATGAAATGCCAGTTTCCATCCAACGATGAGTCTTCAGTCTTTGTCTGAAATATTTTATTCAAAACATTGTTTCCAAATTGTTAAATCTTTTCTATTTACAATTTTAACGTGCGATTTTTAACAATTTTAATATTTTTTTTAGATAGAAGATTCAGATAGGTTTTTGATCTTTCTTGTTGGTTTTGAACTAAAAGATTTGTTTTCACATTAATTTATATTCAGAAGATGATTACGAATGATTAAAATTTTATAAAATTCAGCTGTTTTTTCATATCGCTTACTGAAAATAAACATTTCTTCTACAGCGCTTAATTGAAGTGTGGCAATGACACTTTAGGTTATAAAAAGCTAGCTTTAATGTGAACGCGGCACTATAAAACACATAAATAGAATCGAGATCAATATAACAATAATTAGTAGAACCCTCAAGACATTTAATTATCGCACTGTGATAACGGTTTAAATAGTATGTTTGTTGTGACATACGACTCACATGAGTGGCGAGTGATATGCGATCAGCAGAGTTTATCCACTGAGTTTATCAGTTTTATCGCGAAATGGAGGAAATGTGCATTTCCTTTGTTAATATTTACATTTATTGCAGACTGTGTACCGTCGTACGATTATAATCTTCGTATTTGATAGTATACGCCTCTTAGAATTTTGCGGAGAGTCATTTGAGTTTTCTACTACTTACCAAATTACTTTACTTAACATTAACCAAACTGTCACCAGTCGTAAAATCTTTGATTACGTAAAAATGACGTTGCACCGTTTGCACCAGTGCAATTCTCCCTTAATGTCCAATAGGTTTCAAGGAAAAATAGAAATGTATAAAAATATATTTTCTACAACTGGCAACAACAGAATTATGGTGAGCGGCAGAGGATTTTGTTTTGTAATATGTATAACAAATTGTATAGCTATTTATTTTTAACACTGAAATACGAAATAAGTATTATTTTACGAAACGCGCAAATTGAACGCAAAGCCAACTTTTAATTTATTTATTTTGCATTGAAACCTATTATTTCATCGTTGGGGAGGCGCTGACTTGCAGTTTTCAGGCTGTTATTTGCTTTTACGTATCCAATTTCCATTAGTTTAAATAAATTTTTGGTTTTAAAAAAACGCTGGAACCGGATCGCAATATCATGGCATGAATATTCAATTGTTTTATTAATGAATAAAGATAAGTCCACACATACCACAATGCAGCTAAGTGTATTTTTAGTATGAAAATAAATAATTACATTTTCCCTTATTGCATTTGTAGAAAAATGTGTAGAAAAAAGGTATAAAATACTTAACATAATAATCGGTTTTTGTCAAGAACTCATGTAAGTTCTATTTAGTTCCAATTTCAGCAAACTTCGTAAGCTGCGGTTAACGCTAAGTTTGTATTCGATCTCGAATCTCGAAAATCTGCCGATTTGTAATAAATAATCTTTATTTGAGCTTGTTTTAACCTTTACACATTGATTATGATGAAAATAATTATTGTGGTGAAAAATAAATACTTATTTTATTTTTTAATAAATATACCACACTCACTTTTTGCCAGCTTTGTCATACACCTTTTAGGTTTTCGGCACTCACACCTGGTGTAGTGTCACACATAGTCCATCGAAATGTTACATGAGCTTTGCATTTTTAGAGGACACAATTTTATTTTTGCGACATGAGGAGCAATAGAAGCTTAATCCAAGTTTGTGGGGCTGTCGCTCTTGTCACCCGGCCGCCATGTTGAAAAAAGGGATGAAAACACTTTTTTCGCGATATCTCGAAAACTATGCGTCTTACAAAAATATTGTAAAGTCATAATTTGTGGCAAAGTGTTTTGCCTACAATATGTTAAAACAAATGTTTGCTCTAAATTAAAAATTAAAGAAGTTATAAGCAAAAAAGTGAATATTATTTACATTTCTTATGCGAACTGCCAAAGAGTGGAACGCCCCGAGTCTGTGTTTCCGCATGAGTACAACTCGGATCTCTTCAAAGCAAGAGTCAATAGGTATCTCATAGGTAAGCGTGCTCCACCCTAGACCGCATTATCACTTACCATCAGGTGAGATCGTGGTCAAACACGTGCCTACCAACCATAAAAAAAATAATAATTAAGTTTGAATTCACATATTATGAAAATGATTTTATCATAACAACATTGATTCCAAATTGACTGTTTCTGTTATTTACACTTTTTGTTATCGACTTGACCAGACGTCTGTAAAGTTTTTTTAAGATCAAATGCGTTGAATTGAAGTAAATTTTTAACTTAATTTGAATCAGTGTGTATTTTTATTAAATAAATATTAAAACATGAAAACAAGGCACACAAACATACATATTCAGTTGCCATCTATGGTACAGTTTTGAGTATTAATCTCAATCCAAACACAAACAAACACAATAATGGCTGCAAATAAATATTTGTCGGACATTTTCACGTGAATCCAGTAGTTTATTGGAGCGGTAAAAAGCGACGACACCGGTATCTGTGCGTTTGACTGTGACTAGGATTAAATAAATACATTTATTTGCATTTCGTATAAGTAAATTGTTCTTTGTTGAGTTACTATCAAAACTTGATGCTTTAAGAATGGAAATTAGAGTGTGTCATTGTTTTTAATTTCAAAAATTTTATTTCAGCCTCATGAAATAACTTATTCAAAAGGTAATTAACCTACATTGACATGCTACATTTATTTGTATATTTTACCTTAAACACGTTATTTTTTTGTTTTAAATTTTGACAATATCTTTAATACAGTCATATAAGGCAAAAAATGATGATAGTGGTAAATAAAGGTAGACATTGCGTAGAGGATAATTGCTTCTTCATTTTGACTGTTGGCATAAAAGGCAAAAGCTTTCTGTATAAGACATTTCCTTTACTGTTTATTGCGAAGAAATTCCGCGCGCCCTCTTGCTCAGTAGTCGAGATCATCTATTACGCGATTATGTTAATATTATATTCCCTTGACGCTTAATTTACTTGTAATGTCTTGAAACTTGTAAAAGGTAATTGTTGGTTATTATGATATTAAAGTAAACTTGTTAGAGGCTTCATTTGTTACTAGCTGTTGCCTGCGAGTAAACACACAATAAAGCAGTTGAAATTCGTTATCAGACTTTAGAATCCCGATTCAACCTTTAAGGAGGTAAGTTTTTGAAAAGGCTTTCTTAACGAAAGTCTACGCCATATCCCGCAGCGTTGTTAAAAATGGCACGTCATTCGGCAGTTTTTATTGATTTTTTTTCAATAAAATAAAGCCTTCTTTCAGTAAAATCTTCTATTTACCATATGAAAGATACTTTCCCTACATGTGGCCTGTCCGTGTGACTGTATATGTGCCTTATTTTCTCAAAAAACTAGCGCATTTAAAAAAAAACATGCTATATTTCCACATTTTTACCCACGGTTATTCGCAGGTACGCAGCATGTGATACTGCTGCAGTGGAAAGGTATGCGGTAATTCCAGAATTCCCTGTGCCCGGCTCACACGCCATTCGCCATTAATGCATACTGACTTATGCGGAATACCATACTCTATGTTTTTCTGCTAAGGCAACACTGATAAATACGGCCAGAAATTGTTATCACTCGGGCAATTCTGCCTGGTTACTGTCGATGATAGATCCCATCTTTTCTAAAATGAGCTTAGTTACAAGAATATACTTAAGTTACTTTACTACTTACCTGAAAAAAATAAGTTTTTATGTAGGCAGCACTAGTAGAAGAATATCAAGAGAATGATTTATATTCCAACTTTAGAAAAATAATTTCGCCTTTGCTAATTTCTCGCAAGGAAAGTTCCCGTCCTTTTGCCAGAATTGAAAATTTATTCCTTCGTTACAGGTTTTGGCACAAACAGATATTGTTTTCGACGTAAATTAGTTTCATACCACGATTTATTCGGTAGATGAGTTAAATATTCTTTAAAATTAACTCGTTTTCAAGTAATACAAGTAATACTTTACTATTAATATACGGATACGGATAGACTGATCTTACTGAAATTTTAGTAAATAGAAGCTAGTTATGAAAAATGTAAAAAAAAACACATAACACCTACTAAAATCTTTGAAGTTGTCTATTTATCAGCCTGTTTGTTTGCATCGTTTCCGGTATCAAAAATTTGCAAAAGGGTAAAAACAAAAAAAAAATACATTGAGGATATTAAAATGTAACCTTTTCTTTTTGATTTTCTGATCACAAGGAGGTTGCCACTACAGAGCTGTTTTCTTTTATTTGTCATTACACAGCTCCTGAATCTACCCGTCTTTTCAGTGACTTTAGCGATTCAAGTACAGCTCTGTACACGTGTAATGAATGCTAATTTGTTTAACTACCAGATTGAAAATCTCCCATTAATGTAGTAACTTAATTTATTATAAGCATTTAAATTATTCATTTTATTTTTTGCGTCACTGAATGATTACGTGACATACTCGTATTACCAAATATTTATTAATATCAATAAAAGCTCTACGAAGCTATAAAGGTTTAGTTACAATAAAAACAGATATTTGACGAAATCGAATTATTACTATAACAAAAACCAATGAAAATAAAAACCCTTTTTTTGTAAAGAACACAATAGTTGTACACTATTTTCCCCAATTGACTCGAAGCCTGTTATCAATGTGAAGCCTTTATATAACCCGTTATATATCCACCTACAATTTTCTATTCCATAAATCCCGAGAGAAAATGAGGACGACACTGAACAGATATCTCGTGATTCCTTGTCATATTTGCTTTGTGGACAAGTCTCAAGAAACTAACGTATTTCAAATTGTGCGTTTTATGATCATTAACTATTATTATTTATTGCTTTTAGAAGATCGAGGATCGATCACAGCAATCATTTAACGTCCAATATAATCTGATAAAATATTATAAAAAAAAAACCTTTTTTAAATTTGGGATAATGGCCATCTTATCATACCAAGATGGCCATTATCTTACAAGATGCTTTATTGGCAACCAAAATAGTTGTTATTTCTTTTATAGTATAATACTTAATATTTATTTATTTTAAAACCCATAAACTAAAAGTACTTGCTAAACTATGCAAGCTCTAACAAAACATATTTGTAGAAAATAATTCGAACATATATTTCAATAAGATATTTACTTCTTTGTTGGTCTAGTGGTTAGTGTATGAAACTCTTACTGCGGGGTCTGAGGGTTAATTCCTGGGTCCGGCAAGAGTATAATTTGCAGCACGGACTTGGTGTTGTGTCCGCTGGACGGCGATAGGCTCACCCCCTATCACAATCAATTTGCCGAGTATTTTCCCAATTACATTGGGGTCGGTTTCTAGTCTATCGGATCGAACCGACCCTCTATCACATGTGACACATAACAAGTAAAATTTGGGTGTTAAATACTTCTACCACACCCTTCTTTATTTACAGAAAAAAAAAACCATAATGAATCTTAAATTAAAATAGTCTAATAACTTAATCTAAACTTAATAAGTCACTGTCAGAAGGCCTCGTCCCCAAAATGCTGGCAGCATTACCGCGTTGTATTGCGATACTAAGTCGGTGGCCGAAATATAAGCCGGTATTTCGAGAACGAGTTGTCTCTGTTACCCTTCTTGGTAATATAGGCGTGATGTCCGGTATTTTTCAATAAATAATAAATCGTTACCTCTTGTAATACGATCCATTCGTATCCGATGCTCAATCCGAATGCCTCGGGGACTCTGTTGTTCAACCAAAGATTGTAATAATAAACTTTTGTCATAACTGAAAACGCACCTTTATCGAAGTTCAAAAGTTTATTAAAACACAATTCTAAATATGTCTATTAGGTATTTATTGCTTATTTATTACCTTATATTATAAACTAGCTGCCCCGCGCGGCTTCGCCCTCGATAAAATGTTGCCCTCGAAAATATTTTAAAAGTATCCTATGTCCTTCTTCCGGTTCTAAGCTACCTCCCCACCAATTTTCAGCCAAATCGGTTCAGCCGTTCTTGAGTTATAAATGGTGTAACTAACACGACTTTCTTTTATATATATAGATTTCTGCCAATATAAAAAAATACCAGAAATAAAAAATACCAAAAATAAAATACCAGAATAAATTCAAGTATTTATTGTTGTTATTTTGGTATTTTCACTCGATTGTTTGATGTTCTTTATTAAGGAAGAGAAACCAGTGGTATTACAACAAAGAAATAAAAACTATTTAGTGGTACAGAAAATAATCTCTTCCTCATAAAAATTACATAATGCTACGAGGCCTACAATTCCTACAAGGCTACGAGTCTACGAGCCACTTAATGTCTACGACGAATGGCAATCTATAATAGTTGCATCAATTTAATTCTGTTACGGCAGTAACCGATACGATATCAAAAATCTTTATTTGATCTCAGAAAAAAATTTTAGTTTTTTTCCGAATCTTTTCAGGAGAAATCTAACTTACGAATTTAAAATTCGCAAGTGGAGGTATATTTTTAGTTGCAAAAGCCACTCACTCAAAATATAATACTGCGTGGAAGACGTTCAACTACTTCGAGTTATTACAAATTCCCTGAAAGTTAGCGCAAGTTTTCACAAGTAGTTAAAATAGTTGGACGGTCAGTCAATACATTGGAGGCCTCGAAAACTCGTGGGAAGGAGCCGCAAATTTGAAACGGAATTGACTGAAACCGCTACCTAATTGGAATGCTTCTAGGCAAGTAATATCACTTCAGAATAACAATAACTTTCTGTATTCTGTGCGATACAATTTTTTCACCGATTTTCAAATAACTTTCAGTTTTATATATGTGAATATTACACACATTGTTCATATCCACATTCACCCTTGTTTATCTGGTAAATATTTATCCAAGCACCATCGCCAAGAAACCAGCTATCAAATAAAGCTAGCTATAAAAGTACCCAAATCTGGTTCCCCGTTTAATAGCCACGCTGCCACTCAGACATCGCGGTCAAACTCTATGCATTAGGTGTCAAAAACAAATTAAGCGACATTTGTGAAAAAATGTGTTTAGGTATTTAATTAATCTCAAATTCAGAGATAACTATGGTAACTAATAATCAGTCTAAAGTTATGATTCATCGGCAATTCATTGCATAAAGCGAGTTACACGGTGACATGATTATAAAGCGTCTGTCTTGCATACTAATCAACTTGTTACCTACAAGGTGGTACGGCACCCGGTATATCGACGTAGGCAGCAATAGTTTTGAGAAGGAATAGGACAAGCAAACATTTTTACTTAGGTACTTATTATTAGTATAGATTGGACTTGTAAAATCTAGATTTATGAACTAACTAAATTCACATAGTTATAATATTATATTAAGTACCTACCGTTAAATATCATCATAATGAGTCTTAAGCAGAACTTCAACTACTAAGTTATGATCCATTGGCAATTCAATGCATAAAGCGTAGCTACACGGTGTCATGATTATAAAGCGTCTGTCTTGCATACTAATTATCTTGTTACCCACAAAGTGGTACGGCACCCTAAATATCGACGTGGGCAACAATAATTTTGAGTAGGAATAGGACAAACAAACATTCTTACTTCCTTATTATTAGTATAGATGGGACTAGTCAAAATGTTTATTTATGAACTATTACCGATTAGACTACTGAACCTAAGGTCTTACTTTAGAAGAGCAACTAAATACACACAGTTTACATATGTTTTTTACTCAGGACCTACCGTTAAATATTTCTCATAATCAGTCTAAAGCAGAACTCCAACTACTAAGTTATGATTCATCGGCAATTCAATGCATAAAGCGTGTCACACGGTGACATGATTTTATAGCGTCTGTCTTGCATACTAATCAACTTGTTACCCACAAGGTGGTACGGCATCCGGTATTGCGATATTAGTAACAATAATTTTGGTAACAAACAAACATTCTTACTTCCTTTTTTATCTATATATATAAAAATGAAACCCATTTTCCGTTGTCACGACATAGCATGAAAACGGCTTGTCAGATTTGGCTGTTTTTTTTTTTTTAGTTTTCTAATACTCTGTACAAGGTTCTTACGGAAAAAAAAATTAAAAAAAAAAAGTATTAATAAATTTTCTGTAAAAATATAAGTGAAATTATTGAACCCTACGGAATAAACACTATTTTGAAATATATAATTATTTTGTTTTTTATTTAATAAAATTAGTAAAGTCCTTCTCAGGTATGACGAGATCAGGGAAATAGGTATTCATTTTTATATGGAGGATATTATAGATTCCAGTTCAAATTGAATAGGTCTGTACGCATTCATTAGATAGGTCAGCTATACAAAATAAAGTAGTGCATCAAATTTACGCTAAGGCGGTACGAAGTTCGCCGGGTCAGCTAGTTACTTATAGATGGTCAAGTCAAAATTTACATTTATGAACTATAATCGTTACTAAATTTCTAGGTGTTAAAAGTATAGAGCAACTAAATACACACAATTTACATAAATTTTGCACACCAAATCTACAGTTGAGTATTCGTCATAATGAGTCTGAAGAAGAACTTCAACTACCCAGTTATGATTCATCGGCAATAAGATGCATGCAGCGTGTCACACGGTGACATGATTATAAAGCGTCTGGCTTGCATACTAATCATTTTGTTACCCACAAGGTAGTACGTCTCTCTGTATATTGACGTGGCTAACAATAATTTTGAGTAGGAAAGCTATTGATTAGACATTGCTGTCATCAGATAAAGTTTTAATTTTCCACCCACTTGCTATGTTGGTAAAATGTAGCTCACGTCATTTGAAAGAGTTATAGTTTTAGGGTCAAATCGGTGCCGCTACAAACAAAAACAGATACTTTTTACCTAAAACAATTCCTAGTAGTAGTATTATAGATAATTCTACTAGTAGGAATAACATAGATTAGCTTCTAAGTTCTTCTACATGCGGCTTCGTTCAAAAAGATTTTTTTTTAACTGAATGTACAGTCAGCCAATGAGTTTGCTATGCAGGGTAAAAACTTCTACGCCATAGTAAAAACTGACTGCAATAGATATGCATGTTTGTATTTCAAATTTATTAAGTGTAATATACCCACTATTTAGATATATAACTCACTTATCCATAACTGGTGTCGTAAGTCTTTACTATGACTTAGAAGTTTTTGCCCTGCATACCCAACTGATTGGCCGACTGTACAATCATTATTGTAATCGGACCGTTGCATTTCGCTTTCATCCCTAAACTAACAATCAAACGATTAAACATATTATAAATAACATCATGCCTATATTTTTGACGACCGGATGGCACTACCCACTGGTAGTGTACCTGCCTGCGACGCCGAGGTCGTGGGTTCGATTCCCACTTAAGACAAATTATTAATATTGTCTTAGTCTGGGTGTTTCTATGTATAATAAGTATGCATTTACAAAAGAAAAGTATGTATGGATTAGTATCTGTTATTTTAGTAACCATAGTACAAGCTCTGCTTAGTTTGGGACTAGATGGCGTTGTGCGTGAGTTGTGGAATATTTTTTTTTTTTATTATTATTATCCATATACCCTTCTGTGGCAGAGATGTTGTAATACCCACATGTCACCTGTCATGTTTATTCATGACGTAGAAGATTTGCCCAGTGTGTCTATATAATTGCTTTTTCCTCTGTGTCTATAATAATCATATTTTGTAAAGTACTCCGTAATGTATACCATAAAGTTCTCAGAAGTTTCCTATCATGATCACAGGGTATTCAATTTATTTGTAGTTTATACGGTATCTTCGAACAAGAACTCGTTCTAACTTAGTTTCAACTTGTCTTGGTTTGTCAACGTCTGAATCAGGTGAGACTGAAATTGAGTCGCGATCAGTAGATTGTAAGTTTTAAGTTACAGAGCGTCAGTGTTATATTGTGTAGGCACTCGACAGATTTTATACATTATGACTATTTATGACCCAATGATATTTTATATCTTTATTTTAAGGATTTTTTACCTATGGGCATGACAGTTCCCTTAGGGTAACTTACAACCTATAAGTACAAAGAATTTAACTATAATACGTAAATTATAATGAAATTCAACTAATCTGAACTTGGGCACCAAAAATACTTTGACATATTCCAACATCTATTGCCTATGATATTGTTCTGTAGAGTAAATGAAGTACGAAAAGTCCTACCATAGTTATATCTCAAATAGATAACCTTAAGTAATTTGATTCTAAACAGTTTGATTAAAATTAATCTAAGCCCCGGTAATTCAAATTATTATAATTTAGTATTATTTATGATTTATTTTTATATATTTTTTTTGTAATGTTTTGACGTGTTCAAGCGCCTCCTGGGGCCTATGAAAATAAATGATTTGAATTTGAATTTGAATTTGAATTAACTGTAAGAGAGGTTAATGTAACTATTTTAGAACCCGTACACATCTAATACTGGTATTACACATAGCAAGCCTAAATAGTACGTACTTATTTTTAGAAGTTTTCACCGAATTCAGATAAGTATATATTATTGTTGCAATTAAATATCTGTAATATATCAATTCTGTAATTTATAATAACGCTATAAATTACAACCCAAGAAAGCATGGCATTTATGTTAAACTACGGCAATAAGTCAATATAAAATTAAAATAACAAGTTCAGTATTACTCGTCAGTCTTTTGGCCATCGTTCACTACATTGTTAGTTACTGCTAGATTATTTAATAGCAGTATTAAAAAAAAACTAGTTTACCTACAAACGTCCGCCTCGATGGTATAGTGGTTAGCGTATGCGCTTCTCACCGCGAGGTCTCGGGTTCGATTCCCGGGTCGGGCAAAGTGTTATTTGAGAACTTTCCGTCAGGAAACTCGCAATAGCAGCACTGAGTTGGAATTGTGCCCGGTGGATGGTGATAGACTCACCTTCTATCCCATGGGACTTAAAAATAACAGGGGTAGTATGGGTGTTGTACACCTGTGCCATACCTTTTTATATGGTTGTGCTGTGTATGTTATGTTATCTACGAACGGAGAAAATTTCAAGTTAAATCACTGAGAAATTTAAATATTCAGGTTTGTCTGCACGTGTGGTGTATGTAGTGGTTTAAGCGGTCGCCTCGCCGCTCTCCACTGCACAGGTGTTGTGGATTCGATCCCCACATGAGACAGATCTTTGTGTGATTCGCAAAGATTTGTTCTGAGACTGGGTGTGCTTGTGTGAGTGAATGTGTGTATTTTGGCCTTGTCATTGGGACCATTGGATAGTGTAATTGCTTCTGGCGTTCTATCTAATGTAAAAAATCCAAAATTTATTTATTTATTTAATTTTATTTAGGTATTCAGGGCGTCCCACTAACGTTAACTACTTTACACTCCACTACTACAGATTAAAGTTTGGATAAACTTAACTCGTCCTAAAGTTTAGAACGACACGAACGAAGACATTGCTTAATTCAATAAATGCTGCATTCACTTAACAAACGAGGCATAATTAAATAAACAGAAAGCAAGTTTAATGCGGCAAATTAAGAAAAACGTTACAGAAATTCGCATAGAGCTGAAAATTGGTATGAATGTTCGGAACACCTACCATTCCATACATGAATACTTAAAAAACCCTTGGATACCGTACATGGAAAAAATAAAACGTCTCTAAAATTGAATTACCGCTTTTTCAGCAAAAAGCTAAGTTTTATCTTTAAATTATGTTAGAAAATATTGTAGATAATACAATTATCTATAAAAAACAACTTTTTGCCGCGACATTTCTCTTGTGCAATTCGTTGTATTAACCGATTGCTACTCCTGTTGTGTTATCCACGTTAAACCTAACTGTTCCACTCCCATGAAGTTTAGCGTGATGTTAGACATTTTCAACCTTTCTTACTAATTAGGCTACCAAATGCAATGAACAATATTGAAATCTGTCCAATCGTTCTCGAGATAAGCGTTATCAAACAAACAATCGAACTGACTTCTCTGCTCGTCACCCACAGTTAATAGCGTGATGATATGTAGTCTATGTGTTCTATCGACCTTTTATTAAAATCCATGCAATATATGCATTTAATTTATTCGTAGCCTACTCTAAAACACTCTTAAATAGTAATATAACTATTATATTCATAAATCGTTTTATATCAGAAACTGTGGCTTTGAGGGAAAAAGATCGTAGACATTGTTTAAAGTATAAAGTCATATAAAGTATATATTATGATCTGCTATTTTGTCTAAGATCATTTTATGATGAAACTCACTGTGTGTTGATAATTTTCTTCCAATTGCAATTAAAAGCATAGACTTCAGAACTATTTAACAGAATAAATGCGTTATTTATTCATTTTTAAAAAGTTTATGAAGGTTTTTTTCAGACTCTTTCACAACAAGTTTTTTAGTAAAAAGGTAAGGTTTTTTGACATTTTAGCAAAAATACGAGTGTTAGTTTTTATACCCCCTGTCACTGACCAGTAAATCAATCACAATACATAATCAATTATTTTGTGTTATACATTCTTAAATTGTTTATCTTTCAGCAGTAGAAAAAAAGAAAACAACATATACTATATATTAATATATAGTATATTTATATATGAAGTATAATTCATATTTCACTCTGTGTAACATGAGGACGTAACTGACGTCCACTTATAAATATTAAAGAAAAGAAAAGTTTCGTACAACGTTCAGAGGATACCCGGAAAAGTTTCAAGTGACTGCCCCAACTAATACAAGAGCGGTTGCTGTCACTGTCCTTATAAAGTTAGCGTGTCAGTGAAATATTCTCTACTTGCTTGTATATATATCCGCTCGTGGCTTTAGTCGTTTTTGATTCCCGGGTCGGACAAAAATGAAATTCTGACAGCAACATAATGTCTAGAATGGATAAGGCATCGGTCTTACGATCTAGAGATCGTGGGTTCGAATCCTGGCCATTACACCACGGGCGTGAACTTCCTCCTAACACAAGCGAATTAAGCTTAGCTGGAGGGGTTAACAAGAATACAAGTAATTTATATTTGCAAATTACTAGTAAGCTTTAAAAAAAAAAAGAATAATTTGTACATGGTAGAATATGGGACTTAAATACAGACAAGACATTTCTTGAAATTCATTTCTTCATATATTATGGTTTCATTTAATTTCGCGATGTTGTATCCCTTCTGTATAACTGAGAGTGTAATACACTTTTACCTAACCGTTATAGGGTTACACTGGCGTGATCACACAATTCGATACTCGGCTTTACGGCCCTTGACATCTGGAGACAGTCGACAGTCTCGGCTTAAGCGCAATCCAAGCATTCGGCAAATACTAGCTAACTAAATTTCCAGTATACAAGACGATCGAAACTTTGATGCGTAAATGTATCAATAGATACATGGATAACCTATGAATATAACTCCCCCCGCGACCCAGGATTTATTCCTAGTGCGGGCACCGTTTATTAAAAAAAAAAATATATTATAAAATTAAAAAAAAAGGTTATATCAGATCAATATTATATTCAAGATCCACGTTAAGCGCTCTTGCCCACGACCGATAATCAGTAACCGATTTCTTTTACGAGAAACAAAGAACGTTCAAAAATTAATTCGCCAACGTACACACCCTACAAAAAATTAGACAGATATAGTATGAAATGACGGCGTGGGCCGACTTATCGATCCTGCAAAAACTCGGTCGTGAGCGAGAGTCCTTATACCAATTTTGAGAAGACATTTAAAAAACATCGGAGTCTAAAGTCACTTGACAACTAATTTCAAATTTCATTCAAGATAGTAAGTAGTAAGTGTCAAGTTTATGCAAACTAATAGCTATCTAATAGAATGAGACACTTACAAACAAAACGCTTGTCAAATGGGTCATGACAATATTTGTCTGATAGTACAGGAAATTAAATACCTACGTTTACTGTGGTGTTATATTGACGGTTGTTTGTATTCAATACCACGTAAATACAATTCTAGATTTAGGTCAACGTAGTCTGCAAACAAGATGTAGGTATACTGACGATTGGCCTAGAAAAAGTATGGCGTCATTAGATGACAACATACATGCATTTTTGTTTATGTATTGGCGTTGAAATGATGCAAAATTTATATTTCTATTTGTAAATAGAGTAGGTTCAAACATTTGAATGATATTGAGATTATCATTATTTATTTTTGATAGACTTTTAATAATTTTCATTAAGGATACAAAGAAGACTTGTCTCTAATCTAAAGAGATTAGAGAAAGTAAAATACGTATATATTGATTGTGTATTACCTAAAGCTACTCCGATATTTGCATCTAGCATTTATTCATTATTGAGGAGTACGAGCATAATTCTTTAAATGTAGGCACCTTGATGAGGCGAGACGTTAAATATTACTTATGATTTTTTTACTTTTAGTAATTTTTTTTGTAATTGAAGACGGTTTTTGTAAAATTATCTTACGATATTTATGAAAAATCTTTAACTTTTTGTTCCCTTTTTGGTTTTTCGTCCGTCGTTTTCGCAATTAAAGTTAGAGGTAAGTCAAGAGATGCAAAACAAACCTTTCAAGTCCGAATAATTAAGAGTCGAGGTTTCGGTTGCCAAAGAGAACATTTTTCTTTAGAAAAGTTCAGATTCTTTCGAAACTACCGTTACCAAACTGACGAAACGTTATTCATATTTTCGTATGAGAAAACTTTTCTTTGATTAATTTGAAAAAAATAAAAATGCAGAGATACAGTCCAAAAAAGTATTTCACTCATCCTGACAAATTTCTAATGAAACTTGATATTTCAGCAAATATAAAAGTGAAACAATAAAGGTGATCATGATCGTTATCATAATTTAATTATCATCTTTTCCTTGTATATTATTATTCCCTTAGGTTATATTTGAGTTGACAAATAACTTCTACGAGCAGGCATTATTAAGTCAGTTGTCAGATTAGAAATAGCCGGTAAATTGTAGCAACATTGAAATGTACTGTTTTCAGAATAGTTTGAGAGACGTTATGATAGCGAGAACAGAAGCAAACCAGCTTGTAGTCGAGAACTATTTCCTTTTGTGAGGCGCCGCACTCAACAGAGATACAATTTCACGCTTCGTTAACAATTGTTGAAGTGTGGTGATTTTACATAACTATGTTTTATAAGGGGTTGTTTGCAAACTAGGACAAATTTTATGAAACCACATATTTTATAGGTGATTAGTATTAATTTCTTACGTAAAACTTTGGGTTTTCTAAACAAGTTGAAGTATTTCAATGTTCAATTTGATCGACAAACGTGATTTTTTTACTTCATCAAAAAAAATTACCAGTGGAACTAAACATTGGCCATCACTAGAAACTTTGGTTTCTATAAATGTCACTTCGCTTTGTGACATTCACCCCGTTTGTATTATACATACACAAGCTTTCGGCTCTTAACTTGAATAAAGTGTAATTATTATTAAGTCAGTAGTCAGCTTAGAGATAGCCAGTAAATTGTAGTGTTCACAGAATTGTTTGAGAGACGTTATGATAGCGAAAACAGAAGTAAACCACGTTGAAGTTGAGAACTATTTCCTTTCGTGAAGCGCCGCACTCAACACAGATACGATTTCACGCTCCGTTAGCAATTGTTGAAGAGTGGTGATTTTACATAACCATGTTTTATAACCACATATTCCGAACGTGGTTAGTGTTCAGTTACAGCTATAAATATTAGGCCAGTTATGAGTATTACTGCATTAAAATTATTTTTGGTTGGCGAGTACTTGTGAGTGTGTGGATGATCTGAAGTAATAACGTGAAATATCTAAGCCTATTTTCTATGAGTTATTTTTTATTTATTTATTTATTTCCAGCGGCATTTTTTGTGCAATTTTAACGTTTTCTGTACAAATTTAATTATAATACTGTTCACAGGATCGTTTGAGACACGTTATGATAGCGGGAACCGACGCAAACCACCTTGAAGTCGAGAGCTATTTCTTTTGTGAAGCGCCGCACTCAACAAAGATGCGATTCCACGCTCCGTTAACAATTGTTGAGTGATTTTACATATGGATATTGCCTAAAGTAAGTGCCCGGTTGATGGCGATAGACTCACCCTCTATTTTATGGGATCTAAACATAACAGATGAAATTTGGGCGTTGCTCACCTGTGCCACACTCTTTTGGGTAATATAGGCGAGATATTATGTATAAATACTCAAATCGCCGTAAGCAACACGAGAACATCCTGGAACGACGTATGACAGACGAAACTATACGCCTGAGGGATGCATGTTATGCATATATATATATATACATATATATATATATATATATGCATTCATTTCTCTGAAAAGGTACTGTTTCACCTAATACTAGGCAAAGTGTTATAAATTACGCCAACGATTGATTTTCTGTTGGATTATAACAATTTGGCTGTACTGTTAAATTGTAAACAACTAACCAAACACCAAACTAGTGATATATTGAGTGTTGGTAAGTTAAAATTCAGAATCCGTGTTTATGGCAAATGTAGTCAGACGCCGGAAGCGCTCGCCGGCGGAAGCACGTCCCCGGAAGCGCGCGCCCTCTACATCCGGCCGTCGCAGCCTCCGATCTATCCGAGCGACTTCACTCGCGCTCATTTCTCAGCGAATGGATTTCAGGGAATCGCTTTTCAATCCGCACCACGTATTTTCCGATCGTACTCCTTTAGACCAGCTGCGAGCACAAAGGATAAGTGTTCGTGCAATTAGGTGATATCTATATCGTATAGTCTGCACGATCCTTAAAAATAAATACTATTTATGGTTTTAAGAAATCGATATTTACTTTTATTGAACTTCAAACGTATATTTTTAAGAACTTCTTACTGCATTATCTTAATAACCTCGACAGGAGGCCACCACAACTTAACCAGGACGCGAGCGAAAATTTCACAATACCAGAAAATTTTCTCGATCAACATTTTCCGGAATATTGAAATCGAATTCGTTTGTTGTTAAAATTAATTTGTCGATTGGTTTATCGTATTCAAAGGCACTTTTGTTAAACCAGCATCTGAATTTGACGCTAATGGACTAATCCATTCTAATATCATCGTTGTACAAATAATTATGTGGAACATAATTGTTTGTACAACGATATTGAATGATATTGAATCGATATTGAACATAATTGCTGTTCATTGTTACGCTACGGGTTGAATCGGTTGTCATCATTGACGTTATTTCTATGAAGTTTACATTAGTTATGTAGTTTTCATCGGTTTCATATTTAAGGCTAAAGCACACATTATGAGTGCACGGTTGGCGTTGTGGTTAAAGCGGTCGCCTCGCCGCTTTCAACTGCGCTGGTGTTGTGGGTTCGATCCCCACATGGGACAAATCTTTGTGTGATTCGCAAAGATTTGTTCTGACTCTGGGTGTGCTCTGTGTGTGTGAAATGTATGTTTGTGAACACCCCCGCGACACAGGAGTTATTCCTAGTGCGGGCGTCGTTTCTTAAAATAAGAAAAAAAAAAACATGATAATTTTAGCATCTGCGATCAGTGATTTGGCGCTTATTTACACTCGGTCGCGGCATTGGATCGCGCGTTTTAGCGACTATTGTTTGTGCTATGCCTCTATTACGCGCGAGTCCGATACCGCGAGTTGCCAAAACTCGCCATCGGTACAGTGGCATAATAGTAGCGTGTGTGCTTTGGCCTTAAGTCAACTATTCTTGAAATACGCCTGTATTTTACCGTGAATATTAATACCAAAACTAATATGGGAAGAAGGTCTGAGCAAGTTATTATTTAACGAAACCGTAGTAACAAAAAATAAATTGAATACCCTATATTCATACAAAGAAAAATGATGCGAACAAAATTATCGTATATAATAATGCGGCTTCATTCTATTTAAAACCAGCCATGATCCAAACCAAGTCTTTGGAACGTGATTTATTTTTGGCACTGAAGCTCGTTTTTTCATTTATCTACATAATATACGCATGTAAATATGTTGGTCTTGATGTATAAGTTTGTACACATAAATCATCGTAATAGATTGATCATGTAATTGACGGCGGGAACAGCGATGTTTGGTTCACCTAAACCTTAGACAATATGGCACAAGTCCAAATGCGTGTTTTCATCGTAAAGCGTTATATACAGCCTTATAAATAGCAATACTTTCATCTGACGTATTGAAATGCGGCGCCTTCTGACTACCTGTAACTAGCTTAAAATAATACCGCTTTATGCTCAAAAAACACTATAGAAAAACACATGTGTTTTTTGCATTTTCCAATGAGGCGTAATGCTCTCAGGATTCAGATATCAAATCATTTATTTTCAGGGGCACACCTCAAAACAATCGAAATACAAAATGTATAAAATTTTAATAAAACTAATTAATCTATAATACTTATTGCATTAAAATGATTTGAATCACCGGAGCTTAGAGTGACTTCAATTCAACTTTATTATCCATTAACTATGGGACAGCCTGTATATCTGTAGGTATATACCTAATTGTATATACCTGTTAGTGTGTTTATCTGTATGTGTCCGTTAAGCTAGCCTTTTGCAAACGTTTTAAATATATTTGAAATGTTCGCGAAAAGCGAGCTTAACAATGCCTGAGTTTTCTGCCAGCAAACCTTGCAGATGTAGAGATTCACAAAATGAAATAAGAGTAGTAGTTAAAATGGTATAGACCGACCGTTTAACGCGCGTATCGCCTGCGACGTAAGAAGTGAGCGGGGGTAGGTAACGGACTACTACGGCTACACACGGAATCATTGATCCAAAGATTTATCTCGAGATAGACATTGTAGGCAAAGTAAAAAATATAATTGTAGTATCTGTATTTTTGAAGAAAAAATTAACATTTTAAGAAAAAAATAACTTATTAAAGAAAAAATAATATTATCAAAATTTTACAATTATTATTTTTATTTCTCTTTATTTATTTCTTAACTTATTTTATATATTTTTAAATATGACTTATAAAAATACAAAAAAACATTTAAAAATGTAAAAAACAGTGTCCTAGCGACATCAGGTGCAGGGACCAAGCTGCCGATGGTTAGGGCTCCAGAGAGAGGAACCTCCTCACGATGCGTGCCGTGTCCAAAAGTACGTGTCCCTCTGTAAAACCGTCAACTTCATTTTTTTTTCGGATTTGTTTATTTTTTGTTGGTGATTTAAACTTTACTTGTCTTTGTTTATCTCTCAGTTCATTTCCTTCTTTTACTATTTTACTTATGGTAGTCACCGAGAGTTCTGTAGCTTCAGCAACAAGTTTGTTTACGTTTACGTTCTTGAAGATACTCCGTAGAACTATGATCTTGTTTTCTGGCTTTAAAAAAGGAATACATATTATATGCTATTTGTTTAGCTTGCTTGTTGATTTTTTTTGCAAAACAGGAAGAACGATTCATGTTGGGATTAATCTTGGCAAACCTTTTACCTTGTGCGTTAATGTCCAAGCGTCCGTAACAAAAATACCAACCGTGCGCTGCGAGCACAGCCAGCGCACTGCCGCGTTTGACGTGAGCTCTTTGCACCGCGCACCCCTCTCACCCACCCGGTAATATCTCGCCCCGCCCCCTTCTCACCGCGCGGGCGATACGCGAGTTAAACGGTCAGCCTATAGTAGGTATATTAGTTTGTTTTTGTGCACCTTTCTAGTAAACAAACATGTACTACAAACAACTGTGTCTAAAGAAGAGTCATGGTCCACCTTAATACTATTATTGTACGACATTTCTAAATACTAAAGTCTATATTACCTTATAATCAAACTTATCGACTTTGACAATTTCAAATGAAATTTTTAATTTTGTCAAATTAATTAAATTTGTATCAAATTTGCTGATACAATAAAAAGAAATTGGAAATAGATACAAACTATTAATTTGTTGGTACATCCGATACTAGTTTTTAACAAAACATTATAATAAGGTAACAATTTGTAATATATATTGATCTTTCAAATATTAATTTAATAATATAAAATACTTTTCAACCAAATTAGAGAAATACCTATGTACAAAAAAGAAAAGGAAAATGTAAAAAAAATATATTAACTTAGGCGTCAAAAAAACCTCCGCGTCGATGTCAGCCGCGGTATATTTTATATAAATGATAGCGTGCCAATTAGTTAATTGCTTATCTCAAATAAATTATTGTGTTAGAATTATAAATTACACCTAGCTGTCTGTATTGCTCATTCAATCGTGCTTGTACTGTCGACGATTAAACAGTTTCAAATTAACATACCGTGTTTTTAATTATGGATCACCTTCGTGCTCTAACACACACACACACACACACACACACACACACACACACACACATATATATATATATATATATATTATATCACTATCCAATAACGTAGTAGTGCCAGTCAGCAGTCAGCATAACTTTGAGTCGACTGCTTAAAAGTATCCTTCTGCTTAACATTGTGTTTTTGAATGAATGGGTTTCTAACCAAAATATATATTGCTGTTCGCTACTTAATAAAAAATAAAAATAAAATAAAATAAAAATAAAAAGCCTTTATTGCTGTAGTACAAAATATACCAATATTAAAACAAATATGCCTGTTCGCTACTTAAATCAACTTAACTATTTAATCAGGCAATCTTGTAGCATAATGGTTTTTTATATCTTATGCTGTGACCAGTTTTGTTAACCAATTAAATATAATGTAAAAGTTTTGTTAACTTAAACTCCAATGATAATAAATCTGCAAACTTGCGTCGTACTAACATTTTTAGTGCATTATAGTCAAAAAAGAGATTTAAGTAAGATTTTTGGTAAGATTATGATAATTAAAGCTTAAAGCTTGGATAAAGATGCATTGCCAGTTATAACAGAACTTTATTGCTAAGACCTGAGATTGAACAACAGACTCCCCGGGGCATTCGGATGGAGAATCAAATACTATTGGACATTGTTAAAAGAGATATTTTGATTCATTGAAATGTTATATACCGCTTTTCGTTTCTGTAATAATATATTTCGTTATACTACCACAGCCCTGATGGTCTAGTGGTTAGCGTATATGCCTCTCACCGCGAGGTCTCGCGTTCGGTTACCGGGACGAACAAAATGTTTTTTGTAAACTTTCCGTCTGGAAATTGGAATTGCGCTCGGTGGATAGCGATGGCGACCCACAATCCCATGGAACCTAAAGATTACACATGAAGTGTGGGTGTTGTACACCTTTGCCACACCTTTCTGGGTAATATAGGCGTGATGTTATGTTATTTTTATGTTATACTTCGATATGTTACACGAGCTAGAAAGCTCTAACCGTGGGGCTGTATCATCACCTTTTTACACATCATAGCAATCCAATATTAAATCGATTAATCTATTTTTGAACTGTGTAATGACATTATCTACAAAAGTACTCGATTTCAAAAGATTTAGAATAATCGAACATGGTACATTTCTCGGCAAAATTGATTGCATGGCAATAAGGGCACAGCTCACGAATTGTTAATTTACGGTAGAAAAAATAACAAAGTTGCAAGTAAGATAAAATAGGTATAGATTTAGTTTACAAATTAGCTAACTACATGCTTACATTTGAAATACAAAAATAATATCACTTTATGTACAGAAGTTTCTTGAGACTTGGCCACAAAGCAAATATGACAAGGAATCACGAGATCTGTTCAGTGTCGACCTCATTTCCTCTCGGGATTTATGGAGAAGAAAATTGTAGGTGGATATATAAAGGGTACATTCACATTGATAACAAGCTCCAATTCAATCAAAAATAATCGAAAAGAAATATTTTGTTCATTTTCACCCAACATTAGGGGTAGATGTAATAGCACCCCCATATAGTTTTATATTTGGTTAATAGTTAATCATATAGAAATATGTTTACCTTTATAAAAATCTTCTTAAATGTTACTGAAACTATGCTTAGGATATAAAAAAGTATCAATATTTGGTAAAGTTGACGCCAAATTTCTACGTGGCTCGGATTCTGTATGTAAAGCGTGAATCCTAAACGAGGGACTGAGACAGCGCATTTTCGCAGATAACGCCAGAACCACTACAGTAGTGGTTCAAATGACATCATGACAAAGCTGCTTACCAGTAATTCAGTACAAGATTCTGAAACCCAGATCGGAAATTTTCACACATCGTAAAATCAGATTATTTTTTTTTTACACGTCATAACCAAATCGCAAATGTATAAGAATAAGCTAGAGCAAATATTATTTTGAACTCTAGATGCAAAAGTTTTTGATAGCTCAATTCGACAAATAATAATTTATTGATAAATCCCAAAGTTAACTGGATATTAGCAAATATTTATCGGATGGTAGACCATCCGATAAATATTTGCTAATATCCAGTTAACTTTGGGATTTTTATGGCAGAGTAAAGGTACTCTGCCATAAAAAAATATACCTATTATGATTTTTTTTGGACCCAGTGCAGCAGTGTCTCAAAATCATGTACTGAGCAGCTTTGTCATGATGTAATTTTTACACTGTATAAAAATGTAAAAAGAGTAACATAGCATAATAATAATAATAGCCGTTAGTTAGTTATTAAATAATTTGTAATAATTTTTATTAATTTTTAATTTTATTATTATTAATAATTTCACAGCCATACAAATCATCAGAAAACGGCTATACATTTGATGTTATAATTGAATAAATCAGCACGTTGTCAAAACAAGTGCAGCTACAGATTTAGACACAAGATATTCCCCTGTAACACCTGTATAACAGCTGTACTTGAATCGCTGAAGTCATTGAAAAGACCGGTAAAAAGAGGTGCTGATGTAATCTGTGACAAACAAAAGAAAGGTCTATAGTGGCGACCCTTTGTGTTCACAAAAGTAAAGAGCACAGATTAAATATCTACGAAGTTTTTTTATATTTTCTCTTGTGTAAACCCCAGGCTTTTAAGTGATCTCGGATACAATGTGAACAAACAAGACTTGATGTATGACCTATTTCTACGATTGTGTTTGCTGTGTATGATTATGAATGTAGCATATCTTTTTGAAAAAAAATATGATTATGTTCATAAGACTACTAAATAGTCTTTTAACACTACATACATTAGGTAACAGCGCAAGTATAAATAATATAAAATTTAATATGTAAATTCGTCCCCTATTCAACGACTCAGCTAAAGGTATCAAGTTCTGACGTGGCTGTATTATCTAGTAGACATTACACAATTACAGTATAAAGATTTAAGTTTCGTCCCACTTTAAAGTTTTATTAGCCATCTTGCAATATACTTCGTGTCTTCTGTTCACAGTTTTTTAAGGAATCCATTAGTTAAGTAACTGTGAATTAATTCTCGAGTAGCAGGTAATTGCAATGTAGCGTAATACCTAAGATGGAGGAAGGAAGTCGTCGTCGGATGTACCTAGTTGACCCGTGGAGGAAGCGATGCACTACAACACAACATGGAGTTCAAAAAGTAGTTCTTATAATTCTGAAATATTACTGCAAAGTAAGCAGCATTTCTTTGTCAGGAGTATTTATTTCTGTGTAATATCAAATCCTCTAACAAACATGGACTTTTCTTGATTTTATCTGTTTGTTTGTCAACCAAAAATCTCCAAATATACTGGATCGATTTTAATAAAAATTGTGCGGAAATAGTTCTAGACCCCAGGAAAAATAAATACCCTTTTATGGACGTACCACGAGGGCAGAGCTTGGCAGCTCTGCCCTCGTGGTACGTCAAAAACAAAAACGACATACATATACGTTCGTATAGTCGTATAGTCCACCTGATGGTTAGTAGTAAACAGCTTATGGGCATAAACAATATAAAAACAGATCGTATAGGCATTGTTTCATCTGAGGTCTACAATTTTATACCTCATATGCCAGGAATTTCAGGGCTTATTCTCCCCAGGTGGTGAGGTGAGGCCCTCCTGTAGTGGTTGCAGAACTGTGGCAATATTTGGCGACAAGTTAAAGGTAAATAATGCATGCCAGAAGTCAGCCATTTGCATTTATTTCAAAATCCTTTTCAATTTACACCATTTTTTGCGGGCCACTGAATATTTGGCGTTGATTTTTAAAAAAAAACTTTCATCTAGGTCACACTTTTAACTACGTCACACAGGCCAGCAGGTTGGACCTATTAAAAATTGAAATAAAACTGCCTGTAGCGTAGCACATTCCAGCATGTGCCTGCAAGCGAGTCTCACTGGAATATACAGACGTGGTACTATCTACCTGCATCACATCACCAGTAGCACGGCAGTTATTATCCAAAAAAATATTTTTTAGGTTAGTAATATATTTTTATTTTATTTTATGATTTCTTGCGTTGAAATAATCGGCACGCTATCAAAACAAAACAGTTGCATTGTTGCTACAGGTTAAGCCTACCTTCTTACTTAAATTAAAATTTATTAAACCGTTACATGCTAAAACGATCGTAGATGTTTGGTGTTATTTGTGAATGTGAGCAAAATACACTTTGTACACGATTTTGTTTTCTTGAGATTTAAAATCAAAATCAAAATCTAAATCTTTTATTTGTTAAAATGTGGTTTTCACAGGTGTTAGGTTAACATTAAATTTAGCACTGCACATTTGCTATCTTACTTGTATAGCATACAAAATTAAATGTAAAATTAACTTATAAACTAAGAATAATAATAAAAAATTTAAACATATAATTCTTAAATCATTTGCTATTAATTATTTACACAACACAATATTTTACAGCATACAACATTATATTTTACAGCTTAAATATTCATTTACAGTATAAAAACATTTTTCATTTAAAAATCTAAATAATTGGTTTCTAAATTTATGTGTTGGTAAATTACGGACATCTTGAGGTAGGTGATTATAAATACGGACTGCCATAACGTATGCGTTACGTCTGATTTGCGTGGTAATAAAGGCTTTCGTGGAATACAAGACTAGAAACCGATACACAGTTCGATTCGGTCAAGTGACAGCAATCACAGCAATGAGAAGTGCAGCTAGTGTTCCGTGAAAAAAAATTGCTATGTTTTAATTTTTCATAGGTCTTTTATACCTTATAGATCATTTCCGTGGCCAGCATTTTTATTTTTTGTATTTGAGCGATTTAGAGTTGCAGCTATCTTATTGTCTTTCGAACGAGGCTTCCAATTGGAATTATTTAGTTATCAATATGGTCTTTTTAACTATTGCTATAAAATGCTGTACAAATAATGCATTATTAAAATTGCCCACGAAAATGACGATGAGAATCGTGAAAGAGAGACTACCCATATTAAGTTTTTATATCCTTGTGACTAATTTATTTTAAAATGCTCTTTATTAACATAAAATAAATACATGGCAATAATATAACGATACATTGAACAAAATATAACATTAAATGCTTTTTATAGACAATAATCTTTATAAACCATTAAAACATAATTGGTAACGTAATTTTAAATATCTTTGTGATTGAGTTTTACTAATAGGATAAACTATCTTTGATTTCAACAGTGAGAATGTATCGTTGAAACTGTCGGGTGATTACAATTCCTCGCCGTAAATCAGTGTTACCGTAGCAGAGTAGCACAGTGGTATGGTATTCCACATAAGTCAGTTTGCATTAGTGGTGGATGGCGCGGTGTGAGCGGGACACAGAGAATCCCGGTGTTTCCGCATTCCTTTACACTGGCGCAGTACACAAGAGATTCACATGTTGCATACCTCTGCTAAGCCGCCAAACTATAAGGTTTCCTAGTTGGAACTACGGACCTAAACATTATTATAGATAGATAGATAAAACTTTATTTGCATACCATTTCATTACAAAATAAAGACAACTATTGAAAGACAATAACAGTATGCAAAGGGCGACCTTATCGCTTGACGCAATTTCTGCCAGGCAACCTTTGAATGGACAGATTTAAAAGAGAAAGCGTGTGTAGTTTCAGAGTGGAGATTATTAATTTTTTTATTTTGCTTACAGTAAAGATAGGTACAGAAAATACATAATATAAGTAAATAAATATAATTTGTAACTTATTTAATCATATATTATATATATATATAAGATGTAGGTTAATTAATTTAACCTCGATTATTATAAAATAGATAAGTGCTTATTCTACATAACATTAATGTATAAAAAAACTGTAGCTAAAATTTTAAATAACATTATTCGAAATTGCAATCGGCACATGAATTTCCATTTTCAACGAATAAATTATTGATAGTAACAACTTAAAGAACAATGTACTAGCACGAAAGACAAAAATAATAGCATTTTTTTTTCGGAGTCGCAGTTAAGCGCACAGATACCGGTGTCGTCACTTTTTACCGCTCCAATAAACTACTGGCTTCACGTGAAAATGTCCGACAAATATTTATTTGCAGCCATTATTGTGTTTGTTTGTGTTTGGATTGAGATTAATACTCAAAACTGTACCGTAGACGGCAACGGACTATGTAAGTTTGTTTTTTTTATGTTCTACAATACAATAAAGATTAAAATCATTGAAAACAATAAAGTCCTGCTTTTGATTTATTTAAGCCTAAATACACTTTTTGATTTTAAACGAGTAGACATAAATGTTTTTGATTAACTTTTACAAAAAAATGAATGACGTCAAGGAAACATCAGTAGGTTACAGAAAATAAAATTACTAAAGTACTGAACATGTTTCAGTTGGTACTCTTGTGAAATTCACGAGAAGAAAAAATAAATAACTGCATGTTTATTTAATTTATTTCCTTTAGTTGTGACCTGAAGCTTCTGACTAACATTTCTGTGCTTGTACACACGGCTACCCATCATCTAATTCATTTCAAATATAAGATAGTCCCTATAGAAGCCTTTACAATCCGATACCATCTTACACTGGAAAACTATAGCTTAGTAGGTAGCCATTTGTGCTTCGTAATATTTTTTTAATATTTTTTATTTGTATTTGTACCACAGGTTTAGAACCATGTCCAAACGGCACAAGACTGTACAGTTCCGATTGCATGACACCGACATATTCTCAACGCACTTGTCGTAATCCCATGCCTCGTGTTATGGGTGTGCTGTGTGACTACACCAGGTGTGACTGCCGAAGACCTAGAGTGTATGATGAAGCAGCTAAAAAGTGTGTGCGATATAATGATTGTTCAAATCAAACGCAATCAAATAATACACGCAGGCTTTGAAGAGCTAAAGTCGGAGAGACTCTTGCGTGTCGTGGCCATAACGTCGATTTTGTAAAGAAACGATCGAGAACACGACACGCACGACACAAGCCCGGGTTCATCAACTCTTACTTACCGAATCTTCTGCAGAGTCATTAAAAATTAATCTGTCATGTTTTATTTATATATGTATTGTATGGTTTTAGGATTAGTTTTTTCTAATTAAATTGGAATATATTTACTGCACCTACCTTTGTTATCTCTGCACCACCTTACCCTTATACGGTTGACTGGTAGAGAATGCCTATGACATTAAGTCCGCCATTGTACACTTATTATGTGCAAGAAGTTTTAAAATAAAAATAAATAGTGTGTTTCAGCTTTTACTTGCTCATATGTTATATGTAACTAGACAATTATATTTTCACTTTTCTAAGCTGATAATACTTACTTGTAAATCGTCAAAACAAATTCAAATAAGATATGAAATTACTACTTCGTTTTGTTAAATTTCCGTCTTACTTTTACAATCCAGTATAAAACGAAACGATATTATAACTTTCGTCGATATAATAATATTATTATATTATAATTTATTATATTATATTTTATATTATTTATTATTACTTGACATTGAATTATTTATCATTTGACTTAAATTTTACATGTATTATCTTTAAATTAATTATTGCTAGTGTACATAGTATAAGAAATTCATCAGTGTAATATAGGTAATGTTTTTCAGACTCAATGTAAATTGTTATTGAAATAAATAAATAAATAATAGATCTTTTGACTAGTGTCTACTTCTGACATTTACATACAGAAATATACTATGAATATAAATCCTCACACTAAATTCCTTATTCGTATTTTTTCCCAACTGAAATATAAATCCGAAGGTAACTCTAACTGGATGTACTGATTGTGATGAATTTTGGTATGGAGAAAGATAGAAGCTAAGGCAGGGGTGTTTCGAATGAAATTCGACCGTAGAAGACTTAGGGATTAACAAAAATTAATTGAGTATTAAAAAAAAACGTATGATGAAAATGTAATCTAACTAACACAAATTGATAATGTTTCACGACTTTTTTTCCATTATTTTGAAAGTATTTGTATGAATAAAATAAACATTCATAAAAATCTCGGTTCTCTCAAGAATATATCTTGAAGCTTTGAATGTCTATTTATTAACCTATTTCAACATATAGGGTCGTATTCCTCTAGGCTTCTCATTTTAGAGTTCCGTAGTGCCGGCAAGGAACCGAAGTTTCGCCATGTCTGTCTGTCCGAAGCATAGCATCAAAACCGTTCGCACCTCGGCCATGAAAGTGCGCCGCGCAAAGAACATTCCAGTTTCGCCCGCGGTTATAAGTTAGGTTATATACCTCAGGCGTGGTGTAGGTATGTTTTGATATCAAAACTAGACTTTTGTTAGGGAGTAAATCTTCTGTTGTTACTAATTCTATACCTTAAGGTAGTGGATACTTTTATTTAACGTACCACGCGGGTGACGCCGCCGGCAAAGCTAGTTCAAAATAAACGTTTTGTTTAGCTAGATATTATTTCTACAAAGAAACAAAGGCACAAGGTAAACAATGTATACTGCAAATGCCAAAGTACTTGCTCCATTGTTGTATTTGGTGCATTTGTGGACTTGTCTTTATTTATTAATGAAACAACTGAATATTCATACGATGATATGGTGATCAGTTTCCACAGTTTTTTATTATCCGAATTTTATTTATACTAATGAAAATTGAAAACGCAAAAGCAAATGACAGAATGAAACTGCAAGTCAATGGTTTCCCAACGATTAATAAAAAGCTTTCAATGCAAAATATTAATTAAATAAAAAGTTAGTTTTGCGTTCAACCTGCACGTTACGTTAAATGATATCTAGATTTATTTTATAAATGTAACCATGTATCACCGTAATTCTTTATTTATTATTTTTTTCCTCTAGTAAAATTTTTGCAATATCACGCCTATATTATCCAGAATGTTGAGCAGAGGTGTATTACACTTTTTCACCTGTAAAGTACAGGCACAATTCCAACATCGTGCAACATTCCAAAAAAATAACAACAAAATTCGCCGAATAAAAGTGTTAAATAGTTTCTAAGTTATAAAAAATACAAATATGTATGGGCCCTGATGCCTGAAATAAAAATATATTTGATTTGATTTGAAAATCCATATAAACATTTTTGCCCGACCTGGGAATCCAACTCGAGACCTCGCAGTGAGAAGCCGCATTCGTTAGCCACTAAACCAACGAGGCAGTTTATCTATGCTAATAAAAAAAACAAAATGTTATATTGTTCCACATTTAATTTTCATACTTCATAAACCTCATATTAAAAGATATAAATATAGGTACGATGAATGAGGATAACAAATGAAGATCTCAAGAAAGGAAATGCACACTACCTGCATTTCGCGATAAAACAGATAGACTCAGTGGATAAACTCTGCTCATCGCATATCACTCGCCACTCATGTGAGTCGTATGTCACAACAAACATGTGCTTAAACCGTTATCACAGTGCGATAATTCAATGTCATGTATTACTATTACTTATTGATCTTGATTCTATTTATGTGTTAAATAAAGTCTTTTTTATAATACAATGAATTGGTTTTGAGTTTTGTTGATGTAGTTTTTACTCATGTACAAGTAAGTAGGTATAACAGACTCCAATCTATTCTATTGTATACTCAACATGTCTTACAAAATGCGGTTTTAAACCGGGGTGTTTTTCAATACGCAGTCATTCAACTTTCAGTAAGATCCGGCTACACGCTTCATCTTACTTGCACAAACTAATTGTGCAAACAGATCATATTGCCGGTTACACGTTCTATCAAATTTAAACCGTTTGCACAAACTTTTTGTACGAGTACCTAAGAAGGAGCGTGCGTGACCTTACGAGATCGTATAAAAAGACACGGGCTTTGATTTAATTACCTCTTATTGTGCATCAATACAAAAATATAAATATTAAATCGGATAGAAGACATTTAAACTCTACATGAATTCAAGTCAGTAGAAAATTTCGAATGAAAACTGAAGAGCTTGAAGACCCATCGTTGGGTGGAAACTGGCATTTCATTGTCCGTTTGCTGACGTTTACAGGTTGACAGGAACATGATAAATGTCATTCGAATTACCTTCGTATAAGATTACCTTATTTTCCTCAATCTTGTAGACACGATGGATAAACGTTTCCCTCACGCGAACACACATGTTATGTAATATAAGAACTAAATCTTATCTGCAGGGCCCGGTAGTTAGTTATGTCATATAATTAAAACTACGTGTTTTATTTACTTCTTAATTAATTCATGTATCTCGGTAATCAAATGTATCTACAATCTACTGATGAAATTATTTAACATAATAAAATTAAACTACTTTTGATGATGGTAATAAAATAGGTAATGTTATATAAGATCAAATTAACATTTCAAATACAATTTTAGTTACAACAAAATCAGATTATAAATAAATGCTTTTTTAACATTCAAACACTCTTAATTTCTCTCAACTCTCACCTATTATTTTAACATAATAATTATTATGATAATCGTTGTTATAAACGAATTGCTCTCACTAAAGAATTTGTACAATTATATATTTATGTTATTTAATATTTGAATTACAATTGCAATAATTTAATGATCCATTTATAATTAGGTATGTACGTGCTATAAGTTTGTAAATAAGTTTCACATACTTGTAAAATCATATATAATAATAATATTTTGTACACTTAGGATTAAACTTACACTAGATTAGTAAATAAATCAATGTATTTTCTTATTAAATAAAGAAATAAAAAAAAAAACTCTTAATTTCTATAGTGGTGGAAAATTCTTTGACCTTTTATCAGTTGAGTAGATGGCACGATCGATTGAAGTGCAGTTGATAATATTGCCGTTCTATCAACATTTCAACCTGACCTTTCTAATAAACTTTATAAACTGTTTACGTACTTCGTGAACTTTAGATATCAGTTGCAAATAGATGTTCATCCAATCAATAAAAATACGATAACTATTTTTGTAGTGCACTATTTTTACTTGCAGTGCTTGTTATGAATGTAAGTATTACATAGTGTTGTGTTTTTGTACTCCTTCAGAAACTATTAAAAACATTTTAGTCTGTAAATTTTTAATCACAGTCCCGCGATTAAATAGGTTTTAATGGTAAACAACGGGTATCCACTACAAAGGACTACGAAGCAGAATGGGTGTAAATAGCGTATGATTGCAATAGTTTTACTCTGTAGTGAGTATGTACCTATTTAATTATTATTTTGTAGTTGTAAATCTGGCGCATAATAATATCTCAATTTGATCAAAAAGTTGTTCTATAGTTTGATAAAGCAATATCGTTATACCTTTTATTTTCTTTTCCTGTTATTGTATTGATTTTTAGTTACATTTAAATCCGTTCTCTACATTGTACTGAACCATAACTTACTAGTAATAGTTTCAGGGATAAAAGAAGGAAACCTTAATAAAAATGATAATCAGCTTGTCCAGATGTCGGGTTCAACAGCGATTTTCATGTATTTTAATGTTCTTTTTTATCAGTAATATTAAAAAAAAATATTTAATTATTTAATATGTCCAATACAAATAAAGTCAAATAACGATAGTCCGAAGTAGAGTAGTAGCCAGCGTTGTAATAATACGGCAAATCCAATTAATAATTGCACCACAATAGTAATACTGTGCTGCAAATATTAATTGCTGCTATGCTAGTTTTATTAATACACACCCCCATATCATCACGCCTTTATAGCATAGGGCACAAACATTAATTTATAGGAAGCCATGTGCTACGCTTTTTA
This sequence comes from Hypena proboscidalis, assembly GCA_905147285.1. Taxonomy (NCBI): domain Eukaryota; kingdom Metazoa; phylum Arthropoda; class Insecta; order Lepidoptera; family Erebidae; genus Hypena; species Hypena proboscidalis. The sequence continues at coordinate 15,703,584 of LR990131.1, forward strand.
CCGACTCAAGCTACTCTTTGCTACTTCAACATTCATCTCGCCGGTCTCATGTATTCCGTTCATTGTCCTTTCAGAAGGACAACTACGTAGATCTTTTATTCATAAAATAAACATTATTATAGCTCGGATAATGTACTGCTAAATTTCAAGACGTACTGTCTCCTCAAGGATTTGTTTCTTGTCCAATGTTATTTTAGAGAAACATCTTCTAGTTCAATCTTCTTAAGGTAATATAAATTATTGTTTTTATTTATGTAGTATTTTATGTGTATAGAGAGAATAAGAACTAATATAATTTGATAGTGTAAGTACCTACTCATTGCGCCTCTGGAATATGACATAACACATGCCATTGCCATCGACACAATGAAGAAGAAGTACCTACTTCAAGATTACTTAAATATAATAAATATCAAACAACGTCATCTAGTCTCAAACTAGGCAGAGCTTGTACTATGGGTATTAGAATAACTGATACTATTACATACATACTTATTATACATAGAAAGAGCCAGACCAAGACAATTCCTATGTTCATGCACACAAAGATTTGTCTTAAGCGGGAAGCGAACCCACGACCCCGGCGTAGCGGCCAGTTGCACTACCGACTCCGCTATCCGGTCGTTAAAATAAATTTATATACAACATGGTTTATCCTATCCATTATCTACATAGATTATTATAATATCCACCCGCTTGCATTTCACGATCACTTCTGAGCCTGTCTTTATGTAAAAATATTTTTCTAAACTGGTTTACGAGGTTAATGCAATACAAAGCAATAAAATATAGCTTGAATAGAAGCCAGCCCATCTCTTGCCATCCACCGCTAATCTCGCCGAGTAAATTGCACTTTTCAATTAACAAACGTCACGGACAATTTTTCTTTTTCTGCAGAATACGTTTCCAGTGAAAAAGGAAAATGCTGTATCACGTATTTTTTCATTGTTTAGAATATCAGAGATGCTTCTGTATTGTTTTAAATAGAACGACATACGCATCTATTCTAAACCGCATGGAACTCAGTGAATAAGCAATGTTTCTTGTTTAAAATTAAATCTAAAGATGCATATCTTAAAATTTTATTTTAAACATTTATATTGCATACCTTTGTATTGATCAGTTAAGTTTATCATAATAATATATAAACGTTATTATAATTATATTTATTTTTCTTTTCTCATTTTTTACATATTTAAATATAAATTATAAAAGCAAAGTACATTTAAAACATACAAAAAAAAAAATAGTACCCCACCGACATCGCATGCAGGGACCAAGCTACCGGTGATTAGGGCTCCAGAGAGAGGAACCTGCTCACAATGCGTGCTGTGTCGAGTGGCATCGCCTTCTGTATCAGACCCTTGATCCAGCCACCCAACGCGAGTCTTTTAAGATGTTTGTTGAGACTCTTTGCTATCAGTCCGTTTACGGATACGATTATCGGTACAATAATAGCCGAGTCAATAATAAATACAATAATAATTATTATCATTATCATAACTACATTCAAAACATTTTTGCAACGAGCAAGCAAATGGCCAGTGACGTCGCGACGTCATTGGCGCTATTAGCTTACAATAGGGTTGAAACCATCAGAGCTGCTCACGACTCGGTTGCTAATTATTAGTTGATCTAAAACTATGCAATTCGCTGGTTGCTGGATTTTTTGAGCAAAAACATAACAACGCAGCCGAGTACAGCTTCGTCGGACGGAGCCTTGAGATCGCATCACAGAGTTGCGTTTGCGTCAAGTTGCCGATTATATTATTAGTCGTGTCGATATAAAATCATTTCACACTTTTTCTCTTTATAAGCATCAAATAAAAAAATACAGGGCGGCGATTAACACCATTGCGAGTTACAAACTTACGCTCACAAAGTAGGATTTAGTATGCAACTATGCTATAAACTTCTATCTATATTGCATATACCGTAACAAGCTAACAAAATATGGTAGCAGATGCCTCACTGCGTAAAAGTTTGAGGCGGGCATTTTAAAACAGATAATACTTTTATGAACGCCAGAGAAGTTGTACGGATGAAATTTTCAGGGTATTTCAACAAAAGCTAAGCGGTTTATATAATAAAATAAATAAATAAATAAATATTTCACGATTACACTCAACGCCATCTAGTCCCAAACTTAGCAGAGCTTGTACTATAAGTACTAGAATTACTGATACTAATACATATATAATTTTCTTTTGTAAATACATACTTATTATAAATAGAAACACCCAGACCAAGACAAACCTCGATGTTCATGCACACGAAGATTTGTTTTGAGCGGGAATCGAACCCGCGATCTCGGCGTCGCAGGCAGGTGCGCTACCCACAATAATAATATATAATAAAGCTTATATAGTTACAATTGTTGAGTAATATTCTTTTCTAAGATTTACAAGCACCCAAAAAATTTACTTAATGTTAACAATCACACGTTTTATCTCTACGTTTGAAAAATCTTAATTTCATACATCATTAAAATTTGTCATAGTAGTTACACCTCCTTCTTTTATGCTCTTTTTGTCCCACCAGCTGCCCCTTACACGACCTGAGGAGTGCCACCGATAATGCCGTTCTTGTGGCAAATTTCTGGTTAAATAAAATTTTATTATTATGTATTTCCATGTGTTTTCCATTGGCACGCAAAGAAGAATAAGTAATAAATATGGAGAATTCAGACCTTAAACCGAAATGGTCGTCGAATCATGACGCTGGTTGAACACTAGTGTGGTTGAAAACTAGTGTGTTACAAACACTAGTGTTCAACCAGCGTCATGATTCGACGACCATTTCGGTTTAAGGTCTGAAACCTCCATATTTATTATAAACATTAACTATGCACTGAAAAATACATAAAATAATATAACAATACAAATACAAGTTAGTATAATAAGATACAAAATATCTCCGTATTAATATAAGTATACTATGATTTATGGAGTTGCTTTATGCAGCTATTTAATTATTGATAACGGTATGTAAACCTTTATTGTTTCAAATAGCCTGAATGTGAAACTATTTGTTCACAAAACAATCAAATGTATAATTAATTAAACGAATAGGTCCTGTTTTAAATCATCGCTATCTTATCTTCTTCTTCGTCGTGTCGATGGTTGAGTCAAATTTTATTTTGACTTGCCATCGTGGTGAAAGGATTAGCCAATTCACTTTGCAGTACTCGTGAATTGCCCAGGGTGCGCCGGACGTAGGGAATCGTTGTGTACGTCACTCGGGGAGGCTCCTTTCATGCACCCCATATCTTATCAATACATTGCGGTTGTCACTGGTATACAACATTCACCTGTAAAAGCGTAAAATTACTGTGCAAGTAGATATTTAATATGAATGTTGGGCAAATAATACTTTATTTTGTTTTTTTTTTGTTCTTTATTTAATTTAGATTTTATTATTTATTTAATCTAGAAGAAAAACATTAGTAACGGCAGTATTTTCAGGCGCTCTTTGTTTCATTGAAGTTTATACATAATTTATTCAGCAGATGAAATTCTTCTAGCTTGACGGATGCGTAGAACTGTGAATGTTTGCTTGCCCGAACGTCAGGATGTTTGTGATTGATAAAATAGACATAAACAGGATGCCTAAAGTACTCAGAAGTGTGTGGTAGATGTGTATACCCACAGTTCACCTGGTATGTTTACTCCATATGACAAGGGATGAGCCGAAAAATAAAAAATCGAAAAATCTTATTTGACTGACCCGGGCATCGAACCAGGTACCTCATGGTGAGAGGTCGTATATACTAACCACTGTAGACCTACTATTGTAAATCCTTCACTCAAAAGCTCCGATAACTTATTTTGTTGTAAAATAATCAGATATTAAAAGTACAAAAAATATAATTAAATTCCATCACGACTGTGTCCTTTATATATAATTTTACTTCTTTGCAGTCTTTTTATGGCAGTAAATAAAATATGTTGATCTTACTTTACATGAGACGGTGGGTCTCGCTCAACATAAGACGGTTGAGAAACAGCTTCATTCGAGGTCAGGCCAGGGTTTGGCTTCCGCTTTCAGTAATCCAATTTCTACGCGACTGGCTCTAGGAAAATATTTTGTCTTAAGTTTTGTGTTTTTACTACCTTCCGCCTGTGGTTAAGCCTGATATAATTTATATTATGTTGTAATTATGTAACGAAGGACGGCCTGATTGACATCTGTAGAGCGTGCTACCGACCGGGCGAATCCAACAGGCATATATTATTGTTTCATCCCTCAGACGTATTGTATCGTCTATCATACGTCGTTCCAGGATGTTCTCGTCTTGCTTACGGCAATTCGAGTGTTTACAGATAACATCACGCCTTTGTTACCTAGAAGGGCGTGATAGATGTGAATAACACCCACACTTCAGCTGGTATGTTTACTCCATATGACAAGGGTTGAAACCAAAAAAAATAAAGATCCGAAAAATCTTATTTGTCTGACCCGGGCATCGAACCCGGTACCTCATGGTGAGAGGTCGTATATGCTAACAAATATAGACCTACTATTGTTAATCCTTCACTCAAAATCTCACAGTATCTAACTAATCAGATTATCTCAAAAAGCTTATTACTGTAATTTAGACTACATAAATGATAATAGTATTTGGAAATAAACTGCTCCTTTTATATGACTTTCAATATGTATGATAATTGTTATATTTTATTCATTTCATTTGAAAAGATGGTGCACATGAGTTTCTCACCAGCTCTTCTCATAATGCAATACCCCACGGAGCTGGTACTTAGTTTGATTTTAATCTGATTCTAAACAGTTGGATTGAAATTAATCTAAGCCCCTGTTATTCAAATCATTGTAATTATTATAATTTAGTTTTACTTATAATTTATGTTTATATCATTTGTTTGTAATATTTTGACGTGTTCAAGCGCCTCCTGGGGCCTATGAAAATAAATGTTTTGAATTTGAACTTGAACTTATTTTGTTGAAAAACAATCAGATATTAAAGTACAAAAAATATAATTAAATTCCATCACGACTGTGTCCTTTATCTATAATTTTACTTGCAGTATACTTTTTATGGCAGTAAATAAAATATGTTGATCTTGCTTTACATGAGACGGCAAGCGTCTCGCTCAACATAAGACGGCTGAGAAACAACTTCATTCGAGGTCAGACCAGGGTTTGGCTTCCGCTTTCAGTAATCCAATTTCTACGCGACTGGCTCTAGGAAGATATTTTCGTCTTTAGTTTCGTTTGCACTACCTTCTGCCTGTGGTTAAGCCTGATTAATATATATTTATATTATGTTGTAATTATGTAACGAGGGACGGCCTGATTGACATCTGTAGAGCGTGCTACCGACCAGGTGAATCCCTCAGGCATATAATATAGTTTCATATCTAAGACGTATAGTTTCGTCTGTCACACGTCGTTCCAGGATGTACTCGACTTGCTGACGGCAATTCGAGTGTTTACAGATATCATCACGCCTATATTACCTAGAAGGGTGTGATAGATGTGTATAACACCCACACTTCAGCTGGTATGTTTACTCCATAATGACGAGAGTGAGCCGAAAAAAAAAAATCTGGAATAACTCATTTGATCGACCTGGGGATCGAACCTGGGACCTCACGGTGAGAGATCGTCCTAACCAATATAGGCCTACTATTGTAACTCCTCCACTGAAAAAGTCACAGTTACTTGTTTTGTTGCTAAAACGATCTAATCAAAGTACAAAAAATATAATTAAATTCCATCACGACTGTGTCCTTTATCTATAATTTTACTTGCAGTATACTTTTTATGGCAGTAAATAAAATATGTTGATCTTGCTTTACATGAGACGGCGGGTCTCGCTCAATGTAAGACGGCTGAGAAACAACTTCATTCGAGGTCAGGCCAGGGTTTAGCTTCCGCTTTCAGTAATCCAATTTCTACGCGACTGGCTATAGGAAGATATTTTCGTCTTTAGTTTTGTTTGCACTACCTTCTGCTCGTGGTTATGTCCGCATTTAAATTAATAGATACTGTTTCTACTCAATAAATATATATAGGAGGAATACTATGACGCCTAATTTAATGTAAATATTTGCCTTTTTATTTTTACCGATGTATATATTTTCAATTTATTTAATGTAACTTTATATTTCTTGAGTGTTTCTACTCAATAAAAGAATATTTAAAATGACATTATTTTTATTCTTCTTTCGTATCGATGACTGCAGTCATATGCTCATGGTGTTGACTTGCCATCGTGGTGAAAGGATTCGCCAGTCTGCTTGGTGGAAATTAGCAGACTGCCCAGGGTGCGCCGGACGTAGGGGTTGATTGTGTACGTCGCTCGGGGAGGCTCCTTTCGTGCATTTTTATTGTGTTAATGTAAGTATTATGCATGCTTTTTTATTTTTTATTTTTTTTCATTATTTACATAGGTAAATTAACATTTTAATTTTAATTAAATTAGTTAATTTTAATTCGGATTATTTGTAATAATATATGACTGTGAAATTTATAATATTTAATTTAATGTTTAATTTAATTTAGTTTTAGACATAGATTACGATTATTTGTATCGTATTTTCAACACAATGTAATATTGTTTATGAAATAAATGAAATGAAATGAAATGATATTAGTTTGTAAATATATCACTTCAATATGTCAAGAGATTTCCTACTTAAGATAGGTACAAATAGATGAACGAAACGTTACGTAATGACGTAATATACAGTTGAATTTGGGTAGCTAGTTGGTTAAAGTGACTGCCCGGTTTGCAGAAGGTCGTAGGTTCAAATCAATTGAGTGCACGGTTGGCGTAGCGGTTAAAGCGGTCGCCTCGCAGCTTTCAACTACGCTGGTGTTTTTTTTTCTTTTTTTTTAAATTTTTACATTAGATAGAACGCCAGAAGCAATTACACTATCCAATGGTCCCAATGACAAGGCCAATACACTCATTCACTCACACAAGCACACCCAGTCTCAGAACAAATATTTGCAAATTACACAAAGATTTGTCCCATGTGGGGATCGAGCCCACAACACCAGCGCAGTGGAAAGCGGCGAGGCGACCGCTTAAACCACTACACCACACGTGCAGACAAGTCATGCTGTGGGTTCGATCCCCACATGGGACAAATCTTTGTGTGATTCGCAAAGATTTGTTCAGACTCTGGGTGTGCTTTGTGTGTGTGAAATTGTGTGTGAAATGTATGTTTGTGAACACCCCCGCGACACAGGAGTTATTCCTAGTGCGGAAGTCGTTATTTAATACGAGATACGAGCCTGCCGGTCCCATATTTTTCAACAGTTTCTTAGTAGAGACAAGTTTGTAAATATATTACTTGAAGAATGTCAAGAGTTATCCTACTTATGAAAGGTACAAATGGATGAACGTGACGTCACGTAATGACGTAACATACAGTTGAGAAATTTAGGGTCTTGGCTTTCTTTAGCTTAGTGGTTAAAGCAGCTGCCCGATGTCGCAGGTTCAAATCCTGCCGGTACTAATTTTTTTTCAACTGTACTTTAGTATTAATGTCAACTTTTTTATCAGTGTAAGAATTTAAAGGATCGGTGAGATGGAATTAAAAACCATCCTCTACATTATTACCACTTTATCAAGTTTAAAATGATCGAAGACGATGAAGACATGTTAAACATTAGTAATCTTATTATAGTAAATATACATACTGACGACTGGATGGCGGAGTGGGTAGTGTACCTGCTTGCGACGCCGAGGTCGTGGGTTCGATTCCCACTTAAGACAAATCTTTGTGTGCATGAACATGGGGGTTTGTCTTAGTCTGGGTGTTTCTATGTATAATAAGTATGTATTTGCAAAAGAAAAGTAGGTATATATGTATTAGTATCAGTTATTCTAATACCCATAGTACAAGCTCTGCTTAATTTGGGACTAGATGGCGTTGTGTGTGAGTTGTGCAATATTTATTTACTATACATACATACATAACATCACGCCTATATACCCATAATGGTGTGGCAGAGGTGTACAACACCCATACTTCACCTGTTATGTTTAGGTCCCATGGGATAGGGAGTGAGCCTATCGCCATCCACCGGCCACAATTCCAACTCCATGCTGCTATCCTAACGGAAAGTTCACAAATAACACTTTGCCCGACCCGGGAATCGAAACCGAGACCTCGCGATCAGAGGCGGATACGCTAACCACTAGACTATCGGGGCAGTATTTTAGTAAAGTAATTAATATAAGTTCCTGTCTTTATATTATCCAAGAAACATTACACAAAGGATAATCAAAGAAAGCGAAAGTTAAGACTTAAAATGATGTTGGATATTGTTGATAATATTGTTTGCAAGCAAACAAAGCTAAAGCGGAAATTATTTCGACCCGGAAGGGGAAAGGGGGAGAGGAGAAGAGGAAGGATTTAAATTTTGAAACGAAGGATTTGTCGGTGCAATTGCAGACAAAGTTATTCAGACGAATTTAAATCAAATAAAAAATCATTTATTTCCATGGGCCCCAAGGGGCGCTTGGACACGTCAAAACAAACATCAAAATACACAAAATATAAAATTAAAATAAAACTTTGCTAATTAAATTATAATACTTTGCAATAAAATTATTCGGGCAATTCGCGAGTTCTTAAAAGCGAATTGGCTAATCCTTTCACCACGATGGCAAGTCAAAACTTACTGACTGTCCAAAATGCCCTAACACCTGCACACAGTGGCCACTTATTGGGCCAATAAAATTTGACTCAGCCATGGACACGACGAAGAAAAAGAATAAAATTATTTTACACCGGAGCTTAGATTGACTTTAATTCAACCTAGAAATTTGAATTAAAATCAATCCAAGTACCAGCTCCGATGGGTATTGCATCATGAGAAGAGCTGGTGAAAAACTGTGCACCATTTTTTCAAATAATTAATACAATATTCGTTTGTTTTTTTGACAATAATGTGTAAGTTATAGCAACCAAAACCACATTATGGCTAAAGATCGTTATGGAGAGATAATACCTGATATATATATATAATGTTATAATTATATAACGAGGGACGGTCTGATTGACATCTGGTAGAGCGTGCTACCGACCAGGTGAATCCCTCAGGCATATTATTATTGTTTCATCCCTCAGGCGTATAGTTTCGTCTGTCATACGTTGTTCCAGGATGTTCTCGTGTTGCTTACGGCGATTTGAGTATTTATACATAACATCACGCCTATATTACCCAAAAGGATGCAGCAGAGGTGTTCAACACCCACATTTTCATCTGTTATGTTTAGGTCCTATGGAATAGGGAGTGAGTCTATCGCCATCCACTGGGCCCAATTCCAACTCCGTGCTGCTATTGTGAATTTCTTAACGGAAAGTTCACAAATAACACTTTGTCCGCATTGTTGCGCATAGGCTAACCACTAGACCATCGAGGCAGTTTTGAGTTGGATTTAAGTATTTGTATTTGCATAACCGTATATGGTCAACAGAATTAGTCTCTTTTTTATTAAAACTGACGTGAGTTTGTTACATTGAAATACGGGTGTTACTCACGTAATGTTGGTTACTCACGTAAGAGAGTGCGATACGTCGCGCCTGAGTCGCAGCCAGTCTTGCGACTCAGGCGCGACGTATCGCACTCTCTTGATAATGCCTAGACGTATAGGCGAAACCGCGGTCGACTAAATAGACCAACATTATGTGAGTAACACCCGTATTTCATAATTTGAATAGAATTAGTCTCATAAATATTATTGATATTGCTATCCCATATGACAAGAATCACATTTTTTTTGTTAGCCTGTACTGTCCCACTGCTGGCCAAGGGTCTCTACCAAACGTTTCCAGTCCTCTCTATCTCCTGCAGTTTCTCAACAGTTAAAAATTAAAGCAGAAAAAAATAAATAATGTAAATACTTGAGGAATACGTCGTTACAAGTCAACCTGTCCACTTGTCTTTGCTACTGAAACATCGTGAAACCACAACGGAAGTTAGCGACTTAAACTACATAAGCTGAGGTACGCAAACTTCAGTGCAGTGGAACGAAATTTAACAAAACTAATAAGTAATGGTTTCGTAAATTCTAGTTGGTACGAAGTTCGCCGATTCTGTATTTAGAGTACATATTGGTAAGTGAAGAAACATTACTACCTTAGTGCCTAAGGTTCGCGAATGCGTCTATCTCCGCAAAGCCTCGGGTTTAATTAGTCGGACTAAAAATCTCAATAGCAGCACAAAGTTAGGTTTATTTCCGGTGAATAGCGATAGGTCACCCCCATAACGAGTGAGTGCACGGTTGGCGTAGTGGTTAAAGCGGTTGCCTCGCCGCTTTCAACTGCGCTGGTGTTGTGGGTTCGATCCCCCACATAGGACAAATCTTTATGTGATTCGCAAAGATTTGTTTGACTCTGGGTGTGTTCTGTGTGTGTGAAATGTATGTTTGTGAACACCCCTGCGACACAGGAGTTATTCCTAGTGCAGGCGTCGTTTAAAAAAAAAAATAATAATAACAAGGGACCGAAATATAACAGGTAAAATGTGTACTTAAGAAACAGTTGAAAAATTATGGGTCCGGCAGGATCACGATATGAAGTAACATACAGTTGAGAAATTTAGGGTCCTGACAAGAGGCGATCGTAGCTGGTTGGTTAAAGCGACTGCCCGGTGTGCAGAAGGTCGCTGGTTCAAATCCTGCCGGTCCCATAATTTTTTAGTTAGTTCTTCTTCGTCGTGTCGATGGCTGAGTCAAATTTTATTAGTCCAATAAGTGGCCACTGTTATGGCGCTCTCGTCGGCGTTCATGAGCGCCTCTCTTGTGCAGGTGGTAGGGCATTTTGGACAGTCAGTAAGGTGGTCAAGGTTTTGACTTGCCATCGTTGTGAAAGGATTAGCCAACTCGCCTTCAAGAGCTCGCGAATTGCCCAGGGTGCGCCGGACGTAGGGAATTGTTGTGTACGTCACTCGGGGAGGCTCCTTACATGCACCCCAAGAGTTTTTGTAGTTTTAGTTAGTATAATATGCTAAACATAGCTGAATGCTATAAAAATAATCAATTAGAAGTTGAAGTGTGGGTGTTATAACACCTCTGCCACACCCTTTTGAGTACTATGGGCGTGATTATATTATGTGCCGCAACATTACCCAGTGTATAAACCACGTATAGCCCACCAGTATTATTCTAACAATAGTTACGATAACAAACAAAGGATAAGCCTCGTAATATGGTTTTGAGTTCGGCTCAACTAGGACGAAATGTACCCGCTCAAAGCCCGCCTAGTCGCGGATTTCATCGTGTGTCGCGAACGTGGCCCGAATTCCTTACAATAGCCTGGCTCTGTTTGTGCTTATTATACGAGCATTAGAATTGAACCCGGATTGTTCGTGTATTGGTGTAAACACAACGGTGCCTACGATAAGAGTTAAAGCTTATGTTACAATCTCACAATGTTTTGTTGGTAACATAATATAAGAAGGAAGGAAGGGTGTAGCAGCGGTATGCAACACTCACAGTTAACCTGTTATGTTTTGGTGGTGTCAGTATCAAACCTAAACATACCGCAACATAGAATTACTACAAAGAAAAAGGTTTTTTTAAAGATTATTTTTTTTTTATTTCTCTTACACAAAATGTGTTCAGGGAAGTACAATAACGATATAAATAAAAAAATACATAGTTACAAAACTCCTTTGTGAGGGACTGGTTTCTGCAGTAGGTAGACCTGTGTCACAGATTACCAGGCTCCCACCCCTTATACAAAGTACTGTATGAATCAAAGTTTTAAAATATTATCATGCTAATGAAAATACATGATGATAGTAAATTGTGAATTGGTTATGTTCATGTATTGTGTCTAAGTGTGTGTATGAATGAAACAATGTAACTTGTAAAATATTATATGCAGTGTATGTAAATTGTGAATGCTTTTTGTTTTTTTTTTGTGATAATATGGTTAGTTAAATTATGAACGACTTGCACATACTATCGAATTCCATGCGGATAGTCGTGGAAGAAGAAATTAGGATGCGATGCGTTGGTCGGACCAAATACGCACCACACTTTTCTCCACTGTATACGATGCACTCCGACTGGCTGAAAATAGATTAAGATGGCGTAAAATTCTGGGATAAAGACTTATGGAAAGGAGGAGGTCATGAAATGAGGAATATGACTAATAGAGGTCGGAGAAATCGTCGGATAGCTAGCCGCAGTATACAGCTACATAAAAATTTGATGCCATTTTAACTGACCAAAAAAACTGATGAGGAGGTTCCCGAATGTGTTTTTTTTCATGATTTTCACATTTATATTATTTTTTCACTTTCATAATATGTACAAATTTATTGGTGGCCAAATTGGTACAAGCTCTGGGTACGTACAACCTAGTGTGTGTTCGTTCCCACTAGAATCATTATTTTTCAACCGTAATAATGAAAAAATAATATTGTTTGACATTTTAAAGTATTATGTTTTAAAAAAAAGATATTGTTATTCTATGAGTGAGTGCGAAAGGCTCACCCCCTATCCCATGGGACCTAAACATAACAGGTGAAGTGTGGGTGTTGTACACCTCTGCCAAACCCTTCTGGGTGATATAAGTGTGATGTTATAATATATATTCTGTGAGTTTACTAATATATTTTCGCAAGTGTAAGCATGGGTAATATTACTATGGATAAAATATAAATGGCCACAGTGAAAGGTTAAAGTGTTGGTAAGTGCTCACTGAATTTACAAAGGGTACTCAAAAGGCCGGGTTTCAGTTACCAAACCCTTGCTAACTATGCTTAAAATTCTATTATGAATAGCTATTTTAACTTCAAAATATTGTAAAATATCAACATTATATTATGTTAAACAATGAACAGTTTTGTAAATGCACTATTTTGATTTCATTAGAAACTCGCGCTTTAGGTTGACTGCACACTTGAAAATTGTGACGAAAAATATAAATGAACTGCCTCGTTAGTCTAGTGGTTAGCGTTTGCGCCACTCACCGCGAGATCTCGGGTTCGATTTCCGGGTCGGCCATAGTGTTATTTGTAAACTTTCCGTCAGGATATTCTCAATAGCAGCATGGAGTTAGAATTGTCCCCGGCAGATGGCGATAGGCTCACCTCCTATCCCATGGGACCTAAACATCTACCACATCCTTCTGGGTAATATAGACATGATGTTATGTTATGTTATGTTATGAAAATATAAAAGAAATGCGTTTTATCAAAAGTACCGGGAGTAGCCTCTAAAAAGTATTGAATATAACCATAGAAATCTTAATAACAAGGCAATAGAAATGTCAAAGACGCGTGACCTTGTCGCCGCGCATGTGTCTAGTCGAACACAAGTGCGAGTTGAGGAATTGTCGTCTTAATGTCATCGCAAAAAGAATAATTTTGTTTGCAGGAATACAAAATGTATGTGTAAGTGGTATTTGAAAAACGGCGACATGCGTCCCAGTGTTAAAAGATAGTCGATAGCATTTCTATTGACTAGTTATTAAGATTTCTATGAATATAACATATTGATTCCACGGGCTAATCTTTACGTTTAGATATTAAAGTTATTACCTATACCTAGCCCTGGTCAGGTACTACGTATAGCGAAGTTAAATTATCACTTCTTCTTTCGTGTCAATGGCTTTTTATGTAACACAGTTTTCGCCCAAAAAGCAGTAACGTCCACTTCTTATTTAGTTACGTGCATTGGATCTTGACGTGTACACGTGGCAGGAGACCACGGGCATGATAGCAGGTGAGCCGAATTATGTGTACACTCACGATTGATGTTATTGGTTGGTGTTAATCTCCACTTAAACAGGTTCTCCCTGCAGCGGTCAACTTAAATTAGAAAAAAATAAAAGTTAAATCATTTAAAGCGAGGCCTACGGCAATAATGTCTCTTGTAGCTCTACTTCTATAAAAATACTTTCAGCTACTACTACGAGTAACGTAATTCTCTCTACCATCGTCGCGTGGTGTAACATTGGCTACCAGGGCAATTAATCAGACCGACACTTTCTCGAACAAGGATTATAGTAAATGGCCCGGATTAGTCGGCCCCACGTTTTTGCTTCTCCTACGGCAAGATTTTTAACACGCGATTTATTGAGGATCGCCTCCGGATATACGAGTAAGCGGACAAAGTAATCTCAGAATAATCAAAAAGTTAATGGGAAATAATTATATTAATGTTACTTTACTTGAATATAATATAAGGCAAACAGAGAAAGGAAGAACAATGTTTCAACTAACCTAAAAGTAAATGTCTTAAAAGCTAAAGTAATTAACAATTTACAAACCTAATCTCTCTCTTTACTCTTAAAGTTGGTATCAAAACCATTATTTTGACTCCAGCTTTGTGCAGATGACGTGATAAGCTAAATAATTCCTGATAATGCACGAAGGAGCCGTTATATTTATAACATTTACTATGAAACTGTTTACTTTGCGGTAGCAATTATTGATGGTAAATGGCAATAACCTGCGCCGTGACTCTGTAAGGAAAACTGCTGGTTTCGAAAATGCTGTGTATCCTTATTTTCATATGAATACGGTCAATATTTGATTGACAGAAATTCGAATTCGTGTTATTCCATTTAGGATACACGCATGCCGATTTGTAGACAAAGGTAGTATATAATCTCTATTAGGCTTGGACCTATCGTAAACCACTGCTGATTGGTTTCCACCGCAAGCAAATACAGTACAGCCGATCAACCGCGTATTTCAAGATTAGTTGCCATTGAACTTTCACCTCTCTGGGGAATTACCTATTAGATACCTAGTCTTAGGTTGAAATCTTTACAACGAACTTAGCTGAGAATTCACTCAGACTTATCTAGACAAACAAAGGCTAAGAAGTCTGAAGTCAGATTATACAAAGAATTAAATTCTCGGTATCTGGTAATACCTGGCTTTTAATGGTTAATATTTTACAAAACCATAACTAAAGCTGATCATTTAATTTATATTTTTGACCAGTTAATATAAGTGGAAGATGATTAATTTCTTACATAATGTTCACTGTTTGCTTATATAGTTTAGGCTAACACAGTTTAAGCTATCGAAAGGCCACAGAAAACGCAATTACCGTAGCTACGTACTGGGCGGTTGTATAAAACTTTGACCATTGAAACGAAAAGAAGAAGAAGAAGCTATCGAAAGGGTTACACCGCTTTTTACGAAATTTGTCTAGTGTACTTAATTGATAGGCCCGCGAATAGGTCGTAAGCTATTTGGTATCGACGTACAAGCAGTGCCGTGGGCGTCAGTTAGTATCACTAGTTAGCTAAAAGTTAGTTCGTATAATGATAAACTTATGTCATCTATCATCAGACAAGCCCAAATAAAACCCAAGATCAAATAATACGTCAAATATAAATTTCATAGCAAACAGTTTTCGAAAAACCACCTCTTATTACTAAGTCTATTGGCAACTAAAGTAATCAGTTTGTTTGATTCAGGCTTTAGTCTTAATAATATAAACAGTGTTAGTTTCAAATATTATATTCTGATAACTTATCATAGGGCTGCTTAAATGAACCATATTTACGCGAGTGCTAGTGGAATACGTACCTCATTATATTCATCGTAGTTCCTGTGTTATTCATAAAAAAACTTCGTAAATAAAATAATATTATATCTTATATTCTCAACCAACTGAAGAAATCAATGAAAATGACAGTGTTATCAGAAGTTATAGGCAATAAGATTACAAACAACATGAAGCCAAAGAGATGTTCAATAGCATGTTGGTGCAGTGCTCAGTGGCGGAAGATTATCTCGGAATTTATTGCTACTATGATGTTAATGTTACTGGGATGTATGACTTGCATCCCCACTGCAGCAAATCAATCAGCTATGTATCCCTCACTTGGATTCGGCATGGTGGTCATGTTTAATATTATAATTTTTGGACACATATCTGGGGCTTTTATGAATCCTGTTGTAACCTTAGCGTCTGTTATTTGGGGCAGCACTGCTATACCCTTGGGTATTGTATATGTAATTGTCCAATGCGCTGGAGCGATAGCTGGCTATGGGTTGCTAGGCGCCTTGTCATCGATTGATTTAGTGGAAAACGCAGTATGTGTCACAAAGCCGCTTGTGAGACAAAGCTTACTTCAATCGATTGGCGTAGAAATGACTGTTACTGGAGCTCTTATTTTCATTAACTGTGCGATGTGGGATCCTTTAAACAAGGACAAACAAGAAAGCGCTTCGATTAAGTTTGGTCTAGCGATTGTTGGACTTTCGCTTGTTGGAGGACCATTGACGGGCGCGAGCATGAATCCGGCGAGAAGTCTGGCACCCGCTGTTTGGACCAATATCTGGCGAGACCAGTGGATCTATTGGGTTGGACCACTCTTGGGGACCCTAATTACAGTTTTTCCTTATAAACTAATGTTTTTACAGAAATAAAAGTTATACCTTCTAAATGTGGTATTCAGTTATTCCTACGCTCCATCTTGTATGTGCAAACAGGTAAGTGTAAATATTATACTTAAATGGAGTAGTGCTACAAACATTAGTTTGGTTTTGTATAAGCCATTGTTAATCAGTATTTACATACATTAATTTTTTCATCATATTTGATTCGCGTTGTTTTTTGCTAAGGCTTATCTACCAGGCGCATTGAGTTTAATTAGAGTACCAAATAAAGCCAATTTATTGTTGAAACTGGTATGATTATGATATTTAAAAGCAAATTCCTAGTATGGGCTTAGTGCGATGTCAAGCAGTACCTAACATATTTCTTAATTTTTCCCTAAAAAAACAACGCTCACAGTAGAAATAACTCCTGTGTCGTAGGGGTTCAACACTACCTTCTCACCTTTAACCTGCCGCCAAATAGTAGTGCTTTCACAACCGTGTTACGGTTATGTCGTGGGATAACGCCCTGAAATTACTGGTACATGAGGCATAACACCAGTCTACAGATCGAGTGACGCATACACAATCTGCTTTTGTGGATTGTGAATGTTCATGGGCTATAGTTACCACTTACCATCAGGTTGACTATACGACATACATACGTCGTATAATAAAAAAAAACCGGCCAAGTGCGAGTTGGACTCGCGCACGTAGGGTTCCGTACCACTATACATCTAATTAAATGTTTTTCTTTATTCTTTATTATATTGGAGTTGAGTTCTTCTTCAGTTCTAAGTATGGGGAACCCCAAAAATTTATAGTTTTTTTTCTATTTTTGTGTGAAAATTTTAATGCGGTTCACCGAATACATCTACTTACCAAGTTTCCACAGTATAGCTCTTTTAGTTACGGAAAAAAGTGGCTGTGACATACGCACGGACAGATGGACAGACATGACGAATCCATAAGGGTTCCGTTTTTTGCCATTTGGCTACGGAACCCCAAAAACATTTTCACAGTACACAAAACAAGAGCTCTTTTAAGATTTAGATAAAATGATCAAAGAGCTTCACCAGACATTTTACAAGATAATCGAGATGAGTTGAGATGGCTTGAGTCTTATTGAACAACAAAGTTCTTGAATAACTGAAACCTGCAGGGCCGGGCCATGACGTCTTAGTGCCGATTTCCTGAATCCATCAAACCCCGCAGAGCTATAGTTTTCAATCTTTTTGACCCCTTTAAACAGTAAATGAGAGAGAGGGTCAAAAAAAAGGATTTGATGCCAGAATCCAATCATCAAAATCATCTAATTCCTTCAAAGAAAAATGCTTATCAGTTATAATACAATAATATACACACCTACAATAACTTATAATAAAATTAAATTTAAATAATAATTATGAATATCAGACTGATGGTCCAAGGCACAGACCTATTTGAAAAATAAAGAATACCACCAAATTTAGAGCTTCTAATCCCGGTATTGTGGTATCCCACCCTACACCCTACTTCCAATGTTGATACACGTTATCGTGTGTTTTACATCAAAACTTTACTGTAACAAAAAAAAAACATTAACTCATTCGTATGAACTTAACAGTCATTATGTTTCACAGTAATTTACTTTCGATATTTCGATTTACCAATATGAGATAAATAGGATTTACTAAACTGGTGATAAATCAATCAATCAACTACTTATTACGTGTGAACATCATGCTTATCTGATATTGGTACATTTCAATAGATAAAAATATCACATCACAGGATTATGAACGTGCGATGACATAAGTGAAATTTTATACAAGTATCCACAAAATAATTATCATGTTTATCTTTTTGTATATCTATATAGCAAGGTTCACACGACACGATACAGATATTAACCACAATTCTATAGAATTTAGTCTATGTTAAATTTATCAATACAATCATATTGTTTTTGGTGCATTGTTGCACAAGCAAAATTGTATATCTTATATATAAAATTCTCGTATCACAATGTTAGTTACCTTACTCCTCCGAAACGGCTAATCTAACATTGACATAATCATCATCATCATCGTCAGCGTCAGTCTATAGCAGTCCACTGCTGGACATAGGCCTCTCCCAAGGTGCGCCAGAGTTCACGGTCTTGACATAATGCGTGCTGCAAATATCGTCACAGAGAATGTATGCATAGCTAAGACAGGACAACGTCTGTCGGGTCAACTTGTAAAAGTATATAATATTATGTTTTCGTTAACCAAGATGTCAACACGTTATCCATAAATCGGAAATCTGATTGATGTCATTTTTTCAAACACGTTGAACTTATTGAGCAGGATATAGCTTCAAATCTTTTGATCAAAAATAATATATATTTCATATTAAATGACAGATATGTTTGTATACTCGTAGCTAACTAAACAGCAATCTTTCTTATCTGCTTAATTTGATAAAAAAATTGTTTTAAAGATTTTCAAAATCTGTGGAGGTACTAATTAATGATAGGCATCTTTTTATTAAGGTATCGGGGCTTATATCAAATACAATATTCTATACAATATACCTGCCCTAAACACTACAGTAAAACACAATTCCGTTGACTATTCGGTACGCCCCTATGACAATAAATAAATAAATACTTACCACACAATTTTCACACAACGTCATCTATTCCTAAACTATGCAGAGCTTGTAAATGAGTATTAGAATAACTGATACTAATACATATATACTTTTCTTTTGTAAATACATACTCATATACATAAAAACACCTAGACCAAACAAACAGGAACCTGTTACACTAGTAGGTTTATAATACAATAAAGATTATTTTGTTTTCATCATCCATCTCAGGCTACTAGAGTCGACGTAGCCCAAGGAGGCCGGCGGAAATGCCGAGGTAGGTATAGAACCATAGAGTGATAACAATGCTAGATGGGGACAGCCAGTACTGCGTCGACTCTAGTGTAATTATAAAAGTCAACATGCGAAAAGCGTACTATCATTGCCAGTTCTCATTTTTATTCGTCCACCACCATCGGATGACGAAGGTTGCATATTAATAGTATTTCGCAACCATAATGGGTAAAGTATCTTTTGTTAGCGAATGTATTGCTGTGAATATTTGAATTAATCTTTTCTTTCCTTATACAGAGTAATTTAAAAAATAATTAATCTCCTTCATCTGCGGTTCTCAAACATTTTTGGAGATCAAACCCTTTTTTAAAAGGCCAAATATTAGATTGTGCTCTAGAAAAAGGGAAAATCATAAGTGTAGCTGCTAAACTAATACGTCATCGCGTCACCATGAAAATTAATTAGTCAGCCACGAGTTTGGATAGGTTAGGTAAGTTAAGTAGGTAGTCAGGGTCATTAAAAACTACTTAACTAGGTACTACACTAAGGTTTAGTTGAATAAAAAAAGCTTAAGTATTTTTAAAATTACCCTGTTTTTTTTCATTATGTTTACGACTGACCTTGGGACAACATTTTTCCTAAAGGCGAATAGAATATCATTGTGCGAATCGTACATGATTACAATATTCTTATATTTATCCTCACTATTTATAATCATGTGATTATAAATAGTTAGGTAATCACTTAATAAATGACATGTTATCGTCTGCAATAATCTTGTACATTACGGGTACAGAAGGTGTATCGGGTGTATATATAAACCAGGGGCGGATCCAGCTTCATAGCAAGGGGGGGGGGGGGGGGCAAAGGTAAAATTGTGACAAACAAACCGAAAATATTTTTTTTCCTCTTAATAATATTAGTTTAGATACATATGATAGTGGCAAAATAACATAGCTTAATCACAAGTGTGACATATTTTATAGTCAATGTTTAGATATACCGTAATATTTTATTACTCACTTTAAGATAAGTAGTAGTTATGCAAGTAATTTAAGGGTATTTACGGATGAAAATGACTGTGTTTGTTGTTTAATACATTGTATAGTGACGTAATAAGGTAAAACATCTAGAAATAGTTTTTAATTCAAGTTACATAAGCAGGAAATGAGTAGCGGGTAAATACGTAGAGAACACGCAGATGTGCAGGTTGAGAAACCAACGTGATCTGCATCTGATGTAAGCGATTCAACAATGTCATCTTGCAAGAAACTTCATTCAAAATACCCATGGCTAGAAATGATGATTTAAATTGGCTATGAAGTCAGTTGACCTCTGGTAACAAATTGCATTTTAACAAAACTCAGGTTGTCGAGAAACTTGTACAAGAATGGTATATTATGCTATTTTGATGGCGGCCAATTGTACCAATTTTCGTAATTGTAATTTTTTTGTACCTATTGCACTATATTGAGTAATTATTAATAACTGGGTCGATTATAAAAGTGACATAAATTAAATAATAAATATAAAAAAATATAATCAATTAACACCTCCGCGACACAGAATAAAACCTTGCGAGGGCGTCGTATTATTCTTTACAAATAAAAAAATCGATCACTTCTCTTACTTGATTTTTTTAATTTTTTCCTATTTTAATAATTTGATTAGCCTTTCTTGTTACTGGCACATTAATGGAGAAATAGGCTATTAGATTAGTGCTTATAAAAAGGTTTGTTTTTGCGGCCGCAAATAAGGCAAGCAAGGTATAAAAAGTTCTCACGGTAGTAAAAACTACCGTGCGAACTTTTTTATTTTAAGCTACTACATAAACAGGTTCCTAAGCATAAATATTCGTATTTGTTTTACTGCTCTTGAGCGTAGTCATTTTAATAATATGCAGTAGGATCGAAATAAATAGCATCATGTAATGCTTAGCAATAGTTCTTTTTATCACGTTTCTAATAAAGCAATCCATGTAAAACGGAATGTGCTTTATACTAATTGAAGCACTAAAAACATCAATAACTCCACGTTTGATGTATTACGGTATGGTTTGAAACAATAAATAATAAAGCGTGGTTTTATAGCACGACTGAAAACAATTGATAACGATTACTGTATCTGCATGAAATACCATTCAATCCAGTGTGCCTGCGTGCGAGATACGTATCAATATTATTAACTCGACCCAAGCGCAAAGCGGACGCGTCCATAAGTGAAATTGTGCGACAAACATTGTGCATCACTGTTTATTACATAATAATATGAGTGTGAACTGAACTATTTTCATTGAAGTAAACACTGTGTTTTTTTCTTCGAAATATTATTTAGAAAATTGTGAATGTAAGTCAAAATGACAGTGCCGGCAGTTCAAGTTATATCCGAAGCTGTAGAAAACAAAATAGGACTCGATGCAAAACCAGCAGCAAGTTCTTTATGGTCATGGTGCGGTGCCTATTGGCGAAAAATCCTTTCGGAATTCGTATCTACGTTGATGCTTCTATTGCTAGGATGCATGGGAAACATCCCGCTAGAAGGTTTTGGAACAAATATATCACCAGCCCTTGGCTTTGGATTAGTAGTCATGTTTAACATCCAAATTTTCGGCCAAATATCTGGAGCATTTATGAATCCTGCAGTGACTTTAGCATCTATGATTTGGGGCAGCACTTCCATTCCCTTGGGTATCATATATATAATCGTTCAATGTGCTGGGGCGATTGCAGGCTACGGGATATTAAATGCGTTAATAGCAATGGATTTCACGGAAGGCGCTATTTGTATCACGAGACCGCTGTCATTCCAAAACCCTCTACAATCAATTGGAGTTGAAATGGCTCTTACTGCTGCTCTTATTCTTATCAATTGTGCCGTTTGGGATCCAGTGAATAAAGATAAACAGGAAAGCGCCCCGATAAAGTTTGGTTTGACAATTATCGGATTGTCAATTGTAGGAGGGCCATTGACCGGTGCTAGTATGAATCCGGCGAGAAGTTTGGCGCCTGCAGTTTGGACGAGCATCTGGGCAGATCAGTGGATATACTGGGTTGGACCAATTCTTGGAACCCTGATTACTATTTTGCCTTATAAGTATATATTCCTACAGAAGAAACAAGACTGATTAAAAACTTATTTGAAAGTATAAAAAGTTCCTAATAGAGACTTGTATCTTAAGCATTCGATGGATATTTTAAAGTTCTTGTGATATTTAAAGGAACATACATATTGTTATATTTGTAGAATGTTGATATATTCCATATAAAATATATTTCTAGTGGCTGCCCGTGACTTTATCCGAGTTTACCAGTTAATCTACATAACCGTAAAGTCCGATTATTTGGCTGTTTAATAAGATTCTTCTGAACTTTAACGTACAGTTGGAAAAATAACCATCTCATGCAGAAACTTATTCAGTGACATTTATTTCAGTCCATTATTTAGTCAACTATTATATAAAAAATGTAAGTATCGTGCTATTGTCGACAATTTATTTATTTTACAAGATAAGATTGTTCTATTAAATTTACTAACAACTTTTTTTAGTATTATATTTTCTTTTAATGTCTTGATAACTTAATAGCTCAATGGTGGTATAAGTGTCACAGGGTTTATTTTTTAAATATACTAAGTACACTGACAAAGGCGGATTGAATATATACTTTTTAAAATATCTGTGCGTCAAAATATTATAATAAAACATTTGTATTAGAAGGGATTTTTGGAGTTCGTTTGATTTTATCAGTTTTGAGTTTGCCCAATATGACGGTAAATTAACTTTATTTACAGTTATCTAGCATCAATTGTATAATTTTCTCATTAATCATTGAAGTATTTTCGACAATGCCGCTTTCAGCAAACATAAAAAATTCATTGTTTTTTTTTTATTTGCATCTACCTAAAGTATTTCCCCTTATTGCGAAACCATAAACCTCATTTCATCAATTGCATTTTACACAATAAGAGATTGACCAATATAATAAAACCATCAGGTGAGATCGTGGTTAAAAGTGTACCTTACTGCCAATAATAATAATAATAGCAGGCCTGTGTCTGATATATGTCACCCTGCTGGGCTCTGGCCTCTTCTCATGAAGAAGGGTTAGGACATAGTTCACCACGCTGGCCAAGTGCGGATTGGTAGACTTCCCACACCCTTGAGCGCTTTTTAGACACTCTCACACTTACTGCCTATTCACCATAAAAAATATATTATCTGTTGATATGATTAAACTTATAAATAAAGCAGTTGGCACTGACACGGAGCAGGTCAATGAGGAAAAAGCGAACATTGAACTCACCACCTCCACTTATAACGTATAAATAACACTCATTAATGCATACTAAACTTGTTTTACTTTTCATCGGCAAAGCTTAGGACCATAGCACACATATGCTACTTTTAGCATCGGTGCAGCGCGACGCTCGGCGATTTTACAACTGTATCGAGAATCGATGCTGTATTGCGTTTTAGAGACTATCTGCGAGAGAACAATCGATAGTGTGTTGCTTGTACAAACCTCATAGGGTTGAAATTTTAATATTATTAAGTGTTTATCTATTTTACATACTTTAATTTAAGTTTTAATTTAAGATAATAATATATTTTGTCTATAAAAGTAGTAAAATCCCCATTTGATTTGTAACTAGAAATACGTTTACTCTTAAACCGCGTTTGATCGATTTATTTATTTATTTATTTATTTTACACTTTATTGTACACCTTGAGTTTACAATTTGAACTTATGTCTAGTGATTACAGTACAATGGGCGGCCTTATCACTAATAGTGATTTCTGCCAGGCAACCTTAGGATGGAAATAGATTTAGTAGAGTCTGGCATTGTTGTTGCGTACAAAAAAGAAATATATATATACAAGATAAAGAATATATATAATATGTATATACATATATTTATAAACATACATAAATACATGAAGTTGAAATAAGATATATAAATGTATATTAACTAAATACATACTGTATAATAATATACTTAACATATTACATAACATTAATATTATCATGAAGACAATTATACACACAAATGAATATTGTGACATATATATAGCAATTTAAATAATTTTGAATAGTAGATACTAAATAGAGAGGAATTAAGGTAAAAACGACTAAGGTAAAGATAAAAAGTGCTCCTTGAATTCGCGATTCTGCATCGCGATTTCGCGACCTGTGCATAGACGCGGAAACGTAAACGCGCATTTTATCGACTATAAGTATCGTGTGTGCATTGGCCCTAAGAGTTTATTACAATGTTATGCAGTCATAATCTAAAACAGTTTTTGCTTAATCTACAACACTAAAACCCATGTCTGTATCGTCCCATTTTATCAATATTGTTGTAAAGATTATCAGTATCTATGATAATGCAATATTAAAGGTTTGCAGACGAAATTTTTGAACGGTGCCAGCCTTTCAAGTTTTATTAGATTTTAGTAGTATCGGTAGCTAGTATCGATCTCAAAAAAATTATGACATAAAGTAGTGTTATAGATCTTTTGGGTAATATAGGCGTTATGATTGTATTGTACTGAGTATTTTCATTTTTTTAAATAATAATAATATTATTATTATATTATAAATAATAATTTCTTTTTTTAACTATTTTGAAATGTGGAATGTATTTCATACAGAATAATAATTCTTTTACCGTGCAAGATACCAATGCCACATTTCAAAATAGTTAAAAAAAATATTTAAGAAGAATTGCTTGACTAAAAGGCTAAAAAGAAACCTTTTGCCCGACCCGTGAATCAAACCCGTGATCTCGCAGTGATAGGTCGCATATGCTGACCACTAGACCTACGACGTAGTAGTATCCAGCTAATCTCTAATATCTTTGGTGGTATCAATAATTTTTTGAGCAAAATTGTTAGTTATAAAACATCAATTTTATTGAATATCAATAGAGTTGACAGCAATTATCTTATTTTTTCATACGTCTTATAATATTAAAGATTAGATCAAGAAAAATGCAGGTAGACAGATAGTTGCTATCTTTAATATTATTATTTGTGGTAACATGAATATATTGTCACTTGATACCGATCAAGTTAAATAACATTCGATACAAAGTAGCAAAAATGTTAAACAAAACTAAACAACATATAATTTTACAAAAATAAAACTGATTTCAATTACGGAAAATGCACCAAAAAGTAAGAAATACATAATTAATATTCAACGTCTCGCCTCATCTGTATAACTTGAAAGAATACAGTAAAATGTCCTACGGCGCACGGTCTTTAATAATTATTCTTTTTGAACTTGTCAAATTGAAATACCGATAAAATTTGACGTCAGATTTACAAGTTGTTTAATGTAAAACCTATGTTTAGTGTTGTTCTATCTGTCATATGTTTCAGCACAAACTAAATAAACCAGTACCTAAAATAAAAATAGAACAGCATTAAGTTAATTAAGTGGAACAATATTGACAAGATAACAACATTTTAAAGCCACGTAAAGGTGGTTTTACGCCGGTGGCGAGGCGCGAAGTGGATGGGCCGAGAGAAAAATGAAATTTGTAAGGCAATATTTTTATCCACGCCCTTTATCTTTGGTGTAAAAGGTCAAGATGGCGGTCTCACTTCACCAAGTGCTGACTCGCAATGTCGCATGGCAGTTGTAATGGCGCAGGTACGCGCCGACCATCGCAAGCCATCGCTATATTTTATAGACCATCAAAGGCTGGCCATTGAGTGACAACACGGTATAACGATGGACCCATCCACGCCATGATTTACCACTGGTGTGAACACATCTCAACAGTCCAAGATCTTCCAGATTCTTTTCGAACGTAGAATTAAGACTCCTTTCCTTGAAGCACTATATCTTGGTGCCGTAAAATGATTCTTATAAATGTAATTTTTGTATGCCGTATTTACGGTAAAACACTTTGAAACAACTTTTTAGACCTTGCTGCCTACAAATAAGATTTCTTATTATTAATCTTGAGGACAAAAAGTAGAAGAAAGACTGAACAATTCAATTTTGAAAGGGCGAGCAAATTGCGTTTGTACTTGACCGATTTTTTGTTTATTATGAAGAAGATACGATCAGATTAGATAAAATGAAATACTGTCAGATGATAATAGATGATGATAAGATGGATAAAAGATAAACTATCCAGATCTAACTAGTAAATATGCGTGGGTTGTTAAAGAGTGATACCAGGCACCTCGGATAAGTCCTATCACAATGACAGGACGAAAAACACTACCATGTCATTGGGATAAGTGGTGGTAAAACTCTTGTGAACGAACTCGATTGAAGCAGCAACCTTTTGGCAGAGGATGGTACTCTTAGCTGATTTTTTGAAAGCAAATAATATTATTTGCCTTGGTCATTCAATCTCAAGCAAAATATGGCAAGATTCATACTAACTTGTCATTTTTTGATTAATGGTTATCCGTAAACTTGTCTCGTTTTTTAAAAAAATATAATTTTATTACAAATTCTAAGATCTGATTTAAATAATTTATAAAAAATTAACGCCATCAAACATGAATTTTAGTGTTATAGATATGATTAATCCATAAAATAAAGATAAAACCTTAATAATATTATTAAGTTTAACCCATATTAGTTTTGTATGGCAAACAGCCAACCAATTGTTCCCTCCTTAAACACCAAACATGTGGTCTAAACTAGAGCAAGTCCAGTACTCACAAATAAATTTGCTTAGTTAGAACATCCAAGTAATTTTCACTTATCCGTTAGTATAATATTTGAGTAGCAAATGGATTTCGAAATGAATAGGACTCAAGTCAACATTGTTACTTCCGTTATTATACAGACAATACCAATTTCTAAGCATAACATGGAATTATGTTGAACAATATTATATCATTACTTGCTATTTCCTGAGGCTCCGCCTGCGTGCTTATGCCCTATTCTTAGACCTACCAAATATACACTCAAAATTGTGTAACAATCGGTCAAGCGTTTCGAAGGAGATCGATAACTAGCGCTGTAAAAGGTTTTATTATATATATTATAGAAAGATGGAGAGATTAAATTTCGATCTAATATCTGCCAGCGACTTTTCTCAGGTATGAAAATATTCTATAGACACACCAAAAATAAATTTACATGTCTTTTCCCAGGCATCCAACTATAGTCATACCAATTTAAAAAAATAGCGTTTCAGTGTTTCTCTGTAAAAGCGTTACAGACAAACAGACAAAGTTGCATTTGCTATCAATGCAAATTACGAAGAAAACACGTTTGCCGACCAATGTAACCGTTTTAAATGTTTAATTTCGTACTTGCGTCAAAAATTGAGAATGGAGTCTGTTAGTGATACATTCTTCTTCTTCTTCTTCTTCATCGTGTCGTTGGTGGAGTCAAATTTTATTTTGACTTGCCATCGTGCTGAAAGGATTAGCCAATTCGCTTTGGAGAACTCGCGAATTGTCCAGGGTGCGCCGGACGTAGGGAATCGTTGTGTACGTCACTCGGGGAGGTTTAAAGTTTATACTGGTAAAGTAAAAATAATGTTGTATAACAAAAAAAAATGAGTTTGGGCAAACAATAATAAAACTACCTAATCATCTTATCTTAATAAAGCCCCTCGTATTTCCTAAAAATAAACTGAGTAACAAAATGAACTTAATCTTAAGCCAAATAATGAAAAAATTGATAAAGAAGCAAATACGTAGTTTTATCTTTTATGTTATTTAATCGTGCGCTTGATAAAACACGCAATATATATGAATATAATTTATATCTTTATATTTGCGGGTAAAATTTTTGACTTAACTTAGGCAAGGAAATGTATATATCTATTACAGTAACATATTATTCATTTACATAAGATAACATAAGACAAAATATTTTTTATGAATTAAAATCGTATTGGCAGTTAGATTGCTTTTGTTGTGGATTTTTAAGCATAGATAAATGGGAATAAAATTAACTTTGTTTCATTCTATACTAAGGCAATATTAATAATAATGAAGGTAATATTTAAAATTCTTATACCGCTGAAGGTCAAGACAAGACAACTACAAGTCTAAATAAAAATAGTTTTTTTTTAAATATTACTGTGAAAGCAAAAGCCTGGTAAAATATGATAGCAATTGCGAGGTTTTGCTGATTTGAGGATGTTTAAATATTTATCTCTATGGTATCCACACTTCATTTTTTTTTATAATTTTATCAACTTTAAATATCTCTCCCAAAAGAAAACGCTTCTATAATATATTTAATGAGACTTGGTATTAAATATTGTTAAGGTAATTGTAATTATGGAGTTACATTTGTATAATAACAAATACCATCTAATGAAAATAATGCGACTTCATAATTACTTATAATGGACGACAAGCCAAAATGTTGTCTATTTCACGTGACTGGAGAGCTCAAGCGAGATAAACTCTTTTGTGATTAACGTCGCTTTAGTTAATGAAAAATGCGAGGGAAAGTTTAACTTCCAACACATTTTATAACAATATCAGTAGTGCTTCAGTTCGTTGCCACCGGCAGTTTCGGTAATTTAAGTCCTATAATATACGTGGGGTATGGAGTACTCTGCAGTTTGAGACTCAAAGACGTATTTTTACTCAACTTACTTCAATAATACCAAGATAGATAGATCGACTCGAAGGCTAAGTAATAGTAGTTACTTGATTCGAATTGCTACCAAATTATATATTGTGTGCAAGATGTATTTGTGTGTGTAGTTTGGTAGTCCATTCGTCGTTTTTTAGGGTTCCGTAGTACCTACAAGGAACCCTTATAGTTTCGCCATGTCCGTCTGTCTGTCCACGGCATAGCGACGAAACCGTTGGTGCTAGAAAACTGAAATTTTGCATAAACATGTATGTTAACTAAACAAAGAAAGTCGTAGAATAAAATTTGGAAAAATATTTTTTTTTCAGGTAGCTCCCCTACATGTAAAGTAGGGATGTTTTTTTTTTTGTCGCCTACCCCATAGTGTGGGGTATTGTTAGATAGGACTTTTAAAAACGTTTAGGGGTTGCTAAGACAGTTTTTTGATTTAGGGATCCGGTTGCGAGATAATTAACTTTAAAGAGCAAATTTTTGTTCAAGTAGGGCGTCCCACCCCCTCTAAAAGCTAAACTACTGGATCCTAAAATCTGAAAAAAATTGTGTCGGTAGTACATGTAATGAACTTTAAAGGAAAACTGTAGCGGATAAGTTCACTTCATTAGTTCAAGAGGAATAGGGGTCCGAAATGTCAGATGCAGTTACTCAGAATATTTCGTTCAAAATTCTTGAAACATAAATAAACATACATAATACATATATAAAATCACGCCTCTAGCCCACGGGGGTAGGCAGAGACGATGGAACGCCATGTGATTCGCTCCTTACATACTTCTTTCGCTTCCTTAACATTCATACATCTCGTCATACGTGCTAGCTGGTTTCGTGTACTACAAACATTTCCTATCTGAAGGACGCTATTTATCTGGTTACTTTAACTTAATTAGTTCTAGAGTAATTGGGGTCCAAAGTATAAAATGCAGTTACTTAGAATAATTCGTGCAAATTACAAAAACCTTTGAAAGTAATGACTTGTATGAAGATGTTACTTGTTTAATACAGATAGTAAATCCCTTTTAAGTCGAAATATGTTGTTACGACTAGCTACGGAAGCCTACTGCGCGTGGCCCGACACGCACTTGGCCGGTTTTTATATATTAAAATATTAGTAAACACTTTGTTAAGTTTAGCATACATTTATTTTTATTCCAATGCTGTTTCAGTTAACAAATTAAATAAATGATTAAGTAGTACACAAAAAAAAATGCAAAATATATTTACGAAACATCGGCCACATATTAGATACGTATAATACACATAGTAAACGGTACCTAGGTTCGAAATTTCACAATTTTACAACAGATTTTTAGTACCAACACTTTCTTTTTTCGTAAATTTCAGAAATACAATTTGAAATTTCGCCTCGTCAATTTACCTACTCAGTATAATGACCGATCCAATCGACATGAATTCGAACTCAGACGAAAGGCTGAACAGATGGTACATCGTAATTTGATAACTTAACGAATCATGCTAATAAGGTAACGGAAAAAGGTTACTTACTTGTTTTCAACTTCAAGAGTTTTTGAGTGCTAAAACGATTGATTGAGCTTTGCATTTGGTGACTTTTGACTTATTGCCAAAAGTTTTCATGTGAAGTTCACGTACACAGTGAATAAAATCTTTAAGGCGGCTAGTGGTAGCTGACATGGCAAACTTCATTCTGTGTGCCAGGTGAATGCATGTACCTGTCCAAATCAACCACATTGAATTTAACGTGCCAAACGAATCGAATCTTAGAATTCGTAGTGCCAAGTCACACGATAGATAACATAAACCAGAGAATATCAAATCTTATTTTTAATTTTTAAAACCTAGAATGTGGTTGGTTCAGAGTTAGTAACAAAATAAAATACGTGTTACATACGAATTGTGGCATATCAATTTGTTTGGCAAATCTTTCTTTTTCGATTTTTCACGTATAATTATAGAATATTATAAGATAAAAAATATGCGAAAAAATAGGGAAACAAAACTATCCATATGTAGTTTATGGTGGAGTACAGCCATCGGACATCAACAATCCACAAAAGCAGATTGGAAATGCGTCGCTGCAGCTGAGGACTACGTGTTATGCCTCATATGCCAGTAATTTCAGGGCCTGATCTCACGACCAAACAGGAACACGGTAAAACAAGTACTATTATTTGGCAGCAGGTTAAAGGTGAGATGGTAGTGCTGCCACCCTCGAGCTCGTTCACAAGAGCTTCACCAGAAATATATAGATGTTTCAGGGTTTATTTTTTTTACTTATGAGGTACGATACCTTAAAAAATCGATTTACTATTTTCTTTTTATGCTTTCTACTTATATTTTTTTTTTTTTAAGTTGGCAATTATGAAACTGCTCTCACTGTTTGAATAGTTTTAAGTTTCTAGTCAAACATCAGCATCTTTGATTTATGACTCCTGCCGAAATATTGACACCGATTGGAACTTGCCCGAGGGCCGAGATACAGCAAAGTTCCAACGGACATTCTATACTCTCGTCACCTACTTGCAAACTTCGGAACAAAGCGGGCAATTCTCACTTTGTCCCTGAGTTGCACATCAATCAATTTTGAACTTTTATTTATAGGAAAGAATCTGTATTAAGAGTATTGGTTTACTATTTGAAGCGTTATAAATAAAAAAAATAAAAATAACCTTAGCAAAAACTATTGCATAAGTATGCGTCACAAATTCAGAGGACTTCGATGCATGACTTTTGTAGCATTAATTTTAGTTCGCATAAAGAAAGTTGAAGCGAAACGCTTCGTGTGTGTTTGAGGAATATCTTTGGCCGAGTTCATTTACAAGACGTCCAACATCTTCAATTTCCAATTCCCAATCAGTTCTGAGACGAAGATAGACGCTCATTAATATTGGAACATGGCTACTTGCATTTGGATTACCAAACCAATCTGTCCTGAGTACTAGAGTTCAATGACCTGAATTGATCTGCATAATTAGTTCTCAGTGTAGCCATTTATTTACATGTTATCTCTCCTGTAATCCCTGCTTGTACCACTAATGTAAGTATACAATTATGCACCGAAGGAACTATGTAGGTACAGGACGCTGAGGACACTACAGGATCTTATTGAAAATACTAATAACATTTAAGTCCCTTAGTAAATTACGTGTTAATCCGACGATAAACGCTAAGCTACGGTTTTTGATTTCTCTGTCTCGTCCATATATTGAATGAGAGAGAGAGAAAGAGAGAGAGAGAAAGAGAGAGAGAGAGAGAGAGAGAAATAGGTGCGGTAGTTTGGTAAAATTGGAGCTTAAACGAAATTATTATTTTTGTTGTCCAAAATACTAAACCTATGGACTTTTACATTATTGAATTGTACATTGTGTAAAGTTATTTTTTTGGTCATTGCTAATCTAATAAATAATTAATTTGCCACTACTTGATAGACGTTCAATTAAATTTCAATACTCAGGTCGTACTGTTTACTGGCGCCGATCATATCGAGTTTTTATTTTCGAGCCATTGTCGTAAAAAATCTGATGCTTAAAATTGCATATCGATAAGCTTCTTAACGGAAAAAACACGTCCTCCATTGAATATTAAACTCAAGGAATAATTGAACGCAGAATTTGTAAAGTTTCTTTCAATGTCTGAAATATATTTCCTTTCTGAAGAAAATTATATGGTGGGTAAAGATTCTGTATTTCAACTGAAAATTTGATTTACAAAATATCACACTATATATATTTCATATTAGGCGTCTCCCACATTAGGCGTGCGCGATCGCGTGTTGTGTGATGTGTGTGCAGCTAGCGCGCCCACACACCCGACGATCGTGCACGCCTAATGTGGGGTCAGTATAACTGTTTTCTATTTGTATCGTCAACCGTGGTGTTTGCTGAAAATCAGCGCAGTGGAAGTCTTGCAGAAAACTTAAACTACTTAGAATTTAACATTTGTATGTTTGACCGAAGTCAGCGTAAGAGTAAATCAGCCCTTACATAAGCCGAAAGAGATTCATGAGGATTGCAAAGATCGACCATTTTTTTTTTTTTTTTTTTTTCGCGGGGAAATGCTTTTACGCATACCACCCCACCCGTGGGGGGACGGGCAGAGTGGCTATGTGGGACTCCCGTGCCTACGATGTTAAACGGCACAGAATACCCACTAAAACCCCGCGGTGTGCCCTCGTCGCCGAAAGATGGTGGTCGGCGAGCCCCGGATCGATATTATATCCACAGGGCTCGCCGCGGCGACCGTGCCCAGTTCGACCTCTGACCGGGCACCCGACTCTACTCAGTCCTACTCTCGTAGCGACGCCCCGGGCACACCCAGGGCGTCACTCCGTCGCGGAAGGCATCAGCGGGCGGCGGAAAACCCCCTCCACCGCCCGCGGCCTCGCTTAGGGCGGCATTAGGCTCGCGGCGTACGCGCGCCTTCGCCGCCCAGCTCGCCGGCGGCGGAGCGGATCAGCCAGGAGTGAGTCCTCCCTGATCCGCTCCGCCGCCTCCTTCTGCGAGATGACGTCCTCACAGAAGGATGCGACCGCATCCCACGACCTCGCGCTGCTCATTGCCGCGACCACAGCCGGCAGCGAGAGGTCGTTCCCAATGACCGCGGTGAGATCCCGGCGCTGCACCTCCCAAGCAGGACACTGCTCGAGAGTGTGCTGCGCCGAGTCCTCACCGCAGTCGCAGTGGTGGCACATGGGGCTCGCCTCCCTCTTCAGCCTGTGCAGGTACTTCCCGAAGCAACCATGCCCGTTGCAAAGATCGACCAAACCCAAGCTAACGTGAGAATGGAAGCATGGAAGGCTAAGCTTGCAACTCCACCCGGCTTTATTGATCCAGCCTAGCATCTACAAGCAGGCACAGTACTACTGTATTATTTAAAAGATGTGCTTTATGAAACTGACATTTAAATTTGTGTACAATAAAGAGTTATCTATCTATAGTGGCCAATTTGGAAGTCTCTTAACCGCCTCCACAAGTTAGCCGCTGCAGGGAGAACCTGGTTAAGTGTGGATTTGCACCATTAAATAACATCAATAGTGAGTTTAGTCATTCTCTACACAAAATATGGCTCACCTGCTATTATGCCCGTTGTCTCTTGTCACGTGTACATACACGTCAAAATCTAATGAAAAGGAGTGTACGTTGCTGCTTTTTAGAGGCAAACTGTGTAACATAAAAAACAATTGACACGAAAGAAGAAGAAGCCCTTACATATATTTATAATCATGCCGTGTCATTGTTTTATGACGTATCACGATAAGTTTACAAAAACAAAAAAGATAAAAATCTGCATCAGATGATAATATTACTATGCACGTTTACCACAAGATAAAGTAACTTGGCCAAACACACGCATTTGACGACCAGATAGCGGAGTGGGTATTATATCTGCCTGTGACGCTGAGATCGCGGGTTCGATTCTTGCTCAAGACAAATCTTTGTTTGCATGAACATGAAGGTTTGTTTTGGTCTGGGTGTTTCTTTGTATAATAAGTACGTATTTACAAAAAAAGCATATTAGTATAAGTTATTCTAGTACCCATAGTACAAGCTCTGCTTAGTTTAGGACTAAATGGCGTTGTGTGTATATTGTGTGATATTTATATTTTATATTTAATAGAGTATTTTCCCTAAAATGTTAGCATGAACGTCTACTTTATGAGATTGATGACTCTTTAATGGTTATCTATTAATAATGTTTACTCCGAATGTACAAATACGATACCTACCCTCTTGTGAAGTGATTTACGTGAACCAAAAAGGTTTCAAAGTGAGTATTTTATTGAACGTACAATATAAATCGCCTCCTCCCTTCGTCGGCATTATAAAGATTACCCGACAAAATAGTGGGTCCTTCCGTTCAATTTCGCAAATCGTGTTGTGTTGTCGGTCGGTTGGTCTGACGTATCGCATTCCCGGCTTCGGATCTACGACTACTTGATGGCAAATTGGATTCTTTATAAACGCTTTTATCAGTTTATGCAGGGTAGATGGGACCTAGCGACATTAATTGTAACCACAGCTTCCATTCAAGGTCAGTACTTATTTCCACCGATAAATAATTTGGTGGCGAAATAATTCCATTCTCCGAACACGTCACGATTTGTGACCATGATCTTCCTGTTCAATTTGTTCGGAAAAGGAATTTTTAACCGTTGGAACCGAATATTTATGATGTATGGAAGCTCTGATTTCAATGAATGTGGTTTTGTCGCATCCTCCCTGTATATTATTTCATGACCGACTATTTCAGATTAGCCATAGGCCGTAGCACAATATCGGCTATAATGTTTAAAATAAAAATAAATTAGCACCTAAACAAAATGTTTCATACAACTTGCTCGAATCTCGTTTCAATCTTTTAGTGTCGATTTCATCTAACTTTAAACTCGCGGTTTATTTAAACGCGTATTTGCATCCGTCTCTCTCTCATGCAATGTTTGTACGGGACAGAGATCGAAAGCAGTTAGCGTTAATCTTGAGTTTAACACGTTTGGTGTTATTGGCATTTAATACCTTTTATAATTCTTCTTCATTTCTCTTCTTTATTTCTCTTCTTGATTATTCCTCTCACTGTTACACATCTCTTTGTTTTGACTAATTACGATCTGTGTCAGCTCAATAATGATTGGCTTTGTGTGCCTTTCTTTATTTTCCTTTCTTATGAGACCTGCTACCTATTAAAATCTTAGTTTTTATTGCCTTTTTGTCATTAAAAGTGACAAAACAACAGTGTGTATGTTAAATTTTGTTCAAGTTTTTGTACGCAAGTTGAATAATTAAACTCAAAGTTCGACACGGTACACATATTTATTTACCATAATATTAATTGTAAAAGATTTTGGTAATCACATTATAACTCATCATATTATTATCATTAAATCTACAGCTGTATGACAGCCTCGATGGTCTTGTGGTTAGCGAATGCGCCTCTCACCGCAAGGTCACGGGTTTGATTCCCGTGTCGAGCAAAGTGTTATTTGTGAACTTTCCGTCCGGTCATAACAGGAGAAGTGTGGGTGTTGTACATCTCTGCCACACCCTTCTAGGTAATATAGGCGTGATGTTATGTTATGTTACAGCTGTATCTATAATGGAGTACTATAATTATGTCTCCTTTGACAGTAATTATAACACAATTTCCATTGCTCGTAATTAACACATTGCTTCTATTAACATCAATTAATTAATTAAGCATATTAACATCTAACTTAACCACAACACCCAAGTTATAGAACTACCGTAATATACAACAATTTTGACAAAATGTGACTGCCAGGTGTGTGTTAAAATTAGCTAATTATTGGATCAGACGGTAGAAGAATATAGTCATATTGTTCGGCATGGTCACAATGGACAAAACAAAATTAAATAGTCCAGAGTAAAAGCTATTCGCAATTTATTTACTTAGAGAGGGCAAGAGCCCAAGTGGTGGCGATAACGCCTC
Source organism: Hypena proboscidalis (assembly GCA_905147285.1). Classification (NCBI taxonomy): domain Eukaryota; kingdom Metazoa; phylum Arthropoda; class Insecta; order Lepidoptera; family Erebidae; genus Hypena; species Hypena proboscidalis. The sequence continues at coordinate 15,739,778 of LR990131.1, forward strand.
TGTGAGACAGAATTGATAGATACTGCCCAGTTAATTATACAAAATAAGTATAATTGGTAGTTGTTTGCATCTTATAATGGTAAGAGCCCAAATTTAGCAATTACGCATCAATCAAACAATATAAAATCATTTTAGTACTAACGATTTGTATGCCATGAGGTCCATCTTCGTTATCAGAATCAATAATTCTTTGACGTTTTTTGAGCTTTTCATTTGTCTCCTAATTTGCCATCTAATCCTTTCTTCAGGGTCTTTAATTTTCCGTTTCTTCCCCATGTTTAAATACAAAGGAAAATTTCGGCGTGGGTTTTTGTGACGTGCATAGGCTTCGGCACGGAAACAAACAATGAGAAGCTGAGCGCGCCGACCGTCCGAGCGACAGAGTGGGGATGCCAGTATTAACAGTGATGATACCATTAAAAAAACCGAATTAAATTTAAAAAATCCGTGTAGTAGGCTGATACGTTGGACGCATATATACAAAATGTAAACATAAGTCGCCAAGAAATAAACTGTGAAACGTAATATCTATTTCGACATGCAAATATATATACGAACATAAAAATGTAAAGAACGGGATAAAATATGAGAATGCCTTTTTAAATTAGTTCTAAAACAATCTTAATAATTTAACTCATTAATCGAATGAATTCGACATTAATAAGCAAATTTACATTTGAAATTACTACGTATCCTAAAAAAATACCATAGATAATCAATTTTTTTTACCATAGATAACAAATTTACATCCAAAAATGCAAATTTTATCCGGCGCAAAATCGTTAAGTAGAAGTTTTTAGTGCATTATTTCGGCGTGGCCCGTCTTAAAATTGCATTAGTGCAGAACTCTGCCTTGCATCTGCGTTGACGTTTTGTGGCTGCAACCTCTTGGAAATTATAAAATTAAAATGTGCCAGCTTTTCTTGTTTAAGTACAAGTAAATTAAAAATCATGGCGGAGCCACGTTGTTAGCTTGCCACGTTGTCTTGGACATAATCAGAACAAAATGAAGTAGTGGTAGGGGTTCTGAGAACGAGCTTGTGGGAAGAATAACCATCTCACATATTTTGTCATATTTTATAGTTTATTCAATTAATTTGTAACTTGTTTTTATGCTTGTAATATTAAATAATATGAATTTAGCATATTTTTTTATGTATTTTGGTAATCATTTGAAACGTAGCAATACTGTTTAATGTTTTTAAAAAGCAATTTAACGCCAGCAACATTTGAACTGCAACGTTTGCTTTTGAAAAACAACTCTGTTATAAAAATGGCGACTGTTGTATATTTGCGATGTCTTTTTCTTTAAATTGATGCGAAATGCAGTGAAACCTTACTGTATGTACGTTTTTTATTATAATTGGTGTTGAAACCTTTTGAATTGGGGGAGGCCTATGTCCAGCAGTGGACTACAAGTGGCTAAATGATGATGAAGATGATGATGAAACCTTTTCCTCGTATTATTTTAAAGTATAAATAAAATAGAAATTTATAGAATCAGTATTATCCTATCCCGAATCACCCAACGCATTGGAGTCAAGAGACAGTATAATCGTGAGGTACCGACAAACAGGCAATGTTAATCGTCAAAACAGTTTTACATATTAACATGGGAAGTTTTCCCTCACTAAATGTTTTGAACACTGGCTTGCAAAGCATGAAAATATGCAAAGCGATCAACTAGCTAAGCGCTTCGTCGTAAAAGAATTAGTATGCAGTATTGTAGAATGGCGTGTAAAGGTTATAAACATACATGGCGGCATAGAAATATATACTATAGAAGTGGCTTGTCCGAACACATTGCCCTTCAAATTTGACATTATGAATAGCAGGATCAGTAACGCCATCTGCATTGAACTACCATGTAAATGACTTTGCATTCACGCGATGTGAACCTTGTAAGGGCGTGATGAAATTTCGTTAGCATTTTTTTTGCCGAAGGTACAATAAAATTGTGATTCTTTCAATAGTGTAAAATATTTATTATACCAAAATTAAAAATACTCCTATTATAGTTATATTATTAAAAGAACAGTACATCACGGGAATTCTAAAAGTAGGTCATATTTTGTTTAAGGAATAAAATAAAATGTTTGTTTCGAGAAATATTTTTTTACTAGCTTCTGGTCGTAGCTCCGCCCACGTGGTATGTTTATAAATGACTAGCTGACCCGGCGAACTTCGTACCGCCTTAGCGTAAATTTGATGCACTACTTTATTTTGTATAAAAAGTAGCCTGTTAATCCAAGCTATAAGCTACATGTGTGCAAAATTTAATCAAAATCGATCCGGTAGTTTTTGCGTGAAAGAGTAACAAACATCCATACATCCATTCTTACAAACTTTCACATTTATAATATTAGTAAGGATTTAAGTACAAACTACTAAATGTAATTTGTACTTAAATCATTTGGTGAACATTTTCTATAATCCGTGAAAGGCCAAAAGATCATTGAACTTTTGTTACAAGCTTTTATTTAGTTTTTTCAATTCATCAACTTTAACAAAATTATAGACTATTCTTGACTATTAAAATTAGGTACTTACTTAAAAAAATTAAGTGTTTAGCTACTTTTGTTGCTGACTGTACATATATTATCTCTAGCGTTATAACAAGTTTACGCAATAACAGTATGTAGAGGAACAGGATATGATGTTCCTCCACCACAAAGGGAGGATCCTCCGACCAGGCTCGGTGGTATTGCCTGGCGGACAGCTGTCCAATGGTAGCGTATTGGAAGTGGTATATATAGTCACTTACTGTGAACATTTCGATAGCGCGATTCAGCACTCGCTGTCACGTGACATTTGTTATGTGCGGATACCGCCACATCACTCCCCTCCAAGACCGGAGGTCGATGAGAGTTCCAGTGAGTCGGAACTGAATTCCGCTGAGTCTACAGTGAGTCGAGACTGTGTGCCGCTAATTCCTCAGTGAGTCGAGGTGCGCGGTGGAGCGGTGAGATTGCCGAGTGAGTGGGGGTGATGCTGCGTGTTCTGATCACGTCGGGGTCACCAATGTAGAGGAACAGGGTGTGATGTTCCTCCACCACAAAGGGAGGATCCTCCAACCAGGCTCAGTGGTATTGCCTGGCGGACAGCTGTCCGACGGTATCGTATTGGAAGTGGTATATATAGTCACTTACTGTGAACATTTCGATAGCGCGATTCAGCACTCGCTGTCACGTGACATTTGTTATGTGCGGATACCGCCACAAGTACATTGCACAATGATATGACAATTTATAACAAATACTTTTTTAAATTACCAAATATATTCTCTTGAACGCCCGCGGCATAGTTCAACTAAGCGCAGTTGCGCAGTTCCAAAGTCATGTCACGCGTATATTCACGATTAAGGAATATGGCGTCGGAACGAAAAATTTTAGCAAATAAAATTAATTGATAAAATAATGTAAAGAGGTGGATATAATATGATATTTGTGACTTACCGGTGATATGTAATACCATAATCTTTTTTGTTGTGTCTAATTTGGTAGTTCGTACAACTTTTCAGTGCACAATTAGGCATTTTGTCGTGTTTGACCGCTCACGGAGGCAGCCAACCACAGTCAATTTCACTACGCGCTTTTTGTAGTCTCATTGACTCCAAAAAGGTTCAGTTCATTTATCGCGCGTTAGCCGTGTCCTTACTTTATACGTCAATGCATGGCGGCCATAATCGGTTACACAACCGCATCTAATATTTTTTTTATTGTGAATTGCATGAAAATGTTTTAAAAATTGTTTGATTTTAACAGTGGAATTTTTAGCAAATAATTTATTTTGTGTTTTATGTAGTTATCTCGAGCAGCTTGTGGTTAAGTCGAAGCCGCGCGGACGGATCCTTGCGGATTAAGCAATGCTAACCGCGGTCGGCCGTGGATGGATGACCATATTTAGCCTAACAAGTTTTCCTCTGTGCCTCGCGGCACGTTAAGCCGTCGGTCCCAGTTGCCATTTGAACATCTACGGCAGTCGTTATGGGTAGAAAAACTGCTAGGTACCTAAAATAGTTACAATAGATTTTTTTGTTCCTAAGAAAATGTATAATCCTATTAAACTATAAAAAAGAAGATTTGTCACCATAAATTAAGTACTACTTTTTTTTTAATACACCAACAACTATTTACTTAATCAGATTTCTGTAGGACATCTTCCAATTCGAATGTTGGTATTATGCATTCGAGTGCTTACTCAAAATTTTACATTGCGAGATATAAGTGTCATACTCACTTTGGTAATTAAAAGTTGTACGACAGTATAAAGCTACAAAGAGTACTCTAGGGCCCTTATTTGGCAGAGAATACAGCACTCATGGCTATCATACATAGAGTAATGACATATTTTATGTTGCACTTTATTATTTTCACTATTGCAACGCCAAAAGGAACGGTTATGATTGCAGCAGTGAGCATATTATATAATGTTTATACATTTTTGTGTACGTTCCTCCGTGCTGCCTAAACTAAATACTCATCCGATATTTTTTATTTAATGAATTATAGATCTCCAACAAGAGCTATACACATTATAGAGATACCTATAACAAACACATTTAAACATTTTAGTGTATTCCCTCAATTAAAGGAGACCACAGCTTACAAATATTATATAAAAAGTTCAAGTATGAAATGAAAATAAAAATTAACACTATATGAGATCAAAATAATGATTAATAAAGAGTCAATCGATAAGTTATGAAGACCCTCGGGTCTACGTGATGTAATTACGCGTAATGAAGGTTACATTTTAACTGACTTTTGGTCCATTTCATATGAAAACATCTTAAGAGCGTGCTGGATGATTCTCGATTTTGATGAAAAAAATTGAGGATAGTTTTCGGTGTGTCAGAAAGCTAAACCGTATATTTTTTTCATTGCATAACTCTGTCCCATTCAAAGTTTAAACTTAGGTTAATTATTGTTATTTTATTTGATGTTTAAATACGATAATATGTGTAATTTATCATAAAGTTTATTATACAATACCACAAAACTAAAATAGAACTGGTGGAAAGTGGAAACAAAATGGTGGCAATCCAAAATTTCAAATATTTTTCTTAATTTTTACGATTTTAGATGATTATTATTATTGATTATTTTTGGTAAAAAGCACTTAGCATCCTGATTCTGTGACATAACTTTCAGTGTCGTAATAAAAAAAACACGTAAAGGTAAGATACTACTCCTATTGTAATTTTTTTCCTAGTAGTAGTAGTACTTATTTTTCGTAGTCGGGTTCCAATTTTTTCATCTTTATTGACTAGTTAAAGTCAACGCAATTAGGACGCTAACGCTACCATCACAAACAATACAAAAAAATCTGAACCATAACAGAATATCGCATGCAGTATCAATGGTTGGAATTGCATTAGAATCCATTGTAGGCTATCTGCCAGGGCGGTGCAGTGGCACGGCGGGCATTAGAGGCTTTGTTTCTAAATCGAGCGACTCGCCATGCTTGCATTCATCCTAATAGCACATAATAATATGGTGAGCCTAATTCCAGCCAACTACAAATGACCAGGCTAATCAATGGTAATTTAGTTTCATTCCACTAATTACCCTATAGTTACGCGCCTAATAATTTATTAGGTCTACGTCAATAAAGTACTGGGTATATTAGACTCTTTAACTTTGGTTTTAACGAAACACTGAAATCTATAAGAATACAAAAAATAATAGAAAACAATTTAAAAGAATACTGAAACTTTTCAGGATATCGCAATATCCATAGATTGAATTGCATTAGAAGCCATTGCAAGCTATCTGCCGGCGCTTGTATTAGAACCTTTGTTTTCAAATCGAGTAAATCGCCATTCTTGCATTCATCCTAATAGCACATACGGTGAGCCTAATTCCAGCCAGCTACAAATGAACAGGATAATCAATGGTAGTTAAGTTTCATTTGACTAATTACCTAACCCTTAGGTACGCGTCTATTTGTTTATTAGGTCAATGTTATTTTTAGTGTACTATGTGTGATTTTTAGGCTCTTTAATTGTGAATTGAATTTAAATTTGAAACGTTTAAAATTAATTTACAAAACAACAGTGAGGCATTTTACTTTATATTTGTTTGTGCATTTAATTTATTTTTTATTTTTATATTACAAGGAAAGCCTGGCAAGACGATTTTATAAGAATACAAAAATAATAATAGCAAGTAATTCTTATCGATTATGGAATAACACAGTATAAATAGGAGGAATTCATAGAATTTTATTAGAAGCCATTGCAGGCTATCTGCCGGCGCAGCGACGGGCATTAGAAGCTTTGTTTCTAAATCGACGCGCCATGCTTACATTCATCCTAATAGCCCATACGGTGAACCTGATTCCAGGCAGCTACAAATGACCAGGATAATCAATGGTAATTAGGTTTCATTTGACCAATTTCCCTGCTCTTACGCGTCTAATAGCGTATTAGGTCTATGTGGACAGTAGGCCAAATACTAATGTGGGATCAGGAGAGGAAATAAGTAATCCGGATTGTAGATAACGGGTTTATTTCGTGGCGCAGCCACGGAGAACTTCTTAAAATAACTAATAATCGCGTAACTTAATTTACAGAGAAAAACCAGCGAGATAATCCAACTTTGCACACGTTCTAACAGCCATCTTCCTTTTTATATCCCTTCCATTCCACATTCACTCGTTCCCCCATTCATCGACCACAGACCACATACACAGTCACAATCATTTCTTTACACGCATCACTCATTCCACAATCGGCCATCCTACTTCTTGTCTGTCCTCAGACATGCTAATATGAATTTACATAAGATTGCATACACTTAATACTAACAGATCTTACAGCTAAGTACAATTAGTTTACATCTTAGTCTAAATTAAGTTTACAGTGCTCAAGTATTTATTAGACTCATCAACTTTAAATAACAATAGTTAGAATGGTAGGTAACACAACAAAATTTAAAACAACTTAACACATAATTTAACAACTCTATTAAGATTAATTACCAGTAAACACATTCATGCCTCCCTTCTATACTGAACACTTTAAATAAACACACTCACCTCCACTATGTTGCTTGAGACATATCCGGCCACCTTTTCATGTAATCTGCCGAAGTGGAAGTCTTGATAGGTCCCTCATCCTGAGGATTAACCTTCTCTACATCATATCTATCAAGTCTTTTGATTTTAGTAACCCGGTAGGGCCCTAGATACTTAGGTTTAAGTTTCATTCCTGCTCCAAACTGTGTTCGCTTTATAGCTACTAACTCTCCCTCCTTGTACTTTATGCTTTCTTTTCTATGCTTATCATAATTTTTCTTATTTTCTTGCTGAACTTGTAGTATTTGTTGCTTAGCTTGTTTCCTTAGCTCTTCCCTATTATCCTGGTAGCTGTCTCGCTCTTCTTGTTCTAACAATTCAAAAATTTGGACATCCTCCTGTCTTTTCATCTTTCTTCCAATTAACATCTCAAATGGAGTAGTATTAACACTTCGTTGGAATGTACTGTTTAATGCCATCTGTACTCTTCCTACATGCCTGTACCATAAATCTGGTTTTTCAATGCACAGCTTGGTAAGTACTGAGATAATAGTTCGGTGAATTCTTTCTACCTGTCCATTTCCTCTAGGTATTCCTGTAGTGATATAGCAGCACTCTATTTTCTCTCTTAGACAGTATTCTTTGAAGTCGTTGCTAGTAAATGCCGTACCTCTATCAGCTATGATTCGTTCTGGATTTCCAAACATCTGTTGTAATATCTCCATTTTATTTAAAACTTCTTTGGTGGTTGTACTCTTACATGGGAATAACCATACGAACTTGGTGAAAGCATCCACCACAGTTAATATGTGATTATATTGTTTCTTTGTTTCACTCAAGGGACCCACATGATCCAAATGTAATGTATGCAATGGAGTATTACCTTTCTCTATAGGATTGAGGAAACCTTCTTGTTTACCATCCTTTCTATTTGTAAGTAAACATGGTATACATGAAGCTATGAGCTCTTCCACCTTCTTTCCTAGATTTTCAATATAGTAATCCTTTGATATTAAGTCTAATGTTTTCTTTTTGGCAAAATGTCCATTATTATGTGCTCTTTTTATAATTTCAATTTCCATCTTACTAGGTATAACAAGTTTCTGCTCTATTCCTTTATAGAGTACTCCTTGTTTCAAACAATAATCTTTATATGTTTTTCCATCTTCTAGAATTTTAATTATAGCATTCAGACCTTCATCCATCTGCTGAGCCTGCTGAATCTCCTGGTGTAAGCTGCAAGTCACCACAGCGACATAGGGATTTCGGCTCAGAGCATCTGCATGCCTCATTCTAGTACCATCACGGTGTTCCACTGTGAAGTCATAATCCTGCAAAAGCAGTATCCATCTAGCCACTCTTGTTGATAATGCTAAATCCTTCTTATCAAGGGTCATCTTAAAAGCTTTGCAATCTGTGACTATCTTGAAATGGTGTCCATAAAGGTAATGTCTAAACTTTTTAACTGCTTCAACTATAGCTAATGCCTCCAGTTCATAACTTGTATATTTAGTCTGTGCATCTGTAGTACGTCGACTCATATAGTGTATAGGATGTAATTCTCCATCATTACTCTGCTGCATCAAAATTGCTGAGTAAGCCACACTAGATGCATCAGTATGCAGTTCAGTTATAGCATTTTGGTCATAAATCCTTAAAACTGGTTGACAGGCCAATTTCTTCTTTAATTCATTAAAAACAATCCTATGTTCTTCATTAAACTGGAATGGACAATCTTTTCTTAACATATCTGTCAGTGGTCTTGCTGTTGATGCATAATTATGTATGAATTTTCTGAAATATGAGCAGAGTCCTAGAAAACTGTACAGTTGCTTCACGTTTTGGGGCTCGGGGAATTTTGTGACAGCATCTGTCTTCCCCGGCGATGGCCTCACTGTACCTCCTTCAATGACATGTCCTAGGTACTCCACTTTCCTAGTCATCAGCTGACATTTCTTCCAATTAATCTTAAGTCCATATTCAGAAGCGACTTTCAAGACTTGACTCAGGCGCTCCAAGGCCTGGACTTCATTTTCTGCTGGAATCAGTATATCGTCAATAAACACAATAACAACACCGTCAGCGATCAATTCCCTGAATATTATAGTGATAAATCTAGTGAAAACCTTAGGGCAGGTTGCTAACCCAAAAGGAGCACGTAGAAATTCATACTGTCCTGTTGTAGTTACAAAAGCTGTATACTTAATTGAATCTTCATGAACCCTTAAATGAAAGTAGCCATTTTTTAAGTCTAGCGTACTAAAAACTTTAGCTGATGATAACTGGTCAATATGATCTTCAATTATTGGTAGTGGGTATTCATCCTTAACCATCTTACTATTTAATTTCCTATAATCTACACATACTCGTAGCGATCCATCTTTTTTTCTTACTAACACAAGTGGGCTTGAATATTCAGAAAAACTCACCCTTATTATTCCTTCATCGAGCCACTCCTGGATTTGTTGATCCACAGCTTCCTTTTCCTTGAAGGCTATGCGTCTTGGTCTCTGGGATACTGGCAGGTCATCTTTCAACACTATTTTCAATTCAATTGGGGCTTCTTGAGTTTTTAGTGGCACATACTGTTCTACCAGCTTTATAACTTCTTCTTTTATACCTGGACTGCTCACATGACCTATACAATCAACAGAACAAGAATAACAGGTAACCTCTTGCAACCAATCAGAACTAGAACTCATACATCTGTCCTTCGGCATAAACACCACCATACCATCTTTCATAATCATCATAATACCACATAAGAAATCATTTCCTAAAATAATTTTAAATGGAATAGAGTTGTTGGGCAATATATAAAACTTTACATTGGTGTATTCACTATTATCTATAACAATATTTAACGTTACCGTACCATATGACTTTATTCTTGATCCGCCTAAACCAGTTAACGTAACAATACCAGTTTGGTCACATAGTAAACCAAGCTCATCATAGAAGTTTTGTGAGATAATATTCACATCACATCCCGAATCTATCAACGCTATTTCGGATTTATCGCGCACAAACACAGTTTTTTGCGGTTTTATACGCTTTACGAACTGTTTGTCAACTTTGTTTACATTGTCAATGTCAGTAATGTCACTCGAGATCTCGTTCTCATTCACGGCCGCCATCTTACCGCAGCAGCTAGTCACGTTTCGTTCCGCTATAGGTTGGCCAACATCAGAATACGAACCATTCAACTGAGCATTCAACCCTGACTTCGCGCCGCTGGACGCGATGAAAACATCAACGTGAACTTCGTCTGAGTTAGCGTTGTCGGAAGTGCTGCCATCCGCACCATTCCGCAACATGTTGAAGAAGGCTTGCTTCGTAATTTGATTGGTAGATTTCTTCCCGGATGCACTCGTGCCAACTTTCGAGTTCCGATTCACTCCGACCGGTCCCGAACTTTGCCGTTCACCTTCACTTGATGATGACGTCGTCGTTGTATGCGCAGACTTTGTTACCGTTGAATCCGCCATTTTCTTCTTAGGACATTCAAGTGAAATATGCCCAAACTCGTTACAACTGAAACATTTTTTTCCTTGCCCCCGATGAGGACAACTCTCCGACACATGATTTCTTTCCCCACAGCCGAAACATCTATTTTCTGTTCTCGCGTTCTTCTTTTGAACTGATTCATTGTTAGTTTTCACACGCACATCTTTAGCAGCATTTTTCTTAAAAGTCTCGTACAATTTCAACTTCACCTTCAGCTCCGCATAGGTAGTAACTCCGTATAACATGATCTTATTGATCTCTAAATCCTGTATTCCATCGACTATATATTTGATAGCCACATAGTCGGGCATTTTCCCGCGCTTACCCAATTCCTTCATGATAAACATGTAATCGGTACATGATTCTTCCTTTTTCTTCCGCCGGCTGCTCATCAATTCATGTATTTTCTTAATGTCTATCGAGTCGACAAATTCCTTACTAATGGCTCCTTTAATATCATCCCATGTTTTGTAATTATTTTTTTCTGATCGGAGCCATAACGCCGCTGTGCCGGTTAAAGATCGTCTTGCTACCAGCAACTTCTGGATGTCACTCCAGCCAAATATCTCGCCGTTTTCCTCAATATCTTGAATCCACATATTAACTGTATAAGTTTCATCTTGTCCACTGAACTTCGCAATCAATTTTTCTGTTAGATGCAGCATGCCGCCGCCGCCATTGTGACCACGTGTATCTTCATACTCAGCCTCATCTGAGCTCCCGCTCTCGCTTTTCCGATCCTTGTTGCCCATGGTGTCGTCGTCGTCGTACCTCTTAATCTTTCTTCGTAGAAAACACCAGGCAATTCGTTGATCGTCCCGTCGTGTAGCGAGAAACAAATTTCCTCCGGATCCCGGACGAGCCCCCAAATTTGTGGGATCAGGAGAGGAAATAAGTAATCCGGATTGTAGATAACGGGTTTATTTCGTGGCGCAGCCACGGAGAACTTCTTAAAATAACTAATAATCGCGTAACTTAATTTACAGAGAAAAACCAGCGAGATAATCCAACTTTGCACACGTTCTAACAGCCATCTTCCTTTTTATATCCCTTCCATTCCACATTCACTCGTTCCCCCATTCATCGACCACAGACCACATACACAGTCACAATCATTTCTTTACACGCATCACTCATTCCACACTAATTTAAGACTTTATAATAGAAATAGACGTTAGTACGGCAATTATGTATTCCTATCTAACTAACCTAATTATAATTGCTTATGTAACGGTACCAAGTTGTCAAAACATCAAATTTTAAGATTTCGTAGAACTATCATTTAACGGCCTTGGTGGCCTAGTGGTTAACGCTCACAGCGGGTCTTGAGTTCAATTCCCGGGTCGGGCAAAGTGTTCTATATAAAAATTCCATCGGAAAATTCACTATAGCAGCACGGAGTTGGAATTGTGCCCGGTGATGGCACCTAAACATAACAGGTGAAGTGTGGGTGTTGTACACCTCTGCCACACCCTTCTGGGTAAAATAGGCGTGATGTTATGTTATGTTTCACGTTATAATTTAAATTAGTTTGGGAATGCGACGCACTAACAGTTGTTGGGAGCTACTTTACACACAATCACATACTTGTTTTCTGTTATATTACACTGAAACTTTTCTCGTTAAAAACCTATTAATTTTGAACTTTATTCCAGTTAGCTTGTGGTAGTAATTGCAAATAGTTATGCATATACAGGGTGTCCTACGCACATGACACGTGTATCAGAAGTATATTAAGTGTGGTTGATAGAAAGGAGACTTCATTTTATTTTTCATACTTTATTATTTTTTATACAGGACGAATTGGGAAAATAAAATCCTGTAGTTTTAAAGTATTAATAGATAGCGTTTAAAAAAATCGATTTCAAGTTATTTTATATGATAATATAGTCTTTTGTTGTATTTTAGATTATATTTCAACAAATTTATTAGTTACGTAAGAATTTTGACAACTTGTTTTTTTTTTAAATTCTTTATTTTTATTGTTTTCCTTGCATTTTACCTACCAAGTTTGCTAAAGAGATTTCGTCTAATTATTGACACTACCGATTGCTGATATTTAAATTCTTTTAATTAAGTTAGTTCGATGCCCAGTTGAGTAAGCATATTTCAATAAAACTTTGATTGTATTTTAAATATTTTCTTTAAATAAAAAAAGTAGTCTTGCATTAGTAAAATTTTCTATCTACAATATTTAAAATGCCACCAAGTGGCAGGTCCGTGAGACACCCTGTATAGTATCTTGTACACGTGCACACTGTAATAAAATAAACAAGCATGAAGCCTAATGGATTAATTCTCGGGTTCATAAGTTCTGATCCCGTGCAAAGTAATTTTACAATCTTAAAACAAACTTAAATCCATAAATATTTAATGTAAACATCTCTAATTTATGAAGAGTTATCGTAGAGGCAAACAAAATGTTTTATTAGCCGCTATAGCAAGTTTCTCGATGTAATGAGAAATAAGTTTGTTCGACTACGGGCAAATTGAGAGGGCAAAAGCAACCGTTTTGTTAAACTTTGGTACTTGAAAAACATTGTTTGCTCAGCATTCGCGAACTGAGTACTACTTATTGTTCATTGCTTAAGAGTTGTTTGTTAACTTTCATGTTGGATCTATTATATATTTATAGATTATTACAATACTCTCACTTTATTGCACACTATCAAGACATTTCAGCACGTTCTGTGAAACTGCTGAAAACTTTACCGAATATAGATAAATAGATAGATAGAGTAATCTTTATTGTACACCAATATTAACAACGGTTATTTTGTAAACAAATGCACTTAAAAATTATGTTGCATAAGCGGCGCTATAAGCAATTTCTTACAGGCAACTTTAGGATGAACAAGTAAGTAATGAGCAAAGTTATGGGCAGTTGTTGATGCGTTAATTGAAGAAAATATAAAAGAAAGTAAACATCATGATAATAACAATAGAAATTATAAAAAATATAATTAATACAAAAATATACATCGTAACTTCATCTTTTCTTCACTCTGGGATCGAACCTAAAATATCGTAGCAGTCACATATCATTTATCAGTTTATTGTTTCAATATAAGTTATTAAATTAATATTATGAGAAGCTGCGAAACAGCTATAGGCGAAGGGAGACCGTAGGACTGCGAAGTTCAAGGTCTCGGGTTCGAACTAACCGTACACACCTCTGTCAATAAATCGTTAAGATTCGTCTTTTTGAAGATATATTTGTATTTATCATATAAATTATCGCTTGCTAACGGTGAAAGAAAAACATTGTGTAGAAACCTGCATGCCTGAGAGTGAAAAAAAAAGTACTCCAGGTAACGTGAAGTCTACAAATTCGCACTTGGTCAGCGTGGTAGACTAAGCCCTAACCCTACTCCTCATGAGAAGAGGCCCGAGCCCAGTAGTGGGACATGTATAAAATACAGGGCTGCTATTATTATTAAATAAAAAATCTAGACAACACAAGGTGCATACAAAGTTAACGCTTTTCTCTTCTCCAAACTGTTTTTAACGCACTCACCTTTACTATTTTGATAAAGGATAGGGTACAGAATGACTGTGGCTTTGACCCTTTAGCCATTATCCGACCATACAACCATTAAATCACCTGACAAACAGGAGTTAGTCGACTTTGCATGGCGGAGCTTCAACCTTTATGTACCATCAACAAATTAGATTAAAGATCCATCTTAATACTATTTCTGTACAGACATTTCAAAACACTAAAGTCTAAATTCGATTGTTCTATCAACTTTATGTCAACCTTATCGACTTGACTTTGACAATTTAAAAGGAGATATTTCTCAAATGGGACATGAATCAACTTTGCTTACAACGAAATAATGTTTCAAACGTATCACCAAAGACAGCAATTGATAATTTGTTAGTCCGAGTGTGTTACAATATACAATACATAATATACACATCTCACTGCTAGGCATTGGCTCCTTCTTATGAGGAAAGGCCTTCGTATACTACGCTAGTCAAGTCTTCTTCTTCATCGTGTCGATGGCTGAGTCAAATTTATTTTGACTTGCCATCGTGGGGAAAGGATTAGCCAATTCGCTTTGAAGAACTCGCGAATTGCCCATGTGCGGATTGGTAGACTTCACCCACCCTCGCTTACTATAAAGGTACTCTCAGGTGTGCAGGTTGCCGCCTGATTTTTTCCTTCACCGTTAGCGAGCCATCATTTTAATGATAATTATGGTTATTTTAAAGGCAGAGATTTGTAGATTTTTCACCCAGACAAAAGAAGAAGTAGATAGAACGGCTCAGCTGTCTATTTTATATGAAACATCAGCGTGGCTCCACCCACACATGTAAATACAGAAATTATGTATGCATATACATAATTGTTAGGTGAATATTGAAATTCATATGTCCATTAATTAAAAAAAAAAACAATTACAAAAAATACAATAAAATGTAAGAAATAAATAAGTAATATTCAACGTCTCGCCTCATCTGTGTATTACTTAAAGGAATACAGTAAACAGCCTTAAGGCGAATATGTATTTAAAGAATGATCCCCGTACTCGTAACCGTTAAGGAGTTGTACCTTCCAGCAACAGTTTAGCAACATGAAATGCTGACTGCTAGATTCAAATATACTATGTAGTAGCTTTAGGTAATATACTAAAACAATATAGAAGGTTTTAAAATTTAAGGGTTACCCTCGATTTCTCTAGGATCACATCATCAGGATCTGATGAAAATGGGACCACATGACAAGTATACTCTTTCAGTAAAAATAGAATATCTCAAATCGGTCCAGGAATCTTTGAGTAATCGGCGATCAAACATAAAAAAGAAGGAAAAATACAATTGAATTGAAAACCGTCTCTTTTTTTTAAAGTTACTTAGTCGGTAAAAGAGTTATTAAAAACCTCTTTGGTATCACCGTTTACCTGTAAATTATAGTAAAAGCTAATTGTGAACTAGTTGACTATGTCAAGCGTAACATACGGACTAAGTAGTTTACAGGTCCATTATTATTCACATCCACGCTACTAGGTTTACGTGAGGAGTGCCCTGAATGTAGCACCTGGCACTTAGGGTAGACGGCCGAGTGCCGTGTTTTCATAGTAACGTAATATGGGTTTAATTTTAACTTTCTTAACTTTCTATTAATTTTTATAACAAATCATATCTAGAACACTAATATGCATATTTGTTTTTGGCCATCATTAATTGAGTAGCATTCAAAGCTAAAAAAATAAAATAATAATTTTGAAAAAATGAGCGCCAACAAACATGCATTCTAATGTTTTAGATATTATTTGTCTATAAAAATAGATGAAAACTGAATCGTTTTAAAGCTAAACCCTTACTTCTTTTGTATGGAATATAGCCAACCAATTGTGCCCACTTAATATCAATTTCATTTAGCTCGGTTTCAAAAAGAAAGCAACGAAATAATATTATTATTTATTATACTCACACATCTCTGCCCGCGACATACATTAATAAAAAGTAACATAGGTATTTCTGGGTTTTAAATGATCTCCTCACGGATTTTATTTCATAAACAAAAACATGTAATAACCATAACATAACATCACGCTTATATTACCCAAAAGGATGTGGCAGAGGTGTAAAACACCCACACTTCACCTGTTATGTTTAGGTTCCATGAGATAAGATCCAACTCCATGCTGCATTTGACGACTGGATGGCGGAGTGGGTAGTGTACCTGCCTGCGACGCCGAGGTCGTGGGTTCGATTCCCACTTAAGACAAATCTTTGTGTGCATGAACATGGGGGTTTGTCTTAGTCTGGGTGTTTCTATGTATAATATGTATGTATTTACAAAAAAAAAGTATATAATATGTATTAGTATCAGTCATTCTAGTACCCATATTACAAGCTCTGCTTAGTTTGGGCGTTGTGTGTGAGTTGTGAAATATTTATTATTTATTGTGAATTTTCTGACGGCACATTCTCTGAAGTTCACAAATGATGCTTTGCCCAACCCGGAAATCGAACCCGAGACCTCGCTGTGAAAGGCGCACATGCTTACCACTTGCCATCGAGCCAATAAAATAATCATTATAAAAAAAATAAATAAAAGAATTAAACATTTACCAATGATTCTATATCAATACTTACAGAATACGTAGATAAGATCTAAGAACTTGATCTTCAATAATCCTGTTACCCTTTCTATCTGATAAGTATGGAGATAAACGTAACATAGTCGAGTGTATTTAAAAAAAACAGTAGTTTTTCGGGTCATGCCTAGATAAGAGATAAACAGTCTGATAGCATATCAAAGGTTATGTAAAATAACTGGCTTACATCAGGCAAGTCTCTAACAATACAAGTTAAAGGGTAATTTGAATGTAAGTATGACGAAACGATAAATAGGACGAAGGTCTGGCTAGGTACCCTAGGTTCCCACTGGAAACGGTACAAAGGTCTTGCGACTGGGCCGGTCCATTCTGCATCACGTTTCCCGTCAGCCAGATGGCATAGGTAGCTGTAGGAAGTTGTAGGCTGCTAGACTATATCCCTCGGGTAAGTGGAAGCACACGCCACTGGTCCGGACATAATCATCACTGTGACTCCTGTGACGCCAGGATCTACAGCGGTAACCAACTGAAAGGCACCGTGCATGACACACGGGCAATCCCAGGGAGAGTTAAAATTGTCTTGGCACCCGCAACGAATTAATCAGAAGTATATAGTTGGAGTTGGTAAGTATGTAGGTATCTTTACTTTTGTAAGTATATCTTAGACCGAACAAATTGCACATTGCAATCATCCAATTTGTATGGTTTTTTTTCGTCAATACATATTGATCCAGTGGCGGTAATGAATACTACCTGTATGGTAGCTGTGTTTGCAATAAAGGTCGCTGTGTCCATTTTGTATTAAAATCACGTAATCCAAGTTTTTTGTAAAACATTTTGTTTATAGGTCTGAGAAAATGGAAATAATTGATTCATTTTTTTTTTTATACTACGCCCACAGCGAACGAACGTGTAGTCCACCTAATGGTAAGTGGAGTACAGCCCATGGACTTCAACAATCCACAAACGCAAATTATAGATGCGTCGCTGCAGCTGAGGACTACGGTGTTATGCCTCATGTGCCATTAATTTCAGGGCCTGATCTCACCACCAAACCAGAACACAGTAATGGAATCACTACTATTTGGCGGCAGGTTAAAGGTGAGACGGTGGTGCTGCCGCCTTCGAGCTCATTCACAAGAGCTCTACCACCAGCTCAATATCATAGCCTCAATAAAATCTCACGTGGATCCTGAATGTTTATCGTCAGTTGTTCAATTGTGATATGTGCATCGTAGAAATATAAATGATTAAGTTTTCTATTATTGTTCTTGTAAAGATTCTCAATACAATTCAGATTGAGTCATATTGTCAGTTTGAAATATCATAAAATCATTAAGACCAATATGACAAACGCTGAAAACAATATGAAGTAAGATTATTGAGTAAACTCACCACTTCAATTATTATTAGAAACCTTGGAATGCCCTAATGTTGCTTTGTGCCACCTGTCCATTATTTCCGACAATTCAACTTGATGTAAAACTTGATAAATTTAATGCCAAAATAAATCTGCCGCGATGGTTTAGTGGTTAGCGTATGTGCCTATCACCGTGGGGTTCGATCCCCGGGCAAAGTGTTATTTGTGAATTTTCCGTCAGAAAACTCACACTAGCAGCACGGAGTTGGAATTGTGCCCGGTGCATAGTGATAGGCTCACCCCGTACCCCCTAAGACCTAAACATAACAGAAATGTGAGTGTTGTTAACCTCTGCCAAACCCTTTTGGTTAATATAGGCATGATGTTACGTTATGTTATGTATGTTAAAAGAAAGACAATTTTACTGTAAGTTTTAAAATACCTATATAGTTAGGTCAATTTGAACATCTGATACGAATGCACAGGTTCGCTAAACGAGTTTTGTGTTTGAAGTAGAGTTCAGCAAACGCCGAAAACAATACTCGAAGTTAGAGTAGTGAGCAAACTCACCTGTGAGATAATTGTTCTGACCCAACTTGAACTTGGCTTGGGTTTCTAATTGCCTGAAAGTTTCAGCTTAAGTGTTTGCAGAACACGGTCAAGTAATGAAATACTAACACCTTCGTTCGGTTCAATAACAAACTCAAAAACTACAACTAGGTACAATTTGACAGATTTCACGGTTGGCGTAGTGGTTAAAGCGGTCGAATCGACACTTTTAACTGCGCTGGTGTTGTGGGTTCGATACCCACACGGGACAAATCTTTATGTCTTCTTCTTCGTCGTGTCGATGGCTGAGTCAAATTTTATTTTGACTTGCCATCGTGGTGAAAGGATTAGCCAATTCGCTTTGAAGAACTCGCGAATTGTCCAGGGTGCGCCGGACGTAGGGAATCGTTGTGTACGTCACTCGTCACTCCTTTCATGCACCCCAAAAATCTTTATGTGATCCGCAAAGATGTGAAATGTGAGTTTGTAAACAACACTGGGGCGTCGGTTTAATAATAAAAATAATAATTATGAAAGAGCCAGATGCAAAGGGCGGTCCTTTTGGACACGGCACGCATCGTGAGGAGGTTCCTCTCTCTGAAGCTCTAACCATCGGCAGCTTGGTCCCTGCACCTGATGTCGGTGGGACGCTGTTTTTTATATTTTTAAATGTTTTTTTGTATTTTTTATAAATCATATTTAAAAATATATAAAATAAGTTTAAAAATAAATAAAGAAAAATAATAATACTATTTTGACGAGTATTTTGAAGTTGTGATATCTTTGAATGTTTATTTTCAGAAACAGACTGGAACTACTTTTAGCCGTGACCTTAGAATACTGCTCCGTCGTTCTACCAACTTAGCTACCAATCCTTGCCTATATCACGTAAATTTATCTACTTTATAATAGGTTGAATTAAATACTTTAAAAATGCAAGATAAAATAAATAACTGATATACGGGCATTGGACCCTGGGAGTCTGATTCATAGCCAGTACATCAACAAGAAGCGATTAGATGGTGATTTAATTTTCTTCAAACCTTTCATAAACATAAATATTTGTTTCATACAAGCGCCGCAGTCTAGTAAACTTATACATATAACACGGATTTTACTGCCATAGATATTTTTGCCGAATCTCACTTTAAATTTAGATATGATGCTATTGCTCTGCTTGCCGACCATTATTAAAATTGTTAAATATTTAGTTACTTTTTATTTCTATTTTTTTTTTATTATTTACGTTCATTTTGTATTCAATCCAATAACGTTGACGCTTATTGACAACGTCCAAAAATGATCGCTCCCAAGCACAAATAATGTCAATTCGTGGACAATGTTGTGGGTTATGTGATAAACAAAGCTAACCATTGTATCTCTTTTTGTATAAACTTTATCATGTAACTGTTTTTTGTCCCAAATAAATAAATAAATAAAGCGCGTGACCCGCTTTATCATAATTATTATAACAATCAATAATTACGCTGCAAAGTTGCTTGGGCAGGCCGGCAAGTTACGATAACCGTTGAATATATTACTGAAGGGTTTTCATCTCTCATAAGACTCAGTAGAGCCTTTGAAATTATAGAACTTGACGGTCTGTAACTTGCATATTAATGAATCTTGAGGTACTAAATTATTTTACAATATGTTATGTATCGAACGAGGGTGCACCCTTATGAGTAGATTACTGTGCGCGGTGTTTTCATACCAACGTAATATGGGTTTTACTTTAATATTATTAAGTTTTGTCTATTTTAATAGACAAATCATATCAAAAACACTGAAACTTTTAAATTGATTTTATCATTAATTGAGAAACCACAGCCAACAAATTGTTTCCCCTTAAAGGTAGGTGGCAACTACATCTTAAGAATATGCATAATCCAAAAAAGACCACAGATGCGTCGCGTCGTGAAGGGTAGGTACGCCTCACTTGCCAGTAATTGCGGCGTCTAATTCCATTACATTTAATACATTGGAATAAATTATATAGCCATATTAATAATTTGCTAAAAAAAAGCTGGGACTTCTGTGTTCTAGTCTACCAGAGAAGTGAGGCATTGAAATCACTTAAGACACTTCAGAATAAGAAGGTATAACAAAGCCTTGCTATGAGGAGGTTAACTAGAATATTTACTACATTTTGTTATGCTGTAGAAAGACTTTCAAAGTTCCACTTAAATCGGTTTACTGATATAGCCGACAGCATTATTTTTCTAAATACAGGAACAAGACCCCTGCGGTGTCGTAGGATCCAATTACTTAAGAAAATAAAAAGCTAACAGACTCCGTTCTTGTTTGCTTCGAAGATACGCAAATTCATCTAAAACGAAGTTTGCTTTTATCTCCGTGTTTTTGACGCTTATGAATAATAAAAAGTTAAACAGTGCTACCTATGTATTTATGATTGAGGTTATTTTAAACCTTTAAGATAGTATTCAGCTCTTCGTGTGGTGGTAGAAATCCACTTGAGTAATAATAAAAATAAATAAATAAATAAATATTTTTAAATATTTATTTCACAACTCACAAACAACGCAATCTAGTCCCAAACTAAGCAGAGCTTGTACTAAGGGTACTAGAATAACTAATACTAAAACATAATATACTTTTCTTTTGCAAATACATACTTATTATACATAGAAACACCCAGACTAAAACAAACCCCCATGTTCATGCACACAAAGATTTGCCTTAAGCGGGAATCGAACCCACGACCTCAGCGTCGCAGGCAGGTACACTACCCACTCCGCCATCCGGTCGTCAACAACAAACAAATATCAAATCTTTCCTCTTTATAATATTATAGCCTGACATAATGGCCTCGAACAAACATGCATTTTAGTGTTTTAGATATTAATTATCTTTAAAAATAAATAAAAACCGGCCAAGTGCGAGTCGGACTCGCGCACGTAGGGTTCCGTACCACTATAGGTACATCTAAATAAATGTTTTTCTTTATTCTTTTTATTATATTGGAGTTGATTGAATGAAAGGTAAAATGCGGTTTACGATTTATAACGTATTAAAAAAAAACTAATTATTAGATCTCGTTCAAACCAATTTTCGGTGGAATTTTGCATGGTAATGTACATCATATATTATTTTTACATTTATCATTTTAGAATCCCCCTATTTTAGAAATTACGGGGGTGGGGGACACATTTTTCCACTTCGGAAGCGTCTCTCGCGCAAACTATTTAGTTTAGAAAAAAAATATATTAAAAACCTCCATATAGTTTTTCGAAATACAAATAGGCATAGCAAAGCTAAAATTTGCTTTAAAATATTACAAGTATTTGATAAAAATGCGTCTCTACAGTATTGTGTTGATCTTAATTCAAACTTACTGTATATGACTAAGTGACTAATCACTCATCGCATAGGTGGTAAGGTTCGTCTAGCTAAAAAGAGAAAAAAAGAGTTGAGACATTTCGAGTCTAGCAGCATACGAATCCATAGTTGAATTGGCAAAGCACTTGGGGCATATACCCAGGGGGTGCAGGTTCGAGTCCTGCTGGATTCTTAATTTTTCAACTTTAATATTATATTAGAATAAACCCTAAAAATATTACTTTATTATGAAAAAACAGCGCTCAGAATCCAACTCTTAAAATTTTAGCACGATGTTTTAGAACTATTGTATTTATTGGTTCAATAGTAACATTAGTTACATGATGTAATAAACTTCAACGTAATTATTCACTAAACGCATTGTTAATGATAATAATTCTCGCAGCGAACGTAAATAACTAAAATTAGTGTGTAATTAATTTGTTACTACGGAGCCTAAGCGTTATTGGAAAACAGTTGTTCATTAAATTGTATATCCTATATACAATTTAATGAACAATTGGGCAACAATGAACAGTGAAATATCACCAATTTTAGTAAATTAAAATCAATATTATCAATTTTACTTTTTCAGGTAGTATATGTTTCGTACATTATTAAACAGATTGTTTTTAATATTTTCAACTAGCAACTGCAACTGCAACCTATTTAAATTATAAGGTAGTAGTTCTAAGTTACATATTTTTAAAATTATAGAATCTAGATTTTTTTTTATACTACGCCCACAGCAAACGCACGTGTAGTCCACCTGATGGTAAGTGGAGTACAGCCCATGGACATCAACAATCCACAAAAGCAGATTATAGATGCGTCGCTGCAGCTGAGGACTACGGTGTTATGCCTCATGTGCCAGTAACTTCAGGACCTGATCTCTGAATTTATTTTAATATTTTTCTAATTACGGTCATAACTTATCCTATTACCCAATTTTAGCTTGACGTACCAAACTCGTACACCATGTATAATAACAAAGGTTATTAACAACCCATTTAACAAAATATTTTTATATTTTGTTAATATTCTTATTTGTATTTTATAACATGCAATATCCATCGGAGCTGGTACTTGGATTGATTTTAATTCAATTTCTCTAAGTTGAATTAAAGTCATTCTAAGCTCCGGTGACAAATAATTTTATTACAATAAGTATTATAATTTAGTTAGCTAAGTTTTATTTTAATTTTATTTTTTTGTGTTTAGATGTTTGTTTTGACGTGTTCAAGCGCCCCTTGGGGCCCATGGAAATAAATGATTTGATTTGATTTGAAAATAACAAACATAACGAATTGTGTACTTTAGAGCTAAAAATATATTATTTGATATAACTAACAACCTCAAAAATATACCTTTATTTGGCGGACACTACAATATAAACTTTCAGTGCCAATCTTAAAGTTCATTTTCAGAGAGATATAAAAACAAATTGCATCCGACTGTTGCCATTGTGGTTAGCGAAATAAAAGTTGTTTTGAACTATAAATATCACGTGTTTACGTTACTGGAAGGAGATAACGGCCAACATTTTAAAAAATACTAGATTTTTTGTTTAGTCCGTGTATTATTATCACCGGTACCTCGTTAGGTAAAAAGCTAGGTAACGTAAGCTCGTTACGTAGGTAATTGGGCTTTATTGGCTCAATTGTTTATTATTTTTTACTTAATAATACGTAATAATTTTTCTCATAAATGATGTTTTGTGGAATGTGAATAATTTATTCAATAAAAAAGGCACAGAGGTAATATCATCAATATGTTAGGACTGGTGGTAACCCATACCAGGACCGAAAAAATAAGCATTGCTTAAACTGACTAAAAAGTAGTTTTAATTCCGCTTTTTAGCATTTGAAAGAGTGTAACAATTTTTTCAATTTAATAGAAAATGTTTATTTGGATGACGCTAATATGAAAAAGTTAGTCAAACCTTTAGGGGAAGGGGCTCCAATAGGTACAACAAACGTATTTTTTTATTATAAAGGTAACGAACAGGCAGACGCTTGAATTATTTACAAAATATTTAGTAATAAATTCACTTTAAACACATAATACATAATAAAATACAGTATTAATTATTGAAAGTAACGACTAAATTGCCTCATTAAAATGAACAATTCCATTTTAGCGTTCTCGCTAATATTGCTGGTATAACAGGTAATAGGTAAGCACGTTGCTCCTTAAAATTTAACAATTCAAATTCAATAATGCTCTTTAAAATGTTTCATAGATACGTATGACTATCTTAGAAAATAACCACCAATGAAATATTGAGGATATTAAAGCTAATAACTCAAAAGGAATTAGATAAGTGCAGTTCAATAAAATGTACTGATTTTCTTCGACTGTCGGCGCTAAGATAACAGTTTTATATCCGCACGAGTTCTCCAATTCTGTTTGATTTTCTCAACCGCAAGTAATATTGTGACAGAATATTGTTGACACACGAACCTCGTCTCTCTCAGTGCTGCAGTGTACAGCATACATTGTATTATATTCTTATAGAGTTTTCTTGTGGTTAACATTTAAAAGCCGTCATAATATTTATTGTAAAAATTATCAGGAATACTAAAAATAATAGTTGGACAGCTACTTGGAGATAGCAAAAGCTCTATTTTATTGACAAATACGCGAGGAGCTGCTACTATGTTAATACTATGGTCTATTCAATTTAAACTAATATATACTCCAGAAGAAAATAGGTAAAATTTTATATTCTACAGTAGGCTAACATTCTTTTGCAGCAGCGTTGCGATAACTTTTGCGATTCTTATCCGCATGAGTTCTCTAATTCTGTTTTCTTAACCGCAAGTAATATTGTGGCAGAGTATTGTTGACACACGAACCTTGTCTTCATGTTTATTATTTCATATACGGAGTTATGATTTTCTAGGATTTCTGTTTT
Organism: Hypena proboscidalis; assembly: GCA_905147285.1. NCBI lineage: Eukaryota > Metazoa > Arthropoda > Insecta > Lepidoptera > Erebidae > Hypena > Hypena proboscidalis. Next base: position 15,764,541 of record LR990131.1, read on the forward strand.
GATTTATTAAAGGAAAATCAATGTTTTATTGTCTGGATTTGTTTCAACATTGCAAATATTAATATACACTGTCTGTAATTCCAGTGATATGCGAAGGCAAATACTTTGCAAATATTTCAATATTCACAATATTGAAATAAACTTTTACTTTGGGCATATAAGTGGCATACAAGTTTTAATTAAAACCGGACTGTTTTCTTTCATTGTTGGCATTGCAATAGCATTCTTATCCGCACGAATTCTCCAATTATTGATGTATAATAAGTATGTATTTACAAAATAAAATTATGTATGTATTATTATCAGTTATTCTAGTACCCATAGTACAAGCTCTGCTTAGTTTGGGACTAGATGGCGTTGTGTATATTGTGTGATATTTATTTATTTTATAATTTCTTTGTGATTTTCTCCACCGCAAGTATTAAGTAATTTTGTCTCTCTTACGCTGCAGTGTACCACAGTCATGTTTATTATTTCATATGCGGAATGTTGTATGTATGTTTTCTGGTTTCTGTTTTGGTTTATTCAAGGAAAATCAAGGTTTAATTGTTTGTATTTGTTTCTTCATTGCAAACACAAATATTTATGCTGTTTGTAGTCCCAGTGATATGCGAGGACAAATACTCCGTGTAAAGATTGCCATCAGCTTCTACTTTGTGTATTGTCATACAGGGTAGGAATTTTCGAATATTGTTGTTTTCGAATATAAGTATCCAAACGGACTTAAAAAGATTCCGACAGTTCCTTTTATATGTTCTTTGATTTGTTTTGTTACCTTGTATTGTTTGTAAACGTACATGTGATGATAATGTGTTTTTATTCGATTAATTGTTTGAAAAGGATATGTTGACATTTTCTTAACTTTTCTCTTGTATAATGTAATTTTCAACCTCTCTATTAATTATTTTATTGTTTGATATAACTTTTTTATACATGACCATCCCCAGATCCAATGTTAGAAGAAGCATCATCATAATGTTTTAATTGGTTTATTCTCGATCTTATTCGCGTATAAAGTTTGCGTATACGCCTGAAGCAGCGATAGCCGAGTGGGAGACCGTAGGACTGTAAGTTAAAGGTCTCGGGTTCGAACCCACGGCACACACCTCTCGTCTTTTCGAAGATATGTGTGTATTTATCATATAAATTATCGCTTGCTAACGGTGAAGGAAAATATCGTGAGGAAACCTACATGCCTTAGAGTGCCTAATAAGTGCTCGAGAGTGTGTGAAGTCTACCAATCTGCACTTGGCCAGCGTGGTGGACTATGGCCTAACCCCTTCTCATCATGAGAAGAGGCCCGAGCCCAGCAGTGGGACATGTACTAGATACAGGGCTGCTATTATACGCCTGAAATCTTTATGTCTACCCTCCAAATCCATAGCAACTAAAAAAACTAGCGCATTAAGCAACCAGAAGCAACTAAAACTTTGAAATTAACATTAACAATAGTTTTCATGTGTATAAAAAACAAGTTAAAAACATTCTAGTATTTCTCACTGTATCGATGGTAGGTTAGCGTATGCGAGGTCTCGGGATCGATTCCCGGCTCGGGCAAAGTAATTTAGGTGCTATGACTATTGTTTTATGATAAAATATCAACAATATTATAAGTGTAGGGAAAATTTTTGATTTTGACTCTCGTCAAGGCAAGATATATTGTGATATATAAGGTATAGTGTGTGCTGAGGTGAAAGGTATACAATTCAATTCAATTTGTTTATTTTGTGAAACACACGTGGATACAGATAGTATGGTACGGTGGATATAGAAGTAATATGTGTGACGCAAGATCAAAGTTATTTACATCTCGTGCTTTTCAGTCTTTATAACCTAGAATCACTCGTTACGCTCGTGATTCTACTAACTTTCACTTATTAGGGACTCAAAATTAGCACTCAAAGCAAATGCGTACTTTGCTCTCTTGTTGCACAAATAACTATTTCTAACAGCGTGACATAGTTGTCACAAAGTGCGGGTAGCAATAATTTTTTTATTAACGTTTATTTAGCAATTCCATTTGATTTTCTTTTTCAAAAATAATATTTTCATATAGTATTTACAAAGGATTCTTGTCTCCTTCGCTGCAGTGTACGACAACGTTTGTTTTATTATTTCTTATGTCGTTTTTCTGCCTTTCTTGTGCTTGTGTTTTGGTTTATTTACATAAAAGACAACGTTTTGCCTTATGCTTTTGCTTTTCTTTGTTTTGTAGATAGGAATATGCTCTCTCTGCAGTTTTAGTAACTTTTGAATAAGAAGCTCACGGTATAGGTGCTTAAAAAAAGTTTCGGTAAAGTTACTTATTATTATTGACTTACCAATTAAAATATCCATGCGTAAGTGTCAGCTGTATGGTTATTTAAATAATTATGTGTTCAGAAACAATAAATTAGAAAATAAATATAATTTGGAAAACTCAAATAAAAAAGTTTTTCAACACGTATATTTATTCAGTATAAAAAAAAATGAGGATCCAAAAGTTGCTAAACAGTTTAAACATAAGGCATGTTAGAAGTTTAACAATCTAAGAGCATTTGATTCTTATTATGTCACATATTAGACTTTTGAATGCTGCCAAACAGTTTGAAATTTTTCCCACAGCTAAGATCGTTAACTGCGGCAAAACAAATGTATGTTCGTATCTAAATTATAATAAAACTTCAGGATCCACTTTTATGAAAATAATTAGAAATCCATCATAAAAGCCATCTATAAAAGTTCATATATAATAACAAGTTATCTCTACGTATGCACATCCTATGCTGTCTAGTAATTCTATAAAAAGTAGGTTATAGTTTATTACTATCAAGGCTAGTTTCAAGTTGCGGATAACGTTTAAATAGCCCTATCATAAGCCTATCCAGAACAAATTTGACGAATATAATGTCAAATGTTTTCTGCCTTGTGAGAAGAGTTGTAAAGAAATAAACTAGCTTACTTATCCTACGAATCTATAACCTATGTTTGTTTTAAAGTTAAAGTATTAAAGTACAAGGCTAATGTAGCTGTCGACATCTAGTTTTGTAAATACAGGAACAGGATCCCTGCGGTGTCGTAGGATCCAATTACTGAAGAAAATAAAAAGCCAACAGACTCCGTTCTTGTTTGCTTCGAAGGCACGCAAATTCATCTATAACGAAGTTTGCTAAAACCTCCGTGTTTTTGACGTTTAGAATGAAAAATAAACGGTTATCGGTTCGGCATTGCTTATTACTATTAGCTTGAATCTAGCAGATACCGAATGGGGCAGTCAGCAAATAAGGTATTTTTTTTAATCAAATCAGACTTAGATAGATATAAAATTCTTTATTGTACACACAGATTAAATACAGTTGATAGAAAAGTCTTATCTAAGTATGCACAATGGGCGGCCTTATTAATATTAAGTGATCTCTTCCAGGCAAACTTTGGATAGACAGGAATGAGTTAATAGACATATTAATCAGTGGTGTAGTTAAAAAAATTGTAAGTACTAATTTAGTAAGTACTGACTGTAATGTATAGACGTGACCGGTAGTAAAGTCAATTTACTAGACTAACGTTGTTGGGAGTAACTGTAGTTGCCTTCCTCACTAGCGCGTTGTATAGAAATGCGACAACGATAACTATAGAAATTATTGCACTCTGTTCTTATCTAACTCTAGTTATTCAAAGTAAGTCAATATAATTAAATATATTCCTCACAAAAAATATTTCTCATGCTTTCCAATGCCAAAGGTAAATAGAATGCCAGTTATTCCTTAGAGAGCATATCAGTAACGTCATGCACAGCCGCTCAAAGTCACGTGAGAGCTCGTCGCTGGGAATTCCAGACTCTCATTATATATCACATTTAATAAACCTCGGGTGCTAGCGAAAATATTTTTCTTTGAAAACTTATATTCAGTGTCGTTGCTTTTCACTCTTGAATTTAGTAAATGAAAATTGGAAGATTAACTCAACTGCTAAAATAACTTACATATTGAGAGTTTTGTGCAGCTAATAAAAGAATAATTCATATTGATGAAACAATTCGATTTAGATATCTAAAGTGATTTCTCTTTGTTTTAGCAGCCCCGTTTTGAAGTTCCGTATACTTAATGTTAACTCAATTAATTTATAGTGTAGAGGAACAGGGTGTGATGTTCCTCCACCAGAAAGGGAGGATCCTCCGACCAGGCTCGGTGATATTGCCTGGCGGATAGCTGTCCAATGGTAGCGTATTGGAAGTGGTATATATAGCCACTTGCTGTGAACATTTCGTTAGCGTTTCTCGTTTAACTACCTAACTAACAGCAACTTTATAATTAACATACCTCCGTGCAACAGCTCTTTAGCAATAGCAGTCTCGATGTTAGGCCTCGGACAGACAATCAGGCGGACATGGCAAAGGTATAAAGGGTTTCTTGTTAAAAATACAAGCAAAAATCAATTTTCAACTCATTATCATGTAATATTTGCCACACAGTCCAATTACCATGTTAATTTTATTAAACTACAGAATATTAAGCGCAAAAGGCAGAATAATTGGATACAATTGTGTGCGATATTGCTTCGGGTGATTCGAAATTAACTCAGTTTTGGTTTTAATAATATGCATTTTTTATGAGGCAACCATTTTATGACGTAAAATAGGTACTAGAACCACAGATATAGATCTACATAGATAACGCAAGTATCACGATTTGTATTGAAACCAAGCGTGCCGACTTTTTAATACCTATTGTGACGTCACAGCCGAAATTTAGTGACGGGAAATCCAAACCGATTCAAAGACACCGATGCCGTCGATGCCCATCCGCCCAGTACGTCGCGCGTGGACTGAAGTTAGCGGCGACCAACCTTGACGCTTGGTCGGGGTTCGGACACGCGAAGTACATGCATTTGCGTTATCTATGTAGATTTATATCTGTGACTAGAACGGTTTTAAACTCACCCACTCAAGAATATTGAAAGTAGATAGTAGTGTTATGGCTATTTACATTTATAATATTAGTAAGAACTGATATTGTAATAATGCAATTGTGTGAATTGTTTGTTACTTAATAACGCTGTAACACTTGAACCAATATGGATATTTTTCATTTTTTTATACCTACTACTGTAGCGAACGAACGTGTAGTCCATCTGATGGTTAGTACAGAACAGCCTATCGACATCAATAATCCACAAATGCAGATTGTAGATGCGTCGCTGCAGCTAAGGACTACGATGTAATGTTAATGCCAGTAATTTCAGGGCCTGATTTCGCCAGCAAACACACAGTAATGCAAGCACTACTATTTGGCGGCTTATTTCTTAAAAAATAATAATACATATTAATACTTAAAAAATAAATTAATGAAACAAGCTAACGTGGCGCCCAAAAATAAAGATACAATCAAGGTCGTTGAAAAGTATACTTTTAGTGTTCAGATTAAAGTTTATTTTAGGGTAAGACGGAGGGGAGATATAAAAATTAATTTGTATTTGTTTGTTGCCGCTAAGGTTTGTAGTGAAAAGTACGTGTTTGAGCTTTAAATATTACGTATTAACGTAACTGGAAGGAGATATAACGAGGCACAAATATATATATTTTATATATAAATAACATAACTAGCATAATATCACGCCAATATTACCCAGAAGGGTGTGGCTGTGTGTGGATGAGCTTATCGCCATCCTCCGGGAACAATTCCAATTAAAATTTAGACTATAACACTTTGCCCAACCTGAACATCGAACAAAATATGAATATACATTATTTTGTAATGACATGTTATGAGCGTTTTAGTGCTTTTAATATCGTTAATGTAACATAACTTAGCAGCACGCCTTTATACCTACACACATGGTTGTGGCAAACGAGAGTGAGCTTATCGACATCTACTAGATCCAATTACAGTCTCCACACTGCTACTTTCTGACGGAAAATCCTACACAACACTTTTGACTGACCTGGAATTCAAACTTTAGGCACAGTGAGTAGTAGCATACAGTACCATCAGACCAACGAGGCATTTTCCTCTGCAATATCCATCTGAATTAGTTGAGATGTTAGATATCCTAGTTAATAGTATGTTCGGGCAACAATCAGTCATAGCGGAATACGACAATAACACACAAGTACACAACACAGCACAGCCCGACAGAGACATAGATGACATACCACGCCTCAGTTATGCCGTTCAGGAATCAGATGTTCATAATTATACCCCACATAACCGAGGTAACGGTAACGGTAACTAACTGTAGGTTGTACAGTTTAAATTTAGAATTGTTGGGCTAAACTATAACATATTATCACGCCTTTATTACCCAAAAGGGTGTGGCAGAGGTGTACAAAACCCACACATCACCTGTTATGTTTAGGTGCCGTGGGTTTGGGGGTGGGCCTATCGTCATCCAGCGTGCACAATGCAACTCCGTGCTGCTATTGAAAAATCCCAAATAATATTTTGCCCAACCCGGGCATCGAACCGAAGACCTCGCAGTGAGTGATACACAAATTATACCGCCAGATTAAAGAGGCACTAAATTTATTTGAAAAATTACCAAAAAATCTTTAAGATTTGTGAAGCCCGTCACTTTCAGGACTTTGCGGTGATTTTTTTTATTCTGTTTGTAAATTTTACCGATCAAACATTGCCGCTCCTAGAGGTTCAAAATCATCTTCCTAATTACTGAAAAGTGCATCCAGGGTCTAAGAATCTTCTACTTTGCCACGGGTAAGCGACTCCGTCACGATGTCATTTACACCCTGCACTTGATTTTAAAATCGCATCAGTCTACCATTAAAAAACAGCGTATCAAAAATAATCCGCAAATTTTCCACTCACAAAAATTCACAAACATTTTGTGAGCAAACAATTCCACAACAAAACAAGGTTTATTTCTGTTTTTCCGTCGTTAAAATTCATACGAGTGCGAATCTATTTTGATTACATGCAAAACGTTTGTAAACTTTTATAACATGTACTTGTCGATATGCGTTTGTGCACGCAATAGATATAGTCTGTGCCGCATATGATAGTAGATAATATAGTCTAGTTTATAGTCTGTACCATTTGAATTAACAAAAAATTTATAGAACAAAACTTCAACGGAAATTAACAAAATGGCTTAAAGATCTCATTTATGACAATTTCATGCGTCGCCATTTTTTTATTTATGTAGTAGTAAATTATAAATAAACAAATCGTTAATGTAAAAAAACTAAGGAAGTTGATTTTTGGATTATGTTATAGATGAAGCTTATAAAAGTTTGACCTTTATGTCCAATAAGCTTTCGTGGTTTACACAAATAATATAACTTATAAAATCATTAAGAATAAGAATTTATAAACTTTGCTAATAGAACAAGTAAAATAAGTTTAGGTGATAAAAATCCTACAAAGATCTTTTATGCATTGCATGCATCTATAATTGAAAGTTTATTTGTACTCGTATAGTACTCGCTATAAATATCCCAGGTATTTTCACAGAATTTAATTTTATCACTCGAACATCACACCACACAGCGCCGAAACGAGAATCGATTTGCATATTCATGCAAATCGATTGCTTTTAAAATCCTTTTTCATCCAAATAAACGTCCGTAGGAAAACAGCAATTTACGCGTCCCCTTCACGTCTCGTCGCTGACCAGCTGTCGTGTAAATTAGTCAACCTTTATCCTTCTAGTGTAGTTCCAAGGCCAATATAAGGTTGCTTTTCCACCAGTGATTACAATGTAGCTATGGTACGAAACTACGTGCTTGTTTCCACTAATGCTGAGCACTGTATTGGGGCGAAGTAGCTGTGATTTACAAGGCCAAATACACATATTCACATAAGCACACCCAGAGTAAGAACAAATCTTTGCAAATCACACAAAGATATTTGTCCCATGTGGGAATCGAACCCCCAACACAAGCGTAGTGGAGAGTGGTGAGGCGACCGCTTAAAACACAACACACAGCTTGTTGAACCCGTTTCCACCAGTGCTAAGCTATGTGGACCAATAAATGTGATTGGTGGATTTCAAACGCATCGATTGCAGCGTAACACAGCTCATCCCCGCTGGAAAAGCACTATTATCCTTGTAGCAACGTTTGAAAGTCGATATAAAGCTAACTGTTCTTATTCATTGACAACACAATCATTTTCTATCATTTTCTGATACAGATGTTATTGACCCTGTAAACGGAGCGTAAAAAGAAGCGAATAGCAGGGGTCCTCATGTGAATAATTTTGTTCGGTTGGAGTAGTAGTCAATGAGGTATGGCTGCTTGAGGCAATTTGAGATATTCCGAAATAATACGCTGCCATTATTATACTAAAATAATAAAAAATCTGATAAAATTTTGCCAGGAAGGTAAAAATATTGAAAAAGGAGGTAAAGCATTTTTTTTAGGCAATAGGAATAACTCCTGTGTATAAATTGAATATATCTGATATAATCATATTTGCGAGTCAAGATTGGTTACTGTGTATGCTACTTACTGTACGAAGTATGAGTGAGATTAGAGGCATTAATATGTGGAGGTGTGTGTTAGCAGCGATAGCCGAGTGAGAGACCGTTAATGCATAGTCAAAGGTCTCGGGAAGATATGTCAGTATCTACCATGAAAATTATTGCTCCCTTTCGGCGAAGAGGACATCGTGAGGAGTGTTAAGTACCCGTGGGAGTGTGAAGTTTACCAATCTGCACTTGGCCAGCGTGATGGACTTGGGCCAAACCCTTCTCCTCTTGAGAAAAAGACCCGTGCCTAGCAGTGGGACATATACTAAGGTATACAGATAAAGGGCTGCTATTGAATGTGGATGTGTTAATCCAATTCCTTGTTTTACCACCTCTTTAAATCCAAGAAAAGCCTTATTATGATTCAGTGTTAGTGGTAAAGATTTTTTTTTATGTTAATACGCAAATAATTTTAGTAGCATTTGTATCTTTTTTGTAATGAGTCCTTCAAATTTTTGTTTTAATTAATTTATTGCTATACAACTTATTTAAGTTTCCATTAGATGAATGAGAGATTAAAATATATATTTTAACCTAAGTTCAGGATAAGTGTCCCTTTTTGACCAAAATTCTTGTCCAATGAACCGTAAAATTGCACTTAGCTATCTACTCGTACCTACCTACGTTCACACGAAGAGCCTTTGATTTTTTTTCACGTGAATTGTTAGGGAAAAATGTTAGTAGGGCCATTTGAGAACATATTTAAGCCAAAGCCATGAGGGTAAACAAAATAATAATTTGGGTGGTAAATAAATTGGTTTAATGCCGAAACTATGACTACTAAAACTTAGTTGTTATCGCTTATTTTTTTGTAGAACAAAGCTGTTACCAGCGACTTAGTTCGCGTGGGATTCATTGAACCTCGTGGTTTTACATACTAGCGCCATCTATATTTTTGCGTAATCTTACTACTAACTTAAAGCCCTAAATTTAACGTCTTGGAAAAAAGAGAAATATAGGAATTCAAATATTTCAATTCAAGTTCAACTATCGAAATTTCATGCTTCTAACTTCAACGGACTTCCATACAATTGTTGAAACCATGTTAGGAACCTTCATGCTAAATTTAAAGTATCTAATTCCAGTGGCGTAGGCTCTGCGTTGATAAAACAGTCAGACTGGTGAACAATTATATATATTATAAATGAAGAAGAAAAAGAAAAATAAATCAGAAATTATCAAGTCCTTTTCAATTATAGAACTAGGTGTAAATGAATACTATTAATTTAGTCACCCTCGTTACACCTAAAAAGTAGGAGACAAAATGTATGTCTAAAACTTTATCTTTTTTTTTTTTATTCTACGCCCACAGCGAATGAACGTGTAGTCCACCTGATGGTAAGTGAAGTACAGCCCTTGGACATCAACAATCCACAAAAGCAGATTATAGATGCGTCGCTGCAGCTGCAGGTGTTATGCCTGATGTGTCAGTAATTTCAGGGCCTAATCTCACCACCAAACCGGAACACAGTAATATAGAAGCGCTACTATTTGGCGGCAGGTAAAAGGTGAGACGGTGGTGCTGCCGCCCCCGAGCTCATTCACAAGAGCTCTACCAACAGTATACTTTATATGCAATAGTTCCAAAACTATTGGATAGCTGTCTAGCTTTGGAACCATCTTTAAACTACCTATGTGTGTAAGGTACTTTTGCATACATTAAAGGCAAAGAACAATCAATTTCATATTACTACATAACAAAAATAGTGTTTCAACGATTAACTACCGATATCTTATAAAACATATTTGTTAAAGAATATTAGTAACATTTGTTGTCATTTCATATTATGCACACACCTTTATTAAAAAGTTATTGAATGTACTACAATATTTTTATAGTCAATTTAATGAATTCATTTAATTTTATATTCAAATGATACAATTCATTTATTTAGTGGCCATACTTTAGGGGTATTAAAGTAAGAAGCTGATTACTAAATAGTCTAAATAGTATATTGGTAATCATTTCATATGCAAGAAACATAAGAAAACAATAAAAACAAACCTGTAAAACAAAAACGCAATGCTGTAAGAATGATTAAAGTTGCATAAGAACAAAAAGTTCAGCAATTCACGAGCAATCGAATTTAATTTGCCATATCTTGGTCTCGGGACTTCCGTCGAGAGGTTTCCTCAACTTTGCTTTAACCATTAACTTCTTGAGAACAAACTTTTTTATCGTTTGTTTTCGTTTCTGCTAGAGCTCGGTATAAGTTTAAGGCAGCTTACCAGGTATTATCATATGCAATTCTATAAGGGTTGTAGATCGCAGAAATTATTTAATTATAACAATGACTTCCATTATTAACATCGAACTGATAGCTATAAATGTGTTCATGGTTAATACATATTTGAATTAATGAGTAATAATGTATTCAATGTTATTGACCTGCATACGAATATCATGTGGACACTGTACATGTAATTATGTGTAACGTGATAAATGATTGAAAGTTTATAAACACTACAGCTACAGTCATCTCTAAAGCCACGTTTTTACACAGAATTCAACTTCAGGTTGAATCTTCGAAAAAATATTATCATTTATTGCTACAATAATTAATCTCCAGCAAAATTTTCGAAAATGCATTGTGTCTTTGACACACAAACAGAATGCTTACAACTTTCATGGACATAAAAAAATAAAGACAGTATGCACCTTTGGATTTGCTCGAGATTATTAATTGAGGAATGCCTCAAAATATGTGTTCTTATTTATTACAATCATCTTATTATTTAATCTTTCCTCACCCCTGATTGAACGTAAGTACATACATCGCACTACACATGGGAATCGATTTGCATATTCAGGCGTTTGGTTTTTAAATCATTTTTCATCACACGTCGATAGAAAACGTTCACGTCACGTTGTTGCCCAGCTGTCATTTATTAGACATTATTGGACAACTGGTATCCTTCCAGTGACGCTCTCAAAGGCTTTACACATTATACAATGCCTTCGCTTGACCTAAATGTTCATATACGTTGACCAAATAATAATTTTCTGAGAACAACGTTATTGAGATGGCAGAGTGATGAGGCAAATGCCAAGTTTTTTCATGCGAAACAATCAGCTATTTAACGGTCGAGGTAGTAGTCATTGAAGTATGATTACTTGAAGCAATTCAAGTAAGAAATAGTTGGTAAGTAAGCAGCTTATTTCTAATAAAATGTCCAAGAAAAATGTCAAAGTAAAATGAAAAGAAATAAGTAGGCAGCATATAGCGAAAATAAAGAAATAAGAAGGTGCTAGATAGCCTTTTGATCCTCTACGGGATAGATATTGCTCGTTATTTTGAGTTTATTTTAGTACAAAATTACCATTATTAAGGAAAAGAGAACAACAAAAATTAAACTTTATTTAATTTTGAGACTTGGAAAATTCTTGGGTTTGATCCAGAGGCTAAAATGTTATTTGGGTGTTTATGTCTGTTTGACAAATATTCAATATCAAAGTACTTCTAACTAAAGCGTGGGTTGCTCGATAGACGAAAAATATGGCACAGAGCGCCCCACGCTTTTTCACAATAATACTAGTATTTTTTGTTCATTACCATTTTCAGCTTATGTTAGGAATTATTTTTCACTTTTTAGTTAGAAGTACTTTAAAAGCGTGTTTTTTGGTTTTTGTAAACTATTATTTAATAAACTGTGTTTTTAGTTGCTTCTTCAGTCTAGGACACTAAACTCATGACTAAATGTGTAATCATTAAATTAAATCTATTGTACTAGTAGTATATAGTATTGCGGTCGTGGTGACAATATGTTGAAGTGGTCGGGTAACATGCGCCATTAATGTAAACATGGATCATAATATCTCAATCCACAAAACAACCCAAACATGACATTGGTATGGCTTAACATACCGCAGTTATGTACATAATGTAATAATAATGTATCTGTACTAGTATAATAAAAGCAGCGATAGCCGAGTGGGAGACCGTAGGACTGCGAAGTAAAAGGTCTCGGGTTCGAACCCACGGCACACACCGCTCGTCTTTTCGACGATATGTGTGTATTTATCATATAAATAACGCTCGCTTGCGGTGAAGTTAAACATCGTGAGGAAACCTACATGCCTGAGAGTGCCTAATAAGTGCTCGAGGGTGTGCGAAGTCTACCAATCCGCACTTGGCCAGCGTGGTATGGCCTAACCCTTCTCATCATGAGAAGAGGCCCATCATGAAAAGTATGGCCCAGCAGTTGGGACATGTAATAAATACAGGGCTGCTATAGTATAATAAAGGTATAGGGTTTGTTTGTTTGATCGCGCTAAGCTCTAGAACTAATTATTTTTGTGTTTGATAGCGTTCATTTTGGGAAAGGTTATATTATTATTTATGCTAATTAAATTCACATTACACTTAACGTAAGGAGTAAAGTTTAATACAGGTAAAGCCACGATAAAAAAAAATCGCCCAGAAACAGCTGTTTGAACTTTTAACGCAATTCGAAGATGCTTGTTAGGGTGTCAACTACGGTAAAAACCCAAATTAAAAGTTGTCGCATTAAATAAACACCAAATAAAAAGAATGAGAGCCCAAAGGTTGTAGAGAACATAAAAAAAAAGTTTAGTAACTCGCAGCAATCGAATCTAATTTGTCATATTTCGGTCCCGCGACTTTCACAGAGGGTCTGCTTTTCTTTAACTGGGGCTATTAGAAAGAAAGAAAGAAAGAAAAATCATTTATTCTGGCATATAAAAATAAAATACATAAAAAGCGTCTTAAACTAAATAATTTCAAAAAGAAATGGTACGCATCTCAGCACAATACTGCAGCGCCAAAAAGCACCGCAGCGCTGATAATTCTGATGCGCCCAGAGAATGAATAGAAAGCAGTGTGACAACAGAAAAAATAAATAAATAAATAAAAATATTTAATAATTACATTAACAATTTTTTGTGTCACAATCAACAATATATTTATGGATAAACAACTAAACTTTTACTAACTATTACCTATTAACTATTACCTTGATACGAACAACTTTTAAGTATTAACAGTTTTTTTTCGCAGTGAGGTAAAAAGGCATCAGCGTATTGTTGTTTCTCGCAACTATTAAATTTATAAATTTAATATTTTTGCATTTTGACCAGACCATTCTTTTGGTTGTTAGACAATTTTATTATAGGTTATTTACGACTGCCTAAAAAGGAGGTTATCAATTCGATATGAATGACATGTAATATTGTCAGAATTGAATTCGATTTTGTAGATCTATATTAGTTTCCTAACATGTGCGCCAAATTTCACAAGTCTATCTATGTTTATATGTTTGTCCACGAATTTCTCAGTAAGTATAAGTCGGATCGGATTTTTTTTTAGTTAGAATAGTTTTAGTCTAACTTAGGGATAAATGCAAGTTTCATTAAATTCGGTTTAGTAGCTTTTGAGATACAAATGTAATTTGTCTAATTGCGTGGGTCAACGTGAGATAAACCTAACTCTTAGTATGTATTTTTTTTTTAAATAAATAAATTGTATGTTATCGAAAAACCTCAGAAATATAATTATTCTTATCACTTACACTTCCTGAGATAATACAATTTGATTTTTTTAAAATAACATTATAATAGATTCTTCTTTTAAATTTAACTAAGAATTCTTGCATTTGGTTTTTAGTTACTTAAATGTTAATGAGGTATAAATATTTTTAACAATTTCACTTATAGTTTTTAGTTATTTATATATCTTCAGATTATGCTTTGTCTTGTTGAAAATGATAAGGAAATGATTAATCTATTCTTTGTCTTTGAAACTCGTTGTTGACGTAAAATCAAGACATCCATCAAAGTTTAGCGAAGCTTACGTATTCATTAATGAAAGCAAGCAATTAGCTGATTAATATCTATTATACCGGTTAGTGCTTTGTAAATACGACAGTAGTTTAACTTCATAAAAATGGTCCGCTGCCGGTTTGAATAAGTGAGTGCGCTCCGAGCGCCGTGCACGCATACACTTTTACGCACACATTAGCATAAAACCTGGGGTAAACGGGCAAATTAAATCAGGTTTGTGATATTTTTAAAGCAAATTTTAGCTTTGCTATGCTTTTTTGTATTTTATATAATATTAAAGTTGAAAAATTAAGAATCCAGCAGGTACATATGTATGTATAGTATGCGAATATGTGAATAAGTGACTTATCGCTTCGCATAGATGGCGCTAAAACCAAGTAAGGTTCGTCTAGCAATGCTGGCACCAAAGAGTTGAGAAATTTCGAATCCAGCAGCATACGAATCCATAGCTGAATTGGCAAAGCACTTGGGGCGTATACCCAGGGGGTGCAGGTTCGAGTCCTGCTGGATTCTTAATTATTCAACTTTAATATTATATAAAATAAATCAGGTTTGTTTACCGCGCGCGCTCAAGTACGCCTTATGTCCTCATTTCTTTCATTCAATATTATGTAAATCAAAATATAGGGCTTAATACGCAAATAACATTTATTTTAAAATTATAGTGACAACCCTACGCATCAACGTAAGAGTAGGCTATTAACGCTCCGCCCGGCCTTAGTTAACCTACTGTCGTATACTGTGCGATCATTTTTTCTATTTTATCACAAATCGTTCGCGATGAGCTGAAAATATAGTGATAATATGAATATTTGAGTAATTGTGATCAGATTTGCTAATCAATATAAAATGAAGCTGGGGATGGTAATATCGTTATTTTTAATCGTCATACATGAAAGGAGCCTCCCCGAGTGACGAACACAACGATTCCCTACGTCCGGCGCACCCTGGGCAATTCGCGAGTTCTCCAAAGCGAATTGGCTAATCCTTTCACCACGATGGCAAGTCAAAATAAAATTTGACTCAGCCATCGACACGACGAAGAGAAGAAGATCGTCATACAAAATATTTACATTACTAACATAACAACAATTTAATCGTTAAAACGAATTAAAGAAATACCAACCTATATATACATTAAATAAAAGAAAATATAAGCTTACTAAATAACCTAAAATTCGTAAAAAATCAGGTTTCAAAAGATACGTCCGCATCGATGTCGACCGCAGGTAACGTGCCGAGAAGACTGGCGGCATTGCCACGTTGTATGGCAATGATGGGATGGTAATTAATTAACAATATTATCTCACAATATCATCAATATAACTGAAATTTGTTCTCGTATAGCAGGTGTTATCTTTTATTTCAGGTATTTTCACAGTATTCAATTTTATCGTTCGTACATCACGCCACACAGCGCTGGAACGAGAATCGATTTGCATATTCATGATTTGGTTGTAAAATCTTTTTTTCTTTGTCCGCGGGAAAACAGCAAACATTCAATCCCGCGTCCCCTTCACGCTCGCTGTTAACCAGCTGTCGCTTATTGAAACGCTTTTCTCTTCAGTGTTCTAAAAAGCCGATGTTACGCTTAATTTGTCTGTTTACACTCATTGGAGATACAAGAGTACCTAAATAAATAACAAAATAAATAACATGACATTACAACGCCAATATTCTGAAGAGTGTGATTATTAAGTAGGTATTATATAATACACATTTTATCTGTTAGATAGATACGTTTTGGAAGAAAGGCTATCGAATACATATATCGGGCATAACCACAACTGATAAGAAGGAGGGAGCCTGGAGATCTGTCATACAGGTCTTGAACTTATTACAGACTCCAGCTCTCACAAAGGACCAAGTTTCAGCTGTTATTTGCTCGTGGTGCCCGGGTTTAGCCTAGCGTTGGGCCGCCTTGCGTGCATCATCATTACTTAATTTTTTTTTTTTTTAACTCATTTCACTGAACTACGGTTGCAAATGGGGGGCGGTGTCAGCTGGCTAGGCTTCGGTCATCACCAATAATTTGTTTAAATTGTACATCCCTTTATGAGAGAAATAAATAAATGTTTAAATAAATGTTTATGTTTATGTTATTTTATTTATTTATTTATTTAAGATTTATGGAAGACTTACAGCTAAATTTACAGTATTGTATGTAGTAGTAAAGGAATCTGGCAGCCAATTACAAGTCTTCACTTATATAAAACAGAATAAAAACAAACGTAAACAGTAAAAAAATCAGAACAAAATAAATCTAAAGCTTAATGTGTAAGTACCTATATAAACACTTACCACACACTAATGTTACCATATACTGACCAATCACGCCTCCACTGCACCCTTAAAATTTGTTTATTATATTTAGCTAATTACCATAATAATTAGTTCAGTAATTATATTTAATCTAATTGAGAAGCTGGAGGTTAAAGCCTGGTCTATAATAATATATTATAACACTATACCGGTTTATTTGCTTTATTCTTACTATAACACTCGATGGTCTAGTGGTTAGCGTATGCGAACCAGAAATGGTTCTAATTACCATAATAATTAGTTCAGTAATTATATTTAATCTAATTGAGAAGCTGGAGGTTAAAGCCTGGTCTATAATAATATATTATAACATTATACCGGTTTATTTGCTTTATTCTTACTATAACACTCGATGGTCTAGTGGTTACCGTATGCGAACCAGAAATGGTTCGATTCCCGGGTCGGGCAAAGTGATATTTGTGAACTTACCATCAAGAAATTCACAATAGCTGCACGGAGTTGGCATTGTGCCCGGTGGATGGCGATAGGCTCACCCTCTATCCCATGGGACCTAAACATAACAGGTGAAGTGTGGGTTTTGTACAGCTCTGCCACAACCTTCTGGGTAATATGGGCGTGATGTTATGTAAATATGTTTATGTGGTACCATAAAAATATCAAGAATAATAAGATAAAGTTAACCGGTCCACAATATACTGAAACTTTCTTGGCAGGAGTTCAACTTAAAAGCCTTAAACTTACCTATTCTAATACTAATAGTGAGTGCAAAACCGTAAGGTTCTGTGTTATCCAAAATAATGTTCTAATATATTATTATGCGTTGGTATTTTGGTAAAGTGGTTTCAGAGATAGCTAAACAGTTTACAATAAATATTAAATTGGATTAAATGCTTCATATTCAAGTCAATATCTAATATTTTATGATATATTTCCTTTCCTTCCCTCTTTTTGTTGTGCTAATGTATTAATATGATGATTTTTCTGGTATTTAAATTTGAACTTTCGTTAAAAGAGTATATTTTTTGAGTGTCCCAATAACCATTACACATTTTCAGAGATAAATTGTTACGAGTATTCATCGCTATATTTAACATTGATTGTGGTTATATTATTCATGATGATATAATTGTATCCGTTAATATTTTGCGCCTCGGCAACCTTAAGATGGGACGCCCCCCTGCCAGGTGGACTCTGACGACCTGAAGAAGGTCGCTGGAGGGGAATGGATGCGGAAGGCGCAGGACCGGGTGTTGTGGCGCACATTGAGAGAGGCCTATGTCTAGTCTATACCTAAATGATGATGATGATGAATATTTTGTAAAAAAAATATATTTTAATTAAATTAATTTTGTCCCAAAATTATGATGTTTCGTTACTCAGGGTTCAGGGTTAGTAACACATAAAAAAGTATGAAACGCAATTATTTCAAGTGGTATAGTTTCATTTTCCTACTCTGGCAACACTATTACGTCAAAATCTGGCAGCTGACGGCAGCCATTGTGTTTTCACTGCAGTCGTGAAGTCGAGACGAGTCGAGACGTGTATCAAGTGAATATTTACTAAAAATACCTTAATTTGTCCAATACATGTGTACTATACTTATGACATAATTAACCTCAGCAAAGCATTATTTTGCCTGTAAAGAGATTAAGCGCCAGATTAACCAGATCCAGATACATTTAACTCGCTAAATAAAATATAACCAGACGAATTATAAATGTGACACAATTCACACTTGAAAATAGGACTTGGTTCTCATTTTAATTTATGTGTGCTATGTATTCATCTAACCAATATAGTATTATCTGACACTTGTGAAACTGGGCTTTAATGTGTTATTTTATTCAAGTAATATGTTCATGATAACAACCTTTTGATGTGGTCGGGCATTATGCGGAAATAATGTAAATAGAAAACATTACATTACATAATCCACAAAACAACGGTACATACTGTGACGGTACTGTGACCTAGATGGCTTCACACGCCACAATAATGTGATACAGTTTTAGAGATGCAGTGACATTACAGTTAGAATATTTCTGTGTAAAATTAACCGAATAGATTTGCACAGAAGCCTTTAAAAATTCATGCATAAACTCGAAAATTGAAATTGTAGATAATAAATCAAATGAATATACCTAAACATAACAAGTGAAATATGGGTGTTGAATACCTATGCCACACCCTGTTGTAAACATATAATTATGTTGTTAATCAAAAACCTGAAGTATTTAAGGTTTTTAATCAAAAACCTGATCTCGTTTCTTGTTTGATAAAATCTATTCGATATTCCTTCGACATGTTTGCCATCCAACGGCCCTTGGTCATAAACCTAGATATTTTATCAAGTCTCCTTTCTAAAGTAAATTCAAACTAGTATGTATATTTGAAGTTAGTACATATTCAAGAATTTTACACTGCGATCCAGGACCAAACATCAAACTTTTGTTTCCGTACTCCGCTAGACCCATATTTACATATTAAATCAATCTATTCATAGTTCCTTCATTCAATAACTAGGTCAAAGTTGGAACTGTAAGTCAATAATGTATTCAACAGAATTTACCGACCATTTATGTTAGAGTTTGCGAGAAATTTAACTGTGAGGTAAAATAAACACATTGTTATACAAGGGTCAATGATATCAAGTTTAAGATATAAAGAATTCACATATATTTTTTATTCCGTAACTATTTAAATTACAAAAAACATCAAATTTACAAGTAAGGGTGTCATAGAATTTTTACGCATCGACCTCGACTGCATAGGGAACGTGTTCAGAAGGCTGACGGCATTGACACGTTGAATGGCATTGCTTGTTCCTTGAGCCAAGTAAAAAGAGATAAAAAAGGAAAAAAATATGAAATTAAATGACAACATGACTGACTAGCTTTCGCGCGCGACTTCACACGGGTGGTACCTCAATAAACTATAGTCTATTAGATGTTTGACAAAAGTGGAAAACAACCGTCGAGTAGTTTTTGAGATATATCGTAACAAAAACAACTTAAAAACCAAACCATTCTCTTTATACTATAACTTCAAATATCTAATCTTATTTGTAGAATTATATGACCATAACACAATATTGTTACTATAATATTATAGATACTCGTACAAAGATAGCCGAATACGATGATACTATTACGCTGCGGTGAAATCCAATTAAGACCTCGGTATTGTTGGAATTTAATTTAGCACTTAGTTATATAATTAAACATACCCTTGTCGATATAGTTGTAGCACTACAAAGTGCTGTTGTATTTCTATTAACTAACTAATTTGCAGTTCGCGTAAGCTGGACTTGACCTAAAATATGTTATTTTGATGTTTTTGAGTTAGGACTAAGTTTATGAGTTCGTTATTTATAAGCTACCGTAAAACTTAGATTATTATAAGAATACACGCTGCTGCCGCGTGGTAAGCCAATAAAAATGGCTTACGATCTAATTGTAGACCTACCTAATATTCTCATAATATATAACATATTACAAAATGTTTTATATTCTTTCATTATGTCTTAAAAAATCTGGAAACTGACGAAAAACCGAGAATTATCTATTTCCTTCAAGTTCGGTAACAGAATATTACTCAACCGTCAAACCAAGACTAATTACAAGAGTATCTGTCCGAAACTACCCCCAGGAATGTCCATTAAAATTGGGCTTAACTATTGCCAAGATTCAGGAATAACTGAGATCTATTATTTATATATATATATTGCCATATATATGTATTGCTAGTGATCACATACGGATCTGAGACATGGTCGCTCACAGATGGCCTTGTAAAGAAGCTCAAGGTCGCACAGCGAGCAATGGAACGAGCTATGTTAGGTATCTCTCTGCGTGATAGGATTCGGAACGAAGAAATCCGCAGAAGAACCCGGGTCACTGACATAGCTCGGACCATAAGCAAGCGTAAGTGGCAATGGGCAGGCCATATCGCTCGTAGAACCGACAACCGATGGGGAAGAAAGGTTCTCGAGTGGCGACCGCGAACTGGAAGACGCAGTGTGGGCCGGCCTCCTACCAGATGGACCGACGACCTGGTCAAGACAGCCGGTATTAAGTGGATGATTGTGGCCCAAGACCGCCAGGTGTGGAAAAGTTTGGAGGAGGCCTTTGCTCAACATTGGGCGTTCTTTTAGGCTGCAAAAAATATATATATATATATATATATATATATATAAAAGGTTGATACTGGTTACTAGTGACTCAGTAAGTCTGCTCACCGAAATCCCGACATTTTAATCTTTTACACAATCCTCATGGGAAATGTGTATGTATAATAATTATAATAATACGGTTTTATCATAAATATGTTGTTTATTTAGTCTATGCTCATTTAGGCGTTATGATTTTGATGTTATTTATAGTTAACATTAACACATACACACCTACTCACTCACGCACATACCTACACCATAATATTAAACTTAACACACACTTACACATTCAATTACACATCATCACTACATATCACACACACTTTGCTGATTTATTTCTTTCTTTTATTATTCATTATTATTTTTTCATTACTTTCTGTTTACTTTTTATCTTTTAAATTTTAATTTTAATTTTTTGTCATTACCTTAGTGATTTGATTAGGCTAACCAAAAAACAGGAAAACCTAGTTTGGTAGCCACTGTCTAAAATTATGTAATTGATGTATCTCTTGGTAATAAAGTTTTTTTTTTTTTTTTTAGTTAAAAGTTCCTTTTCATCCTAAAAAAAAATAAATTATATAGTTGGTTCTATTGGAAATCTGAAAACTGTTTGCAAACCAAGAATTACCAAATCGATTTAATATTGGTAACACATAATACTCACCCGTCAAACTAAGACTTATTGCAAGAATATCTGTCAGACTACCTCTGGGAATGTCCATTAAAATCCGACTAAATTATTTCCAAGATTCAGGAACCACTGAGATCTATTAGTGATATAGAGGCAGATGTGACCCGGTTAAGTCCGCTCACCGCAATCCCGGCATTTAAATCTCTCACGAACCCTCGTGGGGATATTATTATACGGTTTTAACCTTTGGATTTTATGTTAAATAAATATGTTAACAATATGTTATTTATATACTAAGCTCATTCAAGGGTAGAGTTTGCTGCAAATTACCTGTATTGATTTGTAATAAATGTTGCTCTCTTATTTTACCTAAATATTTTTTTAATCTGATCAGTGAAAATGGAGCAAAACCACCATTACGTCATAGTACAATCACGTGATACATATCGCATCTTTGAAAGAACAAGGATAGCATTATGGTCAAACATTGCAAACCGCAGTTGTATCATTGTTCTACCGAGAACGACGGAAAAGTGGTGTATTATTGTTCCCACCAATCATGTTGCTGTTAGGTAACCTTCAAGAAATTTATAGGTACGTATATTTTCTATATTCGTAGTTCAACAATATTGCAGGATCTAATATGGGCAAATTAAACGGTTAAACGGTACACGATACCTAAACTTTCTTGGCAAGCGTTCAATTTTGGTGCCAAGTGAATTCTATTCTCTAACAATTGCTGGCTAAGCAAATGGTTTTGTTCTACCTACAGTATTGTTATTATGTTAATGCATTTTTTTTTTTTTTTTTACATTAGATAGAACGCCAGGAGCAATTACACTATCCAATGGTCCCAATGACAAAGCCACAAGGGGTGCATGAAAGGAGCCTCCCCGAGTGACGTATGCAAAAAGATTCCCTACGTCCGGCGCACCCTGGGCAATTCGCGAGTTCTCCAAAGCGAATTGGCTAATCCTTTCACCACGATGGCAAGTCAAAATTAAATTTGACTCAGCCATCGACACGAAGAAGAAGAATGACAAGGCCAAATACACTCATTCACTCACTCAAGCACACCCAGTCTCAGAACAAATCTTTGCGAATCACACAAAGATTTGCATGTGTGAAGGTTAACAAAGAAAACAGAATCGGTACGGGCTACACTCTTTTGCTTTGTGCTTATTTCAGATGTATGAAAATTTCAATTTGTAAAAGTGATATTGAGCATGTAGCTCGCAAAACGACCCGGTTGTATAACCTGTCTGTACAAGTACCTGTGGGTAACGGCTACACGCTCATTTACTTGCACACACAGTTTGTGCAAGTAAAGAAACAAGTTGCTGGTACCCAAATAATATAGTTCGACCAATAGTAAAAGTGAATAAAATTTTATCTTTTTTAATTTGAGTTAGTAAAAACGTGGCAGTGCACCAAATGTTTCACGGATCATTGCTTGTGGTAAAATAGTAGGTTACTCTTTGTGTACGTGTACAAATGATTATTACTAGGAGGTAGTAACACTGGGTCATAGTCGCAAACAAACAATGCAATTGTACAACCTTTTCCTTTTGTAAGACACGCTTCGACCCCGTGCGGGTTGAAACATCCAGGCCTCATGAATTTTTGCTAACCAATGTCGTTTCAGGCGAGGAAAGGAAAGAAAATCTCACCTTTGATAATAAATTCTGTTAATTTGAGGAAGCCTTACTCTTAGACGTATTAGTGCCTACTTAGAATTAGCTTCAATGTTGAAAGCTTTTCACATAGAAAGCTTTTCATGAGTGCTGATAACATAACTGATTCTACTTACCTGCTGGTTGGTTTAATTGTAGCTACGAGTATGCTAATAAATAAAATATTATGTTTTTTAGATGTATCTAAGGAATAAATATTTAGTTTTCACTTTCTTAATAATATAGTGTAATTTTAAATGTTTATTTGTATAATAAATAAATACTTAAAATCTAAGGCAAGTAAATAATTCAATTTATTTTAAGTAAATTTTAAAAATGATTAGTGCTGATAACCTTACTGATTCTACTTACTACTTGGTTGGGTTAATTGTAGCTATGTTTATAAATAAAATATTAAGTTTTTACATGTTGTAGCTATGTTTATAAATAAAATATTATGTTTTTACATGTATCTAAGGAAAGTAAATTTTCAATTTATTTTTAAGTTTTGAAAAAGAATAAGAATACGTTTATTTGTCTTTAAAATACATAACGATTTTTAGTTGAATCCTTATACAATAGGGTAACATAAATAAATTACTCAAGTGATAATCGATGAGATAGTATAACAGATGAGATAGTTGTAGTACATATATGTCATTAGTAGGTACACATTGCAAAAAAGAGAACAACTACCAACAATCATATTGATAGTTGTTCTCTTATCGATCTCTTAAAGATACAAAACAAACTTGTTAAGCTTAGTTTAAGTTATAAGTCTAATAACTTAATATTTTATTTATAAACATAATTTTAATTTAAGATCCAATATGTATATTTTTTGTAAATAAAGGTGTCTTAAACAAACTCATAATAAATAATCTACCAAAAAAATAGCGTCTCTTTATTCCTTATCTTTTAATAAAAAACATTGTATTTATTAAAATAAATCTCGTTTAAGACAAGGGTCACCTCTTGTACAATATTTGCGAGACAACAAATAGGTACAGTCCCGTGGGATATGCAGATCACAATGCCAAGATTCACAGGCTGCTGTCGAAAGTACTTACCATGGTGGATCTCTTCAGGGAGCTGTTGCAGGGGTTCTAAAACTGTACCGAAATGCCAAGGAAAGTAATGAGCCGCCATAACTTTACTATAGTGTGTTCTGTAGTCTACCTGATTGTTGTAATTACAGCCATACGTATAGTCCACAAAAGCGTTATAGTATTCACAACCCACTAATGTTAATAAACCCACTCTATTTAAAGACACGATATTATTAATGTGTCAGTAATTTCAGACCCTAATATCACGATCAAACTGGAACATGGAAGTGAAAGCACTTTAGTGCCATGAAGAAGGTGAGACAGTGGTTCTCTCTTCCTAGAACTTGTTCACAGAAGCTCTACCATCGTCAGGTACTCTTGTCATAATTTTCTTATAACTAAACTTAAAATTACAGTCAGAGCAATCTCTTATTCTTGTGTGTCAATATCCTTGTGAAAAATCCGATTTAAAAGTATATATTTTACAAATACCATACCCGAGGCCGTTTACTGATTTCTCCACTCAAGAGCGATACAGTAAAATATTCTCTTATACATATAGACGCTTAATTATTGTTTTGGTAATTTTTATGACAATATTTTACCATACTTATCCTTACCCGCTAGCTAAAAAAGTTTGGGAATCCTTGAAGTAGTATTATAGTCTCCGTTAAAATAGCAATGCCTCACTGAGCAGGAGGTAAGACGTTTGTAAGCTAACTCGAAGCCTCTAGCGATCCAATTTTTAGCTCCAACCAAATATGGATTTATGTAGATTGCCAAACAAGAACGCCTTTGAAAGACGTCATAGAAATTTAAGCAATTATGCCAAGGATTCCTTTGTTCCTCTAATATTAATTTATGGGTATTGAGTCTATTATTAAGTTGGCATGATGGAATTTGTTTGTGTTGAGGTTGTGCAGGTTTGTGAAATCATTCAAGGGAGGCTAAACCAACGTCTTTCCTATTTACTTTTTTGGAAGATTGACTTATGCTATAATTTTTAAGCCGGTTAGATTATTTATTTAACTTTTTGCACAAAAAAATTGTACAAAGGCGGACTTAATCTCGGACTTAGTCAACCTAGGGTGGTGCAGAGATGAGCATAGTTAGGTGCACTTCAGAACCAGGAGTCATGATTGATATGTAAATAGAAGAAGTACATATTATATAAAATACGTAAAAGAGATAATTGATTATATTGAAAATAAAAATATGATAATTTATAACATAACTAAATACATACATTTATAAGTAAAATAATAATAATATACACATATTATACAGGTTAGCCTTACACGAGGAGTTGATAATTATATAAGATGATTATCACTTGACATGCAAGTTTAAGACACTTTAAACAGATTTTATAGGTTTAGAAAAACTGAAAATATCGGTACCCTTATTGAACAAAATATATAATAAAACTATTTAAGTAATTCATTTTTTAATGTGGGCGATATTAATAGAAGAACAAAACATTTTGCAATAAACAATATTGTGTAGGCCTGCTGATGAAGCATGCATATCGAACACCGCAGATATTTGGTATTCGTGGTCAACAATGCTGTTAAATTATCCAAATTGGACCTGCATCGTACTAAGCTCTGTAGTAGTTCTGGTAAAGTATTATATAATGAAGGGATTATCAAAATAAGTATTTCATTGGGACCATTGGATAGTGTAATTGCTTCTGGCGTTCTATCTAATGTAAAAAAAAAACTCCAAATTATTTATTTTGGGTACAATGTAGATGCTATAGCCTATACCTTTTTTTTTTGTATTATTTATTATTTATTTTTATATCACTTTTTGTAATGTTTTGACGAGTTCAAGCGCCTCCTGGGGCCTATGAAAATAAATGATTTGAATTTGAATTTGAATTTTGAATTTTTTATACTGGGAAATGCCTGACGCATACCACTGATCTGGATAAAGTCAGTTGTTATGTCCGAGTTGTACGGACTAAAACCCAGTGTGTTCCATCTACAAAACTTTTGCCGGGGTGCCAGGTATCGCTCGCGCATAGACGCTGAAAAAAATTATCATACCTAAATTTTATTAACAAAACATAATATCACATCACGCTTATATTACCTAGAAGGCTGTGGCAGAGGTGTACAGCACTCACATTTCACCTGTTATGTTTAGGTCCCATGGGATAGGGGGTGAGTCTGTCGTCATCCACCGGGCACAATTCGAACACCGTGCTGTTATTGTAAATTTCCTGAGGGAAATTTCACAAATAACACTTTGCCCGACCCGGGAATCAAACCCGAGACCTCACGGTGAAAGGCGCATAGACTTACCACTAGACCAACAAGGTAGCATTTTATTAAATTATACATATTATATGCTTAACAGATTTGAATTTAGCATGAACGGTATTCTATCCCATTTTTTCATAAAACTATCATGACCTAAAAGTAATATAGAAAACAAATATCAAATGACTCAATGGAAACTGTTTTTATCAGAATGTCCGTCAAAATACGACAAACGAATGATTAGAATAGCTCGCATGCATTGTACATCAGAAAAAATATATACAAAATATTTTTGATGTCTTCACACGTTTTAATTTACTGATCTTGTTCATTAAGAATGTACAATTCGTAAATCGAACCAAATAATGATATACTTTACTAAAATAGATGTTACATTTCTTTTTAGGAATGAATTTAATTAACATTACTATCTTGTTAATATTTATTTTATTTATGATCTGATTTCCTCGATGGTCTAGTAGTTAGCGTATGCGCCTCTCACCGCGAGGTCTCATGTTCGATTCCTGGGTCGGGCACAGTGATATTTGTGCACTCTGTCAGGAAATTCACAATAGCAGTGTGGCGGTATCCGCACATAATAAATGACGGATGACACACACGTGACATATGTCGACGAGTGCTGAATCGCGATAACGAAACGTTCACAGCAAGTGACTATAATATACCACTTCATTGGAAGTCTTCTTACGCTACCGTTGGACAGCTGTCCGCCAGGCAATACCACCGAGCCTGGTCGGAGAATCCTCCCTTTGTGGTGGAGGAACATCACACCCTATTCCTCTACAAGCAGCATGGAGTTGGAATTGTGCCCGGTGGATTGCGATAGGCCATAGAAATCTTAATAATAAGGCAATAGAAATGTCAAAGACGCGTGACCTTGTCGCCGCGCATGTGTCTAGTCAAACACAAGTGCGAGTTGAGGAATTGTCGTCTTAACGTCATCGCAAAAAGAATAATTTTGTTTGCAGGAATACAAGCGCATGTGTCTAGTCGAACACAAGTGCGAGTTGAGGAATTGTCGTCTTAATGTCATCGCAAAAAGAATAATTATGTTTGCAGGAATACAAAATGTATGTGTAAGTGGTATTTGAAAAACGGCGACATGCGTCCCAGTGTTAAAAGATAGTCGATAGCATTTCTATTGACTAGTTATTAAGATTTCTATGCGATAGGCTAACCTCCTAACTTAAAAAAACATAACAGGTGAAGTGTGGATATTACACCCTTCAGGGAGAGGTATAGGCTAGATGTAATGTTATGTTATTTACTAAAGGTGCAGACAATCCGAATAGATATCACCTAATTGCATGAACACTTATCCTTTGTGCTCGCAGCTGGTCTAAAGGAGTACGATCGGAAAATACGTGGTGCGGATTGAAAAGCGATTCCCTGAAATCCATTCGCCGAGAAATGAGCGCGAGTGAAGTCGCTCGGATAGATCGGAGGCTGCGACGGCCGGATGTAGAGGGCGCGCGCTTCCGGGGACGTGCTTCCGCCGGCGAGCGCTTCCAGCGTCTGACTACATTTGCCACGTACACGGATTTTGAATTTAAACTTGCTAACAACACTTAATCAATATCACTTACACGGTGTCTAGTAAGTTTATTTAAATTGAAAATCACATGTCATATTGATTAATTACAATTTTTATTATGTTCCATAGTCATTGTGGTTATAGGATTAGCCAGCCAGACATTGCGTTACCGTGTGCCAGCTGTTCAAGGCGCGCCTAAACCGTCTCCGGACCCCACTTGGTCGCTGCAAAGACAACATGGCCAAGTAGGGATTTACAAATACATCAAACACTATAGGCTGACCGTTTAACTGAGTCCTTGCCTGCGCGGTACAGGGGCGCAGGGGTATGACGACAAAAGGGACTGAGACAGGTGCGGGCGGTGGGGCACTTAATGAAATATACAGGAGATGAAATGCACCAAGATATTTCCTTAGATATGTGACAGGCGAGGACTCAGTTAAACGGCCTATAGTTGCGAATGTGGATCGCCTACCCAAAATAGGGCCAATTTGTTGTCCTGCCCATTACCTTCTACCCCCTGTACCCTAAAAGACCTTATGCAAGCTAACCAAAAAAGCGTATAAAACTATATAAATATAAATAATTAACAGAATTACTATAGTCATTGACACGACAAGAAGAAGAAGAATTATGTTCCATAATGTTTAGTTGCCGGTGATTGGCTAATTAATGTGATCCAATTTTAACTCTGAGTTCAATAACACTTACTTTGTGTAATGTTTTTGATTCTGCAAACATATTTCAGTGCCATTTTATATTTTTGTAGATTTTAAAAGTAAATGTCATTATTACAAGGAAACACATGACCATCCTTTTCAAATCTAGCAAAACCAAATAGTTTCACAAAAGTGCTATTGCCATACAGAGTCATTTGTACGATTGATCGCGTGATCGGCTTTTGAAATGTCAACACGGACCAAATTCGTCCCTGGCGAAAAAGCCTCGTTACCAGAGTTTGTGTTTGTTCAGTCCACGGTGAATTCTATGCACATAACCACATGGACGGGTCGAAAGCGAGCATTTAATACTAAAAAACCATTAGAAGGACTTTTGGTGCAACAATATTATATTCTGAGTAAATTTATCTATTTGCACAAATGCAAGTGTTATTTAAATCTCTTCCCAATACTTATGCAAGCTACCGTAACCTAATGATTAAAAATCGAAATCAAATCTTACTTTGACATTTTGAAAAATTGAAATTTGCAAATTGAGAATGAGTAAAGGAACCAACAATAATATCTCCCTTTAACCGAATACCAACAGTTGTTCAAAAGCGCTTGAGCAATACAAAGTAATTTGTAGGATTGATCGCGTGATCGGTTTTAGAAATGTCAACACGGACCAAATTCGTCCCTGGCGGCAAAGCCTCGTTACCAGAGCTTGTGTTTGTTCAGTACACGGTGAATTCTATGCCCATGACCATAGCAGACCGTAAGCGAACTGCCGCTAAAATATTTCAAAATAAAAAAATAAAAATTATAAGACTACCAATTCATTCAACTCACTGGGCATAGGTAGAGATGATCAATTCATTCAAATTAATCAAAATTGAAGTCTGACTGTCTGTCTGTCTGTTTGTAGCATTTAATCTTCAAATCATCTGTATGGACTTTGATCAAATTTAAGAAACAGGTGCAGGACAGATGCTTGACAACTGTTGTCAATTCTTATTATATAAAGCTTGCAATCTTCAACCAAAACCGTTTTTTTTTAATACCAATTTCTTCTAGAAAGGTCGCGAGCTTACGAAAATATATATCCATCCATAGTACGTAAATTATAATAAGTTGTAATAAACCATTAAATATTGCAACATCCTTCTTTTATTTATGTCGAATTGCTCGACATAAATTGGCTACCTGGCGCGTAACTATTTCTTATCGATAAACTAACCACGCAGACCAAACGGAAGGTGTTGGTAAGTTTGTTTGTTTGATCGCGCTATTCTTGAGATTTACGGATCGAATATTTTTTTTTTGTATTTGATAGTCTATATGTAAAGGAATATTTTAAAACATTTAACATTACGCTTAACTCTACGAGAGCGAAGCAGTTAGCTAAAATGCGGGTCAAGCTATTATTTAATACAATTAATTTCACGCGTATGAAGTCGCGGGCAAAAGCTAGTTAAAAATATAAGTTAGCATAACACAGAACCACGATTATATTACTCAAAATCAAGCATAACACCCATACTTCACCTACTATGGTCTCATGCGATAGAGGATAAATACTAATAAAAAGTGAAAAATAATTCCTAATATAAGCTGAAAATGGTAATGAACAATGGCGCTCTGTGCCATATTTTTCGTCTATCGAGCAACCCACGCTTTTTCACAATAATACTAGTATTTTTGTTCATTACCATTTTCAGCTTATATTAGGAATTATTTTTCACTTTTTAGTAAGAAGTACTTTAAAAGCGTATTTTTTAGTTTTTTAAACTATTATTTATTTTCTACTTTGTTGTTTGGTTTATTTATAAGAGTGTTTTTTTTAATTTTTTAATTTTTTTATCGAATTATTGCATTGTCATCGATTTTTGACAGGTGTGCAAAATTTGAATGAAATCTGTCCGTTTAAAGTGGGTCAAAATCGAGTCCAAAGGAGTCGGTTACATACATACATACATACAGGTGAAGCTAATATAAGCGTGTTAAAAATAGGCAATTTTATTACTGTTTTTTGTCGTGAGAATACATTTACAAAAAAATCCAGAATAACACTTACCCCACTCAGAGTATACAAACTCCTAGCTAGTCTAACAATTGTTGGAAATTTACCAGATGTTATGAATACTTATCTAGTAATTGCTCACTAGAAGTTGTACTGACAAACAAAAAGGAAATGAAATAACAGATTTATTGCCCTTTGTTTCATGTGAGAATATCTCGATCAATATACGCGGCTAACGATAGAAATAGAAAGTAATATTAACTTTCACCCGTTCCCAACAAAGGTACACGCGGGTACACATTAAGATACATATGTCTAGTATAACCTGGTCTTGCATTTTATAGACTCCCCTTGCTATGCGAGACCAGATTATACTGGACATGTCTAGCTATGTACGTTTGTACTACGATGAAATTGACTATTGTTTATTTTGCAGAAATACAAATAAGCGTGGGTTCGTTTATTTATTTGATATAGTCGACCGGATGGCGGAGTGGGTAGTGTACCTGCCTGCGACGCCGAGGTCGTGGGTTCGATTCCCACTTAAGACAAATCTTTGTGTGCATGAACATAAGGGTTTGTCTTAGTCTGGGTGTTTCTATGTATAATATGTATGTATTTACAAAAAAAAAAGTATATATGTATTAGTATCAGTTATTCTAGTACCCATAGTACAAGCTCTGCTTAGTTTGGGACTAGATGGCGTTGTGTGTGAGTTGTGAAATATTTATTTTATTATTTATTATTTATAGTCTCAATGATAAGCAGTCTATTGATGATATTCGTTTTTCCTCGTAATATTAACAACTTCACAGATCAAAGCCTAAAAGATTAAACATGTCATGTTTGAAAGGTTTTATAGGTTTGAATTTTAATGTAGAAGAGATCTTTTGATCTGTTATCAAATAAAAGTGTTTAAGCTTTATTTATCCTGTTTACTGTTAGGGTTAAAAATCATGGAGTTGTAGATAACCATACCTACTTACTTCATTATTTAATATATATATATATAACGTTGTTTTCTTGCAGTATAACATAACATAAAATCAAACCGACAAACGAGAACTAAAAAGGAAAGTATAAGTAAACATTGCCTTGGTTATCGACTTAGTTACTAAAACTATTAAATATTATATTTTACAAATTTTGAGTCGTGCCATTTATTTTATGATTTAGCACCGACGAATGACAAATATTAGTGCACTAGTTTTTATTGCTCTGGGTGATCTATGTATAGGTTGATGCTTGAAAGATCAAATAATTGCCACGGGACTCCCAACCTACAGAGCAATAAGCCATCCGGAGTCGTCATTACGCCTGCTGCTAATGTTTTAGACCGCCGGTCATACACGTCATGTAAAATTTGTCTACAAATCATAGATTTGAGAAACAAACTACCCTCCCTACTCCGCGAGTTTTGACAGTCCTATTTGCATAGATGGTTGTTTTTATTACCTCTCCATTTTGATTAAGTGCTTTTTGCCTCCAAACCCATGGATCGAATCAGTCTTCCCTTTCCGAAGTAAATCACCAATCCATCATCATGGAGAAAGTATGGTTTCCATAATCCAACTGTATTTTTTTGAATGGATGCTGTTCAACGAAATAATTTTATCAAGTTATAATCTTGTATGTTCCCAATCTAAATGTCACGCCCGTATGAGAACCTAAATATTAACTACAAGGGAATATGCGTATAAGGGTATTTATTGAAAACACAGATTCTAGGTCACTGTTTTCACCGAAAAAAAAACATCACGTTTTCCAAACAAATGAAACATAATTCAATTTGTTAGGAGAACGTGTTTTTTTCTCTTATTTTATTTTTGAATGGTGGTAAAGAATACTGACCACGCCTAGAATCTATGCTTTACATCAATGCTTCTATGTCACACCCACCTTGTTTCGCAATAAAAAATAAATAACGGACAGATTTAATTCAAATTTTGCACACCTGTCAAAGATCGATGACAATGCAATAATTCGATAAAAAAAATTAAAAATATATAAAAAAAAAAAAAAAAAAAAAACTCTCTTATAAATAAACCAAACTAAAAAGTAGAAAATAAATAATAGTTTAAAAAAACTAAAAAACACGCTTTTAAAGTACTTCTAACTAAAAAGTGAAAAATAATTCCTAATATAAGCTGAAAAAAGCGTGGGTTGCTCGATAGACGAAAAATATGGCACAGAGCGCCCCACGCTTTTTTCAGCTTATATTAGGAATTATTTTTCACTTTTTAGTTAGAAGTACTTTAAAAGCGTGTTTTTTAGTTTTTTTAAACTATTATTTATTTTCTACTTTTTAGTTTGGTTTATTTATAAGAGCGTTTTTTTTTTTTTTTTTTTTTTTTTTTTTATATTTTTATTTTTTTTATCGAATTATTGCATTGTCATCGATCTTTGACAGGTGTGCAAAATTTGAATGAAATCTGTCCGTTTAAAGTGGGTCAAAATCGAGTCCAAAGGAGTCGGTTACATACAAACAAACAAACAAACAAACAAACATACAGGTGAAGCTAATATAAGCGTGTTAAAAAGGTACATCGTAAAGACTTCTTCGTAATACATTAATCTAAGATCAAGAAAATTGTGGCGCGGCGTAACAAAAATATACGTCAGACCTACTTTTGTTGTCTTTAAAACAAAATTACATCTATAACTGAGCCGCTTAAAGAAGAACGTTTAAAAAAGATTGTCTGTATTTGCCGTATTTCTCAGTATTTTGTCTGTTAAGTAAAGATTAAAATGCATTATGTTTTATCAGCAAGGTTTAAGAAAACGTCGGGCTTTAATAAGACATAAAAGAATGGGGAAAGAGCTTACGTAGCGATCAGTTTGAGGGAGGAAGCACTACTAAGATAACATAACATAACATCTCGCTTTTATCCAGAAGGTCGTGGCAGGCACACCACGTTTGCAATAAGGTATGCACATAATACTAGAGATTAACGCGCTCAGATAAACATTTCAGATTGATTGAAAGTACAGATACAGTTTCAATGTTCTATGTTCCCTAAGCACTACAAAGCAAAAGTAATGATTGAATTAGAACTGAAATCAAGGAAATGAAAATGCTTTTCCAAAGGCTCGTTTAAATTGCAAATTTTCGCTGCCATTCATTCCGATCGCAATCTATCTTTTTTATTTTCGTTACATTTAAAACTTAAATTCAATGGAACAGAATCAATTGAATGAATTCCCATTACTATGGAAGGTATGGTGTTTGTTTTACAGAAAAAATATACCCGTCGAGCTTTTTATTAAATTTATACTCGAAAAGACAAAACGATATTACGGCTTTGATACAACATTAATTACTTTAAATATAAGGTACTTTGCTTTTTTTTGTTTGATTACACAAAAAGGTTGTATATTTCTCGTGGAGTGGAGATAAATTGCGTCCGTATACATTTTTATTTTTTCTTCCCGTAGGAGGTCGGTGTAACAGCTTGTATTTGTTTTGTGAAAGATTTAAGGCAGTGTAGTATTTGAAATCTCGGCTGAATAATTATTAAGTTATTTATTTAGGGTACAAATTAAAGTCAAATCGAAGAACATCGAAGAACTTTGATTAGGGTATGCTGCATGTCTCGGCGAATGCCGGATTTGTTAAAAGACCAAGGGCGGTATTTTTTAGTTCACAGCAATTTTCCAGAAGGCTGGAATAGCAAAAAACAATCAATTTCTACCGTAATATTGCATTATGTCCACTCGGACATAACAAATATTTAGTCGAGTTTCCTCATGTCTCAGCGAACGTTCATCAAAGACCCCGTGTTTCCTTCCGGAAATGCCCAGAACATAAATCTGTTTACTTAACAATAAAATAAAGAATAAAAGGATACATTTTGTGTTACGACAATGTGGCATTGTTTGGCCACTCTGCAGCAACAGATGCGTGCACGAAATTCTTTCATTCACAAAAGAACTGTACTGTACACATCTTAGAAGATTTTATATACAGATCTGGAGCCATACTGTCATCGCCATTCAAATGCTCACTTTAAAGCGGTAATAAGATATTATATATTATATTATATGGCACGACCTCCAAAGATACAAGTTCAACTTTTAAGGGAACAATTGGTTGACTGTTGCCGATACAAAAGTAATATTGGTTTAACTTTAATTTTATTAAGTTTTTATCTATTTTTATTGACAAATCATATACCTATATATAAATACACTAAAATGCATGAGTGTTAGCGCATATTTTCTATTTTTTTTGTTTTTTTTCAGTGTGTATGTAACAATTAATAATTTGAACAATTTTGGCCACGAACAAACATACATTTTAGTGTTTTTAATACGATTTTTCTTTAAAATGTATAAAATCTTAATAATATTAATGTAAAATCCATATAACGTTACTACGAAAACACAGCGCTGAGGAGTATATTCTTAACATTGTGAAAAGAAAAGTATCTATGTTAGCTTGGTTTCGCGTATTCTGAGTTACGTGATACCTTCATAGAAACTACAAGTCCACAGCATCCATCAAAGATATTAGCATGGGAGGCTATAACAGAGCCTGGATGTGCCGTCTCGCCTTATGGGATTTAGAGTCTCCCTGTCATGCCTTCAATTATTCCGCTGAAGCAGAGTGCCCGCGCAAAAGTCAGAGGTTCTTTTTTATATTTTTTTACTATCATGATTTCTTTGAAACCAGAGTTCTGTTGACGAGACGAGTAGTGAGTGCTTGAATTTACTTTTGCAGCGTGCACTTTTACAGATCTCACTTTTTTACGTTTTTTAGTAGTAGGTGGTAATAGTTTATGAGCAAGGCTTTGTGGTTACGGCCTGGCTAGCTTTATAACTGAAATATAATATTCTAATTGTAAAAATACGTCCACGTGATATTATAACATCACGCCTTTACTACACAGAGAGGTGTGGCAGTGGTGTACAATACCCACATTTAACTTGTTATTTTAGGTGGTGAGCCACAAGTCCAACTCCGTGCTGCTATTGTGAATTTCCTGACGGAAAGTTTACAAATAACGCTTTTCCCGACGTGGAAATTGTACCTGAGACCTCGCGGTGAGAGCACATACACTAACCACTAAACCATTGAGGCAGTAGGAGGAAGCATCGAGGAGATACGTGATATTATCTAGATGTCAAAATATTTAATGTTATTTTATAATCCTTTAAAATGTTGTTTTTGTATTTACTAAATTTGATTCAAAATCCCATTTTTTCCCAGATGCAGTGAAAGGTAGCTTTGTTTAATTTAATAGATATTTATTTTAATTTTGTGTTAACTCGAAACAAATTTTTTTTACTTATCATTTAAATCCGATCATGCACTGGTTATTCATAACCGCTCATTCAGATACATGCATGATAAAGCAAAGTAATTGAATTTCGTTTCATCTCTGCAAAGCATTATTCAGGGCAGCTATCATTTAAAAGCAATAAAACAAAGCAGTCATTATGGTGATCGTTTTACCATAGCTCAGGGATAGACATTAATATCGCTGAAAGGATTAATGGATATCTGTGCGTCTAACGGGAGTTCCAACGGGAATTTATAAATGTTTTGTTTGGTACAATAATTACACGGAATTTTCATGTTGATCGCCATTTTGTTGTAAGTCTAATTTCATTTTAAATTGTAAGGCAAATCTGAAAAACTGTACATATCAATCATGTTACGACCTCAGAACAAAAATCAGGCTTAGAAAGTTTTTTTTTTTTTTTTGGGTTTTTTACATTAGATAATAAAGTTAAAATAATGTTCATTACGTTGCTTTATTTAATCAACACTATGACGTTCATAGTATTATTATTGAGAATACGGGTTACTCAAACTAAATTAGCTGCAATATGCCGACTATAGGCTGACCGTTTAACTGAGTCCTCGCCTGCGCGGTACAGGGGCGCGGGGGTATGACGACAAAGGGGACTGAAACAGGTGCGGGTGGTGGGCAAATTTTTGTAATTTTTTGTTCATTTCGTTCGCTACATGGGTAGCGATCGCATGTGTTGACTGTTGCAGACACCTTGTGACACATGTAATAACAATCTCAAGATGAATCGAAAAATCTTCGGACATAAAGTAAACAGTCAGTGCAAGCAAATGGCTTTCAGCGTATACGATTATTTTAGAAAAAAGAAACTGGACCCAAAAAAAAAATTTGACTTTCTTACGATTTAATTATATGTTTAGATAACAAATAGTATAATAGTTTATTCCCAATTATTTTATTTACGTACATAAGTTCATTAAAATTTTGTATCTTCTTAACTATTTTTCATTTGATAAATCACTATTTATTTTTTCCTATGATGTCACATATCTTGGTGCATTTCATCTCCTGTATATTTCATTAACTGCCCCCACCACCCGCCCCTGTTTCAGTCCCCTTTGTCGTCATACCCCCGCGCCCCTGTACCGCGCAGGCGAGGACTCAGTTAAACGGTCAGCCTATAGTTTCGAATCTTTTACGTCGATTCACCAACTGCGCGAATAATTGCGTTTTGTCGCCGTCGCGTGACGTCTCTCCCGGCTTAAATAACGTGAGTAACCCTTATTCTCAATAATAATATCTTCACCTCACGTTGGTTTTAATAATATTATGTTCAAAGTAAACCAAAATAGAGAAAAGTCATTTATCTCGTTGAAATTGCACTATCTTGATTTATTATAATCATCATAAGGTTTTTACTATCTTACAAAACGGACCTACCTTTTATTCTCTGTACCACCCTAGTATGACTGTAAAAGAATGCATTAAGTCCGCCTGTGTACCATGTTGTGTGCAAAAGTTAAATAAATAAAATAATGAAAAAGTTTATTTATTGTTTTTGCTATAAATACGAAAGAAACTATGTCTATCTGTTGTACTCTCACAGTATAGCTGAACAAATTATAATTAAACTTAATTTTAAGATAGACGCAGGCCTGAAGAAAGACAGTCTACTGATATCTACCTATCATGCTAGCAATGCCCAAGGCCATACAAATATTAAAAGAATATCTTATCCACATCATTAACAAAATTGCTTTGAAATACAAGAAGTGTGTTTGAGAGATTTATATTTCTCTTGGAGTCGAGATAAATCGACTCTGTACAGAGTTTATTTTTTCTCCGTCGAGAGTAGGCCGCCGTAACAGCTTGCATTTATTATCTGAAACATTTAGAGGATGTGGTGTTCAGACAGCGCTGCTATAGAATATTTAATGTTGCCAATTCAAATATTTTATGTGGTCTGAATGTAATTTTTTAAACTCAATATAACTACATTTATTTAAGTCATTGTGAGAAGTTTTTTGATCTATCAGCAGACAATGTCTGTTGGAGCTATATTCTAATCCCATTTTGCCGTCAACTTACGCCTCTAGCATGACGTCACTATCCAAATTCGCTATTTGGTGAACGTTCTTGCCTGCGTTATATACAGTGAAACTTTCAGCTTTAATCGCCCATGTGCTTCCAGTCTATAAGCATATTTGCACCTGAGTTCAACTTCGTATTTATCCTAGATTAAGTTGTTGGAAAAGTAGTAAATAGTTGTTGAGATTCTTTATGCCTCAGCGTATGTGTGTAAGTACCTTCTACCATTCGCCCACCTGCTTATATTGCTTCTGAAATGGATGTCTGAACCTGTTTACTCAGCGAAAGATAGTTGTGTACATTTGTTTTCTGACAATGTAGCATTGTTTGGCCATTTTTTAGCGGCAGATTCGTGCATGAAATATTTTCCTGCATAAAAGAAACCTGGAAAAGTATCAACTAAATTTACTTTAGTGTTTCGTTTCTTAGCAGGTTTCATAGAGGTCAGTGCGTTTTATTTATAACAATATATTTAAATACTTAACTCTATCTGTTTGATATTTAAGCTTTTACAGTAACTGACGATTCGAATAAAAATATCAAGATAAAACAAAATCCATCGTTTATTTCGACCATAGCTCCATCGCGGCTCAATTTTATTGAATCAGTGCAACTTTATGTATATTTGGTACAATTATCAATGTCCATTCAGCCACTATTGTTTATGAATGGGTCGTAAACGTCCAATAGGCATGCTAAATATTTTTGATTTTTGTGTGTTATTTAAATACCTCTAGATATTAGAAACATCATTAAAATGATTACTTTGTTAACACGGAAACTGCCAAATATAGTACAATTTAAAATTCACATTAATAAAAGTCTCGCCCAAACGCTCTAAACAAATGGCTACATAAGCATCACGTCACGCTTGTGTATTTTGTATGTATAGTTATTAATTTTGTTTGATAGATATGCGAAATATTGCGAAAGTTGCTATAAATTGTGTGGGTAATTTTAAGATAAAATTATGATCATAAAATGAGTTAGATTTATTAATTAGTATGTAGCAAAAAAATCTTGCATTTAATTAGGTGGCCTATATTTTACTATCTATGGAACAGTCACCATGTCTATTGTTTCGGGAGGTAATTACTCCGCATTTCCCTGTGAATGGAATCCATAGAAACAACTCTACGACATTCATCAAAGAAATTAGAATGGGACGCTATGACCTTGTTATGTCGTCACGTTTGTGGGTATAAGAGACTGACAGTGACCTTTGTCCTATGTTTTTAATAAGATATTAACTCACTCTCAAAGAGAAATTAATATGAAAATACTCATGTCACATTTTTTTTTTAAATCAGCTATTACTCTATGGTAGCTCAATTTTATAGAATCAGTGTAGCTTTTTATGCAAATTTGGGGCTATTAACAACGTCCATCCAGTCACTATTGTTTATGAATGGGTCGTAAACGTATCCAATTGTTAACTCGCATGTATTTCAGTTTAAATGGGAGGTGATTACAGACCGCAACAAGCATTACTACTCCGCATTTCTCGGGAATGGGATCCATAGAAACGACTCTACCCCATCCATCAAAGGGATTAGCGTGAGACGATATGACCTTGTTATGTCGGCACATCTTATGGGATTAAGAGACTGACTGCGACCTTTCCAGTTCCTTCAATTATTCCGTTGAAGCTGAGTGTCATCGCAAAACTCACAGCAAAAGTCACGATGAAAGACAAAGAAAAATGACACCCTGTATTTATAAAAAAATGAGAACATTTTATGTGTTATTTAATAATAAGCGTATACTTACGCTGAAATAGATACATTTTAATTTAATTTAATTTTGAAACATGTCTTGTTTATCGCGGTAATTTGTAAATAAATAATCGAGTAACTTTTTTTTCACGTACACACGAATTCAGGCTCATATTATTTTGAAAATATTTTTATTAATTGCAGCTATCGTTTAAATGATCTTTATTATATTAGTATCGTTTAAGTTTTCACTTGTAATAGACTTTTAACGACACGTGTCGACACGTGTAGTGAGAGAGTAACATTCTAGCTTAACGGAACTAGAAACCAGCTTTATTTAAATTAAATAGTGATTAGTCTGATAGCAGGTGCACCGTTTCATTAGCGAGAAAGCGCTTTTTAGTGTAAAATTTAACGTAACATGTCTAAATTGTAGGGAAATTAATACGAAAGTTGGTTTTGTAAAATGAAAAGGTGACTTGACCATGCATGTCCGCGAGAGTTTTGTTAAGTAATATTACAGCATAGAAGATACATAGTGGTAATATGTACTAATAGTGTTAATTTACTCAAGAGATATGATAGTCGTTTTAATGGTCATCTCACCATTATTTTTTCTAATTCTTGATTGCCTCCGGTATAGGATAAATCTTTGTGTAATTCGTAAAAAAATGCTCTGAGTCGGGGTATGATTTATAATTGTATAAAATGTGTTTGCGACTCGGGTTCTATCGCAGAAAGAGTATTACATGAAGAAGGAAAATAAATTATTTCTTAATCATTATTTGATTTTCAATACCAAAACTAATAGAGGTATAATTTTGATTACGGTGAAGGTTTTATTTTACTTTAAGAAAATATAAATTGAGTCAGTATAAGGTATATTTTTTTCGCGAAAAGGAGTTTTCATTTATTTTGTGGAAGATTAAAGATGTGGCGTCATTCAGCACTGCTACATTTTTCTTGGTTTTTGATTCATATTTTAGTGTATTTTTTCGCTGAATTATTATTTTAACACCTTTTCTTTAAAAAA
This sequence comes from Hypena proboscidalis, assembly GCA_905147285.1. Lineage (NCBI taxonomy): Eukaryota > Metazoa > Arthropoda > Insecta > Lepidoptera > Erebidae > Hypena > Hypena proboscidalis. The sequence continues at coordinate 15,805,206 of LR990131.1, forward strand.
AACATAATTAGAGGCACAAACTTTCGTAAAAGATTTATTTACAACCACTTAGCTTCATACAAATTTCATTAGATTATACATTTAATATTATTCAGACAGAATCCAATTATAAAAAGAAACATCTGTAGCGTACAATTGTTAGTTTTTAATTTCAGTAAAATGAGAGAGTTTATCAAACTGAAAGCTAAAATACATACGGTGATTAATCTTTATGAAAGTGCCAACCTTTCGTTATTAAAAGTTTGTTCTGTGAAATGAAAAGGCGATTAGTCTATTCAGGCTCAAAGAGCTAAATAGAAAAATCCTCTTGATCGGGTCATTAATATTACGAATAAAGTTCTAAATAAGCTTCCTTAATTAAAGCAGATCAAGTAAGTTTTATATTGAAAAAGGTTTAACGTTACAGGTATCGTTTGCGTTATTTAAGGTGCTCACAGACCGTTTGTAATGTAACGTTATAGATTCGTGAGTGGGAAGCGAACCCAGTATTAAAGAACACATACTGTAATAAAACGATACGAATTTTGAAATTATATTTGTAAAATTTTAATAACAAATGTTTTGCCTCGAAGGTCTAGTGGTTAGCGCCTCTCATCGTGAAGTCTCAGGTTCGATTTTCAGGTCGCGTAAAGTGTTATTTATGAACTTTCCATCAGGTAATTCACAAGATCAGCAAGGAGTTGAAACTGAGCCCGGCGGATGGCGATAGCCTCACCTCCTATCCCATGGGACCTCAACATAACAGGTGAAATGTGGGTGTTGTCCACCTCTGCCACAGCCTTCTAGGTAATATAGGCGTGATGTTATGTTATGTAATGTATGTAATAGGTATACAATTTCGCATTTCGTTTTTAATTTAATTGAATCTGAACGGTACATTACAGACAAAAAAGGTCTTGGAGCACCTTTAGACGATACAACGTGATGTTTCTCCAATAATTATTTACTTTCCTATTTTCTTAGTATATTTATTGCCCAGAATTTACCCAATATACTTAAAGGACATGTTTTTATTAAGAGTTCATTAACCTTTGGGCAGACATTGTGTGTTGGGGACTTACTTTAATCTCAGAGAGTAAATATTACATTTCGGAGCTCCATACAATTACTCTTCCAATTTAGATTTTCAAATACGAGTCTTAATGACATCGCTTTCTACTCGGAGAGGATCATATTTTGCTGAGTTTCCTTATGTTTTGGAGTATGTGAGTGGATTTATTATAAGCTTACCTGTTTGTAGGGTACTTCTTATAACGTATGTTCAGAATATAAATCTAAGGACGTACTTTTATTTTGTGCCATTGAATTACGATTCAAATTAGTATGTTTTTATACAGAAGAAATTGCTTAAACTGGATTGGAATATTTTAGTGCTCATAATTGTTCACTTAGGATAATAAAGTGAAAAGGTTTTATTTTTTTACAATGCCACTCAGCGTGATGTGCTTTTGAAATAGATTATAATGGAAAAAAAATTGCATCTTTCTTTCTTTGTCGTGTCGATGGCTAAGTCAAATTTTATTTTGACTTACCATCGTGGTGAAAGGATTAGCCAATTCGCTTTGGAGAACTCGCGAATTGCCCAGGGTGCGCCGGACGTAGGGAATCGTTGTGTACGTTACTCGGGGAGGCTCCTTTCATGCACCCCCAATTGCATCAATGAGATACGAATGAAAATATTAACTTTTTGTTAAAAAAAACATTAAATAACATAACATCACGCCTATATTACCCAGAAGGGTATGGCAGAGGTGTCCAACACCCACACTTCACCTGTTATGTTTAGGTCCTATGGGATAGGGAGTAAGCCTATCGTCATCCACCAGGCACAATTCCAACTCTGTGCTGCTATTGTGAATTTTCTAACGGAAATATCACAAATAACATTTTGGCCGACCTGGGGTACGCTACGCTAACCACTAGACTATCGAGACCGTGTTTAAAAAGAAATATGAATAAATAAAAAATATCTAAAATATCTCACGTTTAAATGTTTCAGGTACTATGTTGTTAGAATCTTAACATTGTGGGCATTTGCGCTCTGATCTAAAAGTTCTAAGAATAGAAACTCTTACAAGAAAATCCCAATTACATATAACTGGCGTACTTTAAGTTTAGCACTTAGTAGTTTTAGTTCCTTCGTTGCATCATAACTTTTAACGATGACACTGACCGCAGTCGGTCGGACATACAAAAGTCCTATAATAATTTCATATACCGTTTTCTAAAAGGCGGGCTCTACAACCGTAGCGCATCGTAGACATTTCGTAGACACTACGCAAGGCAAAATTTTTGAATCATTTTCTTTTAGTATGACATGGAAATTTGGATATTTTGTATATGGCTTGTAAACTTAAGCTGGCCTTCAAAATACCAGCTAGGCAAATTTTAATGCCATTGTATATAAAAATGACAAACCACAACAAGCAATGTGGCTCGAGTATCCCGGATAATGGGATCCATAGAAACGATTCTACGGCATCCAACAAAGTTTTTAGCATAGGAGGCTATGAAATATATTATTTTGTTGAAACGAAACTCAGACAGATTAGTCAATATTTTTTCTTCATTGCTCAAACAAGATTTATCAAGACGACCCATTTTGTTTGAATATCCCAATGTAACTAAATTAGATTCAAAGTATTATTTTTATATATAGTAGACACGTGTCTTAATCGCGTTAATATTTTTAAAGGCATAAATACCTTTTTGCTCAACAGTTTTGATCGAATCACACCGATTGTGGTCACGAGCCGAATGACCCAGTCTTCATTATAAATTTACGTGTACAAATGGCGAAACTTTAAAATCATTAATGGTTCTTTTTTGTTTAAAGCCTAATCTTTTAATTTTTACTATAGGCTGACCGCTTAACTGAGACTTCGCCTACGGGGTACAGGGGCGCGGGGGTATGGCGACAACGGGGACTGAAACAGCTGCGGGCGGTGGGGGCACATAATGAAACATACAGGAGATGAAATGTACCAAGATATTTCCTAAGATATGTGACATCATAGGAAAAAAGAAATAGTGATTTATCAAATGAAAAATAGTTAAGCAGATACAAAATTTTAATAAACTTATGTACGTAAATAAAATAATTGAGAATAAACTATTATACTATTTTTTATCTAAACATATAATTAAATCGTAAGAAAGTCAAAACTTTTTTTGGATCCAGTTTCTTTTTTCTAAAATTTATGTATACGTTAAAAGCCATTTGCTTGCACTGACTGTTTACTTTATGTCTGAAGATTTTTCTATTCATCTTGAGATTATCATTACATGTGTACCTCTCACAAGGTGTCTGCAACAGTTAACACATGCGATCGCTACCCATGTAGCGAACGTAATGAACAATCACAAAAATTTGCCCACCGCCCGCAGCTGTTTCATTCCCCTTTGTCGCCATACCCCCGCGCCCCTGTACCCCGCAGGCGAAGTCTCAGTTAAGCGGTCAACCTATAGCTGTGATAATTTAAAAACATGTAAATAGGCAATAGACAAAGCTCACCAAGCGGCTATTGTTCATGAATAGGATAGTTAACATATTCCATTGTTTACTCGCGTATAATAATTTCAGTTTAAATGGGTGGTGATTACAGATCACAACAAACATTACAGCTCGCGTTGCCCGGGTCCACGGCATCCATCAAAGGGATAAGCATGGGGGGCTATGACAGAGCCTGGCTGTGCCATCTCGCCTTATGAGATTAAGAGAGTCGCTGTTATGCCTTCAATTATTCCTTTGAAACCGAATTTTTTCATTTTGTTTTTGCTTTACGTTTGAAACAAGATTTATTAAGACGAATCATATCATTTGAATATACCAGTGTAACTTAATTAGTTTGTTGTTTTACTGTCCAAAAGCTCAGCTTTTCAGTTCTACCAGCTGTGAAAATATAAAAGCTTATTGTAGATAAAATCAGTTATCTTAACGGTTTTGAAGTTAGCTGCTGATGAAATGTCACGGGTCGGTATTGGCCACGCTCGAGTACTGTGCTTATTTATTGGTCAAATAGTCTTCTGTTCAAAGCTGTCAAAAACCTTGATTTTACCTATAATAGAGAATGGACATTCCTCAAAATTGGGATAGTTAACATATTTCATTGTTTACTTACGTATATTTCAACCTCACCCACATTAGGCGTGCGCAATGGTCGGGTGTGTGGGCGCGCTAGCTGCACACACGTCACACAGTAGCAACACGCGATGCCGTACGGTGTGTGTGCGGCCAGCGTGCCCACATATTATAAGCCACAACTAGCAATACGGTTTTTCATTTCCCGGGTAATGAGATCCATAGATACAGCTCTACAGCATCCATCAAAGAGTAATCTAAAAAGCTAATGTATGGGAGGCGTCGACTGAGCCTGGCTGTGCCGTCTCTTCTTATGGGATCAAGAGATTTGCTGTCATGCCTTCAATTATTCCGTTCAAAGAGAGTGCAAGCAAAAAAGTCAAACAGATTTTTAAGCATTTTTTTATTATACAACGTTTCAAACAAGACTAGACGAGGCGACCAACTATGATTGAATATACTTTAATGGCGATAATATAGATATGACAATCGGATGGTAGAGTGGGTAGTATACCTGCTTGCGAAGTTAAAATCGCGGGTTCGATTCCCACTCAAGATAAATCTTTGTGTGCATGATGAATATGATGAATATGAAGGTTTATATTGGTCTGGGTGTTTCTATGTACTCGTATAATAAGTATGTATTTACAAAAGAAAAGTATATTTGTATAAGTATCAGTTATTATAGTACCTATAGTATAAGCTCTTTTTAATTTGGGACTAGATGGCACTGTGTGTATGTGGTTGATTCCGTCGTTTCGTGCAAATTGCGACGTTCCGCGGAATCAAAAAAAAATGCTAGATTTAACGTATATTTTTTTTTAATTCGAGTTAAAATCGTCGTCACATTCATAAAAAGTGGAAGGCACTTCTTTATATTATTTACTTACGGAGATATGGCTAGCCGAAAATCAACAACAGGACGGTGATGAAAACTGTATGGATTGTAATGAACTAGGGTGAAAAAAAAAACTAAACATTTTTCATGCAAGTTCTTTAAATTATCATTTAGTTTAAGCTTCTGTTTCTTCACTCCTTTCTTTTTTATGAATTTCTTTTTTCTCGCTGCAACTCTGCTGTTTGTATCTTCTTCAAAAAGGAGTGGATTTTATTTAGCAATCTTTGTTTATTTTTCACGGGTGCGCCAAAGTTCACCTAAAGTTTCAACTCCGATAATTGGAAATCCGAAAATGTTCTTCCTAACATTTTTCATCCTAACAATTACAATTCCTAACTACTCTGTCACTAATGTTCATAATTCGAAGCATTCAACTTCCTAATGTCGGTAGCAATAAACATCTATTGTACTTTTATATTTTTCCTATATTTTTTCAGCATAACCATCTTTTACACTATTATTCAAAGTCATAATCTTTACTGTCTTAATCTTTAGCTTTTATTTTGTGTAATCTGATTGTTACACAAAATAAAAGCTATAGTTATCAATTAGCCTCTCGCAGTCCACTGCTGGACATAGGCCTCTCTTAATGTGCGCCACAACACCCGGTCCTGTGCCTTTCGCATCTAGTCCCCTCCAGCGACCTTCTTCAGGTCGTCAGTCCACCTGGCAGGGGGGCGTCGAGTCGCGGTCTCCATTCCAGGACTCGTTTGCTCCAACGGCTGTCGGTCCGTCGGCAAACGTGACCAGCCCACTGCCACTTCAGCGAGCTTATTTTGCGAGCTATGTCGGTCACTTTGGTTCTTTGTCGGATGACCTCATTACGAATTTTATCCTTCAAAGAAACTCCGAGCATAGCTCGCTCCATAGCCCGCTGCGCGACTTTAAATTTGTGGACTAGTGCAACCGTTAATGTCCATGTCTCGGCACCGTAGGTCATAACAGGCGGACGCACTGGTTGTAGACTTTCGTCTTCAGGCACTGCGGTAAAGGCAAAGAGAAGACTTGACGAAGTTTGCTAAATGCTGCCCAACCCAACTGGATCCTTCTATCGACTTCTCGCTCGAAGTTGTTTCTACCAAGCTTAATGACCTGCCCTAGGTAGATGTATTCTTGAACAACTTCGAGCATCGATCCATCGACAAATATTGGTCTCGGCATGACATGCTCATTGAGCATAATTTTGGTTTTATCCAAATTCATGCCGAGACCAACACGTCGTGAAGCTTCATTTAGGCCGTGCAGCATCTCGCTCAGCTGTTCCAGCGACTCCGCCACGATGACGATATCATCGGCAAATCGAAGGTGCGAGATGTACTCTATATGCTATAACTATAGCATGTGACCTATGCTATAGTTATAGCGCGGCAGCGGTCGGCGAGTGCTAGAATCAATCTGTTTTTAAAATAGGTGTAGTACTATTTTTACAAATTTGCAACAGTTCTTAAATAGGTGCTTACTATGAAATATGTTAGTGAACATATTTTGGTGCACATTCAGTATATTTGGTGGAACAAAGGCAAAATTAGTTAAATTATATGGGAATAAATTGAAGCACTTTTAAATACCATCCATTATGTTTAGGGATAAAAGCGTTCTGATAAAAAAAAGTAGGAGTTTAAATGTATTTACATTAATGATATTAGTAATAAAAATTTTCGGAAACATGAGTGTTATGAACAACACCAGTAGCACTACAAATGGTATGAATAAAAACTTTAGGATGAAAAATTTTAGGAAGAGTGATCATTCGGATTACAAATCGTTAGGAAGAACAATTTCGGGTAAAGAACTTTAGGTGAGCCAATATGGACCCATTTTCCACAGCTGTTTTCTTCTTTCTTCGGTAAAAAGGCAATTTTTGAAGTAACTTATATTTTCTTAATTTTGTATCATCTTTAATAACCGTGTCTACAAAATTTATTTTATCTTTTTTATTCATTGTTTTATATGTGTTTTGCAGCATTTGGAATATAGTTTCACTGAAAAGCAGTTGTTTTTTTACTACTTCCTTCTTATCTGGTCGAATTTCTATCAATACTTCATCTACTCAAAAAGTCTGTGATACTATAGAAAAAAGTTCTATAGTATCACAGACTTTTTGAGTTATATTACTTCATTTACGTAAAACCTCCTTTTCTCTTTCTAGTTTTTCAATTCTACCGTTCAATATCTTTACTGTCTTCTTAGTTGTGATTATAGGGTATACGTTTTAAAATATTATCAAACTTAGATAATTGTTTATAACTTACTATGCTTGATTGTACTTGGTCCTGGTTCAGCTACCACTATAGGATCTGGTATTTGGGATTCGGCATTAACACAAAAGTTTGACTCACTGCGGTAAGTTTCCTACCAATATTCTCTCTAATGTCTTTGCTTTTTATTTCTTTTTTAGATAGTTTTGTGAATTTTGCCGCCGACGCCTTCATTGTTTTCTTTGTGATCATGTAGTCATGTCTTTAATGCTTATTGTTCTCTGTAAGTACCTGTTTTTTTCTGTAGCGAATACAATTCGGGATTGTTTTTTATTTGAGCATATTTTTCTCGTTTCCGTAGCCGATCTTTAGCCAATTTTTCTTGTCTTGTCAACTTTTTACCCATATTTAAGCTAAAATTTTAAAAACAAATACTTAGTTAATTATACGAAAAAACATATCTCATATAGATAATACACTATACATACTGAAACACAATTATTTTTAAATAAAAATAAGAATTCTTTATTTCCTTCCAAAATTGTTCATTACCTTCTCGCAATAAAGTGGATGGAACGGATGGTAATGCAGAGGAGATGAATGAAAAATTTCACAATTTTTTTTGATAACTTTGTTGTAGAATACAATTAAAATTTTATTTTAAAACAGGACCAATATGGCTTTAAGAGATATACATATTACGTATTTATAATAATTTACTTATTACGGTACCTTGTGAAATCGAAGGAAGGTGATGAGCTGATTTATGGACGAAACACTGTTTACAATTCGAAGATCGTAAATAATTTTATCCACAATACGCGCTCGTCCACTAGTCTTTGTTACCAGGGCCGACTGACAAGTATAAACACGATTTGATGTGAATCGTATCGGAGAAGGTCTCATATTCTCATAAATTAAGAAGTTTCTGTGTACGGATGGTAATGAATTTTTTTTGTGACGATTCAAAAAAGTAGCTTTTTTACATTAATAGATTTCAAAAAATTGAAAATTAAAATACATAAATTGTAGTTCAGGCCTCTAGCTTTAATATTGCGTATTAGTTAAAGCCATAATTTCGAATGTAGATAAATAAACATCGAAAGAACTGATGAAGTCCCTAGTTGGAAACGGAGAGGAATGATTTTACAGACAGTTTTTCATGTTTTTTTTTAATATTTAATAAAAAAATACGTAATATTAGCGATACTACTTTTAAAGTTATTATGTCTTTATCCTCTAAGCAAAAATATGATCAATTTTTCTAATAAATTCATAGGTAAATTCGTCTGGAATCGCTTTTTGCACGAAACCACGGAATGACCCATGTTTTATGATATATTTTTTTTTAATTGAAAGTCGAGTTCACAAATGACCAGCATTTAAAGTACCTGTGAAAATTTTAAAGCATGTAAATAATTCTCGTAAAATTTGTTAAATTCATGAAGGGGTTATTTACTCGCATATATTTTCAGTCCGAATGAGTGATAGTTACAAACCATATCAAGCTATATTCCTGATAATAATATCCATAGAAACGACTCAACGGCATCCATCAAAGAGATAAGCATGGTAGGCTATGACAGAGCCTGGCTGTGCCGTCTCGCCTTATGGGATTAAGAGACTCAGTGCAAGACTGGCTGCGAGTCAGGCGCGATGTATCGCACTCTCTTGATAATACCTAGACGTATAGGCGAAACCGCGGTCAACTAAATAGACCAACATTACGTGAGTAACACCCGTATTTCATAATTAAAATAATGTTACAAACTCACGTCATTTTTAATAAAAATATTAAGAGACTCGCTGTCATGCTTTCAATTATTCAGTTGAAATTGAGTGCCCGCGCAAAACTGACAGATTTTTTAGGCACGGCTAGTTCTATTTGCATTTGAGAAAATAAATAAAGATTGTTATGTGGCCAGTGTGGGTTCATACACGGTTATATATCAAGTTATAAATTTCCAGTATATGCTGATCTCTCATGGGACATGCAGGACTATCTTGTACTGCAAATGTTGATAGATAGATAGATAAAAAATATTTGCATACCATTTCATTACAAACTAAAGATAACTATTCAAATACAATAACAATATGCAAAGGGCGGCCTCATCGCTTGACGCAATTTCTGCCAGGCAACCTCGATGTGTAGACGTGAAGCGTTCATGTAGTTGCTTTGTGTAAATGTTTCGCGTGTCATTGTTTTTTTTTTATTTTATCAGAAAGGCTTTGAATTTGTACATTCTTAAGAGTTTAGATTTTACATTTGGTTATGATTGCAAAATCTTATAAAACTTTTTTTAGTACGTTTTTCACAGTTTTTTTATGAACACCTACAAATCGGTTCACAATTATTCTGAAAACAAAAAAAAAGCGCAGAGCTTTCTTTTCCTCTTTCACAAATTTTATACTTGGCATGTTGATCCTCAACTCTCAGTAAGAATAATCCTAGCTTAGGTTACATGTCCTGGCTTATGTTTTTATTTTCATTATTTCGCCCCACGCTTTTTTCAGCTTATGTTAGGAATTATTTTTCACTTTTTAGTTAGAAGTACTTTAAAAGCGTGTTTTTTAGTTTTTTTTCAAACTATTATTTATTTTCTACTTTTTAGTTTGGTTTATTTATAAGAGCGTTTTTTTTTAATGTTTTTTTTTTTTTTTTTTTTTTTTTCGAATTATTGCATTGTCATCGATCTTTGACAGGTGTGTTAAATTTGAATGAAATCTGTCCGTTTAAAGTGGGTCATAATCGAGTCCAAAGGAGTCGGTTACATACATACATACATACATACATACATACATACATACATACATACATACAGGTGAAGCTAATATAAGCGTGTTAAAAAATCATTTTTACGCAAAGGTACGAAAAAAAACAAACACGAGAAGTTCAATATCTATATTTTATACATAAATTCTTTGTCATTAAACACTTCGTCATAACTTTTCACTAATTTGACATAGATTTTAATACATCAAAACATCCACTAAATTATGGAATTCCAATTTCATACCTTAACCAAATATTTGGTACAATATTTGGTCAAAATTATATTGTCGCGGGCGAATACGTCCCATTTAACTCTAGTGTAAAAATGCAATATTATATGATCGCTTCCATGAAAGTTCCAAACCTTAATCGTATGGGCTATATATCAATCTAAATACTATTGTAGGTATAGTTTGACTGCGGTAAGCCTGACCATCTCATGGCACCAGGTCAAAAAATGGAATATTGGCGTATGATGTAAATCAACCAAACAATAAGACAGAATATAATCTTTAAAGATACGCGAGCCAACGTCACGTTTGCGCGCGTATATTTTTCTAAGAAAATATGTTAAGATACGTCGAGCGTTGACGCCGACGCTTGCTTCCAACTGCAAGCTTAAGTAGGTACCTCTTACGCCAAATTAGAGAGATGTCACACTATCATAAATTCAAGATATTAATAAGTACCTAGCGAAACGTAGTTCACAATGTTTCCTTGTCAATTTAAAGCATTGAACACTTTATTGACAATTCAAATTGATACAAAGTTTTTATACTTTAACTGTGTTTTTAGCAAATATCGCTTAACAGCTTGCAACTTTTCAACATGGCAAATTCAAATTATAAATACATTGGAGATTTTTTTATTGCAATTTGCTTTAACATTTAGTTTTTGCTTCTAGTATAAAACAATTTCAATATATATACTTTACTTTTACTGAAATTACAGAAATTCTCGTTGCTTTAAATTAATTTGAAAACAAATCTATAAGTGAACAATGTACACCCATAGAACTAGTTCCACGGAATAGTTAGACTTACGGGGTTCAAACTTTAGTATTAAAACCTTACACGATATAATTATAGGAAGGTAATTATGATATCAGTTGTAGTAGCTTTAGTTTTGGCTCGATATAGACATCACTTAAATAGTCGTTATTGTGTAAACATATCTATGAAGCGACAGTTATGTTCTATACACTGCGCGTAAAAGAATTCTCGAGTTTATATATCGAAGAAAATGCTGCGTAAAGGTTGTAAATATTCCAAATATCCTTCAGTAGGTACAGTACAAAGAGCCAGTTTATTGATGTAAGTACAAAACAACAGTTTGTATATCAATAGATAAAGAAAAACCATAGTTACTTATAAGCTTTTAAGCAGCAATTTTCTTAATCATATCTTTTGAAGAATCGTAATTATGATACAACTTGATATATTTTCAGTCGCATTCAAGTAATAGCTACTAAATTATACAATAATTATAATGAACTATAGTAACTTACATAAATTATTTACATCTGCTTAGTCAACATAAGAAAATCACAAATGCACCATCATAACTGTAAGCACATTCATACCTATATACATTTATTATAATTATTGATTCATCTCAATTTAAAGATAATTTCTAATAAATACTTAACTTTTCTTTGCTCTTAATTAAATGAAAAGAAAGTCATGAAATGCTAAAGTAATGATTACATAAGAACCGTTATAATTCAAATTATTCATTCAACTTAAATTAAACGTCTTGGTAACATTATAAGGGGCCGTACTATTAATATTTTTGCCTTGTTCGTTTTGTATGACAAACTGTTAAAACGGTGAAGCATTTGAATGACAATGAAATGTCATGGTAATGCTAGAAATTGTATGAAAAAAATCTGTTTTTTAATTTGAAATTACTAATTTATTGTTCAATTATTTTGTGACACCAATAACTGTAGCTACCGAAGAAAACATTATTTTCCTTTTTATTCTAAAAACTCATAGAATACTAATTGTTTCAGTCGAGTTGAAGTAATTAATAAAGTAATTATTTGAAGTTTATAAGAAATTTTATGGATACTTCAAGGGTAACATCAATAAATATTTAGACGTAAATAGATCTTTGAGATACACAATTCATAACATGGAATGTATAAGAAATATAGGTAATGATTTTCACTTTAGGTAACGTAAATATAATTTGTATAAATAAGATTTTGGATAAGTATAATTTGAGAAAATTTTAGTACTTTGATTTAAAAAAGGCACAACGGATCAAAAGTAGAATAAATATGAGATTTTTAAATCTTAAATATTGAATCAGAAAACTTTTTAAATTAATTGATGAGAATACATGTCATGATAAAATGACTGAAACCTTAAAATATACATACAATACAGTAACATGTATTTTCCAAATACACATTGTAATCTAACGATATACATGGGTTATCAAATATTTCAAGAGATACAAACGCTGGGCTCCAAAGCCAGTTACTTACAACACTTTACTTTTCTTTATAAAAAACCTTACAAAATTAATGGCAGTGTATGTATGAATCGTTAGGGTAACATTTTAAAACAAACTATCTGCATTATCCTGATTACATATTATGTAAAAATCCTTTGAAAACCTCTAACGTTGTTTATCCTTCGACCCGGTATTATCATCTTAAACTTGGGTCAAGAACTACGGTAATATTTAATGTAGATACCCGAACTTATTGCATTTACATACATTACGTAGAACCATGTCGAACATTGTCCATGAAAATTGAGTAAGTACCTAACTATTTCTAACAAAAGGCGAAAGAATTTTTAGATCGTTGAGTGAAACAAAAGCATTTAGAACCTACATACTTTTAGGTAATTAGCCGTACAAATATAATTTGACTCAATATAAATAGTGGACGCTTAATTCTCCATAACTCTAACAAAACAGAAAGAAATTAAAAGTATAAAACACGTATAGGTGAAGCCTACTTTCTGGGCGCCACCGGTAGCACGGATGTCGCTCTCTAGAACAAAGGGCTCGTCGATAACGTGAATGATACCATTTGTACACTCCACGTCAGGCCTGAAAACATGGATCCAATGCCCGTTCCATTCAACGTAGTAATCTGCAAAACAAACAAATGTGTTAGATCTAAAATGTTGACATTAATCGAGTCGCAAATCAGAAGTTACGAGCGAATGAAGATAATAATGTAAATGAACCGTTAAAAGCTTACTCTTATCTGATTCCTTGACACGCAGCTTGAGCGGATCGCGTGTAGTGGGTAGTACGAAGGGATGTGTTTCGTTCGCGAGAAGTTTCAAATCAGATACAGTGTACGCTCGCCCTGCCCGGATAACATGTCGCTCTAGAATTTGTTTCGTCTGAAAAGGAATTGAGATAAAACATTTGCCAATAGATTTATTGCTTTTATAAGAATTCAATTACTTGGTAATACTTACAAAGTATCCAATCTCCTCTCTGAATAGCGATTTGAATGCAGAGGGATGTTTGATTTGGAATTTGAGCCAGGCGTGGTCCCGGGGCACAAAGTATGTGTAGCGATGTTCCATGTCATTCAGCTGCTGGTTGAACATTTGACGTTTCCCCAAATTATAGGTTATGCTAAAAACATAATAAATTATACTATAATCAAATTTCAAAATGTAGTCTTGTCTTCATAATTTCGACTAAGGGAGAATCAATATATGATTCAATTTTAACATTATAACTCAATATGAATCAATCTATCTCGTCGATTCAATTACGACTTAACTGCAGTATAAGTAGCGCTTAAAATAAATAATTTGATTAGATGGAGTCCTACAACCACAACGTATTTCACAACAATGTGTTTATCCGTAGTTGGAAATGTGTGTAATAATATTATGTATTTGACGTCAACTATCTCACTACTAGTACCTCAGAGATCTAAAGTAGTTGAACAGGAATCGTATAGCTCTCAAAATAGATTTCATTCCATCTCACAAGGCAATATAATATGAAACGTGAAATGGTGAAAGATTTTCCACCACAAGGTAGCATCGAGGGATACGGGTACGTTTGTATAAAATTGTCAGAACGCTTCAGTATTCAGGGACAGTTAAAGTACGACATGCTCTAACACGAAATCTTTGTGAATTTCAAATGAAAACTATTCCTTAAATCTGAAAGTTAAATATCTAAGAATATGAGGCTATTTCTCTATTGACAAAAAAGTAGCCCCATCGTTTATCATAGAATTATTGTAAAACATAATCAAAATGCTGGCTGATCAATATGATGTCGTTCGACAAATACATTTTACAAGAATAGTAGTTATTTGTATTTGCATATTATTAGTAAGCTTTAAAAAAAAAAAATATAAGATAAAGAAAAAGGTCATAAAGTCATTTTAGCACTTACTTCAGCATGGGATCAGTCTTCAGTTTCTCAAAGACAGTTGTATATGGAACGCCCAGTACTCTATCGATGATATGTACGAAGCCATTAGTGGCGGCCACATTGGGTAGCGTCACAGTTGCATTAACCCCGCCTCCTTCTACGGTCAAGGTTTGGTTCTGACCCCGGGTCAGGACATTGAAGTACAGATATTTGCGGGGAGACGCCGTTGGAGCTTGGTATATCTAAAATAAGGTAATACTGTTTAATATAAGTTTTTCAGCTACAGCCAAACCGACGCGGTCGCAATGGTGGTCAAAACTACAGTAGTGCTTGAACAGACAATTAAAAAGAAATATCAGCTCCTAAAATTGTACTTCTACAACTGAGTATGCTAAGACGTTAACAAGTGTGATCAATGACCAACATACAGGCGTTGGTATAAAAGCTGTCGTACAAGTTAAAGAATCTGACCAAAATCGCCACCGCGTTAGTGTGGCTGAATCTTTACAGTATCGATTTCGTTCAACATTCATGCTCAGATGCATTAACAACATCTCTATAGGGAATTAAAACACACTAACATTCTATTGAAATAGAAACACGTAAAAACAACATAAATAACCATGTTCTTATTACACAGTCATGCAATCCTAAAAATTTCCAATGAAATAAACAAACATACAATCAATACAAACAATAGGTTAGTATAATAATCGAGAAACAAAACTGGGCTGTAATCGATAACAACTTTTGTAAAATAAATCGTATTTAAAAATGAATTAACGTACAGTTCCGGGGACCTGGTTCCAAATGGCAGCACCGAAACCAGAGAATTAAATCCAGTACACGACATTAATTTTAATCAGAATTGAATTTTATAATTCGTGGTTACTGCACACATCCAACCACCATTTTGCATTCAATCATAAATTAAATATCCGACTGTAAATACGCGAAAGGTTGTTTAATTTACATTCAAATGTTTACCTGGTTCATGTTGTTGTGAATTATGGCGTCCAATGGCAGCCTTTCTCGTACCAGGTGCAGCGCCAGAATTTCTATTAGCTTTTGGTGATTTCTAAAAGCAGACATATTGATGTTACTTTCTTATATTTCAAGAAAAACCAAAACAAATTTTTATAAATCTTAAGTGGTATCGATATGCAGTAATACCACTCTTTAAACTTTATTGAAACCAAATTTGCGTAAAAAGTTTTCATGACTACTAACCTTATAATATTTTGCACGCTCAAATCAGCCCAGGCTTCATTAGATGGCGCAAATAGAGTGATGTCTTTGGCCAAAGTGAGCTCATTCAGATATTGGTTGTTCGCTCCCAAGTCCATGATTACTTCATAGAATTTACAAAGTGGTCCGTCTTCTTTTTCCTGTTTAAAGATATTCATATTACTCAGAGAGGAATTAATAGTACGGCAAAATCTTTGTAATCTGTTATCTGAATAATCTTATAAAGGCCCGAGCTCCTTTTTAAAGCCATCGTTTATCAAGTGACCGTTATAATTAATTTACGTTCTGTTCTTTGTAATGAAATGCGTAATTAACTTCACTCTTTTAGCTTTGAGTCGTTTAACATTGTTCTTTGTTGAATTATTTGGTTCTAAATCACGTAAATACAAACCGTTTTGAGCCTTGTTGCGCTAGTCTACAGAAAATGTAACATGTATAAATTTTATAAAAATATAAAGATACAGCGAAGAGAAGAATAGGATGAAAAATAATATTAATTATCATAATATAAGGGCTACTTAATCATGCATTTATGGCGATAGGTACTTACAATCCCCTAAAGATGTAGAATCATGCAGGAGCAGCAGGATCCAACGGAGCGGGGATGCATATACAAACAAGATAATAACAAATATATTTATTATACCTACCTGTACTAAGGCTATATTGGTATATATATTAATGAAACACATTTCAATTTATAATTATATACATACGGAATATGCCACCTGAATAAATATTATAAATAAATTAAGTAAGATCTATGACTACAGTTAATTTAACATTATACAATTCATTTATGTCAATAATACGTGTCTATTTGCGGAAACTAATGATATCAGCTCTCTGTTTATGTGTCTAGTGACCAAAAGTATCAAACTAACCTCAATCGTAATGGTATGGGTCTACCAAATAAAATGTCTATGGTATTAGTTTAAGCTTACCAGGGCCCTAAGTGTTCTAATTAATAGCCTTGGGCTGGGACGACGTTGGCATGGTACTGGCATTACATTTTGACAGCTTTCATAGTCTTTCCTATTATCTACTTTCAATGGCTTTAACAAACGCTGGCTAGCTGGCTTTGAATGTGAATATTAAAAGAAAATCTGTGGTTTGTTACCGAAGCAGCGACTTCTTTAACGAAATTAAAATTGTATATTAAGCAGTGGTCGGACAAAAGCGTACAATTTGTGTGAACGACCTAAAATATTATATTATTATGGATAAGACTACCTTTTTTTTTAAATGAAATCTTTTTCTTTCGACGAAAATAAATATTTTATTGTTACTCAAAATATTATCCTTTTTTGGGTTCCGTATTACCTAAAAATGGAGCGTATAGTTTCACTATGACCGTCTGTCTGTCTGTCTGACCAAGGTCTAGCGTCGAAACTGTAAGTGCCAGAAAGCTGAAATTCTGCAAGTATATGTATGATGATATTTTTTTTTAAACGACGTATGTAGAGAACGGACGTATGGTAAGTTGTAACTATATAGCTCGTGGACATCAACAATCCACAAAAGCAGATTGAAGATGCGTCTGATCTGACTATGGTGATATGCCTCATGTGCCAGTAATTTTAGGCCCAACCCACCAGCACACCAGAACACAGTAGTGCAAGCACTACTATTTTGCGGCAGGTTAAAGGTGTATCGGTGTTTCTGCCGCCGTCAAACTCGTTTACAAGAGCTCTACCAGCGCCATGCCAACGCTATTCCAGCACCAAGCAATTTTAAGCACACTTGAGGCCCAGACTATAACAATACTTTAAAGTACGCTCGGTTACACAGACAAACCTTAAATACGTGCTTTGATCGTTTATTTCTAAGAAACAAAAGTAAAACGGAATCGTATAAAATGAAATAAGGACACACAAAGATGGAATAATATAATAATAATGGAAATAAAGAGACGCTTTGTTTTACCTTCATTGCCTGGTTCCGATAAAATGGAGCGGAAAGTCAATTATGCAATTGAAATAGCATGTTTCTATTAACTTATAATCTATTTCATTCTCTCCTCTTTGAAGCAAGAGGATTTTCAGTTTTTTTTCAAATATGAAGAAAAAAATGTTTTGTGGAACAAGAAAATGTAAAAGAGTAAGTAGGTACAGTGTGATTGTGTGTATCTCTGAAGAATAAAGTCGATGGACATGACAAAGAATTTTGACGTATAATTCTCATCCTCATACTGGGATAGAGCCTTGACGGATGCATTTAAAATTCTCAATACACCAGCTAGAAAAAATCTTACCATCAGGCCGCATGTTTGTTCGCCACTTAAGTAGAATAAAAATAATCTCGATACTAATTTATTGAAGACTAATTAATCTATGTTCATAGGCTTTCTTTCTCATAAATTCTTTCACCTCTTATACAACTATTTTTCTTACCTTTAGGAAGTCAATGACGGTTGTATCGACGACCATCAGCGGTCTCTGGATGAGATGTACCACTCCGTTCTTCACTGGAATGTTTGCTCTGACGATATCTGCTAGGACCACTCCTCTTGCGTGCTTCGCGTCGCCAGCCACAGTGTTTGATTTGACGTAAGCTAAGGGATAAAAAGTTTTCTTTATAGTTTTGATCGACTCTCCTAGAATTTGTGTGGTTTTCTATTCTTCAATATCAGGCATGTTAATATCAAAAAGACGATAATGCAGATTTGGCTGGAAGTACAGGAAAGAGGTCGTCTTCGGAGGAAAGGTACATGGACCAGATAAGTGGCGTACTTTGGAAAGAACAAGCACATAGTACACGAAACCGGCGAGCATGTAATACTTACTGAAAAAATATTTGCCCAGAAATATTCGCCCTTATAGATGGCGTACGGAATACTGCCGTGAGGCCGAAAATTGTAAAGGAAAAATTCTCACCAATAGCGTTTTTCCACTGGGGGTGCGGAATGAATGTTGAGGAAGCGAGAGAATTATGTAAAGAGCATAGGACATGGCGTTCAATTGTCTCTGCCTACCCCCGTGGTATAAGTATTTCTTCCTTAAAATATTTACTTCAATTAAGTGTAGTGTGTAGTACTTCGATCAAGTTTTATTTCGTTTGCGAGTTCAAGAATCAAATTTCTAAGTACAAATAAGCAAGAAACGGCTCAAGTTAAATTTAATTGAAGAGAATGAAACCCGATTAACAAAGTCTGAGCACCTACTTTGCGCATAGAGGTCATTAGAGATCAATATAAAAGGCATTCCTAAGATTTCTGAAAACAGTTCTCTAATCAGGCATTTCTCCACTGAAATGCATTATCGGTGAAAGAAGATCGCGTCCTTCTTAATACGAGGACTGTAATATTAATCGTATTATCTGTGGGTCGGATAAAGTCAGGGCCTTAAGTCTGCTTTATCCATAGTGTTGTAACTAATGGTCGATTATTAAAGCCTATATTGTTAAATTTGATAGACTTGATGCACCGTTGATTGAGCAGATAAAACTGTCCAAATTCACAACTGTGATGTCAGTGATGGACACTATTGAATAAGCAGACTTGGGGCCCTGAAATGGCAAAGATTTTTAACGTAGCGTTTAAGAGAGACTGCCTCGTTACTGTACAGGTTAGCGCAAGCAACCGCCTGTTCAAACCTCTTTTGTTTGATAGCCGGGCTAGGCAAAATAGGTATGTATCAGAAAATGTTCAGCAAGGAGTGTTCAACTATGCCCAATAGATGGCGTTAAACTCATAACCTATCACATGGGATCAAATCCTATCAGGTATAAAACTATACAATATCTTTCTAGGTAATCTAGTTGTGAAGTTTATACCTCCTGTAGGGTAGTAAAAGATACTGATCACATGTTGTTGCCGTCAGTTTCTACAGCTTCACTTTAAGTCGAGTTTTATAGTTCATAAGCTAAACGTTAGAAGATAGGGCACGTTAATCTATAATTATCTCACATAAAAGATGTTGTACTGATTCATTACGATAACGTCAAGCCAAAACCACTGAGTTAATTAATTACATCTGGCTAGAGTCTAGACAGTGGGTTTTTTTTGTGACGTAATTCACTAAGAAGGAAAAGTGGGTGAAAACGATTTTTTGGTTTTTAGATTTATGTCTGTAGCAGCCTTAAGATACAAGGTAGAATACGATATTTTTTATGGTATGGTTCAAAATATTTAAATCTCATTCTGCGGCAACATAGGTACCAAACCTTCATGAAAGACTTATTTTGAAATTACAACATTTATTTTTACATGCTAGTTTTTTATAATATCCTAGCCAAATCCAATTCTTAGCTCTTGTGTAATTTATCACCTTATGTCAGTGGATTCTGCAGACTTAGAATTCAGTACTTGAGCAAGATTAGTCGTGAACCCTCCTTCACGTCACTTGCGAACTGTTTCAAAGTATTCCAATTAACTTCTGTCTCTTTGATGGGGGTCAAAAAACCGATACTGATAGAAAAGCAAAGCGGAGTTACACAAAGAATGTTCACTTATTAGGGCTACGAAGAATAAAGAAGAACAAAAAAGGATATTCCATCCTCTCAGCTCCGTTTAAGTGGCAACTGGTCCTAAGTAAATCCTATTCTTCGTATACGAAAAAGTAACAACTCTTTATTGCGTTTCTAGCTTGACAACTTCAAGTAGTGACACACACGTCACATATGTTAAAGAGAGCTGAATCGCGAAAACGAAGTGTTCACAGAGAGTGTACATATATAAGTATACCACTTCCAACACGCTACCGTTGGACAGCTGTCCGCCAGGCAATACCACCGAGCCTGGTCGGAGGATCCTCCCTTTGTGGTGGAGAAACATCACACCCCGTAGGAACGGGGAGGACCACAAGGGAACTTGTAGCATGCGATCTCGTCTCACACATACTCAACAAAATAAAGTTTAGCAAAGTGTTTGTAAAATATAGTTAATGCAAAATCCAAACTTACTCAGCTCCTCCTTTCCATTCATGGAGGTTTTGAATGAGATGATGACCTTGACATTATCACCAAAGGCTAGGGTCTCGAATTCCTTGGCTTCTTGTGTGGCATGGGTGAATAACACGTGATGGGGGATCACGTGCCCGTCTATCACTTTCTCGTCTATGAGATCCGACCTAGTAGTGGGCTGAAAATAATGAATGATATCATGTTTACTGCGTAAATCAAATGAAAAAAAAATCATAAAGAAAAAAATACTTTAGAAGAAAATCCGTCAAGAAACTTCACACTATTAATATATATTTGCATAGAATAAAAGCTAACACGTGACACAATATGTCCGTATTGTTTCAAGTTTATTAGATTAGTATTTTCGTATGAATATTACAGCTTTAAATTGATAAATTAAGTGTCAAGTCTAAGTTTTACCTCTGCGAGATACATTCACAACTTGAAGATTAAATTTGCCCATATTTTATATTATTTTTCGCAAACTAATCAGCCATAACTCAACTCTGATCGGAGGGTAAAAATATAGCAGCTTAACTAAACTCTTACCCCGTATAACACAATTTATAGGTGAAGTTTCATGAGCTTGGCGTATTTTACGGTAAAAGCAAAGATTACCTTAAAGCCTTCATCGACGGGGATAAAGAAGGTATGGCGCCCGTCAGTGTCAAACACTTTACTCTTTTTAAGCTGGTTCACTTTTTGCCGAAAAGACCTGCAAGAAATATATTTATTGACAAATACGGCCGAACATTTTTAAAGATTATATCAGCTGAAATATATCAAGATAGGCGCTTTTCAGACGTAGCTATTAAGCTAAACGTAACGAATGTAGACGTATACATTTTTCATATGAAAGTTGCCAGTTGTCAGTGGTGCAATTGGTATCTAACAATATTGTATGATAGATTGATAAGTTGTTGCCGCAACTAAGTTGCTACGTCTGCAAAGCGCCAAAGCAGTTTAATCATAATAATACAAATTGTCAACATTATTGGTATAGACAACAATAGTGTGGCTGTTAACCCCGAATAAGCCAAGTATTTTTTTTCTTTTTTGTTGTAGAAAAAAGGTAAGAATTAAGCATACTCTATGATTTCTCATTGCTATTTTATGATCGCAATTAAAAAGCTTGATTGCGCCATGCTAAAATATATTTTAATTTATTTGAATTTTAATAAATGCGCGTGCCAGCTGTCGATACACTCTTGGCTGTTCTTTTTTATCGACCCATTGCCTCGTTATCGACAGAAATAGAGACATTATTATGTGTATAACTTCGGCGCGTGTTTTCTTTGTCCGTGGCACAGATAGCTTCATTTACATAGTAAAGTAACCTCTAGTTATTCTCGACGAATTTTCTTTTTTGTCTAACAAGAAGCAAGTACGTAACACAGCCGTATCATTTACTATAATTGCTACAAAGTTATCCACACGACCTCTTATAATTGCGTTGTTTGTTGGCGAACAACGGCAAAAAGTTCAATTCCACGATAATTTTGTTCACCGCGAGTTTGTTGCTAATTGAAACACGCTAGGCGGTAATTAATTTTTAAAGTTGTTTCATAATGTGAGCTCGTTTTACCAACTTTTAGCAAGTACTTTCATGTAACATGACGATACTTAACTTTTTGAAAGGGTATTAAAATAACATATGAGGGTTTTTATTTATTTATTTAAGTCCCATTTTATAACTTTATCAACACTACAAAGCGTATCCCGCAATCCCTCTTGGAACAACAAAAATAAAATGGGGGCCATTTTTAAAAAGCATTGCCCTTTATTAATAATCACGTCTATATAAATCTTCCTCCAGAGTTCATCAAAACCCGCTAGGTAACCAAGGTAACCCGCAAGTCAATAATACTTACGACTTCATTTTGCATCATTTTATTTCTTGAAACTTTAGAGCATCATAAAAAGAGGATAAATGAAATTACCTGAGGCGATGTTGTCCGATGTTGAAGAGGTCGGAATGCTCCAGGAAGTGATAGGCATTGGGATTATAGACAGGGGAGGTAATTGAACTGGATCCATGAGGCTGCAGGGGCTGCAGAACTTGATCTATCACGTGAAGCACCTAAAATTGAACGATCGGATTTAGATAATTAGATACCATTTTATGCTTAGTGTACGAGATAAAGCGTAGCGGTTAGGGTTCGCACACAGACGCACATGAGGCGTGCGAGTATTATAGTATAACCAATAGTAGTTTGTCAACAAAAGAGCATAATATAATTTTTTCGAATGCTAATTTTGAGTCCCGAATAAGCGAAAGATTCAAAAGTAGAATTCTTTAGATTCTTGTTTATAATTGAGCGTAGTGAGGAAGTCGAAAGCACGAGATGTTAATAACTTGATCTCGTGTCGCACACACTACTTTCTACCTCAGGACCTCGAAAAAGTGATAACAGTGAGCAACACTTGTCTTCGTGAGGTAAAATAACTTAAAGCAAAATCGATTTTTTTCATACTGTTGAAGTTTCAGTTCATACGCGAAGAGCGCTTTTTCCAGCTGCTGAAGTGAAAATATAATTATACGTGGGTCGCTGAAGTTAGCACTTCTAAATTTGAGGCCAATATAGTGTATATAGTGTTTTAATAAGAAATCAAAATATAAATACATAAAATCTACAGTTATCTTCAGGAATGTACAGTCATTTGGTGACAAAACAAACGCTGCACGCTCCGCGTCACAGCACGCTCACCGCCTGCACTGAGGGCGCAACCTCTAAGATAGTTTACATTCTAATTGATTATTTTTATAGCATTTAGCTATGCTTAGCAAATTATACTAAGAAACAGTTGAAAAAGATATGGGACTCGTATCTTTTTCAACTGTTTCTTAGTATAGTTTACATTCGCTTTAACGATGTTGGCTTCGATCTATTCATATTAGGTAGTCAGAATTTGGGAAATTGGAAATTTAAGTTATTATTATTAAAGTTATTAAAGTTAGTATTAAGTGTTTGTGTTTTAGTAATTTAACGCGAGATCAAGGCATTTTCATAGTCAAACTGGTTCTAATTTGTAACTTCTTCACATCAAAATAGATTAACTTCTTAGTACAGGAAATTTTGATTTAAATGTTTCTACGGAGGAAGATTACGTTTATTATATCCTTGATAGGAAATATTAAGTAGATATACCTGATAATATTAATCTGCCGAGCCTTTTCCCAATTATAATGGGGTCGGGATCTAGTTTCATGGATTTAGCTGAATATTAGTATTTTACGTGGATCGATTGCCATTAGACTTTCACAAACTAGTTCGAGTTAACACGATACTGTTTGTTAGACTAGTTTTCAGACTTTCTGGCCTCTATGGCTATCCGTAACGACTGCCAGATAGATATTCAAATGGCAACCGTGATCGCAGCTTAACGTGATCTGCAAGGCACTCGTTATGTTTAAGATGGTCATCCATCCAAGGCTGACCGCGGCTAGTATTGCTTAACCTGCAAGATCGGTACGCGCGAATTCAACATAGCTACGAGCTCCTCTAGATATATGTATATTTTTATTAAAACTATATTCTATGACGTCACAGCGCGCGGCGCGCGTCGCTGCCCGCAGTGCAAGACTGGCTGCGACTCAGGCGCGACGTATCGCACTCTCTTGATAATGCCTAGACATATAGGCGAAACTGCGGTCGACTAAATAGACCAACATTACGTGAGTAACACCCGTATTTCATAATTTTAATAATATATGTATATTCCATACAATATCAAGATTTACGAGAGCAGAAAAAACACCACAGTAACCAAGCTAAAACTAAAAATATAGAGACCTTTTAGAGGATTTCGACCTACTTAATATTTTCTTCTACTATGATATACATTCCTACACTTATTACGTATTCAATCCAGTCCATTTTCAAAGCAGGTGTGAAAGGAATGAATGGAAGTTTTGGAATGCAATTTAGAATTCTTTGCCATCCAATTCTTTCCTCGCCTCGAGGGTGGAACCTATACACGGCAAGTCAGAGGAAGCAATGTTGATTTTACTAAGTAATGATGGCGTAGGTAGGTACTGCTCGCTACTTATAGATTTCGAAACTCTGCTAACAAAGTTTTATTCAAGTTTCATCAACAGCCTCCATGCTCGATAACTGCCTCGATGGTTTAGTGGTTAGCGTATGTGCATCTCATCGCAAGGTCTCGGGTTCGATTCCCGGGGCGGATAAAGTGTTATTTGGGCACTTTCCTTCAGGAAATTCACAATAGCAAGAAACCTGAACATAACAGGTGAAATGTGGGTGTTGTACACCTCTGCCACCTCTGGGTAATATAGGCGTGATGTTATGTAACATCTAGTCAGTAGTACTTAGCTTTTACTGAAAGCTTTTATGAATAAATCTGAGGTTTAAAGCATCACCGTGTCACCTTCAACCTACCCAGGTTTATTGCTTGTACTACTGTTTACTAATTTGGTGGTGAATATTGAAAGCCAAGTACTTTCAGTGCTCACCAAATGGAGCATAAAATCATAGTCTTGAAATGTAGCGACGTATCTACAATCTGCTTTTAGTTTGCGATATATATGGACTTTGGTGGATGGTGGATTAGGTGGATTACACGTCTGTTCGCTACATAAATCGTCAAATGTAATGATAAATAAATGTATGTAATGGTTGAAATATTGGTACTATAAATAACAATAACTATGAATCCCTAGAGGAGCATCACGTTATCAGCCCTGCGCGAAATCGGCTTGGCTTAGCGGGTGGAAATAATCTTGGATTATGTAGGCGTACGGATTTAGGTTCTATTTATATTTAATACCGAACCCATAGCACTCTATCGGATATTTTATATGTCTATACTTTTAAAGGTCTTTGATTAATGCCTAGTTGAAAAGAAAATATTATATTTCATAAATTCTATAAATACATTCTAAACATGCTGATAGAATACAAGTAACTAACACTTTACAAAGATTAATTTAAGGCCCCAAAAGCTTACTTTTCTAATGTGTTGACAAGTTCCAATTATATCATTGTAGACTCTACTTTTAGTATAATAGAAAATGCAAGGAAATCACTGAAAAAAACGGTAAATAAACCGTTGAAAGTTGTCTAAGAGTCAAGTATTTTCCATCTACAATTTGCTACAAAACTCGGCTAAAGTGTTACAATGTACAAAGTACGATAAAATGAGATCATTGTAAAATTTTCAATATTTTAATCGAGTACTGTCCTTACGAATCGAATGTTCTCGATTCTTGAAGAACAGACCACGTTCCCGATACGAATCAATACTACTTACTTTTCACAGAAACGATTGAACAGGGCTAAGTTTTGTTCAAAAGAGCGAACAACAAGAATAAGTGAGTTTCTCTCAGGTTCTCTTTAGTATGCTGTTGTACGGTTACTGGCAGCGGAATGGGTGAAAGAACTCTCGTTTCATTTACAATTAAAATGTTTCTAGAGTAAATAAACAGATACTGTTACTTACTAAGTGTTTGAAAAGTGAAAAAAAAACAAGAATTAAATTTATGGATCTTTCTATATACTAATTATATGGAAAACAACAAACAAGGAGACATTTATCATTGAGCCTCCTTAGCAACTGGTTGACATTTTTTCTAATGAGTAAAAATTAAAAAAAATGACCTTTTATAAGACGTATGGAGGTCTTACAACAAAATAAATGAATAATTTTAAATTGTATTTGAGTAATCAGGCAGGGACATCGTGCTTTCATTTGAGACCAATAGGCAATCTAAATGTTTCACTTGAGTTGTTGTATGAACAGCAAACTAGCCTTTTGAGCTGTCCCGAATGGAGTTAGATTGGGGTCGGAAAGCAATTATGATTTCTAACGAGTTGGACACGTTTTGTCAATAGTCCCACGTTTCATCCACAACGTGAACCTTATTATATGCAAATTGTTTGTTTACCTCGATTTTAGCTTGAAATTAGAGGCAGAACTTTTTAAATACAGCATTAAGCTGGTTAGTCTTAATATTATTAAAACCGACGTGAGGTGAAGACATTATTATTGAGGAAACGGGTTACTCACGTTACTTAAACCGGGTTATGCCGACTAGTTTCGAATCTAGTACGTAGGTTCATCAACTAGGCTATTATTCGCGTGTCGTCGCCTCCGCGTGACGTCTATCATGTCCCGCATATCCCAGCTAAAGTAACGTGAGTAACCCGTTTTCTCAATAATACTGGTTAGTCTTCCACTTACATAATATTTTGAATGAACGACAATTTATTAATACTGCCGTGATAAAAAGGCACCTTTCCACTAAAGTAAAGACATAAATACCTATCTGTGTACTAGGATTGAAATAACCTATGGCAACAAAGTATTGCTGTAAAGTTACATGTATAACTATATTCTATTCAAAATCTAGGTTTTAAACTATCTCCATACCAATTTTGATTAAAATCGGTTCAGCAGTTTAGTCGTGATAGCGTTACAGACAAAAAGAGTTACTTTCTCATTGCTAATATAGTAAGGAAGTCAGGATTTGTATCTAAATACTTACATAATAATATATGTACACAATTCTGGTGACTTCTTTAAAGTTATGAATATTTTAGCTTTAAAACTTAAACTCGCGTATTAGAGTTTACTCGCATTATACACAATTTATTTATCTCCACTGCAACAGTTTTTTTTAAATACTGCAGCTGCGAGATTGGTATCTCTGTAAGTATTTTCCTAGCTACGCTCATCGCCACATGGACATAAACACGACCTAATACGGAGCTATAGCCTGACACATGTCACGTCACGCATCGC
Organism: Hypena proboscidalis; assembly: GCA_905147285.1. Lineage (NCBI taxonomy): Eukaryota > Metazoa > Arthropoda > Insecta > Lepidoptera > Erebidae > Hypena > Hypena proboscidalis. The sequence goes on from LR990131.1 coordinate 15,832,442, forward strand.
ACGCAGCGCAATTACGATGTTTTAATTTAATTCTAGCTAAAATATTTATAAACTAAACGTAAATTAGTGGTGCGAAATAAATTTTAAATATTTATAGGGCGTTAGCATGGATTTATCAATCTCTGACAATTTAATACTTTACTCCCGTTTAACTGAATTGACTCAACCCATATCTATACTTATACACTGAAACTGTTTCATTAAATGTACTGACTATATTACAAAAAACAATATGTCATTTGAAAGCTTATAACTTCAGTTTTTCTTAAACCTTAGATAAGTTGAAATACAACTTGAAATGAAAGATCGAAACCAAACATCCGACTAACTTATTGTGAAACAAAATCTAAACTGAACCTTAACTTTGACTATGGATTATAGTACATGCCCAGCAGTGGAATACAGGGGCCCTAGACAAGTGGCAGCGGCAGTGCAGTGTTTAGTACGAATAGATAACCCAACGCTTGTGCAAAAATGGTGATAGGTCACTGAGCGACGTGCGAGAAAGAGTACATTAGGGCCTCTTGCTTGCACGCAGCGTTGCGTTATCTATTCGAACTAAACTGCTGCCATTTGTAAGATCCAACGGTAGATTAAATAATTGTAGCCCAGCCCCTCTAGACAAGGGTTTGTACTACAATTATTTTTAATTCTTCAATAGAAAATCACGTTACCTGTAACTTGTTGTTCCTATTGACAGCCTGATAAGACCTGGTGACGTAAACCTTAGCGTTGTTGACAAAGATGTCGTTGTGCATCGATTCGTGTCGCATCGTCACCCACAGCGGCGGGTTCCCGTCGAGATCCGTAGATATCGCATAGTCCATGTTCGACAACGTTGTCGCGAGGTTGGCTGAAACAAATACTTGATGTTGGTAAACGTGTATCGTCTCTTTGACTACGAATTTGGTTTCTGTGTGTAGACTTGATATTATTACAGCCAAGAGTGACAGAACCATCTTCGTTTGACGTCTCATACTTTTCAAACCGATCATCATCATCATCATATCAGCCCAACGACGTCCACTGTTGGACATAGGCCTCATCTAATTGCCGCCACAACGCGCAGTTTTGGGCCGCCTGAAGCCAACGGCTCCCCGCGATCTTAACCAGATCATCTGTCCATCTGGCTGGTGGGCGACCCACGCTGCGCCTGCCGGTTCGTGGCCGCCACTCAAGAACTTTTCGGCATGTTGCTTGGCAAACCGATCAAATCTTGTCAATTTATTCTAAAGGGTGCATGCGACATAGCAACATTTATTAAAACCAAAGCTTCTTTACACCATCGTGTAAAAAAATTAAACTGGTGGAAAGGAATACTGATCATGTATGGAAGCTGTGGTTTTAATAAATATCGCTATGTCGCTTCCACCCTGTGTAATATTATTATCATAGTATTGAAACTATTATAATTTTATCGAAAAGGTTACGCATTTATAAAATTGTTTCCTATTAAAAAGTATGAAACGTCAAAAGACAGTTCTGAGGCTAGTTGTACTTTAGAAAAAATAGGGTATGTTGACAAGCTTTTGTAATAATAACTAGTGAAGCTTTTCTGAGCGAAATTGAGAGAGGAAGTACCACCTTTACCCTATTTTATAATGCCTAGTGCTTGCAATAATCGGTTTCAGTATGATGGTGAGGTCAGACCCGGGCACTAATTAAATGGCACGTGGGGTACAATATCGTTCTTAGTAGTAGCATATTTTGTAGACTTTGGATTTCATTGGGCTGGTTATTATCTGAGACATAAAATCAGTCTAGGAAAATAATCTTCTAAGAGTAGCACCTGTTTAACGGTAAACGATGTTATGTAGTAAACATTAAACAACTATTTAATAATACTGTTTACAAACTATTTTCATACAACATAACACGCAATACAAAACTTCGTCTAAAGACTATTTAATCTGTTTGTTCAACCTACATATTGCATAGAACTAAGGAACAAACGACAAATGAACCTACGCGAAGTATTACGAAACTTATGTAATTTCAGTATCATACGCCAGAAATTGCCTAGTTCCTGAGGCCGTAACCATAGGGACTATATATCATTCTGATTGATGATATTCTGTGACACGATTAAATATTTCAATCCACTAGCCGAAGCGCGGTTGGCAGCCAGTTCATTATAACTATTAATCGGATTATGTCAAAAGCCGACCAATATTAAATTACGTCTATCTATTTGGCAGGACTTGAAATATTATTTAAGAATGTATCTTGGGACTGTACCTTTATCGCCATTCAAACACGATTTAGAATTGTAACATTTTTGTATAGCCACAATCTTAAATTGATATAAATTTAGTTCGTACCTTATAAGGAAAAAAGAGGGGGTGCACGAAAGGAGCCTCCGCGACGGAGCGACGTACACAATCAACCTCTACGTCCGGCGCACCCTGGGCAGTCTGCAAATTTCCACCAAGCAGACTGGCGAATCCTTTCACCACGATGGCAAGTCAACACCATGAGCATATGACTGCAGTCATCGATACGAAAGAAGAAGAAGGAAAAAACGAAACTCTTATAATATCACTCGATTGTTCCTCTGTCACAACCATTATAATAATATTAAAAAGCGTGAAAAACTAAAAAAAAATAATTGATACCAAATACATAAATCAACGGTTTCTTTAAGCTGTGAGGAACTTAAGTTTTAAAGTTTACTCATTCAAAAGATAATCGCAATAAAACCTAGGAATATAATATATCCACATAAACGAATAGATAGATGACAATTTATGTACTTTTATTTTCGTTTAAATCTGCGTCTTTAAATGGACACCGCATTGATTTCCAACTCCTTACAACACATAACAATTTCTCTTTGATATAGGTAATATTCATAAAACGGCGGAGGTTCAGACTGTCTACATTGCATACAGTTTTCATATCTCATGTGTTCATTTTACATCTAAACTAATTACCGTCTTGGGGGAATATTACAATTAAGCTTTGCTTGGAACAAACAGAATGGTGCAATCTCTGTACTGAGTACGGACAGAGGATAGCGTTTAATAGACATGTAGTCATTGTTGTCTACATTACTCCGTATTAACATTAATGAAGACTGAGATGACGGGTCTTCCCACGCGATGTACGATGTACCTAAACATAAGACAGACTTGCGACTCAATTTAGGAGTTACGCGAACGTCTACCTGAACTTGCTTTTGACGCTAAAGTACGAGGGTTGACTAATAGGGTAAGTTCGCCAACTTCGGTCTTTGAGCTCCTGAATCGAAAAATAAACACGTGACGTTGAGTGTACACGTGACGTGTAGTGACGAAACTTGCTTAACAAAAATTGAATTTTCTTTTTAAATAAATGATGCTGTTATACATGATCGAATGAACACGCAAATTGATGTCGTTTATTTTATTGACATTGTCATACAAGTTACAGTTATTGACGACCTCTGGTTCAATTACATCATGAATGCACGTTTGGCGTGATGGTTAAAGCGGTCGTTGCGTTGTGGGTTCGATCCCCACATGGGACAAATCTTTGGGTGATTCGCAAAGATTTGTTCTGACTCTGGGTGTGCTCCTGTGTGTGTGATATGTATGTTTGTGAACACCCCCGCGACACAGGAGTTATTACTAGTGCGGGCGTCGTTTAAAAAAAAAATACTTTGTATAAAGAACAGATTTATACAACATGAAATATACAAAGTATAACTTGTAATATTTTACACTGTAATTTAGTATTCCAATATTTGTATTCACTTACGAGATCATTTATCGAGCGAGACACTTATATGATTAAGATTTTATCTGAAAAGGTACATAAGCTTTGGCAATTTGTTGAAAGCCTTTGAATAAAATATAACATTTACGTTTGTATACTGTTTCCTATGTAACTAGTTACCGCATAACCTGATTCTGCGGGTACAATTCCGCTGCTCGGCCTTCTAAGGCAATATCCGTTTAATCCGTCCGAAGACGGTCTTTGTCGAGTTGCGGTATCATTAGCTTTCTTTGAAAGAACTAAGATTAGAATTTGCTCTTTGATGAAAACCCTGCACTTTTTCTGAACTTACGTTCCTAAGTGAATGTTTAAGACGGTATTGTAGAGCAGCCATTATTATTTTCAAAAGAAAATTTCCTACGATAAATTTTCTTCTTATCTGTTTAAGTATATAACGTTGTTTTTTTTATACTACGCCCACAATGAATGGACGTTTAGTCCACCTGATGGTAAGTGGAGTACAGCCCATGGACATCAACAATCCACAAAAGTAGGTTATAGATGCGTCGCTGCAGCTGAGGACTACGGTGTTATGCCTCATGTGCCAGTCATTTCAGTATGTACACACGGGCAGTCACTTTAACCAACCAGCTACGGTCGCCTCTTGCCAGGACCCTAAATTTCTCAACTGATTCATTTCTAGTGTAAGATGGTCTCGTATTGTATATATAGGCCCTCCCATGCAAGACGTAATGTAGCTTATTGAAGAATGTTATTATTTGCTCGATGAGTTTATGCCTGTCAACCATAAAAATTTAAAAATGATCTTTAAGTTTCATTTTATTATATTATTGTAATATGATCGGGTAATTTTTCATATTTTTTTTTTCATTTATTTGTATTAAGTGTTATTTCAATTTGAATTTAATTGCTGTTATTTCGTTGTGTCTTAGATATAAAGTAATTGTTAATAATAAGAAGATTACAATTTGTAACTTTTTCTTACTTTAGCATGATATTTGCATGCTGTTTAATGGCTGAATATGCTAGAATCATTATATACTATTGTACCATCTTAATGTAGGTATTATACCTATTCTTGGCAAAATAAATATATTATTTCATTTCATTTCAGCGCTGTATGTATTGCTCGTTCAGAAAAGCTCTACCAACAAGGGGCCACACATTAATTTACTTACCTATATGATATAACACAAGCGAGTCATCCATCTCGCCATTGTAGCGCTGGAACGCTTCATTGGTCGGCGCGAATAGCGTCATTTGCCGGTAGTGCAGCGTTGTATTGGCAACCACATTCCTCTCCAAAAGTGCTAGGAACTGTGGACAAAGGAAAAAATACGTTAAAGTTTTTATTGTTTTCTTTTTAAATAACTAGTCGGCAATCGCTATGGTTAGAAAGGGTTGGAAAAGGAGGAGAGAGACCTTTGCCAAGCGCAGGAGTGGAACCAAAAAGTTGGCGTACTAAAAAAAATATCATAAATGTTAGTGATCATAAAAACACTAACGTTTGCTCTTTGCTAAATCTTGCTTCATCTATATTTTATTCGGTTGTATGGTTAACTTTAAATGAATTTTACGCTATTTTACACGGTGAAATTTTAGTGGTTTTAAGAACATGGGATTGTTCAGAAGCAGGAACAGAATACATTACATAACATAACATCATGGCTATATTACCAGGAAGGCTGTGGCAGAAATGTACAACAGCCACATTTTATGTTATGTTTAGGTCCCATGGGATCCCATGGGATAGGGTATAAGCCTATCCACCGGACACAATTCCAACTCCGTCCGTGCTGCTATTAAGAATTTCCTGACAGAAAGTTCACAAATAACACTTTGCCCGACCCGGGAATTGAACCTGAGACCTCGTGGTGAGACTTACGCTTATGCTAACCACTAGGTAGACCAACGAGGCAGTTTTGAACAAACACCTTAAGTTTCCAAAACCACTAAAATTTCCTCGTGTATTTATTACGTTTTTCAAACCTTAAATTAATGAGAGTTTGTGTCTATCAGTGTTAATTAAAACATTAGTACTTAAAGAACTTTCGTAAGAGTTAATTGAATACTCCAATATTAGTAATTTGGTTTATTTGTGTTTAGAAGACATAAAGTGGATAAAAACCACAAAATAAAACCTAAATTACCTCTGCTGAAAATAGCCTTACCCAATATCTCAAGAACCAATTTTGGTCGTAATTTGTCTACTACTAAGCTCGCCATGATCCAATTTTGATAGATTAAATTTTAATTCGTAGCAAAACAAAGAAGTTCAAATAACCCTTATGAAACAACTTCAGACCAGACTGAAATATTAGATAATACCCACGTTGGCAATATAAAAAGTCTTTCTACTTTTATGGCACGCTGAGATAGCAATCATGCATTTAATAATATTGCCTACGTGCACCGCAATAGCCAGCTTTCTGCCGTGGACTGTGCAAATTGCGTAGAATGGAAAAACTGATCGCAAGATCTTCTTCCTATAAGTAAGCAAATATCTAGTTTGAAACTGAGGCAGGTTTTTGTTTTTTATATCCTATTGAAGTAACTTTTTAAATAAAAAACATAAATACCGTTAAAGTGTTCTTATCAAAAGAACTAAATGAATCGTTTAATTTAAATTTGTATTTCATTAATAATTAAATTAATCATGTTCAACCACTCACATAGTTAAATATTTACATGCTTATTTGGATTTTTGTTGTCCGAAATAAAGAATTTTATTATTATTATTTATTATTTATTTGTCCAGCGATAGCCGAGTGGGAGACCGTAGGACTGCTTAGTCGAAGGTCTCGGGTTCGATCCCACGGCACACACCTCTGTCAATAAATCGTTAAGCTTCATCTTTTCGAAGATATGTGTGTATTTATCATATAAATTATCGCTCGCTAACGGTGAAGGAAAACATCGTGAGGAAACCTGCATGCCTGGGAGTGCCTAAAAGTACTCGAGGGTGTGTGAAGTCTACCAATCCGCACTTGGCCAGCGTGGTGGACTATGGCCTAACCCTTCTCATCATGAGAAGAGGCCCGCGCCCAGCAGTGGGACATGTATTAGATATAGGGCTGCTATTACATTATTATTATTATTTGTCCTCGCGAGTGACTGCATAATTATATGGAACTGTCGATTTCATCAGAGACATTGACACCGGGCCAGATTGCCGTGTGGGTCTTCAAAAGTCTTAGGGCCGGTTTCTGGAATTTATGATAGACTCACATTTAGTTATCAACTGTTTAACACTAATAAGGGTTGCTGATAACTTTTTGGCGTTTTCTAGTCCATCTTTCTTGTAAAATATCTGTGATTCTACTGAAGTCACAGATTACATTAACTGAAGTGCAATTTTACCGGCCTGTTAACGTTTCTGCTTATGCGTTCCGATACAACGATGCAATTGATCGCTAGTATAAATCTATTTCGAAAAGTAATCGTTACCTAATATTTTATTTTTAAAAGATATTTTTATTTGTTAAGTTCTCGAATATTATTTTATTACATTATATTGTTAAATGATAATAGATAATAATGATCCGTACTATGATTATTGGTTTGCGTACCTACCAATATTTTTTGCGTGAAATGAAACGCAAATGTCATGTCATCTATTCCCGCCGTGTTTTCCTAAATATATTAATATTTTGGTTGGTTTTGTTTACCCAAAATTAATATCAGTTTAATAATAAAGTTTCAAGCTAGTCTTGTCCTAAATACAATTGTGTAGCCTGCCTAGTCAAAATAATATTATGAGCAGGGCTCGGAATTAGGTAGAGTTTTTATGTACTTGCATCGAAATGTTGATATTAATGTGGACCTTCCCGGGATTTCTAATGGACAATCCCGTGTGGCCAACAATATTACGAATAAATAAAACAAAGATAATTAACATATTTTTTTTTATTAGTTTACATTAATTCACAATACAAATTGTTGAAAGTCTGTAGTAAATTCTCATACGCATATTTCGCCTTTTTTTATAAATACGAGCAAATACTTTTGCTTCTAGCCTAGACTCGTGAGGTTTTGCTTATTCAAATGGCCCATCAGAATCATTTTCCTTGTCCGATTCATTACCAGTAAGATTTGAAGTTGGAGGGGGGGAAGGAAGCGAACTTCCGACATTATAGTATAAATTTTGTGAGAATTAAAATATTTAGTCGCGCGTGCAGTAGTTTAAATTGTGTAAAAAAGTAAATAACTTTTTATTTAAAAATCATGGGATTTTTATGCTCTTTAAAATTAATCTCGGGATTTGAGGCATATCCTTTTTATTCTTTCGCTGCATGAAATCAGTGTAAGTACATGAAAAACTCTACCTAATTCCGAGCGCTGATTATGAGGTATTAAAAAGTCTCGATTACGTTTACTAGAAAAGTGAAATATTTAATCATACTATTTTTTATATTTTTAAATATTTTTTAGTGCTTATATTTAAAAATGTAGAATTTTATAGTTTTATATTTTGAAATGTACTTTACTTTTATAATTTATATTTAAACATGTAAAAAATGAGAAAATGGAATAAATGAGTGAATAATAATAAAATTTATTGTCCAAACAAAATACAGATTTACAACAATCAATAAAACTATTTTGTAAACCATGCTCCACATATTGCTCTAACGCATTTCTTTTGAACCCTGAACACTTTTTCGATTTCGCATGAGTTACCCCATAGCAACAGCCCTTAAGTCAAAACTGAGGACACATATCCATGATAAGCTTGGAGTGCCGCCTCCATGGATACTGTTTGTCGCAATATTTTTATTGCAAACACAAAACGGTCCAGCTTACTGCAGACATACTCCACATGTGCCTTCCAGTTGCAATGCCTATCAAGTATTACCCCTAAAAATTTTGCAGTCTCAACCTCTTTTATTCTTATATTATTATATGTGATATTTAATTCAGTTGTATTGTTTCTGTAACTTTTGAACTGAATGAGCTGCGTTTTATTAAGGTTTACTTTTAAATTATTGTTTTCTAGCCAAGTGACGGTGTTATTAAACGTTGTATTGATATCCTGTACATATGTAGATATCTCTATTTTCACATTTTACTATTAAAGTTGTATCATCGGCAAATAACACAGTTCTATGATGAGTGATATTGGGTAGGTCATTTATATACAGGGTGTATTTTTGAAACGGGGCAGTAAGGGCAAGTACCTTAACCGTTGCAGTTACAGCAAAACGTTCTTAAAAGACCTTCCCTAACTTTTTGGGACATTTTGAACTGCATTCACAGATTTTGTAAAAAACTTACAGTTAGCAAAAAAAATGCAAAAAGTTCAAAATTTTTTTTTATGCCAATCGATTCTATTTCATGTGGGGATCAAAAAACTCTATGGGACCATTTTAGCTTTCAGTACTAGAAAAGACAGAAATCGCCAAAAACGTTTCCCATACATTTCGGCAACAGAAACGAATTTCTACGATGGTCTAACTTTTTGTTATGGCCTGGAAGTGGGTAGAATTGACTGTAAAGTAAATAAAAAGAATTTTTACCCTCAAATTTCGAATTTGATTCGAAAATCTGTGTGTTATACTTAGTTTCAGCTGAGAAACTTCGTATGAGTTATTAATTAAGGATTTTCGCTAAAATGTCTTCTAATCGTGAAAAAATTGACTTATTAGAAGCGTATTTTGAAAGAACCCTGCAATTCCAGGTTTCCAGGTCAAATTTATTAGGTGTAAAGTTTGATCTACTCACTACTTTTGTATCGTTCTCTATTTTGCCTATTTCAACACATTGATATCGGTCTGTTAAGTAGCTGTTAATCCAGTGTTTTGCCAGTCCCCTAATTCCGTATATTTCTAGTTTAAATAAAAGCAATTTGTGATCAACAAAATCGAATGCTTTACTCATATCGAGTAGTATAGCTGTCACTGGAATTCGATCATTGATAGCCTCTGTTATATTCCATATCATGGCATATCATGAACTTGTCAGCAACCTGTGTAATTACCTCTAAGTCTAAATACTTCCAGATAGCGCGAGAATTTGCCTGTAATGTAAATTTTTAAAAAAAAAATCGAAATGTCGAATGTCCGTATCGATTCAATTCAATTCGATACGAACATTCGACTCTGTAACGATACATTACAGTCGGTCTGGGAGCACCTTAATAAATAAGGGACATAAGAGCTGACAGTATTTCTTATACAGCTTAGCCATTGAAGTAGGAACTAATTCCTGAAAAGTGGTTGCAATGAATATACATATTTATCCAATTCCTTTGTAAGATATTAGCCATCTTGCTGTTTGTGGTTGCCTTCCATTACGCAAACATGATAAAATATGTTGTTAATTTAATTCGTTCCTAATCTGCTGGTGGATTAAACTGTGGTCCAAACAACAGCGAGAAGCGGGTATTTTTTTTTAATTCTAATAACTATGTTATAGGTATGTATGTATAATACTTAGTAAATCAGCTCAAACAAATAAATAATATTATGATGCAATGAACATGTGAGAAAATTATTCCTTCAAAATTGATACTAACGAGCTTGATGAGCGTCCGATATTAAATGACAACAAAGTTAAGACTACCTTAACATTTACAAAGCTGTAATTAATATGCACCTCATCCGACACAAGTCACACTTCAAAAAAAAAAGAACACAGCTGTCACTGAATGTTGTATAAACAATGAGTCACTTACTTGAGTGCCCCAATTGCCCTGATAGCTGCTCGTTGGATGACCTAAACAAGGCTGCAGAGAACGCTATTACCGTGGCCACGTACTGGGCTGGGGTTATATAAAACTTTGTCCATTGAAACGAAAAGAAGAAGAAGAATGTGATATTGGGGCTAATCAATATTAGGTTTATTTTACAACAGAAAAACAAAAGTACCTATGCAACCTCTTGGCAAAAGTTTCAAGACGTAGAAGGAACAGTGAATGATCTGGACTCAAAGGAAAATTCTGACATTTGCAAATAAGGCATCAGGGAGACTGTCACATACATGCCATCAATTTGTGTTTCGAGCATCAGATAATCGCTAACTCGCCCGCAATCGGGCTTATCCTAACCGCTAAAAAGCTTGGTTGCTAAGAAACCTGCTCCCTTAATACCGTCTGTAATAACATATTAATGTGCTTAAGCTGAATAACGTATGCTATTTCATACGCAAAGTAAATATTGAATACAAAAATAAGTATTTGATACAATATTTTTGTGATATAAGCGTGTACGTAATAGAAATTGGGACAGTAGGAAAACCTTTAAAAAAATACAATTGTATTGAGAACTTCTTCCTTTTTTTAGTCACATATGCTTAAAACGTGTAAAAAATACTGTCCGGAGTTATATAAGCGTAACAAGGTTATAACACAATAACCTTCATTGTAATTAGGTAATAAAGATTACATTACATGTAACTTCCTGGTACTGCGATAACAGGAAGCATTAAGATTATAATGATCCTTTGTTTAGGTTACTTAGCTTATAATATTTGATATTAAATAAAGTTAGTCTTGCACTGCTCTTCAAGCGGAACACACCTCTTGTTCCTTTTTAAAAAGCCTTTCGTCTCAGCCCACAACCTAACTGGCGCAGTCGGTACGTCGCGTTTATCGGTTCTAGTGGAAGATTTCCGTAAACCTCGAATCCGTGGCGTGCATTAAAGAACCTACCGTGGGCAACTCGCAGAGCGTCAGGCAGCAGAACAAGCAGAGCAGCTCAACAACAGCAGACTCATCTAAGCATCGAACAGCCTCTAATCGGCTATGCTCGTGGGGTAAGCATCGAATCTGATTATTCCCGAGAATCCTTATATTCTATTCCTGTCACACTAACTATAAGCAACTTTTGCGTGTTTCCAGTGGCTAGGTATCTGTATTTTAATTAATACAAAAATTGTCGCTAGTTTTTCAATTCTTGGTTGCCATCTGACTCACTAAGATTAACATGTCTAATGACAAGGTAGCACTAGATGAAAAACCAATCCCGGAAGTAAAGACAACTCCCGCAGATTATTCAACGTTCTCAAAATTGTTACCATGCTACGATGGAAACAAGAGAACGTTAGCATTCTACATAGAAGGTGTAGAAAATGCATTAGAACTTATTACTAATAAAGATGACGATTGCATAGCGTGTCTTATTAGGAATAAACTGACAGGTAAAGCTGTTGAAGCGCTGTCAGAAAATCCAGGCACCAAAACCTGGAGTGATATAAAAGATGTTCTTAAAAAAAAATTTGGAGAATTTAGAACTGAAATTCAATTAGTCCAAGAACTAATGCTAATTAAAAGAGATAACAGTACAATAGATGCATTTGGTGATAAAATAAGAGCCTTAATGTGTACACTTATTTCAGCTAATCCTGAAAAACGCATCTATTATGAGCAAATGGCTCTTGAAACATTCCTCGATAAATTAAACCCTATAACAGCTATTTTAATTAAACTTAAATATGTGCAAAATTTAGACCAGGCCATTACGGTAGCTAAACAGGAGGAAGTGAAATTAAGAGCTAGGCGTAACGAACAATCTAAAACAAACTCGTTCAAACCATCAGTACCATACAACAAACCGAACAAACCGGGTTCCTTTCAAAAGAAATTTACAAATAAAACTCCGAATAACTCAGAACAAACAAAGAAAATTTATTTACAAAATGAAGGAGAAGATAGTGTAGAAGAAAATGACATCCCAGAACAAGAAACGGAGGACGTCTCCGAGGAAGTAGAAGATGAAAATTTTCTTACAGACTTAGAAAACCAACTCGTAATATAGTTTTCATGAACAACATAAAAAACTACAATCGCCTTCCATATATTTACATCAGTGAATTAGGCGGTAGATTTTTATTAGACACAGGTGCCTCACAATCTCTCATTAATCCAAATATATTACAAAATGCAAAAAACATGAATATAAAAATAAAGAACGAAACACATTTCATCAAAACAGCACATGCAACCTCCAAACATAAACAGGTAGCATATATTAAACTCCCGGAAAAACTATTTAAGGAAAACATAACTCACAAGTTTTTAATCTTTAACTTCGATTCAGATTTCGTGGGATTACTAGGATTAGATTTATTAGTCCCACTTAAGTGTAAAATAGATATAAAAAACATGATACTTCGCACTGAGAAAACTATAATACCAATTAGAGACGACATAAAATCTTATAGCCAAATAAAACCTAATTGCGAACAAGTTATAAATATACTATGCAATTATAAAGAAGGAGAATACTTTTCAGAAAAAAAGACAACAAAAAGTGGATTGATTTTCCCATCGGCACTAGTGACGGTAAAAAATGGAAATGCATTAATGTCGGTAATTAACACATCAAATAATACAATAAACTTAAAAAAAAGTTGTTTCCTAAACTTCCAACGATTAAATATAAAAAATAAAAGAATCCAGCAAGAACCGGTGAACAACACTAAGGAATCATACAAAACCATAGATAATTTACTAAAACAGAACCTAGAAAGATTACGTACCAATCATATGAACCCGGAAGAAAACCGAGAAATTAAAAAACTTTGTTATAATTACAGAGACATTTTTCATTGCGAGGAAATACCATTAACATTCACACACGAGATTAAACACCAACTTAGGTTAACCGAGAATAAACCTATTTTCGTGCGTAATTATAGACAGGCACCGAAACAAAAAGAGGAAATTAAAAAACAAATTAACCAACTACTCGAAAATAACATTATTCAGGAAAGTAATTCCCCATGGTCGTGCCCAGTACATATAGTTCCAAAAAAAACTGATGCTTCAGGAGAACAGAAATATAGGTTAGTTATAGACTATAGGAAACTAAATGATAAGACCGTAGAAGATAAGTACCCTCTACCTAATATAGATGATATTTTAGATAAACTAGGACGTGCACAATATTTTACTACAATAGATTTAGCCTCAGGCTACCATCAAGTGGAGATGCACCCAAATGACGTAGAGAAAACTGCATTTTCTATAGATCGAGGACATTACGAATTTCTCAGAATGCCCTTTGGTTTAAAGAACGCACCCAGCACATTTCAGAGACTAATGGACTCAGTATTACGTGGATTAGATAACGTATTAACATACTTGGATGACGTAATAATTTATTCCACATCCTTACAGGAACACCTGGATAAATGTAAACAAGTATTCAATAGATTCAGGACACACAACCTTAAAATTCAACTAAATAAATCAGAATTTTTACAGAAACAAGTCAAGTTCTTAGGACACACATTGACAGACAAAGGCCTTCAGCCAAATGAAGATAAAATCGCAGCAGTTAAAAAGTTCCCTCTACCAAAAACTCAGAAAGAAATTAAGTCCTTTTTAGGCTTAGTAGGCTATTATAGAAAGTTCATTCAGGACTTCGCAAAATTGACAAAACCACTTACAAAATGTTTAAAAAAGGGTAGCAAAATACTGTTTACACCAGAATACACTCAAGCATTCGAAAAATGCAAAGAAGTACTAATTAATGCACCAATACTTCAATACCCGGACTTTGAAAAACCTTTCATTCTTACTACAGACGCATCAGACGTAGCCATAGGCGCAGTATTATCCCAGGGACAAATAGGCTCAGATAAACCAATAGCATACGCTTCACGTACACTATCAGAAACAGAACAAAGATATTCGACTATTGAAAAAGAACTGTTAAGCATCGTATGGGCTATTAAATATTTTCGCCCTTACCTTTATGGTAAACGATTTACTATTTATACAGACCATCGCCCGCTTACATGGATAATGTCTATAAAAGACCCAAACTCAAAGCTAACACGCTGGCGCCTAAGATTAGCAGAATACAACTACGATGTACAATATAAAAAAGGAAAAGCCAATACAAATGCAGACGCGCTCTCAAGAGTTCAAATTATACACCATAATGAGGTTAGCAAAAACAATCAACCTAGTACATCAAACGATGACGTAGATTTGACAAACATAGACATTCGAACGCTATTAGACTTACCCATTACTCCTGATATCATAAACCATCCACAGGAAATTCAGGGTCAACCAACAAATACAAACCAGACCCTCGACAGTCAAACAGAAACGACTATAATGAAAATCCCTGAAATAGAAGACGCTATAGACAGACAATTAAAACAATTCCACATTAGAAAAACACCCGGAGACACTTACAGAATAGATGATAGATCAAAAGGTAAAACTATAATAAAAGACGTATGGATTCCAATTAACAATACAAAAGAACAAATAATACAATTCCTAAAAGAACATACAATTGCAGATAGAATTTTTCATTGTTTTTTCCACTACGAAGAATATTATCCACTATTCTGTGAAGTATATAAATCAATATTCAGCAATCGTGGACCAAAATTAATTAGATGCATGAATAGGGTAACATTAATAGAAAATATTTCCGAACAAACAGACTTAATAAGGAAATATCACGAAGGAAAAACCATACATAGAGGTATACAAGAAACATATAAACACATACATAGAAATTACCACTGGCCTAATATGTTAGCTTCTATACAAAAATTCATTAACAAATGCGACAGCTGCCTCAAAAGCAAATATGAACGCAATCCATTAAAATTACCTCTATCCTTAACAGATACACCACATAGACCAATGGAGCACATGTTTATGGATTTATACAGCACCGGAAGTATAACCTTCCTTACTATAATTGACAACTTCACAAAATACGCACAAGCAATACCTCTTAACGCTGCAAACAGCATACACATCGCTGAAGCTTTGTTAAGTTTATTCTCAGTAATAGGAGTACCCAAGAAAATCACAACGGACTCCGATACAAAATTCGATAACGAAGTAATCACAGAAATATGTGCATTACATGACATAAACATACACTTCACAACACCATACAATCCAAATTCAAATTCTCCAATAGAAAGACTACATTCAACGTTAGCAGAAATAATTAGATTACAAAGAATAACAGACAAGGACGACACTACATATTTAATGAAATACGCTATAATAGCTTACAATAATACAATACACTCTTCAACAGGTTTTACACCATTTGAATTACTTTATGGACACACTGATAGCAGAAACCCACTAGAATTACACTGTCCTAAAGAATTCTACCAGGAATACGTAATTAAACACAGGCAAATAATGGAAAATGCACAAAAACTAATAAATAATAAAATAACTATCGATAAACAACAAATAATAGAAAGATTCAATAAAAATAAAGAAACTGCACAATTCAAAGTAGGAGATTCAGTTTATAAACAGGTAGCAAAGACAGCCAGGAGCAATAAACTAGAGCCCAAATACTTAGGACCTTATACAATAACTCGCATACACCCAGAGCAAATAGCGGAAATAGTAGGCAAACATGTGAACGCAAAATCAATAAGAGTTCACTTCCGCTTACTAAGGCGCCCTGAAAATGTTTCAGGAACGCCATCGCCTGCTGCGCAGTGCTCTACCTCACCGCTGCCACAGCAGTCATACAGCCAATAGATAACCACAATGGGATCTTAGTACTAACAGAAGCTCAAGCCCAATACCAAGTAGATACATATCACCTAGCAGTAATTTACAATACAACTAAATTAAGAGAAATCTTCCTAGAAATTTGTAGAAACTATTATACATTTAAATTAAAACAAAACAGTTCAACAGATACCAAGTCCACTATTAAACAAATAGAGTACCGTATAGATACGATAGAAAGTAAGTTAGTTTATTTAGGACTAGACACCATAGGTTATAGACTAGGATATAGAGAAAAACGAGGACTTATAAACGGCTTAGGCACCATAGTAAAAGCCATCACAGGAAACTTAGATCAAAATGACGCTACAAAATTCGAAAACGAAATAAAATCAATTAAAGCATCCCTCAGTAGCGATAGAGTCAATCAGAAAAAGACCATTAGCATCATGCAAGATTTCATGAAACAGTACGAAAATAATTTAAAGAACATCAATGATAACCAGATAACAATATTTAAAGCAATCGAAGAATATTCAACTCAAGAAACAGAATTTGAAAATAACTACATAACTATGAGCATCTTTTATAGCATAGAAACTTCGCTCCAACAGCTTTACGATAGATTAGATACGCTAGAAAACGCACTAACATTTGCACATCTTGAAAAGATGCACCCTAGCATAATCGACCCTTCGTATTTAATAGAGGAGTTAAATAGCATCCAGAATGAAATCAGCGCATACTTAGCTTTTGCCCCAAACATAAACAAGATACAACTTTGGGAAAAAGCTATTACAGTACGAGCTTATAGTACTAATGAAACAATTAACTTTATATTGGATATACCACTAGTTGCAGAACAACCTTATAACCTCCTACATCTATATTCCATACCTAACAATAATAACACAATCCTTATACCTAAAAATCCTTACCTTATCTTGGGCAATAATGAGTTCGCTTATCCCCACGAGTCATGCAACAAGATAGCAGAAGATGAAGTCATCTGCAAGCACCTGGAATGGCAGCCCTTGCTGCACTCAACTGATTGTATAGCTCAACTCATACAACATCAAGAGCCACACAATTGTACATATGTAACTGCAACCTTTCAAGACAACATAATACAGCAAATCGAAGATAACAGCTGGATAGTCATCATGAAGCAAGAAGAAGTCATCAAAACCATCTGCGGCAATGATGTACAATACCAACGTAACAAAGGTGTTTTCCTGATAACAACAAACAATAACTGCAAAGTACAAATTATGGACCGAACTCTAACAACACATCAGCGGTACATTAACATCAAGGAAACCATACCGTTACCACGCGCACATCAAACACCGAAAGCTTTACCTATTAAAATAAAGCTGGAAAACATAGAACTAGACAACCTGAAGAAAGCATTACAGCAATCTGAAGAAATCAAAGACTCCATAGCGGATCCAGTATTCATCTCAAACACACCTAGCTGGTCGTCAATAGTCCTGTACATCCTAATACTCGCAACAGCAATCGGAATGGCAGCATACAAACTTTGGTGGATACCCAGATCGGCGCATTCTTCAGTCCTGCAACAACCTGAAGCTGAAACACTCCAACTTCAGTCGCAGCCTTCGACGCGCCTCCATCTTAAGGGGGGAGGAGTTATATAAGCGTAACAAGGTTATAACACAATAACCTTCATTGTAATTAGGTAATAAAGATTACATTACATGTAACTTCCTGGTACTGCGATAACAGGAAGCATTAAGATTATAATGATCCTTTGTTTAGGTTACTTAGCTTATAATATTTGATATTAAATAAAGTTAGTCTTGCACTGCTCTTCAAGCGGAACACACCTCTTGTTCCTTTTTAAAAAGCCTTTCGTCTCAGCCCACAACCTAACTCCGGCAGTCAGTTTTTTACAGTGATATTCATACATTTAACTTTGTGCGAATATAAAAATGTATTACTATTCAGTATTCCTCCTTCCATGAATTGTATTATACTGGTTGTAACAATACAATGTTTTTATATTCAACACTGTTTTTCATATTTTACACATTGCTATTTTACTCATTGAGAATACGTGCGTTCTCTGTCGGTCATGATATATTTTCTTTTTTAAATTTTTCACTAGTCCAACGCGATTTATATTATTTTTTTTTAATAATAGAAATTGATTATTAAAATTATTAGAAATGGAATCTCATTTACATTACAATCTAGCTTATTAAGACTAATAAGTGGAACACGGTATGTATAAGTTTGTTAACAAAGCTTTATGATTGAATCAGATTCATGTGTCAATTTTTGAATCTCATTCAATCACTATCAACATTAATCGTTAACCGAGCCGAATATTTGTGTAGCAACCCTCAGTTTCACGTAACTTTCTAAAATATCCATACACCAAAATTGTAACATTTATTAAACAAAGTTAAGATACTGTATCAAAATTGTGCAGTACCTACTGATAATAACTAGAAACAAAATACCAATTTGTTTGACTGATTCCTAGTCACGGCCTTGTTCAGTTAGTCAATGCAGCTATTATTTTGACGGCATCCGATAATCAAGTCAGGCTACAAACGACAAATCCGTTGATGTCCTTCATATTATTAACATGATCCGAATCCAACTCCCGGCTAATTATGGCCATACTCAATGGTCGTTTATTATCTCGGTTTACTGGGTGGCCGGTGGCCGGTGGCCGGTGGCCGGTGGCCGGTGGCCGATTTCCTGCACAGCATGTTTACAGGACTGTTCGGTATTATCAGACCGTTAACTGCTGCACATGACCTACATACATGACGGATGATGAATTAAAATTGTATGAGACAACACCGCAGAGAGTGTTCGTGCGATATGTATGAGTAATGTGCATTCCATGAAATGTGGTGGGTAAAAAACTAATTAGTTTTACGTTTTATTTATGAAGAAGATGTTTGTATTTATAATATAATGTTTTTACTTTATGCTGTATAGACATTTTTTACTCTCTCTTGGCTAAAACTAAATGTTAGCCAAATATAACAATAGCAGCACGAAGTTGAAATTATGCCCGATGGATGGCGATAGGCTCACTCTCATATCCCTATCACATGGAACCTAAACATAATAGGAGAAATATGGATGTTATGCACCAGTGCCAGAGGCTTTTGGATCATGGCGGCGCGGCGTAGTGTAAATTAGTATTTATAATTTATTTATTTATACAATTGTATACAATTAAATAATAAGGTTATAACTGCCGCGCTGGTCTAGTAGTTACCGTATTCGGATCTCACTGCGAGGTCTCGGTTTCGATTCCTAGGTTGGGCAAAAAGATTTTTTAATCTTTTCGTCAGGAAATTTACAATAGCTGCATCGAGTCGTAATTGTACCCGGTGGATGGCGTTAAGCTCACCCCCCATCTATCTACATGGCACAACATAACAGGTGAAGTGTGGGTGTTGCACTCTGCCACACCCTTCTGGTTAATATAGGCGTGATGTTAAGTTATGTTATTTAGGTTATCAAATGAATAAATTTGGATAAATTGGTAAATGATGCATTTCGCCTTAGGCGACAAATACAAACAATAATCCGTTTGGTGAATATCAACTATAGTCCAAGGCATTATGCAAACGACTGTAACTGTACTGCAATGCTTATTCCAGGAGTACGATGATACTACGAGAGCATGGTATTGTAACGTAACAATAAATAAAATTTGTTTGCGAACCATTGCGGGGAGTTGCAAACATTTTATTATCAAATAATTCCGATCACGCATTCGTCACAAAAGTGAAACACACAAACGCTATAATTCATACAAAGAAAACTGGGAAACGTAAATAGAAATCACGTCTTGTGCGTAGCGTCAGCAAAACAATGGCTTCCCCCGAGGCCTACCTCGACTCGACACGTAGCTCGTCAGCCTTTATTGACGTATTATAAAGGTGAAACTAGCGTACCTTTGTTATTAAAATGTTAGGACGAATATACACTCGGTACTCAATGAATAGGCCTGTTTCAATGCGATTGGGACCCAAAGCTGACTGTCCAACTATTGGAAATTTGCCTATCTGATTCAAACTGCTTTAATTCATTGCGATGTCCTCGATATAGTAGTAGGTATACACTACAAAACACTGGGTAGAAATGTTCATTTCAAAGTCAGGGAACAATAATTTGAAGACAAATCTAATAAAACAGAACAAAAATTATAAAAACAGAAATAATGTCCATTTTCCCAAATTAATTAATAAAATTCGTAGAATATAAATAATAAGATACGATAAAACAAGACTCAAGTTTATTATCCCGACAATACGTACGATTGTACCATTGTAAATGATAGACCGAATAATGCTTGTTAGGAGAGATAAAGCTCCATTATTTCGTAGTACCTGCAAAGTGCACTCACCTGACGTCTGCCCGAGTATAAATTTTTTATATAAATTTATTTTATAGTCCCCGAGCAGAAACCACGGAATAAAAGGCTTATGATGTAAAAAACTACAGGATTCTGAACCTTAATGCTAGCTACACATACACATGTTTAATTAAAGGCAACGACTCTCGTGGTGCGACTCTTATCCTTTCATTACAAATTCACTGCAATCTTCATACCAAATGTCATATGTATGGCAGACTTGACACGATGGTGGCAGCCTGCCCAACGACGCCTATAACTTTTTAGAACATATTCGGAGCTTACAGGAATCGCAGGGGTTCTTGGATGCATTATACAATAAACAGCCGGAACATACCGTCTACGCAGGCCACTTAAATCGGTGTCAGAGATCTATATTGGGGCACTAAGTAGGACAATTGTCGCGATGTAGGCCGACAATCGTTTTGCTGAGCACTTACATTTATTTTTATTTTGCTTACACCGATATCTTTTGCGGTTCAGTCGAAAATAAGTGCTAAATTTTAACCAGATTAAATCAGAGTCTTAGCTATCTATTGTTATTCGTTTATATTTTGTATTACATTAAGTGCCTTTTGTGATAGATTATAATAAATTTATATTCTTGCTGTTGACATTTTCTGTGAGCAAAAATGATAAAAAGATTTTCGAGATAGGACGCAGACAGTCTTCACTTGATCGTTCAATGGTATACGTTAACGTCCCGACTTTCGTATTACTATCGAATCTCGTTAAAACTTTTTACCTTTTTGTTTAAGCAGCGAAGTTTTTATTGAAGACGATACGAATCCAATATATAGGTCTGAATAAATATTTATTTAAGTATAGCCTACTGACCATGTTTCTTTTATACTTATATATATTTTCTGGCTTTAACAGTAATTATGTTAGTTTTAATATAATTGAAGCTAGAGTTGAAACTTCAAATGAAGTCGATTTTCATCACAGAACATAATGTGCATTTTTTTTAAATTAAACCTATTTACAACGGATAATAACAAAATAATAACTCAACTATTTATTATTTATCTACTGGTAAGTATGATTTTACAAAACAAAAGTACCTACTGTCATAATTGAAATCCTTAATCTTATTATTGAGTAAAGCCATAAAAAAGTTTCAAAATTATAAAAGCCTTCTTTTTATCCTGTAACCAATAAAAGAATGTCTTTATATTGTTGTAAAAGTAATCAAAAAATATGTACCTAATATTTGAAAGAATTTTTCATTTCAATTTCATAAAATTGATTTCATTTTGATACCAATTTTTTTGCTGCTCTGACTTCTAAAGAGTTAATCTAATAAGAAGATCAATCTTTTATTGACAATACTTATCCAAATGAAAATGGAAAATATTTTATTCTGAATTTAGGTTTAACATTTTGCAGGTTTTGTTACTTATATTTAGATTTATTCTGTTTCGAATTTTTAGTATACATAATGAAGATTTTGTGTTAAAGATTTTTAAAATAAGAGTGTGTATACTCAACACATATTATGTCAATAGATTTCAGTAACTCTGCAGTCGTAGAATTACTTATTGCAAAACAAGAATGTCACTGAGTCTAAGTGCTTCTGCCCATTACAGGCTCAACATAACGAAGCTATAGTTCACTAAGCGAATGCAATGGACACATTCATCGATTGAATGGTTCAATACCAGACGCCCTAGTTCCCATGCACAAAGAAATTGCCGAATATCGTTCCTCTGTGATAACAATTTCAAATGTGCAAACTCAAACGTCCGTCTATCCAACTCAAGCTATCAGAGGAAATTGAAAAACTGAATCTACGGTGACACGTAAAAGCGGGACTGGGTTGGTACCGTATAGAAGTTTATATGATCAGTTTAAACTGCTTTAAAAAGGGTAGTATTTAAACGCAAATCATAAAATATCCTTTTTCTATGCAATTAAATACCGAATTCCCATCAAAATTACTGATTGCACAACAAAATATTCAACTCAAAATATCACTTAACACACTACAATTTATTTTCACAACGCACAGCAATTTTTCCTGAAGCAAAAGCTTTTTTATCAATGCACAACTAATAATCTTAAATATCTGCAGTTTGAGTTTTGTTAAACATTTAGTTTATCTGTAGTGAAGTAAGTTATTTGATGTAAAAAAGAATATAAATGATGAAGTATGTATTGATATGCGATTATTTACTTGATATGCAATATAAAATATCCCCTTTAAAAATGGCAATTTTCTTGTTAACTAAACATACAATCTGCTTATTGTGTCACATTATTAGTTATCAAACTCTTCCAAAATGACTTGACTGAGTCTTTTTTTTTTAATACCACGCTCACAGCGAACGAACGTGTAGTCCACCTGATGGTAAGTGGAGTACAGCCCATGGACATCAACAATCCACAAAAGCAGATTGTAGATGCGTCGCTGCAGCTGAGGACTACGGTGTTATGCCTCATGTGCCAGTAATTTCAGGGCCTGATCTCACCACCAAACCGGAACATAGTAATGAATGCACTACTATTTGGCGGCAGGTTAAAGGTGAGACGGTGGTGCTTCCGCCCTCGAGCTCATTCACAAGAGCTCTACCACCAGTGAATTCACAAGAGCTCTACCACCAGTATAAGAGCTCTACCACCAGTATCTTATATTTTTTTATTAGGTAGTTCTGAGAATAGAAGAGAAGTAACGCGCGGGTGGAAAGATGGATGGCAGCTGGTTTTTTTATAATATGAATGGATTCAAAAGCTAGTTGTATAAGCTCAGTTCAGCAGCATAAATTATCCACGCAGTATAGTTAGTGTCTTAGAGACTGTAGAGTCTCAACCTTCAGTACCAATTATTCACATTTCAATTGAACACGAATTCAAATTGAATCTGCTAAAGATAAAATAATCGCGCGTCAATCTCAATTGGATGGTGTAAGGCCACCAATAAAATCGGTCCTCTTGTTGATTGATGCAAAAGAAAATGAAATCAAAATTACCGTTGTATTGCGTTGGTTAATAAAACAATACTGCAAGTACCGAGAATGTTTGTAGTCATACAAAACACTCATAGAAATAAATGGAATCACTCTACTCGCATGATAAACTACGTTGTATGTTTACTAAGCGTAAATATAATCCTCTATTCTTTATTTAAATCCTGGTATAGTGACGTAAATGGAAATGTTTTAGTGTATATTACGTGAGTGACGTAAAGGAAAAAGGGGGTATTTCAGAGGGACAAGCGGGGTATCTAATGGGCCAGTCTCATAAACTGACACTCACCAGGAAATAACCATAATTTGCCCGAAATGCCAGCCAGAACAGCTACATTTCTTTATTTTCTACTGAAACATAAAAAGGAAGAGGTGCGATGAAATATTAGACGTCGTATGGCCGTAGTTCGACGATAATTGTATAATTTATCGACACTTGACTCTAGATGCCAATAAAATGTAATAGGACATGATTTAATACCGGAGATACTTTTATAAAAGCGGGTTTGAGAAGTAGAAAATGAAATTCTTACAAAAACTTGACGCAATTTCTAGTTAGAATTATTTATTATTCTGTTCATCAAATTCTTTTGTTTTTTGGGGTGAAAAACGGAATTCGTTGTTTAATTTATTGTTATTTATTTTGCCTGTCTCTTTGATCTAGTAGTAGATGCTACCACTCATCATAAGTTGTCGGATCCGATCCCCAGTTGCAATGCAAGTCTTATCTTTGCAGAACGGAGTCTAAAACTTAGTTATGCCTTTTTGAGAGCGATGTGCTGAAACCTATAATTTTGGACCTAATCATAAAAGAAGTGAATACTATACCTTTGCCACACCCCTTTGGGTGATATAGGCTATATGTTACGTGGTCTTCAAAATGCTAGAAGTAAGTAAGTAGCTACTTCTTGCCATGACACGGATTAAAAGTTTTTTTTTTTATGCGGGCAATTATAGTCTTATTATAACTAAATAGCAAACAACATATAATATAAAGTAACAAGTTAAATTTGTTCTAATGTAAAAAATAAGTGAGTTAATAATAAAAGAGCATGCTTCACCTTTTTATAATGAAGCCTTTACCAAG
The DNA here is from genome assembly GCA_905147285.1 of Hypena proboscidalis. NCBI lineage: Eukaryota > Metazoa > Arthropoda > Insecta > Lepidoptera > Erebidae > Hypena > Hypena proboscidalis. The sequence continues at coordinate 15,857,080 of LR990131.1, forward strand.
CAAAAGCATGTATCCATTAGCATTATCATCGCACCCACTTCGCACAAATTCTTTCCTTTAAAATTGCAAGCTGGGGTGACCCAACCCTATGTACATAAATTAGTATGCTTTAGGCTATTACAGGGACATATGGTCGACGTACACTGTATAGGACACAAAGGGTCGCATTTGCTTTTATTCCGACATGATTGGCTCCATTCACGGACCACTTAGTCACTAGATATCGCAATTTGCTAAAAATTACGTATTAATTGTCAACAATCATGATTATCATGAAGAATGAACTTTGTAGTCTGTTCCTCTTTTGGAGAGATTTGAAATTTGGCATAGTCAATTATCTTATAAATGTGAAAGTTATTCTATCTGTCTGTCTGTCGGTCTAAATAATTCTAAATAAATAACTGAACTGATCTCCTCCTCAGCCTCCTCCAGATTCTTCCATTCTTCCCTGTCTCGCCCTATCCTTCTCCAACCTCTGGGTATATTATCCGCCCATCGTGTCACCTGCCGTCTTTTTCGTTTTTTTCGTTCCGCGGGAACCACTCTGTTATGGCTCGTGTCCACTGCTCTTTTCTGGATCATGTGTCCAGTCCATGGCCAAATGAGTGTTTTCACTTTCTGGATGACATCTTTGACCTTAGTATGTTATCTTGTCCGATCTAGTCCCCACCGGCTCTTCAGTCTGATTACTTATTTCTATTCCTTGCTGGCAAACTTTATATTTTTGTGTCATTTTGTTGGTATATGACTATGTTTGACATCCACAAGTGAGAACTGAAAGTATGGAGGTGTTAAAACCTTTAGCTTTTTGTGTAATAAGTATAGAATTATTCTTCTTTTCTTATTTTAAAGACCAGTATCGAGACCAGGTTTTAGTTACTCGTCGCTGGATCTCATTTGCCATTGGGTGTTTAAGTGTTATAACATCACGTAGGTTAACATATTCCGCCACATAAAGGCCATAGACTCCTTTTTATCGACATGTCACGCAGATGGAGCCGCACGCAGATGCTAGTAAGTGCAGTTCTTAAAGATGCAGAGTTTATCATGGAATCGCTACTATGACTGTGTCTTGATAAGCAATATACATAATATGGGTTTTAAAAATTTTTAAAATTTGAACTGCAATAATTTGGCTCACTCTTTTATTAATTTCATCATGTACAAAGGTTCAATTGTTATTACAACATTAATTTTAATAGAGTTTATCGTCTACCTACCCTAATGGGATAAAGGAGTCATTATATGTGTGTACGTATTTATTTTAACAGTCCACTGGTTGGCTGGTCAATGGTTCTCTGATTGTTCAAATAAGGCTATGAATAGTAATGAATCCTCGCTCATCTATTCCCCAAACAACGCAAAATAAACAATTGAGCAGGTGTTTATACGCAACTACATATTGTAACAGTGTAATACTCCAGAGGCTATAATTTAAAATTCATGCACTCCATTCCATAGTGAAGCAATTAAAACTCTCATTAATAATGATCGGGATTACCGCCCGTTGTAGTTATGATTGCATTCGCAAATGAACGCAGTGGATTTGTTTGAACGAGCATTGTACTGACAAGAGAAACGGTCTTTGGAAATCATTCCATCATTGAGATTAACAGGCAGGGGAAACATCGTGCCTTTATGAGTGAATGTTATTTCAATACCTCGATAATCTAGTGGTTACCTAATGCCACTACTGACCTTGAAATCTCGGGTTTGGTTGCCGTGCAAAAGTGTTTTTAGAGTTTTTGCTGTATTCTTATTAGCAGCGTAGTGACTGCTAGTGTGCCGCGAAGACGGCAATAGGCTGACCGTCTTTTACATATCATATATATCATGGTCGCTGCAAAGACAACCTGGCCAAGTGGCGATTTACAAACACATTCAACACTAGTTGCGATTGTGGATCGCCCACCCAAAATATGGCCCTTTTGTTGTCCTGCCCACTACTTCCCACCCTTTGTACCATAAAAGACCTTATGCAGGCCAATAAAAAGGCGTCACAGTCGCATCCTATTGGTCCAAAACCATATAGATAGAAGAATAACATTTTTACTATAGTCATTGACCCGACAAGAAGAAGAAGAATACCACACCTAAAATAACAGGTGAAATGTGGGTGTTATAAACCTCTGCTATACAGTTTTGGGTAATATATGCGTGTTAATATGCAATCTATTCTATAGTAAAGCAATTAAAAGCCTCATTAACATTAAATGGGATTACCGCCCCTGTTGTAGCTATGATTGCATACGCAAATGAATGAAGTGGATTTTATTTCAACGAGCATTGTACTGACAAGAGATATTCATTAGAAATCATTCCATGATTAAGAATAACAGGCAAGGAAAACATTGTACGTTCATAATAATAGCAGCCCTGTATCTAATACATGGCCCACTGCTGGGCTCAGGCCTTATCTCATTATGAGAAGAGTTAGGCCATAGTCTACCACGCTGGCCAAGCACGTATTGGTAGACTTCACACACCCTCGAGCACCATCTTAGGCGCTCTTAGGCATGCAGGTTTCCTCACGATTTTTTCGTTCACCGTTAGCAAGCAACAATTTATATGATAAATACACACATATCTTCAAAAAGAGGAATCTTAACGATTTATTGACAGTGGTGTGTGCCGTGGGTTCGAAACAGAGACCTTTGCTTTCGCAATCCTACGGTCCCAATCGGCTATCGCTGCTCGTTATACGTAAATTAATATAATTTGACATCTCGTTGATATTGTGATTTCTAGTGGTTTCCTAATCTGACCACGACTGATCGTGAAATCTCGGGTTAGATTTCCGGATTGAATAAAAGTGCTATTTTAATTTTTGCTGTCAAGAAATTCTTTGAACCACGGAGTCTCGAGTTTATACTCACATACAACTTAAGCGACAGAATCAATTTCAATAGTTTTTATTATTCAATACGATTATACTTAAATTATGTAGTTACGTGAATTGTTCCGCATATTCTTTTACCTAAAAGTAAATTAAGGAGCAGAAACGGCCGAGTCAATGGCCCATTTTCTCTCGAAACTTGAACAGTTGGCCACTTTGTACTTGCTCCAATCTCTTACTACTGAAAGTTTAGAAGTTACTTTTAAAAGGTGCATGCTGCACAGCTTGCGGTTCAAATTCCGTGATAATGTCTTATTCACTTGAGGCACAATATTATTCGGACATTTTCTTGAGACATTTTACCAAAATAAGAGTGGTGTTTGTATACATTATCACATTATAACATAATCTTTGACATTGTTATAAAAGTATTGCCACTTTTATTCAGTATATCGGGCTGTTTTATATTCATCAAAAGAAAATATACATTTTGAAATAAAACACGACCTTTTTTTTGTAAAATATGATAAATAACTTCATTATTTTGCGGCCATGTTAAACCAAATTCACTTAAACAAAGCGATTCAATTTCGTTGAACACTCCTAACTTTTGACGACCGGATGGCGGAGTGGGTAGTGTACCGAGTGCCTGTGACGCCGAGGTCGCGGGTTCGATTCCCGCTTAAGACAAATATTTGTGTGCATGAGCATGGGGGTTTGTCTTAGTCTGGGTGTTTCTATGTATAATAAGTATGTATTTACAAAAGAAAAGTATATATATATATATATATATATTAGTATCAGTTATTCTAGTACCCATAGTACAAGCTCTGCTTAGTTTGGGACTAGATGGCGTTGTGTGTAAGTTGTGAAATATTTATTTAATCCTGTTTTCGTCTTAAAATTATTTATTTTTATTAATCAAAAATTGTAAAAACAAATACTTATTTATTTTCTTAAGCTCTTGGCAAATGTTACTGAAATAGAACCAAATTAAGAATTATACAAAATAGAAAATGTTAATTTAGATCTTAATTTAAAAGATCTTCATCGATATCACCGATAATATTCCGCAACTTGTTCATATTGAAAATACCATACCAGAATAAATATTATGTGTTCATGTTAGCTGAGCGACGAGATTACCTAACGAGGAACCCAACCGACCACAGTTTTTTCATTTACGTGTTTGGGTCAGAATGGAGTGCTTACCTCACAAGTACCTACTTGCATTGGATGGGCACGGCTTACGGCAGTCTGTGAACACTCTCAACCCTTATCAGACCGTAGTGTTCCTACTGCATAAAATATTTAGAAGTACAAATACATCCGTTCCCGCACAAATATTGTATGTAAAAAGTTCCTACACTGCTCGATCGTGCCAATGCGCTCTTGCTCCAGTCATGTTATACATAATTTTCAACATCTGGCAATCGTACAAAACCACGCCAATTCAATTTCAAATCCAAGACAGACTACGGCACTTCAAAAACCGCTGCTTCTTTTTTATTTTATTGATAAAAGTTACGTAAAAAGACTTCGACGAGATTAATCTTTGTCTCGAGGAAACTTTTTTGATTGATTTCTGTTGTCAAACTTCGAATCAATTTGAATGGATAATAGTGCAAAATACTACTAATTGAATATTTGAAAATACGTAGTTTTGTTCAGACATATAAACTGTACATTTATGAGGGGATGATAAAGTTATTTTTATTGGTACGTCTCATAGGCTCCATAAAGCTGAGGGAAAACACGGCCGGTGTCGTTGATATGAATAATCATGAAATATCCGCTTCCATGGATAAACTACCTACAATATTAATATTTTATATGGGTCAACATATCGGGGTTTTGGCAACTGAATATAGGTTGGGCGTACATTGGCTTGCAAAATAAGGGTGAGCTTGTTCCTCGGCGCCGGCGGGGCGTCGGCGCCAGGCAGACGATCAGATTTTGCCAGCGTATGGGGTGACTAGTGCCCTATTTGGGGGGCAGTTTAATGACCTCATAGTCGCGAACTTCGGCAGAAAATGAGTTGATTAGATCTCGATAAACAGGTAAATCGATTTCGCCCTTTTATGGCCAACTTGTTGAAATTTTTATTACTACTTAGCGCCTGATTTAGATAAGGCAGGGAAGCTTAGTTTTAATCAATTCTTTTTACGTTGCTATCAGTAGCTACAACATTACATCAACCGTTTCGTTTTACGGTATTATTCAGTTTATATCGAGACAAACGTGATCAGTTAGGTTGGCATTTTGAATATCAAACATAGATAAGTAAAGGATAATAGAGACGAATCTCGCTTGTGACATTGTAAACTTTTCCTTCAAGTATTATGCCAAAGTATATGCTTAGACGAAACGTTTTTGAAAATCTAACTATATTTATATTTCAACCGAAGCGTTAGTTCTCTGTTTTAAAGACGAACTCTGTGACGATTTACAATGTTTTACCTAAGATTTGTCATTTAAATTTTAAAAGAAGTCACTAACGCTTTTGAGTTGAACTTTGTCTACTTCTATCAGTATCTGCTCTTGAATCTTTACACAGGGTGAATGTGAAATAGCGACATAAATTGAAACTTCAGCTTCCATACATGATCAGTATTGGTCAGTATTCATTACCACCGGTTCAATTATTTTAACGAAAAAAAAACACGTTTGCCGAACAAATTGAACAAATTGAAAAAAAAAGGTGTTGTTTTTTCATTTTCAAACGGTGCATATGAATACTAACCATGTACCTGTAGTGACTCTGCTGCGGTTTTAATAAAGGTCGTAATGTTGCTGTATACGAGATCAAACTGTTTAAAAGATTCAACTGCAGATACCTCCGCATACAATACGTGGGCATACATTACTTCATATGAATGAAGTAATGTATGCCCACATTAACATAATCAACACACAGGCGCCCCCATATCTGAGTACATAAAATGCTTTGTAACGACCTTCTGTAGACGTTTTTCGTGTAATTACTTTTGAAATCTCGACGCCTCTTAATGGTGACATGGCGGCTTTCCGTGACACGTATTTCTAGAGCTCATCACCGTTACCATTATACGGGGTATTTTTAAAAACTCTTATAAACTCTTACTGGGTGCCTTTACACATACATAGGTGTTGTGGGTTCGATCTCCACTGGATGTGCTTGTGTGAGTGAATGTGTGTATTTGGCCTTGTCATTGGGACCATTGAATAGTGTAATTGTTTCTGGCGTTCTATCTAATGTAAAAAATCAAAATTTATTTATTTTTCTAATAGAACACTTTTTTTCTAGCTTAAAATTCATCTGACAATTCATGTTTATTTTTCAAAAGCATTTTTCAATGAGGATTTTCTACGATGTGCTCACAAATATATAAAAAGTACGGCGTTTGCTTTATTGAATTTTAAATAAATTCTTGTTTATGTTTTGAGTAGATAGTTTAAAAAGTGGTCGTGAACAGTAATGGTTAAGTAAGAAGATGAAGAGGTTAAGTATTTTTTATATCCCCCTGTATAAAAAGATTTTCAAAGGAGATCTGTTCCTAAACCGTGAGAGTCTGCAGCTGAATACAATACACCGCACTTATCTGATGGCGCCCTTTATTCTAAAAATATTTTAGTGTACATACAAACAAACAGTTCTATAATATTTTTAAATTATTTGTTAACTATGACGAATATAAAATAACATAAATCAGAAGAAAAATATTTTAATTGATGTAAAGAGAATTTATCAGTGTTCAGTAGGCACATTGTTGGCACCGACATATAATTTGTCATTTATTCAACTACATACCAACAAAAAAAAATATTCGCACGAAATGGATGATACAATTAATATTTAAGTCACTCGAAATTAATCCTTTAGCCACACACGATGCTATCTTCATTTAAATTACCAAACCAAGCAGTTATCATATTAATGTTTGTGACGTTTCTGACAAAATAAAATCAGTTTGTATTTTAAAATAAGAACCACAATTTTATAATAAAATGGAATGGCATTTATGAGTAAAATAGTTTGTCCGCGGTATGCTTTGCGAGGATTTCATTTCAATGCTTTTATAAAGTGCAAAACGGAATCTCAAAAGGTTAAACTCTGTTTGTAGAACTTAAAGAGGCCAAAATTGGTGTGAAATGTACAGCGCATTTGGGTAAAACTCTTGTGGCACTGCGGTTTTATAATTGTATATATATATAATACTGCAGCCTTTTAAAATTTGTGTTCACAGATTACTACGGCTGTTCAGAACCAAAATCAAGTAACTCGACATTTTGATCAATCGCATTTTTTTTTTCATTTATAGACTTACTAGGCATTAAATCATAAGTTATGGTACTTACAACAGTCATTTTACAAAAAAAACGATTTTATAGTTGGTATCTCGAGGTTATTTGTTACCTGCTCTTCATTTTCCTTAACTTCTTCCATTTTATGATAAAATGGAATGGAAATTTTATAAATAACATAGTTTGACCGCGGTATGCTTTGGGCGGATTTCATTTCAATGTTTTCATAAAGTGCAAAACAAAATAACAAAAGATTAAACTCTGTAGAACTTAAACTTCAGTTTTATAATGTTTTTTATCTACACCCATGCTATAAATCCTCTATAAACGTTCTTGAAACAGTTAGCTAATTGCCAACATTAAAACAGCCAGTGTCATAATAACCATTATAACACCCAAACGGGTGTTATAATGTTGTGCTGAAATTCATTATGCAACTCCTTTTTTACTCATCGAACAGCCACATTCTCATGGCATCTTTATGAATTTCAAAAAAAGAACATGACTGTCATGCACGTGCGTTTCACTACCACAGCGCCGTAATTTAAATAAAAACTTATTCGAATTTTTGAATTGACGTCGTATCCCGCCATTTTTGTTCAATAATATAGTATTGAAAAAATACTTTTTAATAATTGTACGATCCAAAATGTAAATAATTATTACAATCAATAATTATATTATTCATGGAAAGTTTAATTAGATACTCACTAATTAAACTTTCCATGAATTTACATAGAGTTCTTACAACACTACCCTAATACCCTATGGTTTCAGAACATTTATAGAGGATTCATATCATGGGTGTAGATAAAGTCTTGTATGCAACTGTTATAATTAGGTATTAAAACACTCATGTGATACTATTATCCCTATATAATATATATAAACCCACACTCGTGTTTTAATACCCCTCATTATAGAACAGTTGCATAAATAACTAATAATACGACCTTTTTAAATTTGTATTTACAGATTACTACGGCTGTTCAGAACCAAAACCAAGTAACAAATATTTATATCAAAATAAACTAGTCGATTGCCAAAAAATCATTAAAGATATGATTAATCAATAAAAAAGTGGACAAAATGTTGAATTTTAGGGTTCCGTATCCAAAGACTTAAATCGGAAGCCTATTACTAAGACTTCGCTGTCCGTTTGCCCGTCTTTCTGTCTGTCACTAGGCTGTATCTCATAAACCGTTATAGGTAGACAGTTGAAATAAATATTGGTAAGACTATTGCCGCTATAATAATAATTACTAAAAAATAAATTAAATTAATATTAAAATGATGTTGCCATTCAAAAAAACGTGACGTTTGCCGTATTTGCCCTATATTGGTCACCGGGCTTTGACTCATGACCTGACAGTTGAAATTTTGACTCACAGATGATGTATAACTGTTGCCGATATAACAACAACAAATACTAAAAACGTTTTAAAGTACTCTACTTGCAATAAAAGTTCGTACTTTACTTAATACTCCTGTGGCGGAAGCACCTTATGCACGTCCTAAAAGTAAAGGAGCAGCGCTTGAAGGCACGCAGAAGTTCGACCAACTTTGAACACCTACTGAGTGCTAATTCAGCACTTGCAAATTATCGTTGCCATAATTTCCTGAAGACAATGGCTTTGTGCCGTCGAGTTGTTCGTATAATAACTTATTTGCGATAGCCTGAGCGATAGTTGGACCTCTAGTTTGCCGCGCAGCTGAAACACGGCTCGCCCTTTCTAATTAGGGAGCGTAATAATGGATCCAGCATGTGACCGCAAAAGGAAACCCGCAATGGTACACTGTGAACAAAAGTCTCTAATAAGGAACCGCTGAAGGCAGTGCTGCCACCTCTATACCACCCGATAAAACCTGTGTTTTCACCCCTACAATCACCCGATAAAATCTGAGATTTAACATCTGCAACTTGTGTTTAGAAAAACTTAAGATGTACCTAACTCAATTTATCTTTAGTATGTAAATTGTACAATACAATATTTATGTGTATTAAAATTTATTTATCATTTTATGAAATACTTATTTATTTTATTTGCGTTTCTCTTCTTTTCATTGAAATTACCTCGTATTTACCTACTTCCAAACGCGTATTTTTATCATTATTTGTTCCGATTTAGTATATGTTGTCAAATACTGCTAAAAGGGTAGAAGTAAAGCGTATATGGGTTGTTATTACAAAAACAATACCTTTGTAAATATTATGTATTATTATATGTGAAAGTATTATTTGAACTTTTTTCATAGCCACATTCATCCTCCCTTTTATCTTTTTTGTCTTCTTTTAAAAGAAGAGTTCAGTTTTATTTATAAAATCAATTTCGGTACAAGGTATGAGAGGTGATTTGGGAGAAAAGTTATTTTTACTGTAAAAATATACAAATACAGAAAAGGAATACTAACGAATCATGTATATTGTAACACTCGATGTCAACGAGAAATTAACGATGTCAGCGTCGGAAACTACCCGATACTTCGAGCCCCAACTTTTTATGAACTTTATTTGGGTCGAAAAATGTTTTTCAACATCGCATCGGCACTAAAAAGTTGTAATGTGGTCGCGACAGCTGTTGCTAGATACAAAATAATGTTCATTGTAGGCTGAGATATCTGTGTATATTAATTTGAAGTTTATAATAAGAGATTAATGAATAGTAACTTTAGTATTATGTTTTGTGTTTTTTTTTTAATAAAAAAAACCACGCCTGCACTAGGAATAACTCCTGTGTCACGGGGGTGTTAACAAACATACATTTTACACACACAGAGCACACCCAGAGTCAGAACAAATCTTTACGGATCACACAAAGTTTGCCGTGTGGGGATCGAGCCCACAACACCAGCGCAGTTAAAAGCGGCGAGGCGACTGCTTTAATATTTAGGTACTAATATATAGAATTATTTGATGGAATCACACGTAAAATATTAATGATAAAAGAACAACTAACAGAAGCCGTATCCATGACTTCTTATTTCCATTCAAATGCCAATAGGTATAGGTCGTTTTCCATGTAAATCTTGTGGTGCGAACCGACCTATTCAAAAAGAGTCTTGGGTTGTTCGCACCACTCGACGACAGTGGTGCGAACGGACCCATTCAAAAAAAGTCCTTGGGCGATCCATACCGCGGTGCGAAAGCCTTGTGGTATGAAAAGCCCCAGTACCCAAAAAGTCCGGGTCACATTTGAGTTGCATTAAGGTGCATATTTATGTTTAATAGCTTGTTTGGTCCAGCGGTATAATTTGTGACCATCTCTGCTGTCTCGGTTTAGATTTGCGAGTCGGGCAAAAGTGTTATTTCGAATTTTTCCGTAAGGAAATTCTCAAATACTAGCACAGAGTATCACATTGGACCTAAACATAACAGGTGAAGTGTGATGACTCTCACCTCTACCATACCCGTAAATCTAGACTGATTGCGACATGTTATGTTAGGAACTCCACTGGACTAGGATTAGGACTGATTTTCAATACCTATTATGCAGTTCATATTTGTGAACGACAACTCTGTTGGCGAGCTAGATAACGCCTGATTAATTTATAAGTTTATTATGGTTGTGCATATAATGCTCACGACCCCAGCATTAAAATAAAAACAAAACCAACGTTCTAGAAACAGTTTCATAGAAGGTGCGACATCAGAGACATGAGCTTTTTATACGACATATTTACCAATCAGGCGTTTCGTCTATGTGAGGGTAAGTGGAAAACTACGGCCCTTTACATTATAGCTGATTGTAAATGTGTTGTTTCATTTGACGATTATCTCGTGTCATCCTTCATGATGTGCCAATAATTTTAGTACCTAATATCACCTAGCTAAAATAAGCTTGCTGAAGTGGCAATGAGCTGGTCACGTTTGCCTAAGAACCGACAGCCGTTGGAGCAAACGAGTCCTCGAATGGAGACCGCGACTCGGCAACCGTAAGGTAGAACGCCCCTCTGCCAGGTGGACTGACGACCTGAAGAAGGTCGTTGGAGGGGACTGGATGCGGAAGGCGCAGGACTGGATGTAGTGGCGCACATTGAGAGAGGCCTATGTCCAGCAGACTTCGAGAGGCTAAATGATGATATCACCTCAAGTTGAGGCGGTGGTGCATCTGCTCACGAGCTTGATCACCAACATTCTATCCTCTCTATTAAAATACAGTTAAGTTTCGGGACATTTTAAAAATATTACGACTACAAAACAAAGTCTAGTAGAAAAATAAAAATTGTTTAACCAACTATAAAACCTGTCACCACAAAAAGCCAACGCCCAAGACATAACCTGAGTTACGACCTGAAAATAATGAAAACTGCAATTCACAAGGAAACGACATACTTTAAAGCAAATATGTCACTCGTGCCATATGTATATTGTCACTTAGTGTAACCAGTAGTGATGCTACGAATACCACTAAGTGAATATAGTATTCGACAAAAAAAGACTAAGTTTACATGGATAAAATATGTTTAATCGATATAATAAAAAGTTTCGCTTTCATACGAGGTCCAAAAAATGTACATAGATATTCATTTAATAACATTGTTATCTAATATTAGGTATATAATTATGCCATCCCTGAAAATTTGGTGGATTTTGGCAATCGGAGAACAACGTTGATCATTTTTCTTTGTTAACATTTTTTAAACCAAAATTACTACAATAAGGCAATAAGCGATTATTATATATTAAGAAATCGTGACTATCTTATTCAAAAATCAGTGTGATCAAGTTAAAGCATAGTGATCTAGTATTATCTTTTAAGCTATTTCAGGACGCGGCATTTTGTGCTTGAAACTTACAAATACCAATTTGCATTCGGTGAATCCGAATATTTGTAAAATAGTATTTGGCGAATACAAATACTCATTTTCATATTTGTTGCATCCCTAGTTAACATAGGTGAGTCAGGTGCCGTAAAATAAACAGGGCGCAGTTTATTCGCCAAAGTGACATTCATTCCGTTCGCCATTACTGGCAATACTGAGAAAAGCCACTGAGATACTGCGAAGCGCCGATGCCAAATAAATAGGTGGATATTTGTAACTACCGATAAACCGAACGATTGAAATTTTATTTTCCAAAATCGTGCTACGAAGCTTTCGTAAAGCTTTTTCTTTTATAATCAAGAGAAATGTTCTGAAGATATCGAATATTGACTTGCCTGCATCAAGTTGGTATTGTCTAGAGGAGTATGGCAAAAGAGTATAACTTCCACATTTTATCTGGTTATGATTAGGACCCATGTGATAAGGGTTAAGCCTACCGCTATCTGTCCAGCACAATACCAAACTCCATGCTGTTATTGAGAATTTCCTTACGTAAAACCACCGTTGGTAGTCTAAAGAAAATCCTGATTGTAAATTATGATTATATGTATATAACATTGTAGAACAACATCATGTAGGATTCGCGAGTCATGAGATTACCAGCTAGCTGGAGCGAAGCTGAGGCACACCGCTGCAATATTTCGGTATTTCCCAAGGGAGGTAACGGTTTTTTCACCTCTTCGTGTAGTTGGAAATTGAATTTATTTTAAACACAGTAACAACATCACACAGTCTAACAGCTATGAAAATTATCTTATCATAATTATTTTACTATTCAAAATTTAATAGGTATGTAGAAAAAGCTATTGAGCTTAGAAATATTAAGTTTCTTTTTTTTATAAGTTTTAATATAATTGTATAATCAAAAACCTAAATTGTAACTATAGAAAGCTATCCTAAGCGTTTAAATATGCGACTCATAATACAAATATATAACGCACGCCTAGCTTCCCCTTAACTGTTTATTTATTTAACTTTTTGCACACAAAATGGTTCACAGGTGGACTTATATGACGTGACTATTCGAAAATTTAATATCCTGAATACTATGGGATCTTTTATAGCCTTGTACGAACGGTTCACACGAGTTTTCGCTTTTAATCAAAATTATCCGAGTGACCATCGTCCTTAATTAACTCTTAGAGTTTTAGGTAGAGCGAAAAACATTGTCGCAATTTCCGTAAGCTGACGATATTTTTGGAAGCCGTTGCTTAATTTTCATCTATTTCTGGCAACTAGAAAATTTACCTATAGGTTTAAGGCTGAACTTTGCAAAGTAGTTGAAAATAGCTAAATTTTAAACAGACTTGGTGTTGAATGACAAGACAAAAGAACAAATTACGAGACATTTTCTAGAATAATGCTATTCAAGAAATCTGCTTTAATGGCTATTGTGCCAAAATAATAAGATCCTATCAAAATATTTAATCACTTAGCCAAAGCGTTAGCACTATTATTAGATTGGAAATTGAAGATAACTTTAACGTCCACCCAACCCTAAGGGTCCATTTAAACGTTTATTACAAAAGGCACCCATAACCCATAACCGTAGTGTTAAACATTAAACTTGTTTCATATCACACCTTTTAATCAACATTATCTAACATGTGCGAAGTAATAGGAATAACTCAAATAAATAAACGTTACGGGCCCCACGTGAATTTTAACCCAATCCAGTTGCCGATAAGATCGGACAGCTCAGTAGCTACCCTACAACGTGTGAAATTGTTTATTTCCACTCGGATTTTGCTCTCCCTTTGTTGAACCCAATTTAAATGTAAAGAATTACACTGCGACACCCTAATCTTGATTAAAATGCGCTTACAAAGCGTTGTAAATGTAAGTGTTAATCAGATTTAATTCATTGTGTGCTCGATGTTCGGTGTACCCAGCAGAAGAGAAGTATGGCATTTTTTTTTATGAAAGGGTGGCTTGTGATAAGTGAGCATTTAGTGAAAAGAGGAGCGTTATTGTAAAGTTAATAGCTTTGACAGAGAACAATATGGCGTAGTAACAATGCGAGCGGCCCGCTGACATAACATTATAATGCCACGTTTGAATATTTAAATTGACATCTATAATTTTGCAGTTTATTTTAATATTTTCATTTCATTGCGTTGAACAAACATTGATAGGATTCATTCGGGTTGGCATGATTGATGTGTTTTTATTCTTATATGAAATCTACCGTGTGATTGCATTATTTTTACATCATAACCACTTTGATTTAGTGATCGGTGATTAATCCACCGCAATCGCTTGAAATCATAATTGACAACTTTATCTTTACTATATTTATTATCTTTAAAAAAATGGTTAGTAAATTACGTTGAACGAGCTAATTAGTGGCAGCGCCAAAGCGCAAACGTCCAGAACTCACATATATACGAGTACGTCTAATAGTTTTTAGTACTATGTACTAATAACTATTAGACAGCGAGAAAGTATCGCGTACTTTTTTTTTTTTTTTATACTACGCCCACAGCGAATGAACGTGTAGTCCACCTGATGGTGGACTACACGTTCAAATCCACAAAAGCAGATTATAGATGCGTCGCTGCAGCTGAGGACACGGTGTTACACTTTCAGTCATACAAACTTGATTGCTACATATATTATACGAAAAACAACAAGTGTGTACTTATAATAATTTTAAACACAACAATAAAAAGAGTCCCCTTTATCCCTCCCGAAAATGATACTTCATTCGCAATAAAGTATTGATCTGATACCCGGCTCTTAATAAAGTTATACTTTTGTTGCCGCTGTTCTCGTGAAATTACGTTTGGCCGCTTATTTTTAATTAGCTGTGAATTTTCAGTGGAAAACTCCATTTATTTATGAGTATGCCATTAGTAGGTTTACTGCGGCCTCCTCTGTCTACAGAATAACAACAAATTGCCATAAAGCCAGTAATCTGAAAGGCAAATTATTATGAATGAGTGTCCGTCCAAATGAGTAGGGATTAGCTTTGTAGCGAAAATTCTCATTAAAATATTAATGGGGACCCCGTCGCAAAAATTTTTCATGTATTTAGTATTTTAATAAGATTTGCGAAAGAGTTGTTTTTGTACGTTTTATGCTTACTTTTAAGTGCTGATTTCACCAAAAGACCAAAAGGGTTGTGCCAAGTTCAATGCTCAACCCGGCTGTCAATCTCTCTTTCTCTCTCCCATTCTATATTAGAACGAGACAGAAATATCGAGAATCGAGCTTAGCGATGAACTCATTTAGTGAATTTTGCCCTTACAATAATATACAATTAATCTTAGACTATTCTGTGTTTTAGATGTAGTGTTTGTGTGATTTAAATTGGTAAGTGGTTGCAACAACCACCCGGTGCACCGCTACATTCAAGGGCTTAGATCTGTTTCAGCAATGGTTGGCTTTAATCTCACCACTAAGCCGGAGCAGAAACTGTAATGCACTACTATTTGGCTGTGATATGAGAGTGCCACGTTACGCGTTTTAGTTTGGCTAAATCTTTTATTTTGTGATTCATAATATGAATTTCATCTGGATATCACGAGTTACACCTGCAATAATATTTAAGTATTTTATATGTTCAACATTGAAATTGAAAGTTATGTTTTTAAGAGTAAAATATTTTACCGAAAGTATTATATTAAAACATCATTCATTTTCGGACCATTTATGTCGAAACATTCACATATACGTGGTCCGGTAAGTTTAATGTCCGGTTTGTTCATTTATCACCAATGAAACCCCTTGGGCTTAATATTTTAAGCTTGTACAAAGTTATTGGTTTTGATTTTAAATTTAAGGAAGTAGGTGAAGAAATGTCTAGAAATTTAAAATATTTATATTTTTTGGAATAATATTTGTAATGATTAAGACTACATATATTATTTTTAAATCAAAAATATTTTATTAAATGCCAAACTTATAAACAAAGCCTATAAGTCGTTGTTCAATTTTGGACCCTATTAATAAGTTTTGCCAATTATTAAGCTTTTGGAACTCAATACGTACAATAGTAACTCGCGACTCTATTT
Organism: Hypena proboscidalis; assembly: GCA_905147285.1. Classification (NCBI taxonomy): domain Eukaryota; kingdom Metazoa; phylum Arthropoda; class Insecta; order Lepidoptera; family Erebidae; genus Hypena; species Hypena proboscidalis. The sequence goes on from LR990131.1 coordinate 15,873,040, forward strand.
TTTACAGTTAAATTTTTTCGTATGTTTCAAATTGACTGTTTTTAACGCAGGAGCACGTATTTTATTTAATGCTCTGTTGGTATGTTCTGTTTATTCTATTATGAGGGTCAGCGAAAACGAATTCATGCTACACTCCATTTGTTGTATAAATATATTTTTTCAACTCGTTTTGCAAACGTAAAGGATTAGCAAAAATGTGACAATACAGCTTTCAGTCGAATTAAATCTACTGTAGTAAAAATTAAATCAAATATTCCATGATTTGGAGTACAAGAAATCGTAATTCAATTTGACAAATTCGTGCTCACAATTTTCAAGACAGAATAAGTGACGGCGAAAATGGAACGTTGTTACCTATTCGGTAGAGCTGCTACATTAAAGGGATAACTCACCAAAGAAAATTTCGCTCTCAAATATTGCTTTGCTAAAATTTTAAAGGAATTCTTTGATAGAAAATTCTTCACTTTTCTGCAGATGACTTTATCGTGACCTTTTGCTGAAAATAATTCCCTGTTAAATCTCAAAAGGAGGAACTATTAAAGTTGGAATAGCTGTCATAAAGGCTTTTAACATTTTATTATTTTAAAGCTGAATATGATTTGGTTTTTCTGAGAGATGAGTTAATGAGCCTTTTATCTACTTTCCATCAAGTCGTCTATTTGTTGCTTTTGAAATCCTATCGGCTTATTAAGTTTCCACAAAACCCCAGTGCTATTGTAAGAAACTTCTAAAACACGGATTGTAATAAATTATGTGCTCAATTAAAAAGAGAAAATGGCCGGGAGTTTTCCGCCTTGTTAGCATAATTTGTTTTAAGAATCTGTTTCTATGAACAGTACACCGTTTATTAATTAAGTTGTTACAGAATATAATTTCAATTTTTGTGCCCGAAGGGGACGTGAAATTGGACTGAATACAATTTGTTTTGTCAAAATCAAATGTCGTGAACGTGAAAATTTTCTTTTGTTTTGAACTGCTCGATTCTAACAAAAATACATGAACCATTTTCGACGAACGAGTATGGATATCAAGGTATAGATAGAAAATGTATGGTGGAAACATTTTGATAATTGAATTAAGGCTAGAGAAGCCGCTGACAAAATCCAGTTAGTGCGTCAAAGTGGTGTATTTAATCGAGTTTGTAAGTGGAGCGGCCTTAACATGTTAAATTGTGTACAAGTGAAGGAAATACACGCATCCTCACCGCAAACACTCTATGAGTAACCCTATTTAGTGTCTTTTCTACTGTAGGTACCTATAATATTAGGCATATCTGTATTGCTCTGCGGAGCTCGATGGAGGTCCATAATAATGTTAATATTATTTCATTTTTTGTCAGATCTTAATACCAAGCCCAATTGGATGATGTATCTTTAAGTGGAAACAATCAGTTAGCCGTTTTCGATACAAAATTAAAATTACTTTGAATTTAATATTATTAAGATTTTACTTATATATATTTTTAATAGACAAATTATCTCTAGAACCATTTCAATATAAACAATTTTAACAAAATGGCCACCAACAAACATGCATTTGTGTGTTTAAGATATGATTTATCTTAAAAAATAGATTAATACTAAATAATGTTAAAGTGCAACCCATATTACGTTAGTATAAAAACACGGCGCTCGGAGTCTACTCTTAAAACTACAAAACTAGCTTTGGAAACATTATATAATTTTATAACGTTGACATATGCTATATTATTTGAACTTAAATGCGGCTAAAACGGTTGAAGAAACATTTGTATGAAAGTCATTAGTTAGTTACGATACTTTTAGTATTCACGACATGACAGCGAGCGTAAAGCCGTGGCCAACTGCTATTTACATATAAAGGATCAGAAATTGCAATTATGCCTACCATCAAGGTTATGATTGTGTTAATATGCGCGTACAATGATAATTATAAGGGTCCATGACCTCTCATAGCCACTCAAAAGGGACTCGAAATTGAAACTGCCTTTTGTTTATACGACGAACTATAGAAAAGACTTGCGTATTTCATAAACGGAATAAGAACACGAAATAAAAATTTGTGTTAGTCAAAAAACCGACCGTTTTTATATGGCAGAAGGATGCACGAAAAAATGTAGATCAACCGTTTCTTTTACAGAATAAGACCACAGGTAAGTCTCTACTTTTCATTCAATTAATGGCAATAAGACGTCACGGCATGGTATAAACTCTCATGGTCTCTGAACCGATTTTGCGATTTTATCTAATTTTGATATTTAAATAATAAATAAATAAATATTTCACAACTCACACACAACGCCATCTAGTCCTAAACTAAGCAGAGCTTGTAATATGGGTACTAGAATAACTGATACTAATACATATATATATACTTTTCTTTTGTAAATACATACTTATTATACATAGAAACACCCAGACTAAGACAAACCCCCATGTTCATGCACACAAAGATTTGTCTTAAGTGGGAATCGAACCCACGACCTCGGCGTCGCAGGCAGGTACACTACCCACTCCGCCATCCGGTCGACAAAGCCCTGGCCCTCAAGAGCGTACAAAACATTGAGCCCCTATTGTGGTTTCAATCTTGTTTGTACCCGCGGTCATAGTTTTGATTTCTTATCAAAACCGTAGTCCCTCACCAAGAATATACTTGATAGAATTGACACATATAAAACCCTGAACGTCAGTCTATTATTTAATCTCTCTTGTGTATTTTTATGCAGCACGTATATTCAGAAAAATTACCGCACGCTCACATTAAGGTGATAATCGTGTAGCACCGCTTTCGTAACGCGGTGTATAATTATCACAGAAGTGCTTCACATGGTATGTATTTAAAAAATCAACATGCGGTTTTTTTCTGATGGTTGTATGATATGTAATACTAGTTTAATTAAATATTTGTACATTTTAATGACAGGATTGAATTAACTTTCCTTCTGATGCGACGGAAATAAAAAAATAACATAACACAACGTAACATTACGCCTATATTACCCAGATGAATGTGGCAGAGGTGTACAACACCCACATTTCACCTGTTATGTTTAGGTCTCATGGGATAGAGGATGAACCTATCGCCATCCACCGGGCACAATTCCAATTCCGTGCTGCTATTCATATATATATCATTATATCCTGGCGAAAAGTTCACAAACAACACTTCCCGACCCAGGAATCGAACCCGAGACCGCGCGTTAAGAGGCGCATACGCTAACCACTGGACAATCGAGGCAGTAGATGAAAAATATGCCAAAAAAAAAACGTATTATTTTATGTAAGTGATTTAATTTAGATAAAAGAAACACAAAACGGCAATACTCTTTACAACTTCGGATTTAACAAGCAGCAAATATTAAGTAAAAGATTCGGGTTTCGCTATAAAATAAAAAGTTAAATTAAGTTGATGACACAAAGAACGTAGTACCTTTGTAAAGGACATGTTGTGAATAGCACGAGCCTGATTAAATATATTGTTATTGAAAAAGGGTAACGTAATGGCGTTCCCATGTCAATACAAACGCTACGGGTTTTATAACCTATTATTTATGGAAAGGCAATGTTTGGGTAAGTTACGACTATGAAATCTTATTATAAAAGATGTTTTATCATTTTTGTTATAATTTATTTGCAACGTGAAAGTTTCCTTGGGGAGATATATCACAACAATATAATGGGCAGTGTCGGCTACAAACTGGGATGTATGCGGTTCAAGTATACCTTATATTAAATGTAGTTTACAGCACTTTACTCTCAACGGATAATTGCAGTAAAACCGTAGTACATTCACGTTACATTCAAAAGATTTTATCATTTTACTTTAAAATTTTGTGATTCTTTGTTAATACTGCGGTTTCACAATATGTTGTGTCATACACGTATGTAGTATTATTAAATCGATTATACATAATCAGTAACTGCCTGTTAATTCGGGTAAATTCGTTATAGTGTAAAATAACACACTTAGGGTCGACACACACCAAAAGCGCGTCGAAGCGCAGCGAATCGAAGCGCAGTTTCAGTGTCATATGAATTCCAACTCTATTCTCACAACCATAATACTCATTATCGCATGAGAAACTCAAACGAGTCGCGGGGATGCCCGCGGCGCCGCGGGAATTCCGGCGAATTCCATAGTAGTAGTAGCGTAGAGTTTCTCATGCGATAATGAGTATTATTTTTGTGAGAATAGAGTTGGAATTCATATGACACTGAAACTGCGCTTCGATTCGCTGCGCTTCGACGCGCTTTTGATGTGTGTCGACCCTTACTCGTACCTACTAAGTAACAAAAAAATATGAAGCAAATTATAGCTTTGCCTAATTATGCCTTTTTTTGTATTTTATATAATATTAAAGTTGAAAAATTAAGAATCCAACAGGACTCGAACCTGCACCCCCTGGGTATACGCCCCAAGAGCTTCAGTAAGGCTCGTCTAGCTAAGGTATATATTATTATATGTATACCTACGACGCTGGTGCAAAAGAGTTGAGAAATTTCGAGTTTAGCAGTATACGAATCCATAGCTGAATTGGCAAAGCACTTGGGGCGTATACCCAGGAGGTGCAGGTTCCAGTCCTGCTGGATTCATAATTTTTCAACTTTAATATTATATAAAAAAATATGAGTTATTTTTGAAACTTAATTTTTAACCTGTAGTAGGATGAGCTCGTGGCTAAGTTGAAGCTGCGCGAACAGATCAATCTTGCGCATTAAGCAATGCTAACCGCGGTCGGCCGTGGATGGGTGACTATCTTTAACATAATGAGCTTTCCTCCGTGTCTCGGAGAGCACGTTAAGCCATCTGCCCCGGTTGCCATTTAAACATCTATGGCAGTCGTTACGAGTAGTCAGAAGCCAGAAAGTTTCACATCTAGTCTAACAAAGAGTTTCTATTACCTCGTACTGGGTTGTGCAGGTCTGATAGCTGTCGCTCTACGTATGATGTTCATATAGAAGCGGCCGTGGCGCAATGGATAAGGCATCGGTCTTACGATCGAGAGGTCGTGGGTTCAAATCCTGGCCATTACACCACGGACGTGAACTTCCTCCTAACACAAGCGAATTAAGCTTAGCTGGAGGGGGTTAACAAGAATACTAGTAATTTATAATTGCAAATTACTAGTAAGCTTTAAAATTATATAAATCCGTAAGACGAAGCCGACCCCTATGTAAAAGGCAAATGGCTCGGCAGATTGATTGAATTGTCAAACTTTAGGTAACTTTGCATACCTTTCAGAATGGCTAACTCGATAAATCGTTCTTATTTACTGTTATATTAAACAAATTCGCAAGAATAAATAAGCCATAATTAATTACGATGAAATTGGGGGCACTGTTACACTTTGTTAAGCTTTCTCACTGTTGTAAAATATGGGCGAATCCGAGCTCGCGCGTCTTAGCTATTTCCTTTAAACGTTAATTAAAAGATAGAATGCCGCAGCTCTTGCATTACAAATTAATTTTAAGTTCGGTTAAAATAAACTAGAAACTTCACGGTATCTATCAACACGCGTTTAATGAGGCAAAAATGTATGGGCTTAGAGCTAATACCGACTGTCTATTTTTAGTGCTCTTTTTATAATGTGTGCATGAGCAAGCGACGATATATTAACACAAAGTACGAGCATACACACGCGCGGCTCCAAAATCGAAGAAATCTACAAATCTTATACAGGTATACATCGAATAGATACCAATCTAGTGGTGCCTTAATATTTTATGTAACGTTTCAAAATCTAGCACTTTGAAATCAATGCACCGCAATAAGAAAGTAAGTATCTATAAAAAACAAGTGGTTTTATATTTGCACAGTACTGCGAACATAAGGGTGAAAACAAACACATGTTCGTGTTAAAAATAAATGGAGTTGTATCACGGGATTTTCATACAAATTCTGTGCGGAAAGCTACACAAATAAGGATCATGTACATATAAGAGTAGGGACAGGACGTACCCTTGAGTCACACCTGTCGTGATAGTCGTAAAACAAATCACTACGAAGAGACCTTTTTCGGGTGTAGTATTGGGACAATTGGGAAAGAATACCGAAAATACATGCATAGAAAATGTTCTGGTAGTAATAGACGCCTCAAGCGATAGCATGATAGTCTGCAATTCCAAGCGAAGATTTTCTATTCAATATTTTGTAAGGTGTCTTTTATAGTTGTTCAGCAAAAAAGAGCTCTTGTTGACAGTTGCCATGTCTTCAGCCAATCAAAATTTTATAGCGGCTTTGATTTGTGAAAACAAATAACGATCCGCTTGGTATTCTAATGTGAAACAAAGTTTGGCAAAGTTTTCCCCAACGCGTTTTCAGGGCTGTATGCTTTAGCACGTATTTAAAACCTTTCAGGGCGTAGGTGTTTAAATCTGGTCTCGTCAAAACCTCGGCCTACACAATGCCTTCAGCCATGTTTCAGAATTACGTTCAGATCCACGCACACGTATTTGTTTAGTGTAACGTGTTCTATATCCAGCAAGTTTTTACTCACGTCAGCGAATCACGAAGTTTGCCAATTCGGTTTGCTAGCTCAAGGTATTAGGTACGCTACATTTACCTCTAATGAAAATCATTATTGCAGAGGTAAATCTAGACTTTGAATATGAGATCAAAGATCAGGTCTGGAAGATCAGAGTACCTACATAATTAAGTCGACGTGATTTTGCTTTCTGCATCTAGAAAGCTGCTCTTCCTTTAATAACAAATTCATAGACTTCATTCTGTATCCGTCTGTTTCCAACATTATTATATTAATTGAGTATTATAAATTCCTCGGTGGTTTAAACCTTAACGAGCATTAAAATGCGCGAAGGAATATCATAAGTATAAACATAAAAAGTGATGGCATTTCTTGTCAGATAAAGGAAGTGCTATCCGCATCATGCCGCACGGTTCAACAGTTAGCAAACGTAACGTAAGGAGTGTAAAACTGCCGAATAGTCGGATAAAATAGGGATGCAACAAATTCGAATATTTGTATATACCAAATATGAAAATGGCATTCTTACAACAATATTTCAGTATTGAGACGCACTGTAGACTCATTTTGCTTATTTTTTTTAATATCACACCATGATCACACTTTTTTTTTGAGTAAAATAAGTTAAACATTTGTCGCATTCGCAATACCCTTGTCAAAATAATGTTTTTCAAGTTATCTTTACTCTCAACGATTTTTTTTATTTGTTGTCGAGTTTGACGTTGGTCGTTTAGTGTTGCATTTCGAAAAACACATTTTATCCATGTCAAATTATGTGACGAAATATTCTTACTTATTTACTAATTAATTAAATTCACTTTCACATTTAAAGTACTGTGATGATTGATGAAAGTGAGTTTAAGCTCCGCGAATTTAGAGTTGAATTATTTTTGTATGACGATTATTAGTGCTTTGTGAGGAAACTTTTATAAGGGATTAAGATATTTGCATTACGTTCATTCATTCATTCATTCATCAGCCCAAGGACGTCCACTGCAGGACATAGGACTCACCAATCGATTTCCACAGCGCGCGGTTTTTGGTCGACTGAAACCAACGACTCCCCGCAATCTTGACCAGATCGTCCGTTCATTACGTTAATTTTATTTAATTTCAATATTTGCAAAAAGTGGTATTAGTCGCATCACTAGTCGAATATAAAGATATCGATAGCGCTAAGTAGTACGTGCCAATCTTTCAAGTTGTGCTGAATCAGGCCATAAAACAAAAGAGCTGTACTGTAGAGCAAATCTCTTGGAATCATTCAAACTGCCTATTGCGTGTAAGCCTACATTTTTATTATACTTTAGTGCCAATAAATTTGCGGAAACGAGTAACATTCCTGTCAGAAAAAGCGTCAAATCATGACATTGTTTTCCTTTTGCTTTACGAAGTCGAATAAAATATTTCGATGGCAGCGGTTCTTCGTTTATATCTTTTGTTTGATAATAACATAATTTTGTTATTTTTTTATGAAATATTATTAATAAAAAGAATTTTCAATCAATAGCTTCAATATAACCTTTTTATATCTATTACATAAAAAAAGAATTTAAACACTGATTTAAACTTCGAAAGTTATACAAATCACTATCCAGAAAGCTCTTGAAAATGTTTCTTGAAAAATTAAGCGATAAGTTCGTAATTGTATGTATTTTACTAAAAATATTATCAAAAAAACTATTCTAATATCTCAGCAAGACTAACACCAACTTACCTATTTTCTCGAAAGTTAGATCAGCAAATTTAAACAGTAATAATAACCTCTTTTAGATCGAAAGTTATATACGTTAGCATAACAGCTAATAAAAGCTTTTTAAAAGTAATATCGAAACTTAAACAATGATAATAATATTACATGAAGTTTTATTAAAGTTTAAAGTGGGTACTGGGAGGGACATGATCCGAGTTAAAGAAATGCGATTCGTTATAAAAGTAGTGAAAAACAAGAAACAACTTGTGAAACTAGTTAATACTTGGAAATGAAATAATCTTGGGAAGATAGCCTCTTTGAACTACGAGCCCATGCTAAGTGTACACATGCCTACACATCAAGCTATGTATTTCTAGTATTAGCTGCTCTCTTAAAATGTTTGATGTTGATTGTGATTAAATCTAATTCATGTGTCGAAATTGATACCAAAAATGTCCATTTGAATCTGATTTCTTTTCACTTAAAGAAATCGAACTTTCTGCCGAGTGATACATAGTGCTTTATTCTATACCAAATATCTACCCAAAACTACAGAAACTATAAAAAATATTACAAAAAATACACAAAACAAACAATATTTAAATTAATAGCTGTTACGATGACTCTTTTTCTATTCGTGCTGTTCGGCTGTGGAATTTTTATTCCACACTCTATACGCGATAATTCTTCGGTAGATGTCTTCAGGAAAAGAGTTAAAGAGCATTTTCTCTCTTAATAAAAATTGTTAAAGTATGTATATATTATAATATGTAAGTATTGTATGTATGCATGTATTTTATATGTAGGTGTATTGATGTAGATAAATAATATTAAGTAGTATATTATATTGCAAAATTAGGTAGTATATACCTATTTAAATTATTATAGTATGTAAGCATTCTTGTAGCATTATTTTAATATTATTACTTTGTAGTTGTACACTCAATTTTACTCTTGCCTAGTCTTCTATTTCTTCGAATCTTTTCCTCTACGGCTCAAAGGTTTGCTGGTAGAAAATTCAATATTGAATTAAGCTCGTCTTTGTGCCTAGTATTTGAACTGTTTCTTTTCTATTAAGTTATTGTAAATTCTGTGTGTGTACAATAAAGTATTTGAAAGATTTGAAAGATATTTACCAAAGACTTCGCCTTCGTAGCAGAGTTTTCTCTACTTTTCATTTCAAATCGGAAATGTTTTGGCACAAGACCTTGTCGACCAAGATTTTTCAAACTCCCATAAAGTTTGAAACAACACGTTATACATACCTAGTTGTGTCTACACAAAAGGTATTATATATACGTTTTGCTTAAATAACAATTTACCATCAGGTCGACTATAACCTCGTTTACTACACGTGTTACATAAAAGAAAGGTATCAAAAAGACGTAAATATATTGAAATTGTCCATAAAATATCGCTTTATTTTATCGTAGAGCTTATCGCTTGTGAACTCGATAAATCTTATAAAAAATGTGGGAGATGTTTTTCCAGGTTCTCTTATCTTAGGTAAGTTGGAAGAAGAAGAGTTTTCTGTATCGAGCATGAGAACATTTATAAGTAAAGCTAAAAAGTTTGGCTTTTTTATTATATCCACCAAACCGTAACACAGTAATGCAAGCACTACTATTTGGTGGCAGGTTAATGGTGAGACGGTGGTGCTGCGGCCCTCGAGCTCGTTCACAAGAGTTCTACCACCAGTGACTCGAAATCGTGTGTTTAATAATTGGTTTTATTACTATGCGCATTTCTTGTAAAAGTTCATTAGAAGGGTGGAAGTTCATTTGTTAGAATAAAATAAAATATATGCTACACGGGATTGTACGGACACAATTTCGAACTTAGTTGGGAAATATATTAACAAGAACAGCTGGGATCATAAATACAAACACAGGTGTTGAGTGTGAGATTCGTGGGATATACCTACTCGTACTAATATTCTGAGAAATTATTGTAGGAAATTCTTTCACCGGTGATATTTATTAAATAAAAATATTTAGCAATTTTAATACTTATTTATGAAATAATAAATTGTTAAGTAGACCTTAAAGATAATTTTTAATGGTTCATGTAGCTTTAATCTTAACAAGCCAGTATCTTACTGTCCGTTGTGATGAAGGTATTCTGCTGTCTTACCTGTAATCAAAAAGAAAAACAAGTGTTAAAATATCAATCGTTTCAATATCAAAATAATGATTGGTCAAACTATAGGAAAAAATTGTATAGCTGACTATTATTTCCAAAAGTAAAGAAAAACATCATAGAAACTTATTTCATTGCCGAATGCTATTTTACAAAATTTAAATAAAAATGGGGGTGCATGAAAGGAGCCTCCCCGAGTGACGTACACAACGATTCCCTACGTCCGGCGCACCCTGGGCAATTCGCGAGTTCTCCGAAGCGAATTGACTAATCCTTTCACCACGATAGCAAGTCAAAATAAAATTTGACTCAGCCATCGACACGACGAAGGAACTAAATCATAAGTTAAAATTAAATAAAACATAAAACGAAGGTAAAAGTATCAGTATAAGAAAAAAATTAAAACCGTCCTCAAACATTAAAATGGAGGCCATTCTTTTACCCCGAACTCATCAAGTGGGTAAGGTTAAAAACTTTTTAACTCTTAAGAAATTATGAGCCGTAACTTTACAATCAAAGAAATCGAAATAAATTACGGATACCTTCTTTAATTTCTGAGGAGAATATAAATGAAAATATCTTTTGGTATTTTCTGGGATATAAGAATTTTAACGAGATTTTTTGAATCTTAATAATTTTCTGAATCACTGGTTATTGTTTAGTTAGTCTTACACTTCTGTTATAATAACTCTTCATTATTGAGCTGAAATATGTTGATCAAAGGTTTTACTCAGAATTGAAAGAGTTATTCTTGCTAGTTAAAAGCAAATGTTTCATTATGCAGTCAAGCTTACAATACCTTTGAAACCCGTAGATCATTGGCTACCCATTGGCACCTACAATATTATTGTCAATATTTTGTACATTTTGTGACACTTTAGTTAAACTATATTGTCTACTAGCCTTAGTTCTTTAGGCTCTGCGTTGATAAATCAGTCAGTCGGGCGAAAAATTACAATAAGTTTAGATAATACAGAGGGGGTAAGGGGTTGGTACACACCATGAACCAGTAGGTACTTAATTTCTACGGATATTACCATCTATATCAATATATAAAGAGAAGATTTTTTGTTTGTTTGTTTTACCAAAAAATCTTCAAATCTACTGTACCACTCCTAATGAAAATTGGTCTGGACATAGTTGAAGACCCCAGAAATAAAAAAGGCTTCTTTTTATTGATGTACCACGTGGGCGAGACCGTGCAAAGAAGCTAGTTTCTTATAAAAAACAAAAAGCACTACCATTAAATTCTCTTTTGTCCTTCTCATACCTCTTCTTTAGTTCATTCTTCATTCTACATTCAATCTATCCTTCTTTGGAATGCACTCCCTCTTGAGATCAGGATGTGCACCACCCGGGACACTTTCAAAACCAGAGTACGTCATCTTGTCCTAAGTGAATCGACAGCAGAATCATTAAAAGCTTAATATCTACTGTGTAAATATTATAATATATATTATTTTAATGTATTTATTAGTATATTTGTTACCATATTTATGTATTCGAATTGTTGATATAACATTATTTTCACATTATTTTAATTTATTTATGCACCTACCTTTGTTCTCTCTGCATCACCTTAAGGTTGACTGGTAGAAAATGCCTATGGCATTAAGTCCGCCGTTGTACTATTTTATGTGCAAAAAGTTGTAAAATAAATAAATAAATAAATAAATAAATCCAATACAATTGTAGTGTTTACTTCCGCACTTCAATCACAAAAGATTTACCTCAGATTGCGAAAAACTCATTTTGATCAGTATCGGAATAAACAGAGTCTGGTAATCTTTTAGAGACGGCGCCGTCGCGACGCCTTTTCATCGTGCCACTGCAGTCTAGCTGGCGCCAAAGACGTTGGCACTATAAACATCTGTAAGTATCTTGTGTCAACATCGGGTCACCGAACCCTACTGACCCCCAAATCGCACAGGCAAATTATATAACTGAAATAATACGACACTTCTGCTTACACAATAATGTTCAGACAATACGTTTGTATTGCCATTTGGGGATAGTTGTATCGTTTTGACAAGTTTGTTGCTTTGTTTCTTATGAAATTGGGTATATGCAGTTGAAAATGTGAATTATAAATGTCGGACTTTATTGTATCTAGTTTTCGAGGTCTTTCTCTATCCTTGCTACTAATCTTCTATTTTATACCGTTTCACATTTATTTGCTTTTTCGATCCAACTTTACTAGTTTGAAGCTCGTTTACGAAAACCCCGTCAATTTCACAACAAAAGCATCCAGACGGAAAAATTAACCACAACGCATAATGACGCAATTAGTGCAGCGTCGTCATCGTTATTGACAGTCATTATTAGAAACAGTCTACGGATTCTTTAAATTAGTAAACAATAACAGATACAGCAATAATACAAATTGTTATATGTATAACGACGACAGTACACCTTGCAATGTAATCATTTAATTTTGTGAGCTCTACAATTAATTTTCCGTCAATTCAATAGCAAGAGCAGCCACCTCATCTTTGGAGGAATTAACCGCAACGCATAATGACGCAATTAGTGCAGCGACGCCACCGGCAATTAACTAGTTATATTACTAGAACAAGCTATTTGGAAGCCTTTTATTTAGAAAAGACTAAGCACTCAGACAGTTCATGTTTGTTTTTATACTACAGCTAAAGAAGTAGATACTTTTTCACGGTGATCTCTTTTAATACTCAATACTTCTCAATAACTACGAATTTATCTTGTCGAAAGATTTCAGGTATATTATTCGTATATTGCCAAACCTTTAAAAGCTTCGAATACTGAAGCTGTGTATTTTAGGTAATACCTCGGTATATTTCAGAAACAAGTGGGAAAAGCTTGTCCATAGCAAAACCACGTAGATTATAACAAGCGAACAAAATAAAAAGATTCGTATTTGTTACATAGTCAATTAGAATTATATGCTTGTTTGCTACATTTATAGTAAGTAAATAAATATAGTTTATCATAATAACAGATTATATTTTCCGAAATTAATACTCCGTGTCTCCGTCAATTGCACTGCAGGAACAGTTCTCAACTTGGAAGGAATTAACCGCAGCGCATAATTACGCAATTAGTGCCAACGGAAATTGACAACCTTTATTAGTAGTTACATCCTATTTGGAAACCTTTTAATTAGAGAAGAGAAAGTCCTGAAACCGAACTATTACTTATTGTTGAAATATTCAAATTTAATGCTACTAAGATGTTGATAAGAATGGCAATAAATAGTCACCACCCAATAATGTGAATCCTTGCAGAAGCATGGGTTTTTTTCGTGTGTTGTCAAACCTGTGCGAAGATTTAAATACTAAGCCTGAAGCTGTTTTCACTAGAAAATACTGCACTGAGCGTTCCACAAACTAATTTCAAGTGGCGTGGAAAAGTTCTTTTGTAGCAAAAGTATACAAATACAAAGCTTGAGTATACGCTTGTTTGCCGCATTAATATAAATGCACTGTGGATTATAGTTATATCTATAACGTGAATACGGTGTAGATTCTACTCTTGCAATTAATTGCATTTTGCCAAATGAATACACCGTCAATTACACAGTAGGAATAGTCCTCAACTTTAAAGGAGTTTACCGCAGTGCATAACTATGCATAACGCGTACAGAGACGCTAACGGAAATTGACAACCTTTATCAGGTACTTGAAAACTGCACTAGAAAGGAGAGCTAAGTGGAAGAAGATCAGGCCACTTCGTAATAAACATGTATCAAAATAAGAAAATCTTATTGCTTAATATTGAAATCACTTATGTATAAATCCTGAACGGGTTCTTTCAAATCCATTTTAAAGTAGGAGCGGATTGATTTCTTGGCTTGACATGCCCGGGAGAAACTAATACCGAGTATCTTTTTTTTCAAAACTACTTTACAAACGAATAAAAAAAATCTTTATGACAATATACTGACACCCTTCTGTCGTCTTTATTGTATGCCACTGGATATTAGATCGTTAGCAATTAATATTTAATAGCAGAGCTCGAAGGTGGAAGTACCACCGCCTCACCTATAAACTGTAAGTGCATGCACTGCAGAATTCGGTTTACAAGTGGCATTAGACCCGGAATTTGTAGCAAAGGTGGCGTTATTTAACGTAAACGCAATATAGCGGTGTATCTAAAGTTCTAGTTCATAGGTTGTTTATACTTATAGGGTAGACTACAAACTCGGATGTTAAAGACTTGAGATGAAACTTAAGGAAAGACTAACTAAGATATGGGTTGGTTGTGACATGGTGAGATTTTTTGAATCCACGGGTTCTGTATGTGCTCGGTGTTCATTTTCTCCTGGTTAAGAATATCGGTATGAAAAAGACAAATCATGCTTGCGAACAAATTGAACAATGAGACATTTTTCTCTTGTGTTTTTGTTTTGAACCCTTACACTCAACACTGACGGTGCTGCAGCTCTGGGGTCCAGAATCTGTGGTTCTATTAAATACCTGTATTACACATTCACCATGTTTAAGAAGTCGTTTATACTATTAAGTCATTTTAATGTCACTCACTAAGTCGCCACGTCAATTTCACAAAAATAACAATTCCCTCACAAAAATGCTGAAGCACATAATGGGGCTATTAGTGTCACCGGAATTCGACAATCATAACACGAAAATAGTCCAATCCACTCGGCCATCTTTCATTTTCAAAATAATAAAATAACAAATGGAGTAATATACTAATCTCCAGCGACATTTTGTTTGTCCTTGCTTCGTAAGCGCGGAATAAAATTAATGTTTAAATAAAATATACCTGACAAACCTTAGTACGCTTGAAATAGGTCGGCTGCGTGCTTAGAATAGCTGATTTTCATACCTTTGAAATTACAAACCGAAACTTAGTTAGGATATTAATATTGTGGGATATTTTCTGCGTTAAATAAGGGTATATGAAAATTAATGGTGGTAGAGTCTTTGCTTATCGCTCAAGGGAATAAGATCTCTCTCACTGACTCACCTCTAACGTACCGCCAACCAAATAGCAGTGTTTCTAGTTATGTATTCCGTGGTGCGAGAGAAAATATCGATTTCTATATAACATATAACTATGGTTTTTATTTGTTTGGCAGAAATTCTAATTTATTGTCATTCCATAAATTATGGAATATGCATAGTACGCGTTTGGTGACGAGATTAGCCCTGAAATTACTGAAGAAGGTATTGGTCATGCATGATAATTATGCAAAAATGAACAAATTTTTTTAAAGCTTTTAGCAATAATTAGCAATATCTTGATTACACATACAAAACCCCGGTTGCCTCAAACATACTACAAAAACAGCTACACCTACATAAAAAATGTAGCGTTTGCCAGTTCTGTGCCAAAACTCCGTTCAACATTTAATTTTGTTACAATTTGTTACGTTGTTATCCGACTTTAACAAACAATGTCCAGCTCCGAAACAAACTGCAGGTTACATTCAAAGTTCTTAAATCTAATACAGTTAAGTTGAAATAGATACTCGAACAGTGACAACTTTTGGTCCGGCGAAGATAAAGTCTATTTGAATAGCTTCTTCAAAGTAAACTGAATAAGTGATCCCTAAAAATATCCCTGGAGGTTTTTTGCTTACATTGAAATCACGTGCAAAGCAAATTCTTTAGGTAAAACAGGTCAATGTTATTCATTAATTGCATCTTTTAACTTTCAATTTTGTCATATTCTATGTACGACTCAATTTGACAAGCGTCTTTGTAAATTTAGCTGTATCGAATACATTTTGTATTCTGTTATAATTATGTGTCATGATATATCATAAAAATTATATTACTAGTAGGTAATAGTAACTCAAATCACTCATACTAAAATTTTACTCGATTTACAATTCCGATTTCACGTAATCTTCTCTTTCTGATAGACGGTAAAATAAAAGACAATAAATCATTTTAACACCAACAATGTTAAACAATCTCGGTGGAAAGTCCAGTTTCATTATTTATTCAAAAATCAATCAATAATGTTTGTTAACAGAAAATAAACCTACTTAAGAAAACATTGTGAGTTGTTATTACGTTCACAAACCGCAAAGATATTTTTAATATTCGCACCAATAAACGAAATACTTTTACAAAATGTTTTGTGAAACAGTCAAAGCTTTCATAATAAAACATTCCAGAGTCATCTACAGAGAATAAAACAAACTCAG
Source organism: Hypena proboscidalis (assembly GCA_905147285.1). NCBI lineage: Eukaryota > Metazoa > Arthropoda > Insecta > Lepidoptera > Erebidae > Hypena > Hypena proboscidalis. The sequence goes on from LR990131.1 coordinate 15,889,489, forward strand.
TTACGGAAACATTGTTCAAATAATTCTGTTTATTGCAAAAATATTTATTCAGAGCCATTTTGAAGTCCATTTTTCGAGAGAAAGACAACTTAAATGTTCAAATTTTATAAATAAAAGAAGAACTACATTTTAAGGAGTGCCCCCACGCGTGCTTCGATAAAAAGTAGGCTATAATCTTAGCTATATATGTGCTATATTTCATCAATATGCATCCAGTGATTTTTGCGTCAAAGAATGGTTACAAACATCCTCATAAGCATACCTATTTTACATTTATAATATTAGCGGGTTGAAATTGTAGGATTTTAATTAAACAAAATACACAAATGTTACAGGACATAAAGACATAACAATGCCCATATAATCCGGCGAAAATAATAATTGGCAATAACAATTTCATAAATAATACAATATGGCGGTTACGGTAATCCCTGTCAATAAAACGTTTGAAAACAAATACGCCATATGCATAGAATGACAGGGCGACAGATATTTTGTAAGTAATCTTGGTTTATTTGCACCCGCACACCCGGCAGAGGGTATTAGCACAGAACACAATTAGTACAGAAGTGCCATTTGGCATTAATCACCCCAAAAGCCGATCACAAAACATACATATTGTACTCATGTCAAACAAATATTTTCATGCAAACATATTTTAATTATGTACACTGATTCCACACATTTTCTTACCATCATCATTACATTTTATTAATCGTAAAAAATAAATCACCGATAAAAGTTAAGAAAATGCTAGCGCTGTCGCAATATGTGCATCATAAAAGAACAGTATTATTGCTAACGTCTACAATTTTTTTTCAGGTATTCTAGTAACTGGATCGTATACGTATAACAATAGGTATTGTTATACGTATACGATAGCTTGTATAGACCGGCAATATCAGGAGGATAGTACTGACCTTTAAGAAGCTATAACCACCTTATTACCTGGCTACAAACTGGCTAGGTAGGTAGGATGACCCCACAGCCAGCGCACTCACACGCCCGTCGATCGCGCACCTAATATCTGGGACGCCTAACTAATAAATCTTTAATCCAGTCTTCTGCATTCAGATATTCTATGGCATGGAGTGATTAAATCTGCATGAGCAATCGTGGAGCTTTGTTCAATAGATCACGGCCTTGCATCCGCGCAGAATGAAACATAAGTACGATGACTTTTGCCGCCATCGATATGCCCTTTGTCCCTTTGTTACAGTGTTTGCCAATCAATACTGCCGCCGTTCTGTATTAGATCCCAACCATTGTTCCTTTTAAAGCCTTCTTTCACGGTAACGTCTTAATAAAAGGCGATGATGTATAAGGTGGAAAAATATCTTGATTACCTGTTCAGGTGTTTCGGATGCATACTAAATTTTCAAGGTCAATTGTAATTATGCCATGCCTTGTGAGGAGCTTAAAATACATTAATGTATATATTCAGTTACGAATTGAACGCATGTGTGAGTGCATTATTAACACAGTTGAATTATTGAATGCTTTGGCGAGATTGGACATCTACATTCTACTGTTAAGCCGATAATTAACTATTCGAACTAATTAATACTACCGTGAGCAGATCGATCAACTTTCTCGTGTGGCTCACGCCATTTTGAAAGCTCACCTTGCGACGCCAATTTGTGATGCCAATAGGCGATCTTAGTAAAAATCGACTATTACTACATATATCTAAAAGGGTCTGTTAAGTACACTTGTGTAGTGCACTGATGTATTCCTTTACTCACATAGTCCAAAAGGGAACAACGACAGCCCTCTGTAATCATTTTATGCTGGGATCGTTTTACGTTGGGTTACTCGAACCGACGGTTTTATGAAATTCTACAACTAATAATGTCTTCAAGGTGAATAAACGCGCTTTAATGCCTGAAATAAATTAAACTGTTGTCTGTATTATACATTACAGTATAATTGACGTCAAACAGTATTAAAAATATGCGAACTCTCTTCACAAGGATATCACGTCACAAATCTCCCTTATACATTTATGTATCTACTCGTAAAAGTCAGGTCTCAAAAGTAGACAAAAGAGTCGAGTATCAAGTGTTTAAACGAGGGAATAGACGGAATATATGAACAAAGGAGCCCGCATTCTGGCGACATTTAGTTTCTACTAGAGCGACTGTTTCTAACTGCCCCGTAAAGATGTAAAGTTCGAATAATTTCCTGCCTCCAGGCATGTGTTGTAAATGTTTTCACAGTTATTACGAAATCTAAATGTCCTTAATGCTCCATGAATAATTTATAAAGTACTTATTATATGCTACAGTTTTGCTTTGTTTTGTTTTTGAGCGCAGATTGTTTTGTATTTCAAAGTTTTGTATGAAAGTTTTTGCACGCCGATATAGCAATGAAATATATAGTTTGGATACATTTTATCTGTTTCAGTTCGTGTTACGGGTCACGCTAACAAGAAGAAAATGTTTTTGGAAAACTTCACAATCAGGTTTTGGAACTGTGCCCGATAAATACCATCAGGCCGCTAGCGTCGAGTTGATTGTACATACATACCTATTGAATATTATATGCCTATATACTGCTAACAGATAATACAGACATGCTCTAACAATTGAAATTCTCGTATCCGAATGCTAGAAATTCCAACCAGAGTACTTGTCAAAATATTTTATTTAAATCGGAAGTCACATTTTATCGAAAACATTTTACCATTTGTAGGCATTATATGGAGTCATTGAATATTTGATAGAGCAGATATCGACAAATTCACACTCGCAAATAAATAAATGTACATAGAAAGCTCTTTACAAACAATATAGCAGAAATAGAATATTGATAGGTGTATCGTGACTGTGTAGAATTCGCGTCGCTCTCCGTTCCTCCTTTTAGAGCCATGTATTGGATTTGAATTTACGATCAGCTTCGCTACTGAAAGCTACATTTCAGTTTTCATACCCTGTAATCAGATACTCTCAAGTCTATTGTTATTTATAGCACTTAGTTTGCGGTTCAATAACGCACAAATGATTTGACCCTGCATTTACAATATTTTAGATTTTATGTCTAAATTTATTCTTGTGTTTTCGAAGATTTCTATTAGTACTATAATTATATTGTATTACTACTGTTTCGTTAGTATAAAATTTTAATGAATTCTACAAGTTTATTATTGTATTTATTACTAGGCTGTGTAAAACTTTATGCTATGGTATGATGTTTGACAAAACTGGCGAATTTCTTACATTTTATTAGATTTATTTAGACACTTCAAACTTAAATCAGGAGATTGAAGCTACAAATTGATTGCGTTTGCTCTTGGCAATAGAGTTCATACGATTCAAAGACGTACTAAAAGATAATACAGTTGTTCAGTTTCACTTTTTAAAATTACCGAATCGACACGCAAAAGTCGATTTCATCGCAGTGTTTATGCATATCTAAACCATAGATAATTGATTAATTTTATAGCTAAGGTGAACCCATGGTTAATTTCATTTTAAATTTTATAGAAAATACCGAAATTCAGTTTATTTCATATCTACATTTTTTTATTTTACTATATTTTACTTCAATGTAAAAAAAAAATACGACAAATATTCATAAATAATTATATCATTAAACCTCAACGCCAAAACTCGTATCAGATTAAGGCTACGAAATTAGTTAATTGATGAGAAAATCTGTGTAAGATGTTCATTAACAAATAAGACTATTTACAAACGAAGAGAGGCCAGTTACATCAATCGTGGACCAGATTAAGGTCCCTGGCAGCATTATATATTAAACTAATGTTGCCACAACTGAAGGAAACGACCTGCTCTGATCCCACAAAAAGCTTAGCCCCGATTTCACGAAACTTCTTAATATAGGGTTTTATTAAACTCGTATATATCTGTCTCTTTCTAATTCCATGTTTGAACAGAGACAGTGCGATAGAAAACTGTAGCTTAGCGAAAACTTGAGTTTAACACGGTGGTGTACTCCGTACTTAAGTCCAAATTTTTCTTAATTAGACGCCGTGAATTGGCCTCTTTAGTAAAATGTAAGCAATGAGATTAAATACAATTAAAATGAATTTTGCATAAATTAAGCATTTGCATAACAACATTGGACACGATAAAAGTTATAGTACCTTTTTCTGGCTAAATAAGAGTTACAAAGTTGCCGTTGAATGTAAAGGACACGTTTCTTGTTTTTAAAAGTTTCTGCTGGGGTAATTTCGGGCGTAGTCAAACTTAAACTGTACAGTATTTAATACATTACAGTCTAGAAGTATACATTCACAGTTATGATTTTGTTTTCTCCTTTTTTTTGCAACCTATAAAAACGCCCAATGTTGAGCAAAGGTCTCCTCCAAACTTTTCCACACCTGCCGGTCTTGGGCCACAAGCATCCATTTAATCCCGGCTGTCTTGACCAGGTCGTCGGTCCATCTGGTAGGTGGCCGGCCCACACTGCGTCTTCCAGTTCGTACTTATTCATGAATATTTATGATATATTTATTGCATTATGACTACAAATTATTTTTTTATGATTTTGTAATTCAAAGAATTCCAAAGACAAAAAGCTCTTTATTTAAATGGTTGAGGCTATCAAGTCAAGCCAGATAGAGGTATAAGACCACCGACTAAGAATTTCCTGCGTAATAGGAGTCTTTGATTCGCCGCTGGCAGCGCGGCGCCGCGCTCACTCGCATGCAATATGAGCTGTCCGGGACAAAACCAGCCATTGTATGAGATTTTGATAAGCCTTCACGATCCTGGCATTGTTATCCTTTTGTAAGTGACAAGAATTCTACCGCTAGTAATGGAAGGAGGCAGTTGATCCAGAAAATTGCTGTATTTTTTCTCACGCATTGAAGTGGCCGCATGATATAGCGACAATGTTCTATCAGACCAATATATTTATGTTTCACTTTAATATTAATGTTACGAAAACATTTCAAAACATCAGATAATTTAAATAATAAATTAAATAGTAAAAGGTGTCACGTTTACACAAAAGAATAGCTTATATCCTTATCCAAAATTTGCGTGCACGGTCGCCTCGCCGCTCTCCAAATCTCTGTTGTTGTGGATTCGATCCTTACACGGAACAAATCTTTGTGTGATCAAAGATTTGTTTCGACTCTGGGTGTACTTTGTGTGTGTCAAATGTATGTTTGTGAGCACTCCCGCGATACAGGAAGTATTCGTAGTACAGCGTCGATTAAAAAAAAACTATTAAATTAAAAATAACAAATAAAATAAATGCGTCAATGTCAAACAAAACATTCATTTGTCAAATAGGTCCATTGAGTAAATATTTTTATCTAGTAATCTGCAATTATTACGCAACGAGAATTTACTTTGAAAAAGAACAACTTATAGTTTTGGAATCAGTTTTAGCTCCTGGCTGTAAGGATATTTTAGAAATAATCGACTGGAAACACTTATCGTTTCTTCCCAGAGTAGTTGGAACCTCTGTAGATTTATTTTCTTATTTAAATTCCTTACAAACATTCCAAAAACAAAAGAGATCCGTATTTCTCTAACACAAAGCCGGCTCCAATAATTTCAGGATTGTTTCAAACAAATTTTCAACATCAATTTACAAAATGCGTCTAAAGGCGATATGAATTTCAACATTGTCATCATATCTATCAAAACTGTCTTGAGTTTCTGAGTGATATGTTTATGAACATTTATTGATGGCGAGGCAGTACGTCCATTTATTTACAACTGGACCCGAATAAATCAGACTGCGAGTTGGAAAACTGTGATCATTCATTTTGAGCTGGTAATATTTATATTATGACAGGTAGGTTGTTGGGCTCCAGCTTTGATAAGTGGTTGAATTGAATTGATTAAGATTGTTTTAAATTTTCTTTCAGACGTAATACTTTGAGTTTTCATAGCTATACTCGTTGTAAATGACATCGTAATCTTACGAAGCCGCTTACCTGTGATTAAGTACATGATTTTCAACATAAAATTTTACAGCATTTTCAGGAAACTTCTAAACATCGGAATATCGGTCTTGGACAAACTTTAGACGTCATAAAATAATTGCAAATGTATTAGTGTAAGGCTGGAAGAACACTTTCCAGTGACTAAAAGCATCATTTTGAATTGTTGCAGTCTCAGAAAGGTTTCAGTGAGCAGCTTCGTCACCATGTCGTCACCGTCACCTTTTATATATGTATATACCTTGTACATAGTATCTAGTGTAAGTGGTATCATGTTCATGTTATTACTATACCTTAAGTTCAATTTTAATTGATGTGCCCCGCGTAGTGGGCTGATCTACGGGTGATAAAATCATGTCCCTGGCTAAATTATCCAAGACAAGCGCATAGTACTAGCAAGTCTACTATGGTTATTCGACGCCCACTTACACTAGGGTGGAAGCAACATATCGACATATTTAGTGTGTAAATCATCTATCACATAAACAAATTTTGCGTATTCTGAACCTATTAAACATTGAGATTATTAATTTGTTCGGCAAACGTAAATAGAATAATTATGTCGTTGTAATTAATATTCTTCATCACATTCGCCCCGATTAATATGTATAGGCGTAATAATGCATATACATATAATCTCTGTAGACGACAATGGTTAAGTAGTCTATTAGTAAGTTACTAATAATCTAGACACTAAATGACCTAGAAATAATTATTAGTAGGCTTACGCCAGGCGACATAGCTTAGGTGGTAGGTGGCCGCTCTGTGACCGCTAAGGTGACTCTCCATCACCTACTTGCGAGGAGGCTTTGATGTCAATCCAATTATAAGTATAGGTCGAGTTATTGTATGTACTTGTAAAGGAACGGGGTGTGATGGTACTCTTCCACAAAGGGAGGATCCTGACCAACGGTAGTGTTTGGAAGTAGTATTTATAAATACTTGCGTTGAACATTTCGTTATCGTGATTCAGCGCTCCTTGACATTAGTGACGTGTGTGTCACTTCTTGACGTTCTCAACGTCATCCGTCATTTATTATGTGCAGATACCGCCACATACTTTTTACTCGGGTAACAAGCAACATTATGGTTAGTAAATAATTAGTCCCGACTAAAGTTTTGGTTTCAGCTGAAAACTTGCTTCAGTCGGACACTAATAATCACTACAAAGTATAAAACAAAGTCGCTTTCTCTGTCCCTATGTCCCTATGTACGCTTAGATCTTTAAAACTACGCAACGGATTTTGATGCAGTTTTTTTTTTAATTAATAGAGTGAATCAAGAGGATGGTTTTTATGTATAATACATGCATATTATAGTAGAAAAAAGACGAGAAATTTAAAGATTTGTAATGTGATATCGTAACAAACATATTTTTCTGCGCTTACATTGCAAACGCTGGCTAAACCTCACGAGATAGATCAAATTTATGTACTACGGAATTGTATATCTTAAAAAGATGAATAAAAAAATCCGCGACAGCTTATGTTTATCTCCTAAGGATAACCCACAGGAACCATTTTTATCTTTTACATATTACAAAAAAAATATGGGTTATTTACCAAGCTATTTTAAACGATACAGTATCATTCCTTATCCAATTAAATACATTAGATACGTTGTGCATTTCATGTAGATCAAAATTTCCTTTTACAGCATGTGATTTAAATGAAAATTTTCGAAGATATTACAGATTTAAAAATTGCGGGACGTAGCGTTCGCGGCGGTATCGGCCGGTCGGGGCGGCGCGGGCGGGAGCGAGCCTGTTCAGAGGGTCAGAGAATCGTGAGTAGAGCGTGAGGCTCGACTCAGTCAGCTTCGGGATAGATATAGAGCAGAGAAATGTAAAAAGTAAATAAGTAAAAATGTTGTGTATGAATATTCCAAAGATAGCAGGAAATCTTCATGGTATAGGGAAAGGGGAATTGTTTTACTCCAATTTTAACGCGTGAGGGCCACGGGAAATGAATAAATCAAAACTACTGCATCGATTTTAATCATTTTTTCAGTTAGTGACAAAGGCTATATATTATATACCCGTGCGAATCCAGAGCCGGCCGCTGTGTTTTTATATATACAACGTTCACAGTTTTTCTGTAGTGTATTTAGTATCGGCATTGTACCCGTGCGAAGCCGGGGCGGGTCGCTAGTGACGACCGGATGGCGGAGTGGGTAGTGTACCTGCCTGCGACGCCGCGGTCGTGGGTTCGATTCCCACTTAAGACAAATCTTTGTGTGCATGAACATGAGGGTTTGTCTTAGTCTGGGTGTTTATATGTATAATATGTATGTATTTACAAAAGAAAAGTATACATATATGTATTAGTATCAGTTATTCTAGTACCCATAGTACAAGCTCTGCTTAGTTTGGGACTAGATGGCGTTGTGTGTGAGTTGTGAAATATTTATTTTTTTTATTTAATTTTATAAAAGATACTCGTATTTGTTGCCTCATTTATTGTTTCCGTAAATAGTTACATCTTATTTACATCTTCTTATTGATTATTTTTATAGCATTTAGCTATGATAAATTATACTAAAAAACATTTGAAAAAATATGGGACTGGTAGAATTTGAACGTGTCGCTTTGACCACTGAGCAACGGACGCCTCTTGCCCGCTGCCCGGAATGCAGAGGTCGCAGGTTCAAATCCTGCCGGTTTCATATTTTTTCAACTGTTTCTTATTATAGTTAACTACATACTTATCATCAGATAAGCTGAATTCTCTTTACCACCGTAGGTATTAGTAGAATAAAATACTATTTGGTAAAACTTATCACACAACATAGTGTTATTAAAGTTACAAAGAAAACTAACCTAAGTAATATTACAATTACCTACTTGAGTATAAAGTCAGGTAATATCAAAGTTGTTAACACCTCAAGTTATGCCACTCATGTCGCTACTTATAAGTATGCGCGGGGAAACATGCAAGCATTTACTTTGTGCACCGTGGAGGACTTTTCCCAAGGAAGTTATTTTATTAAGCATGTATAAAGCTTGGCTTGCCGTAGTATTACCGTATAAATAAAGGTTGTTTAATTATTTAGATTATATAAAAAGATAGATAAAATGCTTTATTCATAAATAAGTACATTCATTTTTAAATAGGCTCCATTAAATCGAATTATCGGTTTGTCTGTGGAAGTACATTGTAAGAGCGTAAGTATTTTATGGCACATAACTTTTAAAAAAAATCTATTTTTCTTTCAGCTGTACATAAGTAGGTATGATTTTGTTTAGTCTTATTTAATATGTAAGAGCGTTTACATTATGGATCGATGCCTCATAAGTCCTTGATAAGCCTATTCGGCACTTTTTTGGCAGATAATATTAAATTTATATTTAGTTATCAGGCGGTTAACTATCTATAACTTTGTCAGGAAGCGGCAAAAATCGAGGCTAAGAGCCATTTTCACAAGTCTCAAATAAGTCCTTGATTTAGATTTACTGACAGTCAAAACTCTATCAACATTATCCAAAACTTTATCACGAAATAGTAAAATCTACCCTAAGTGACCGTAACTTTCAATAAAATACCTAGGAGGTATTTAATCATTTATAAGAGCAATATCTGTCGGTCCTGGGCACCCCAACCCCGAACCATTGTCCGTAGACAACCGAGACCAATTGCCTTACGTGACTTCCAAAGCACCGAACAAAATTTATCGCACTTTGATCGTTCCGTACAGCGCCGCGGCACCCATTTAGACCGGAACTCTACAAATATTACCATCATATCCTCAATATATTAAGTTTATTTGTTTTTCGTGAAGAAAATGGAAGAATATATTCCTTAGGGTTAACTTTCGTGTGTGAATTGAGTGTGTGAGGAGTGAGTGAATTTGTGTGTTTGATGTTGGAGTCGTAACAAAACTCGAGTGTTATTATAATACGGTCGAGTGGGCAACGTCACGGCATCGCTGCGGTCAGGAGGCGGAAGCCATAGCAATGGCCGGCCGGGCATTTCGCTCGAAACCGGAACAGGTTCTTGAAGTGCTTCCTTCAATTTACCTAGTTTTTACCCGAACACCGTAACCTACCTGTGCAGTTTTAATGAAATAATTTCGAACTTTGCGTATTGTGAAGCTTTTTACCTCGTTAATTATTCTGCAGGCGAATAAATTGAATTAGCGTCGGGTGGATCCTGTCTAGACGCTTCAGTGAATATTTTCCTCAAAGGTTTGCTTGCCTTTCGTACCAAAGTTGCTCAAGTGTCTAGAATAACAGACGTTGTTTAGTAGCTATCATCCTAGTTATATCGAAGTTTTACTTCAAACGAAAGGAGCAAGACCTCTTATTATTATTATCACGTAGAAATATACATAGGGTGTTTTACACAAAAGAAGCGTAATAATTTTGATTTATTTTTATACAATTTAACTATTACCTACGTATGGTGTCCTTTTTATTGAAAAATACCTATTAAAAAAAGACGTAGGTACTGCACAAAATTTTTGATTGACAAAGATTTTATTACAACGCCAAAATATTGAGAGCAGTTTACAAACTTTCTATTCACCACTCATCTGTCGAATAATAACAATATAGAGAGCGTCGATTATACCCGCATTTTCAATTACCCATAACAATAGGGCTGCTACCATTGTCAGATGCATGCTTCTGTTAAAGCGATCAACAATGCCGTGTTACATAACACATTTTTTTACCCAAACACGTCGCAAAAAATGGAGATTATGACGTGTACACACAAACCATTAACTATGACAAATAAGCCCGGATTACATACAAAATATCGTGTCCTTTGGTGTACACTTATTGTTGAATTAGTTGCTATTTATGGTGTTCAATGATAGTAATCTGCTTGGATTTGTATGGTGATTTATGACCGCCACATCTGCTAGAGAATTTTGATTCATAATTATTATTACAGTATACATTTCGTAGTTGTAACACCTCTAAATCCGATTGAGTTACGTGTAACATAATTATTTTCCACTCAGTAGTTTGAAGCTGTATAATTTTCGCGTAGCTTTGAACTAATTCATTCACGTATAACCTCGTTAATTTTAATCGTAACTTCGGTAACACCATTCTCAATTGTCGTAACTTCTAAGGGAAAAGTTTGCCAGTTCAAAGAAGTTCATTGTGAAGCACGTCGCACCACAAAGTGGCAAAGTGGTACATTTATACATAACATTACGTAAATAAGTCACGAGTCGTAGGGGTGTGCCGGGAACAACACTAAGCGATAAATCCGGTTAACGATACCAATTAATTGTATTAGGGAAGACAAGTGTTAGATTTGCCGGGGAGATAAACCGGGTTTTAATCAACATATGCGATAAAAACGATTTGTGAGATACGACTTGCCTAATTTAAGTCGAAGTCGAAATCAAGTAATATCTAGTACGTACCTACATATAGGTTACCAGTACCTACTATATAATTGTATTTCTCTAAATTCAGAACAATAACAACTTAACTAAGAAAAAAAATAAAAATTATTGGACCGGCAGGATTTGAACCAGCGACTTCTTAAGATAGGTACAAATGAATTAACGTGACGTCACATAATGACGTAGCATACAGTTGAGAAAGTTAGGGTCCTGGCAAAAGGTGACCGTAGCTTATTGGTTAAAACGGCTGCCCGGTGTGATATCGCAGGTTTAAATCCTGCCGGTCCCATAACTTTTGAACTGTTTCTTAGTATAATTTGCTAAGCATAGCTAAATACTATAAAAATAATCAAAAAAAAGTTACAATCAAAACTTTGATCTACAATGAATTACCTCTCCAGAGCTAAGGATTTGTACTTCGGAGGGTAAATAAAACCAAATTCTATCAATCTGTCACGGACAGAGATTGTTTTTCCTCGAAATCGCTTAATCGAAGAAAATCCACAACAAAGAAAAGATAAATGAAAGGGTATCCAGAATGTTTCCTATGAATTCGACCACATAATGCCAGAAGAAAAAGAAACTCATTTATGTAAGTGTCTTCTCAACTCAGTGTGTAACTAACTTCAAATTGGAAAAAAATCATACTATACTTGGACTTTATAATAATTTAGGTTTAGGTTTAAAGACATTTATTCTCAAATAAGACTACAAGTCACTTCTATGAGAACATATTTAAACTTTAAGTAAAAATATCATATTTTCCCGTTTTAGCCTTAAAAATATTACATTAGCAGATCAACTAAACTAACTCCTTTAACATATTACTATGCTTACCCAGCTTATTTATAGAGAGTTATCAGCCATTAAGTATTCAGCGAGTTTGCATTTGAATATGTTAATTGAGGTTACATTTTTTATTATGGAAGGTAATAATTATATATAATTTAATATGACATGTGAAGTGTTGGTGTTGTACACCTCTGCCACACCCTTCTGGGTAATATAGGCGTGATGTTATGTTATGTTAATAATATGTACCCACTTGCCTTTCAAATAATATCTACATTTAAAAAACAACACTATCCTTTACCTGTTATGTTTAGGTCTCATGGGATAAAGGGTGAGCCTATCGCTATCCAACGGGCACAATTTCAACTCCGTTTATTGAGAATTTTCCGACATGAGTTCACAAATCGCACTTTGCCCAACCCGGGAATCGAACCTGTGACCTCTCGGTGAGAGGCGCATACATTAACTAGACAAACAAGGCAGTTTTTTCTATAATCAACAAACATTATTCATGACTGCCACTCAACTTTCTCCTTACTCAAGAGAAAACAGACCAGTTTCCGCATTTATTAGCGGCAAATCTGGTTGCTATAAGCTCCACAGTCTTAGACAAATTTTATTATATTATTGTTCTAAAGAACGCCACCATCTCTTCCGTAAGCCGCTGATCCCTCAGAAATGTGATTACCTGCTGAGTAAAACGTAAAACGAACCCGTCAGGTCCAGCGGGTATCATAAAGTGCCAGTGGTCGCCTGTGGTCGCCACAGGTCGCCCTAAGGGATTATCCTCGGATGGCCAGTAGCAACCATCAGTTTTCAATTTAACCTTCACCTTTTCGTATTTTTCTTCACCTTACCGTAATCTCCTTTTGGAGAAGCTCAAGGGAATTAGTGGGATGTAACAGGCCGTTCAAGATGTCCGTTAACAACATCCTATATGTCTTCATAATAGACGTGTTTACTATGTATGAGAATTTCCTCCCTCAAGGAAGGAACTAGACTTAAGTATTTATAAGATTAGACTAGTTCCTCCCAGCGGTTTCACATAATAACCTCAATGAAATGAAGCTTATATTATTTCAAATTCAAATTCTTTATTGTACACACACAAAATAGTTAAAATATTAGGTACAGTGGGCCAACGAGTTAGCTATGCAGGGCAAAAACTTCTATGTCATAGTAAAGACTTACTACACATGTTATGGATAAGTGAGTTACATATCTAAATAGTGGGTACATTACACTTATTAAATATGAATTTCGCACATGCATATCTATTGCAGTCAGTTTTCACTTTGGCGTTGAAGTTTTTGCCCTGCATACCTAATTGCTTACTGTACAAAGGCGAGCTTAAGTCAATAATGAATTAACCAGCAAACCTTTGATCCGTAGAGGAAAAGAAGAAAGAGAAGACTAGGCAAGAGTAAAGATGAGTGTACAACTACAAAGTAATAATATTAAAATAATGCTATAAGAATGCTTACATACTATAATAATTTAAATAGGTACATACTACCTAATTCTGCAATATAATATACCACTTAATATATTATTTATATACATAAATACAACTACATATAATTATGTCAATCTAGTCTAACTATAATATTGGAAATGGGAAAAAAATTTAACCTTTGCGGTCGAAACATTAGGGCCTTGGAGCCGTAGCACTTATAATCTGTACAAAGAGGTGTCAGCGCGTCTAACTGAGGCAACTCCTTCTCCAAATGCTGGTTTATATTTTGGCCAGCGACTAAGTATCCTTCCTATCATTTGCCAGTGATTTATTCGATTTAGATTAAGTTATTAGACTAGTTAAATTTAACATGTATATTTTACTTTAAATAAGGATGTTCACTATAATGTATTCCATATTTCATTGAATTCAGTTTAGTTGATTTTGCACGAAAGAGTAACAAACTTCCACTCATCGTCACAAACTTTCGCATTAATATTATTCCAAGGATTTTATTAGTAATTAATTTAGATAGGAACAAATGCATAAGGTGACGACACGAAATGAGGTAACATACAGTTGAGAAATTTAAGGTCCTGGCAAGAGGCAACCGTAGCTGGTTGGTTAAAGGGACTGTCCGGTGTGCAGGTCACACGTACAAATCCTGCCAGCCCCATATTCTTTTTGATTGCTTCTTAGTATAATTTGCTAAGCATAGCTAAATGCTATAAAAATAATCATTAAGAAATTAATTTAATGGTTATCTGGATGATGGTTATATGGTATTATTGATAATATTTCCCCAGATATCTATAAGATTTTCTAATACTGATCCATTTCATATCCCTCGATATCGACACGTTGCTGGTATGAAAAGTCCATTTTCTCATATAAACAGGCGACCAACGATCGACGCTGCGACTACGTGGCGTCAATATTTGATACAAATTATACAGCACTCGTAATGGTTCGGTGCGGCATGAAATTCTGTAGTATCGAACGTTCAGTAATGTTAGAATTTACCTTGATTCTATTTTAGCACAGATAATATAATACTAGTACAGATACCCAATCTCATACAAAAAAGTGACGCCACCTTAAAAAAATTATTTCTGTGAGCTACTTTAATTCACTTTTTATGCCAATAGATGGCCGTACTTGTGAGTAGTCTCAACCGCGCTACCCTAACGCCATCTAGCTTTTGCAAAAGGTAACATAGGTACATGTCGTCCTTGTGTGCGTAAGAATGTGTCTGTGTGCGTGCCAAAGCTGTCAATGTTTTAGAATATTATTATCTATAATCTGCATTTGTGCGTGTCCGTGTCAGTATGTTACATTACCATGACGTTTGACCTTCTACAGCGCTATAACACTGCTTCATTCAAAATATCAAACGATTTTTTAATGTTTTGCGATTTAAAATGTAATGTAATTAAATAATGATTACTTTCTATTGCAATTGATTTTTATTTAGACTTATGTTAGTTGTTTCATTTTTAAGGTTATTCAATACAATATCATTCACCCAAGAATAAATTCATTTTAATATGATAGAGCTTTTGTTAGCACGCTTGAATGATGCACGTAGCCGTGCTATGCGCTAAACTGGTTCTCAGTGTTCCTGTCAAACTTGGTAGGTATACCACTAACAAATTGGAGCCTATCTATGCCAAGGATGTTTCAATTCATAGGTTAGGTATAAATAGCCGGGGCTACTCCCGCGAAGCAGTAGCAGTACTGCATTGGGCTGGCGCTTAAGCGGTTACGGCGGAGCGCGGCGACGGCGCGGCGGCGCGGCGCGGCGGAGCGCAGCGGTCTTCCAACCCCTAGCCATAACAGATCGCCGCGCTTAGAACATTCACAGTTCGCGCGCTGTAATAAGTTTCAATTTTGCGTGCAAGACTAGTATTATATTATCTGTGGTGCAAGTGGGTACCTCAGGCGAGGTGTAGGTATAATTTTTACATAAAATAAACTTGACTTTCGTTAGGGAGTGAATCTTCTGTTGTTCCCAAGGACGATATAATATCTATTAACGTTGTTACTTATTTTGCCTATAGGTACCTACTTCAAATAATAATTTCAAGTATTTCAACATTAATGTAAAGACAATTTAAACGTCTTAAGTCAATAAAAGAGTTGCTAAAGAAAGTAGGTAATCTTTATTTATTTCTGGTAAAGTTTGATCGAAAAATCTAAAATCTGTTTATAAAAACGTGCAATCATGTTTGCTTAGCATTGTTCCTACAACTGTCTTCGTTCGCAAAAACGTATTTTTGTAGCAATCTTATTATAGAAATTCTTAGCTAGACTAAGATTGCTTTGAAGGAAGAAGACAAGGGAGGTTTTAGTCATATCACTCAGTACAAAAAACATGTATAAATACCCACTAGTGTATCTAGGGGTGCGCTTTGTTTTTCATAAAAAAATTTCTTCATAAAATCGCAATTATTTTCCGAATTTGTTATTAATAACATTTTTCTTTATACTCATTGGCATTCATAATATTGTTTTTCATTCACATCTTTATCCTATTATTTTCTTATATTATAGTTTTTCTTAATGATACCGATCATTCTTTTCAACTCCTAATTATTTTTATTCATACATTAAAATTTGTTTGTTCTTTTTAATTAATTAATTTCTTCATTTTGAGTGTTACGTTATTTACTCTATTGATATCCATAATGTCAATATAAATATATTAATTATTTATTTATTTAATTGTAAAAAGATCTGAAAAACATCTCACATAAAATATCCACAAGAGCACACAAACAATCCGAAAACTTCTACCGAAGTGAAGGAAACACGCGCAGCCCGTTTATTTGTAAATAAACATTGCAGAAAAACGTTTTGTTTCTGTTCGAAGTACATCACATGACAATTGATATCTATATTATTTTAGATTATAAAATACATATAATATGATTACTTACATTATTAGAAAAACATGTATTTATTATATAATTTAAAAAGTTCGATGATGATTTTATATCTAACTACTATTGGAAGGCAATCGTAGACTCAGAAACTAAACGCGTCATCGTAAGTGAATGTCCAATAATTTAGCATGCTGAGTGACAAAAGCGTCGAACTCCAATTTGTTTATAACTCAATATACACTCACACACTCATACAATGTTAAAATAAAATTGAAATTAGCGCCATCTATTAGCCACAAATAACCTAACCGCATGAATTTTTTACATTTTGTGCCGTATCCAAGACGGCGACTTAGGAGTTAAAGACATAGATTTCTTTTTTCTCTCAAATCACTTTGAAATAATTGAAGAATGCTTTTAACGTTTTATATATACGTGCTTTATTTTTTAAAAATCATATTTTGGTCAAAAGTTGAACAATAGCGTTTATTATTTTTGCATTGCTATACATAACGCCATCTATGGAAATTTTTAAGAAGTAAAAATCTAATGTTCCTAATGATACCCCATGATTTTAGTAACATAATAAGCAATTCAAGGGATTTGTTATGGATTATACCACAATGGTTTAGCGGTTAGCGTTTGCGCCTCTCACCCCGAGGTCTTGGTTACGATTCCCCGGAAAATTCACAATACCAGCACGGAGTAATGAAGACCGGATGGTGGAGTGGGTAGTGTACCTGCCTGCGACGCCGGGTTCGATTCCCACTTAAGACAAATCTTTGTGTGCATGAACATGGGGGTTTGTCTTAGTCTGGGTGTTTCTATGTATAATAAGTATGTATTTACAAAAGAAAAGTATATATGTATTAGTATCAGTTATTCTAGTACCCATAGTAGAAGCTCTGCCTAGTTTGGGACTAGATGGCGTTGTGTGTTAGTTGTGAAATATTCATTTATTTATTTTTATTTAGGAGTTGGTGTATTGATAGGCTCACCATCTCTCCCATGGGACCTAAAATAACAGTTGAAAAGAGGGTGTTGTACACCTCTGCCACACCCTTCTGGGTAATACAGGCGTGATGTTATACTATGGATTATTATGCGATAAAGCCATAATAAGCCACAAGCAACTACTAAGATCGGACATCACTAAATTGCCACCAGTTCTTTCGAAGTTACCAACATATTCTGATTAATGATACCAAACAAGAATCAACTGGCGAGAATTTGAGTACTTGACCCTTACTTTACGGAATTATAGTTTTGAAACGTATCGTTGATACAAAGATTAAGGCCCGGCCCTTAAGGAGGAACAATTGGCTGGCTCTTTTCGATACAAAAGAAATATAGTATTAACTATAATATTACCTATAAATTTTTATAGACAGATCATATCTAAAACACTTAAATTCATGTTTGCTGGCGCTAATTATTTCAAAATTATTATTTTAATTTTTACTTTTGTTTGTAACTCAATCAATGATTAAAACAATTTTAGTAAAATGGCCACGAACAAACATGCATTTTAGTATTTTAGATATGATTTGTCTATAAATATAGATAAAAACTTAATATTATTAAAGTTAAACTCATATAACGATAGTATAAAGATACGACGCTCAAGTCTACTAATAAGGGTAATAGAATTCTCCTCAAAATTGATTATTACAAGTGTTAGTTGTTGACAATATGCAAGATTTCAATAAGCAATCCTTATTAATTACTGTCCGTAGAGGAAATGGAAGGAGGGAAGCACCATTGCGGCGCCATTTGCCTGCCGCCAGGTAGTGTAGACTAATATTACTGGCACATGAGACATTGTGTGTTTCTGATAAATGTTAAGGATGAAATTATTGATGTCGATACAATCCTATTAATGTAACAATTAATAGTCGATGCCTCTATGATAGTAGCTGATCGTTGATGGCTGGGCACAATGCATCAATTTGATAACATCTTACTGCAGCGTAAGCCTGCAGCTACGTTTTGAGCACTATTGCGTAATCATTAATTATATCGTATTTTGCCAAAGAGGAAATAGATTCAATCTAACCGACAAAATGTAGATCTTTTGTGAACGATCTCGAGGAAGGAAGAACTACGGCCTCATCATTAACCTGCGGCCTAATAGCATAAATATGTTCCGTTTTGTTAGTATTATTAAAAAAAAACAAAAAAGTGGCAAAACGCCGTAAAGGAGATTTTTTGTTGAACAATTTTTGGTATTATGGCAGTTGTCCATACGCCACTCCTTACTTACGCAGTTTTTTCCTGTGAAAGTACAAATTTTGGTCTAAATTATACAAACAAACAAAACATTAAAATACAGAAAAAATAAAAAAAATTCTTTCCTGAAAGTATTTTGGTAATGACTGCAGCGTTATTCTCTTATTATTTTACTATCAACATACTACACGAAAGTAGATCTTGTTTTTGTTTGCCAAAACAAAATGTAAACGTTTGTTTTTTTATGAAACTTAATAAAACAAAAGAGGTTGATATCGATCACGTGCATTGGATATCTTAACAATTTCTTGTGAGTAATTGGAATACACAAAGAATTATTATTAAGTATATCACAAAAAGCAAACAATTACAAAAATCTTTGTAGTAGTTTGAGAAATGTTGTACCATCATTCATCAGAATCTAATCTTTTCTTAATTACATTTGGGTCGGCTCTTGTCCTTAGTCCGAAGGATTCAGTTAAAATCACAAGCAAAATGACTGTCATCAGACCTCCACAACCTAGTCCAATGCGAAACAATACCCTTTGTTAGATTGGTTGTCAGACTTTCTTCTAAATTCAAATTCAAATCATTTATTTTCATAGGCCCCAGGAGGCGCTTGAACACGTCAAAACATTACAAAAAATGATATAAAATAAATAATAAATAATACTCAGTTATACTAATTACAATAATTTGAATAACCGGGGCTTAGATTAATTTTAATCAAACTGTTTAAATTAAAATTAAAATCAATCCAAGTAAATAGTTAGGTACCCGTAACGAACAGTCGTTACGGGTACCTACCTATTATTAGAAAAATTATAAAGTTCGTTATGACAGCATAACGAACTTTATATTTTTTATAAAGTTTATTATCGCGATATAATTATGTCGTTCACGTTTATATTGCAAGACAAACAATTCAAATTGAATGTAAGTATTTGTTATATCCGCACGAGAAATTCATGCGGGTTGCAAACATAAAAGAAATTACGCCAGAGCAAACAAGACGCAGCGTGCTACTACCAATCAGTATGCGGTGCATACTGTTACATTGTTCGTACAAAAATATAATAATATCTAGCCACTTGCTTTATTACTGAAGCAACGTAAATATATTTGCATCTGTTACCTCAAGTGATTAGATAAAATGTTTTTTACCGCATTCATACCTCACTAAGCATGTCACGGCAGTAAGTGATGTTTCTAGAGTTCATCGCATACTCTTGTATTTTTGAAAAGTATCCACGGAGTCATAATATCATATAATTTTCTTATGACTAAAATTACGTAACGAAATGAAATTTCCATTATCAAATTACCAATTTGCAACGCTCCATGAATCCAATAAAAAACGGCTCTCATCCTCCACCGGATCATCTAACAATTTAATAAATCACAAGATATTTAATTAATAACGACATTTTATCAGTTGGGACAACCCTCGCTCGGAAGATGCACCGGTCATAATAACACGCAGTTAAAGCTGTATTGTGGAACTTTTGGCATACAGGCCACGGCTCATCGACTTTTATTAGAGGGGGCAATCAGGGATGGTAATAAATTTGGATGATGACGGATTAAATGGCCTGTGCGAACATTTTAAAATCAGTTTGAGAGAGGACGGCTCTCGCATTAATTTTAAGAATCAGCGTATTTGTCGTTGGCGATTTATAGCGTTCTTATACAGGAAATTAATTTAGATGTGCTCAATATTTTAGTCACGTTGTCTGCTTCTGTGATCACCACCAATGCTTTAAATTCACAGATCTGATATCTTCTGCCGTTCAAAATCCTGAAGCAACTTATTGAACGGCATAACTAAGCAACACATTCTAAATACACCGGATAAATTGCCTAGGCAGTCAATTAAAGAAGTGAAACTACTAATTTTAATGAATTATAATCAGATCAAGAGGTATTTTATTATACGAGTTCATTTAACATCAAAAGCTTCCAAGTTGATTTTCCCCAAAAAATACACAATAAACAATAAGAGTACACCGTATTTTTACAATCAAAATAATTCGCTTAGCTCTCAAGTCAAAATAAACGGCTGTAATTTAGAACGCGGCTGTTTCTTTCAGAAACATACTCCGGTTAAAACGAAAGGAAAAAATTAAAGGAAAAGAACAAAGCGTACGGCGGCCATTGAAAAGCATATTTCAAAAAAGAGTAACATTTTCTCTTAGAGAAATGAGTGTATAAACAAGTATTTACGGAGAGCGTAGTTCTTGATGCAGCCATATAAGGGGGAGGGAGGGGTAATGTGATAACTCGACGGATGCCCCGTAGACAATAGATGAGAGTGAACGCCGACCGTGGCATGTCACGTTCAAGCGGGAGGCGCCCTACGTGTAGACACTTTAGTAGCGATTGAAGTGCGCTTCAATTCTTAGCTCACCTATTACACTCTTTTACTCGGAAAAAACATTTATCCTGTCGCTTCCTTGTCTGTTACGACTGAGACATTTATGAGTTAGAGGGGATGTCAGGCTATTCGTACAAAAAGATATGTTCGTAAAAGATACTTTGTCGCTTTTATACGTATTTATTTTTTTACTTTTTTGTGTAATGTTACATTAGTGCTGCCATGTTTGTTCTAAGATAACATTTAGAAACTTAGGTTTTTAATTTAGCAAATCGGTAGATAGTTGATTTGGTATTGACAACAAAAACAATAATAATATAACTATGAAATTACGGCAGATACTTTTCATTCTCCACATATTAATCTATACTAATAATATAAAGAGGAACGGTTTGTTTGTTTGTTTGTTTCCAAAAATCTTCAAATCTACTACACCGATCATATTGGAATTTCGTGTGTAGATAATTCAAGACCCAAAGAATGATATACGCTACTCTTTATCGACATATTACGCAGGCGGAGCCGCAAACGGAAACGAGTATCATACAAAAAAAAATAACATGAATCGTTTAAGTACAATTAATTAAGTCAATTAGTAGCAATCGTAGCCGGAATGACAAACTCATAGAGAGTAGGTAATTGTTACATTTCTATCGCCTCTAATTAGACGGCCGCTCCACGCGTGACTGTGGTATCCACTAACTTAATTTACTTGCTATTCGAAACCGTCTTGGCAAAGCCATGTTTGTATCTCACATAATAACATGACAGAAAAGACTTATTTATGATTGTAATATAATTTGCTGCTTCAAGAACTGCCTGGGTTCGATCCCGGGTCGAACAAAAGTGTTATACGGGATTTTTTCGTCGCGTATTTCTCAATAGTTTAGTTAAGTTCTAGTTTTATTTCACTAAATATCCGCCCTTCAAAATATAGACAACGTGTACGTCTGTAATGGATATACATGTAAGAATTTGATTTCATAATGCATGTTACAGTAAGATTTCCATATGTATATTGTTGATGTACCAATAAATGAATAAATAAATAGCAGCAAGGACTTGGTATTGTGCCCTATGTATCACATGCGATCTAAACGCGATGATTGAAGTGTGGGTGTATTATATATACCTTTGCCACAGTTGCCAAGCCGTGAGTGTCGTGACGTGCTGTTGTGTTATATTTATAGTCGTAACTAAGTAACTGGCATACATCATTATGCATTATATCATATCTAGAACTTCAGATGTATTTTAACTTTGAATGTACTCATAAAATTTATTTGACAACGTCTATGTTCTGATATATTTGTGCAAGATGCGTGAGTTATATAATTAGAAGACTTTGGTTGTTTTAATATCATTGTTCAGGTGTCCTTTTATTTATGAATGTTTCGTCTGTGACTTAATATATGGAGCCGACTTACCTATTATACAATGAGTTTATTCTGTTTACAATTTTTAAACAAGAATAGCAATCTAGTTCAGTAATATTTTACTTAACTCTGACAGAGCCGAGAGAATAATATTTTTGACTGACGACGCTTGAACTAAACGGTAAGATTTTTAGAAAAGTCAAGCATGTATGACAAGATAATGCTCATAGCCCATAACCACGTACGACAAGATATAATATATGAATGCTGAAGAAGCAAAAGGGGTGAGTAAGCCTTCCTAGTTGGTTTCCTTTGTTTGTGGCAATCAGAGGGAGGACGTATTTTATGCTTTTGTTTGTCTGTTTTGAGATAAAGCTGCTGCTTATGCTATTATGTGCTTGCTGAAGCTTAATGCCGAGTAATTTACGTTGCCTAGGATACTATCAAATACAATAAATAACATCCAGATATAGCCAGAGTATTTCTTTGATTTTAATATAACAGTCCAAAAAGTAAGAACAGTCCAAAAAATGTTCGGACTTAAAGCGGTGTTTGACTATACGATTCCGTCCTATCACTCTCCCATCTGAGAAATCCAAGCTACAACCCAAATCTAGGAATCTTTTGACTGTATGATCCACGTCTTTCTGGACGTCTCGTGTCATCTTTTTAATTGTACCTACATATTAGTAGAGTGTTGCTCAGATGGGAGAGCGATTGTACGGAATCCTAAGATCACGGGTTCATACCCAGCTTCAAGTCCAAACCTTTTTTTCGACTGTTTCTTAGTAATAGCCAAAGAAATTAAAGAGCTCAGCGCGTTTAAACAAATAGTTCAGTTCTTATGATATAAAATTGGATACTCCGGAGATAATTTTATTCCAACTAACAAGTTGACTACACACCTTTTTATTTCGCTGACATTCACACACAGTTATGTACTGTGTGTGAATGTCAGCGACACTAGTAACATTACAAATTTAGCAAAAGAAAACGACAAACAATGCTTGCTCCGTTGCTCGCAGCTATCATATCAAGCCATTTCACTCTACCGAGAATTTTAAATCCGAGAGACAAAGACGAGAAAATCCAGAAGCGCTTAAGCCCCAAGAACGTGCTCACTGCGACTTTAGGAAAATATCGTCACTGCGAAGGGTATTTTTAAGACAGTTGAATATTAAATGTGCCGCGTACCTGTGGCTTCATAGCCAAACAAGAACAATGATACTGCTCAGAAATTCAGTACAACTGTAAGCAATTCGGCGTGTATTCCTCCTCTGAATATAAAGGAGCCTATCTCTCAAGCAGCTGCATTGGACACGTGACAGGAACATGTTATGTCTCCTTAGGTAACCGAACATTATTGAATTCGTTCGTTTGCCGTTCCCTCGTCGAAAACCATTTAGATAAATTTTACTGTGTACGGAACTGTGATGCCAATCTTTAAATGTTGTTGGCAATGATTTCAGTTCGTTTTCTTCCAATAAATAATTGAACATTTTCGTTTAATTCATCGAGTAGTTGATGGCAAGCTTGCTGTCGGAATGTTATCTAAGTCCCGCTAACAGCTCATTTGAATAAGGTGTTAGGGCCATGACTTGACTTAATTACAGTAAGCAAGACAATGAATGAATAAGGACGCTTAGATTGACTCTTTACAGAACCAAAAAAAGGTCTAAAAAACTCGCATAAATCGATTCTTACTAATCATTACAGCACTAGCTAATTAGCTACTACTTACTTTCAATTATCTATGATTTTATATATATACGATTTGTGGTACAGCAACGTAATCGTCAAACATGTGATTTTCCAAGACTTCTTTCTAATTACATTAGGGTTGATTTGTAGTGTAATGGACTAAGCTCAATATCAGTATTTTACGTGAAGTGACTGCAATCAGACCTCAAATAAAAAACAAACCATCAAACATGTAATTAATGCACCTTATTATAAATATCCCAGCAATACTTAATTCAACATTTCGTTATTTACTGTACAAGATAAATTTAAAGGAGAATGTAAGTACAGTTCTTTTTACATCTTCTACATACTTTATTCCAAGTTTAAGCCGTCATTTCAATGCATTCAATTATCGGAATACTTCTTGAGTACTCTTAGGCGGACTGAACTGAAAGGCATCTAATTTAAACTAGCTCACAAGTCTTTCCTTGCTCTCGTACCAACCCAATATAAATTGAAAGTAGATTTTATCTGATCGTCAAACAAACACACGCTTATGCAATTTTAACCATTTCTCAAGTATTTTTATTATTAAGACAATTATTCCACTATTATTTTAGTCATTAAATATAATTTATTAACTAGCTTAACCCACAACATTAAATCCCTTTTGAAACCAGTTTGTACACAAATGTGTATATAAGTATTAAATAGATAGCTTGAAAATACATGTCAATACCTTGTGTAACAGAAAAAAATAACGGCGAGTTTAATTTTTCCTTTTGACTACAAGCTTGTCCTACTATCCTGATGTGTAATTGCAATTGCAGTTTATACACTTGTACCTATAGCAGCCTTGTATGCAAATTAAACGTGTTTCACGGAATAGCTGGGTTCCGTAATTACTAATTACTAACTCTGACATCAAACCGCTTCATAATAGTGGTAGGTTTCTGTTTACCTATAAATTACAGGTATGCCTCGTTTGTGTATTGGTCACTCTGGTTAGCGTATGCAACTTCTCACCACGAGGTTTCAATTCTTGGATACTGAAGAAGTGTTTTGCCGGCAGAAAACAGCAGCACGGAGTATGGTATTGTGCCCGATTCATCCCTTATCACTTGGAAACTATAGAGTTATATACCTGTAAGGCTAGCATAATGAACGTGGCAAAGATTTTGGCGCGTTTTAGTCATGTTTCTCTGAGAGAAAAGCAGATGGTAGTTGGCCACGTCGACGGAAGAAGATCACGCGGTCGCTCACCTACCCGCTGGTCAGACCTAGTCGAAATCGCTCACTGGCCTATCAATAACCAAGGCTATAAAGACCGCTGAAGACGAAAAGAGAAATACGTGGAACAGCATAGTACATCGAGTGACCAACACTTCTAGCTAGACATGACCTACAATGAAGATAACGACTGAGAAGAAGTCATGTTTCTCCATATAAATTTATGTCAAAAACGCAAAAAAAAAATATCTCGTGCTCATTTTACTAGCGTCTCTACTATACCCTTCTGAAAAGTATAGGCATGTTTTTTTACTACAGATAAGCCTGTACTTTTTTCCCACAACCTCGATCATTTCTTAAAAAAGCCATAGCAAGGCGTAACGGGACCCCATAGATATCTCTCTTACATAACACCGTAGATTGGTTTCCATTTCAGAGGATTACAATGTCTCCTCTGCCTGTAATTGCGGGATTGCAAATAGATTACATTTAATGTGCGAACACCAATCTGGGAATGTAGCACGACGTCTTATTGCCACTCGAAATGTATCTTGTTGAGACAATTCACCATACTAAAACAATCAAATTTATCGTCCGCATTAGATAAGCTAAAAAAATAAATGTTTATTTCGGCATCCAGCTTTTAGATCAACTCATAAATTCCACTAAAACAAAGTTTAGGGATTAAAATAAATAAATAAATATCACACAATGCCATATAGTCCCAAACTAAGCAGAGCTTGTACTAAGGGTACTGGGTACTGATACTAATACATTATAGACTTTTCTTTTGTAAATACATACATAGAAACACTCAGACCAAGACAAACCCCCATGTTCATGCACACAAAGATTAATCTCGAGCGGGAATCGAACCCGCGACTATAATTCATAGAAAGATATTTATTATTCTGGTAGCAGGTTTATCCAAAGCATGGATTCTAAGCTGCAATGTCATTAAAGTGGAGAGGATCGCATTGGCCAATCACAGAGCTCAAAAACAAGCCAAATCAGTGTTAGCGGAGCTGAATTGAATAGTTGTTCATCTTAAACAAATGAATGCGCGGCCCCGCTCCGCTCTATAGCTCCGCTTCAATGGAAACTCACCCCACACAAAGCTTTACATTAATTAGATCTCAATTTCGAATTTACAAACACCTAAACAGGTACATAATTACAATACTCCTCTGAATTGCAGGACTGTCATTAGATTACGTTAAATGTGCGAACAATCTATTGAATTCGAATAATCAATTTCGTCACGTAATTCCAGCATTAAATCAACATGGAAATTTTCCAATAACCATACTGGGCATAATCTGGGATAATGCCGGCATATCAAAACCACTACTCTCGTTAGGCAGCCGAACAAATATTAAATTGAATTCCCATTGTGATGAATGTAACATTGATTTTGTGACAAGTGTGTGTAATATGTGACTATTGATAACATATTATCACGACTATATTATTAAGAATACGGGTTACTATCGTTACTTTAGCCGGGATATGCCGACTAGTTTTGAATCTAATACGTAGATTCGGAGGCGACGACACGGAATAAGAGCCCAGTTGATGAATCTACGTACTAGATTCGAAACTAGTCGGCATATCCCGGCTTAAGTAACGTGAGTAACCCGTATTCTCAATAATAATGTTCTCACTTCACGTCGGTTTTAATAATATTATATTATCACGACTATATTATATCCATAAGGGTGTTGCAGAGGTGTGTTACTCAAACAATAAAATTTGACCTGTTATCTTTAGGTCTCATGTGACAGGGAGTGAGCCTATCGCCATCCACCGGATACAATTCTAACTCCGTCGCACTGCTATTGAGATTTTTGCACGCCCCGAGAATCGAACCTAAGACCCCATGTCATGTCATGAGCAGCCAAACAGAAAAAAAAATTAGAACAAATTGCAGCAAATATTCATACTTCCTCTATGGTTGAACTTATGGTGGCAAACGAACAAAACCATTTTAAATTACATTTATTACTATTGAAAACGTTTTTACATGACGGAACAACGGATTGAATGACATCTGACATGCACTTATTTTCTTCTAACTAATGTTCTCTTCATTCTACACATCCGTATTCTCATGATTAAAAAATCCGTACAGTTCCGCCTTATTAAATCTTTTTTGGTATCAAGATCATTATATTTCTAAGGTACCTATTTTATCTCTTCCGTATTTGCCAAAATTACATAACATAATTATAACTAGGAAGGTCGAAGCAAAGATTTATAACATTCACCTTTCATCTGGATCCTAAATCTAAGTAATACATGTCATTACGCCTATATTACCCAGAAGAGAGGGGCAGAGGTGTTCAACACCCACACTTCACCTGTTATATTTAGATCTCAATAATCTCTATTAAAGAACGTTACAAGTATTTGACTTATTACATCTCCTACACACCCGTACAACAGCTTATAAATAGACGGGCGATATATTAAAACTCACATAAATCTACGTAAGAGGTATCACTTGAGTGAAATTGACCCGCATCACTGTCACGTACCGTCCTCCCCGACCATTATTTGCATCACCGTAAAGATACCCAAATTCATCCCACATTATATTAAACTGTGCCTAAATACCAAAATACTAGCTGATATCTACGGTTTTACTCGTGTTAATCGCCACTGCTCCGCTCCCGTAGGTTGAAGTGTTATACAGTGGCGTAACTATAGGGTGGCAGGAGTGGCAAAATGCCACGGGCCCCCAGCCTGAGGAGGCCTCCGGTTCCAAGATGCCACAACCTCGGCAGTAACTTAACATATTTACTCAAAAAACAAAGATTAATAAAACTTGTTGACCGGGAAATTGCAAAAGTATTGGAATAGATAAGGGCAAGATAACGTAGCAGGGTAACATAGTAAATCGCGAAAGACAAATTTTTCTTCCTAAAAATCTGGCATTCTTGCCCGGTTTACATTATTCCAGTCCAGTGATCTAGCGAGATTCCAGTCCAGTGCTGGACTGGATCTGTTACGGTTACATTATTCCAGTTATTTAGAAGCCGTTGAAGTGTGAACACTACAGTGACAATGATTTCAAGAAGAGATCAGTTTCAAAAATGTTTTAAACGTGCTCAATCACTCTTGCTACAAGAAGTCCGCAAAAACAACCAACACGTGTGTACTTCGTCAGCACTGGAATGGTACTGGATTGGCCGTCTACATTATTCCAGTTGCACTGGATTGATCGCACTGGACTGAAAAGTAGACCGCGAATCCAGTTACTGGACTGGAATGCTTACTGGATTCAGTTCATTCCAGTGCCGGTTTACATTTTTCCAGTAAGCAATCCAGTACTGGACTGGATCGCTGGACTGGAATAATGTAAACCGGGCATAAGGTTAAAAAATTTTGCATTCCAGTACTAAAATCACTAGTAAGTGGCTTCAACGTAACGATTTTTTCTAGGGTAGATATACAATATTTTTGCCACGGGCCCCCGATGGTATAGTTACACCACTGGTGTTATGTTAAATATCCTAAAGCCTACCCCAAAAGGGAAGCTATCACAAGCAATAAGAATTATCCTTATATAAATAGCAATTCTAGAGATAAGCGCGTAAACAAACAAACAAGCAATAAACTTGTACACATAAGTTACGTCTAGAACATTTTTATTAGCAGATAAGTCGACATACTGCTGTTTAAATTTTATTTAATAACGTGATTACTTTTATCACGAAATACATTTCTTCTGTCATACAATTTACATATCATAACATAAACCTCTCATTTCATCTGTTATGTTTAGGTCCCATGGGAAATGGGGTATCGCCATCCACCGGGCACAATTCCAACTCCGTCGACGGAAAGTTCACAGCTAACACTTTACCCGTTACATACGCTAATCACTTGACCATAAAGGCAGCATGTACAAGTACATACTATAATTATAATATATGTGTATGTATTAATAGAATTTATTATATTACTGAAATATAAAAATATTTTTTGTACTTTAACATATTTACAGTCGTCAACTGGTAATTAATCAAAATACGATATTATTTCAGGCTATTGTGTATTCCAAAAATAGCTTTATGGATTGACCTTTCAATAAAAGTTTATTTAGATTAAGGATATTTTTTTTGGTTAATGGTGTCACGTGACAATAATGACAGCCAAGATAAATCATAGTTGTAAATGTTTTTAATATCTATGAGCAGAGGTATTTCTATTCCAAATGTGAAAGAGCTATATAGTTACACTGATTGTTTTATTTTGTTCAAATACAAATTATTATACATATATATATATAAATTAATAACATACACACAATGCCATCTAGTCCCAAACTAAGCAGAGCTTGTACTATGGGCACTAGAATGTCTGATACTTATACAGATGTACTTTTCTTTTGTAAATAAATACTTATAAATTATAATACATAAAACACCCAGACCAAGACAAACCTCCATGTTCATGCACGCAAAGATTCGTCTTAAGCGGGAATCAAACCTTCGATCTCGGCGTTGCAGGCAAGTGCACCACACCAAAATCATATTGTGGCACTTGTTTTATGCAATCTAAAAGAACTTTGCCTACTTGCCTAATTACTTCTCTTTTATTAGTTTTAAACATTTTGATTTATTGATACCTACTTTAAAATCAATATTTATTCTGTCGATACTATAAAGCAATCTCACTGGGATTTCTAGTTCAAAGTTGAAACTTGTAGAAACAGCGTATTATTATCGCAATGTAACTTAATGTTTAATTTTGTAGTTCGTAAACACCACAAAGCCGCGGTTTAAGCATTCTGGGAGTAAAGCTTTACTTCATGCAGGCCAAATATGTTGGAAACTCCTTATCCCAACAAAACCGTGCAATTCCCTAGCGAGAACAAAATGTGAATTAATCATAGAAAACTTTGGCTATAACTCCTCTTTTTGTAGTCGGTAGTAAAACTGGTGAAGTTGTGACAATGTTTGAGCCGATGTACGGCCGTTTCTATATTTAATCAGCTCGGCAATAGTAATGTTATACCCCTTTTTAACACGCTTATATTAGCTTCACCTGTCTGTATGTATGTATGTATGTAACCGACTCCTAAAATTTTGCACACCTGTCAAAGATCGATGACAATGCAATAATTCGATAAAAAAATTAAAAAAAACGCTGTTATAAATAAACCAAACTAATAACTCGTTGTAACTTTAAAAAAATAACTAAAAACTTAGTCTAAAGATGTTGAATTCTTCTTCATCTTAGTGTCGATGGCTGAGTCAAATTTTATTTTGACTTGCCATCGTGGTGAAAGGATTAGCCAATTCGATTTGGACAACTCGCGAATTGCCCAGGGTGCGTCGGACACAGGGAATC
This sequence comes from Hypena proboscidalis, assembly GCA_905147285.1. Taxonomy (NCBI): domain Eukaryota; kingdom Metazoa; phylum Arthropoda; class Insecta; order Lepidoptera; family Erebidae; genus Hypena; species Hypena proboscidalis. Next base: position 15,920,156 of record LR990131.1, read on the forward strand.
GTTGTGTACGTCACTCGCAAGGCTCCTTTCATGCACCCATGCATGCATGCAAGATGTTGAATAAAATAGATTAAATAAACTTTGTAATACAACATATCAAAGAATACTTGTAAAAGCTGCAACCATTTTTTGAAAATAATGAGTACTTTTTTAGTATAAAAAACAAGTAGTCGGTACAGCATATAGATTTTATTTTATACTCACAGCCTAAGTTCATAATTAACTGAAAAAAATATGCTTATTCTGATTCAGCTTACCCTTGGCTCTATCCATAAATACTAACTTATAAACATACCACATTCACCTTGAAGAAGAAACATAGCAATCGATAAACGGACAATTTCACTAAAAAACTGTAATTAAGGTTATTATCTGCGAAGTGAATGATAACAGCTGCCTACAAACTATTTGAGAACGTGAAGGCAGGAAGATCCACTGAAACTTTAATTAGCAACTCAATATTGGGCTCCAAAGACGCTTACACATTTGGCTGATTTCTGACGATCGAAATAAGCATTTAAAATAATGTCAATATGCTAAAATATGTGGATTAGCCTTACCTTTATTATGTATTTATTAATGGCCTGATATATTATACGGGTTTGATGTGATAAGGTGATCAAATTTCATTCCCAATGGTAAAATATAAAAAATACGAAAAATAAATGTAGTACTGATCCAATCACAAACAGGAAGGCATAAGGGAGAATAGAACGCTACAACACAGGTATTTCATATTTAAATTCATTCAAACTGTCACTAGTATGAGTTAACAAAATACACTGTTAGGACGTATTTGCTTACTAACTACTGCTCTAAGCTCCGTCCGAATGGTTTGTCAATAAATAGAAGCCTATATGTTAATGCAGGCTATAAGCTACATAATATATGTGCAAAATTTTATCAAAATCGATCGGGATTTTTTTAGTAAAAGAGAAACATACATCTATTCGATACGTCTCTACTTGAATACTCACAAACTTTTTCACATTGATAATAATATTAGTAAAGATTAATCCACAGTAAAAAAAAACTAATATTCATTTCATCGACAAAAATTGCATCCAAAAAAACTTAAGTCAATTTTATTAAAGGTTACTCGGTGACAGAATATATATTTTGGAGTGTTGATGTTTCTATTTGAACTTAAAAAAAGCTAGTTAAAATTTGAGCAAATGTGAAAGGATCTTAAAATGGAAAAGTTTGTGAAGCGAACGTCGAATATTAAAAGCCGCACGAAAGCATTGCGGTTTCATTTAGCAAATTATTTGCTTTAACAGTACCGTCTCTGCTTTTTATTTTACAGCTCAGTGATATCAGCTATTTTTTTATTTGTATACAGGTAATATTTAAATAGTCTGAAAGTAATTTAAAGTAAAAGAAGGTAATTAAAGTTTTTATAAGATAAATTGCTTCATTTAAGTAGTTTAAAGGTGACTTTTGAGTGTCTAAAGTAATGTTGTATTGATAATGATGTTAATTCTATTGCAAGAAAGAGTCTATAATAGATTATTGTGTGACTTTTAAACGTTTTAAAAAAATAACCAACTAACAGAATAAAAACAAATATAAGCTATATAAAAATCACCTTTTTCTTTATAATACTTTATGAAAGAATCATAAACGGAGTGACAAACACATTTTTTCACACATTACGCGACATCTCGTAAGAACATTTGAGGACATAAGCTGGAAAAAAGGAACAATGTTCTGTGAGGGCTTATGAAGATATTTATTCAAGATCTGTAGCATTATATTAAACGAGAGTGGAATGATGTGAAGGAAGCCTTTAAATGTGAGGAGAATAAAGTGCTTATTTATAATTATTATAATTATAAAGTGCTCACTTATTATTGTATATACTCTACATTTCAAAGTTAGATTTGTGTCTCTCTGATTTTAAAACAGAGTATAGTCTAAATCTTTGCAGTTAAAAGTTTTTATTTGACATTGGGTTATTTTTCATTTTATTTTTATTTTTTACTAGTCTACGGGTGTGTCCCATTGCTGGGCAAAGGCCTCTCCCCATGACCTCCAAATCCTTCTGTTATTTGCTATCTTCGAAATCGTTTTGAAATACGTCCAAGTCATCCCGCCATCTCCGTAATTGTAATTTAAAATTTCCATAAATAATAAGATATTAAAGTTGCAGTATATCAAAATAATATGTTACAAAATAAAGACACAGGTAAATGTAACCGATTTTTATTACCATTTCAATAGTTACTCCGATTTTCTTATTTTTTATTTTAACTTAAAAAAAACTAACGTAAGCTAAGTTTCTACATAAGGCAAAGAGTATAAGTCTTTGTCATGTAAATATTCAGTATGTTTTATTGTAGAATACGACCTTCAATAAAATACGTTAAAATTCGTTTGGATATTACGTACACTTCTCAGGTGTCAAGACGGGAACAGAATACGTAAATGTATCCGAGATACTGGTACACGTACGAAGTACAAATAGGAACAGATGGCTCACTCACGACTTAAATAATTATGTATTATAATTATGAAATATTCAATAACGCATTTTTACCATTTGCTACCTTTATTGTACATAGATTGCATCATCATGACTGCTTCTTTAACGTCAATGCATAGATAAATTTAAAAAAATATTTGGCACGAAACGAGTGCTAATATTAAATTCTGAAACACAAATCAAATTGATGATTCTGAGACACAAACCAAATGCGCTTTAAACAATTTTTAAATACGGATTATAGTGCTGGTTTTCGAAATTATCTATCGATAGTGTCGATTTTTTTTTTAAACAACTCCCGCACTAAGAATAACTCCTGTGTCGCGGGGGTGTTCACAAACATACATTTCACACACAGAGAGCACACCCAGAGTCAGAACAAATCTTTGCGAATCACACAAAGATTTGTCCCATGTGGGGATCGAACCCACCACACCAGCGCAGTTGAAAGCGGCGAGGCGACCGCTTTAACCACCACGCCAACCGTGCACTCATTTTTTCATCTCATTTAATTTTAAATAATCCGTTAAAGTGAGCCTTCTATATCTCTAGCATTTCACGTACCCAAAGAACGGCGCGTCAGCCACGCGCCCGCATAATATCGCTACACGCTTATATTGAATTCCTCCCAATTGATACTCGTCACCTCCAGCACGCAGGAAGTGGTGACAGGATGTCCCCAGATATTGTCACGTTCGTGCCTCTATTACTATTCCGTGAAACATATGCATAGAAAATCCTTTTTATATACACATAATAGTAGCTATTATGAATTTATTTTATTGTTTAAATCTCAATATTAACATCAAACTCGGTCAAATTATAACACACACAAACACACACATACAATCAATAAATTAATTAATAAAATGAAATAAAATAATTAAACACATTATGCGTCATAAAATTCCTCCGCATCACTGTCCACAGCGGATACCGTGGCCAGAAGGCTGGCAGCATTGCCACGTTGAATGGCACACATATATAGAAATATATAAATCAGCGTACTTATTTTCTGTGTACCAACTATGTAAACCTGTTTTATGCTAGTAAATTATTTGAATCTTTGAATCTTCAAGAGCTGTTTTTGCTTTTATCGTCATGAAAACTTTGATAAATATTTCTCTGAATAAGTCCAGATTATTAACTCTCTGTTCGTAAAATTGTATCTTAGTATCAAGTTACACGTAGGACTGCGAAAGAAGGTCTCGGGTTCAAACTCATCACGGCACACACCTCTGTCAATAAATCGTTAAGATGCGAATCTCTGCGAAGATATGTGTATTGATTATAATAAATTATGGTTCGCTTACGGTGAAGGAAAACATCGTGCGCAAACCTGCATGCCTGAGAGTGGTGTGTGAAGTTTACCAATCCGCACTCCGCGTGGTGGACTATTGGCACAGTATAAATATGTACAAACAGTACGGAAACTGCCTACAAACGTGCGAAACGGCACGCACACATAAACATGCACACCGACGAGACCCCTAAGCGGCACTCGCTACTGAGAGCACCGCGACAACCGCTTAGGGGTCTCATCGGTGTGCATGTTTATGTGTGCGTGCCGTTTCGCACGTTTGTAGGCAGTTTCCGTACTGTTTGTACATATTTATACTGTGACTATGGCCTAACTCTTCTCATAATGAGAAGAGGCCCGAACTCAAAATGGGACATGTATACACATACAGGGCTGTTATTATTATTATCAAGTTCAAGCAATTGTTACTCGTCACCTCTCCAGCACGCAGGAAATAGTGACAGGATGTCCCCAGATATTGTCACGTTGGTGTCTCTATTACCATTCCGTAAAACATATGCTTAGAAAAACGCTATATGGATAGAAGTAAGCTTCTAATTGAGTCTAGATTTAAAACCTTTATCATTTATCAAATTTTAACAATTGATACTCGGCACCTCAGATATATTATTGTCACGTTCTTTTACTATCCCAAAACATAATATGCATAGAAAATGTTAGCAAAAAGGCTGGCTTTTCTATCGTTATGTAAAAGTTATGCAACTTAATTATAAATTATAGAGCTTTTGTTCTGGTTTAGAAGAAGCATCACCATCTCACATTTTTTAACCTCCGGCCAAAAGCCTTCACTCTTTAATCTTGTGTAGCGTACCATTACAAAAAAATATAAAAGAAAAAAGTGCGTTCAAAAAAAGCTTGTTTCCTTTTCAATATCATTAATTCCATGTAAAGGTCATTTTATTTTCTGTGTTGAAACACTTATTCATTACAAACTACATAAATACAAGCTGATATTTTTCGAAACATTAAATATTGTTCCTCTCAATTACCGTTAGTACAATGTTTTATTTGCCTAACCCATCGGACCGTACTACCCTGTTAATTGTCAAAAGTGTTCAGAAAACATTTTTCCGCGACTCTGACTTGCAATTTGTTCGAGTTAATGGGCCTAATGAAACTCCAATACAAAGCCAATCTCGTCCATTTAACCGGCATAAAAAAATCACAAATGTCAAAAAGAATTTTCATTCACGATAAAAATGGCGCGATCGAATCGAGTTCGCTGCAACAACGTTTTTATTATAATATCACGTCCATTTCACCAAGAGGGGTGTGGCAGAGGTGTTTTGTCGCAGCCAGATTTCACTTTATTAAGTTTATGAGGAAACTATCGCTTAACTGTTTTCCATACTTAAGTAATATGGGTTGAACTTCAATATAATTAAGTTTTTATCTATTTTTATAGCCAAATCAGGTTTGTAGGCGACCATTATTTCATTTTTTTATATATTTTTCAGTTTGTACATAACTCAAATAATTAATAATTATAATAATTTGACAAAATGGCCAACATGCACTTTAAATAGTGCTTTAGATATGAGAAAAACATAATATTAAAGTTAAACTCATATTAAGTTATTATGAAAACACGGCACTCGGGAGTCTACCCATGTTACCAGGGAACGAGCCTGAGAAACGATCGTAAAAAACCAAATAATATTTTTTCCAGACCTGGAGATCAAACCCTACACCTCACTGTGATCTATCATAAATGATACCGCTAGACCAAGACGCATTTCGTTTTCATCGGTTGTTATCAAATATCTCTTGCTTCGAAGGAACCGTTTCACATAGAAACGGCTGTAATCGCCTACACTTCACCCCAGTTCCAATTAAGTCGACCGCACCTTAAACAAAAGCTCTTAAAGAAACCGTTTTTCGTCTAACATTTAATTAAAAGATTGTGAAATTAATTCTTTAGAAATTTGGAGAGTGTATTTTCCTCTTGAATAATGTGTTTTGAATTTGTTAAAATTAAAATAAGAAACTGGACTTAATTAAAATGCCAAACAAATTGTATATTTTTAATATATTTGTTTCATTCCGACTGAATTTCTTTATACATCCAGAATGAAAGATTAAAACATTTTACAGGTGAAAAATTTAATAAACAATAGGTACAATAAAAAATAAAAAATAAGTTAATTGTTACAGTCCACAGCAGATTTTAATTAAGAAAAGCATAACCGCTTCACCTGTTTGGTAGACAACAAGAGTTATAAAAATACTTTAGATTTGCGCTCGGTCGCCCGCGCTCGTCAGCATTGTTACAAAATACGGTATGGAGCCTCTCACGACACACACAACAATTTTCATCATACATTTTTGTATCAATTATGACAAACAGATACCATAAATTTGAACCAAATGTGTCAGATGATTTATTACAAAGAATGCTTACCAATAAATTCATTCTTATGGGTCACGTATGTAATATATGATAACTGTTATTACCACGTTCCAAAGAAGGTAACCTAATCCATAACCTTCACAAAGGAAGCTCAAATGAAATTAAAGTGTCCGTTGATTGACGAAGGGACTCGTTGTCCACGATAATTATCTGAAAGGAAGTGGGTAAGATGAGCGCCATGACGATGACGACGTATCGTATCGCTACTCCAGGAATTCAGATACTGATATGCAATAATATTGAGCCCTGAATGCAATAATATACTAGCTACTTCACAAACATAATCTATATAGATCATATAAAAAAACATGGAACTATAATATGCAGACAGTTATAGGCCTTCTGTGATTTCATATTTATAGTACATAATTATGAAATTACAAAAGTCCATAGGTCATGAGTATAGAAAGAAAAATAATCACCTTCCACACATGAATGCTAGTACCGCCCATAATGTAAATTGTAAGACCATTCAGAGCTCTAGAAAACACATATCTGATTAAAATGGTTTCTATTAATTTCCCTTAGATTAATCTATCATCCGAGCCTTTTTCCAAATACATTGGTCCATCTTATAGTGGCGACTGACATAAAACCTCTAAAGCCCAGTACGAGGTAATACGATAATCTTTGTAAGACTAGTTGTCAGCCTTTCTAGCCTTTGACTGCCCGTAACGACTGCCATAGATGTTCAAATGGCAACCGGGACCGACGACTTAACCTCTCAGAGGCACGAAGGAAAACTCGTTATGTTAAAGATGGTCACCCATCGACAGCTGACCGCGGTTAGGATTGCTTAACCCACAAGATCGATTGACCCGCGCGGCGTCGACTTAGCCACGAGCTCCTCTAGATACCTAGACGTACCTATCTAGCTACCTTTCAGTAAACAAGGCATTGAAAACAGGACACACCCAGTTGTATTTGTAAAGTACACATGGCTACCAATCTACCTTTACATTTTTAGTATAAGCTGGTCTCTTATTGCACTGGCAGCCTACAACGCGAGACCATCTTATCCTAGAAGTTAGAAATGTATTGGTTGATAAATAAATAAATAAATTTTGGCCTTTTTACATTAGATAGAACGCCAGAAGCAATTACACTATCCAATGGTCCCAATGACAAGGCCAATACACACATTCACTCACACAAGCACACTCAGTCTCAGAACAAATCTTTTGTAAATCACACAAAGATTTGTCCCATGAGAGGATCGAACCCACAACACCTGTGCAGTGGAGAGCGGCCAGGCGACCGCTTAAACCACTACACCATACGTGATGCGTAGCCTGTACTTCCAATTGAAGCTTTCGTAACTTGAGTATGTAAACGAAATAAATAATGGTTGCTCTGATTTCATACTTGTTCCCCATGAGCACCTAATTGCTGTAACCATTAATAAATCCAAGTCGTCCTTTGACAAAGTTGAACAACAATTGGACCGGCATAAGACAAACGGATGCAGCCATTTGAGACGTCGCTCAATTATGTAACTAAGGCCTTTATTAATGTTCGTGAGGAGCTTAGTTTTTGTAGATTAAATGACAGCTAATTGGTATTCTCTGTACAATTCCGGTGTAAGATTTTTTTGAAAGCCACATAACCTTCAGAGCTCTAGAAATCACAGATCTGATTCAAATGGTTTCTATTAATTTCTTTTAGATCTAACAATTCGATAAACAGAAGAGTATTTTTCTGTTTTTTTTTTACGAAAATGGCTAATTGATTAAAATGATTGATTTAAGGAATATTAAATTGGTAAAATACTCAAATGTTGCCAATGAGTTCATATTTAGCAAAAATGTTGCCAAGTGTTAAAATATTTTCTAACTATTCCTTTCCGTGTCACCAAACATAAGAAATTAAGCACCAAACTAATCACCAATGTTAAATTAAACGTGACTTAATGGATATTAGCAAAATTTAAGAGTTTAACCATGTTCAACGAGCTGCCAGCACAATACCTCTGAATTTTACACGTCCGCTTTAGGAACACCTCTACACATTACAGCTTAATACAATTTGGTTTGCCGTGGGCGCCTACATACTACGGTGGACACGCCTGAATAGAATTAAAGTGCAGTTTTGGAACTACTTTGTTGCGAAACTCGTATTTTTGCAGTTAGCCCACCTCGGCTGCGAGCAAAATATGTAAATTCGACCGAAACCCGGACCACAAACTAAATAACGTCTTTAATAAGAAGCCTTCTTCGTAGCTTATCGGCTGAGAACCGGACCAGAGCTTCGTAAATAAAAAGAAAATAATAGAATCTTCTAAGCCCTTAAACAAAGGCTTACTGAAAAGCCTTTCATTTTACATTTGAGGGGTATTTATTCTACACGATTTAACATTAAGTTGAAACAATATTTTTTATGATTATCATTTTAAAATGATACTCGTTGTTCTTCTTAGCTTTTATTGTCTATACTAGATACGATTATTTTAATTTAACCAAAATAGACAGCCACTCCCAGCATTAACGCTTAAATTAGAAGAAATAATTAAGTATACTCTGTTGAAAAAAATATATTTATCGTGCCTAGTGCGGCTCAATCTATTTTTACTTTATTTCGTTAATAATTAAATAGCGCAAAATTTAAGCTGTCATAGTATTATTACAAAGGCTTTGATACAGATTCTAAGAAAAACAAGCCTGTTGTTGATATACCCGTTTCTAGAATTTTATATTTTTGTTTTATTAGCCTTTTGAAAATCTTGTTACCTAATTATGGCACAACCATAATACTAAATTTAATACATAGGCATCCTTTAGCTTCAAGATTGGCATTTGTAAGCAACGTGTCAAAAATGACACAATCAAAGGGTTTATAAGAGGTATGAAAAAGTGGTACGCTACGTACCACTTTTCATACCTCATCCTCTCTACACGTACAGTGCTTAGAAAAAAAAGTACACATAAAAAAATGGACGATTGGACTTAGGATGTAAGAATGATGTCTAAATGCTGCTATTTTAATTGCTATTCAAACGAGCTTTGTTGTTTGAATTTTGTCATTTAAAATTACAAAAAAAAACAAAGAATCTATACAATTTCAAATGACATTTTAGTGGCGTAAATATGATGGAACGACCCATAAAGTGCTAAAGCATAATGATATTTAAAATGTTTGAAAGGTAAGCCATTATATTTGGCCATTTTTTGGAAAATGGATGTGGCGATCAAACCTGTACATTTGGGGACATTAAACAGTAACCTAGATTCAGAAAAGAGTCGCTTGGCAGCGCACGCAATGCGTAACGACCAGTGCATTGTGCGGAGGAGCCACACCGGCTGGTCTAACTGTTTAACCACTGTAGGTATCTTACTCGTTTACAAAAGTTCTACCATCCGTAACTCTCTCTCCCTCTACTCTCTACGAAAAATCTTCTCGAATAATAAATCATGGCTACTTGAAATGCTGCTCTTTAACAAACATTTAGAGCAAGGATTGTAAAAAAAACCATAAAGTCGCAAAACTCTTTGTCGGTTATAATATAGTCTCTAAAGTCGTTGCTCATAAATTGTCAATTAGAAATATTAATTATAAACAAAACAAAAATATATTTCAAAAAGCATCAGACATTTTTCCAAGAAACACGAGAAATCCAGACAGATTGGTTTTAGACACCATGCCAAAAAATACACTATTTCAAAAGAACTCTTACGCTCTTTAATTTATTTAATTATTTCTAAAAGATCAATAAAATAAAATCTTTAAGAACTATTAATTTTTTTGCGTTTTTAATGGTTTTAGAGATTTCTTTAAAAAAAAATTTAAATAATTTTATTTATTAACAAAATGCTATCGATATCAAAACAAGGGATATCGCATTTACCGATGAAAGTCAATAGGCTAATTAATATTAATCAAAGACACGTTATCTCAGTAAAAACAAGTTAAGAGCACTAACCTTATGACTAGGTAAATGAGTCATGTCAAAGATTGCAAATGAGTTGGTAAATTTCGGGACCTATTCACACCGCTCAATTGGAACAGGCTACAAACTTTATTGCAAGTAACTGCATAGGTTAACGAACGTCTACATAATATATTATTATCCTCCCTCAATTTTGTTCATAAAGGTATCTTAATTGAAACTCTCTTTATGAGATAGATTCTTAATTTTATTATTCTCAACTATTTGAGATGCTCCTATACGAAGAAAACAAAACAAATCTTCCTTTAATATCCAACCAAAGTTGGCGATCAAAAGGCAACGACCAACCAACAAAGGAAATCGCATTTGCCGGTAAAAGTCAAAGGCTAATCAGAGAGGCATTGTCCCGGTAAAAACAAGTTAAGGGCACTAACCATATGAGTCATGTCCAAAGCCAGATGGCTACCGATAACCAACCACATTCGCAATAATTAAACGCAGCTGCTGTATTGCTTAACCGCCGTGTTATGTAAACTAAACGAAATATAACAAGAGCATTATGATTTATTAATGGTAATGGAATATTGAAACAATCGGAAACATTTTGCAATGACATCTGTATTATAAAAGGCTTGACTCATTGATACTTCAACGTGCAACTTTACACACAGCTTTGTCGCATAATTAGAAGGCTCAAAAAGCTGCTTGCATAGTGGACTCCTAAATGATGTACCCTTCTATGTGAGACATAAGAAAAGGCATTGTGAAATTTAATCCCTTAAAGATTTGTAAAGAAATGGAAAAGCAAAGGACAGCAGTTAAATAACTCAATGAGAATTAATAAATGAAGCCGTGAAATTAATACATCAACATCAAAATTATTAAGTCATGGTTAGGTTAAAGATATATTTTACGCTGCGAATAATGCTATTAAAAAGAGGTCCGTTTGATTAGCACCCGATAATAATTAAGAGTTTATTAATAATATTTAGTAATTACATCGTCTACTTAAATTAGTATTTTAAATAAAATACGTTGTTGACTTGGATATTATCCAAGAATGAAGCCACTGAGGTGAAGGGTGACCGGGTACTCATGTCTCAGATTTCAGCAGTCTGCGTCCTGTCCCGGATATCAGAAAAGGGAACAGCCCACCTAAAATTATGTTAATTGATATTCTTGGAACTAACAATCAATTTTTTTTTTTAATACTCACAGATGTCACTATGAATTGCATTTGAAGCTGATCTAAAACCAGGAAAGAAAGATTTTTGATCTTTTTATATTGATTTTAGGTAGGTATTAGATTATAGCTACTCACTTTTAAATAATATTTCTCTGTGGTGGACCGGCGTATATGATATATTTTTTTACGGTAGGTAATATTCCCAAAGAAATACATCAATGTTATTTTTTAAGGAAATTTAATTACTACTTACTTAACATTAGTGGTGCTATTAAAAAAAATGCAAAATTGTCTTATATTTTTTCCTTTAAATAAAGACTGTTTGAGGATCCATTTTAAAGAATCGGACAATCGTGTTGAATATACCTATGCATGATACGTTAAATGCAAAACAGTCGAAACTAATAAGAATAAGGTGAGACTCGTAAATGTTTTTACTTTATTTCTGTACGATACGACAGAGCCCGAGCAGTAGTGAATAAATAATAAAAATAGCGCTTTGCTAAAAGTAATGTATCGCTCTACTGCTTTACATTCTTAGCAGGTAATTGACCATGTAACAAATTTAACAGGTGCTTAAAAGTTCAAATTCATTGCATAACTCTGCGCCTGCCAATAAAATGCTCTCAAAGTTTTAAACTCCCAAATAACTCTTGGGCTTAAAAAGTTTCCTCAAGAACTTGATATTAAAACCGTTTTAGCGACACAATGTCCGTAAAGAGTCATTCAAAGTATGTCAAGTCCAATAAACTATCTAAGTACTCGTTAGAAAGTTTGAAATACCTGCGAAAGATCCCCGTCTTCCCGGAGTTTTTCGACTACCGTAAGTTTCCTGTCGGCGACCACGAGGCCCGCGCACATCACTAACAACAACACAAGTTGGGTACCCATGTTGTCACAAAACATCCAGGTTGACACAAAAGTTATTCACAGTACACTCGCGAATTCATAGAGAAGTACAGGAACAACGAACGCGCGGAGTAGGAGAATGCGGCGCGATAAATGCCGGTTGCGCCGCGCGGCCGTGGCGTGCGAGAGGCACCGACGCGGTGACGCACCCGGCGGTTTCCCATCCCGCTCTCTCTCGCGCCTGTTTACTGACGCGATATCAAACTGGTCATCAGACATGACCGTTGAAAAATTATCGAAAGCATTAACAAAACAATAAAATACTTCTTGTTTAATCTGAAGATACGTAATCGATTCGACCTAGGGCAATCAATGTCAAGGTGCCGAGGTTAATGCATTTATGAGGCCTACTTTCGGGCAGGCTGTTTATCAAGCTTTTCTTGCGGTCGTTAAGTTCACAAGCTTCGATACAGCTGAACAAAACAACTGTTGATACAGTCCTCATAGTATTTTCTAAGGTTATTGTTCGGCAAAATTTACCTGACGTACTATACAAAATTTGGTGCGTGTTTCTGTTTGTCTTATCTTCTCAGCAATAATTTGAAGCCAGTAATTAACAACCCGTTACTGTTTGTCTAATAGGTTTACTTATTTATCTAATTCTTGTTTAACAGTTATATAATACAGTTCTGCTCATTATCATCACGTTCAGACTTTCAACACAATTATGAAATTTTAAAAATACGTAGAGCACTAAATTAACTTATTATTATGCATAAATATATATTATGCATGAAAAATACGAGGTAGGATTTTCAAAATATAAGCATGTTTAGTTAAGAAATTGACGTGTGAAGCAAATAAATCCATATGAAAACTTTTATTTAAGGACAAGCACTGTTAATTTGATGCTAAATGTATATATAAACCAACAAATAAGTTACTATAAAATTTATTTTTCAAAAGATTTAAAATTAAATAAATCTAACTTTAAACTAGTCGCAGTACATGCAATAAATAAAAGCTTTCAAAATAAATCCATGGTTTAAACCAATACTCCCAAAATAAAAATGCAGAACTAATTCTGCAACGCAGGTAAAACAAAGCTAAAACCCAACGGCACCCGCACAAAATACACAAAAAGATACATATAAAAGGTGTGCCGTGCCTCCCATCAACAAAAAAAATCATATAAAAAATGTTACGTCGAACACGTAAAGTTGTTATCTGACGATGTGCGTGTGCCTTTAAACGCGGACATGAAAAGATTTGATGTGTTGTCTGTGGGTCTACCTGGCCGTTTTGCCCCTTTGGCCAAAACGTGACGGGAACCGATTATGGCCTATTGTGTCCGTATCGCCACAATCTCCTGGCTTTCTTGGCGCTTTATACTTTACACCTTCGTTATTGTCAGGTTGTTGGGTTAGTGTAAGTAAATATGTTTTCTTATTAATCATAGATGAGAAGGTATAAGGCAGTTATAGAGCGGTCATACCATATCTTTTTCTTTACTCAAATGCGAATAAAACTTAATCTTTGTTCTTTGAAGGTGGCGACGAAATTGCATTTGTCTACAAAATTAGATAAAAACTGAATTAAATTAAATATTACGTAAAACACGACGCGCCGGCGGCGTCTACTTTTAAGACAGTAATACGTATACATATACAGTATACATTGTACGTCGTTTTTTTTTAACAAATAAAGACAATAATAGAAATAATAGCAGCCCTGTATCTAATACATGTACCACTGTTCGGCTCGGGCCTCTTCTCATGATGAGAAAAGGGTTAGGCCATAGTCTACCACGCTGGCTTAGTGCAGATTGGTAAGCTTCACACACATTTGATCACTCTTTAGGCACTCTCAGGCGTGCCGGTTTCCTAACGATGTTTTCCTTTACCGTTAGCAAGCTACAATTTATATGATAAATACACATATATCTTCGAAAAGCCGAATCTTAACAATTATTTGACAGCGGTGTTCGAACCCGAGACCTTTCACTTCGCAGTCCTACGGTTTCCCATTCGATAATGTACGATAATGGTAAAATAAATATTCTGTTATGCTCTACAAAAAAGTGAATAAGTTGTCAGTACAGACCCAACAGTTTCAGTATATTTTTAACCGACTTCATTTATATCCATGGACGTGTACGTACAAAATAATGCTTAAATATGTTTTTTTTATACTAAGCAGTTTAAAAAATTGCTTTAAATAAGAGATGACATTTCTTGACTACCATTCCATCTATTCTATTCAGTATAGATTCAAACAGCACAGTTTTAACCAAATCAACATTGTCAACACCAAAAAGATTGAAGAGAAGTCTGTCAACACCCATTTCCATCGATACAAGCCAAAATAACCAGAATCGAGTCAATCTACACTTCGTCGATTCTATTCCGGGAACTGACAAACGTGATATATCCTCCATTTCATATTTCCATTAATATCTCCATTCGGCAGCCGATAGCTCTAATTGAGTTGTTAAAGTTCAATTTTACGTCTATAGGGCTTCAATTGTATTTACTCTGATATTCAGAGATGTACAGTAGGCCAAGCAATTAGATATGCAGGGCAAAAACTGAAATAGTGTTTACTGATAGTGTATAGCCATAGTGAAAACTGATAATATGTATATATGCATGTGTGAATTACATATTTAATCAGTGTAATATACCTACTACTTAAATATGTCTCTTAATTATCCATAACTGGTGTAGTAAGTTTTTACTATGACTTAGAAGTTATTGTCCTGCATAGCTAACTCTTTGGCTCACTGTACCTAACATCATCATTTGCTGGTGGTAGAGCTCTTGTGAATCAGCTCGAGGAGAGGGCGGCAGCACCACTGTCTCGCCTTTAACCTGCCGCCAAATAGTAGTGCTTCCATTACTGTGTTCCGGTTTGGTGATGAGATCAGGCCCTGAAATTACTGGCACATGAGGCATAACACCGTAGTCGCCAGCTGCAGCGACGCATCTATAATGTGCTTTTGTGGATTGTTGATGTCCATGGGCTGTACTCCACTTACCATCAGGTGGACTACACGTTCGTTCGCTGTGGGCGTAGTATAAAAAAAATCACGCCTTATTACCTAAAAGGGTGTGGTAGAGGTGTACAACACCCACACTTCACCTGTTATGTTAGCGTATCCTTCGTACTAATTCGCGTAAATTAGGTGTGTGATCTATTGTTCTGCGTAAAGCTCAATCGATTTAGTTATTTATTGCATAATCTACACTGACATATTATAAAGAGAAAAGATGGTGGAGTGGATAGTGTACTTGCCTGCTACGCCGAGGTCGCGGGTTCGATTCCCGCTTAAGACAAATCTTTGTGTGCATGAACATGGGGGTCTGGGTGCTTTTATGTATAATAAGTATATATTTACAAAAGAAAAGTATATATGTATAAGTTATTCTAGTACCCATAGTACAAGCTCTGCTTAGTTTGGGACTAGATGGCGTTGTGTGTATGTATTGCGATATTTATTGTTATTATTATTTGATACTTAGCCCCAAGCCGCCACCCGGTCATCTTGAAACTAACAGCTAGCTTATAACTAGATAATACATTGATAACATATCGAAAGTTTGGAATCCGTGTTACGATACATACATTTCTAGAATAGAGAATATACAGCGAAAATTTATTAAATACTTATGTTATAGGATTAAGTTCAAATATAAATCAGAGGATTACTTGAAAATATGCGCACAATTTCATATACTTCCACTTTATGTGCGCCGTGAAATAGCGGACATTACTTATTTCCTGAATGTATTAACTGGTAAGATAGACAGTCCTGACCTTCTTTCTAAAATAGCATTTAATGTGCCAACCAAATCAGCGAGGCATTATACCCCAATGCATCTACCATTGGCATCTACAAACTATCGCCAGAATGCGTTTCTGTGGAGAGCGAGTAGCTGTTTAAACACACAGGCTAAAAAGTTAGATTTTGATATATTTGTGTCTAAAGTTGAATCAGTGAGACGGGTGCTCAGTCTGGATTTTTTCTCAAAATTTTCTAATGTTGTATCAATTTTAAAACATTAAAGAATGTAATTTTATTCATGTATAAGTTTATAGCCACACATATTTATTATTGTATTCAATTGTTTTTCAGCGAAGACCTATAATTAGCTATATGTTACATATTATTAAGTATCATAAAATGTTATAACCTGCTGTTGGTCTTCCAATAAAATAAAAAATAAAATAAAATAAAAAATAAAGCCAATCACAATGTTTATGTAATGCTGCCTCGTATACATCTAGTAATGAGTTTATCTAGCATATTCGCATGTGTACGGTTCCAGTAAAGACATGACGAGGCCTATTACGAGTAAATACAAAACGAGCTTTTAGTAACAAAGCTCCGCAAACCCTTTGCCGACGGGATCACAAACCCTGTACGCTGTTTGTGGTGCGCCGGATTTGTCACTCTGATAAAGCCTAGAAATTAACTAAGGTCTCAGAGAATTAGGCCAACTGGAGGCGTCATTGTCAAGCTGTCCCCGCTGCCAAATGTGAATGATCACACTTCATATAAAACTAGTTGTCAAATCTTTAGATTTGACACTAGCGCGTTACAGTTAACCCCAGCTTCCCCGCGAGATTTGACTGCATTATTGGTATAGATATTTGAGTTCATTGCGTGACCGTATTGGTTTTTGAGCCTGAGCCTAAGGTATGATATATGTTTATGTTTACCTGTAATGCGGTTTTGAACTATGATTAATCAAACCAAAGTAGTAATAAAAATAATTGTCAAGAAAATAGATATATTTTTGTTTTGTGTAGGTGACAAACTTAGACACAAGACATAAAATCAAGTTCCGAAGGCTTTTTGGTTAAATGTTGACTAAAGTTCTGGCTGAAAGCTAACTAACTTGTCCATTTGCTAATTTAATCAGACCCGTTTACTTAAATCTTTTTTTTACAAAAACACCGATGCCTTCGTCCTCGAGAACGACAACAAATGCCTAGTATCCCTTTGAATGTAGATTTAATTTCAACTCAAACTTTAGAAACATCAAAATGTACAAATAATATTCTAAATTATTAGACTCAAGCTAGGCGAGCTTAAATTCACTTAAATGCTAAAAATAAAAGATGTAAGTGTCTCTTTGTGCTACTGATTGCTCTAAGAATACTTTTAATGCATTTTATAAATCCTACTCAACTAATAATGACAAATATACAATTATACGAACATTTGCTGACTCAATGGTCTAGTGGTTAGCGTATGTAACTCCCACCGCGAGGTCTTGGGTCTTACTCCCGGGTTGGGCAAAGTGTTATTTGTGATATTTCCATCAGGAAATTCACAATAGCAACACATAGTTGGCATTGTGCCCTGTAGATGGCGATACCCGTATTCCATGGAACCTAAACATAACAGGTGAAATGTGTTGTACACCTCTGCCATACTCTTCTGGGTAATATAGACGTGATGTTATGTTATACGAAAAGGAAGATGTGTGTATGATTGTTACTCTTCACGCAAAAAACTACAGGTAGCCGCAGACACCGTTATAAAAGAGCTCCTGTAATCATGTGCTTGTTTCAATTTGCACAAAGTCAAAGAGCAGATCTCGGTATATATCATTGAGTTGATGTATAGGTAATTTATACGGTGCGCTGAGCCGCCGCAAAAGAGCTGCCACTAGCAAGAGATCCTTTAATATTTGCTCACCTTGTTACCCGACAGCTAATTAGATCATCAGTAAAACATCGTAACATGGTTAAGAATTAGCGACGAAGTTTACCGTGCTTGTTCTATGAGAAAATAAAAGAACACTTGATTAATATCGAGATAAACTGATGAAAGCCAACTATAAGTCACAACTGTAAGGTAATTAAATACAAGTAGTAAAATGAATAAGTTGTTTTTTTCCGTTGCCTGGTTTCAGTATAAGTCTAAATTAAAAAAAAAACTTGCAAGATTAGCTAGTTATGTAGACTATAAAGCCGTTTTCTGATTATTCGGCGCAGGAGCGGTGCAGTATCTTTTTTTTTCATATAACATAAAAGTACCAAAGCAAAAACCAAATTCCTATATTTCAATTTACAGCACCGCTCCTTCGCTGAGTAATCGGAAATCAACCTTATAAGACTAAAATAGAATATCACTCTTATAAGCCCCTCTATACCGTTTGCCGTTTAATATTTAATTTATCAAAATCAAGCACATCAGCGTGTCGGCACACGCTGATGTGCTTGATTTTCGATGCTGCTGCTTCAGCGGAGACTCTTAAGCGGCGCAGATACAATAATCTCGTTGGGAATTATGTATTTGAGCCGTTTGGGGTCGAGAAGCTGGGGCCGTGGGGTCCTCGCGCTCGTTCACTCTTTGCAGAGTTAACAAAACTATAAGTTGACTAATTCGGTTTTTATTGTTATCATCTTAAATTTGATACCTACACTATAGTTCATTTTTTTAACCCAGATACTAATTTGACAGGAAAAACAAGGGCCAGCTATCATTAATCTATTGTTATTGCTGTCAAATTAGTAAGCGGGATTAAAAAAATACTTATATTTAGATCAAATTCTACTTCTCTGAAGCGTAAGGGCTACGAGGCGCTACGCACAAATCCGATTGTTTCCGAGAGCCTCGTAGCCAAGCCTGAATCGTTCAGTTCGATCAATCTTTGCGTAAATCCTGTTAGCCTGGTGCCTGATGGATTTACGACATTTGATATTCCCTCCCTCGAAGCACTTTGAGACTCAGCACTTAATCGTTTTTGGGACCACTTTATCCTCGATGGTGACAAATATTGTCAAGTTTACTCATAGTTCCCATCCAATTTTTTTAGATATAAGGAAACAAATTATTTATTTTCATGGGCCCAAAAGGCGCTTGAATACGTCAAAACAAATACCAAAATACAAAATATATAAAATTAATACAAAACGCCAACTTGCAAATAATAAAAATAAATAACATTTACAATAACATACGTAACATAACATTGCATAACATCAGGGAAAGAAATAAATATAACATCACACTTCACCTTTTATGTATAGGGCCGTGTAAGGTTAGCATATCGCCATCTACCATACGCAATTCAATACTCCGTGTTGCTATGGAGAAATCCCTCACGTAAAATTCCCAAATAACTCTTTTGTCCGACCCGATAGAACCCGATAGACATCACGATGAGCGGTCAAAAATTATACCACTTGACCACTAGGTAGTCTTATGTTGTTGTGAACTTAGATATTTAAACTTCGTAACAAATAAAGGTAAACATAAGAACAGTCGCATAAGGGTATTTTGGGCAGAGGAAAACGACAATACCTGAACATTAAGATGAGAAAAACAAAAGCAGTATAATCTCGACACGGGATATAAAAAAGTTCATAAAAGTTTATGAAATACATTCAGTAAATGTGTTTTTATTATTGTTCTCTGTATCGTGTGGAGGCTTTTAAGCTATCTGTGTGATACAATAGATGATATTTCATTAAACAAATATGTTTGGCAAGATAGGTGTACCTTATTCTAGTTTTTTCTTTTTACCGATCTTTCTCGTGCCCTCAGACAATAAAACCAACAGGACTAGTCACTATCAGGCGCCAAATGTGCCATAAAAAGAACTAGTTGTTAAATCATAGTTACGCGGAACAATATAACCCCACCGCTCCTCCGCGAGTTTTGCAGACCTATTTGCACAGATATTGGCATTAATTTGCTCTCCATATTGATAAAGTGCGCTTATGTCCAGACATAAAATTGCAACCTAAATATGTCTCGTAATTAATGCCACGATTCGAAACTATTAATGCGTTTGTTTATACAACTTCTCAACTCTTATAGAAGCTGTCCCTAACAAGTTTATTTTGAGTGACAAATAATTAGTTTTAGAAACCAGTAACGCCATCTGTGTCCTCTTTCTCGCAACTTTCGTATTGTTGAGAAAATGACTTCAAATCAAAAATCAGATTTTTGGGCCGGCAAATTTCGTGACTGTTTTTTTTTTGCTGCATAGAATTTGCTCATAGAAATCAAAAAGATTTCTGCATTATTCACGTTAAATTTTTGGATCGTAAAAATAATCTAGGCCTTGACAATTGTAGAGGCAAGGGCGGCAAAAACTTTATACCTCAAAATTTGTAAATCCGCCACTGTCCCATTATCATAACAGACTTAAATATCAAAGACTGATGAAATTTAGATGTTATAATACACTTCTGCCGGTTAGGTTAAATACAATAGGCGTGATATTATGATTACCGGTAAAAAGTACTACAACGAATTAAATCTCCATTTAACGCGTATTTCCTCACTCAATCCAGTTATCTAATTTGGAGTAATTTAAATTTAGAATTATCGTCATATTGCTCAGCTTTTGTAAAAGGCTGTATTCACGGAACCATAATGTAATAAAATTATGAACGGAACGTGGAGCTATAACTTCGTTATTTGCCGATTTGAACTGAATAATTTACTTTGATACAAGATTTTCATGAATAGAATTGTCGTTGTTGATGTCGACATCACAATTAATAAATTTATGCTAATTTAGAAAATTATCAAACGTATAATTTAATGGTGCTTTTGTGAACAAGCTCCAGGAAGAAATTGTCATACCTGTGACATAACATAACATCACACCTATATTACCCACATTTCACCTGTTTTGTTTAGGTCCCAAGAGAAAGGGGGTGAGCCTATCGCAATCCACAGGGTACAATTCCAACCTCGTGCTGCTATCGTGAATTTTCTGACGGAAAGTTCACAAATAACACTTTGCCTCGAACCCGAGACCTCACGGAGAGAGGCACATACGCTAACCACTAGACCATTGAGGCAGGACACCTGTGACTTGTCACTTAATAGTAGTGCTTGCATTATAAATATTGTATACTTACGGTGATTTTCAGCTCTGAAATTACTAACAGATGAGGCGAAAAATCGTAGTCCGCAAAAGCAACAAATCTTTTATATGCCTTTGTGGGTTATGAATGTTGATATATTGATGCTATAGTTCCCCTTTTCATCAGGTAGACTACGCGTCCGTTCGCTACTTACCTCCTATTAAATCGTTTGGAAGGGCTAATACATATTTCCTTTATCCTGACAAATAAAAAGAACATTAATTAGTTTAAAATTACAGTACCTAAGAGACGTTTCGTAACTTATTATGTATTAAAAGCACACGCGTTGAGAGACGAGCGTCTAATGAAAATGTAAAGCTCAAACTTGGCAATTGAGGTGTTGGTTATTTAAGTTCTGGCAACACCCGTAATGCATAATAAAGTTGTTGGTAAGAAGAAGCCGCGGCTGGCAACACGCCAGAGCTTGCCATTCTGCTGATACGAGTACTTATTCACTGATAAACTTCTTTGGGGGATAAATTCATTCAACATTATCAGAAGCTTACCTAATTAGTGAAAAACTCATGACAGTCAGATTTTGCTTCCAAGCGAAGGAACGGAAATCTGAAAAGTTTTCTTTCCAGACAATACGAAACTTTTAAAACATACACATACTAAGGTTTAACCGAATCTGCCTCTGAAGGAATATGAGATTTCGGATCGATAAATTTACCCACTGAAGTTGAACACACTAGAACTTTTTCATCCTTATTTGAAAGTATTTGAAACAAATTAAAGATTAACGATACCTTTCTTCGAGAAACATAGGTAGGTACACGAATAGCCTGAAAGCTCGTATTTTTATAGACGAGAAGCGTTACAGTAAAGGGTGCTCCAGCTCAAAAGATTTATGACGGCAATACTGAATCGACGCAGATACTGAAATTTCACGTTTCCGGCAGTCAAACAGTATTCGAATGGTCGTTAAATAACAAAAACAACACTTTTTTAAATGAAAAATTGACTTTTGTAAATTTGGTTTCAATCGTTTGGGTTTACATAATAATAATATGTATGTTTAACTTCTTATTGGTTATTTTTATAGCATTTAGCTAGCGAATTATACTAAGAAACAGTTTAAACAATTATGGGACTGGCTGGATTTTAACTGGTTAAAGCGGCTGCCCGGTGTGCAGAAGGTCGCAGGTTCCAATCCTGCCAAATTTTAAACTGTTTCTTAGTATAATAAGTATGTATAAGTAGGTCAATCGTAAATCTGGGCTAATCTCGATCTGCTTGAGTACATCACAATTCGAATTCAATTCGTCGGCATTTATTTTGACCAGGATAATGTGGCCAACATAAAGTTCAATGAAAATAAAACTTTTTGTCGATTTGTCTAACTATTAACTTAACATAGATAAATGACATTCTAATTTAATTACAGCTTTGTACTAGATAAGCAGAATATATCAATATTATTTTAAATATCATCGATAATAGCTACTCAAACGCGATTAAAATTGCTTTTCGTTGTTTTTCAGGTGAACTGTCAAAGCAAATAGACGTTATAGTACGACATGTGAAGGCCCCCCTTTAAATGAATAATTGTAATATGAAGGTACCTAATGTTTTTGTCATTTAGCCGACTGTTAATGGTTATTATATTTGCATAATCAGATCAATTGAATAAATAAACATTGTACGATGTTTTATTCATAATGCATTGCCCGGTTGATTCCCAAATGGCTCATTTGTGTATCAATTAATGCTATATTGGATATTAAATAAACTGATATTATGGCAGCTTATGCAGTTTTAATTAGCCTTTGTTACTATGTAAACTATTATCATCGATACGTACTAAACATAAATACATATATCAGCTTATACATATCATAACATACGTTTCTGATTTGTTTAAAAGGCAATGCCCAAAAACTGTATCGCCACCAACCTTGTGTCACGAATATAAGATAGTTAATAATTTCTAGTTTTGTGTATGACGATTATCCAGTAATAAGTGAGTGGGATTAAATTAAAAAAGTCATTTTCTATTTAAACAAGAAGGATGAACTGGGCGCTGATCATTTTTTTATAGAATAATCAAGTGTTTTTACATATGGTCAGATTTTTTTTTTATGAAACCAGGCTTCCTATTTAAATATGCCGGCTTACAATTAAATATTAATATTATTCTGCAAATAATACAGCAGTTTTTGTCTTAACATAGCCACAGAATATATAGCACAGCAGCGATCCCATAGTCAACTGGTCATACCTCTTTATACGTATTATCCAGTTAACCTAATATTATTAATTACTTACAAGTAGTACTTACTACTGCTTCGATGGACTAGTGGTTAGCGTATGCGCCTCTCACCGCTAGGTCTCGGGTTCGACGCCCGGGTCGGGCAAAGTATTATTTGTGAACTTTCCGTCGGGAAATTCACAATAGCAGCATGGAGTTGGAATTGTGTCAGGTGGATGGCGATAGGCTCATCCCATATCCCATCGGACCTAAACATAACAGGTGAAGTGTGGGTGTTGTACACCTCTGCAATACCCCTCTAAGTTATATAGGCGTGATGTTATGTTACCTACAAGTAGTTGTTTTGAGGAACCCATCATAGCTTTCTTTTTAATTTTATTTAGTTATATTTGGGATTCTTAAAGTCTTTAATAATTTTTATTTTCTTTTTAAGGACACCTTCACGATTACATTAATGTAAAAACGTCCTGTCTTAATCTAAATTAGATATTTGCATAAACTTAAATACCTATAAAAATCCTCACGATAAATCTCAAATAACTATTATGTCCGACCCAAAAATCGAACCCGAGCCCTCGATAAGAGGCTCATACGCTAACCACTAGACCATCGAGGCATATCCCTTTCATTTAATGTTTAAAATGGATAGAGGGATCGAAAACCGTAGATTAGCGTTAACTGCGGATAAATAAGTTTCGTAAAATCAGAGCTAAGAAGACAATCACGGCATAGTTCAGTGACCTAAAATCATGAGCCAATAATCCAATTATTCTGTAACCCATATTCGATCTTCTATGACGATCGGTGACCAAGTAAAATGTGTCACCTCATGAAGCGGACAGGTTGATGGATCGTCTGAGTGACCAACGGACGTTGTGGTCCGATGCTGACTCATTCAAGGGTATTAGATATATTTTCGACGTTACATCTAATGATTACTGAATCTGAATGTCATCGCTGTTGCTTTTTCCCTTAATCCTAACTTAGGGCATAGATACTGAGTTACGAAAATTACAATACCTAAATCAGAGCTAAAAGATGTCTAGATGTAACACGAAGAAAATTTACGGTTTATACTTCTGCAACAATTAAACAGTCGACCGGATGGCGGAGTGGGTAGTGTACCTGCCTGCGACGCCGAGGTCGTGGGTTCGATTCCCACTTAAGACAAAAGTTTGTGTGCATGAACTTGGGGTTTGTCTTAGTCAGGGTGTTTCTATGTATAATAAGTATGTATTTACAAAAAAAAAGTATATATGTATTAGTATCAGTTATTCTAGTACCCATAGTACAAGCTCTGCTTAGTTTGGGACTAGATGGCGTTGTGTGTGAGTTGTGGATTATTTATTTATTTTATTTAAAGTCAAATTTCATAGAATATTTTCCCCGAGCCGGGTAAAAACTCCCAAATTCCATACATTCCTAAATTATGACATGAATTTTATCTGGAACGCGCAGCTCTGCTCGCACAGTGGGAATAATGTCATTTAAACCTTATAATTATCTCTAGTTAAATGCTTGCTCTCTGAACTAAGTTTATAACATAACCTTTTGCTGACACGACGAGTAAAAGAAGCTGGCAAGTTGCTCCATCCAAAATCACGCTAGTGTCTTAACTGTCATTAACTAAAGTTGCCCTTTGTTTTCAAATAAATTAGCATCGGTCAAAAAACTACAAGGGCCTATTTCAAATTTGCAATCGTATACCAAAAATGAATCGCCACCATAATATTTATTAATAGTGCATATAATTATTTATATTTTATTTATTAAATATTTACTTATATTTAAGTATTTTGTTACGTAGATATTATGCATATATATAAGCACATATTTTCATTATGTATTTATTAATTATATTGATTTTTATTACCTTTTATTTCAAATTGCCTATGGCATTAAGTCCGCCTTGTATACAAATTTTGTATATGAAGTTTAATTAAATAAATAAAAATAACCATTCGTAAAACTGTCTAGAATTAAATCAATTAAAGACTCAAATACGTTTTTTCAGCCGTTTTATTTGTAGAACAAGTTGATGGACACGTCTGTGGAGCTGTGCGCCGACGAGAACTAATTGAAGCGGTCACCGGACGTCGAGGAAAAACTACAAAACAACCACGGAAATAGGTTTTTGTAGCAATCGTCTGCCTGACGAAGGCTCGGTTACGAATTGGATAAATTAACTGTTTTGTGTCGGGAACAGCCTGTGGATTACTGCGCAAGACAAACGATGTGTTGTCATTTAACTTTGACATACACTCACGTGGATGTTTGTTTTACGAATACATCTACCATATATTTTGAGACTATTTTTTTTTTTACGAAACGTCTTATGGATGCTACTATAGTACCTACTTTACTGACAAGTGTATACTATTCAACTATTATACTATTTTATATACTATTTCAACGTAAAAAGTATTTTTCACGTTGAAATAGTAGTGAACCGTCTGTTACCTGGAAAAAACGTTATCTTCAGTAAATATTTTATTATTTTTACACCTGAACGCGTACGTTATTTCAACTTCTAATTGATTATTTTTATAGCATTTAGCTATGCTTAGCAAATTATACTAAGAAACAGTTGAAAAAGATATGGGACCGGCAGGATTTGAACCTGCGACCTTACTGCACACCGGACAGCCTCTTTAGCTATCCAGCTACGGTCGCCTCTTACCAGAACGCTAAATTTCTCAACTGTATGATATGTCATTTCGTGACGTCACGTTCATCCATTTGTTCCTAACTTAAGTAGGATACAATTTTGTATCTCGTATAATGTTATGTTTATGTTTGCTATGTTTCTTAGTATAATTCGCTAAGCATAGCTAAATGCTATAAAAATAATCAATTAGAAGTTGAAATAACGTACGCGTTCATTCTTTACAACATTTGTGCTGAATGTAAGTTTACCATGTTGGTTTGTATCCTACTTAAGATAGGAACAATTGGATGAACATGACGTCACGAAATGACGTATCATACAGTTGAGAAATTTATGGTTCTGGTAAGAGGCGACCGTAGCTGGATGGCTAAATAATAAGGTCGCAGGTTCTGATCCTGCCGGTCCCATATCTTTTTCAACTGTTTCTTAGTATATTTAAACTAAGTTCTGTAGCTCTTTAAGTATACTTACATAAATACTTACTTACACTTCACTACACACATAAATCTACCACAATAGCCTGTGTCAATACTATCTGATCATATTTGCAATGATCACCTTCCAAACTAGAAATGTTTTTGCAAAGTAAAATGTCTACCCGCTGACTTATCATATTTCTTCTTAAGCTTTAATAAAAATTTAATAACTTCAAGGATGGAATTTGTATTATTATAGATTGGAAAATTAATTTGTCCGCGGCTATGCAACGGAGCAAAAACACAACGTTATTAATCAGCATATTTTATTTCTATTAAACTGCAGCGATGTCGACGCTGTTTTTCATCGTAAACAGAAAATGTATCGCGTTTATTGAGGTTTAGATATTAAATAAAATAATTTGCTTTTTTTAATTATATTCTTGAAAGAGCTATGGGCCAAAACCACATCACAATGGATCCCAAACAACGATAAACGACAACGTGGCAGACCCAGAAGGAGATGGCGGGATGAATTGGATTCATGGCAGAGTGACTGGACTGTACAAACCACAGACAGAGATAAATGGAAAAAGTAAGTTACGTATAATACTAATATCACATTATAATAATATATCGCTTACTTATGTACAGTATATAATATGTAACTATGACATTATTATATGCTAGTATTAAGTTAATAACAATAAGATTTTTTTTTAATTATATTTTATTTAATGCATTATGCGCAACTTTTATGAATTAATTTTGCGTTGTATGTTACATACATGCCATAATTATAATAATAATTATATTTATGTTTTATCTTTGTTTTCTTTTTTTTCATTTTGTTTTTTTTTAATTTTATTTATTATAAGTATAAGCAACAGATTGTCATCCGTGTAGTCACTGGGGGATTGGCTGAAAACCAGCGCCAAGCTTTAGTTTGGCATATGCTGAACCAATTCCCATTTGGGGCAATTTTTGCTTTGGGGCATACAGTATAATTATAAATATAATTTACAAGTATATACATACATATATACTTGTAAATTATTTTTTTTTGTCTTTACTGAATTTATGTGGGTCTCATTGTTTCTGTTGGACCTAAGTAAATATTTTCATTTTCATTTAATTGTCTGTCTATTTAACTTCAGTATCCTATATATTTTACCTTTTAAATCCGTTATACAATTATTACTAGTGCACCAAAAAAACTATCTATTTATAATTTCCCAACCTCTTTTGTCCATCCAAAGATTGCCTGTAAGAAATTGCTTTTATAGTGTACTATCTAAAATATGTGCTTTATGTAACTGACTTTCATTTATGTACAATAAAGAGTAATTTATCTATCTACAAGCTGACCCGACAGACGTTGTCCTGTCTATGCATTCTCTGTAACGATATTTGCAGCACGCATTATGTCAACGTTGTGTCAAACCCCATAAAGGTATATTCAATTAATTTAGGGTTGTATGTATTTTTTCATGCCACATTATAGACAAATAAAAAACAAAACATTGTGTCCAAAAATTAAAAAAATGTTAAGGGTGAACAACCCTTTTATCACTTAGGGGTATGAAAAATAGATATTAGCTGATTCTCAGACCTACTGAATATGCATATAAAATTTGGTAAAAATCAGTAAAGCTGTTTCGGACGAGTACGGTAACTGACATTGTGACACGAGAATTTTGTATATAAGATCTATCTATACATATATCTATCTATCTATCTATCCATCTATCTATATATCTATCTGTCTATCACACATATTTCACTAATAAGACCGTAACTTTATCCAATATTCTAATAAACAGTACACGTGTCTAAAGCAAGCGCAGCGTAATTAATCAAAACATACACCTCAGTGTAGTGATTTAATTGATGAAAATCGCACACAGCTGGCACCAGACCGCGTCTAAACATTGTCAAATTGAATTCTGTTATATCACGGCAATTTCGGTAATGTGGCTGCTCTACTTAAGGATAGTATTAAATATATATATAACCTATCAAAATATGTTACACTATGGTAAGGCAGGATTTCAGGACTGAAACCCCGCTTTATACAACTAGATTTTTATAAACGATAGATTTTACTGGTGGTAGAGCTCTTGTGAATGAGCTCGAGGGCGGCAGCACCACCGTCTCACCTTTTACCTGCCGCGAAATATTAGTGCTTCCATTACTGTGTTTCGGTTTGGTGGTGAGATCAGGCCCTGAAATTACTGGCACATGAGGCATAACCGTAGTTCTCAGCTGCAGCGACGCATCTATAATTTGCTTTTGTGGATAGTTGATGTCTATGGGCTGTACTCCACTTACCATCAGGTGGACTACACGTTCGTTCGCTGTGGGCGTAGTATATAAAAAAAAAACGTGTCTCGCATTTGGTGATTATTATAAAGTAGCATCAAGGTTGTGAAAATCAGACCTTTTGGTGCAAACATCAGGCAATTTGTTATATACAAATCAATATCATAATAATTATAAGATTTCTCTAATTTAATGCTGATTTAGTTTCTTATTAACCAGAAGGGTGTGGTAGAGGTGTACAACACCCACACTTCACATGTTATGTTTAAGTCCCATGGGATAGGGGATGAGCCTATCGCCATCCACCGATCACAATTCCAACTTCGTGCTGCTATTGGGAATTTTCTGACAGATAGTTTACAAATAACACTTTGTCCCGGTATTCGAACCCGAGACATCGCGGTGAGAGACGCATATGCTAACCACTAGACCAACGAAGCAGCAAGAGTTTTTAATAGTACATTATAATCTAATAGGCAGCACTCAGACAGGTAGGAGAGATGAAATCGATCATCTGACTGTCAACAATTAATTAACCCGCCGCAATGCATCCGTTGTCATGTCCCGCGCGATGCCATTCGAAATCATGATTTAGTGGTATCCACACCATGTTTTACAATTACGATATGATTAGAGGGATGATGATACTGTGATGTTCATCCAATGTTGTGTAATGGTTAGCGATTAACGTGAATATCGTTATATATTTATGTAAATAATCAATATTTCTACCATACAAATAATATTCTAAGGGCGCGACGTAAACAAAACCTTCTAAAATCTTTTATTCTATGAAACCAAACATCTGGTTGTTATGATAGTATTGCACGGTCCTAACAATAGTTTTACTGACAAAGGTCCGTACTTAGACCGTCGCCGTCGTGGCGTTATAAAAACAATACTATCTAAAGAACCTGCTAATTTATTAGACACACTGACACAAATTTATTAGTTGCGACGGGCACACGTGTTTGAGAGTCTTTTCAACGAAGCGAGAACAAAAAACCCTCATCTGGGGAAAAACCGAGGATGAAGCGGCATAGGGATAGCGTCGGCGACTCGATGTTAAGGAGTAAGGCAATTAGGAAGGCATTGGGTTTTGGAATCCCGGAGAGTTCGGTACGACTACTAGTGAGAGAGTTTTCGTTAGTCTTATTTTTAAAGTCGTGAGAAGTTCTATCTAAGTTAATAGAGTCAGTGACTGAAGCTTCAAGTTGCAACAGTAGCAGTATTTCACGTAAGTGTTTGAAATCATGCAGCGCCAATGCTTGGTGAGTTTATCAACACTTGAGTAATACATATTACTTGTGCAATTATTTAAGTTAGACCATTGTAAGATTATATATGAGTCCTCAATACAATTAGTATAATACTTAACGCGGGTCAGGGCGGAGAGAGGTACATCCGCCAAAGGTGATGTCGGACCTCCAGCGTTTGAGTAATCAACTTTTATAGATAAGTTAGTCATAATACGTGTACACATAAGTGTAAAGTTGGGTGACTGTGGCTCAAACTTCGGCTATTCTCTTCCGGTCACGTGTGCCGGTGTGCACCTCGCGCGCGAAAACAAGTTGTTAGCTCTTGTTATGAGTTACCGTTACGAATCCGGTATCGGTCGAATTGATAACATAACTTCAGCTGGAGATTGGAAAGAGCTGGAGGTGGATTGCCCTCTCTTGTGAAATGGACAGACAGACAGACTGACGTAGTTAGCTTTTCTCTAAAGCTAACTGCCTACAACCAAGGTGTCGAGGGGCACTAGTGTGGGGGGCGTGCTTAAGCTTACTAAGCTAATTTGTGGGTTGAGTGCTATCAGATGTACGATGTGATGGGGTGCTTCTCTTTGCCACACAAGGTTGTAGTGCCTGTCGACATATGCCCTGGATTCGAATCTAGGTTCTTGGTAAATTCCCCCTTTTTACTCCCGGGAGTTCGGTTTACCATTACAGTTGATGCCGCGTGACCAAGGATTTATGTCATTACATGTACTGATTCACTTCAGTGCAACATAAAAGAACGTTATAATGGGTTACTTCGTAAATAACACAACGTAGAAATTATTTAATAACATTTTATAATATAAATTGATGGATTGACTAGATTGGCCAACTAGTTGCCCCATTTATATCATTTTAAATCGAAATAAATTTGATCTGATCAACTGTTACTTTTAAAATTGCTTCCCTTTATTATTTGCACTCCAAATAAAAAACGCATCTTTAGGTATCGCGAGTGGTTTGCATTTTGTTTGTAATGATGACTGTTTTGCTTGAAACTCTTATGCGAGGCATGTGAATGTGATATGCGTATGCTTATTTGTATGTTTGCAATAGTTGTATGATGCTTAGATTGTGATTGAGCATATGGTGATATTATGTTACTTCCTTAAATGCACTTATGATGTTTATGTTTCTATTTGCATGACGGTTCCTATGCGTGTGTTTTTAAGAGTATTCCTATATTATATGATGCATGGTATTTTTGTTAGTTTGGTTCAGTTGGTCAGATTTAAAGTCGCGGAAATTACGGTTACCTTTGTTAATATTTATTCATAAAAATGTAAAATAACTTTTTCTTTCAACTAGACGATCACACCCATTATAATTTGGTAAATTAGTAGATTTTTACCGCTAATATAATTCAAAACTTAACTTAGTTATGTTTCTTAAGTGGAAAAGGGACGTTGCTAAGAATTTGAAGTGCATATGTCTACAGGTAAACTATTTCAAGTTCAAAGATATTTGACATTCTCAAAATTAGTTAGTAAACACAAAAAAAAAAAAAAATCTTGGAAAGGTTTGGTAGCACTCAACTATGGTAAAAGGTTTTTTTTGTTTTCTAAATTTCAAACTACTTAAACTGGGGACGTGTAGAAATCTCGTCAGGTTTCAAGTGTGTGCAACGCGCTAATTTAAAATGTCAAACTTATCGTTAAATTATTGATTCTTAAATCTTAAGTGAGACTTTAGACATTTTAGATGAGGGACTTAGTGTTATTTTTTGGGCACTTCAAAGTGATTCAAAAGGGACAAGAGGTTCTCACTTTACACTTACAAATGTGCAACACTTTAATATAAAAAAAGGGAACAGTTTATTACCATCTTTAGAATTTCAAGATAGATTTCTCATAAATACTTGAACAACATCATGTGGTGTTAAATTGTTATGGGTTTATATTTGAAACGGCAATTTTAGAATCTTAGGTAAATATAAAAATGATGTTATTGCAAAATAGGACGGATACTTGCGCGCTTTTGTTAACAATTCCAGAAGCATAAAACATCTGTCACGGGTGAATGGGTACCTGCTGCTGAAGTCAAGCAACTGTGAGTAAGGCGCGAAGTTTAGCGGCTGCCTTTAAGTGAGAAAAGGGAGACATCGGGCAACGCTGACGTCACTGATCATCTTATACAGAGCTAAGTATTTTTATTTAATTATCGCCAATCTTGTAAACTTTCGAGTTTGTACATATCCAACCTACGAAGGGATACAGATAGCAAAAGAAGGGTTTATGTATTTTAAAGCATTTAATTCTTTAAGCCTAAGTTTGTATTGTATGTATGGGGCGCCCCGATGAAAGAAGAAGAATGTCTCAAGTGAGAAAGTTCATACTGGAGCAGCTAAACCTTTTAATATTCTATGCCAAATATTACAACTGCAATATACGAAATAGGACCCTGAAAGGTCTGAGGGGGGCATCAAAGCCCTTGAACTAGGAAGCTGATAATCTTATAAGATTACTGTTATAATTCTAAATAGCCATAACCTGCACATTATTTAACAAGAATATTTAATATTAAATGGACCATGAAGAGTCTGAGGGGGGCATCGAAGCCTTTAAACTAGTAGGCCGATAATATAATAAGATTGCCCTTATAGTTCCAACAAGCAGTGTCCTGCACGTGATCTTACAAGAATATTTAGGATAAATTGTAATGAAAATGTGTGCGAACTGTTTCAGAGATTTATATAATGAATATGGAGAAGCTGCCAGCCGATTCGAATAGAAAACTTCGTCGCCGGCGAGTTTTCCAGAACCGACTTCTCCAAGTCTTCTGAGGGTTGAGTACGCTAGCCAGTCCAGGTATCACAAACGTAGAAGATTTCTGGTATGTACAATTCCATTCTAAGCATGGGCAGTACTTTAAATTGCATAACCAGGTATCGCAGGTTTTATTACGGTTGTTTTGATTTCTCGGACATGCAATTAGGGCTAGTTAATCTCTAAAAAGAAGAATATCATGAAGCCATGATTTTATTTTACCATTAAAATCTCTGTATTTTCTGTTATGTACATTTCTATTCCGCATATGAATAGATAATTTTAATACGTAATCATTAATTTTCAATATCATTTATTGAAAGGCTTTTTTTTTTTTTTTTACGGGATATAATCCCACCCACACGCCCACCACTGTGACTCCTGTGACGCCAGGATCTACAGCGGTAACCAACTGAAAGGCACCGTGCATGACACACGGGCAATCCCAGGGAGAGTTAAAATTGTCTTGGAACCCGCAACGAATTTAATCAGAAGTATATAGTTGGAGTTGGAAAGTATGTATCTTTACTTCCCTCCAGAGCAAAGCGGGAGACTGAGCAATGCCAAATATAGACAAAGTGTCTATATGGAAAGAGTGTAGACACCACGGATAGTGACAAAATTATGGGGCCTAAATTTGATTGCTGTAATAGGTATGGCAGAAACGGCTAAATGCACGGAAATTTATTCTGTTCGATACAAGATCCTCATAGTATACCACTCCAGATGTCAATTGTAAGCTATTTAACATAACATTACGTTCGTTGTGCCAGAGACTACACTCCCAGATGATATGGTGGGCGGTTTGTTCGTGCTCAGATGTAGAACATGTACAGAATGGAGAATCGATTAGCTTAAACGAAAATAGTTTGCTCTTAAAATTGCCATGACCCGTCAGGAATTGAGCCACACAGTGATTAACCTCTAGCCATGGTTTCGCAAGTCTGTCGCGAATGGATGGAAAGAAATGATAGAGGTGACGGCCCTTAGGTGATGTGTCCCAGCGTTGCTGCCATTCGTCTATGAGGTGGTTAAAGACATCCGTTGGATTATTAAATAGTCTTGTGATCTTTGTGCGGTCATGAGGTCCTAGAAAGCTGTTATTGAGATCATCGCGCGTAGAATAATACATTGCCGCGCGTCTCTGGACCTCGAGATCAGAGATTATTGAAAGGCTATCTTAAACTGTAATTTTATTAAAGTAATGATATATATCGTCCTATATTTCACTGTTAAATTAACACAAGCATTGTAAATTTCTAGTACATGGTACTATTTCTTTTGCACATGGGTTAAATATTTGACCGCGTAACTTGTAATCGTGTTAATTTTATATACAGTTTGATGTTTATTATTTATGAACAATTTGAATGAATTTGCGAAGAGAGTGATGTCTGTGTTTAATATATCGCTAACAGAAACAATAGTTTCAACCTTTGTTGGCCAATTAAACTACAGACTTGTTCATAATTTGAATGAATTACACAATTTGTATTTCTGACCATACCATAGAAGAGTATTAGCAAAACTTGATACAACAATATAAGTTTTACTTCAGTTCTAGAATCCTACAGTGAAAAATCATATACCAGCTAACAATCTAGTATTTGATTTATCAGAGGGGGGAATGTAATGGTTAGCGATTAACGTGAATATCGTTATATATTTATGTAAATAATCAATATTTCTACCATACAAATAATATTCTAAGGGCGCGACGTAAACAAAACCTTCTAAAATCTTTTATTCTATGAAACCAAACATCTGGTTGTTATGATAGTATTGCACGGTCCTAACAATAGTTTTACTGACAAAGGTCCGTACTTAGACCGTCGCCGTCGTGGCGTTATAAAAACAATACTATCTAAAGAACCTGCTAATTTATTAGACACACTGACACAAATTTATTAGTTGCGACGGGCACACGTGTTTGAGAGTCTTTTCAACGAAGCGAGAACAAAAAACCCTCATCTGGGGAAAAACCGAGGATGAAGCGGCATAGGGATAGCGTCGGCGACTCGATGTTAAGGAGTAAGGCAATTAGGAAGGCATTGGGTTTTGGAATCCCGGAGAGTTCGGTACGACTACTAGTGAGAGAGTTTTCGTTAGTCTTATTTTTAAAGTCGTGAGAAGTTCTATCTAAGTTAATAGAGTCAGTGACTGAAGCTTCAAGTTGCAACAGTAGCAGTATTTCACGTAAGTGTTTGAAATCATGCAGCGCCAATGCTTGGTGAGTTTATCAACACTTGAGTAATACATATTACTTGTGCAATTATTTAAGTTAGACCATTGTAAGATTATATATGAGTCCTCAATACAATTAGTATAATACTTAACGCGGGTCAGGGCGGAGAGAGGTACATCCGCCAAAGGTGATGTCGGACCTCCAGCGTTTGAGTAATCAACTTTTATAGATAAGTTAGTCATAATACGTGTACACATAAGTGTAAAGTTGGGTGACTGTGGCTCAAACTTCGGCTATTCTCTTCCGGTCACGTGTGCCGGTGTGCACCTCGCGCGCGAAAACAAGTTGTTAGCTCTTGTTATGAGTTACCGTTACGAATCCGGTATCGGTCGAATTGATAACATAACTTCAGCTGGAGATTGGAAAGAGCTGGAGGTGGATTGCCCTCTCTTGTGAAATGGACAGACAGACAGACTGACGTAGTTAGCTTTTCTCTAAAGCTAACTGCCTACAACCAAGGTGTCGAGGGGCACTAGTGTGGGGGGCGTGCTTAAGCTTACTAAGCTAATTTGTGGGTTGAGTGCTATCAGATGTACGATGTGATGGGGTGCTTCTCTTTGCCACACAAGGTTGTAGTGCCTGTCGACATATGCCCTGGATTCGAATCTAGGTTCTTGGTAAATTCCCCCTTTTTACTCCCGGGAGTTCGGTTTACCATTACAGTTGCAATCAATTACATATTGAAAGCTACGTGTAGTATAACCAGAGAGAGAAGCACAAAAAGTATGAAATCACTATTCATGCAAACATTATTTTTGTAATTAAATGTAATTTACTTACTGAATTTATTTATGTTATTAGTCTAGTACTGTTTTGGTAAACAAATAAATGAATATTAAAAACTACAATAGGCAGCACTCAGACAGGTAGGAGAGATGAAATCGATCATCTGACTGTCCACAATTAATTAACCCGCCTTAATGCATCCGTTGTCATGTCCCGCGCGAGGCCATTCGCAATCATGATTTAGTGGTATACACACCATGTTTCACAATTAAGATATGGTCAGAGGGATGATGATCCTGTGATATTCATCCAATGATGCAATCAATTACATATTGAAAGCTACGTGTAGTATAACCAGAGAGAGAAGCACAAAAAGTATGAAATCACTATTCATGCAAACATTATTTTAGTAATTAAATGTAATTTACCTACTGAATTTATTTATGTTATTAGTCTAGTACTGTTTTGGTAAACAAATAAATGAATATTAAAAACTACAATAGGCAGCACTCAGACAGGTAAGAGATGAAATCGATCATCTGACTGTCAACAATTAATTAACCCGTTGCAATGCATCCGTTGTCATATCCTGCGCGATGCCATTCGCAATAATGATTTAGTGGTACTTACTCTATGTTTCACAATTACGAGTTGATTAGAGGGATGACGTTCCTGTGATGTCAATCTAATGATGCAATCAATTACATGTTGAAAGCTACCTGTAGTATAACCAGAGAGAGAAGCACAAAAAAGTGGGCAATCACTATTCATACAAACATTATTTTTGTAATTAAATCTAATTTATTTATGTAATTTGTCTAGTACTGTTTTGGTAAACAAATAAATGAATATTTAAAACTACAATAGGCAGCACTCAGACGGGTAGGAGAGATGAAATCGATCATCTGACTATCAACAATTAATTAAACCGCCGCAATGCATCCGTTGTCATGTCCCGCGCGATGCCATTCGCAATCATGATTTAGTGGTATCCACACCATGTTTCACAATTACGATATGATTAGAGGGATGATGATCCTGTGATGTTGATCCAATGTTGCAATCAATTACATATTGAAAGCTACCTGTAGTATAACCAGAGACAGAAGCACAAAAAGTATGAAATCACTATTCATACAAACATTATTTTTGTAATTAAATGTAATTTATTTATGTAATTAGTCTAGTACTGTTTTGGTTAACAAATAAATGAATATTAAAAACTACAATAGGCAGCACTCAGACAGGTAGGAGAGATGAAATCGATCATCTGACTGTCAACAATTAATTAACCCGCCGCAATGCATCCGTTGTCATGTCCCGCGCGATACCATTCACAATCATGATTTAGAGTATCTCTCGCCTTGTTTCACTAATACGACATGATGAGGGATTACATTTGTCTGATTTTGATCCAATGATGGAATCAATTACAGATTTAAATTTAAAAGCTATTTGCAGTAGGTACAACCAGGGCAGCACAAAAAGTATGAAACATTTTTACATGCAGATTTTTTTTGTAATTTGTTTAATTTTCTATAAAGCATTGTAATATCAATGCAGTACTGTGCAGGTTAAAACATAAATTTATTAATTAAAAACAAGTAACCACTCAGATAGGAAGAGCAGATGAAATCGATCATCTGACTGCAATGCACCCGTTATAATTTTTCTGCGCGATGCCAGTCGCAATCATGATGTAGTGGTATCTACTCCATGTTTCAGAATTACGAGGTGATAAGAGGTTTAATAAAAAGTTACTTTATGATTTAAGCAAAAAATATTCAAGCATTACTTTTCTATTAAAGACTCCGTACATACTTTTTCTTTTTTCCCCTTACATTTCTTTGCTTTCGATCTATCTCACCATCTCCTTGGAGTAGTTATCTGAGGTAACGGAATAACCTTTAATTTCCATTGGCCAACCTTCGATTTGCTCTGAACTCAAAACCATTATCGGAAATCAGCACAATGTCGCGAGCAAACAGCATAGACCAGCGAGCCTCCTCATGGATGTCTGATCTAATTAGCAAAAAAGGGCACCCATAATTACTAAAAAAATAAGAACCAAGAGGCTTTACTTTTTATATCTATACCTATGTTAATCCTTCAGGAATGAACACAATATTACGCATGATATTGAATACAAACATTTATATTATTATACAAGCATATTAAATCAATACATAGTAAGTAATATTCAATAAGTAAACAGTATGAACATAAAAACTTAAGTAATATGCGAGCGAGCCCAGTCACACGGCACATGCTGCTGAGCGTTAGCAACAAGAGGTGTTGAACTTTTAATTAGTTCAACAACTTGCAAAGAAGCATTAATGGTTCCTCCCGGCGCGGCGGCTATATGTCCAGCATTTTGTTTCAGTTTGTATTCAATGAGAAAACTACGAGTTATCTTTTCTTTCAATTGTGTTCTACTGTTTTGGAGCTCGTGGCTAATTCGAAGCCGCGCGATCTGATCGATCTTACAGGTTAAGCAATACTTACCACGGTCGGTCGTGGATGGGTGACCATCTTTAACATAACAAGTTTTCTTCCGTGAGAATGATTTAATCTCATTTTTTTTAATTAACATTAGCTGCTTTTAACCTAAATAATCGATACCCAAATATAAATAATGAAGATTTTGTTTTTCAACTCGACTATTTTCGATTGCCGAGGTGAGTGCAAGTTTTTACTAAAATCAAATGAGGTTGTAAATAACTCTTTTAGAACTAGTGAAGATGCAATATCGACCCTTCCACATGGAAAAGTGAGTCAGTATTTCATTTTTTAAAGTGTATATTGTATAGTTACTATATAGAACACATACGGCCAGTCGGAAATTGCCGAAATACCTACGTTTGTGAAAATAAGGTTTGTAAAATGTTCGGCTACAGCAATTTTTTCAGAAATATTCAGCCGACAGCTGTTGCGTGCCAGAGTTTTGGATTCCAGTTCACTCGTTGGATTCGTATGCAACTGTTACAATATCTAAAAGTAAAAAATATTACTCAAACGTTCGTTTTTGCGTGCTAGACGAAAAACAATTAATTTTTTTTTCCAATATTTGCTTTATCCTTTGAGTACATAATGTCCTACTGACTCAATATGAACACTGCCTGTCATCAAACGATATATAAATACGGCAAAATAACCCAATTATCCAACGGGAGTTGGGTAATAATTAACTATAAGTAAATGCAAATCTATAAGACTTATACGTACTTAAAATGTGAAAGTCGTATCGTACTGAAATGGTAGATTTATGAATGTAATATTCATTATGAGCGAGATAATGGCTATACTTCTTCGGCAAATAGTTATATTATACAGAATCTTGCTAAAGACTTGATAAAATTATATTCTAGCTATCGCAAAGCAATTTACTGAAATAAAAGTAAGTAAGTTATATAATTAGAATTTTTTTTTTTCGTAAAAGTTTACATGAAGGACTTCACATATTTCAAACAAAAAATAAGACCAAAACTTTTATGGGCATAAAGTACCTTTGGTTAATTTAATGTACTTTCAAATTCCTAACCGTATAAATCGTAGCCAACTCATAAATCAAACGTTGTTTTATAGCTCTAACTTCAAAAAGGAAAGCGTAGATTGATTTATATGTGTCGCTATGTTAGAAGGACGAGAGTGAATAACACATTCAATAGGTAAATGGGGCATCAGCAAATCCAGAGAACATTACAGCTGGCCAGTCTGCCAACTAACAGAGGCTTTGATACATTCTACGGCTTCCTAGCCACCGGTGTGGATTACTATACATATAATCATGTGCAGGTATATTTACTGACCTATTTAGGATATTCTGTTCTGAATATAAATAACTACAGACAATAACAAAAAATTGAACGATATTATTTAATTCTAAAGGAAGCCAGAAGCAATTGTCGGAATCAAAGCGATCTGATTGGTTGTCAACAATGTTTTTGTTAGATGTTGATGGTTTTTGGTTCGCAGATGACATTGTTTTACTTGTACATCTAACACAAAGATTATTTTAAAAAATAGTCTCACATTTAATGAGTCCATGTTTCTTCTGCCCTACAAAGTTTTAGACTTAGTTAACCTGCATTTTTTATCTCCAATGAAAGTAATTTAGCTATTGTCTTCTCGGAGCATAGGTTTCATTTAATATTATGTGTAGTTAAAGTACCTATGTTCGTATGTATGTTACACAAGTACACTTATAGTGAAACTTTGTAGATAGTTCTTAAATATTCTTGTCGCAAAATCGAGTTATCTTCATAAATGGAAAAATACTACTAAAATACTTACTATGTAAGTATTGGCACAATAAAACTTTATAGTTTGAAAAGTTTACAGAATTGGAATGAAACTGTTTTATGGACTGGATTTCTTTGATAACTACACACCATTTTATCACAAGTATGCTGTGATAAATATATTACAAACTAAGCTATATACTTGATTGTACGTTCGTTAGTAAATTCACACAAATTTGCGCTAGTTTTCCTCTATTACTGTTTTTTCAATAACAGAACCCGGAGGCGCTATCAATACGAGCGCGAGATAGATTATACCGCGTTTTGTCAAATATTTGAATGGGGAAACGTGACGAAAAACGCGACAAAATCGATTTCGCGCTCGTTATAACTAGCCTGACTGAACTGGTAATGGGGTAAAACGCTTATGTCGTGAAGGTTATAGCAGCGGCATTCGGTTTGTATTTCTGGTACTGGTGCAACGACAGCAGGATTTACTTTACGATAGGTTAATGTTAGCTCACTTAGCTCTATCTGTATACCACAGCGTGGAATACTGAGCCCTATGTACTACACTTTTGACTGTTGATCATTACTGCAGGTAGCGATAAAATGAAAGATGCTACAAATATTGGTGTTATTTGGCTACTTTTTTCGAACGGTAACCTCCAAAAGTAAAAAGAACGAGTCATAACACATAAGGGTCTATGTAACACAATTTACATA
This sequence comes from Hypena proboscidalis, assembly GCA_905147285.1. Lineage (NCBI taxonomy): Eukaryota > Metazoa > Arthropoda > Insecta > Lepidoptera > Erebidae > Hypena > Hypena proboscidalis. The sequence goes on from LR990131.1 coordinate 15,960,786, forward strand.
ACAAGATGTGTGTTTAAGAGTGATAAAATTGACAAAAAATCTGATACATGCTCTTCATTTGAAGTACGTTTTTATTCGAGACCATAAATGCCAACTTTTTTAATGATTTTGATCATTTGCCAAAAACAAAATACAAATAAAACGAGGCACATTGAAGTGCGCACAATTGAAAATTAACCTCGTTTGTAAATGTCATATTTTATATTAAAATAGCATTGCAATGGATTGATTGCAGCAAATGCAAAGTTCTAGAAACACTGTGAGTCGACTTGGTATTGGCGTCATAAATCTTTTGAGCTGGAGCAGCCTCTAATCAAACGCCTCTACAGCAAATATACAAACAAGCCTCGAAGCCATCTGTGCACAATCTATACTATGAGAGAACGAGAATTTATAAGAAAAAAAAGCAAAGGTGTGATAAGTTTTAATGATGAAACTTCACATTATTTAAAATGTAGGTCGGGTAAACACATTTTCATTATAATAGTAGATAATATGAAGCTGTAGGCATAGAATAAATTTTAACATAATAACTATATGATTGTTTCATTGGATTAAAATATGAATTAACTTTGAAAATAAGACATATTTGGTATTTACCTTTTGTTCTATAAATTCTTCGTTTTATTTTTAAATATTTGTTATTAACTGGAGTTTCAATGTTTCATTATCAGCAGATTCATAACCTCTCTCTTTATCGCCAGTACTAATATGTTGACAGAATAGTCTTTATTAAGCACTATTCAACTATTTGAATGTGCATAATAATATGCCTGCATCCTCATGCGCCAAATTCCCCCCAAAGAAGTTTATCAGTGAATAAGTACTCGTATCAGCAGAATGGCAAGCTCTGGCGTGTTGCCAGCCGCGGCTTCTGCGTTACCAACAACTTTATTATGCATTACGGGTGTTGCCAGAACCTAAATAACCAACACCTCAATTGCCAAGTTTGAGCTTTACATTTTCATTAGACGCTCGTCTCTCAACGCACGTGCTATTAATATTTTAATTAGTTACAAAATAACGTCTCTAAGGAACAGTTAGCCATTTTGTTTCAAGGTTGAAAAATAGATATTGATTTAGATTGCCGCTTCGACAGCGGTACATAATATATATATCAAGGTTTGTCCCCACATAAAATATTTGTAGCTATTACATACTAATTATTTTACACAACAATTAAAATAGGTATTTGAACATAGCTGTAATTTGGAAATTCTTGTACTGTATTTTAATCCTATGATTAACAAACTTAGCTACTTGGATACTGGTGAAAAAGGTCTTAAACAATTTATGGAAGCAACATCGGTTTGTAGATTTATAACATATCGGTAAGTACATGAAAGTATGAACGTTCAAGAATATTGTATCTGTTTGACATTTTATCAGGAGTTGTTGGTAATTTCTTGTTTTATTTTCATTTCGTTTGTATGGAAGGTATGCTGAAACACATGCAAACTTCTCTGAACATTCGTAATTTGTGATAAGACCGCATATCTCTAATCTCTTTAGATAACATCACCACATTTGTATGAATACTTACGTAGAGCTTGAATTTTTACGTTTAGAATTTTAACTTCATGAAAGTTTTTAATAATATTTATTACGTATTAAAAAAAACTAATAATTAGATCTCGTTCAAACCAATTTTAAGTGGAAGTTTGCATGGTAATGTATATCATAATTATATTATTTTTAAATTTATCATTCCCTATTTGCACATCAAATTTGTAACAAATATACAAAGAAATAGGTACTTAAAGCTATAACGTAAAAACGTAAAAAAATATTTACAACCAATGAAATTAATAAAAAAACATATAACCCAGAAGGTTGTGGCAGAAGTGTATAACACCTACACCTTAACTTTTATGAGTCCCATGTGATACCTGGTGAGCCCATCGCCATCTGCCATAACACTTTTGCCCGACCCGGGCATCGATCCCGTGACCTCACGGTGAGAGGGCGCATTTTTTTTTATTTTATACTACGCCCACAGCGAACGAACGTGTAGTCCACCTGATGGTAAGTGGAGTACAGCCCATGGACATCAACAATCCACAAAAGCAGATTATAGATGCGTCGCTGCAGCTGAGGATTACGGTGTTATGATGTTAAGCCTCATGTGCCAGTAATTTCAGGGCCTGATCTCACCACCAAACCGGAACACCGTAATGGAAGCACTACTATTTGGCGGCAGGTTAAAGGTGAGACGGTGGTGCTGCCGCCCTCGAGCTCATTCACAAGAGCTCTACCACCAGTAACCGCATGCGCTTGCCCCTGGCCCAACGAGGCTGTAAATATTTAATAGTCGTGTATAATTAATATTTTACTAGCAGTTTTGTTTCTAACATTTAATTTCATAGACAGATACCTGCTTCAACAAAAAGTCAAATTCCTCCTCGCCTTTCTTGAATAAATAATGTAAAGTTCCATCATTAAAAGTTTTCGAGCCCTGGCTAGCTGGAACTTGTACGTTTTTCTTTAAAATCAAAGTTCTTCATTGTAAGAATGGTGTCAAAATGAAGAGTCGTACATTTGCTGTCAAGAAATAGCAGTCATAAGCACAGGGTGCTCCGGCTAAAAATGTTTATGCCGGCAGTACTAATATAATTTAAAATTACGTGTTGCATGATTAAGTAAAATCTAATGGGAATTAACGCTTTTACACTGGCCGTGGTCGCAAGTAGACTCTGAGTCTGCCTTGGACCACGGCCAGTGTAATCTGTCTTCCGAAACGTCAAGCCTAAAAGGTAAATAATGCATGATCGCGTGCATTTACGGCAGTACTAAGTCGACATTTAACTCCTTAAGATACACCTGCAATACATCGATATTTAATCTTCTTGAAATAAAGGTACCTAAATAAAATTGCCAAACGAGGCAAACGATATTCCCATTATGTTGCAAAACAACTTTGCCTCATTATTTGCGTGCATTAATCATCATATGAGCGCGTTAATAGCGACTTTTTTGCCTCATCGACACAACTATTGGCCATTGCTAGAATCTTTTCCGAGGTAGCTTGTAGGTCACATCGGGCGTCTATATTTAAATTAATGAATACCTGATAATTAATCTTCCTGAAATAAAGGTACCTAAATAAAATTGCCAAACGAGGCAAACGATATTCCCATTATGTTACAAAACAACTTTGCCACATTATTTATGTGCAATGTTTATCACATGAGCGCGTTAATAGCGACATATTTGCCTCATCAACACAACTATTGGCCATCACTAGAACCTTTTTCGAGGTAGCTTGTAGGTCACATCGGGCTTCTATATTTAAATTAATGAATACCTGATAAAATATTTATGATGAAAACCAAGATCAACTTCTAATTGATTATTTATAGCATTTAGCTATGCTTAGCAAATTATACTTGGAAACAGTTGAAAAAATTATGTGAATATACAATTGAGAAATTTAGGATCCTGGAAAGTCGAGGCGACCGTACCTTAGTGGGTAAAGCGGCTACCCGTTATGAAGAGGTCGCAGATCCTGCCGATCCCATATTTTAACACGCTTATATTAGCTTCACCTGTATGTATGTATGTATGTAACCGACTCCATTGGACTCGATTTTGACCCACTTTAAACGGACAGATTTTATAAAAAATTTGCACCACCTGTCAAAGATCGATGACAATGCAATAATTCGATTAAATGCCATATTTTTCGTCTATCGAGCAACCTACACTTTTTTACTTTTTAGTTAGAAGTACTTTAAAAGCGTGTTTTTTAGTTTTTTTAAACTATATTTTTATTTCAGCTGTTTCTTGGGTCAATTTCAACAAGTGGTGTTTTTTGTACCTTATCGGTGAACTTTTTTATTTATAGCTTTTTTGGATATTTTTTAGATTTATTGTAATCTATATGATACTAAATGTCCCCAATTTTACGCACATGATCGTATCATTTAAGACTGAAGAGAAATTTGAGTTTGAATTTGGGTTGTCACCGATACGATAAGCTGACCACCGATTAGTTTTCTGTACACCGATATGAAATGCTTGAACACCGAAAAGGTGTGCTTATCCACCGATATGGTAAATCTGACCACCTTTGCACCATTGTTTCGTCAATATCTTTGTTATATTCCAGTTACATCAGAGTTTTATACCTTATTTGAAAGCTAATGAAATTTTTTATGTTTTTAGGGTTCCTTACCCAACGTCCGTCCGAACGTCCGTCTGTCTCCAGAATGTATCTCAAGAACCGTGATAGCGAGGACGTTGAAATTTTCACAGATGATGTATAATTATTGCCGCTATAACAACAAATACTTAAAGCTAAATAAAATAAATATTTAAGATTGAGAGTACCGAACACAATGTGTCAAAAGTTCAATTGTGCGATGCTTTTACCATCGATGCTTTATAGATGCAATAGTATATCGGTCTTCAAAATTTACTGTTTATCCCTAATTCAATTATAAAATGTCTTTTTTTTAATACTATGTTTAATGTAGACAATATTTTGCATCTATTTTAAATTTGCGTTGCGTTTTTGCGACAGGCGTTCTGCCTAATAAAATTACGCAATCTACTTTAACTATGCCCACACCACGATCCGTCTAGAAAATTTGAATTTTTCTGGGTACAAACAAACAAAGGTATTTAACATCGTACAATTTCACTATCGACACAGTGCGTTCGGTATTGTAAAAATCGCAACTTTCGAAAACTCATATTTTCTATACCTAACGAAATTACTGATATCAATAAAATGTTTTAGAAGCAAAATAAATGACACAGGGTCCACCGATGTGATGAACCGACCCACCGACTCGATAAAATGATCCACCGATACGATTAAGAAATCCACCGATGTCTTAAAACTGTTAATACACAAAAAAATAATACACTGAGCAGATAATTTATACACCGATAATGTTTTTTCACCGATCAGGTGGAAAATTGTCGTATCGGTGGGTAAAATGACCACCGATTCCACCGATAATGGTACAGCGACGAGATAAATTGCACACTTTTTTTAAAATTTCTAATGAACTATAATAACTAGGACAAATTGAACTACAGCCAATAAAGCTAATTCAGTTACTTTCTCTGTATGGATCAAACAAATAGAAAATTACAACATATTACAATATAAAAAATCATTCTCCGATAAGATAAAATATTTGTCGCCTAGCAATTTTCATGGTGTACTTACGTTTTTTGCGGGCAAATGCAGCGATGTAGAAAGCGTCCGTCTTCACTGCGCATTAGGGCAGTACTAACATGAAATAATAATCAGGGAGGGGACACTGTCGGACTTGCCTATGTAAAGTTATGTCTAAATTACTTTTTGGCACCGAAAAGCCAAGAATTTCTTGGACAAGTACGTTTGTGGCTCTCATTAATAAATATGGTTAGTTAAATAATAGAATATGCTATTTATCAATGATGAAACTAATATCCTACGAAATAGGGTAGGTTGTGACCTTAATTTACTAATATTCATTAACTTATAAGCCATTTTGTTTGTAAAAAAAGTACTGGGACAGCACCGACAAGCGAAAATTTGGACTTTAGGAATTTTTTTCTACCCTTAAATTTCATCCTAGCCCATTAAAATTTTTGCCTCCACCCTATATCTACCTATATAATACTATAAAAATCAATTTAATACAATATTCTTCTTTTCAAATACGAATTTCAACGAGGACAGAAAAAAAAGTCGTTTGGGAAATCGACCCTCTTAGTAAAAACCAAGTTGTTGTATGTATGTAGGTCAGTATTTTATTTATTTTACTCATTTTTAACATAATAATACGGTGTCCTTCCAGTTCCGTGAACCCGAAATACTGACCAATTTTCCTTTGAAACGCACGGCTTGATCAAAGGGGTACGACGAAGCGACGACAAAATAACTCATCGGTTCATAAAATTCATTATTTTCGTTCACTACAAGCGCTGCTTTTGCTGCCTTTGCATTAAAAAGTTCGAAATTAAATTATATTTTATATGTACGTCAATTTATTATACAGAATATAAGACAGTTTATTAATTAAGAAATAATTAATTTAAAAAAAATATTATATTAAAAGATATAATTTTTACAAAGTAAATTGAAAGTTTACTTGATTAATTAGTGTTGTGCATGCAATTCTGTGTAATTCTGTTGTATTTTTTAATTATTTTTTTGCACACCTAAAAGGTAGAATATGGCAGACTGCAATTGTCATGTATTTATAACTACTTTTTTATGTGCAAATAAATGATTATATTATTCTTATTCTAACATTTTAATTTATCACCGTTGGATATTATTTTACTTTATGCCACTCTTTTTTATGGCAGGTACACGGTCTTTTTGCCACTCGAATGATATCTAGTTAAAACAAAACGCCAAAAAAGGTTCCCATTGTGCTGGGTACACACCTAACGAACGAATGCCAACGAATGCGTTCTTTGGTTCCTGTTTAGAGTACTTTGGGCGGCTAAGCATTCGACATCGATCGTTCGTTGGCATTCGTTGGTAATCCAAAGCGGCGACAACATCAAAGGATTCGTTAGCGTTCGTTAAGCAATCCAAAATAGGACCAACAAAAACATTCGTTGACCTTCGTTCGTTAGGTGTGTACCCGGCATGATAGAAACCTTTTTGGCGTTTTGTGGAAACTGGATATCATTCGAGTGGCAAAAAAACGTGTGTACGATCTCAGAAAGAGAAAAGCTCTGCAACACTTTCTATTAATGAGTCAGCAGTTCTTTTTATATATTCGGCGAAACTATTTTTATACGCATTAAGATTGACCTGCGCCAAATAGCGTATTTCATCGACGGATACTTGTAGAGGAAAGGGCGGTAATTTTCTTACGATCTTGGTAGCTTCTTCATCATCTTGAAGCCATGGCAGCCATACAAAACTGTGGTAGAAAGGATTTGCCCTCATGTCCATCTTTATTGGTTGCCGTGGAGAAATGTCTATCCAGTACTGTCGAATGCGGAAAACTAAACGCCTTACTATTTCTGGGTTCGAATACCACAAATCTTCATATTCCATTGGATCGTTGCTTAAGTCGAACAGACAACCTTTTGCTGTAATAGATAAAATTAAAACATTATAGTAAAAACCTTAATTTTCGAAAAACTGATTAATTGTATGGTGACTTTTTAAAATAATAAATAGGTACAACTTACTTTTGGTTGGCAAACAAAGCTCTTTATCTTTCGACACAGTTGAAACCAAACGTAAGCTGTTCTGTTTTTGTAGCGCCATCTCCATGTCTATGGTTAAATGTAATTTTCTCTTAAAAACCCGAGCAGTCTCTGATCTTAGTAAAACATTAACATACGGCAACACCGGCAATCTAAATAACTTCAACTCATTACTGTAAAAATCACTGTTCTGTCTTTCTAAATTACCTATAACTATTTTGAAGTTTCCTTCTCTGTATGCGGCCCAACCCTCGATATCATCTAATGTGACTAAGAGTTCATTACGTACAGATTTATTATTCCTAGTAAGGCCATAACTCAGAGCAGACCATTGGTTGATTCCGTCAATTTTCTCGCTAATATCGCCGCCTGCCGCAGCAATTAGCGTTGGCAGCCAATCAGTGACGTGGAAAAGGCTAGGCCAAACTTTAGAAGGCATTGACGCTTGCCAAATAATTCCCGTGGCGCGCACTGCACCTTCCCAAGGTGTACCCTTTGTTCCTCGCAACGGCAAATTGGAGCCGAAATTTCTATTAAATCCTGCAGTTGGTGCACCATTATCAGAAATGAAAACGATTACTGTGTTGTGAAGCATATCCCTTTCAGCTAATGCCGATACTACGCTCCCTACGCTGGCGTCTAACCCGGTAACGAGACCTGCAAAATGCAATTCAATTAATGTTATTACAGAAATAGAGTAAAGCTAGCGCAACCCATTTGCAATGGCGTTTGAAATTAAGGGGATTGTTTGTCTAATGAAACTGATATTTTTTTAGCGTTCCACAAACCAATGTTATAGGTGAGTTATCAATATTATTTATACAAAATTACGAAAACAAAAAAAAATATGAATTTCTATATAACGTTAAACATAACATCACGCCCAAGCTTTTGGTAGCACTGACTATAATAAAATATTTTTTAACTAAGAAGTAGTATCTGATTGCCTTTGATCTTGAGAACCAGAGATCGCCACAAACGCAAACAAATAGATTTTTTTTTAAAACATAGAAGTCATGAGTACTTTAGCTCTTAATAGCCAGAGGGCGCCACAGCCGCAGACTTTTTTTTTAAAAATTTGAAGAGGTTCTTCAGTGTTTTAGCTGCCTCAGAGACCGACTATGATATCCACGGAGCTATCTTTGACGACTGGATGGCGGAGTGGGTTCGGTCCGAGGTCGTGGGTTCGATTCCCACTTAAGACAAATCTTTGTGTGCATGAACTTGAAGGTTTGTCTTAGTCTGCGTGTTTCTATGTATAATAAGTATATTATGTATTAGTATCTGTTATTCTAGTATCCATAGTACACGCTCTGCTTAGTTTGGGACTAGATGTGTGAGTTGTGGAATATTTATTTTATTTATTTTTTTATGTTTTTCATATTAAATTTACTTCTATCTCTATTGCAGTGTCTTCTTCTCTTCTTGTTATCAATCTTGATTCTCTCTTAAAATTGTCTACGTATCAATCTATCTTCACGGAATCAATTGCCTATATTATTAGTCTAGTGGTATTTTAGAAACGCGTAATCTTCAGTAGAACTACATAGGTATATATTTATTATCTTAGTTACCGGCATATATTCGTCGAGCGGGATGTGCTATGTGATTGTTTTCAGTAATGGTACCCTCCGGTGTTTGAAGATTCACGCATGCTCCTCCAGTGTGGGCGGCCGCGTGGGATATGTGAAGATATAAAGGAACTGATGTGTTGTGACTTCTTATTACTGCAAAACAAATAAAAACATAAAGCCTTTTCTCTCCATTTCAAATTTTGCATCCAAAGTTTGTGAAGACATTTGGATGTTAGTTACTCTTAGATACAAAAGCAACTGATCAGAACTGATTTAATGATACAGATATGTTTAAAATCTAGATTAATTATGTAGAAACTTTTCTTTTTCTACTAAACACTGAAACCAAATGAAAGGTAGTGCTGGAAAATAGTATTACAACAAATGGAATTCAATACCAAAAGTTGGCATGATTTGCTATTTTCTTACAAACTTTTGTTTTGTGTACTGAAGTGCGTTATATTTTGTATCATATATCATTCTCAGATGTTTCTAGTGGCAAACGTTTGTTTAACAATCGCCTCAAGTTATTGATCTCCAGCTCGGCATAGTCCTTTTTTTTTAATACGACGCCAGGTCCTGAATAAGTGGAGTACAGCCCATGAACATCAACAATCCACAAAAGCAGATTGTAAATGCGTCGCTGCAGCTGAGGACTAGGTGTTATGCCTCATATGCCAGTAATTTCAAGGCCTGATCTCACCACCAAACCAAGCAGCAGGCTAAAGGTAAGACGGTGGTGCCTCCGCCCTTGTGCTCGTTCATAAGAACTCGACCACTAGTAAAAGAGTCCTACGAACGCTATGTTTATATCAATAATTTATGAGAGCTATGACCTGTTACGACTTACGTTTAATAGCCCGTTTGGTTAGTACGTTGGTGAGATGCCCTCTTTGATCTTCAATCGGTTCCAAATTCTCAAAGAAGTCTAGTCCAAATAAAACAGATCCGTTACAATAATCCTGTAAATATTTTGAAATGTTATTTTATATTTACATCCGCCCGATGACGAAATATGAAATCTATTGATCTTAGTTCATAAGCATTATGTTAACCTAATGTAAATTGAAGGGGCAAGACACACAAGTCCAAACCGCGGCTTCTGTTTAAAAAAAAATCATACAAAATATCTGTATCGTTATTAACAAACCTAACGTCGCCTATTGTTCTCACACGTTTTATTGTGTGTGTTTTAGAATTTAGGTATCTACATATTTTTATATGCAGACTGCAATTACTTACCAATGGGTAGGTCATAGACTGAAGTTGAAGACACATACCGTGGGCTTATTCCCTATTTGAGATTTTGGTTTCTTAACAAATAGTTTCTGTCAATTAGTAATTCTTTCACTCAAAACATGCATTTTTGACATAACGAAACCACGGATTACTCTCCTGGTTACTTGCCTGATATTAATACTTACGCTTAAAAACTCATTTCGAAATAGCAAAAAATCAGAGTGCGTGTTATTAATAATGGCTTACGACAATAGGCAAAACTGAATGGAAATGACCAATTTGTAAATTATTAACTGATATTAAATTATTTCTTATTTATTAGGACGAGGAATATACAAATTTATCCACTTTTATTGTTGTGTTATAGTTTTAATAGAAGTAAAAATTATTTTGTTTTACAGTTTTTTACTGAGTTGTGGCGCGCACTCTATTAGTTAATGATGTTTTATCTGTGGTTGAAATAACTTGAGTCGTAATAAAAGGTTTAATGGTTTTATTAATAATAGCTAATCCATACATATAATAAAATTTAAAATTATAAATGCCTGTCGAACACATTTAAGAAAAATCAATAAGAGGAGACTAGAACAGCAGTAGAAGCCGAAACATATTTTTTGGATTTTTGTCTGCCTGTATAATTATGATAATAATTATGCTCCTTACAAGAATTTTGTAGATGAATTTGGGATAGATTTTTTCGAAATGTAACTCCCAAAGGGGGTAAATTAGGCAGGTTTCTCAATTTGGAAAGATATAATAACTCAGAAATATCGAACTTAACGGGGACGAAGCCACGGGCAGAAGCTATTTAACAATAAAATAATACTTTTTAAACTACATTTGAAATTGATGTAAAGAGTGAAATATAACTTCTACATTTTTAAAAATATATTTTTGCAGTGAAAAGACGCCATAAAATTGCTGACTGCCACTTAAAAAAAAAAGAAAAATATTTTTTAGTATTAAAACAGAGGTGAAATTTGCGGCCGCTTACCATGAGGTTTCGCCATGTAGCTATAAAGAGTAAAAACACAAAATCATAAAAATTAAGTTTTTGGGCTTTCAATATTTAACTTGAACATCCTAACTACTTTTCCCGCCACCTCGTTTGCGTGGAATTCATTATATTAGTAATAGCTACGACCACGTTTTAACCCGCATTAAACCTTACAGCTCCACTCCCGTGACGGTTAGCGTAATCTCAAATATCAGTTCAATATTCAGTAGATCGCGAGAATAAAATAATAAAATTAACGAACTGACTTTCGCTCGCGGATTTGTCTGCGTGGTAGCTAAATAAATTAAAACTGGATTTTATAAATAAGTATCGTTCAAATAACTATAAATATTTTGGCATTAAAATAAAAACAGACAATTCAATTTTATTTATTTGTATTGATAAAACCTTCTTGTTGACACCTACTAAAATACATTTTTAATCTGTGGCAACTAATGTCTCTGACTGAAGAAAATTGAACGTTTCATTACAACAAAAAGCATATAAATAGCTTTAAACTGAATTAAGAAAGTAACAAATTCAAACAATAAAACTCAAATTATTTAACTGATTATATCAAAAGAAAATTGTACATATTATAACAACAAACACAATATAAGTCATTATGGTAAGAGGTATTTTCGGAGAGATTTTCTCTTTTGTGTAAAACGAGTGCATAAAATTAAATAAAATAAGAATGGAACGCAATGTGATGGAAAAAAAAGTTATCCTCAATACAAAACAAAATATATCAAAGATCAAGATAATCTTTTAAGACAACTATAAAAACGATATTTAGATGTGATTTTAACTCTTTGCTACTGCTATGTACTAGAAACAGTGAGTATGCGTTATAATTTCTACTTAGTCCTCCGTGACACGATGAAATTACATAAAATATCTCTCACTAGTGTTGTAATGTTTTTTGTCTTTCAGGTACAATACACGAATATAGCACACCTATATTATAATAGTATTATGATAAAGATGATAGCGGCGGGTGATTTCAGAGCTAAACATTTTTTAAGACTTAAGTTTCATAAGTGCAAGAACAGCGAACATTAGAAGAAATGTTCCTGAAATTCTGTGAAGTAATAAAAATTTTCAAAACTTCTGATTTTTCTTTAATATATTCTTATTTCTCTCACATAATTATCATAGACATAGACACTACGTTACGTACATAAGAAATTATAAATGTAAACTCCAAATAAATTAATAATCGTGAATACAGAATGTAAGTAGTTACATTATCTGGTGCATAACCTGTATTGTCCCATTGTTGGGCAAAGGTCTCCACCATCCATGAAATGGAATGAATCAGGTTTTCATTTTTTATTAAAGTATGTAACTAGATTTGAACTACGTCGATAAAAAGCACTTACCCGTGTGCCAGAATTCATTAAAATTTGTTTAGTTTGGCGAGAAAGAGGAAGCCTACAACCTAGCTACATAATATTAATGTTTCAATATTTTGAAGATACATTATTTTCATTTAGTGCTTTTTATATCCCAGACTGGCATAATTCTTGCTACTTGTCATATTTATAAGTTTTCGTATGAAAAATTTCGAGATCTATGACTGAAAATACTTAATATGACCTAAATTCTATTGCATTACGTATTTAATTAGTATTTTATGACATACATTAGTATTAAACAGTTATTGATTTGTTGTATAACGTTAATCTGAAGTAAAATAACCTTTTAAATATCATTATTTTATCTCGCCAAAGTACAAGAAATCACTGAGAAACTGCTCCATGACCAGTTTCCGATTTTGACATAAGAAATTGCGTTACTTGCCTGTAAAGCTGTCAAATCTGCAAGAGGATAGTAACTGGCAAGCTGTCAAATTTTTTGCCAAGCAGTTATCAACCGTATATGTATGGAAATAAGGATGCACTAAATCCGAGATGAACCGGTTTCAAACGAAATTATTAATTGCTTTCGAAATCGACTGGAAATTAGTCACCTTTACGGAATAGCCATACCGGTCTATCGACACGCATTTCCCATCTTTACTCGAAACCATTTGTCAAAATTTGAACAAATGTTATCGCAACGACAAGCCAATTAAATTCCTGTTGTGATCCGCCGCCGGCGCTCGCGACTTTTCGAGATCGGCCGTATAAATGTGAAATAATTCGAAGATTTCGTGAACTATATTCGTGTTATAAATGTTGTGAGGATTAAGGTGTAACTGGCCTGGTAAAGATCAAGATAAGACTTTACTGGATAACTTATATTTGGGAAACCATCTTTTGAACTTGAGGGAATTCGATGATAATTCGCCGTGATTACCTAAATACAATAGAATATCTAAAGCGTCGCAAATAAAAAGAAAAGACGAGGCGCGGACACGACACTTCCACGACCACGATGCTTCTGTACCCTGTCTACGACGAGCCTTACATATTTCATGTCTGTCCTGCCCCTAAAGCTTTTAAATAAGGAAGAGCTCAATTACAGCAAACTGAAAGCTAAACAAAATATAATAGCTGAGTATTATACATACCTGCACATGGTTATAAGTATAGTAATCCACACTACTGCCAAGGAAGCCGTAGAATGTATCAAAGCCTCTATTAGTGGGAAGATAATCTTCTCTGGATTTCCCAAGGTCCCATTTACCTACTAAATGTGTGGCGTACCCTAAATATTGTAAATACGATGGAAGTAATCGTTCTGAAAGAGGTATCCCTCGGTCTTCTGATCCTGCTATAGAAACTCCTTGTGTGCCTGAGGACATCATATCTTTTAAATAACCTATAAAGTTATTATGCAGTTTCAGAAATTAATGTCAAAATTGTTTTCAAGACTGCCGCGGTGGTCTCGGGTTCGTTTCCCGGGTCGGGCAAAGTATTATTTGTGAACTTTCCGTCAGGACATTTACAACAGCAGCACGGAGTTGGAATTCTGCCCGGTAGATGGCGATAGGCTCACCCCCTATCCCATGGGACTTAAACATAACAGGTGAAGTGTGGGTGTTGTACACCTCTGCCACACCCTTCTGGGTAATTAAGGCGTTATCTAATGTTATGTTATGTTGTTTTCAAAAATTAATTTCAGAAAGCAACATTTTGTTTGTTATGTAAATGCTTGTTAGTATTCTTCATTTGAAACATCAATTCAGAAACTCTTCTTGCATTAAAGCTTATTTTGACTAAAATACGCTCAATACCCAACCAATTTCTTTAAAAGGCTTGTGTCCGTATACCCACCAGGGCCCTACGTCTATTCCGATTGAAAGCTAATGCATATCGTTCGTCGCATTCGGTACTATCCGAAATGTTTAAGTAAAAAAATAGTACCGTAAAGGCTACAGAGAAATCTTGAATTTCTTTCAGCGTATTGCCAGCAGGGCCCTTTTCAGTTTTTAGGGTCAAGACCAATATTACTTATTATCCCGTTTAGCGGTGTTTTAGTACCGTCGAAATACCTTGGTTTTATTTTAAAATAATTATTAATTCATGAGGAATATACTTTCAAAACTTTTGTCAAGCCAGCAGGGCCCTTTTTTGTTTGTACACTTTCAGTCCAAATAGTTATATTTTTTATTAGCATTTTAATAGTACTTTTCAAATAACCATACGTTTAGTTAGAAACGTTTGTATTTTAGTATATAATTTGCTTCAAAACTTATACTACGGCGGTCTCGCCGTTGGCCACGAAAAATGACGCGGACTGTAGTACTGCTGTGAATGACTACACCTTATTTTTTTTTTTCATGTTTTTAAAAACCCGCACTAGGAATAACTCCTGTGTCGCATCTGTCAATGTAGTACTAGAGTCCGCGCCAAAAATCATGGCCGAAGGTTAGTAAGAACTGAAAGTAAGTATTAATGACCAATAGTGTCTGAAATATTAATAAAATGGACAAATTATTCTTCATGCTATTGGCCAAAGGCCAGTTGTCAAAATAAGCACGGCGCTGATCTGCCATTATTGGTGGCAAGCACTGTAGCGCTAAAATATTATGGCTATCGTGATATACATTTTAAAGCAAATTATCTGCCAAAATAAAAACTTTTCGAACTATATGTAAAGTTATTTGAAAAGTACTATTAAAATGCTAATAAAAAATATAACTATTTGGTCTGAAAGTGTACAAACAAAAAAGGGCCCTGCTGGCTTGACAAAAGTTTTGAAGGTATATTCCTCATGAATTAATAATTATTTTAAAATAAAACCAAGGTATTTCGACGGTACTAAAACACCGCTAAACGGGATAATAAGTAATATTGGTCTTGACCCTAAAAACT
The DNA here is from genome assembly GCA_905147285.1 of Hypena proboscidalis. Taxonomy (NCBI): domain Eukaryota; kingdom Metazoa; phylum Arthropoda; class Insecta; order Lepidoptera; family Erebidae; genus Hypena; species Hypena proboscidalis. Next base: position 15,976,031 of record LR990131.1, read on the forward strand.
GAAAAGGGCCCTGCTGGCAATACGCTGAAAGAAATTCAAGATTTCTCTGTAGCCTTTACGGTACTATTTTTTTACTTAAACATTTCGGATAGTACCGAATACGACGAACGATATGCATTAGCTTTCAATCGGAATAGACGTAGGGCCCTGGTGGGTATACGGACACAAAAGGCTTGACTATTAATAACGCCTGCGAAAGGTTACTCCAACTCCAAAAATAAACGTACCCATCCGTAACGGATATTTTCCGGTGAAAAGCGCGCTCCGGGACGGGGTCCCATATGCGTCCGTGTAGTACTGTGACATTATGGTGCCCTGGTACGCGAGCGTGTCGATGTTAGGTGTCATTATCTGATGTGAACCGTGGAAACTCACGTCGTCCCAACCCTTGAAAATGTTTAAAAATACAATGAAATTGCGAGCAACAATTTTGGGATAAAATCAGTAAAAACGTAACAAGTCAATTTTGGCTATTCCTAACTTCCTAAATTAATACGATAAATCTGAAAGTAGGCTGTTAGGCTTTTATTCATAAATGGCTGTACCGATTTTGATCATATTTGGTACAGGGAAAGTTTTCTAAATTTCTTACTAGATTCTGCCTGCAGCAGTACGTCAATAAAATGTATATACCAGAGTATAGAGTATGCCAAATGTCATTAAAACCGGTCTATTCGTTAGAGGGTGAAGGAGTAACAAACATGCTTACAAACTTTAGCATTTACAATATTGGTTGGTGCTTCTCTTACCAAGTCATCTGCTACAATAAACACTATATTTGGAGGCGCCACACGTTCACAAATAACAGATACGGCTAACAAACTGTAAATACTGTAAAAAAACGAAATAAAAGTCAGTAATAACAACATTTTATAATTATAGTTTGAAAATATTTATTATCATATAAAACTTACAGAAATATCAATCCCATTTTGAGAAGTGCACGAGTGTTTCTGATGAAACGACTGTAATTTAACACTTGAATAACATATTTTAATCACTTTGGAATAATAAAATTGAGGATAAATATTATAAAACCTGTGCCACACAGCTTAGTGTCACCAAATAGGTATATCACTAACTAAAATTAACTTTGAATCACCCTCTTGGAAATAAAAAATAAAAAACTTAATATTTGTAGGTGTTTGACATCATGGGTCAGAAAAAAAATGGTAGGTGTGCATTATCTAGTAATTTTTAAAGTAAGAATACTTAAAAAAATACCTTATATGAAACAACAGTTAAACCCATATTTAACTTACTAAGAGGTAGAATATTTATTTGTAGGAATGACTATAGTTTATTCAGACGGTAGACTGAACTTGGCAAAGAGCTCCTCAATAGAATAAAATAAGCAAAGAAACTGTAATAAAGTATCGTTATCATTCATATTATTGTCACTTCTCTTGTAGTGTAATGTCAGGTTAATTTCAAACACTTGTGTAAATAAGGACATTTACATAACAATCAACTTTTGTGACAGGTTCAATAACGGAATTACCGAAATATATCAATCAAACATAATACACCTTACATTTAAATAAAGAGAGTGGGAACAAGGTTTTTTTCTACGACGTGTGTAGCAAAAAGAACATGTCTTTTTGCTACACACGTCGTAAAATCGTCGAATCGTCCATCTGGTGGTAAGACACGACCCATGCAGATTTCATCTATTTATACTACATACTTGAAAACTACGATTTAACATCAGCTGTCAGTTATTTTAGGACCTTATCTTACCACCAAACAGGAATACAGTGGTGCAAGCACTATTCAGGGCCATACCTCACACGATACTTCATGACATGAAAATACCCGATTCTGATGCCGCGATCGAATTTTTCAATAGAAACAGTCGCCGAATCGCCGATCACCGATACTAAAAGAAGCGTGTGTGCTATGGCCCTAACTGCGTGTTAAAAGTGGGACGTTGGCGCTTCCTCCCTATAGCTCATTTAATAAAAACTCCACCCCTATTAATTTCATGGTGTTTTAACAGAAAGAAGTAAAAGTATGTATCGAATCTGCAGATTCTGAAGTTTTTGCTATAAAACAACAATTTGCATGGGTAATGAGAACATCTGCTCCATGAGTTGGGCTATCAGGAACACGCTGTAATTAGTTTTAAAACTCATAAAATAAGGATTACACTTTGCCCATAACGTGATGCTACCGTTTTTGTTTATATTTTGAAACGGCAAATGAAAAGACATCCAATTTTTTTATGAAATAATTTTGTTATCAAATTTTATGTGATATTATTACAAGAACGATACAAAAATTATTACGAGTGCAATACCAAGAAGTACCTAAATATTTTTATTCACGCCAATAAAATTTAATTTAGTTTTATTAAAGTGCAAGAAATATTTGTTTTCTTGTATAAGACAAGAAAATGCAAAATGCCTAATAGATAATAGCAAAAAAGAAGAAAAATAAAAGCCAGTATGATATTTTTAATGAAATGTTTATAGAAAATATCACACATACCCAGTGCTGTAAAATAGCCTTTTATACACTTTGGTGCTGACTTCTACAACTACGCCACTACGTCCCATGAAACAAGGTTATATTACACAGAATGCACTGCAAATATCCACATAGTGATACAATAATAACAGTTCAGATGGTATTATATCAGGTCCTTAGCAAGAATCCGTATAATATAAGTATTTGCCGGAAGCACCGCCATTATCTCTCGTACTGTATATTACACCCATAAATCTTATATACAAACTGAAAAATATATAACTATAATATTTACAACTATACTAAGAATTAAAAAAATAATAATAATATTTATATACAATAATATACATAGAAAATATAAAAAGATATTTACAAAACCTTAAACAGCATCAAAAAATTCCTCCGCATCGACGTCGAATGCCGACATCGTGCCCAGAAGGCTGGCAGCATTGCCACGTTGTATGGCAATGCTTATTCTTTGTGCCAAATAGAAACCAGCCCTCTGGTCACGAGTCGTATCGATTAATCTTTTCGATATATCTTTAAAAAGCAGTCGGGCGCTCGGACCCCATGACCCTAAAGTTTCTACCCCAAACGGCTCAAATACATATTCTCCGACGAGATTATTATATTTGCGCCGTTTGAGGTTCTCTGCAGAGGCGGCCGCTGCTCCCACACAAACTGCCGTGCTTGGAAGATGAGATGGCGCGAGGGTATCGACGCAGGTGGCGTCCCACACCAAAGGCCTACCCATCTTCCATGGCAACAATGACATACCGTCCGGTCTCTTGCCATCGTCTCGTGCCAAACCATTGGGTTCTAGTACAGCAGGCACGCCGGCGGTACCAAGAGCACGTCGAATAATGTCATTTAAATTTGCGTGGCGTGAAAAACGACCAGCACTCTTGCTACAAGATAGGCCATGATGTCCTAAGCTCCCGACCGCTTCACCACATTTACATCGATGCGGAGAAACACATGGTAAACCTAAGCGAAGGCAAGTGGCGATACGGAATGTATTATCGTCCATCATAGTACCTATGCTGGGCGATGGAAGGGAATGAAGCCAAATTCCTGATTCCCATTCTCCCACAGCCAGCAAACGAGCCCGCTCTGCCGCATTTAAAGCTGTATCTAAAAGATTGTTTTTGACAGCGTTGCAAAGCGGACCGTCCCACTGTCTCTGCGAGAACGGGGTTGAGGGTAAGTCAGTGCTCGGACAAGCAATTTTCCAAGCGCTCACTGCATCGGCCATGCATAGCACTTTAGAATCAACCAGTGTAGGAGCTAAAATTTTCCTGGTTAATTCTTCCGTGCTATGGACCGAGGACAGGAACGCTGGTAAACTAACATCAGAAATTTTGCGAATGCCGAGGCCACCCAGACGAACCGGTAAGGACGCCTGAAGCCACGCTCGGTCATTCAAGGCCACATTGAGTATTTTGCACAATAGATTTTGAATTATATTATCCATATTGATTAACAGGTCTGATTTTTTCCAAAATGGGGTGGATCTCAGGACATATGTAAATTGAGGCACGAAAAGACAATAACGAATTATGTTAAAAGCTGAATGCATATGAATATTTAAAAGGCGATCGGAAACATTATTAAAATTTTGAATTTTTTCTTCAATAAAAGAGTCATATGCCTCTTCAAGAACCGGGGACCCAAGGAGGCGAAGTGAATTTTTTTCCATAATTTTTATATTAGGTGCTAAAGAGTTGAATTTTGATATAATTGATTGTTTATCTGAATTATTGTTATTCACAAAAATTTCACACTTGCTTGGATTTAACTCTAAGCCTATCGATCTAAATTTATTTTGTAGAAAAACCAAATCATCTAAAACGGTTTGTACGTCGCCTCCTAGGGTCCCATCATCGAGATACCAGATGTTGAATTTAGATTTTAATTGTTGTATGATGGGCTGAATTGCTAAACTGAAAATAACTGGTCCGAGGGGGTCACCCTGTTGACAACCAACTGCAGATTCTAAAACATTATCTTTAGGGTGGCGCAAAAGTAAAGACCCTATTTGGTTCAGCTATAACATTTTTTCTAAATTAGAAAACTAGATTTAGATTTTTTTAAATGTATATTTGTGCCATTAAATTTCGTACCATTAGGATTTAAAGATGATGTCTTTTAAATGGTGACCTCCAGAGTTGATACACCTTGAAGAGGATGATTTTCCTTCAAAATTGGTTATGAGTGACGAAGCGCATTTCCATCTCTCAGGGCATGTCAATAAGCAGAATACTCGGTTCTGGGGCACTGATAATCCGCGCATTATTCAAGAAACACCTCTACACCCACTAAAAGTTACTGTATGGTGTGGCATCTGTGTTGACAGAGTGATCGGACCCTATTTTTTCGAAGACGCTGGAGGCAATGCGATAACTGTCACTGGAGAACGCTACAGAACCATGTTACGTGAGTTTTTGATACCCAGTTTGGACGAATTGGGGCTGGAGCACATCTGGTTTCAACAAGACGGCGCTACGGCACACACAGCGCGCGACACTATGGACTTAGTGAGGGACGCTTTTCCAGACCGAGTTATCTCTCGTTTTGGCGATTTGCCTTGGCCTGCAAGATCACCCGATCTGACCAGTCCAGACTTCTTTCTTTGGGGTTTTTTGAAATCTCGGGTGTATGTGAACAAGCCACAGACTCTCGCAGCTCTAAAAGAAAACATTCGTCAAGAAATAACGAACATATCGCAGGAAGTGTTACGGCAAGTTATGCAAAATGTCATAAATAGGGCTCAAATGTGTATCAACTCTGGAGGTCACCATTTAAAAGACATCATCTTTAAATCCTAATGGTACGAAATTTAATGGCACAAATATACATTTAAAAAAATCTAAATCTAGTTTTCTAATTTAGAAAAAATGTTATAGCTGAACCAAATAGGGTCTTTACTTTTGCGCCACCCGTTATAATAATTTTGAAGGTTTTCTATAACATTGCCAAATAAACTTGAAAATTTTAGGGGTTTGCGATTTTACTTCCGACAACAAGGCGTCCCTGTTCACTGAGTTAAATGCATTCTTAACGTCAACCTTTAAGATGACCTCGCCTTCATTGCAGCCAAGGTACGTCGAAAGGGCATGTACGGCAGCCTCGCATCCTCCTCTAGATCCAAAACCTAATTGTAGTGGTTGAAAATTATTCGAGAGTTCTTTGCTATAATATCTACAGCAAACCTTGGCTGCCGTACGTCGGTAGGTACACCCGACGGCAATGGGCCGAATGCCACCATCGCTCTTACGTAGGGCACATAAGTTAGCCCCATATAAAATATCGATGATGTCATCGACCACATTCCCGGCGAGCATAAGATTTATTAAAGCCGTTAGCTCCCTCAAGAGGGCGACACCAGCTTCGCCGGCGCTAGGACATAACAGATCTTTTAGATGCTGAGGTGTCAAAGCGTCGAGGCCGCCAGCAGAGCCAGTCCGAAAGGAGCCAACAGCCATAAATACGTCCTTGGCCGCAACTACAAGAGCATCAATTTCGTTACCGGGAGCATCCGGGAAAACGAGGTCATCTGCGTAAGCGTCTCTGGAGAGCAACGCGCTACCACATCGCTGCTGAATAGTAGCCTGGAAGCACCGCCGATGTCACCTTCCTGTAATTTTGATTCCACTCGCTGAAAGAGGGATTTATCATTGAATTTGTTAACTTTATAATCGAAATTTGTGTCTAAATTATTACAATTTTGTTTTATTTGGGCGGTCAAAGATTTTTGTTTTAAATTTTCCTTTTTAACGTGTAGAATCCGATAAGGGAAGGTCAACAGTTGCTCCCAGGCTGATTGCGAATTCTCCCTGACGGCGAGACCTATACAACGAGCCAAATTCTGGGCTACCGAAGGTCTCGCGCCACGGGGAATTCGAATTAGGACTGGCACGGAGTTTTTAAGTTTTGCAAGGCGTTTCCAGAAAGGGATATTATCTGTATTTGTTTCTGTTAATACGGGGCCCGAAGGTATACATTGGGACTTATGTATTTTGCCCAGATGTATATTCAGGCCCCTCTTACCTTCAAAACTGCGTTCTGGACAAAAAGGACATGGAATACGGCTACACGATGTGGAAGGTTGAGATCCGTTAAATGTATCCGCATCACCACTGCCCGCTATACACCTATCCATATACTGTACACACTATTAACTATTAATAACAGTAATAAAATAAAATAATTATCTACACAACAAATTCATATCAAAAATAAACTGTCAAGGTTGACATTGTCTTGTCACGGTGCATAGTAACGGGGCGCCTCCGTTGTCTTGGAGCCCTGGCGGCGTCGCGTCCTGTCATCTTTTTAACTTTTAAATTGTTTGTTTATTTCAATTTGTTATTTATTGAAATGATATATAGACTTCGCTACGAGTGGACACTTTGTGACACCAAATATTAGTTTGTCCTGAACATCCAGCGACACGGGAAATCTATTTCCTCGTTGTAATTGTATTTGTATTTGAGAACCATCAGCTTTTTTATTCAATTATTGATTATTGTGGTTGCTCTGCAGGTATTTCCAACCACTAATATACAGGGTTATTGGGTAAGTCGACCTAGATCCGTTAAGAGGTGGTAGTTCCCATCATTTCTGACTGATCTGACTATGAAACACCCCACCCTAAACCTAACCGTTTTCGAGATATTGGACTTAGAAGGTTTTTTTAAAAAATATCCCGATTTCTTAACTATAGCCTATTTTTTTTGTATCCTATGCCTTTTATTTTTTTTTAATTCTGATTTTTGTGTGCCAGATAAGTTTGTTTATAATTCTCAACCCAAAAAGTGCAAGTATCTGAACCAATGGGATCGTAGTAGACGATTGATACCGTAAAAAAGTAATTAATTTGAAAAAAAAAATTGTTTCTTTTAGTAATATTTAAAAAAAAATCTATGGCGTTAGTTCTGCAGATGTTTTAAATAATATCTACGTTCCATTAGCTATCCAACAAGGTATCACAAGCTAGGGTCTTATCACAATTCATAGAAAAAAAATCGATAAAAGGCTCTCAGGTAGCAGTACAAATTTGGGTTCTTTGGTCCTATTGTTCTTCCACGGAGCTGTGGTGCGTGCGAGCGGGACAAACTGACCAGGTGCAAGCGAGATAAAATAATCCCGGCCAATTTGTTGTTATTGTTTCGTTTTAGTCTGCTTCCGTGATTCGTCCGTAGTAGATGCGATATTTAGTGCTCTTCATTTCTTACCCGACTTGGCTTGTATTTCTGGACTGTTTCCTACAAATTGTGACTGTGCTTGTTAACTGGACTTTGAATTGTGCTTCTGAATTGGAACTGTTGAAGATGGCAACCTTCACGAACGAGGAATACGCGGATATTCTACTTTGTTATGGGTACTGCAATGGTGTTTCTGCACGAGCTCGTGACGAATACATTGCACGTTATCCCGGCCGCCGAATACCGGATGTCACTGTCTTTGACGGCGCTTACCGGCGACTCAGAGAGACTGGCTCTGTTTTAAGGCGTCGAGCAGACCTAGGCCGACCACGGATCATTGTTGATGATGAAGATGAAGATAATCAAATAGTTCAACGGTTTAGAGCGGATCCAACTACTTCAACTAATGCTGTTGCCCGAGAACTTGGACTCTCGCAGTGGAAAGTGTGGTTTACGGTGAATACTGCAGGCCTCTACCCCTATCACTACACGCCAGTACATGTTATCGAAGAGGGAGATCCAGTGAGGAGGTTAGACTTTTGTAGATTTATGCTTCATGGAGATTTAGAAGACCCAGCATTTTTAAAACAAATCTTGTGGACAGATGAATCAAAATTTGATAAAGATGGAATTACAAATTACCACAACGCTCATTATTGGGCCCCAAAAGCGCAAAAAAATCCTAACCAGAAGAGGACAAAAGCCGCACAAAGAAGATTTAGTTTAAATGTCTGGATGGGAATCATAGCAAACAAATTAATTGGGCCCTTCTTTCTACCTGATAATTTAAACGGAGAATTTTACGAACATTTTCTAAGAGAAGAGTTACCAAATTTATTAGAGGATTTACCCCTAAATCTGATTAGAAACATGAAGTTCCAACACGACGGTTGCCCTGCACATTACAGAAGAGGGGTCAGGGAATGGCTAGACAACGAGTATCCTAATAGGTGGATCGGAAGAGGTGGACCCATACCGTGGCCAGCAAGAAGTCCTGACCTGACTCCCATGGATTTTTATGTGTGGGGACACATGAAGACATTAGTCTACAATGAGAATAATCCAATTGAAACTATTGACATATTAAGACAGAAGATTATTGAGGCTGCTGACGAAATTCGAAGAGACTTAACGACTGTAGTAGTTAAAAGCGGACTAAGACACCGAATGAGAGTGTGTGTGCGAAACAGAGGCGGCCATGTAGAACAAGATTTATAAATTTAAATAAATGTTGTTTAATAATTATTTGTATTGTTTTATTTCGTTTCCTGGCCCAAAAGAGAAGTTTAATCTTAAGTACCATTGTTTTTTTTTACTACCTGGGAGCCATTTATCGATTTTTTTTCTATGAATTGTGATAAGACCCTAGCTTGTGATACCTTGTTGGATAGCTAATGGAACGTAGATATTATTTAAAACATCTGCAGAACTAACGCCATAGATTTTTTTTTTTAAATATTACTAAAAGAAACAATTTTTTTTTTTCAAATTAATTACTTTTTTACGGTATCAATCGTCTACTACGATCCCATTGGTTCAGATACTTGCACTTTTTGGGTTGAGAATTATAAACAAACTTATCTGGCACACAAAAATCAGAATTAAAAAAAAATAAAAGGCATAGGATACAAAAAAAATAGGCTATAGTTAAGAAATCGGGATATTTTTTAAAAAAACCTTCTAAGTCCAATATCTCGAAAACGGTTAGGTTTAGGGTGGGGTGTTTCATAGTCAGATCAGTCAGAAATGATGGGAACTACCACCTCTTAACGGATCTAGGTCGACTTACCCAATAACCCTGTATAATGAAATAATAATTATTTATTTAAAATCATTTTCACACCGCTTGACAGGTACGTTTTTATATGAAGACTAATTGTTGTTTCTGGTCGTTAATCTTTCGAAATTTATTAGGTTGAGGACAAAGTTTTTTGAATTCTTGAATTAATTATGTAATCACTAAATGTGTTATGGTGTTATTATTTACAAATTAAGGCGTTTTAGGGGTTGCCATCACTTCTGGAATATAAATCTTATGAGTTGCGATTTCATGATAGGTAACTTTTTATATTTCTATGTTTCTGTCTTTAGATTTTTACTTACATCCTTATTTACAATCGTCAATTTAATATGATTTTACCTACTATAGCAAAGTGTTTAAAATTCATCAGTTGGTATACCTAATATAAGTATAATGGTATTTATATTATTTAACTATCATACTTTATCTTTACAAGACTTAGTATTATTTAAAATGTCAATGTAATTATATCAACACTTAAGTTTATTATATTTTATGGTCAGAGAAAAGAGAAAGTTATGTACATTCTTGACATTGTAGATGGGTTTTTTTTGTAGTCTTTCTTAGTAACATGGCAAACCTACCTATCACATAAAATACCTATCTCCAATATATATAGGTTAGCTTGTGAGAGAGAAAGATTATGTATGCACCTAATACTTTGAGATCTTGTATGAACCTGAAATAAATTGAATTTGAATTTGAAAGCTTTCAGTCGCACTTATCCGATATATATCTTAAAGAAGAAAAAATAAACACAAAACTAGAACAGCGGACGGTATACGCTTTCCCTAAATAGAAATTTGAATTTCTGTCAATAAAATATCGACCGTATTTATAAAGAGATAAGGATGCACAACATTTTCGAAACCAACAATATCCCTTACAGAATCACGCCACCGGTAAACAAACTTTTAATTAACAATTTTTACTCTTCCATATTTCAGGTAACAGTTGCACAACTCGCACACAAATTCAATAAGTGAATTTTGGATTCAAAAATCCAGCACGCATCGACTGTGGGCTGAATATTTTTCGAAAATTCCACTGTATCCGCCATATTTCAAATCTTATTTTCTCATATTCACATACGTACGTGTTTCAGTTCCGTACGGCATTTTCTCTGTTTCAAAATTGTTGATGCTAAATAGAATAATATTTACTGAATACTACTGAAAGTGAAAGTTACTGGTAGTAAAATCCTCATGAATAACAAAGCGAAAATCAGAAGATTGTAATTACTAAAAGCTATAGCCAGAAGGGATTTAATGCTTCTTCGAAAGTTGTCGAACTAATTAAAAGTTTAACACCTCCTGTTGTTAATGTTGCCACGTTGTTGTGTTTTGCCTCTCATGCAATTATTTCAAGTTTTCATGATCGGACTGTTTACTTATGGAACGTGCTATGATTACTTTATTTTAAAGATCACACATAATATTTTAAAGTGTTTTTTTACTTACTATAGTATATGAGAAGTTTAAGCAATTTTAAAAATCAGTTGATCACGTTGTTTCTCTTCATTCTAAGTAAATGTCACACAACTTTCACACAACATCATCTAGTCCCAAACTAAGCAGAGCTTGTACTATGTGTACTAGAATAACTGATACTAATACATATATACTTTATCTTTTGTAAATACATACTTATTATACATAGAAACATCCAGACCAATACAAACCTCCATGTTCATGCTCACAAAGATTTGTCTTGAGTAAGCAAACCCGCGATCTCAGCGTAGCAGTCAGTTGCACAACCGACTCCGCTATCCGATCGTCAAAGTGTTTCATTCTACCTCCTTTTCAAACAGGATCTGCATACAACTGGTGAAATGTGGTTGCGATACACTTCTGTTTCACTCTTCTGGTCGTGAAGTAATGTTATCAAAACCGACATGCTCCCATTGTTACTCTATACATAATTTATGGTGCTGAAGTTCACAGTTTAACTCTCCATTGTATCTACTACATTATTACCTATAATAATATAAATTAATCAAAGCCACGACACACAAAGTTTCACTGAATATTAATTGCCTGTTCTGAGCGGAATAGTGGTTACACAAAAGTTTGTACAAACTTGCACAATTTGGAACACAGGTACTAAATTTGCGAGATTGCATGTCTCATTTGAAGCTGTGTCAATAACTGATTGATACTTATTCTTATTGATTGTTTTTATAGCATTAAGCTATGCTTGGCAAATTATTATAAAACAGTTAAAAATTATGGGATGGCAGGATTTGAACCTACGATCTCTGCATTTCGGACGCCGCTTTAACCACTAAGCTACGGTCGCCTCCTGCCAGGACCCTAAATTTCTCAACTGTTCATCCATTTGTGCCTATCTTAAGAAGGTCTACCTTTTTTTTTAATTTTTTTTCAACTGTTTCTTCTTCTAGAATTCTTAGTATAATTTGCTAAATGCTATAAAAATAATTAATACGGTTTTTTTTTTTTTTTAAACGACGCCCGCACTAGGAATAATTCCTGTGTCGCGGGGGTGTTCACAAACATACATTTCACATACACAGAGCACACCCAGAGTCAGAACAAATCTTTGCGAATCACACAAAGATTTGTCCGATTCGCAAAGATTTTTTCTGACTCTGGGTGTGCTCTGTGTATGTGAATAAGTAGTTGAAATAAGGTACGCGTTCATTCTTTACAACACTTGTGCTTAAAGTAGCTTCGCTATGTCGGTTTGTATCCTACTTAAGATAGATAAAAATGGATGAACGTGACGTCACGTAATTACATAAAATACAGTTCAGAAATTTAGCGTCCTGGCAAGAGGTGACCGTAGCTTAGTGGTTAAAATGGCCGCCCGGAATGCAGAGGTCGCAAGTACTAATACATTGTAAGTAACTGTCTACAATAATGTAATTTTCGTTCGTTATGTTAGCGTATTCGAGTATTTCGGCCTCTAACCGTGGGTTGTATGCCCGTTGGATTTTATTCATTTCATTTGAAAAGATGGTGCACATGAGTTTCTCACCATCTCTTCTTATAATGCAATACCCATCGGAGCTGGTACTTAGTTTGATTTTAATCTGATTCTAAACAGTTGGATTAAAATTAATCTAAGTCATGGTTATTCAAATCATTGTAATTAGTATAAATTAGTTTTACTTATAATTTATTTTTATATCTTTTGTTTGTAATATTTTGACGTGTTCAAGCTCCTCCTGGGCCTATGAAAATAAATGATTTGAATTTGAGTTGATTTGTGCCCGGTGGATGGCGATAAGCTCACCCCTTATCACTTTTGATCTAAAGATAGCAGGAGAACTCTAACGAAACTGCCATACTCTTCTGGGTAGAAATAACGTGATGTTATTTATGTAGTTTATTGCAGAATGGCTTTCAATACTTTAAATAAATAATTTCGTGATTGTGAAGCCTGAGAGGGGCTAGTACAACTATCGCGAGATTTATTTAGTCGCATTTTTGTGCAGAATATACACAGTGCAGCGATAGCCAAGTGGGAGACCGTAGGACTGCGAAGTCAAAGGTCTCGGGTTCGAACCCACGGCACACACCTCTGTCAATAAATCGTAAAGATTCGTCTCTTCGAAGATTATGTGTGTATTTATCATATAAATTATCGCTCGCTAACGGTGAAGGAAAACATCGTGAGGAAACCTACATGCCTGAGAGTGCCTAAATAGTGCTCGAGGTCGTGTGAAGTCTACCAATCCGCACTGGCCAGCGTGGTGGACTATGGCCTAACCCTTCTCATCATGAGAAGAGGCCCAAACCCAGCAGTGGGACATGTATTAGATACAGGGCTGCTATTATAACATATTTTTGTATGAGTAAACATGACAACAACGCGACAAAATCTATCCCGCGGTAGTTATGCTTGCCTGACTAGAGTGAGTGCCATTCAATCATGATTGCGAATGACAACGTGTTGTCCCCATGACAACGGATGCATTGCAGGGATTGCGACGGGTTAATTAATTGATGACAGTAAGATGATCGATTTCACTCCCCCCTACCTGCCTGAGTGCTGTCTGAAGAGGTTAAAATATGGAGTACTCGGCATGGTATATAAAAGTCTTAACAAGAACTCATGGTGAATTCATAAAGTCTGTTTTTATATAATAATAATTTATTTATTAACTTAAAATTATACATGTACACAAAGAAGTTAAATACAAACTTGCAGACTTATTCTATTCTAAATAATTGATATATATCTATCATGACGAAGCTTACCAGTGATTACGATTCTGAGAGCATGGGCCCAAAAAAAAAACAATAACGAGGCAAATTGTACTCACGAAAAACTTGGAAAATTTTAAGACGTCTTAAAAATCGCAATTGTATGAGAATCAGCTTTAAAAAACACTTTCTAGTGATAAAGAACATAAATTTAAAGTTCTAGAGGTGTGAAATATTTTTATCGGAAAAATCTGTAAATGGATTTTTTTATCGTAAAATCCAAAAGTTGACCGAGCAATTGTAAATATATTGGGATGGTAGAGAGCAACGATACGATTCCATAATCAGTCGGCAAGAATGGTAAAAAATAACAATTGCCGATAGAAAATGTTTGCAACCAGGGTCTCAGGATCATGTACTGAATCGCTGGTAAACCATGTCATTTACACCCTGTATATATCAAAATACTTAAATCTCGGGCAAGCATTGAATCGTTATATATTATTTATTATAAAATTATTATTGGAAATAACGATAACATTATTATACATATTACAAGTATTGCAATAACTTTCACAGATATATTGGAGAAACATTTGTAGAGTTAATATTCCTGACGGGAAACCGAAGTTCTACATGTTCATTCGAATCCAGTGGTTTTCTAAAATGTTAAAAACTTATTACAAGTTATGAAAGTTCTGTGAAGTTCGTACGTGATTCCAAGTAACTTTCCTTCGGATGGGGCTAAAATCGACGTAAATTTTAACAAGAAATTACAAACAACTTGAAGTAGGTGGTCTCCTAAAGCATAAGTATATAAAATATATTGTGCTGCTTGAAATTTCATTGCTTCGGTACATCGATTTTATTTCTAATAAGTTGATCATTTCCACTTTTGGAAAGTCTGCGCTATTGGCAGCCGATCCTTAATAATGCAGTCAAATTATGGCTAAAAAACGGGTTAAATAAACATGAGCGAACACAGTTTGGGGATTTTGAGGATCGATAGGGGGGTGTATTCTGAGCATAAATTCCAATTTGAGGGGCTGTACTGAGGTCAGCTCAAGGTCATTTCGATGGAAACGCGTTTAATTCGATATCTCGAGAATGGTTTGTGTTAGGCGAAAAATTGTAGAGACCTTTTCTTTTCCAAACAAAATTTCCTAACTTTTTTATTTGAAACTTTTTTTTATAACATTAATATTTTTCAACTTATTACTTTTCTTTTATTTTTCGTCGTTTTCTCCCCAACCATTCAATTTTATTAAATTTTACCGATCATCGAAGTGTAGATCTTTTAATTATGAACAATTTTGTTCTCAAACTTTTTTCTGTAATTATATATTACATTACCGAGCGTAATCCGCGCCATCGTCGCAACGTGTATCCACAGACACACTGTTGCGTGTATTAGTGCGAGTAAGGAACATCTGTCCTCGACTTTTATACTTTTTTTTTTATTTTTATTTTTTTTTTTACTTTTTTTTTATTTTTTTTTTATACTTCTTACCCAAATGAACCCAAAAATTTACCTAAATTAAATACCTAATTTTTAAATAGTTTAATCGATTGACCTTTTTATATTGTGACAGTGGCGCGGATTTCGCTTGGTAAAGTAATCTATAACTCCGAAGGTTACAACAATTTTGTTATTATACTTTTTTCCGTAATGCCAATCATTACGGAAAAAAGTATAATAACAAAATTGTTCATAATTAAAAGATCTACACTTCGATGATCGGTAAAATTTAATAAAATTGAATGGTTGGGAAGAAAACGACGAAAAATAGAAGAAAAAGTAAAATTTTTGCCTTGCGGGAGTAATAAGTTGAAAAATATTAATGTTATAAAAAAAGTCTCAAATAAAAAAGTTAGGAAATTTTGTTTGGAAAAGAAAAGGTCTCTACAATTTTTCGCCTAACACTAACCATTCTCGAGATATCGAATTAAACGCGTTTCCATCGAAATGACATTGAGCTGACCTCAGTACAGCCCCTCAAATTGGAATTTATGCTCAGAATACACCCCCCTATCGATCCTCAAAATCCCCAAACTGTGTTCGCTCATGTTTATTTATTTCGTAATTTGGCTGGACTATAAGTATTTCTCCAAAGTAATACATCATGTCATCAACGCCACGTCAATGCCACATGTTACATTGACGTCGGTAATGTAAACTATTATTTATTTTCTACTTTTTAGTTTGGTTTATTTATAAGAGCGTTTTTTTTTTATTTTTATTTTTTTTATTTTTTCCATCGAATTATTGCATTGTCATCGATCTTTGACAGGTGTGCAAAATTTTAATGAAATCTGTCCGTTTTAAGTGGGTCAAAATCGAGTACAAAGGAGTCAGTTATATTATATACATACATACATACCTACAGGTGAAGCTATTAAGCGTGTTAAAAATAGTGATTAATACATAACAATACATGTATAACTACTTCCCCGTCTGATGAATAAATGACTGACTGTCTGATTTATCAACGCAGAGTCTAAACCACTAGGGTTAGAAACGTAAAATCTGGATGAAAATAAAGAATACTTCCATCGTAGGTTTTGCTACATATTACCTCTAAAAGGTAAAAAAAGGGAGATGAAGAAAGACGTTGAGCTGAAGGTAATATAGAGGCATTGTGCACATTTTCTAATAGTACAAACGCACGGTAACGAGCATTAACGCTTGAAGCGTGTAAAAAATCTGCGGGGATTAAAGAATCCCACACAACAACAACAAGTCTCGGGCAACTACTAGATAATAATTAAGAATAGTAGATACAGTCATTCATCAAACTTACAAAAGTGCATCTATCAATGGACAGTATTTCGGTAAATTTATTATTCAATTTAATGCCCCACTATTGCTAACTTGAATAATACAAATTATTCAAACGTAAAAGCAATCACAGCGAGCGTACGAGAGACCGAACTGTATCTGAATGTTAATTACTCAAACTCAGTGTAATAATAGTTACACGAAACTTTGTGAGAACTTCTACTTTCTACACAGGAACTAAATTTGGAGATAAATGTCTCATTCAAGCTGTGTCAATAACAGATAGGTAATTTGTTAAGTTCTGTATAAATTTCATAACAGTCATGGAGTTTCGTATTAAGATTCCAGACTGAAGAAAAATGGATAGATCGACTGAGAACAAATAATACAACTAACGTCACATGATGTAGTCTGCAGATGTAGTGATGTATTTTCAGGATTCACCTTTTTATATGGATTTATGTTCATAGGTTTGTAGTTCTTTACCACTTACCATCATAAAGGCCTTTATAGCCACGATGTCCCGGTATCACCACATACTGTGTCTTACTTTATAGCCACGATGTCCCGGTATCACCACATACTGTGTCTTACATTAGTTTGACATGTTTTGAAACGTATAACGTTAACAATACCATAATGTATTTGAATTCAATTTGACAATGTTTAGTCGCGGTCTGTCACGGGAGCACAGCTGTGTGCCATGTTCATCAATTTAATCTAGACTGAGGCGACTGTTTTGATTAATTACACTGCGCTTGCTGTAGACACGTGTATTGTGTATGGTATACCATAGTTGAGGTTCGAACTCTGATGCAGAATATTGGATAAAGTTATTGTCTATTCATTAGTGAACTGCAATACTAACTAAGAAATATGTGAAATCGCTAATATAATACAACATTGTTAAATTGTAGCTGTAAATATTGTTTTTTTTTTATTATTGTTCAAATTGTTAGTTAGACACAAGAATATTTTTGCTTCATAGCTATTGCTCGAAAAGTATTTCGTATGCAACACCGAACCTCACTGTTAGTATTTCTACCGCTGCAGTGTATTAATATTATTATATATATATAAAAAACAAGATTTTCCAAAGCAGCTAGTAATATTCAAATATAAATAAAAAGTAGAATGCATTGTCTTTATAAGAAGAGATTGAATCACCACGACGCAGACGTCGCTGCACCAAATAGAAAAATGCCAACTAATAATAATGCTTCACTTTTTGTGAAGGAACTGAGGGAAAATTTATTTCCGTAGAAATAATTAAAAAATAAAAGCTTAACTCATTTTTCGGTCAAATAGTACGCTTGTTAAATGAAAGGACATTTTATGTTAAATGAGATTGTTTACGTTACACAGTGATGTAATCCGGTAAGTGAGCGGTTCGCTAATTATAATTACGTGTTGTGACGTCACCGAGGGATCATCAGACCTACCACACGTACGAGCAATCACTCATATGTAATTGTTTTCTCAACAACCATTATTATATCGAAACATGTGGAGGTAGCTTTGAATTATGATTCCATTATGACGGAAAAATCGAAAATAACATGATTACCTTCATTACAAATTGCCTTTACATGTAATTTATATGGTTTGAGAATTTTCTAGGTAGATATCATTATTTAAAACGGCAAATTATTGTGTAGAAGATTTGTCTGGGTATAGTCGTTATAATTCTAGTTATAACAAATATCCACGTGACTGTAGGTATGTCAAAGTTGAATGACATCACATTGTTTGGTTAGCGTAGTAATCCACAGGCTATTTTAACTTTTAAACTATCGCGTTGCATGATTATTATTATAATTTTGACGGGAATTAACGCGAAACATGCATATTATTTACCTTTTGGCTGCATACCTACCTTACGTCAAAGGCGTGACAGACAAGATCGGTGCAGTTTTAAAGAGATACTCCATTCCAACTGTCTTCACCCCAGCGACCAAAGTTAACAGCATGGTGGGCACACCGAAGGATTTTTTGCCACTACAAACGCCAGGTGTCTACAAAATAGATTGCAGCTGCGGTAGTTCATACATAGGCCAAACAAAAAGAACTATATCGGAAAGGCTCAAGGAACATATCGCCGCTGTGAAAAACCGCCAGACCACCAAATCTGCAATTGCGGAACACATCCTACAACCCGCCACCAATCACTGGATTGAATTCCATCGCCCACAAGTCCTGTCTACGGATCGCCACTATTACTCAAGAGTAGTGCGCGAAGCGATTGAAATTAGGAAACATAAAAATTTCAATCGTGAAGACGGCTTCAAGTTATCTGGGGCATAGAATCCGGTGATCGCGATCACAAAAACTCTTAATAAAGTGAATGCCGGTCCGTTCCGCGATGCCGATACGGTTAGTGTAGTGTGTAAGGGCTTCACATCAAAAATCAAAAAGTGAGGGTGGATGAACATTCATCGACATCACTGGCGGAGGCGGAGAGTTGCTGATTCAGTACACTATAGAAAACGGCCGGTGTAACCCGTTGCCGAAACGTATAGCCACAGGCTATTCCCGGTACCAAACAGTTAATTTATCCAATTCGTAACCGAGCCTTCGTCAGACAGACGATTGCAACGAAACCCTATTTCCGTAGTTGTTTTGCAATTTTTCCTGCAGTGACCGCTACAATTAGATCTTGTCAGCACACAGCTCCATAGACATGTCCTAATGGAGTCCTAAAAGAGAGTAGCCTAAAAATAATGCCTTCAAAAATGCATTTAATTTGATTTTTTACAGGCTTTTAATCGATTTCTAATAAAAAAGTTATATAATGCGAAATAAAGTGCCTGTGTTTGGCATAGGTGTGCAATTTTACTCTTATTTTTAACCGATTTCCAAAAAAAGGAGAAGCATCTCTCTCTCGGTTCAATTGCATGTTTTTTATGTTTGATCCCCGATTACTTAACGACGCCTTAAGATTTGAGAAATTCTTTTTTTGTCTGAAAGAGTATATACATATCATGCACATACACATTCACACACATACATATCATGGTCCCATTTGACCGCCGACCAATCTGCTAGCCAACTAGTCCGCCGAACCTATAGTTGGCACATCTCTACTTAGAACCCATCGATTTATAGAAATGTTTGATTCGACTCTTTGTAAATCCTAAAAAATACTTAATAACTTTTGATATACATTTCGTAAAATAAAGGTCTAAATTAGTCGTTAATTGGTATACCCAGCGCAAAATTATTATGCTGAAATATACTTAATCCAAGACCTTGATAATTTTATTTTATATTCAGTATGAAAAAAGGTTGAATATAATATTTATAGCACGCGGATGGAGAAAGTTCACAAATCTGGTAATATTATTTATATACCCTGTACGCAACATACAAGGTGACGCGAAGAAATAAAAACTCGATAAAAGCTAACGAATATTTTTCCCAAGGCGTGAAAACGTGGCTTTTATGCGACATTAACGTTCATGTAAATGTCGAATCCGCTTTGGATAAGACGTTTTTACTTCAACCTTTCCTAAACATTACCTTAATACACGGAGAGGCTTAATTCACTGACTGCTGCTAGAAATATATGGATCTAAACATAGTACATTTTGTACTTTATTATTGAGAATACGGGTTACTCACGTTACTTTAGCCGGGATATGCCGACTAATTTCGAATCTAGTACGTAGATTCATCAACTGGGCTATTATTCGCGTGTCGTCGCGTAAGTGCGAGACGTCGCGCGGAGGAAACTAGTCGGCGTATCCCAGCTAAAATAACGTGAGTAACCCGTATTCTCAATAATAATGTCCTCACCTCACGTCGGTTTTAATAACATTTTGTACTCACGTTGGGATAATAGCGCCTGAAAAGTGACAAATATAAACTTTACGCTCGAGTTAGTCGAGAGGGCCAAGAAAATCATGAGCGACGACATTTTGTTGAATGCTCAACTAGAAAGTAAAAAGTAGTGGTAATTAGGAAGATAAAATTCGGAGAGTTCTGCGCAACCTTATTCCTACAGACAAACGGCACTCCGACATCGCTTTATGGTAGATATTCCACCAATAAAGCGTTTCGCTTTAACATTCTTTATGCCAAATGCCAAGGACTGAAACGCCCTGCCCAAGTCTGTGTTTCCGCATGAGTACAATCTAGGTATTAGGTAGGTATTCTATTTAAATCAAGAGTAAATAGATATCTCATAGATAGCCGTGCTTCGTCGTAGACCGTCAACTACCATTAAAAACAATACCAACTGGTTCAAATTCAAATTCAATTTCAAATTCAAATCATTTATTTTCATAGGCCCCAGGAGGCGCTTGAACACGTCAAAACATTACAAAAAATGATATAAAAGTAAATAATAAATAATACTAAATTATACTAATTACAATGATTTGAATAACCGGGGCTCAGATTAATTTTAATCAAACTGTTTAGAATCGAATTAAAATCAATCTAAGTACCAGCTCCGATGGGTATTGCATTATGAGAAGAGCTGGTGAGAAACTTATGTGCACCATCTTTTAAAATGAAAAATATAACAATATAAAAGTACATAAAAAAATCACATAAGAAGAGCAATTCATTTCCAAATACTATTATCATTTATGTAGTCTGAAATACTATAGTAAGCTTTTTGACATAATTTAATTTTAATTTTAATGGTTTTGTCTGATTTTCGGTAAAAGCTTCATGATTATTAATGAAACCATCATCAATCAAAAAGGAAGAGGTTTCATATCCGGTCGTATGTATGTTTTCCTTTTAAATAAATTGGCTTAGAGGACATATCTAAAACAGAGACGTCGAGATTCGAAATAACAAATTCAAGACAGAGCGGCGGGTCTTTTAGTGCACGTTCTGAATACAAATGAACTAGATATAAAGTAGAATATCTCTGGGACTACCCCAAATGGACTTTGAAATGTTGACACATTTTTTCGGTCACATAAAACTACTTGCTGCTCCTGAATGACAAAAAACAACACTTATTGAGGACTAGGACCTATAAAAGTTGTTCTGACATATAATATGTATTCATTTTTTGCTGCAAAAAGTTTTTTGACGACTTGACTGGGATTGGCAGAAGCGTATATATACAACCTTTATTTCACCAGTTGTTTTTAGACATCATGTGATAGATGATAAGCCTATGGCAATCTTCAGGGCACAGATCCAGTTATCTGCTAGTACTGAGAATTTTCTCGAGAAAAGTCTCGATACTAAATAATCCTTTTGCCAACTCGAGAATCGAACCTGAAACCTAATAATCAGGAGTCTTATACATTAACCTCTAGACCAACATCGACTTCGCTTAAATATATTGTCCGATTTATGTACCTGAACTTTATATATATAAGCACTTCCTGAATTTTTCTTTCAATCTCGAAAATCATACTTAAATGGGCCATTTTTAGTTCAGAATCGACGTATAAAACTAAACAACCTTTCTTTTGATAATCCGCCATCGACGTGTTTGCAATGTAATACATTTTTATAGGCCCATCAAAAGTAAGTCTTCCTGCGTTATCTTGTGAACTTTATGTTTCGATTTCATCATAAAACTGACAGTGAATTATTAATAAATATATGTATATATATATATATATATCTCACAACTTACACACAACGCTAACGCCATCTCGTCCCAAACTAAGCAGAGCTTGTACTATTTATTTATTTAATTACTTACATATGTACAACATTACAGTTTTAGACCCAGACGTATAATAACAACAACTATGGGTAGTAGAGTAACTGATACTAATACATATATACTTTGCTTTTGTAAATACATACTTATTATACATAGAAACACCCAGACTATGACAAACTCCCATGTTCATGCACACAAACATTTGTCTTAAGTGGGAATCGAGCCCGCAACCTCGGCGTCGCAGGCCACCATTCGGTCGTCACACTACATTAATATCGAAAACTCTAGTTTCAAATTTTTTTTGTCAATTTTTTATAGCAGTTTAATTCCTAATGTCAAATCAATACGTACAATAAGTTGATATTCTTTACAAACATTAATTTAGTAAAGCATTTTATGATTAACCCCAAAATAATGAATTTTATAGTTTAGCAGTTTCCATCTACCTTACCTACACACTCTATACACCTCACTAATTGAAATAATACTAAGAAACAATTGCAAAAGATATGAGACTGGCAGGATTTAAACCTGCGACCTTCAGCACACCGGGCAGTCGCTTTACCAACCAGCTACGGTCGCCTCTTACCAGGACTCTAAATTTCTCAACTGTATGTTACGTCATCATACTGGATGCGGAAGGCGCAGGACCGGATGTTGTGGCGAAAATTGAGAGAGGCCTATATCCAGCAGTGGACTACGAAAGGCTAAATGATGATGATGATATGATGATGTTACGTCATTTCTTGACGTTTTGTTCATCCATTTGTTCCTATCTTAAGTAGGATAAATACAAACAAGGCGAAGTTACATTCAGCACAAATGTTGTGAAGAATTTAATGAATGAATGACCATTTGAGCTGAATGTAACTCGGAAGGTCGCAGGTTCTAATCCTGCCGGTCTCATATCCTCTGCAACCGTTTCTTACTATAATCCTGGAATTTACAAAAGTAGAGCTAAGATGTATGATCTTTATGGAATGAAACAGTATAATTTTGATCCTATTTTTATACAACATGTTAGAAATTATTCTAAAATATTCAAACAAGTTTGCTTGGTAGCTAAATCAATTTATTTAAGTAACAAAATTAAACAGTCTGATAATAAAATAAAAGCAACTTGGACTGTAATAAATACTGAAACAGGACGGTCCAAACCGCGAGATGATAGTTTTGAATTAGTGGTTAATAACAATATTATTAAAGATAATCTGGGTTTGGCTGAAACATTTAATAATTACTTTGCAAAAATACCAGTTGAGACTACCAGTTTCTTGGATTCATGCTCAGTCACAGCTGAATCCTTGGCTAGGGGCAGCGTGAAAGAGTGTGATGTCATTTTCAAATTCCAATTTATAAGCCCAAGTGAGGTGGTGAAAACCTTCAAGTCGCTCAATTCAAAGAAAACAACCGACTTGTGGGGCATTTCTGTCAAGATATTGCAAAATATAATTATTGAAATAGCACCACAATTAGCTGTAATATTTAATCAATGTGTAGATAAAGGTATATTTCCTAATTTGATGAAACATAGTAAGTTAATACCATTATTCAAGAGTGGGTCTAAGAGTGACCCTAGCAATTTTAGACCCATCTCAATCTTGCCAGCAGTTAGTAAAGTCTTTGAAAAGCTTATTTTGCAGCAGTTAGAAAGCCATTTTAATATTAATAATTTATTTCACAAAGAGCAGTATGGTTTCACAAAGGGTCGCTCAACCATAGATGCAGGTTCTACACTTATAAAACATATATTTAATGCCTGGGAAAACGCGCAAGATGCAATTGGCGTTTTCTGTGACTTATCCAAAGCATTCGACTGCGTTGAACATCAAACGCTTTTGCGAAAACTCAGGCACTATGGAGTCAGGGATATTGCACTTGATCTGGTTGCCTCTTACCTTGGTGACAGAGTTCAACGAGTTGATATAAATGGAATTAGGTCCTCCGGATTACCTGTCTCAATGGGCGTGCCACAGGGCTCAATTCTCGGTCCGTTTCTCTTTTTAGTGTACATTAACGATTTACCATTCTATGTGCAAAATTTTTGTGATATAGTACTTTTTGCAGATGATACTTCGCTTATTTTTAAAGTTAATCGTAATCAGGATAGTATTGATGATATTAACAGGTCACTTGCACTAGTCCAAGATTGGTTTACTAGCAACAATTTATTATTGAACTCGAATAAAACTAAATGTATAAAGTTCACTTTGCCTAATGTCAAGAAACAGAACATGAGTATAATACTAAATAACGAAATCATTAGTCTTGTAGAATCAACTATGTTTTTAGGAATAACCTTGGATCATAAGCTTCAGTGGGGTGCCCATATATCGTGTCTAGCAGGGCAACTCAGCTCCGCGGCATTCGCTGTTTGGAAAGTTCGTCAGTTAACTGATATTGAAACTGCGCGACTAGTTTATTTTAGTTATTTTCACAGTGTCATGTCCTACGGTATTCTGCTATGGGGCAAGGCAGCTGATATTCAAAACATTTTTGTAATTCAAAAACGGGCAATTCGTGCGATTTACAAACTTAAAGCTCGAGATTCTCTGAAAGAACGATTTAAGGAAATAGGTATTTTAACAGTAGCATCGCAATATATATTTACTAATATTATGTTTATACGAAAAAACATAGGAACATATACCAAGAAAAGCGATGTTCATTCATTAAACACGAGGAATAAGCATAAATTGGTAGGCCAATATTATCGCTTAAACAAAGTCCACAACTCATTTGAGGGACTTGGAGTGCGGTTTTATAACAAAATTCCTGTCGAAATCTTGAACTTGCCCCTACTAAAGTTTAAGAGTATCGTTAAGAATCGTCTCATGGAAAGGGGCTATTATAAAAAAAACCGACTTCAAAAAGTAGGTAAACTAAAAAGCAAAAAATAAATTTACTTCGCACAAAATAATACGTTTTTTCATTTAGTTAAATAGAAATTATTAAATATTTATTTTATAATTCTGAAGTCGATGCCAAGTAAAAACAACCTTTCTACAATATCAAATTACAGTTCACACAAAAAGGGAGGCGTAGGTGTTCTAGTGCCCAGTATTGGTACTTACCACAGAAATATAACTAATATTCAGTCAGAAAAAAGTTGTTAGAACGATCGATATTATCTATACAGAGTTATTAATTGTTTACCTACTTGGCACCGACTTCAGAATAATAAAATAAATATTTAATAATTTCTATTTAACTAAATGAAAAAACGTATTATTTTGTGCGAAGTAAATTTATTTTTTGCTTTTTAGTTTACCTACTTTTTGAAGTCGGTTTTTTTTTTTGTTAAAAATTATTTTATTTTACGATTTTAAGTGATGGGTAGACCGAGCAAGAATGTTTCTCGAATGAGGAGACGGCGGTTACTTGAGACGGAAAACTTATTAATAATAGACAAGAATTAAATCCTTTCACCTGACTATTGAGGGTCACGACCTTCCATCATCAGCTCATTTGACACAATAACTAGCAGTAGGAATACGCGTACAGTAGTGAAATAATTATCCTTTAACTCCTAACTATTGAGGAATTGACCTTCCATCATCAGCTCAACCACATAAAATTATTGCGACCAAGCGTAAATCCTGGCCTCGATTAATAAAATATGAGGGTTGCCCCCGATTTCTCTGGGATCCCATCATCAGATCATGACATGCTGACAATGGGACCACCTTTGAAATATTTACGTTCCAACAGCTCACTTGACATCATAACTAGCAGTCTGAATATGTGTACAGTAGTGAAAGAATTATCCTTTAACTCCTAACCATTGAGGAGTTGACCTTCCATCATCAGCTCATCCACATAACAATACGTAAATACTGGTGCAGCTTTGAAAAACACACTAAAAACATTACATGTGCCTATAAAATTCGAGGGTTGCCCTCGATTTCTCTGAGATCCCATCATCAGATCACGACATGCTGACGATGGGACCCTTTTGGAATCATCTCCTGTCCAACAAAAAAAGAATCATCAAAATCAGTTCATAAACGACGGAGATATCCGTGAACAAACATAAAAAAAGCAACATATATACGAATCGAATTGAGAACCTCCTCCTTTTTTAGAAGTCGGTTAAAAAAAATAAACGATTTCTTAACCGACACTACGCCTTGGAAATAATATTAATTTATCTTATGTATTTATTACAGTAATATATTTATTATTTACAATTATTATGGTTATTATATTTCAAATGAATTGCCAAGTTAGACATTGTTTTATCCTATTTATAATTATGATTGATTATGATTATTGACATATTATATTCTATATTGAGATTGACATAATTTATTTTTGACATCATATTATCATATTATTGACTTAAGTTTCAACTTTTGACATTATAATGAATATCAATTGATACATTATTTTTATTATTTAATATGATGATTAATGAAAATTAATTCATAATTTATAGTTTCTTTATTAACTCACTAAATTTGATTTGTATAACCTCATTTCATGTTATTTCAAATATTGTTAAGTAAAGGCAATCTGTGTGTACATTTTTTTTAATTTTTATATTTTTATAGTATAAATAGTTTTGTTATTAGTATATAAATATTATTTTGTCTGTTCTGAAACCCTTATATATACAGTAGTATACACACATTGTTTTTACTCCTTTATTTTCTGCTTGAAGTGTAAGATATTGCAACCTTATATACTATGGATTTATTTATAATAATTTAATTGCATTTCTATATTTAAGTTTATTTTCTCTTTAACCATATTTAGTTATAATGTTGTTTTGGTTGCTATAACTTACACATAGAATTATTGTCAAAAAACAAACAAATATTGTGATTTGTGATTGTGATTGTGAAAAATTATGAATTATTTGAAAAGATGGTGCACATGAGTTTCTCACCAGCTCTTCTCATGATGCAATACCCATCGGAGCTGGTACTTGGATTGATTTTAATTCAATTTCTCTAAGTTGAATTAAAGTCAATCTAAGCTCCGGTGTCAAATCATTTTATTACAATAAGTATTATAATTTAGTTAGCTAAGTTTTATTTTAATTTTAATTTTTTGTGTTTAGATGTTTGTTTTGACGTGTTCAAGCGCCCCTTGGGGCCCATGGAAATAAATGATTTGATTTGATTTGATTTGATTTGAATTTTACTAAGGATAGCTTATTGCTATAAAAATTATCAATGAGTAATTGAAGTAAGTTTGATATAACTGGAACTGTTCTTTTACTTTGAAGCCCCGAACACATATCACTTCGCACGGTACTATCACTCTTAGGGTGAAATAAATAGCTCAAAAGAGTATGCTTGTTATTTTAATCAGGCCATATTTCTTCCTTAATCCTATTTCCAAAGGGCCGTTACATTGGGTATTTAACAATATCGGTAGGTTTTGGGAATGTTTCAGGCACAATCCTAAATCAACAGAATGAACTACAAAATAAGGGATGAACGAAAATTTATTCAACCCTAAAAAGTTCCGCAATTTACGAGAACTCGTAAATGAGAGGGCGGGACCAGTTAAGGTTGACTTATCAAAAATGTATGGTGTTGAATATTTGTATTCTAACAAAACATAAACTTAAGTAAATTTGTTTTTTTCCATTTACAACTCCATTAATAATAAAAACTTTGGTTTGATTATGAAA
Source organism: Hypena proboscidalis (assembly GCA_905147285.1). Taxonomy (NCBI): domain Eukaryota; kingdom Metazoa; phylum Arthropoda; class Insecta; order Lepidoptera; family Erebidae; genus Hypena; species Hypena proboscidalis. The sequence goes on from LR990131.1 coordinate 16,003,741, forward strand.
CACAATTCTGTTCTTGAATGTTTTAAATATGCGCCGGAAAAAAAATGTCAGAGGGATGTATCTTCTACATAATTATTATAGCCGGGGCAGTGCATCTTCAACCAATATTACGCAATACATCTTTCGTCAGGCAGGTGACAAGTAAAGGGCACTGTCCACGGCAGGCGTAGTTGCATACACGCATCATTATACGCCTAGCGTCATTTGCAGCCCGACGCGTACTGTTCTCTGTCCACGAGGCGTACTGCAAGCGTAAGTTTTCAACTTTCAAGTCTTTCGTGACGGTCGAGTCGAATTTATATTGGGTGCATTCATACATAGAAAACAAAGTTAAAAAACATATATCTGAAAAATTTTGTAGCTGTTCCCACCATTTTGATATAAATCAAAACGTTACGTCCAGGTACGCCCAGAGGTATAACATGCAGTACGGCGGGCTTCATGGTGCTTGCATGCAGCTACGCGTACACGACGCTGAAGCTCCGTAGGCACAGTTTCATAGTTTTGTAAGAAAGATGCACGCAGGCGTAAACCAAGCGTATAATGAAGAATACGCTATGTACTGTCGTGGACAGTGACCCTAAGTCTTTAATTAAGTAAGGGGTGCAAGAGCATTTTCTTGTACCCTCTCCCGGCGCCCACGATTGCATTCAGATTTTTAACGAGCATGTATTCAGCATTTTTATTTTTTTATCTTTAGGTATGGACAAAATTGTCTATACCGCATTCACCCTATATTTTCATTTCCTTCGTGCGCGTAATGATTTCAAAATATGGTGCAAAGTATTTCTCGATTTGTGCAGTTTAAATTACATTAGAATTCTAAAGCATAAACAATTTTTTGGGTTACAAACCAATCGAAGTTTTTGTTTTATTATCATAAACAAAAAAGATTGTTTTCATTTTGTTAAGAACTTTCACAAAGGCGCATTAATTGAATTGTTATGTTTCAGTTTCGATTCGCTGCATGGAATACAAGCAGAATATAAAACCCGAAAAATGTATACAACGAAAAGTTTCTTCGTATAATTGCGGTGATTTTTTATTTTGTTGTCAAGTACACACGGCCACCAATCAACCTAAACATATTCAGTATAAGCTTCGCATTTCACAGGAAGTCAATACAACGAGGGAGACCATCTCAAACTGGAAATGTATAGGTTGATGTGTAGACGTCTGTGCCTGCATTGTTCGGCTTGGTCTCAGAAGAGAAATCTTTTTTTACTTCCAGAAGCACCATGAAGTCTTATCCTAACTTCCTAACTAGTCCTTATCCTAATCCTAACTATCCTATTTAATATTATACCTGCTTAAACCTGAAAGTAACTCTGTCTATCTCTCTCTTAAGCGCCTAAACGGCAGAACTTATTTTGATGAAATTTGGCATGTAGGTATATAGAGGAGATTGTTAGACAGGACATAATTTTCTTTTAATCCACAGCAAAACCGTAAACCGCAACTAAAACCTAATACTTAACTTGAATTTTTTGCCATGCATAGTTTATAAGGCGCTGCCAATCGAGTAATATATTATTTTAACTAGTCAGTCATTAGAAGTTGATTTTTTAGATATATACTAGATATATACTATACAACATTTATAACATTTAAGCTTTCGCGTTGCATATTGAAATGTCAAATACCGAAAGGTGAATAAAATTAATCGAGTTAAATCCGGTTTAAATCATACCAATAAATATTACAACAATGTTTTAATAGGGTTGTATTACTTGGTGACTAAATAGACGGGGGCTGCCCATAGACCCAGCTCTCTCTTCAATTCACACGCTATCCAGAAACCAGCTAAGTCAGTAGTTCCTCAACCCGTAATAATATTAATGCAATCTATTTGGAGGGCAATATTCTGAAAAAATTTGGTACTGTGGTTAAATTTTAAATAATCACTAATAAATGCACGATAATTATGTGAATAATTTATAACTCTCACCCCGCCGTTTGGTAATTATTATTAATCACCGGTAATTATTAATTATTTTATTACATTCACCGTAACATGTACAATAAACTATTAGTCCTAAAGCTATGATTGTCTTGTAAGTTTGTAGAGAACGTAGTACGATGTAAATAGTATTGTTCTTTAAAAAACAAAATTTAAATATATATATATATATATATATATATTGTATACTAAACTCATTGTAAGTTTTAAAGATCTTCTTCTTACAATATTCCATTATGAAAAACATATATACATATTAAAATTGACTTAAAGTTCCATATCCTATCTTCCATAAAGCAACTCTTTTTATGAAGATAATGTTTTGTTTTGGTTCTGTAGTTCCGAACCCCACATTGTAATAATATTTTATTTTATAACCTCGTAAAATTGTATCCATCTAGTAAAGTTGTTTTGGAGTACTTATGTATGAAAGTTCAAACGACACGATTCCGTGGCTAGTTGAATAGTAGTAAAAAAATTAGGTGAATTCCAAGCAAGAATTAAATATCGCTCGTAATATAATGCAAATTAAAAGCTAAAAAAATTTGAAGATAACATTTTTTCGTTAATGACGGTTTTCGGCAAACAACATTTGATAACATCGCAAAATAAGTAGTGACGTACATTCTTAAACACAAGATTTTAGCTCAAATTTCACTAGTACCCGATAAAGTTTTAGGTAGTTAACCGCTTCATAATAAATAAGACATTTTATTCGTCAAATAAGTACCATACAAGCTTATCAAGGACTCATCAGGAACATGTGAAACGAACCCTTAATCATTATATATAATTCAACCCAGATTGATGTCGGACTGATTTATCGTATTGACAAGATAATAGTTGCTCAGACATTCATGTCAGACGTACAGGTGAACTGATACTTAATGTAGTGATTGCATAGAAAAGACCCTCGTTTTACAACAGACTACAACCTATCAAATAAAATGATTATGTAGGTGTGTTAGTCATATAGGTTCATCTAATCCCATGAAACATATCGAGGTTGAAAAACTATGAATCCTGCAGGATTTAAAACTGCACCCACCGGGTAAACGGCCCAGGTAAATTTTCAATCTTAATATTGTGTCAAATACAAAAAGACACATTATTATAGCTTTGCTATAAAGCTATAATTTGCTTTAAAATATTACAACAATGAAACATACTTGAATTTTTAAACAAAAGCTGGACTGGATTTGGACCTTACATATATTTTTATTTGCTTTGTTTGTATTTGTTATTCATTTGTGTGCTATAAGAATTTAATATTTCCTTTCTCGGCTGCCTGTTACACATTTCCGTCCTTATTCATCAAATCACTACCTCATGTTGCAGCAGCAAAGCGAGAGAAATGAATAAATGTTCTTCAAAGTAGTAGATCCGTAAGCAACACCGCGGCAATACTTAAGCATTATTTAATTATGTTTTCTACAACAAAACAACAATTTCTTTCATCTGCACACTTCGATTCTCACAAGAATTGCCATGATTTTCTTGAATAACCTGTAATTACATTTTGTATCATGAAACAGTACGATATAACTCGATTGGTTTTCGTGATCACTTTGCATAGAGAATTTGAATTGAGTTAACGACAGCGCATCATATATCAAGAAATAAAAACCATCAAAATGAAAAGAACCTTAAATTTAAAGTTTGAAGAAGCGTTTAAAATATCAACTTATTGCTTACGTATGAATCGAGCACATCCTGACATTCCACGCAATAGAACGTGGCAGGTGCAATTTGTGTTTCTCTTCATAAACTCCTTTCTTGCGTGTCTATTGCTTTGCTATTCAATCCTTTGTCACGATTTACGATCTGGTAAATTTGCTGAAGTCTGTAAAAACACCACCATGATCATTGTTTTTACTACCATTACTTTTAAATATATCATGTTGTTGATACGCCAAGAGTCAATTAAGGCTTTAATTAGAGTTTTAGAAAGTGACTACAAAGAGGCTACTGAACTATCGCAAGAAGATCAAGATACAGTGTTTGACCATTCACAGAGAGGAGCAAATATGAGCAAATATTGGCTCGTAGCAGGTTTTGGAACGAGTGCTATTTTCCCAATAAGAGCTTTTATCGCAATGACTTATTATGCCTTCAAAGGAGAATTCCACCTTATACCAATGTTTGAAGTAACATACCCGCAGCCTATAGAAGGCTACAAAAATGTGCCTATTATATTTTGGGGTCTTTTTCTCTTCGAATTATCATTTGCAATGTATGCCGCGACAATGTACGTGGGTTTTGATCCGATTGTTCCCATATTTATGCTACACGTGAGTGGTCAATTAGAAATCCTGAGTCGACGTATAAAAAAACTGTTTAACGAATTTGAAGATCCCAAGGAGATAGAATTCCAATTAAAGATAATCATCACCAAATTGCAAACTCTCTATGAGTGAGTAAATTATAGAATTTGTAAAAAAATATGCTCTAATGGTTATAAAAATTAACTTTTATGTATATTTTAGGTTCATGGATACCGTCAAAGGGATTTTTTCAGTTTTGTATGAATTTATGCTGAAAACGTCTACGTTTTTGCTGCCCCTGACTGCATTTCAAATTGTCGATGTATGTGGAACGTGTAACATTGTTATTGATAGATATCTAGTTTTCATCATGTATTTGTTATATATTTGAGGTAGCAGTCTTTGTCAGATGCAATCCCCATTTATTTAAGAGAATGTCGGATGTCAATAGCCGCACTCGGCGAGATAACGACCGTCTGTGTTTAGTAAAATGTCATACTGCATTAATGCATAAAAGTATCTTCTGCATGGCACCGACCGTCTATAACAAAATTCCCAAATACATGAAGCAGCTAAGCATCTCTCTTCAAGAGACATCTGAAAAAATACCTGATTGATAAGTGTTTCTACAGCATTACAGAGTTTTTAACGGATTCTTAAAAAAAGAGTTTCTTTTTACTTGAAGCTATGTATGACATTGCTTTCATCACGTTTTGAAAGTAATTTAAGTTTTGAATTATGATTTTTAATTAATTAATTTTATTTGACTGTTAATTTATGTTATTTATTTTTCTTTTGTTTCGTTACTTTTGCTTTTTTCCAATGACTTATAATGATGTATCATGATTATAACTTATTTTTCATCGATCTATAATCTATTTTTTACAAATCACTATTGTTGTTATTAATGTAATTCAAATGTATTTAATTTACTATATCTCTGAAATTTTTGTACGCCTTAGTCGGCAAGACATGTAGAACAAAACTCTGTAACCTACCATCTTGCATGCAAGCTTATAACTTGTATTGTACACACATGTTTTCACAAAATAAATATCTTTTATCTTTTATCTTTTTATCTTTTAGGACATGAGAAACGGGTGTATAAACCTCGAGTTCACTGCATTCTTCTCCAGCGTCATTTTACACTTCTTTTTGCCCTCTTATTTCAGTGATCATCTTATGGAAAAGGTGAGGGGATTGATTTTATTTTAATCGTTGACACTTTCCTCCACTCTTCATAACTTAACGTTTTAACTAGGAACCGATATAAATAATAAAATATAAGTAAGTATAAAGTATAAATAAGAATTGTTATAGAGCGAAGATTTTCGTCAAGCTATATACTCTTCGGGCTGGGAGAAATGTCCTGACAAGAGAGTGCGCCAGACAATATTGTTCATGGTAACAAGAGCGGGCATTCCCATGGGAATAAGAACTGTGTTCAGCGAAATTAATCTAAACGCCTTTGCGGAGGTAACACATTTTTTATGGCAAGATTTTCTTTACCACATTGTATTTGTCTATCCCAAGAAGTTTTATGCAATTTATAAAGAGGAATAACGTAGTACGCAATTATTATCACAAGGGCTTCGCCTTTTTAAATTCCTTTATGTATCTCATAGTATGACTGTTCAAAACATAAATTTTTTTTATTGTTTTCCAGATGTGTCGTCAATCCTATGGCCTCTTCAACCTGATGAATGCAGCTTGGTCGTAAAGCGAGGCCACTAATGTCTTATGATATAATATTATTACACACATGTGCAAGTCCGAGGAACGGACATCAATTATTGCGATACCTATTTTAGATTTTAGGCCTTTTACACATCATAATAATTAAGGATTCGGATTTAATACGCAGTAGAATAAAAAATTATAACCTTACAACCACTTATCACTTTGCATGTCACTATTACTTTTTGGGTTATTTCATGAAATAAATAGCTTATTTGAGTATTTTTGTTGTTTTAATTATATTACCATATTCTACTTACCCGTTATAAACTGGCTACATTGGGCGTTCAACAATATTTGTTTATAAACTTTCGCGATTTGAAAACATTTTTCAAAAATTATATAATGGGTCTAAATTGCATAAGGTAAATAAATACCTTCCAATATTGTTGAATAAATACCTACGTTTCGAAATGACTTGCATCATTCGTGGTCACGAGCCAACTCATCGGCCCATCAAGGCACGTGACCACGAATGATGCAAGTCATTTCGAAACGTCGAGCATAGATATTTATACAACAATATTGGAAGGTGTTTGGAATGGCACAAACCTCAATCAACCGAATAAGCTACAAAATAAGCTACAAGGGATGAACGGAAATTTTTCAACCCTTAAAAGTTCCTCAATTTACGAGAACTCGTAAATGAGACGGAGGGACAAGTTAAGGTTGACTTATCAAAAATTTATGATGTTCAGGAATGTTTTGTCGTTTAATATTTAAGTATAAAAACATAAAACGTGAACTTAATTAAATTCTTTATTTTCTATTTACAACTCTTTGTTTTTTACTCTCCCTATATAAGCCCACAATCCCAAACTTCATTTGTTACATTTAGGTCTCATGTGAAGATAAGTAAGCCACAATTTCGTAATGGAAAAGTCCCAAATAACACATTTGATTTGACCGACCCAGGAATCGAACCCAAGACCTAAGGGTGAACGTTTGCCAATTATACTGCTACACCACGAGGCAATCAAACCCCTAATATTTTCAAAAAGGGTTCAAAGTAGATATTTTTCGTAATATAGAGCTTAGAACATTTTCAATTATAAATTTATATTATTAGCATAACATTTTGAAACCCATCGAAATTGTTGTTTTTGTTTTAATATCATAATCAAGAAAGTTTGGTTCCCCTCTGTTCAGGACTTTGACAAAAGCGATTTGATTGAATTGTTATGGCCCGAATGTAGTTAATTGAATAGCTAAAAATATTTATTTGTATAATTTAATTTTCGGTTTTCTGTTTTGGTGACAAGGACCTGCAGAAATCCAGTGTTTCTCAAAAACGGAAACTTTTTCGATTGCATTTAATAGCATGATTATTTATCTTGAATGGACATTACTTACTAAGGCCATAACCATGACGCTTTAATGCTCCTGCCCGACTTTTGGAGAATTGCTCGGATTGGCCACACTTGAGCGCGGTGGCCGCCGGTTGGTCGATGTAGTGCAGCACAGATACCTGCTTATATAACGTTGGTCTAGAATTCCATTATAAAAAACAACCATTATATTAAACCATTGTGAGCATCAATATTGACATGCTGCAATTTTTACTGCCCTATCATCCAAGAAACAGCTTTTTTATGACATAACAGTGTATGTCTGTAGTCTAACACCACACGAAGCAATATTAATAATATTTTATTTATCAATCTCGTAAAATTTTATCCTTAGGAATATTATTAGTATAATCTATAGTATTATTACCATGTGTTTTTTATTCCTATGTAAAATGAAATATACAAAAAAAACTCTAAACTATTTTATTTTCTTATTAAAACATTCTACAAAATCAGTTAATTTATTTGTTTATGTAAAAATATCTAACTTTAATATAATTAAGTTTTCGTGTATAGACAAATCTTTTTTTAAATATTAAAGACAATTGTTTTAATCATTAATTAAGTTACGTACAAACTGAATTCTTTTAATAAAAATTATGAAAAAGTGAGCGCCAGCAAACTTGCATTATATATTATATGCATTATAATAATAGATGAAAACTTAATAATATTAAAGTTAATACCATATTGATTTCGTATGGAAAACAGCCAAGCAATTGGCCGCCTTAAGATGGATTTGGTACTGGTGGTCATAAAGTTTATCTTCAAACTTATAAATAGGTTACAATAAATTTGACTCCGAAGCGAAAGTAGTCCACGTAAAGTTAAATCGTCTGGGAGATGACAACGGATTTCTGAACACTATTCTTGGTATTCTTGCTGCTATTTCTTTATCCAGCATATCCTTCATCTTTGCTAGTAGCTCGGGGTGCTCTTTAGACAAATCTTTGGTCTCACACGGGTCTTCTATGATATTGAATAAGCAGACGGTCTCTGTAAAAATGAATTAAAACAAAAATGTAATAGTTATTATTATTTACGCAATGGATGTACCTAGAAAATGTATTAGCAGCCCATCTAAAGGATTCTTGCAAGGGAGAGCATATACCTGCCATAGATTGGCATAGATGTTTCTGGCGCTGCTGTCTGCTTAATAGTTGAACCAAGTGAAAAATATTTCTGAGATGGCTATTGGCTATATACACTTGAAATTCACAGTTCATTTAACTGCTTTACCATCAACATAATTAAATAGTGCTTTACCTTTTTGACGTTACTTGAACGTGACGTGAATTCAGAGACTTTAAATTAAGTTTATTGAATTAATCTTATTGATAGTCCTATAGAAGTAGTTACTATTGCATTATAAAATAAAATACAACATTACAATAATACTCACCATTATCAGGCAAACATACAGTAGCTGGAATCGGATCGCAATCAATTTTCGTTTTACTTCGTAGACTTAAATCTGATGCATCAAAAGGTCGCCCAAATGCGTCAAGTACTTTGTACAATTTACTATTCAATATTGCCTTTTCATATGAAGGTGCATCACCAACAATGCCACTCAAATGTGATCCTTGATGATTACTGAAAGTCGGGTAAACTTTTCCAGACACCAACTTATAATCTCCATTCACTACTGCGTTAAATCCTAACACGTCGTTGAGTTCATACATAACTGTCCTATCAGATGGTCCATTTGAATTGATGTTTTTCCATTGGTTAATACCATCTAGGCCGGAAGGTATGTCTACCTCTGCAGCGTGAAGTAACGTCGGCATCCAGTCTGCTACATGCATGTAACCGTTCCAATAATGTTCAGTGTTATTTAGTTTACTACTCCATAAAGCGCCAACAACCCTCACGCCACCCTCAAAGGGAGTGGTCTTAATGCCTCTCAATGGATAATTAGAAGCATAGTTGCGATATGGACCAGTTGTCATACCTCCGTTATCGGAAACAAACGAGATTATTGTGTTATCCAATATTCCTTTCTTGTGGAGAGCCTGCATGATTTCGCCTACACTGTCATCCAGCTTCTTGACCATAGCTATAAAACAAAAATAAATGATGGCATTAATTCCTACCCTTTTCGATAATAAAGGCTTGATGTTATATAATAATGTGGTGTGTTATACCTGCATACATCCTTCGTGAAGCCAACTCGATGTACCTCAGTTTTCGAACCTCTTCAGGTGGTGCTTGCAGTTCCGCCGATGGGTTGCCCGCATGAGGCGCGTTGTGTCCCACCATCAAAAATAACGGCGTAGACACATTGTGTTTGTCAATGACTAAAAAAAACAATTCCTTTATCCCTATCCTAAAAAAAAACTTAACTAAACCTGTTTAAAACATCTATTTTTCTGTGTATTTGATCAAATAAATCTATTGAAGTTGATAAATAAAATATAATATTATGTTAATAGTAATGTAAAAGATTTTCTTATAAATAAAATAAATATTTCACAACTCACACACAACGCCATCTAGTCCCAAACTAAGCAGAGCTTGTACTATGGGTACTAGAATAACTGATACTAATATATATATATATATATATACTTTTCTTTTGTAAATACATACTTATTATACATAGAAACACCCAGACTAAGACAAACCCCCATGTTCATGCACACAAAGATTTGTCTTAAGTGGGAATCGAACCCACGACCTCGGCGTCGCAGGCAGGTAAACTACCCACTCCACCATCCGGTCGTCAAATTATATATTATCTCAAAAATATTTTAATTATGTTTGTAATTATTATTATATTATATCTAAGTTTTTTTTTGACAGTCGTTTATAATATAGTTTTACTAGAAATAAATATAAAATTCTTACCGGAGGTAGCTTGGTCGGTATAAACATCAGTGATGTATCCTTCTACATCCCAGGCTGGAGTCAAATTGCGATACAAAGGTAAACCACAAACCGTGCCAACGGGATCGAACTAAAAACAAAAATGATATAATTGGATTTGAAAAATAAGCAAAATTATACGGCGCATTTTTCACACAATGCTACAGAATAGTTCACTTTCCATCCGACAGTGAAAGGCATATTATAATTATATGATCAGTCCATAATAAACCTACATAAAATACATCAGATACGTGGCATCGCAAAATAAGTAGGTAGGTGGGTATTTACAACATGCTTAGCCACAAATTGTAGCTGCATTATTGCTTATTCTATCAATCTCTTCATAAAACTCTCAACATCTTTACAAACCATATAACGTAAAGTAACATGGTATCTTACCGTTTCTTCAACAGTGTAGTCATAATAGTCCACATAACCTCCTCTATGTCCAAAGTGACTATCAAATCCCCTTGCAGTAGGTAAGTATTCATTTCTGGATGACCCCACATGCCATTTCCCGACCAAATGTGTCGCATAGCCAGCAGCCTTCAGATATTCAGGGAGTAATGTTTCACTAAGTGGTATGCCTGCATCTTCACTCATCAATAATGGATATCCTTGCATACCTGTACACAGCAAAAAAGCGATCAGAGAGTCACTAAGAAGGTCTTTTTTTTTTGTTAACCTATCTTTCAATAGAAAATAGGTCCTATCTTGTGCGACATCCTAACCACAAATGTTTGTCAAAAATTATATCACCAATTAGACATCAATTAGTAGAAAGTAGAAATTGAATCTTCAAGCTTGGCAATTTAATTACTTATGAAATCGTTCTGTTTTTAAATACGATACTTTTATCTGTTTATTGAAACTAAGCCATGAAAATTGAAATGTACGGAGGATTTTATTTATTTATCTAAGTCAAAAATAATACTACTCGTACCAGTCCTGTGAGCAAATTTTCCAGTAAAAAATGCTGAACGTGATGGAGTACATATCGCGTGGCTGTAATATCGTCCTAAAGCAACTCCTGAGTAAGCCAATAAATCTATATTAGGAGTCATGATTTGGTCAGATCCGTGGAAACTGACATCATTCCATCCCTGAAATATAAAAGTGCTTTTAAAATACAGGTTATAGAAGATTTTTAGGGTTCCATAGTACCTACAAGGAACCCTTATAGTTTCGCCATGACCGTCTGTCCGTCCGTCTGTCCGAGGCATAGCGACGAAACCGTTGGTGCTAGAAAACTGAAATTTTGCATAAACATGTATGTTAACTATACAAAGAAAGTCGTAGAATAAAATTTGGAAAAATATTTTTTTTTCGGGTAGCTCCCCTACATGTAAAGTAGGGATGTTTTTTTTTTTGTCGCCTACCCCATAGTATGGGGTATTGTTAGATAGGACTTTTAAAAACGTTCAGGGGTTGCTAAGACAGTTTTTTGATTTAGAGATCCGTTTGCGAGATAATTAACTTTAAAGAGCAAATTTTTGTTCGAGTAGAGCGTCCTTCCCCTCCCCCCTCTAAAAGCTAAACTACTGAATCCCAAAATCTGAAAAAAATGGTGTCAGTAGTACATGTAATTAACTTTAAAGGAAAACTATAGCGGATAAGTTCACTTCATTAGTTCAAGAGGAATAGGGGTCCGAAATGTCAGATGCAGTTACTCAGAATATTTCGTTCAAAATTCTTGAAACATAAATAAACATACATAATACATATATAAAATCACGCCTTTATCCCACGGGGGTAGGCAGAGACGATGGAACGCCATGTGCTTCGCTCCTTACATACTTCTTTCGCTTCCTCAACATTCATACATCTCGTCATACGTGCTAGCTGGTTTCGTGTAATCGATCGGTCCGCGCAGCTCCGACTTAGCCACGAGCTCTAATCGGTCAAGTAGTTTCGAAGCCTAAGTGGGGACGATATTTTTTCTGTCGCCTACCCCATAGTGTGGGGTATCGTTAGATAGGTCTTTAAAAACATAATGGGGTTGCTAATACAGTTTTTTGATTAAGGGATCCGTTTGCGAGATAATTAACTTTGAAGAGCAAATTTTTGTATGAGTAGGGCGTTCCACCCCCCTCTAAAAGCTAAACCGATAGCTTAAAAAATCTGAAAAAAATCACGGTGGTAGTATATGTAATAAACTTTTCATGAAAACTATAGCGGTTACTTTAACTTAATTAGTTCTAGAGTAATTGGGGTCCAAAGTGTAAAATGCAGTTACTTAGAATAATTCGTGCAAATTACAAAAACCTTTGAAAGTAATGACTTGTATGAAGATGTTACTTGTTTAATACAGATAGTAAATCCCTTTTAAGTCGAAATATGTTGTTACGACTAGCTACGGAACCCTACTGCGCGTGGCCCGACGCGCACTTGGCCGGTTTTATATCTTAAGTATGAGACAGTATGCAGAACATAATTTATAACTTGATTATTTTGCTAGCGACCGTGATTGGAACTTCTAGCACCAAAAGATCAGCTAGATCGTTAGAGACCGTAATTGCGTAGTATAAAATTTTAAATTGCCACGCTTTTATATAACAATTTGTCAAAACTGGATAGGATTTGAGTGGTACTAAGCGGTCATGGTACGACAACAAAGTACGACCTCAGATCACGCGCCGCGTCTCGTTAATCGGAAAACCGTTATATTATGCAAATCAAGTTGTTTACGTCCTGAAACTGGAACCGACTGAATCACTTGCCGTCGCGTTGCCCGTGTTTTATCTCTCCGTAAGAATAGGCTAGTTAGTACAATTTTAAAAATAAATTCTAATCATAAATGTAATTTATAGAATGTCATCAAAATAAACTTACCAAATCGTCTGCAAATATGAACACTATATTTGGTTTCTGTGCGTCACACCATTTGACCATTGTAGACAATAATAAGGTGAATAATATACGCATAATATTTAGCACCTTCATCTGTAATGTTTGTGACAATAATTAATGCAAATAAAATTATTTAATAGACACTAAATAATTAAAAGACTTACCTCAAAGTACAGTATATAAATCGTATTGGTGTTACAAATTGTGGATACGTATTTCTGTGTACGACTGATTAGTAATAATCAATACCGGGTTATGATGTTGAGGAAACTATTGAGTTAATAACTGATTAAAAATCAGACATTTGTAGAGTTCCATAATCATCAAGCAACACTTAACCGTGGACTTAACTTGGGAATAGTGTCGCTATTCCCGTCTAACTGGCACTTAGTAACGCCAGATGCCAGATACACGAAAAATTTAAATTTTGCATAGGTGTATACATATTAGGTATGTAATATACAAGCACATCCATTACTATAAGTAGAGTGTAGCCATTGTTGTCATTTATTGTACTGTTTGTGTCGTGTGTAGTATTGTTTTGTTTGTGCTTTCATGTATTAGATTACAGTCTCATGTAATTTTTTTATATGTATGACGTCTTGGTCTAAAACTGTAATGTTGTACATAATGTATAGGTAAATAAATAAAATGGAAAAAAATAAAAACCGTCACTTATTATGTAATTTTACAGCGTTTGAAAATAGACATAATCTGTCTTTTTTCTCATACTCAGTTCAGTGTTCAAGAAATGCATTCTATGCACAGCTGAAATACATAATAATATTTTACATTGTGATATTACTTATGCGATGCCACGCCAAATTACGATTCTCTACGGCTACAATAAGGTGCAATAGATTTTTTTTTTTAATCAATGTGTGAATGATTTCTTCTCGTCTACCTCACGATGTGAAGTGTCGTTGGAGAGGTTGTTGAAATTTTGCGATTGTTTTATAAAGAACTCTAAAATTATAATTTAACAATGTGTCCTGTATTTTTTATACAAGTACGGAACTCTACAACTCTAAAAAATATTTCAGCACGTCAAAATTATGCGCGTTCTGAAAACTATCATGCGGGTTTTAAAAGATAAAAATGCCAAATACGATATAATTAAAGCATTCTTTTAGACCTGGAATGAGATCATCAGCTGATAATAAAACAAACAAAATAATCTTCGTTTCAAAATTCTTTGGATTCGCATGACTCATTATGAACTGCATAAATATTATTAAATTTGGATTTCCATTCATATGTTTATAATCTGATATTTTCATAAATTCTACTGCTTTCTAATGAAAATTAAATCTGAAATTTTAGGCCTAGAAGACGTTATACAGAAGTCTCAATCTAGTGACGAATCCGAAATATCTTTTTGACATTTATAGGCACTCCTTACCATCATGCATAAACCCAATGTATTTAATATAATTGAGTCCGTTGATAACAACAATTCAATTCATATAAATATAATTAACTGGTAGTATAAAAACAATATGTTATCGGTGAGTTCCAATTAAAACAGACCACAACTATTGAAACTTATCAGCTTTATCAATGGTAAACAGGTAGTAGAACATAATAATATTAGGTGGATGGTTACCACAAAATAAGATCTTAATTTAAAAAACAATTTTAATTACATGAGTTAGTTAGCTTAGTTAGATGAAAATATAACATACCTTGTACAATTTAAGCACCAAAATTTATAAAAAATGGCAAACTTATATCAATATTACTACTAATACAGTATGAATAAGCTTTTTAATTAACTTCAATGCAACCTTTTATACAGACAAAGCAATTTTTTTTGTACTCTCAGAGAATATTTTTGTACCACACAGTATTTTCCAAAAAATCACATCATGAACACAAAAACACTGAACTTGGAACAATTTTATATAAACTATTTAACTGAATACATTAAATTGATGAAGAGATTTAAGGCAAACGTAGGTACTGCTAAGATTCCAGTAACGTAATAGATCGATTATACATTCAAATACATTTTATTGGCGAAACTCGGCCAAGAACTTGGTATACGAATACTTCTTCCAGCGCATACTCAAATGATCATTACGCAATATCCTATATGTACGGACGGACATCCTAAACGATTACTCTACTACTACTCGGCGTAATAACAATGTAACTATTTTACTTGAGGCTATTGCAGTAACAGGCTATATGTAACTATTTTGCTTCAGTAATTGCGGTAGTATGACGGTACTTTGATCTTTTCCACCCAAATTTGATTAATTTTATTTTTTTTTGTTTAGCGAACTGTTTTGTTTGAATAGCATTCCAGTAGCAAAAGAACGTCATTGTAAGATCCCAGTTGCAGATGAAACATTTTGATATGTTATTAATATTTAGCTCGTCAAGACTTCATTGACTTTACCTACTACTTTAAACAAAAACTAACATAACATAACTTCACGCCTATATTACTCAGAAGGCTGCGGCAGAGGTGTACAACACCCACATTTCACCTGTTATGTTTAGGTCCTATGGGATAGGGGGTGAACCTATCGCCATCCACCGGGCACAATTCCAACTCCATGCTGTTATTGTGAATTTCCTGACGGAAAGTCTACAAATAACACTTTACCCGACCCGGGTATCGAACCCAAGATCTCGCGGTGATAGGCGCATACGCTAACCACTAGGCCATCAAGGCAGTTACAAACAACAAAAACTATGATTTGATAAAATTCGTTTAGTTACATAAAACATTTCAAGTTACATATTATTAAGCAAGTATGTTTCAACCATAGAAATCTTAATAATAAGGCAATAGAAATGTCAAAGACGCGTGACCTTGTCGCCGCGCATCTGTCAAGTCAAACACAAGTGCGAGTTGAGGAATTGTCGTCTTAATGTCATCGCAAAAAGAATAATTTTGTTTGCAGGAATACAAGCGCATTTGTCTAATCGAACACAAGTGCGAGTTGAGGAATTGTCGTCTTAATGTCATCGCCAAAAAGAATAATTTTGTTTGCAGGAATACAAAAAGTGGTATTTGAAAACCGGCGACATGCGTCCCAGTGTTAAAAGATAGTCGATAGCATTTCTATTGACTAGTTATTAAGATTTCTATGGTTTCAACAATTATAAAATAAATAGAAATCATCGCAAAATATACCTGAAAATTCAACCAAAATACTTGGTATGCCATAAGTATTTATATAAGATCACCTTTATAAACATTTAGGCGTTTATGTTTATATATTCAGCCTTGGATTAATTATATTTACAGAGTAGATGTATAACAAAAAACCATACATTTATCACAAATCTAAGAATGAAACATGGACTCCGATATAAAAGGAGCCCACGTATAGTTATACAGCCTAGGAACGGCCCGAGGATCTCTGTACACCGGCAGTTGCCTGGCAACTCTTGACGCTGATTCTTTCTCAAGCATGACATACATCGTTTCCACTAACTCCGGCAGCACTTCAGACAAATCTGTCGTTTCACAAGGATCTTCAATGATATTAAATAAGCAGACGGTTCCTGAAAAGAATTTCATAGCTAACTTAATACAAACGTATACTTTTCCAATCGACTTATCATATTCTTGCCATCTCAAAATTTTATTGTTATAAGAAATCAGGCCGTACATTTTAACCACGAAAACGCCATTCATAATTGAAACTGGGAGAGCATTTGAACGTCAATGAGACGTCAAGGTACGGACACTACTGATACTGCTTGAAAAAAAAAAAATATAATATATATATATATATATATATATCTCGCAACTTAAACACAACGCCATCTAGTCCCAAACTAAGCAGAGCTTGTACTATGGTTAGTAGAATAACTCATACTAATACATATATACTTTTCTTTTATAAATACATACTTATTATACATAGAAAGAAACACCCAGACTAAGACAAACCCCCATGATCATGCGCACAAAGATTTGTCTTAAACGGGATTCGAACCCGCGACCTCGGCGTAGCAGGCAGGTACACTACCCTTTCCGCCATCCGGTCGTCTAAAAATCAAATTAAAAAATCGAGCTTCAAAAATAGGAGCTTGATTTTTTAAACCTGTTTTTAGCACAGAGCATAGAATTTTTTTATTTGTACTACAATTAAATTTTTTTTTTTCGAAACTTACTGTTTGAGGGGAAACAAAGAGTATTTGATGTACGATCACAATCTATTGTTGTATTATTTCGCAGACTTAAATCGTATGTATCAAATGGCAGACCAAATGATTCAAGTACTTTGTAAACTGTACTGTCCACTATTGCACCTTCATAAGACGGCGTTTTGCCAATAATGCCTCTTAGATCAAACCCTTGATGAGTACTGAACTTTTGATCTACATCACCAGTTATCAGTTTATAGTCTCCAAGTATTAAAGAACTATATCCAGCAACGTCATCTATTTCATACATCACTCTTCTTTCCGATGGTGCATTTGCATTGATATTTTCCCATTGGTTTATACCGTCTATACCAGATGGTATTTTTATATCAGCAGCATATAATAATGTTGGCATCCAGTCTGTTACATGCATGTATCCATCCCAGTAATGATTTGCATTGTTCAAATTGGCACTCCACACTAGTCCAACCACTCTCACACCACCTTCAAAGGGACTCATTTTAAGTCCTCGGAGTGGATAATTGGAAGCATAATTTCGACGTTCGCCACTAGTCATTCCTCCATTATCAGAAACGAATACTATTATCGTGTTGTCTAAAATTCCTTTGTTATAAAGAGCTTCAACAATATTGCCCACACTGTCATCTAGCTTCTTAACCATAGCTGTAAATCAGAAAAAGAAAAGATAAATTTAGATTTTGACATTAGATATAACGCCTGAAACAATTACACTATCCAATGGTTTCAATGACAAGGCCAAATACACACATTCACTCACTCAAGCACACCCAGTCTCAAAACAAATATTTGCGAAAGGTTTGTCCCATGTCCCCACATTTTGAACCCACTACACCACACGTGCAGACAAAGAAATGTTACAATAAAGAAAACCCGTCTTTATTAGGGCTATTACGCACTGTCGACTGCCGCCTGTCAACCACCTCTGCTCAGGTAGACGAGCAACTGAAGTGCCCTTAGAGATAATAAAACTAAAATTAAACTTGTATGCATACCAGCAAAAATTCGTCGTGATGCTAATTCGACATATCGCAGTTTCCGGACATCTTCAGGTGGTGCTTGCAGTTCTGATGCTGGATTACCCGAATGAGGCGCGTTGTGTCCCACCATTAGAAACAGTGGCGATGACTCATCGTGCTCTTTGATAACTGAAAGTAAAGTAGTTTCCTTTTTAACATTCAATTCTGCCAGGCATAAATTGAGTTGATTGGATGTATATCTTGAATGTTGAGATCACGCAAAAACTGCTAAACACATTTTGACAAAATTTGTCAGCCCCCTTTTATCAACGTAGCGGCAGTTGATAACTGATTATTATTAAATAAGTCGGGATCTACTTAGATCTAGACTATTTAGATCCTTACTAATATTATAAAGGCGAAAGTTTGTAAGTATGGATGTATGGATGTATGGATGTTTGTTACTCTTTCACGCCAAAACTACCGGGTCGATTTCGATGAAATTTTGCACACATGTAGCTTATAGTCTGGATTAACATATAGGCGACTTTTAATTGACATACCACGCCGGGCGGAGCCGCGGGCGGAAGCTAGTATCTTTTACATACTTTTTGGCGGTAGATTAAAAATTGGATTTAGATATCAGTATTAATAAAGGAATGAATACATTCTTACTTGACGTGGCGCGATCTGTGTAAACATCAGTGATATAGCCTTCAACATCCCAAGCAGGCAACGTATTGTTGTACAAGGGCAAGCCGCAGACTGTGCCCACAGGACTGAACTATAAACAAAAAATACAATAACTAATATATTACAAAACTTTCTTTTAAATACAACGTATGTAGCAATCGGGCTTATAGTCCACCCAGTGGTAAATGGTTACTAATTACTACATCTCATGAACATCCACAAAACAAGAAAGAAGAATTAAAGATTGGTGCTCAATAATATCAACAATCTCTACCATCAGCGTAAACTTAGTCAAGCTAATTTGAAAACAAATTCTTACTGTTTCTTCCAAAGTATAGTCGTAATAGTCTAGGTACCCTCCTCGATGACCAAAGTGACTATCGAATCCCCTCGCAGTAGGTAAATATTCATTTCGCGATGACCCGACATGCCATTTCCCAACCAAATGCGTTGCGTATCCTGCAGCCTTCAAATATTCCGGTAGCAGCGTTTCACAGATTGGTATACCTCTGTCTTCGCTCATCGATAGTGGATATCCTTGCATACCTATTCGCAAAAAGAGGTTATTATCAATTTTGTATTGCACAGTAATACATACAATTTCGATTGAATAGTAACTAACTGTGTTTTTAATTGTTAACGTAGTGCGTTTTTTTAACTACCCATCGTTCTTGATTGATCGGTATAAAAACACTCAAATGGTGTTATTACACTGCAATCAATTGACGTCAGCTTTATTTTAGTAACGCTATAAAATTGACAATAATATTTATATACAAAACATATGTTTCTTCCTGACACGATTTGTTTTAATAGCAGAAATGCCGGAAAGACGCTCGTATCGGATTTCTTTAACGATGTCTTAAATACAAATAAATAAAATTGGAGTGTCTGTTTTTAATGTCAAATAACAATGTTTTTTCCAGTTAATAGGCATAGTTATTTGCACGATACCTATGCCTAAAATACAGTTTTTAATTTTTTTTTCTGTCTGTCTGTATTGTCTGTTTGTATCGCCTAATCTTCTAAACGGCTAGAACAATCTCGACAAAATTTTATACACAGGTAACTGATTACAAGGCGCGTAACATAGGTTACTTTTCATTGGTGTACCTACTACGCAGACGAAACTGCGGGAGAAAGTAAGTTTGTTTGTTTGTTAGCGCTAATCTCGAGAACTAATGATCGGATTTTAATAATTATTTTTGGCTTTGATAGTCTAACTATCCATTTAGGTTTTTTTAATATTTGACATTACGCTGAACTCCATGGAAGCGGGGCAGTAACGTTTAACGCGGGCCGAAGCGCAGGAGCAGCTACTACTTTATATAATGAATTCCACGCGGACGATGTCGCGGGTAACCGCTAGTTTTAAATAAATCTAGCAAAATAAGATATTAATAGATACCTTACCTATCTGATGAGAATATTTCCCGGTGAGGAACGCAGAACGTGATGGTGTACATATTGCATGACTATAGTACCGTCCTAGAGCAACTCCTGAGTAAGCTAGCAAATCAATGTTAGGCGTCATGATTTGGTCGGACCCGTGGAAACTGACATCATTCCATCCCTGAAATGACCATGGAAATAATAACAAAATAAAAAAAAACATAATCGAGTAGCCGACACAGACACTTTTATCACTTGAATTAAATAACGTTGAAGTAGTTTCGACCTTGATGTTAAAATAAACAATTTATTTAAATGATCGATTATCTATTACACCCTGCCTGTACATTTGTAAATAGGTAATTTTTTTTATACTTTTATTGTATGTACATAGTTTACCTTTTTGTCATTAAAATAGATACTTTATCTAATTATTGAATAATAAACATATATAATAAGTAAATACCACACTTCATACACACTACGCCATCTTGTCCCAAACTAAGTGCAGCTTGTACTTATGGGTACTAGAATAACTGATACTAATACATATATACTTTTTTTGTTCATAAGTACATATTATACATAGAAACACCCAGACCAAACAATCCTCCATGTTCATGCACACAAATATTTGTCTTGAGCGGGCATCGAACCCGCGACCTCGGTTTCGCAGGCAGGTGCACTACCCACTCCGCCATCCGGTCGTCAAAATAATATAAATATTTATGTAATCAACTTTCAAATGAACATAATCTATCTTCTATCTATACATATATATAGAAATGAATTGCTGTTCGTTAGTCTCGCTAAAACTCGAGAACGCCTGGACCGATTTATTATTATTATTGCGAGCCTATAGTGTCCCACTGCAGGGCAAAGGCTTCCCCTCCCTTTTTCCATATTTTTTTTTTCATTCTGTTTTTGTTTTTTTTTATTTTTGGACTGATTCTGCTACTATAAATAATTATGGTTTCCCTCCAGCAGGAAAAGACTCGTTTACTTAACCAAAAACAGTGAGCACAATTCGATTTACTCACAACAGACAGATAAACTTAAATTATTTTGGTACACCTAAGTCACTATAAATATTGATTTTTGTCCATGCTCAAAAAATTATTCTATTCCGATTTATAATTATTATTGCTATAGGTACTATCAGTGGGTATTTCATAAAGATAAATATTTACTTCTCATGTAGGTATAGAATATAAATATTAATTATTTGTTTGTCTGGCGCCGAGTATAATTGAAACACATGATACAAAAAATAAATTAATATAAAAATGATGTACGACGTCAACTTTGTTAGAATAACCAGTATTGTGGGAATATTCCTACGCAATTGCTGCTTCGATAAAATAATCGTCATATTTTGTGAAAAATAAACAGTCATTTTTATATCAAACATGTCATCTTTCTTAAAAATTATAGAACTAAGAATCCGAAGTTTAAAATGGTTTTGCTGTATTTTTCCATTAAAATACGTTATTAATAAAAAAAATAGTTAATAACATAATCAAAATTAAAACTAGCTTCAAAATGCGTCATCCGAGCGATGTTTGCATAATTTTATTATTACTGCATAATTTTGGTTAATGTTTCACAATAATATTACTTAATTACTTTATTCATTGCAAATGACTTCGTATCAGTGCCATTTTTTTAGTAAAGTCGAATACATAATGTAACAGGATATGTATATATGTAAAATATGTATGTAATTTTCATGGCCGAAACAAAAATAGGAAATGTATTCAAAATAAAATACAATATTCATACTTTGAATTCCATTAAAGATGTATTTCTTAAGTTGTTTAAGTTAACTTCTAATACAAATTAAGAGAGTATGATAAAAATTAGAAGCTACGTTGCCACAATTGCCTTTGTTTTTTTTTTCAAACCACTTAGAAGGAGGAGTGCCGTGAGCCGTCAACCAGAGTGACATATCCTTTTTTTTTTAATTATTTTAAAATTATTATCATATAACACATGAAAAGAGTTCGAAATTATATACAGGATGTCCCATAATTCATAGATAATCCTTTATCAGCAGGTTGAAGGCATCACGCCTGATTGGAAAATGCAAAATTGGATTTTTCTAGTCTGTTTTTAGCATACAACTCTTGAACAGATTTACTATCAAATGTACTATCTCATGATTGTACAATGATTATTAAAAAAAAGTACAAAGCGGTAAGTGGCTTCGTCACGATGTCATTTGCTCCCTGTATAATTTCCTAGAAATTGCATACAAAACTTATATTTCACATTTTTGTCCTTAAGATTTATTTTTAAGTCACAACAATAACATTTAAAGAAGACAAGAAAAACTAAACTAATAATAAACAAAAATATAATAACCTAACTTATGTACTAAAAGCCTTATGTATGAGTAACAGGATATATATATCCTGTAACTCATATTATACATATATGTAAAATGAAGTCAAATCAAATCAAATCTTTTATTTCCATGGGCCCCAAGGGGCGCTTGAACACGTCAAAACAAAAAATCAAAATACAAAAAAAATAAAATTAAAATAAAACTTAGCTAACTAAATTATAATACTTATTGTAATAAAATGATTTGACACAGGAGCTTAGATTCAATTTAATTCAACTTAGAGATTTGAATTAAAATCAATCCAAGTACCAGCTCCGATAGGTATTGCATCATGAGAAGAGCTGGTGAGAAACTCATGTGCACCATCTTTTCAAATAATTCATATAATATTTGTTTGTTTTTTTGACAATAATTCAATGAGCAAGTTATAGCAACCAAAACAACATTATGGCTAAAGATGGTAATAAAGAGAAAATAAACTTAAATATAGCAATGGAATTAAATTAATACTTATAAATATATCCATAGTATATGAGGTTGCAATATCTTACACTTCAAGCAGAAAGTCGTTTTATGGTATATGAGATATAGCAAGTCATCCAGGAAGCAGATAAGTGAAGTCCTTCAAAGAGGACAAGTACGTAGTACATGAAACCGGCGAGCATGTATACTATGAACGAGATGTATGAATGTATCGAACATAGCACATGGAGTTCCATCGTCTCTGCCTACCCCCGTGGAATAAAGGTGTGATTTGATGTATAAAAACATGAAATATAGGACACCAAAGATGCATCCATCCACTAAAGTTATAATTACAGAAGTCCCTTAAGACGTCCCAATATTGCTTGGCTGTTCTCGATACAAAAGTAATATGGGTTTAACGGTTTAACTTTAATATTATTAAGTTTTTCTTTATATTCAAATCATAACTAAATGTTTTGTTGCCACCCACTTATTTAATTATAATTTCAAGTTTTCAGTTTGTATGTAACTCAATTAATGATTAAAACAATTTTGACAAAATGGCCACGAACAAACATGCATTTTAGTTGTAATATTTTTAAAGCAAATTTTAGCTTTGCTATGCTTTTTTTTGTATTTTATATAATATTAAAGTTGAAAAATTAAGAATCCAGCAGGACTCGAACCTGCACCCCCTGGGTGTACACCCCAAGTGCTTTGCCAATTCAGCTATGGATTCGTATGCTGCTGGATTCGAAATATCTCAACTCTTTTGGTGCCAGCATTGCTAGACGAACTTTAACATTATATAAAACTGAACTTTAATATTATATAAAATGCATTTTAGTGTTTTAGAAATGATTTGTCTCTAAGAATAGATGACGTTAGTATGAAAATAAGGCGTTTGGGTGTCTTCTATAAAATAATAAAATTGAGCAAGAAATATACTGGTATCGGGTATAATAAAATAACTTACCAAATCATCTGCAATTATAAACACTATATGTGGTTTTTCAAGTTTACTGCCCGAAGTGATTTCACAAATCAATAAAAGATTTATAATCAATAACCGCCCCATCTAAGAAAGAAATAAAAACTACTTATAACTTTTCAATTAGCTATTTTATATGACGATAAATATAATATAAAAAAATAATTGTTATGAGCAAAATAGGGTACATTTTATAGTGAGAAAGAGCTTCGCAAATTAAAACAAAAATATAATATTAAAGTTGAAAAATTAAGAATCCAGCAGGACTCGAACCTGCACCCCCTGGGTATACGCCCCAAGTGCTTTGCCAATTCAGCTATGGATTCGTATGCTGCTGGACTCGAAATTTCTCAACTCTTTGTGCCAGCGTCGTAGGTATATATAGTAAAGTAATGGTTCGTCTAGCTAAGGTATATACCTTAGCTAGACGAACCATTACTTTTCAACTTTAATATTAGAAAATAAATGCATAGCAAAGCTAAAATTTGCTTTAAATATTACAAGTATAAAACAAAAATATTTTTTAACGACTAGTAATAACTCCTGTGTCGCGAGGTGTTCACTAACCTACATTTCAAAAACACACAGAGCACCCAGCAGCAGCACATCTTTGCGGATCAAACAAAGATTTGTCCCCTGTGGGAATTGAACCCACAACACCAGCGCAGTTGAAAGCGTTGAAGCGACCGCTTTAACCACTACGCCAACCGTACAAAAAAATATTTAAATAATTTAAATAAAAGCCACTGAGAGTAATTTCACAATGAAAAGGGCCTTTACACAACTACCATAAGCTGGATAAATAAATATCTTAAGCACTGCAAAGCACTAGAAATTCAACGTATCATACTTCAAGAGTGTAAATTCGTCTTAAAATAAAATGCACAATTTGTTAAATTTCACTTAATACGTGTTAATCGTGTTGATGTAACATAATGACTAATTAATACTTTAAAATATTCATTGAATTATCTTCGCACTGTCGTCAATGGTATAGTGAGAAACAGCGTTGTTTAAAAACTATTTTAACAGTAGTCATAATAGATGGAGAGCCCATCGGTGCCTGACCTACGTCATTTTATAATAGCTGAACGTTTCCTGCTTGTGTTTCTAACATAGACAAAAACGATCACCAAATATCGAATAAGGATCTTGGTGGTTTTGGTATTTTAAAATGACGAAGAAGCGTTTAGCGAATTTTTGGATTTGTTGTTCTTGATAAAAACCACCATCTATCATCGACAGACACGTAGCTTAGTGACAATCCTTTAAAGATACCCTTATGTTTTATAGTTAAATTCGGCTTTTATTAAATAATGTAGGTCGGGCGCCCACGGCCTCCTGGGCTATAACAAGACAGTATTAATACTTATTCATATTGGTAACAGTCTATTTATTTGATGAAAAATTAAAGAAAATCATTGTGTTTAGAAAAATAATGGTATAAATGAAAAAAATAGGCCCTAACGCTAATTATGAAATATCGGTATTTTGCTTCAAGTTAAGTTCTTCGCTTTTTTAATCTTTTTTTTCTTAAAGTGATATAGTAAAATATTTCTCATAAATCATCATCATAGCCGCTCGTAGTCCACTGCTGGACATAGGCCTCTCCCAATTTGCGCCACAACAACCGGTCCTGTGCCTTCCGCATCCAGTCCCCTCCAGCGACCTTCTTCAGGTTCTCATTTTTTAATTTTAATTCTCATAAATGCGAATTAATTTTATGAATCATAGGATCATATTATGACACACTATCTTAAGATTCCTTACTATGTTCTTACCACGAATTTCCAAACAACAAATAAATAAATTATTAAAGTAACAGTTTATTCTGTTATAACATCACACCAATATTACGCATTAAGTTTTAGTATAGGTGTTTAACTTCCACACATCACCTGTTACATTGAGTCTTCATGTCCAACCCCAAGACCAAATCCGTACTGATATTCGTAAAAAAAAAAACACTTTTGTCCGACGGAATACAAACTACGAGAACTTACTCAAAGACCACCAAACCAGTTAAAAGAATATTTTATATAAGTAGTCTCAAATAAATAACATGATATAATTAAATACCTTTTTACACTAAAACTCTTGATCAACTCGCGCAGACTTTGGCTATCGGTATACTGGGCGCTTAGCAATTCGTAGTTTTATTGACTGATCAGAGCAAAAAGGCCAAAACGACAAAAGTCAAGATTAGGATAAAGCCCCGAAATCTTAGTGAGGGACTAAAAAGCAAGCGATGTAAATAACTTTGGTCTCGTGTCCCACAAACAACTTTTCACTTCAGCAGCTCGAAAAGGCGCAAGCAAAACTCGAAGCAAAAGCCAGTTTTACTCACTATTTTCATTCAACAACAAGGACTTTTCGAGCTGCTGAGGTCTTCTTCTTCTTCGTCGTGTCGATGGCTGAGTCAAATTTTATTTTGACTAGCCATCGTGGTGAAAGGATTAGCCAATTCGCTTTGAAGAACTCGCGAATTGCCCAGGGACGTAGGGAATCGTTGTGTACGTTACTCGGGGATGCTCCTTTCATGCTGATGCTGAGGTGAAAAATATATTTTTAATGATGACTCTTTGTTTACGTTCAAGGATTGACACATCATTTCTAGTATAATGTGAGTTGTATGCTATACACCTTACTGTATCTAATATAGAGTTTTAAACTCAAAAATATTTTTCAAATCTAACCAGTTGTTCCACGGATTAGCATGTTACATACATTCTACTGTGTGGTAATTACCTACATCTATAAAAATAACCTTATCAATGGGGTGCATGAAAGGAACCTCCCCGAGTGACGTACACAACGATTCCCAACGTCCGGCGCACCCTGGACAATTCGCGAGTGCTCCAAAGCGAATTGGCTAATCCTTTCACCACGATGGCAAGTCAAAATAAAATTTGACTTATCCATCGACACGACGAGGAGGAGGAGGACCTTACCAATTGTTTAAAATTTAAATGAATTAACCGATTTATCAAGATCCAGGTTAAGCCATTTAAAATTAGGTGGAACAAATATTAACCAGATAGACATACAGACACATAGATAGACAGACAGGCAAACATAATATTATAAACTCGTTTTAGATGTTTAAAATTATTGTTATTTGACCTTACAAACTGACACTTCAAATTAAATCCCTCAATCAAAATTGAAATCGATAACCGGTTTCAAATGGTAAAAATAAAAGAAATGAAAACATGATTGTATAATTAAGGTATGTCCATTATGTACATTATCTTGACGTATACATGACGTAGAAGGACACTAACTCGTCTGAGAACGAACAAGTCGAGGTTTAACTAATTTTTACGAGGTAATACTAAGTTTTGCCTGCAACCCTTTTTTTTTTTTTTTTTTATAAGTGTTGAAATGTACCTGACCGCATACCGCACCGTTCGGGGGGACGGTGCGGTTATGTGGGGCCCTCACCCACTAAAACACCACCGTGCGCCTACACTTGCCTTATGAACGGGTCACCGTGGGGGCACCGTCTCTGTATTGGGGTGACGTCCCGGCGCGACCAAAGAACGTCACTCTCGTCGCGGAAGACGCGGATGAAAGAACTTAACCCCGGTTCTTCCATCCGCCTTGCCTGCAACCCTGCAATGCAACAGGAGGAAGACTAAGTAACTAGTCTAACAAACAGAATCGTATCGCCTCGTACTAAATTGAATATCTTTGAATGATTTATTTAAAATAAAATTTGCCTACTGACTATTGTATTCCAACAATAGGGGAACGGCACTGTCACTCCTTCACACAGGTTATTCTGTAACCTAGCTAGGAGAACAGAACCACACCCACTTTAACTGTAGTAAATCAGTCATTACTATTAATGTACTTCTAATAATTAGTGTATTTTTTGTACTTACTGCATTATTCTTTTTACGTAAATAAATAATTATTATTATTATTAAAATAAATGCTAACTATATGCTTATATTATAAAACAATATGCATATTTATCCTAATATGCTTTTCAGAAACTTGCACCAATGATATAGTAAACAAAATGAGAACATGAGCTGATAAACGTTCAGCTTTTTAAAATTTTGAAGGTCCGGCAGTCGCAAGTTCTTGGTCTATAACTTTGTCCCCTGCGCCTTAACTAGCCCCAGTCTTATCTTTAACTAAAGTTAGCTAATGAGATAATATTTGGTAGACTGAAAATTGTTTGTTGCAGTAGTCTCTTATTCACACGCCTGCAGAAAATAATATACTTACTTTTTAGTCGGAGAGTCAAAGCTGAACAATTTTTCTAATTTGTAATAAGCGTGAGCACCGACTTCGAGAAGTATTAAACTGACTTTTTGAGTTATTTAATGATTTTTAGATTCTTTTTAAATTGGTTTGAATATTTACATGAAATGGTCTCATTTAAGGCTGCTGGCCGAACAGTTTGTTGAATAGGTTAGAAAACACCCATCTAACCTAAACACCGTCAATTACACGCCTGCCGAAAATAATATAGGTTCAACCTTTTTGCTGTCGATTGTAAATGTTGCTATGCAATAAATTTTCATGGATAGGTCACGCAATTTTTATTTTTAACAAAATAACTTACAACTTTTTTATTCACAGCTTGCTAAAAAGAGAAGATAATAATGAGGGTGACACTGCGCCGTTTGTATGGCAACAAAATTCCATTCACTCAATCCTCCCAACTCAATTTGAATTCTTCTAAATCGTGAACCAATTGTAGGGATAATAATTAATTAATTGTATACATGAAATGTCATTACTTTGATGATGTAGTCGGAAAACAAAAAAGTGTCTGACTAATTTAACAAGCTCCGTGATGTGATAAAAATGATGTGATGTGAATGAAAGTATTGTCATAATTTATAAGCGGCCGTGGCCGTCTTCATAATTTTTTAATAGTTTTGTTTATCACTGCCCCGCGCACCCTCTTTTTGTGTAGTCAATTTGTATTTGCAAATTACTAGTAAGCTTTTTAAAAAAAAAAAATATGGCGATCGTCGCTCGTGTATACATATTAATGACCAAAATGTTGGATAATTATTATTGTAGTTGCGTGTAGTACTACACGTTTTAAGCCTTTAAGGAGGCTACGTTTTGTGCCAACTTGTGGTCTATACATATTAATGAACTTGACTGTACTAGCAATTAATAGTAAGTAAAGCAAAAAAACTGGGTCAGGTATTGTGAGTAAGGAAACAAGAACATTTAATATAAATGATCCAGCACCATCTGTGTTGACCTGACATCGTTTAATTCTCATTGATCACCTTGAAGAACGTTACTCACAACAAGAACTAACATACACTGTAATCTCACATAGTTCGGCTCACATAGTACCTAACATTAATCCTCAACTTTACCATATATTTATTTCAAAATTAATGCTGCAGTATTTTCGACGTAACGAAGGATCATGCTAAGCCATTTGAGATAGTATAGGCTCTTAAGTAGGTTTGGTTTCTTTTCAGGCTAATTCGAAGCCGCGCGCACCGATCGATCTTGCAGGTTAAGCAATGCTAACCGCGGTCGGCCGTAGATGGGTGACCATCTTTAACATAACGACATATCCTCCGTGCTTTGAATAGCATGTTAATCCGTCGGTTCCGGTTGCTATTGGAACATCTATGGCAGTCGTTACGGGTAGTTAGAGGCCAGAAAGTCTTACATCTAGTCTTATAATGAGATGATATTACCTCGTACTGGGTTGTGGCGGTCTAATGGCTGTCGCTTTACGTAAAATGCTGATATTCAGCTAAATCCGTCAGACTAGAAGGCAATCTTTATGTACAGTCGGCCAATAAGTTGGGTATGCAGGGCAAACACTTCTACGCCATAGTGAAAACTGACTGCAATAGATATACAAGTTTGTATTTCATATTTAATAAGTGTAATATACCCACCATTTAGATATATAACTCACTTATCCTTAACTGGTGTCGTAAGTCTTTACTATAACTTAGAAGTTTTTGCCCTGCATACCCAACTCATTGGCCGACTGTACTAGGTGATACGATACTCTTTGTTAGACTAGTGGTCGGCTTACGACTGACATAGATCTTTAGGCATTATGGCAACCGAGACCGTCGGTTTTCTTAGGCACAGGGGATGAAAACTAGAAGGGTTTCAAAATAAAAAGATAACAACTATAAGCAAACTTGATTTTTATTCAGTTCTTAATAGTAAATATCACAAAAGTAAAATATCAAAAATTAAGTCATAGCTTTTTTCCAAACTACCTATTTACAGACTACGGTTTCTTATAAAAATATTAACAATTCACTACCCTTTGCTTGGCTTCAAGAACTATCATCACAAAACATCATAATATTATTTTGTTCAGGGACTTTAAACAAAAAAAAGTAGCGTTAAAGGCACTTAAGACAAAACACAAAACACAGACAAAAATCAACAATGATACCTATTGCTAGATCCCAAAATAGAGCTAGGGTTGTCTTAAGATTATAAGAATCAAAATTATTAACAAAACTTATAAACAACTACGTTCCTTTTCTCAATTTCAGGCTCATCCTACATCAGTTTGTACTTTAAACCATTAAATACAACCCCAAAATATAAGCAGCCATGGGCCTTTTTTCATAATAGGGTAGGGTTAGGCCGTAGTCCACCACGCTAGCTAAGTTCGGGTCGATAACGGAAGTGGTTTTATTATTATTTTTTTAACAGCCCGTGTTTAAGTTAATCACAAAATTAAATTTATTGGTAAAAGACCTTAATAAAAAAATATGTATAAAAAAAGAGTGAACCAGAGAGAAGTTGATTTATAGTTTTAATTTGTTTTTGCAAACTACCGAGAAAACATATTTTTTAATAAAAAAAAACAGTTTTTTGTCGTCTCAAGCCTTACTATGGAATTTTCTTCGAGTGGTGTTAGAGTGAGAGATGAATCAGTTTGACTAGTATATATTGTATCAATACCCAATAACCATGAAAGAAGCAATGTTATTCAACAAAAACGCCAACAACAAAGAAAGAGTTCAAAACAAATGTTTGTTTTTACAAATTGAAAAAATGTGTCACAAGTTATGGTGCAAATTTCTAATCTCTCTTACAAAATATGTTTGAATTAATTTATCTGGTCTTGAAACAGTATTATTTCCCAGTGAATAGATTATACGTATTTTAAATACGTATTAAATACTCACATCTATTTCACATGAAGTCCAAGCGGGGTAGTGTTAACCATAAAATTACATCAACTAAAACACATTCTTCAAAATACACAAAAAGTTCCTTAATCCAGATGTATTGTCACAGCTAATGGCACCAGCTACTGTGTTCTGAGTCTTCCCTGTTCTCTGTTGGGTGAAATCAATGGTAAAATTCATGTTACTCATTTTATTCTGTTGGTTGTTTTGATTACCTATCGGGCTCTGTTGGTTGCTTATATTTCTCATCAGATTCGGTGGATTGCTAGTCGGATTCTGTTGGTTGAGAGGCCTGACCATTACACCGGAAGCCACAGTTGGTTGGCTGCTGTTAAACATCCCTGGTGCGAGCCAAGGAGACCAGATATAATTGAAATTGGCTGGGTCCGCTTGAGCATTCAAATTGAGCATGCCTCGTCTTTGCTGCTGAGCCCATAGTCCTCTTAGTCTGCTTGTCAATAGAGTGGCGATTTTGCCTGCTCGAGCCCATAAGTCGTGACTTTCTGATGGATCCCGACGGACGTTGAAGAGGCAACCGCGAGCTGAAATCATACAGTAATTACAATAAATTTACTTAAAGTAACCACTTTTACAGTTGGAACAAAAAAATGTTGTAATAATGGCTGGACTTGAGAATGTTTTTGTTAAGATCAATATATATATATATAATACTTACTTGGAGAAGGAACGCAGGGGGTGGGATCTCTAACTAGATCTTCTTGTTGAATAGTGGCTGCTCGCCTCGTAGCCCTTACTTCATCCAGGTCCATGTATATTCCCATTTGCTCGAACGTTTTCGCTACTTGACACGATTTCAACGAAGGGAAATATGCGGGTGTAGGTTTTTTGTTGACCAGTAATTCAGCTCCATAGTAACCATTGCTGATTCCAGTCACATTACCAACAACGATTTTGTAATCACCTACTCTATAAGCTGCCCAGGCATTTCTGCCACTGTCTTCAAGAGCTATTAACACTTCGTTACGTTTAGATACACCGTCTTGTATAATGGACTCCCATTGACTCACTCCGTCTATGTTCGCTGGTATTTTGCCTCCCGCTGCAGTCAGTAACGTTGGCAACCAGTCTGTGATATGCATAAGCCCTGGCCACACTCGTGGTCTGAACGAAGAGTGGTACATAAATGCTGGTACTCTGACACCACCCTCCCAAGGCGTGTATTTTTTTCCTCTAAATGGCAAGTTGATTCCCCAGTTTCTTAGATCCCCGACAGTAGGAGCTCCGTTATCAGAGGCAAATATGATTATAGTATCGTCGAGCATTCCCTTTTCTGCAAGAGCTCGTACAACTTTGCCAACACTGCGGTCAATGTGCGTTACAATTTCTGAAAATTAAATAATGAAAAGATAAGATAGCGAAAATAAATCATTTTTTGTTGCGGTTGGTAAATTTAAGTTTACAATGCTGTAAATATGACGACAACTCGTGTTAAAGTTGTAGAGCACAAAAGTTTTGACTTCAAATCGTTGTATTATACCTCTACTGCGTCAAAATTTTAAATCCCAGTTAAATTGAAAGTTTAAAAAATATATATTTACCAGCATAGAGTCGTCGGTCAGAGTTGGCGATATGCGCGTTTTTGACGGCGCTGAAGAGGGGAGGCTGCAGTGCTCCTCCGGCGTTGCCAGCGTGAGGGGCGTTGTGGGTCATGTGCAAGAACAGCGGCCGAGATGAGTTGTGATGGTTGATTACTGGAGAACAAACAACGTACAAATAAATAATTAAAAATAGACTTGCTTCAGGGCGTACGGTAGAGCGTCCCGGTATATTAAAAAATACTAATGCACTGAATTTAATTAGTTTTGTGCTATAAGAATAAGACTCAGAATTCATTTTCTATTAGCATCATCAATACAAATAAATAAAATTGAAGTGTCTGATTTTAATATCAAAGATACAAGATTTTTTTAGTTGATAGCTATATCAGACATATTTGCACGATACAAATTTGTGTCTGTCTGTCTATCCACAACCACTACACAGACGAAACCGGACGAAGAAAGTTTGTTTGTATGTTAGCGCTAATTTCGGGCACTTCTGATCGGATTTTAATAATATTTTTTGTGTTTGATAGTCTAAGTCACAATAAAGGTCTTAAGATGTTTAACATTACGCTAAACTCTACGGGAACAGAGCAGTAAGTATAAACGCGGGTCAAAGCGCGGGAGCAGTTACTACTTAATCTAACGAATTCCACGCGGACGAAGACGCGGGCAAAAGCTAGTCATTCATAATTATATTTAGATACTATTTTTTTACTGGTGGTAGAGCTCTTGTGAATGAGCTCGAGGGCGGCAGCACCACCGTCTCACCTTTAGCCTGCCGCCAAATAGTAGTGCTTCCATTACTGTGTTCCGGTTTGGGTGGTGAGATCAGGCCCAGAAATTACTGGCACATAAGGATACACCGTAGTCCTCAGCTGCAGCGACGCATCTATAATCTGCTTTTGTGGATTGTTAATGTCCATGGGCTGTACTCCACTTACCATCAGGTGGACTACACGTTCGTTCGCTGTGGGCGTAGTATAAAAAAAATGCTAATTTTGTTTAACTTTAAAAATACGATTTGACGCGGTCTCGCGTAATTGCTATTTAACCATCAAGTTTAACTAACAAAAGATGTTTTCCACTTTATTCTAGTTTATTTATTAAGACGTCTGTTGTGTTACCAGTTAGCCAACATTACGCAGCAGAAACACTTTTAAAATATTCACAAAAAAACATACACGTTTTGTTACACATCGAGTTGAAAATTTCGAAAATAACGGGTTTTTTCTGTATTATAACATCTTGTGATATTTCTTCGTTGTCATTTACATTTTGTTAAGCAAAAATAAACGCCGAAAAATGTTTTTAAAATACAGGTGTTTTCAAAAATTCATACTATTTCATTAAAGTTGAAAATAGTGGTAAAGTCTGCTTACAACATGTTGCTGTTATGTTGGTTACCCTGGAAAATTTGTAAATCCATTGTGTACTGAATTCAAGTACCTGAGCCAAATAATGACGGATATGATAGGAATTATATATTATGAATTTATATTTCCTACTGCCTCGAAAGTCTAGTGGATAGCGTATTACCGCGAGGTCTTGAGTTCGATTCCCGGGTCAGGCAAAGTGTTATTTGTGAACTTTCTGTCAGGAAATTCACAATAGCAGCACGGTGTTGGAATTGTGGTGTTCGGTGGAGCGAGATCACCCCCTATCCTTTGGGACCTAAACATAACAGATGAATTGTGGGTGTTGTACACCTCTGCCACACCCTTCTGAGTTATATAGGCGTGATGTTATGTTATGTTTTCTACAGTTATATCAGAACATTACTTCTTAAAACGATACAAATACTGCTAAGTGTTGTAAAATACATGTTCTATTCTATACATGGCAAATTCATGTCTGCACGTGTGGTGTAGTGGTTTAAGCGGTCGCCTCGCCGCTCTCCACTGCACAGGTGTTGTGGGTTCGATCCCCACATGGGACAAATCTTTGTGTGATTCGCAAAGATTTTTTCTGAGACTGGGTGTGCTTGTGTGAGTGAATGTGTTTATTTGGCCTTGTCATTGGATCCATTGGATAGTGTAATTGCTTCTGGCGTTCTATCTAGTGTAAAAAATCCAACATTTATTATTTATTTCAAAACGTTATACATATATATATATACGGGGTGGATGCGACATAGCGACATTTATTGAAACCACAGCTTCTATACATGGTAAGTATCAATTTCCACCAGATAAAAATTCTCTGGCGAAAAAAAAAATCACGTTCTTCGAACAATTTGAACATTGCGATCGTGCAATTTGTTCGGAAGACGTTGTTTTTTTTTTATGCCAGAGAATTTTTTATCCGGTGGAAATACATACTGGCCATGTATAGAAGCTGTGGTTTCAATAAATGTCGCTATGTCGCATCCACCCTGTATAAGACGCCATCAGTTGATCATGATATCGTGACCTAGTTACCAATAGATAAGTAGCTAAAAATTTATTCTAGATTCGATATCTTGTATGTAGGTAATATTACACAACGTAAAACATCGTGTATCACAAAGTAGCTACGTTCAAATTAAAACATAAAACACGAAAACAAAAAAACAGACAGAGCAATTTATTTAATAAGAGATTTTACGAATTTAAAACAAGTAAATAAGCTGAAAATAGATTATATTGGTCCAAAGAATCAAAACATAAAACTGCAATGTGGTCAGTTGCGACGCAATGCAATGCAAATGATTGTTATAGCGATGCGAATTCGTGAAGTATCTAGGGATAACTATAATAAATACTGCATGTACTTTTGCAATTTTAATCATGATTTGTTTCTGTGGTATGTTTTAAAAGGTCAAGTTTATTGTTTCAGTTTTTTTTCATTTTATTAATTATATTTGTCCTAGTATTTAGTGTTATTTCAATTTAACTGCTGTTATTTCGTTGTGTTTTTGTTTTTTCGATTACTTATATCTAATAAGTAATCGTTAGTTCGACGACCGGATGGCGGAGTGGGTAGTGTACCTGCCTGCGACGCCGAGGTTGTGGGTTCGATTCCCACTTAAGACAAATCTTTGTGTGCATGAACATGGGGGTTTGTCTTAGTCTGGGTGTTTCTATGTATAATAAGTATTTATTTACGAAAAAAAAGTATATATGTATTAGTATCAGTTATTCTTAGTACCCGTATTACAAGCTCTGCTTAGTTTGGGATTAGATGGCGTTGTGTGTGAGTTTTGGAATATTTATTTATTTAGTATTAAGAAGATAGTTTGTTACTTTTATTACTTACCATTATATTTGCATGCTGTTTAATGGCTGAATATGCTAGAGTCTTTATACTATTGTACCATCTTAATGTACCATATTTTTAGCAATAAAAAAAATTCACATTTCATTTTTGTCCTTTCATCTTTTGTAGATATATCGATCGCAAAGATTTGTTCTGAGTTCGGGTATGCTTTGTGTATAATGTAAGTAGGTGTATGTTAAGGCCCGGTACGATAATCTTGCCTATTTCGGAAGTCGCTTTGACAAATCTTATAAAACACAAAGATTATGTTCATTATCATTATCAAGGCTGGTACTTAAGCTAGGCTCGAGGCCTATATTTCAGGATACCAGGTCTCCATCCGATGCACAGTGTTACATTTAATTATACATGCGAAAGGTTGCCGTAAGATAAATTATAAAAATAAAACTAACTTACCTTTAATCGCTCTATCGGTAAGTGCATCCACGATGTACCGCTGTTCGGTATCTTGTGGGAATCCGTTATCGTACAGGTCCAGACCAAACATTAACCGACCATTCGGCCACTGAAAAACAAACATATATGTATTTAATACAAATAACCAAAATCCTAACGCTTGGGACTAGCATTTAAAATATTTCTTTGGGTTGAATACATAATATATTTATTATGTTGGCTACATACAGACGTAAAACTAACAAAATAGGTACTTATAGTTCTTGCAACTCACTCAAGACAGTTGGGCTAAATTTGTATTTAACTTGAATCAATAGGTACACGTGCACTTAAACTAAAGCAAATTTACTGTCAGTCGAACCAACTCCGTGAAATGTAATAGCTATATGAGGTTTGATATAAGAATACACGTTAGAACACAAATTCCAAATAGGTATTTTTTTATAACAATCAAACCGAAATCGTAATTGATAATGCAATCCACTGCCTGCTATAGATATTAGACCTAATCTAGCCTAAATATTTTCACTTTCATACTGCATATCCGGTTTGTTTGACCTTACCAGTTACTACCAATATAATAAAATATTAGAGTACTAGAATCCAATCGAAATAAACCTGTCGAATTCGTTCCACTTACCTGTTCAACTTTGTTGTATGTGTAATAGTCGATGTAACCGCCTCTCATGCCGTAGTGTGACTCGTAGCCGCGAGATGTGGGCAAGAACTCTTCTCTGGACATCCCGACGTGCCATTTGCCCACCAAGTGTGTGGAGTAACCAAGTTCTCGAAGGTATGATGGCAGCAAACGCTCCGTTAAAGGTATACCTCGGTCTTCTGAGTTGAATAATGGCTGGCCGTGCATACCTGTAAATAGTGGTACAGTTTTTCAATTCAATATAAAATTTGTTAGATGTTGAAATGGTTGTAGAACTTTTTTGTAAATGTGCTCACGGGAAAAGCACCACCATCTCATATTTGGTGGTGAATTTAGACCCTGAAATTACTGATATAATATATTATGATGAATAATATCCTGTCCTCCGACGTAACTAACATACTGTCATCAATTGTAGACTGTGAATCAAAGTAATGTGACATGGGCTGTAGGTACCACTTATTAACAGGTGGACATTACGCTCGTTTGCTACATAAATGCTACATAGATGTTATGAAAATGTATCGATATCTTTGATGAAGTATGAGATCGTAACTTTGTATTTCAATAAAGTTTCGTAAAATAATCGATAGGAATAATAAATGAACCAACCAATCACGGAAGGCGGTTACAAAACATTTGACATTTTCAGACAATGTTGCTCTAGTATACTTTATAAATAAATAATGCAAATGTTGGCGCAACCACGTGCAACACGTGCAAGTCCGTGCAATACCGGCCTGTCGTGATTTCAGATCATGATCGCCTGGACACTCATGAATTTTATTTATAGAACACTAAATATCATTAAAATACAAGACTGGCCTAGATTCTGTATAGATAATTAGTAAACGTCGTTAGATACCTTCTCATAAAATATGTTTAAAAGTGACTACTAGAGACGCTAAAAGCAGGCAGTAGCAGGCAAAGAGATAGGAAATTGATGGTTTGCAGCAGTTCCATAAAAACAATACTTTACTGACTTTTACACACACACGCATACTCACACACAACGCAAATGTTTTACTATAAGTTTTAAATGATAACTTTATGTCTAGTTTATAAATATATTGTTAATTTAGTTTAAATTCTTAAGTCCAATTTCTGTATAGACGCTATTAATAACCACGATACAGGCTTTTCCTAGAGTGGTTATTACTGTTATATCTTTTTATAAATAAAAAGATATCCACAAGTAAACTTGTGCACTGTAATAAAGATTATTCTTATTCTTATTTTAGTTTAATCATTTGTATGAGTTATTTTGTGTAATTTTGTACTCTTTAAATAATCTTTATGCTACTATTTTCCTTTAATTATTTATTTATTTTACACTCAGCTGCTCACTGTGCTTACAGTTTCTGTCAAATTCTAAAGTAGGTAGCTTAGAAACTTTAGAAGGCAATATGTCCTTCTAAACTTACTAGGTAATTTTCCAGAATCGAGTGAATATCTATCGTGTAAGTTCGTCCCCGTCGCATAACTAATACGGACCGCAACGATAACTTTCAGAATATTAAACTATGAAAACTTAATAGTACAAGAGTCCAGGAAAATGCTTCTATTCCCCTGACGTTTTAAAAATAAATTGAAAAGGCATCTTTTCATCATGTTGAGATTAAGATTAAACATACTTAATTTTAAATTTACAAAAATCGTACAAGATATATTATTTGGGATACTCTCAAATTCTCATACTTGCAATCCTGTCATCAAGTGATATTTTAAAGTTATCGAATGTATTTGTATGTATGTCCATTTATGTTATTTCTATAGGTTCAAACGTATAGTCAGACTTAGATTTCCCCATCGCTTGGTTCATTAACCCGTCTGAGCGGACGTCGAGGACATTGGGCATCTCATTAATCTGTTTGTCCATATTTTATTCTTAATTCTAGAATCTATTAATTTATGGTCTGTGAGCAGTAGTGCTACAAAGACACAAATCAGTGGCAATCCGAAGTAGTATCAATACTTAAGATTAGATCAATCTTCTGTGGGTTACACAAAATGTGAAATCCAGCCCATCAAGGATACCTAGTTTTGCTTAAAGTAAACCTCCGAGGCAGTTATTAAAAGAAATTACGGCAGAACGCGGTACCGGTTCATAGCTGAACCACCCAAAACCGAAGTAACATTACACCACATATTTGAGAACATATTTCGATGTATATTATGAGAATAACGAAACCTTGATTACAGTAATTTTTCATTTATATTGAATTTCGAAATGTTAATTGCATGTAAGAGTTTGCGTTACATAATTGTTCCAGCGGATGATTGCTCGAATGTACGAATGCCGAAATATATCATTTCATTGTTTGTTAATTTATACAATGAGTTTTATTTTTAGAGTTTGGACCTCCTTTGTTTAAAGAATCGTATCTAAATCTAAATACAGCTTTAACGCGTTATTAGGTACACCTAAGTTGTTCGATCGCTGAACAGCGCAGTGGTGCTTCTTATTGGCTCTTTGTATCGTCAAATGCGTCGATCGACTTCGATCGATTTAGGTGTAATCACTCCCCAGCTTGGGTATGTTATTGAGTCTAACGTATGTCGAAAATAAGCTTGATTTTATACTAAGAAACAGTTGAAAAAGATATGGGACCGGCAGGATTTGAACCTGCGACCTTACTGCACACCGGGCAGCCGCTTTAGCCATCCAACTACGGTCGCCTCTTACCAGAACCCTAAATTTCTCAACTGTATGGTACGTCATTTCGTGACGTCACGTTCATCCATTTTTTCCTAT
Source organism: Hypena proboscidalis (assembly GCA_905147285.1). NCBI lineage: Eukaryota > Metazoa > Arthropoda > Insecta > Lepidoptera > Erebidae > Hypena > Hypena proboscidalis. The sequence continues at coordinate 16,043,560 of LR990131.1, forward strand.
CTTAAGTAGGATACAAACCAAAATGGCGAAGTTACATTCAGGTCGCAGGTTCAAATCCTTCCCGGTCCCATATCTTTTTCAACTGTTTCTTAGTATAATTTGCTAAGCATAGCTAAATGCTATAAAAATAATCAATAAGAAGCTTGATATTATATAATTAATAATACACATCACATAACATCACGCCTACATTACCCAGAAGGATGTGCAAGAGGTGTACAACACCTACACTTCACAAGTAATGTTTAAGGTCCCATGAGATAAGGGGTGAATCTACCGCCATCCACCGAGCACAATTCAAATTTCGTGCTGCTATTGTGAATTGCCTGACGGAAAGTTCACAAAAAGCATTTTGTCCGACCCGGAAATCGAACACGAGACCTCACTTCTAAACCATCGAGGCAGTTAATAAAATTAAAAATATATTCAGCTTTATTAAACTGAAAAATACAAAGTAATTAAACAATTATGTACCTAAACGTTAAAAATAGCAACAAAATCATTATGCAAATTATAACAAGGTGCTTCTGTAGTAATTAAGAACAATTCATGTAAGTGTTTTTTTCTTATCTATTTTCGATAAGTATTTAGGTACTTAATTTAATTGTTAATCGTAACAACCTTTAGCTTATTTATAACCATTATAACAAGCGTGTATCCATCCGGTTGTTGTTTTGTATAATTAATATTAATTGTATATACTAAACATTATGCCAATTACTTTTATCGTCATCAAACGGAACCGGCTCAACTTAAGGGCTTGTACACAAAACTGCGATGCGATGTCGCATCGTTAAAATCTGCGAGCTCGCGCGACGTATCGCGAGAACTTGCAAATTGATTCGCACCGTCTATTCTTTACATTCAGTTCGGTCACTCGTGTCGCATGAAATCGCATTGCAGCAATTAGCGTCTTATTTTTTCGTTGCGAATTCGCATCGCACTGATTCGCAGTTTTGTGTACAAGCCCTAATTAAAAGTAATTAAAACATATCGATCTCTTAAGAATCTATTCTACACTCTATCATTCGAAGTTATACCAGAGAAAGAGTGCACTACATAAGTATGGAAATCTTTATCCAACTCATTTAACAAAACAGTACAAGACAAAGGGAATAGTACTAAATAATAGAAGATAATATACAATTAAAATTTTTGGTATTTTCAAATACCAAAATTAAATAGAATTATCCTTTTATTATGCTGTAATAATTATGTAAAGGGATCTCATTAAATTTGTATTGTGACAAAGTCGGTATAATTATGAATTGTACTCGTAAAAATTGTATTTAAAAAAAATTCTTAAACTATTTGAAAATAAGGTCAATGTAAGGTATTGCTTTTTATAGCCATTAAGATTAAAACGTTGATTTTAAAATTGAAGACCTTTAATACCTAAAATAAAAAAAAATACAATACTTCTGCTTCAAATCCGGGTTCGCGTTCGTAATATTGAAAAGAATAGGTATCTAATTATGGCTGCATTACCTACCTTACTTAAATTGATACTAGGAAAATTACGCGAGTAATAAAATTTGCCTCAAATGAGTGGATTCTGCCATCGATGCAATGTGCTATTTAGAATATAATTGTATATGACACCCAAGTACCAAAGTGTAATGCCCACCTACGTATAATGTACATTTTAGAGGTATATTGGCACTACTTTAGTAACCATTTTTCTAAGATTTCGCGTTTTTATCTTTATAATATTTTATCGAAGATATAAAATAAAGTGCGTTGCGTTATAAAAGACCCATTCTTATGCATTGTAAATACCAACATTTTTAAAATATATATTTTATTTGGACTCAAAAGAATCTTTATCTTTAAGTATCTCATCTCAACATAGTACATACCAAAGCAAAGTCACTATACGATTCCGCGTCATGTACGCTGATCTTTATCTTTAAAACTACGCAATAGCAGTTAACATCGAAAGACAGAGTATTTTAAAGTATGTACGGTCATCTCGGGTAACTTTGTTTTTTTTTCTTTTTTTTTTATTACCAAAAAAAAATTCATTCTGTCTTCTCAAAAGGTATTATAATAAGATTAGTTTGTAGAAATCTGTTTATTTTTACCTAAAGTACGTCTAACGAACGTCTAATGTTGAACGAAGTTGTGAAATATGTTTCTTAACTTATTAGAGAAAAACTTACTAATATATAATTATAATGGTACAAATCGGTAACCCTAGCTCGACTCGAATCTGACAGAATTCGTCCATTAAAAGTAGTAGATCATTATGCAATAAAATAAAGAAGTAGTTAATAAAATAACATTGTAATTTAAAAAATCTCTACAAAACGTTTAAAGTTACCCAACTTGACGTTATGTGTATTGCATACAAAGCGAGGGCGGGTGGCTAACTTTAAATATTTTTGTAACAAACAAGAAGGACTGGTTTGTGAAAGCATTATGCCTAAATGTATGTGTGACACAAACCAAGGCCAACTGTTCTACTCTCACCAGTTTACCTTCAGCTGTACTTTTATGTGGAAATAAGAGCTGCAGCTTTTGATTGCCTTAAATTAAAGTTAAAAAGAGTTATCAGTTGCGGTGAAACGGAACCACATTGTATATCATTGTACAATGGTACTTTTTATGTATTAAGTATTGTTAAATGCATCAGTCACGTAAATTTTCAAGATATCTGATGACAATTGATACATTGCAGGTAAAGACATAACGCTACACAATGGGCAATGGCCTCTACGCCTTTTTTATGTGGCGAATGAGCACGCAGTCCACCCATCCATGTAAGAATATCAGGTGGACTGCGCGCAAAAACGTCAAGAGAGCAAGTGTTAAGTGGACTGATGAGCTAAAAAAGTCGCTGGAGGGAACTGGATGTGTTATGCGAAGAACTATTTTGCGGCAATAACTTTTTTTTTCTTTAAATATACGAAGCCCGCACTAGCAATACTCCTGTGTCGCGGGGGAGTTCACAAATATACATTTCACACACACAAAGCACACATTAAGCAAAGATTTGTCCCGTGTGGGAATCGAACACACAACATCAGCGTAGTGGAAAGCGGCGAGACGACCACTTTAACTACCACGCCAACCGTGCACTCAATTGAAACAGGTCTATGTCCAGCAGTGGACCACCAAAGGCGTATTGAGTTATAGAAATAAAAAAAAGTTACCTAGTCGCATGGGATATTTTCCTGTGAGCAGAGCTGTTCTTGCAGGTGTACAGATGGCTTCACTGTAGTACTGTTGTAGGATCACGCTCTGGTACGCCAGGCTGTCGATATTTGGAGTCGGGATCTGATCGGATCCGTGGAAGGACACGTCATTCCAGCCCTACGGAAAAAAAGGATTGTTAGATGGAGACTTGACATCGTAGACTTATACAATATTGTAATTTTTTCATGTATATGCCGTTACTAAAAGAACTTGTATGACAGCAAATTACAAAAGTGAACAAATTTGCAGAACTTTCTTCCTTCCCCATTTCACCATTAGACAACCAAACAAACAGTTCTGCGGCATCGCTTCATACCAGATATACCCAGTGCCGGATTAGCCATATAGCAAGAGTAGCAAATGCTACGGGCCCCGCGAATTGAAGAGCCCCGCGCTGCAACACTGACCGTAAAAATAATTAAATTTAAATAGTAGCGTAAAACATCTTGCTTGTAAGAACAAATTTGTGTATGTTTTGTAAATACAGACTTGCCCAGACCGATATAAATGAGCCAGCTTGTAGAGCATGATTTGCTTAAAGAACTAGATATGAAAAACGTTATATCTAAATTTGCCCACATTAAATAAAAAAAAGTTGTTTTATAATTAATTGTTAATAGTTAATTTTTATTTAATACCATAAACTTTAAAACCTAAAGGCCCCATAATATATAAAAAATATTGAAGAGCCCCCTGACAGATTTTGCTATAGGGCCCGCGCTGGCTTAATCCGGCACTGGATATACCTCAAATACGCACGAAACGTTTTGCTTCAACATTCCTTATGCGAAGCGCCAAAGAATGGAAGGCCCTGCCTGAGTCTGTGTTTCCGCATGAGTACAATTTGAGTGTCTTCAAAGCAAGAGTAAATAGGTATATCAAAGGGAAACGTGCTCCACCGTAGACCGCATCATCCATCACTTACCATCAGGTGAGGTCGTGGGCAAACGCGTGCCTATCCAGCATAAAAACATGAAAATGTTTTTGCTGGGATACGTACTATCATTAAGGTTACGCAATGAAAAACATGATAAAAGAATTTGGTTAACAAAATTACCTGTTAGTAATTTAAATTGGCGATTTTATTACCTGCAATTTGGTATACAAAATGTTATCTATAAAGGGGGCATATATTAAGTGCCGTGGTATACGCATTTACTTATAACATAAAAAACACAATGAAATTCGGGATTGTCATTTTTTTTATTCGGTCCATTTACAATTACTGAGAGAAAGATGTTGTAAATAGATTGCGTATAATTACTTTAAAATTAGTTTTAGTCGCCTGTATTGCCAGGTTTATTAATATGACTTAATACTGCACACCTTAATGCTTTTCTTTCATAAATTAAAATAAAACAGATTAAGAACTGGCTGAGGGCGAGTCGGACTCGCGCACGAAGGGTTCCGTAATAATAAATAATAGCAGCCCTGTATCTAATACATGTCCCACTGCTGGGCTCGGGCCTCTTCTCATGATGAGAAGGGTTAGGCTACCACGCTGTCCACCACGCTGGCCAAGTGCGCATTGGTAGACTTCACACTCCCTCAAGTACTTTTTATGCACTCTCAGGCATGTAGGTTTCCTCACGATGTTTTCCTTCATCGTTAGCAAGCGATATTTTATATTTTATTATGATGATGATGACACTTATCTTCGAAAAGACGAATCTTAACGATTTATTGAGAGAGGTGTGTGCCGTGGGTTCGAACCCGAGACCTTTGACTTCGTAGTCCTACGGTCTCCCACTCGGCTATCGCTGCCTGCAGCAGTTGTAGTACAACATCTGTGACTCTTCAACTGTCTAGCTATCACAGCTCATGAAAAACATCCTGGTGCCAGACGGACGGACAGCGTAGTCTTAATAATAGGGTTCCGTTTTTGTCCTTTGTGTACGGTACCCTTAAAATTACCGCGAAAACGTTTAATGTATCACTTAGTGCAAATGCTAATTGCAATCCACTTAATCTGGGTCAAAATTGAATGTAAATCACAAAGTCAGAAAAGTTTTTGACAAGGGCACACGCATTTAATTGATTCATAAGTTTGTACAATGCTATACTACAAATGTGTGTGTTTGCGAAAGAAATTATGAATCACGCTGCTGATAAGGGGTATTCCCGTTACCACTCGTATTCATTCATAACATATGAAGTTCAAGCCATCAAAGGACACACGAAAGGCTAACCACACAGTCCACTAAAAAACAAAAGACAGCAGTTACCGTAGCCGAAATCGATGATGATGATGATATATATATTAAAGTTAAATCAATTACACATGAGGCCGTTTCAGCCTTTTTTGCAAAATTATTGCATTTCTGAATAACTGAAACGCCATGGGCCCATAGTAATAGTTTTTTGTAATGTAAAGGAGATAGACTATTTTTGAATGGAATCTGGTCCCACAATGCAATATATATCGTTGGATAGCTATTTTTGGGCTACACAAAAATAACTATGGTACTTTTGAGTACGTAAAACAATATTGCTTCGCTTCTGTCGGTTACTGCATCGTTTTAAATAGCTTGGAGCCTTTTTCATAACTTATTTATTTATTTATTTAAAAATAAATATTCAAATCCAATTATCGATTCCAGAGATTAACGCGTTCAGGCAAACCAATTCTATGACATAATTAGATACATTCGTAAAATACCAGTTTAACTATCTCTAATAGCTACATGAATTATATCGTTGAATAGGTATTTTAACTGAACAAAAGTTACCGTGTCACTTTATTGGAAATGTTAGCCCATTAAGTTTAAGCATATCACTTTAGGTAATATTTTTGCACGGACTTACATTCAAAATTTGGTGCATTTGATAAAAAAATACGGCCTTTTTATTGAAAGAATATCACAGACGTACGACGACGATACAGTTTTTAATTTTTTTGCCACTGGATAATAGTTTTACTTCGAATTTCACGGTCAATTTTGAATGGAATGTCAATACCGTATTTGCGATGCAGTAACCAATTTTTTTCAAAATGTTCCATGATTTTTTTTTATATTATTAAAGAAATATGCAAATAAAATATTATCTTAGTTCTGTGTTAACACATCGAATTACAATTATATCGAAGGTTTTTATTAATAATTAGAAACTGCTTCTATATACAATGGATTCTGGACATCTTAATTACATCTAGTATTAATTAGGTACGATTTTGTAGCGTGCCTATTGTACAGATGTTGTACCTATTTTATACGTACAAGTACATAACTTAGCTGGCTGATCTATAAAAAATCGATCAAGGTCCTCATTTACGGAATTATGATCAAAACAAGTTTTTGTTGGCAGATACATTCAAGACTAAGGTAAACCTTTTTTAGCCAACTCCAAAAAAAAAGGATTTGTTGATCGGAAGTAAATTAGACAGTTTTTTTTATGTTTGTGCCCGATTACTCAAAGACGCCTGGACCGATTTGAGAAATTCTTTTTTTTTCTGGGAGTGTATTCGTATCATGTGGTCCCACTTTCATCAGATCACGATCTGATGATGGGATCCTAGATAATCAAGGCTTCTATTTTGTTTTTCGTATAAACCTAAAGCTACTCGAATATTTGCATCTAGCGGTCAGCATTTTATGTTGCTGAGCTGATGCTGGAACATATAAGACCAATCGAATGCCGAAAATAATAGATAAATAATAACAGAACAGATAATAACAAAATGTATTTTAAATTTGATTAAGCTGTCGCCCTTTTTATAACTCCCGTTTCTAACATTGTAAAATTAATTGTATAAGTTACAAATTACAACAACATTAACAAACGGCGGTAAAGGTTTATTTAATTTTATCTATTTATTTTATAATAATTATATTTATTTACTTTAAGAAATCAAGCGTGAATAAAACAAACAATACAATTAAAAATACGAGGAAAGAACAGTCAAAGTTGCATATTATATGCACCTATAGTTATAAACAGACAACGTAAAATTACAATTTTAATTACAGCATTGTTTTCAGAGACGCGTCATCGTGCACAAGGATCTACCGTCCTATTTAATTAAAAACAATTTACCTTGTGTATTCCTCTTATAAATAAGTAAATTACTAGTAAATGAACACTAGCTTTATTTAATCAAAAAAGATCGTAAAATGACACTAAAATTGCATTCATTAAATAAAGTTTATTTAAGATCATTTATGATATGATCACTGAATCATTATTTTGCATTTAGACGCTAGGGATGATGTAATATCTATATTGTTATAAAGTAATAATTATTCAAACTACATGACCGTACAAATAACTATAGATTAAAAACCATTACTATTTTGATATTACAAACAGAAACTTTGTAAAGAAAATAAAGAAATTACTCTTACTTTTATATTATGCCCCTACCAATTATCTCTGCACCACCCTAAGGGTCGACTGGTAGAAAATGCCTTCGGCATTAAGTCCGCCTTTGTTACAAATTTTGTGCAAGAAGTTTTTAAATAAATACCTGCGTTAGATGTTACGCCACCCTTATGGTTTGTAGTGTAATGTTAATTATTCTCCAAGAAATTTGCGTATCAATTAATAAAAATATAATTATCTAAATACGAGATAACTTTGTTCAAACAAGCAACTAAACAAACTTTCCCGCCTAATAATATTGGTATAGATTACAATTAAAATCTAGATTAATTGTTTTTAATGATGTTACGATGCTAATAGGTGATTTTATAATGAATCCAACATTATAAAAGTTATGCAATGTAGTTAACGAGGTCAATAGTGTGCAGTTATTTGTAATAGAGATTAAAAAAGCAATAAAATAATAAAAAAAAACATATTAGCGGCTCAGGCCTATTTAAGATTTGTAGATTTTTTTGCTGATTACTGTTTTGACTTTCTTACTACTGATGTTTTTTTTTAAAGGGTATTAGTAAGCGGGTTAAGAGTAGTTTTAGTTAATTATAGGGAGCATCGAAAACTTAAAAGGCGCCAGTTTCTATTGAATAACTAAGGCAATTTAGACAAATATTTAGGTGAATATAATTATAAATATTTACTCAGTAATTTAAAAAATGGTGAATTAAAGTATTTTGAGGGAACCGGTATACCTGAGAAATATTATGTAGTACAGGGCTGCTATTCATTTAAAAATACTTTAAGCCGTACCTACCATATCATCCACCATTATAAACACAACATTTGTCTGACGACTGGGAGCTCGTGGGTACGCAGCCATCACCGACGACGCCACTGTTGCCAAAAATATACAACATTGCCTCCTGAAACAAAATAGTACCGTTTTAATGTAAATCTGTGTTTCCTGTCTCCTGCGACCCAATACATAAAATTACAATTTTAATTAGATACAGCATTGTTTGCACCTACCTATTTCATTAAAAACAATTTACCTTGTGTGTCCTTCTTACAAATAAGTAGCTGAAGCTTTATTATCTAAAAAAAGATCATTAAATGACACTAAAATTGCATTAATTAAGCAAAGTTTATTTAAGATAATTTATGATCATTATTTTTGCATTTAGACGCATATTGTTATAAAGAATTAATTATTCAAACTAGATGACCGTACAAATAGCTATAGATTAAAAACCATAACTATTTTGATATTACAAACAGACACTTCATTATTATTAATTTCTATTGATAAGTAGAATTAAATTTAGTTACTAAATTTCTACATTTTTGTTGAGTAAGTATTATCACAGATAATATAATACTAGGTATTATCAAACTAAGATCGATCGATGTCGATCGATGCATTTGACGTTTATAGAACCAATAATAGCGCACCATTGCTCTCAATCAACATCGATTGACGTCAGTCAATTTGTTACACACAAATCGACTGACGTCAATAAATAATTAAATATATAAAATTATAAATATCACACAGCTTTGACGCAACATCATCTAGTCCCAACCTAATCAAAGCTTGTACTATGGGTATTAGAATAACTGATAATATACTTTTTCTTATGTAAATACATACTTATTATACATAGAAACACATAGACCAATACAAACCTCCATGTTTATGCACAAAAAGATGAGCGGGAATCGAACCCGCGACCTCAGCGTAGCAGGCAGTTGCACTACCGACTCTGCTATCCGGTCGTCTAGTAATAAAACCCTTATAGAAATTGACTACATACTACTAAAAGTATGTAACGTCCATAGCTTATCTCAATACATTTGCAATTTTTCGGTCAATTTTGGGATTAGTGATGTTTTTTTTTTAATTCTTTATCAGATATTTTCGCACCTAGTTTTAAAAATTTATTTCCCTAATGACTGAAAAGTTTTTAGCAAGCTTATTTTGTTGTTTGATTTTTTTTAAGGCGAATATGTTTGCCAAGATCTTCGATGTGCTAAAATATACCATATTTTTTTTGCACCTAGGGTCTCAGAATCATGTACTCACTAGTTAGTGGCTTCGTCACGATGTCATTTACACCCGTATATTACCAATATAAAAATTCGGCCTTCGTAGTAAATATTTAATGATATTATGATATTATTTTCATAATAGCAGCATGGAAATGTGCCCCGTGGATGGCGATAGGCTTACCTCCTATCCCATGGGACCTAAACATAGCACGTGAAATGTAGGTGTTGTACACCTCTGCCACACCCTTCTGGGTAATTTAGGCGTGAATTTATGTTATGTATGTTATTATTTTCAAATAAAACCCTGCCTTGTTTCAATTTCAATTTAAATAACATAATAGCAATTAGTTTTTCAGCTTCATGCTTTTTCAATCAAGTTCATTATTAAATTACACAGGCAGGTTCATTACAATTACAAAGGCTTACTGAAATCTTTGATGTGCATGCACCAATACGCAGAATAAAAATAAAACATCTTCCTTCACCATGGCTCACGGATGAAATTAAAGCCTTACTTGAGAAAAAAGCGACTGCCAAGTCAAAATACAAATGTCGACCAAACGATCTAAACCGTGGCAAATATCTCGGCATCAGAAGTCATTGCAGCCGGGTGTGTAGGAACGCTCAACGCCGAAACATTCTCAATTCAGTTGAAAATGGTGATCCAGCTCAGGTCTGGAAATTTCTACGATCATTAGGAGTTGGGAAATCTCGACAAAACTCAATACCCAAAAACCTTGACCTAAACTCTCTTAATCTGCACTTTTCGTCTTCATCAAATTTTGATAAGACAACTAAAGACAACACGTTAAAATATCTTTCATCCCTTAAAGCTCCTGACTGTCCTCAATTTGTTTTTAGTCAATTTTCTGATTGTGATGTCAAGAGAAGCATATTATCTATTACGTCTAACGCGCCAGGCAGTGACTGTGTCAACCGTAGTATGATCATCCCTATCCTTGATGAAATCCTTCCCATCATTTCCCATATTCTCAATCATTCTATCCTAAGTGGCTGCTTTCCAACTGCTTGGAAAGAAGCCCAAATAACCCCTATTCCTAAAAAATGTAATCCCTCATCTTTTGCCGAATACCGTCCCATCTCAATCCTACCTTTCCTCTCCAAAGTGCTGGAACGCCTTATCCATACCCAACTTAGCCGATTCCTTTCCCAAAACCAACTCTTAAATCCTTTCCAATCTGGTTTCCGTCCTGGTCATAGCACTACCACAACCCTGATCCATATTACGGATGATATTAGGACTGGCATGGAGGAGGGCAAGCTGACAGTTCTAGCACTGCTTGATTTCAGTAATGCCTTCAACACTGTCGACTTTGACATCTTACTGGCTACTTTGCGTTCTCTTAACATATCTCCAACGGCAATTGACTGGTTTCATAGTTACCTGTCTGGACGCCGCCAACGTATCTGCATTGAAGAAAACTTTTCTTTGTGGTGTAATACAACGGCAGGCGTACCGCAGGGCGGCGTTCTATCTCCATTACTTTTCAGCATTTTTATTAATTCAATCTCGGATCAACTTCTTTCTTCCTACCACCTGTATGCTGATGACCTTCAGATCTATTCCCAGGCAACACTCGATCACTTCACGGAAGCTGTCTCTAAAGTAAACACTGATCTGAGCACTATTTGTGATTGGAGTAAGGCCCATGGATTACAAATAAATCCAACGAAAACCCAAGTCATTGCTGTGGGTAGTCCCAGGATGATACCAAAAGTGAATTGGCAACAAATCCCGCTCGTGTCATGTAATGGTGTCGACATCCCGTATAGCGAAACAGTGAAAGATCTAGGGATCTTCATTGACAAAACTCTCACCTGGGGCCCCCAGCTCAAGGAGCTGAGTCGAAAACTATTTGCCGCTGTCGGGTCTTTGCGTAGACTGCGTAACCTCTTGCCTATTTCTACGAAAACTGCGTTATCTCAATCACTCCTTCTCCCCATCCTTGATTATGCCGATGCCAGCTATCTCGATCTCAATGAAGACCAACTCGACAAACTTGAGCGCCTCCAAAATGTCTGTATAAGGTTTATATTTGGTCTACGCAAATATGACCATGTTTCTATATTTCGCACTAAACTCAAGTGGTTACCCATTCGGCTTCGCCGGAATGCACATATTCTATCGCTACTTTACAACATTCTTTTTAATCCTTCGACTCCTTCATATCTAAAACAACGCTTCCTTTTTCTAAATGACACGCACACGAGATTCCTGCGCTCTTCAGGGAATTTGAGATTAAAAATGCCGGAACATACCACTAGGTTTACAGACAAATCATTTACGGTGCAAGCTGTAAGACTCTGGAATGAGTTACCGGTGTCAATAAGAAGTGCCAAAACGCTAACAACTTTTAAGTCTTTGGTGAAGGAACACTATCTTACTTTCTAATATTTCATACCTGTTCTGCTGCTCTCATCTCATTCCTAAATCAATCATTATTAATATACCATTTTCTGTCCTTAAACATAATATTGTAGGTATTTATGTATATTTATATATGTATATATATATTTTATATATGTATGCCCTTTTATTGTATTTATGTATTTATATGTAGCCCTTGCATGTATTTTTGCATGTATTATGCTATTTATTTGTTAGAAGTAGTTATTTAATGTATTTATTCATTCTTTTCTTCATTTAAACTTCATGCTAGTACACCTTTTACTTCCCTTTCGTGTCTCTTTCATACTTTTCCATCCAATGGTTGTCTGTAAGAGATTGCCTTTGCAGCGATAAGACCGCCATTTGTACTTTTGTTATCTACATATTCTTCTGTATTATTTTTCCTTGGTGTGCAATAAAGTTTATTATTATTATTATTATTATTATTATTATTATTAAATGTTGTTACCGTGACATTATTTCATAATAATTTTATCTTAATTCTTATCCATAGGTCTATCTTAGCCAGCGGTCTATCGGCTCGCTAGAGATTAAAGGTTACAGGCATTATGATTTACATTACGGGGACCGGTACATCGGTAAACTTAGACAACAACATAAACATCACGCCCATATCACCCAGAAGAGTGTGCCACAGGTGTATATAACCCACACTTCACCTGTTATGATTTTAGGTCCCATGTGAAACTTCCATTAAGAATTTCTCGACGGAAAAATGTCACAACGATTTTGCCCGTCCAGAACTTTTTTTCTTCTTCTTTGTCGTGTCGGCAGCAATTTTATTTTGACTTGCCATCGTGGTGAAAGGATTAGCCAATTCGCTTTGGAGAACTCGCGAATTGCCCAGATGCGACGGACGTAGGGAATCATTGTGTACGTCCAGAACATTAAACCCGAAACTTCGCGGAGAAAGATATCGCATAATAATTAATAAATATATGTCCCACTGCTGGGCTCGGGCCTCTTCTCATGATGAGAAGGGTTAGGCCATAGTCCACCACGCTGGCCAAGTGCGGATTGGTAGACTTCTCACGACCTCGAGTACTTTTTAGGCACTCTCAGGCATGCAGGTTTCCTCACGATGTTTTCCTTCACCGTTAGCGAGCGATAAATTTATATGATAAATACACACCTATCTTCGAAAAGACCAGAGGTGTGTGCCGTGGGTTCGAACCCGAGACCTTTAACTTCGCAGTTCTACGGTCTCCCACTCGGCTATCGCTGCTTAAAACAGTGAAACAGTGATATGAAATATATATAACAAGTTATAATTAATAAATGTAAAAAATATATTGGCAGAAAAAAGGGAGCTTTATCTGCCAACAAACTGCTATGCAGTTTGGCGGAATTATTGTTATTGGGTTAAGGCATGTTTATTGAATAAATATTTTTTCATTAAATTTTTCATACGCAAACCACGAGACCGACGAAATAATATTTATTTTTAGAAATGAATAGCTCTAAATGTAGGTGGCATTCAAATTAAAACGGGCATGTACTATGCAGACCACAGGGCAAAATGGTAGGAACCTACTGCTTATTTTAATATAAACTGTAATAATAATAACAAATTAATTACTTACTATCATACATCTATCACACAACGTCCTCTAGTCCCAAACTAAGTAGAGCTTGTACTATGGGTACTAGAATAACTGATATGTATACATTTGTATACTTTTTCTTATGTAAATATTTACTTATCATACACACTAGATAGAAACACTATCTAAGGTAACTTATAATAATTATAAATGTTATTCACAAATTGCTTTAAAAACTAACTCAAACCTTGACTTGCGATGAGGTGAATGAAAGGGCTAATAAAAAATGTTATATTTGGTATGGTTATGTTAATATGTTGTAAAAAAATTTACAGTAACATTTCGCCAGCCCTAATTTCATAAGTGCTTAAAAATGTCGTTGGCCGATTTGGTAAAACCTCGGCTCAAAAAAGAAATTGTTAGCAAAAGCTCACTAAGGTCTTAAAAGAGGACTGCATTCAAACTGGATTTGGCAGTTGTAATGCGACTGCTAACCAAAACTGCAAACGGACCGCTCAGCTTGAGTGGTTAGAACTGCACGCCGAATGCAATCAAGCTGCTATGGTTAATAGTTTAATTGCAGTCGAACAAACTGCAATGAAACTGAATTAGCGGCGCTGCCCATGTATGTCGAACTTTACCTAGCGATATAAAAAAATAGCTTACAACCCATTCAGAGCTACCAAATATAGACAAAAAGAAACATACATTTCGCTTGACCGAAATGTATGATTTCTTTCTTTTTGTCTATATTTTCCTTTCAAAGGAGTGCGATAACCAACACTGTGATTCGAAATTTTTATTTATTAGATTCTAATAAATTAGAATATTCCCACGCGATGTTCGAAAGTATTATAAACAAAAATAATAAAATGTAAAGTTCTGCTTTTTTTAATATTATCTAATTTACTCGTATCTTATTTTAAATTTATCAAACACTAAACAAGATAATAAAAAATACACTAACCAGGCATAATTATTTCCTTTCCGAATCATTTTCTCCGTGTTTAAACAACACTAGCACAACACTAGCTTTGCAAACAGCTCACAAATAAATACAACACTATGCCCGTTTACCGAGACATAATACGAAAAAGAGGTCTGTACTCCCCGAGCGCTCAACTTGCACAAACCACTGAATTCACATGAAGGTTGTATTGAACTGCAAATTGCCTAAGGGCACCTCTCGTGTTTTTCCAAAGGTCGTCTTTTCTACCCATGAATGAAAAACGCGCTTAACGTAACATGCAATTCAAGTCTATTTTTGGGCCGCTTTTTATCGCCATTGTGTAATAGTTTTATCACCAACGCTTCGTGATATTGTATACAATATACAATAGATGAGAAACAGAAAACGTTTCTATTTTATATTTAAACACTTTATCATTATTTTGTGTATACGATACTATTTCAGATATAGATAATTGTATTGTAATACAGTGAAAATAACTACAAAGAAGTATTGTAAAATCAATATTAATTCCACTTTTCATACCTGAAATTATTTCTTGTATTATACTTTTACATAATTTACCTCAAATTGAATTATCCTGGTACTATTTAAGGGTTTGACATTTGCGTGTGGTACTTATGCGAAAACATAATTTATGCACGCTATACTGATTTATTAAATCACTAATAACATCCTAACAAATCTAATCTTATTATTACATTAAATGTTATTAATACCTATAATGAGAATTAAGGGTAGGCAGTTCGAAAGCTGTTCATCTTCTACACCATTGGAAGAACCCACTTCATTTCCATCCTAATACAATCAAAGAATCTTTTTCTAATCTCATCGATGACAATAATGTGATAACAAATCTCATAGACTGATATCTAGGAAAAAACAATATCGTCTAAACATGAAAAATGTGATCTTTGTATCAGATCCAGACATATCCAATCTAGCGTTGTCTCATATCTGTCTATCAAACGATCTAGATAACATTTATGGGGACTTACGTGGATATGTTCGGCGATATTCATTTTGACAAAAGGTGGAAGTATCGACAAACATCACACAAAGAAGACCGTTCTAAATATTTTCCTCAAATTCTAACAAAGGATCTTCTTATTCTTCACTGTATTGTCTCATAAATATGTAAATTGCTTCTTTATAATCTGAGACTGAATTCATTAACAGAACATAACATAACATCACGCCTATATTAACCAGAAGGGTGTGGCAGAGGTGTGTAATACCCACACTTCACCTGTTATGTTTAGGTCCCATGGGATAGGGGGTAAGACTATCGCCACCCAACGAGCAAAATTCCAACGCCGTGCTGCTATTGTGAATTTTCTGACGGCAAGTTCGCAAATAACACTTTCTATGTGATATAGAGCCAGTAAGGATAAGTACCAAAATTATGTTATTGTTAACCGACTGTAAAACTATTTTATATTCGCGATTTTCTCGGAAACTACAGATCCGATTTGAATCTCCTTTACCTATTATTTTTAGATTCGGCAAAATGCGTACGTATACAGCGAAATACGTACGTATTTATATGTGACACTAGCTTACCCGGCGAACTTCGTACCGCCTTAGCGTAAATTTGATGCACTACTTTTACTTTTTTACAGAAAATTTATTAATATAAATATATTTTTTTTCCGTAGAACCCTGTACAGAGTATTAGAAAACTACAAAAAAAATCAGCCAAATCGGTCAAGCCGTTTTCATGCTATGTCGTGACAACGGAAAATGGGTTTCATTTTTATATAATAATATATAGATTAAGATGTAGCAACCGAGCTTGTAGTCCATCAGATTTACAGCCCGTGAAAAACCATAAAAGATAATGAAATGCGATGTTTGATGTCGTATATTATTAAAATGAACGATGCACATGAGGTGCCTTAGTACTGTTTTTAAATGTTGATATTAAAGTGTATTGACCTCATATAGTTATTTAGCATTTTACACATTGTAACGATTTTTGAACTGCCTCGATGGTTTAGAGGTTAGCGTATGCGCCTCTCTCCGCGAGGTCTCGGGTTCGATTCCCGGGTCAGGCAAAAGTGATTTTTGTGAACTTTCCGTAAGGAAATTCTCAATAGCAGCACGGAGTTGGATTTGTGCCCGGTAGAGGGCGAAAGGCTTACCCCCTGTCTCATGTAATAACAGGTGAAATTTGGGTTTTGTACACCTCTGTCACACCCTGGGTGATAGAATATTGGCTTGATACTAAGAAACAGTTGAAAAGATATGGGACCGGCAGGAATTGAACCTGCGACCTTACTACACACCGGGCAGCCGCTTTAGCCATCCAGCTACGGTCGCCTCTTACCTCTTCTTATCTTTGTATCCTACTTAAGATAGGAACAAATGGATGAACGTGGCGTCACGAAATGACGTATCATACAGTTGAGAAATTTAGGGTTCTGGTCTACCAGAACCCTAAATTTCTCAACCGGTAAGTGACCGTAGCTGGATGGCTAAAGCGGCTGCCCGGTGTGCAATAAGGTCGCAGGTTCAAATCGTGCCGGTCCCATATCTTTTTCAACTGTTTCTTAGTATAATTTGCTAAGCATAGCTAAATGCTATAAAAATAATCAATTAGAAGTATTAGGCTAGATGTTATTCTATGCATGTTATTGAACTTTTTAGCGAAACATTGACCTTATACAATAAAACTTTTCATACTGTTGCGATTATGACAGGCACCATGGCCTAATAATCATTTTTTTCCGATATTTTATTACGCGAAGTGTTAGACAATCGAAGTAGGTAATGCCGGGACATTAGCAGACATTCGATATTGCGTGAGATCACGACAATCTTGATTAGTGCCATTATGCCAAATGGGGTCAAGGTATTTGATCGAAATAAGGTAAATCATTATCTACATAGAAAAGGGCCTATTTTTTAACACGCTTATATTAGCTTCACCTGTATGTATGTATGAAACCGACTCCTTTGGACTCGATTTTGACCCACTTTAAACGGACAGATTTCAATAAAATTTTGCCTGTCAAAGATCGATGACAATGCAATAATTTGATAAAAAAAAAACGCTCTTATAAATAAACCAAACTAAAAAGTAGAAAATAAATAATAGTTTAAAAAAATAAAAAACACGCTTTAAAAGTACTTCTAACTAAAAAGTGAAAATAATTCCTAATATAAGCTGAAAATGGTATTGAACAAAAAATACTAGTATTATTGTGAAAAAGCGTGGGTTGCTCGATAGACGAAAAATATGGCACATACTTTAAAAGCGTGTTTTTTAGTTTTTTTAAACTATTATTTATTGTATTGCAGTTTTGTACTTTCTAATCTTTGACAAAGCTGTTTCTAGTGGTCAACGTATGCGCATCTCACCAAACGTATCATGTGGGTTTTTACTGTCTGGAAATTCCTAATAACGACACAGTGTTGGATCTGTGCCCGGTGGATGGAGATATGCTCACCTGCACCGCTGTTTTCACTCTTATCACAAATAATCTAAACATAACAGATTTAATGTAGGTTATAACACGTTTGCCAGTCGGTAATATAGGCGAGAAAACATTGCAACTTTTAGAATTTTGAATCGCATTTTGAATTGAAATATCATACGGGTTATACCTATTTTATTGACACTACAGAAGAAACATATTTACCCATTCCAACGCGAACCAAATTGGAATAACGGCACATGTCTAAATTTGATAGTTTTGAGTAGCAATGAGACGTCATGGTATAACCTCTGGATAGCGTTGGAGACCTAGTCATGGTCAGCCTGGTAATTTATTTCCATTATTCTGACCAGATAAAAGATACATGTGCACACCCAGGTGGCTCATATGTTGACCCCTGGTGTTATCACACAGTTGCCTGTCTTGATTGATTTAATGATAAAATTAATTGACATATAGATAGACGTGGTTGACAGCACTGAAAATATAATAAATATAATTCATAAGTTTATGGATCATGAAGTGTGTTTAGGTTCAAGGCCAGACACGAACAGTGTCGCGTGGCTAGGCCGTAGGTAGAGTTCGCGTTTAAATTGTGCGTTCGTATTTCAAACATACTTAAGTTCAGTTGGATAAAAGCTTTTCAAATCAATTTATGTATGTTTTCCCACAAGCATTAAGAATGAATAGTCTTTAAAATATTAAGCTTAACATTGTTTAAATGTTTCTAAAAGGTTTCACCAAAATCTTTTTCTTTATTTATATCGTAATAATTTCCAAATGACGAATGCTAATTAATTTGTGCCATCAATAAATCAAAAAAATTACTTCAATAATGTAGGTCGCTCTCACATTTTTTCCAGCTTCAATGTCAATTTTATACGGGTTCCCACCATATTCAGTCAAAAGAAAGAGCCCGTTATAGTTTGCGTAAGATCGATTGCTACAGTTTTCAAGGAGTTACAACTTTTAATTTTGACGAAATGTTGAGAATGTTGCTCTTGTGGGTCAAAGGTCTGTAATGTCCTTGTCTCCTTGTAGGTATATCGACTCTCTTTTTTCAGACAAGGAGAACTTAATTTTTTAAATTCCAATCTGTTGATTTCACATGTGTTCGTATAATAATATATTCAATAGCACATTTATATTTTATGGACACTGCAGATATAAATTTGATACGTGTTTCTAACACAAACTAATGCACTTTTTCGGTGCTTTCGTGTCTATTTTTGTGTATAAATAAAATTGGGCTATACCTACTAATGCCTACTTCTTGTCCATAGAATCCACAAAAAGCTTGTGACTTTTAATGATAGACGGCAAGAAGGAGAATCCCGCTCCGGTGGGACTTTTAACATCCGTGGTGGGTAAAACGAAAAACGGATGTCAAAAGTAAAACAAAATTTTAAGTATGCCAAGGGAGCAATCCGGGGAAATCCTGATATAAAACAAAATGTTTCCGACTTTAATTATGTGGCACTTTCTGCATAAAAATAGGTAGTACCAATTATTGGCTGCTGCGTTTAATGGATTTTACAAACCATAATAGGTACCCTTTTAGCATGTCTGCTCAGGAAATACAATCGTATTTCCTGTTACGGACTGTTTCAAAAATTATTTAAATTAAAATAAGAAATAGTGTAGGTATTACTGCTGGCTGACTGATAGTTACGTACAAAAGGAACAAGAAACTTTATTATTAAGTATTTTATTAGAAGCTAAATTCTATACAAATAAATGCATGCCTAATGTCCTTCGGCAAGGCTCTCTCTCGGTCACGAATACTATCGTACCGTTACTTTAGTGACTCAGCAGACAATTAAAAACGCAGTAAGTACCTCTGCGTTAGTAAATGCCTTAATCAAACTTTAAGAGTGAATGTGATTAATTCAATTAGACATTAATACTTACTAGACATTCGAAAATTTTCAGCCGCAAAAAAAAATGCGTTTGATCGTGTGGAATTGGATTAAATCGCCGATGCTCTTTTTAAAGGGATAAAAGAACTAGCCCTCCTCTATTAATCCAGATCCGTCATCAACTTCAGCCATGACTGCCGAATACTCAAACCAAACAGGAAACTAAGTTTAAAAATAATAATTTTAGCTATAAATGACCTTCCTCGCAATCTAAATTTAAACGAAATACTGTCAATAATAATAAAAATCCAAAACATCGTTTGTATTTATAATGGCACAAAGTTACCTGAAGCTGGAGTTACCGAGTTATTCTGAACTAATATATGCGTGTTAGAACACAGTTACGTGGTGTGTAGTTGTATTCTTATTCTGTGGTGTAGTGTAACATGTCACGTGAGGCACTCGTATCAACAAAACGTGTCATTGCATTACGATTGGTATTGTATAATAGAAGCTAGGTCTTACGTCATCTACGTCATTCATAATACCTGGAACCAGCTATGGCTATACACTCCATCTTTTACACACAAACTAATTTGCGCAAACCTTAGTCCGGCTCCACGGTCTATTTTACCGTTGTACAGAGTAAGCACAAGCTGTACAAGCTACAAGTGCACATTTAAAATGTATGTTTCATTTTGCGCAAGTAAGATTGAGCGTGTAGGCACAAAACAATCTGTTTGCACAAACTCTTCGTGTAAGTAGGATGGAGCGTGTAACCGGTACCTGGTTTGCACAAATAAGATGACGCTTAACCAAAGCTGAGTTTCGCCTTATCAGTTTGTCATAGTCTTACATAAGATGTAAGAGAAGAGAACCAAAATTCAGAGAACATAAGCTTTAAAATAAGTGTTCTTTAAAAAAAGTGTGCTTAATATTAGAACATGAAACTCGCCGCAAATGTATTGTCCGTGCAGAACACTGATTGCACAAATACAACTTGAACTTGGCCGAGTTTTTGAGTACTGTATAGCGCCTTTGTTTCCGAAATAGGCCCATAGTGCTAAGTGCAGTTTTAAATTGGTCCATGGTGGACCACGTTTTCTTAAAAGGTTCAATATTTGTTTGTAGGTACATACATGTAGGTCGGACTGGTCATACATAGAAGGTATTGCCAGCGTGATTCGTGGGATACCACCTCCCCGCCAGCGCAGAGTCCCGGGCCCCATTTGGAATGCCACCCAAGCCCTTCATGCCCGGATCGGCCTTGAGTAGGTCACCTTTAGATACTTTGAACTTTTGAAGAAACCCAAAGTGCTTTCATGCGGAAATAACTTAAGCAGGTAATTCCACTCTTTGGCATTTATTAAGACAATTAGTTTTTTTATGAATAGAGAGATGTTTCAATGATTTCGCGTATACGTATCGTATGGGTAAAAGTGTGATAGAAGTTGCAAAGCGCTGAAGTGTCTACTTATTGTTAGGGAGCTCCGTAACCGTAACCGAAACTATTGGATATCCGATATAAAAATATATCCGTAACCGAATATGAAATAAAAGTTTAATATCGGATAGGGGCGGAGCCTAATTGAGACACGTTATTACAAGAGGTTTCGATCGGCCGGCCGTAATTCGTACCAAATGGTGACATATAAATAAAACCATTTTATCAGCTATATGTATTATTATTCACTTTTGAAGTGCCTTGAAAATCTAACATCCGTAACCGAAATCCGAAACTTACGGATAATCCGAAATAAATTAATATCCGCATCCGAATCCGTAAACGGTATAATAATCAATCTTATAATCGTAACCAATCCGTATCCGAAATTTCATATCCATAACATCCCTGCTTATTACTTACTCAATAAGTTCACTTGTAGGTACTTTGTCTAACATAAGAACAGCACGCCTAAATTATCCAGAAGGCTTTGTCATATGGCATAATACCCACACTTCATCTGTTATGTTTAGGTGACATGTGATGGGGGTGGGCCATCCACCAGCCACAATCCCAACTAAAAGCTGCTATAAAAAAATCCTGACGGAAAAAACCTAAATGACATTGTTTTTCAACCCGGGAACTGAACCCGATACTTCGTGGTGAGAGGCCGCATCGCATACGCTAACCACTAGTGAATAGACCAACAAGGCAGTATGCTCTGTCTTCTTCCTCCTCTCCTCAAGTCCATATCTAAGTAAGACAGTAATTGATGATAATTGATTTACACATTGCACAGCTACATATCATTATATCGTATCAGTACAAATAGCATTCACGTGCGCATAATTATAATTATAATTATTTCTTGTAAGCAATTAGAATAGCATCCAATAATTTATATAATGGGCCACTTTTGACAGCTATTATCATTAGTATGTAGAGCAGAATGTTGCCAAACTGTCTATCTAGCCAGTGATTGATTGATTTTCTGATTATATTAGTTACTAGCTTCTATTAGCGACTCCGCCCGCGTAGATAAAATATAGCCTATATTATTTCTGAGGCCTTGAACTATCCCCACACCAATTTTCATTAGGATCGGTCTAGTAAATACGAAGATTTTTGGGTACAATCAAACAAACAACCAAATAAACAAACAAAATAAAATTTCTTCTTTATAATTAGTAGAGAGTAGAGATATCACATTTGTTTTGTTTATTTCTACAACAGAGTTATATTAGTATGTAATAGTATCGTATTAAGTTGGTTAGTCGAGTAGGTATCCGGCAAACGGCTCGTAAGTCAAGATAGTTAATGACCACCCCGGTTCATAAACTCCTGCGCAACACGATATCTTAAGTACTTTTATAATGATATTTATGTAGTTATAACTAAATTACAAAATATCCAGATCAGATCAGAGATAACCTACATAGAAACTTACCTTCTAATAAGATAGAAAACGATCTTTTGGAAACATAAAATTGACACGGATAGGTTAACTTTATTCCTAAGCACATTTCTAGTTACAGAAAAGAACGATAGTAACGTCATAATTGGACTACGCACAGTCGTTAACACATTCTGAGAAACGTAATCACAAGAAAAAACATCTCGGTCAATCTCAATATTCATCGAATCAAAACTTCTCAAAGGTTAGTGCGTGCCTTGCGTTTAAAACAGTGGCCACTGGCCTCCAATCCGACTTAGCAATTCTTGTCAACGGTCTATCCATTTACACTTGATAGAAAAGGTCAATGTTTAGTAGTTACGTACCGATCTGCATTGCAATCCACCTGTTGATAAGTTGTAAGTAATTAGTGTAAAATGTAGATCGATCACTACATCGCTAACTCTACTATGGTTAACCCCATCAAACCCAAAAACAGTAAAGCAAGTTCTAAAAATTCGCGGTCCGTATTAGATAAAACTGTGATGGTGCCTATTCCCTCGAGAGCTCGTTGACAAAAGCTTCACCAACAATTCCAAAATGGTTAAATAAAAGAACAAGAACGAAGTCTTTGTCTTCACGATTGAAATTTTTATGTTTCCTAATTTCAATCGCTTCGCGCACTACTCTTGAGTAATAGTGGCGATCCGTAGACAGGACTTGTGGGCGATGGAATTCAATCCAGTGATTGGTGTCGGGTTGTAGGATGTGTTCCGCAATTGCAGATTTGGTGGTCTGGCGGTTTTTCACAGCGGCGATATGTTCCTTGAGCCTTTCCGATATATTTCTTTTTGTTTGGCCTATGTATGAACTACCGCAGCTGCAATCTATTTTGTAGACACCTGGCGTTTGTAGTGGCAAAACATCCTTCGGTGTGCCCACCATGCTGTTAACTTTGGTCGCTGGGGTGAAGACAGTTGGAATGGAGTATCTCTTTAAGACTGCACCGATCTTGTCTGTCACGCCTTTGACGTAAGGTAGGTATGCAGATTGTCTTTTTTAGTCTAAGCCACTCCAACCACCAAAGTTATATGGGTTGCCGAAGATACACAAGTCCAACGTGCCATTGCGACCTATTGTAAGTCAGATTGGCTCACCCACTTACGATCTTGCAAAGCACGTTGCGTCAGTATTGCAACCACTGGTTGGTAAAACACCGTCTTTTGTAAAAGATTCGCGGCATTTCGTCCAGATAGTTCAAGACCTGAAATTGGAACCAGACGAAATAATGGTGAGTTTTGACGTTGAGTCGTTGTTTACCAATGTTCCAATTAAGGAGTGCCTGGACGTTGTGAAAGACAAGTTGAGTGACAACGAGATGCCATTTAACTACATCGACCTACTTCGACAGTGCCTCGAGGGCAACTATTTCCTTTTCCAAGGCCAACATTACCTCCAGATAGATGGCGTCGCAATGGGAAGTCCCGTAGCCCCCGTACTTGCTAATCTCTGGATGGAACATTTTGAAGAGAAGGCATTGTGCCTTGGCCCAAAGACCATCCGGCTTTGGAAAAGATACGTCGATGACGTGTTCAGCATAGTAAAAGGCGGTCGTCTTGAGGTAGATCAATATCTAAAACATCTGAACTCGATCCATCCAAACATGAGTTTCACCTGTGAAATGGAGACGGACAGATCGTTGTCTTTCCTCGACGTCAGAATGACTGCGAAATTAGATGGGTCCTTATCACACTGTGTCTATCGTAAGCCTACACACACAGATAGGTACCTACACGCAACGTCGCATCAACACCCTCGTCACCTGCAATCCGTGATGACGTCACTAAAAAACAGAGCTTATGATCTCTGTGACCCTGAGCATGTTGAACAAGAGCTGGTCCATGTCCAGGAGGTACTCAAAAACAACGGATACCAGGTGAATACAGGTCGGAAGCGACCTTCAATGCGACAAAAACATCCGGAGGTAAAAAGACAATCTGCATACCTACCTTACGTCAAAGGCGTGACAGACAAGATCGGTGCAGTCTTAAAGAGATACTCCATTCCAACTGTCTTCACCCCAGCGACCAAAGTTAACAGCATGGTGGGCACACCGAAGGATGTTTTGCCCCTACAAACACCAGGTGTCTACAAAATAGATTGCAGCTGCGGTAGTTCATACATAGGCCAAACAAAAAGAAATATATCGGAAAGGCTCAAGGAACATATCGCCGCTGTGAAAAACCGCCAGACCACCAAATCTGCAATTGCGGAACACATCCTACAACCCGACACCAATCACTGGATTGAATTCCATCGCCCACAAGTCCTGTCTACGGATCGCCACTATTACTCAAGAGTAGTGCGCGAAGCGATTGAAATTAGGAAACATAAAAATTTCAATCGTGAAGACGGCTTCAAGTTATCTGGGGCATGGAATCCGGTGATCGCGATCACAAAAACTCTTAATAAAGTGAATGCCGGTCCGTTCCGCGATGCCGATACGGTTAGTGTAGTGTGTAAGGGCTTCACATCAAAAAATCAAAAAGTGAGGGTGGATGAACATTCATCGACATCACTGACGGAGGCGAAGAGTTGCTGATTCAGTACGCTATAGAAAACGGCCGGTGTAACCCGTTGCCGAAACGTATAGCCAAAAGGTAAATAATATGCATGTTTCGCGTTAATTCCCGTCAAAATTATAATAATAATCATGCAACGCGATAGTTTAAAAGTTAATTTAGTCTATTATTTACTAAAAAAATATATACGAATTATATATCTGATGAGAACAACATTAGTACCGACCTATAGGTAAATAAAACATAACAATAATTTATCATGGTATTTCGAAACGGTTTAAGAGACTTGGACCATTAGGCACCCCGTGGGGAGGTATCATATCGCTATCCCCCCCAATTTGTTTCAGCAAAAAGGTTTTGTTGGAACAAATTGGCTGGATTACATAAATAGATATCTAAAAGCCAAGGCGGATATTAGGTGCCTATTTCAATTTAATTAATAGATTACATTTACAAACTTATTGGTTTAAAAGTAAAAATAAAAACACATTGATTGAATGTACCAGTACTGTGTATAATAGAAACAAAAACTTTACATTTTTTTAACTAGACTACACAGATTGTTATTTTAATTACATCTATAGCTTTTAAGTATAAAAAAACCGGCCAAGTGCGTGTCGGGCCACGCGCAGTAGGCTTCCGTAGCTAGTCGTAACAACATATTTCGACTTAAAAGGGATTTACTATCTGTATTAAACAAGTAACATCTTCATACAAGTCATTACTTTCAAAGGTTTTTGTAATTTGCACGAATTATTCTAAGTAACTGCATTTTACACTTTGGACCCCAATTACTCTAGAACTAATTAAGTTAAAGTAACCAGATAAATAGCGTCCTTCAGATAGGAAATGTTTGTAGTACACGAAACCAGCTAGCACGTATGACGAGATGTATGAATGTTAAGGAAGCGAAAGAAGTATGTAAGGAGCGAAGCACATGGCGTTCCATTGTCTCTGCATACCCCCGTGGGATAAAGGCGTGATTTTATATATGTATTATGTATGTTTATTTATGTTTCAAGAATTTTGAACGAAATATTCTGAGTAACTGCATCTGACATTTCGGACCCCTATTCCTCTTGAACTAATGAAGTGAACTTATCCGCTATAGTTTTCCTTTAAAGTTCATTACATGTACTACCGACACAATTTTTTTCAGATTTTAGGATCCAGTAGTTTAGCTTTTAGAGGGGGGGGGGGACGCCCTACTCGAACAAAAATTTGCTCTTTAAAGTTAATTATCTCGCAACCGGATCCTTAAATCAAAAAATTGTCTTAGCAACCCCTAAACGTTTTTAAAAGTCCTATCTAACAATACCCCACACTATGGGGTAGGCGACAAAAAAAAAACATCCCTACTTTACATGTAGGGGAGCTACCTGAAAAAAAAATATTTTTCCAAATTTTACTCTACGACTTTCTTTGTTTAGTTAACATACATGTTTATGCAAAATTTCAGTTTTCTAGCACCAACGGTTTCGTCGCTATGCCGTGGACAGACAGACGGACATGGCGAAACTATAAGGGTTCCTTGTAGGTACTACGGAACCCTAAAAATGTGAAAGAGGTTGGTTCAATTTGATACTTTTACACATTTTTATAAATACGCGAGGAAAGACAGTTTAACCGCAGAAATAAGCAATTCATGTCAATGTTACATCATGAGTCACGCTCATTATAGACCAGTCGATGACCGTAGGGTTGCCAAGTCGAAGGTCTTGGGTGGGAAAACCTGGCTCTTATCTTTTGCATAATTCTCAGACTGCTCACCAACAAGACGTATTTAGTAAGTAGCTGAAAGCATGTACCTATGACGAAATTATTTCAAGACCATAATTATTTTGAAATATTATGTAGTAGGTACTTTCTACAAAATTGCATTAAGATCAATCAATAAAACATTTTGGTAGTGCACAATTTACGTAACATGATAATAAATATATAATAATTTGATTGTTTTCTCAACTAACAATAACGTGAAATATATATTTAAAGTAGTGTCTAAAGCTCAGTCTAAAATTATGACACATTGAGCCAATTTTGTTAAATTAGCTCATGAACACTTGGCGGCCACTATTTCACAAAGTCGTTTAGTAAGAAGAGAGTACCTACTAACTTATTAAATTACCTACAGATATAATAAAAACTGAAGCTAAGAATATAGAGGAGACTGAAGTTGTTATATTTATCAAAGTGCCACTTTTATCTTGATCTTAAGCGACTGTTCATTTTTTATTGCATCCGACGACTATCTATTAGGTCTGCAATTAAAATCAGAAAATTAACTGGATCATTTCACTGTTTTAGACTAATCAGTGATGTAAATCAAGCTAAGGGCATTTATTACCTGAATATTATAGAATTTAATGTCCTCAAAATTGCTTGCATATGCATGTGTTATAGATAAAAACCTTTGTTATGCATTTATATATCTATTAAAAATAACCGCATCAAAATCCGTTGCGTAATTTTAAAGATCGAAGCATACATAGGGAAAGACAGACAGCGGAAAACGGCTTCATTTTATACTATGTATTGATGGTAGTGATAGCGATAATTATACCCACAAGAGAAAATTATAGTATTAAGTATTATAATTAAGCAATGACCCTTTTACATTGTAACAGCCTTCCCAGGTTTATTTTACCTTGTCCTTTGAAGATATAAGAGTTAGATATTAAATCACAGATTTATTGATATAACAATAAATCCATGACCTCGCTTTCTATCGAGAGGCACTCCAATTTTATTTGTTATGTTTATATCTGTCTCTATATCTAATTTATATTGTATTTTTTACGCCTACCAATTATTTTCTTGTCTCATTCTTTAATCAAATAACTCTTTTATTTACCAACTAATTTATCTACTACTTTGTAAATCAATTTATTGCTTAGAGGTTCATGTAGGTACTCAACTAAAAGATTTTATTTGTACATTAATTATACATATTATAGGATATTAACATTTTAACTACTTATCTTATATATAACACACCTACGTATATATACAACTAAACACTACTCAAGTTATTTATATATATAGTAGTGATATCATTATTTTATTTATACGATATTATTTAATGTGTGTGTTTATCTTTTCCTGTCGGATTAAAGAGGTACCAAACAGGATAAATTGGGATAATAGTAATACGTATCGCATCCGCCTAGCAACAAGTTATGAAATTCAAAAAAAAATTGTTTATTGTTTTATATTTTTTTCCCTATGCATGAAGCAAAACGGAGATTTTAAATTAAATTTAACAAAAAGTGATCAGATAGGTTTTCCCAAACTTTTTTTACTACGACACTGGCTAAAAGTTACAACAAATAAACATTAAAAAAAAAAACAAGTAAAACGGAGAAATGACAAGGCATAACAATACTCCTAGTACTCCTACAGATTTATTTAAAACGCAGCACGCAAAATTCTCAATAGCAGCACGGAGTTGGATTTGTGCCCGGTGGATGGGATGGCGATAGGATCACCCCCTATCATATATATAGGACCTAAACATAAAAGGTAAATGTGATTGCTATACACCTCTGCCACACTTTTCAGGCTAATAAAGACTCAATGTTATGTTATTAAATATTTTCTGCTCAATTAGACTGTAAAACAAATTATAAACATTACATTAACCGCAAAAGTAGGCTTACGTCGTGTTCATGAACTACTTTACGTGATCTTGTGTATGTCTTGACAATAAACTGTAGGTATTCGGTACTTTATTCAATTTAGTTGCGATTTTTAAATAGAGCGATCAACGCTCAGTTTTGAGGTCGAACACGCACAGTACCTAGATCACGCATTCTTTTTTACTGTAAGTTTGTATTGGTGCAGTTGTCCAATGATACATATATAATGAACCTTGAAGTTTCACTGTAATAAATATGATTTCTTACCATAAAAAATAAATACAAACATGACACAGTTTGTTGACCAAATTCAACTAAACTAATAAAATAAAGCTTACACGCATTCATGCTGCAAATTACTCTGGTTTTGTGTTGCGATGTGTTCATGTTGTTAATGCAACTGATGGGGATCGAACGCTCGAACCATCTTCACATTTCATATTTTTACAAGAGCAAGAATAATTCATTCAAATTGTCAAATTATAAACATACCATACATGCATATAGCAGCGGCAGGTTGTCAAGAGTTCTATCGTTCTATCTAAGCATGGCATGTTGAATTCTGATATTTATACTAGTCTGATGATGGTGCCAGAGCTGCCAGAGGATATTTGCAAGTTTAATTAGTGAATGAAGAGACATGGTTTGCGTACAACAAAATGAACCCTTTATTTCGAAAAGGACGTAAGTCGGAAGGAATCGCACCGGGCGCCATCCCTAGATGCGCTTCCGGTGCTGCCATTGATGCTGATTGTTATTGAACTAGATTCCTGTGTCAAAATTTGAATCAAAAAGACAATATGAATCTAATTCAATCACAATTTGCATCAATCGTGTGCTTGTCCGATAACCATGTTTCAAATTCAATCAATCAAGTACAAAACTATAATATATAGTATATATTATACTTAATTTGCTGTAATATTTACAAATAAATAAGGGATCCAAAGGAAATAATCGATTTGAAACAGATTCTATTTACAATCGATGTCCATACATGGATTAAGTACACCACTAGAGGGTACTAACTATTATGTCATATTTGACGTTTCTCTTGTAAACAAGATTCTGGACTGTGGATAGAAATAAATCCAGTTATTGATTTACGAGAATGTATTGATTACCTTGTGAAAATGAAGAACATATTAGAAACTCTTATTAATGCGTCAGAAAAGGCGGCATGTGTGGCTCGGTCCTGTTGTTCGGGATCAAAGAATGAAGTGCTGCTGGTTGCCGAAAAAACCGAAGGCGAAGCCAACGCTCGCTTTGAAAGAGATTTTAAAACAATAGCAGACGTCCTTGCCCAAGAAGCAGCAAGGACTGAGATAGCGTCTCGCTTTCCTGATCTGGGTAAATACGTGAGAGGTGAAGAGTGTTCCGAAATTGGTGGAGTTCGCATAGAATTACGAGACACTGTTGAAGCTACTTCAGAACTGTTACAGACCGTAGTAGCTCCTACTATCGCTAAACGGATGGCAGAAGCAGCCCACTGCAGCTCCTCACATTCATTTTGCGAAAATTTGCCAAATAATTCTACAATCATTGACACTTCTGATCTAGGGATTTGGATAGATCCCATTGGTAATTATCAACCTTCCAAATCATATTTAAGTCTTGAAACTTTATACATATATTTCATTATCTGATATATACCTCTTTTCAGATGCAACAGCAGAATTTATAGCTGGTGTTCATGGAGAAACTGATTCTGATAGAGGTCTTTCATGTGTCACCGTTCTCATTGGAGCTTACAAGAGATCTACTGGCGAACCTGTGGCAGGCGTGATCAACCAGCCATTTTATGATAAGTATGTTACCATTACAGTAGTATTGTAGAATAGGCAGTATGATAGACTTTTAGTTTTATCCAATACTTAAAAATGATAGAAAGTATGCTAGCAACTCATGTATTAACTTAGCATGATATAAATAAATATTGTTTTAGTGGCAAAGGCAGAGTAGCATGGGGTATCAATTACGGAGACATTCAAGAATTTGGAGGCAGTGAGGTAGTAGAACAAAACAATGTCATTCTCATGAGTGGGGCAGAAAAACCTGAGATTGCCACAAAATTCAGGAATGCAGGCTGGGTTGTGAAGTCAGTCCCTGGAGCTGGTCATAAGCTACTGAAAGTTGCTCTAGGTGAGTGAACAATGTCAAGTTATGAGTTGTATTGTAATTTGTACAGTGGGCCAACAAGTTAGGTATGCAGGGCAAAAACTTCTAAATTATAGTAAAGACTTACTACAACAGTTATGGAGAAGTGAGTTATATATCTCAATAGTGGGTATATTAATCTTATTAAATATATAATTCACACATGCATATTGCAGTCAGTTTTTACCATGGCATAGAAGTTTTTGCCCTGCATACTTAATTGCTTGGCCCACTGTACTATTAGCTTCCATTTACAGTATGGACTTAGAGCTACATGCTCCAGTTATGCTGATATTGGTTGAGTGTATGATTATACACTAATGACCACTGAAGTCAGCATATTGTGCAGTGCATAATTAATGCAACAAGTGTGTGTATAATTAATAATAATTGTAGTAAAATAGTATTTATCAAGATCTATTATTTTGTCTTTTGCTGGTTCATAATCCAAATGAGTTACTTGGTTAAAGTCTTTGGAAATCATTCACATCTCACATGGAAATTTTAAGATCCTGATGCTTATTTATTTATTTTTTATTTATTATTTGCTGGGGCATTTGGCTGAGACTTTTGACAATCACAAAACTAATTATATATATATAATTTCCAGGAGAGGCTGCAGCATACATTGTATCTCAAGGAACTACATTTCGTTGGGACACATGCGGCCCACATGCCATACTTCGAGCCAAGGGTGGAGATGTCATAAGCTTTAACACACATAAACCAATCACATACAATATTGCTAACAACAATAACACACATTTGTTTTGTAATAATGAAGGTATTATTGCATTCAGTCATGCTACTGTTTTGGAAAAGATTAAAAATTTACTCTCTGAATAAAATGATTTGGAGGATTTGTTTTAAATCTCTTTTAAATATATTTATTGATGTTAGTTGATTATGTCTTAATATTCATTTTCAATTACTGTGTATTTAAATTAATTTTAATAATGTAAGTTACTATTGAACAAGAAGAACCACATTGCAATGTTTCAAACATCTACAAAATCAAACTTTTAAATTGTTGTTAACTGAGCTGCAGATGGCTGTGCTGCACTAAATCTGAATCAATTAATTGAAGGACATGAGTGTGGTCAATCAGAAAACTCGCGTGACTTGTGACATTTTAATTGTGACCAACTTAACACTGGTCAGGATGTTTCATTTTATTTATACCAGTATATTTTAATTTTAGATATCTATCAAGATATTTTCACATTACTATATTTAATCAATGATATAATGCCATACAGTTTCATACCATCATCATTTTGTAAAACTTTGTGTCAAATACTAAACAAAATATTCAATAAATCAATCTAAAAATAAATGTATCTTTAGATATCGTATCGTTATTTATATAAGTTATTTTATCGATTGTTCTTAAAAGCTGTTTGTTTCCCAAAAAATAAATAAATAAATATATGGATATCTAAATCAAAGTGTCTCCTTCATTGATATTGTTGTTTTTTTTAGGTCTAGTCAATATAATACTTTTGAAGGTATTATAATTTTAAGGATAATTAAATTTAGGTTTATATAAATGAAATTAGATATTACTATGACCTGAATATTTAATATGCTGAACTGGGCTCTAGCCAACAACAGCAATATTGTTAGTAAAGAGGGCTGACAGAGCTCCACAGCTGTGTACTTCTCTTTTTCAATACTTATTCCATAAATTCCAGATTTATCCTCCTTATTACAATAAATGTTGATTGTGATTAAGTCATGTTTCAAAATTTGTTCCAAAAATAGTCATAATAAACTGATTCGATCACAATTAACAGCATTTGTAATAGGGAGCTGATCATGATCTCAAGATATTTTAAATATTTTATAGTCATTTTATAATAATTGTATGGTTGTTTAATACTTATATTTAACCAGAGATGTGACTTATCTAAGATACAAGTATCTGAAATACAGATACAAGATACAAGATACGTATTTCCATCTTGTATCTAAAATACTTTTCCAAAAATCATTTTGTATCTTGTATTTAAATACATTTTGTTAGGTATCTTAGTATTTTGCAAATACTTTTTCTGACAAAATACTTTTAGGAATAAGTTACCAACATTTTTTATGAAATATAACACCTGTTTGCCGAGCTCTGCCCCTGTGGAGCGACTCTTTTCTTTTGGATTCTAAGGTCACATAGAAGAAAAATGAGTGATCAAATGTTTGAAGAACTAGTTTTACATAAGTCTTTTTAAAATACTTAAGTAAAAGTAGTTCTTCAAACATTTCTTTTACATGAAAATAATATAGGAGTCATGTCATGTATGTCATGCATGTCTTATATCTCTGTTCTCATATATTATGCCAATAATGACAGAAATAGAAAGGTTTTGTTCCGGTTTCAAGTGAGGACATGTATGCACTGGGGGGGGGGGATATGTCTGTATCTCTTGCTCTCATACGTGCCTTATGCAGGGGGACATGTGCGTTCTCGGTCACTCGCAATAATGTTGTCAGCAGACAACCTTAGAGAACTGACCATCTTTCTATTTCTGACATGTTATTGTTGATTATGCCTCATGTTTTATGTCTCTTATCTCATGTTGTATCATGTCATGTCTGTTTGTATTATTGTCTTAGAAAAACTATATAAAATAAAATATATATAAAAATAAGTAACCTGATGGCCAACCAAGTAAATTGATGGCTTTTGATTGGTTTATTATTTTCCTTAAAAATATAATATTTTGTCTTGTCACATTTCAGCGATTAACATAATATATTCGTAAATAAATAACATTAATGTTTATTAAGATAATGTCAAAAATAATCTTAAATTCAATAGAACAGAATGTTGTTTTCTTACAAAAGTATTTTCATCTTGAAAAGTATTTAGAAGATACGTATCTTGTATCTAGTATTTCAAATACCATACTCGAAAGTATTTTGTATCTGGTATCTGAAATACTTAATTTCAAAGTATCTTGGATTTAGTATTTCAGATACTTTTTAGAGGGTATTTTGTACATCTCTGTATTTAACTGTTATGTGTTGATGTTATGTATTGCTTTAATAAAAGAACTTGTGTTTACTTAACTGTTTTATTACGTAAATCCATACTTCTCTTATAATATTAGTCATCACTGCTTTCTCCATCAGATGATGAACTCCTGTTTTTGCTTTTTTTCTTCTTCTTTTTCTTAGCTTTCTTTTCCTTTTTCTTTTTTACTTTACCTTCCTTTTTTATTTTAGGTTCCTTTTCCTAAAATAATATGGATTTTGTAAACAAGAAACATATAATGCTGAATAATAATCATTTTAAAATAGTGAAAATCATTATTTACTTGAAGTACTTATTGATGATTCCATAACTTTTATATTTTAATTGTTGATAGTTTAAATGAATTATATGTTCATAGATGAACTCAAGAGTTACCCTACCACTATGATATTGTTATTCTCACAATGCAATATTAAAAGTTATTAACTATAAATAGTATAGTTACCTGTTTCACAATAGGTTCAACATTAACAGGAACCTGAGGTTTCTGTGGAGCACATCCTTCCATTCTAATAGCCGCAGTCAACTCATCTATCTTACTTATGTCCGCATTTGGTACCTTGTACTGCTCACAGTGATCTACTCGAATTGTACGACCTAAAATCTAGAACAAGATATGTAACAGTTTTAAATATAACTGTTTAAATTTAAGCGGCATCCATGATGGTCACATATTATTGTGAAATTTTAATTTATAGAAAATATTTCTAAATATTGTGTTCTCCAAGGAAGAAATGGTGAGTAGAAAAGGGTCTTTGTGTTGAGTTGAGATGATATCTGATAGAAATATAATTATAGAAGAATTAAACATTAATAATTGGAATAATGCCCTTATTCCAATTATTAATGTTTAATTCTTCTCTCTCTGATGATAGTAAAAACTAATAGCTTTTGAGGCAAATAATTTGCACACACCTTTATGCCATTTAAATTGTCCACTGCAAGGATTGTAGACCTTTGATCTTCATAACAAATAAATGAAAATCCTCTTGACTTTCCTGTTGCTTTATCTCGAACCAAATTAATGTTTACTACCTCTCCATACCTGCAAAATACAAAGTTAATGATACAAATACTTATATCATAAGAAACATGTTAATCTAATATTGTTTTCATAGCAGGAGAATGAATAATAGGAGAAAGACGAAAGTACACATAAAGTGAAACTTATTTCTAATCATCCATACTCACTGTGAAAAGACGCAGATCACATCTCCTTCAGTCAAGTCATATGGCAAGCCACCAACAAACAACCAAGCACTGTCTTTATATTGATCATGCCATGAACTCTTAGAACTATTTCCCAATTCCCTTTCACTGAGTTTCAGGACATTTTTCACATTTCTGAAAGGTAAATTCAACAAGAGGCAAACCTTTAAAAAGTACATACAAATAATACGACTGTACTTATAGAATTTAAGAATATATTTACGTCATAGGATTCATCTTTTCGTCTTGTGTTGTAGCGTCTTACATTAATATAATTGCATATCTTTTAATATTTTTAATAAAATTAACAGTAACTAAAATAATTGTTGTTATTATTCATTTGAGGTTATGTTTAGGGACGTTTGTTAATTGCCACCATTGATATATGACAACAATCGATTAGATAGAACTGTATTCAAGCTAGATCAGGTTATTGTTAATAAAATAAATATCGGTTAAAAACTCGTTAAAACTTATTTTTTTATAAATTCAAGATGCAGTATTTAATTTCAGTTACAGTTTAATGATAATTCAATACGTATACATATTGTATACGTATAATAATGAAAAAAAGGTAATAAAATAATTAATCAATTGGAGTCAAAATTGGAGTGCTCGTCCCTACTGAGACTGCTTTTGACATTGACAAATCGACATAAATTGTCAATGTCATAGTTTGTTGTTGGTTTGTTTTTGTTGTCACTATCACCCAAAGAACAATCATATTCTGGAAAAGTTGGTGGATTTGATATAATAAATTCTTTCAAACTTTCTTTTTTGTGTAGTAAAAGTAACTTATTTTGATCGTAATGACGACTCCAGCACCAGACGCTGATAATTTTGATCAAGTAAATATGTATATTATTAACATGTGATAATTAATTTTGTGCTTCGGAAATAATTCTACCTCTTACTTATTGATTAATTGTAGTTTGACGAAGAAGAAACTGAACAACAGCTAGGAGCTACAGCATCAGGCCGTAAGAGGCTTTTCAGTAAAGAGCTGAGGTGTATGATGTATGGTTTTGGCGATGATCAGAATCCATACACAGAAAGTGTAGACTTTTTGGAAGATTTAGTCATAGAATTCATCACAGAAACTACACACAGGTACGATGAGATTACAGGCTATATTTAGTGCACATAGAGGGTATAGAGGCAGATGTTAATATCTTTCTTGTTTTTTTTTAAATTACAGAGCAATGGAAGTTGGCAGGACAGGCAGAGTTCAAGTAGAAGATATAATATTCTTAGTTAGGAAAGATCAGCGCAAGTATGCCCGTGTTAAAGACTTGCTTACTATGAATGAAGAGCTCAAGAAAGCTAGAAAAGCGTTTGATGAAGTTAAATATGTTGGTGAGTCTTAGTTTATTGTATGTAAATATTATTTAATGAAAAGAAACTCTAAACTTTGTAAAAATAGTGCTAGATTCCTATGAGATATTCAAAAGAAAAATTTATAACATTTTAAGTAGAATTTTCTCAATTAAAAGCTGAAATTTTGATGTAAGACTAGCCTATGTAGGACCTTTAAATTTTTGTGTAATGTATTTTAGAATGATTTGGATGCTATTATCTATATACATATAACCCTCAAAGCTCAAATGTATATTTTTAAAATAATTTTAAATATTGTATGAACTGTGCATTTTATTTGTGAATTTGATGTTTGCTATGATAATAATGTGTTTTTATGAACTTATAGAAGACCAACAATAACATAGATGAGCAATCAGCAGATGCCATGCTTCTAAGACTGATGCAAGTAACAATATTTAATTCATGACCTAGCTTTTGTATCTGCACTTGACTAATATTGTATTTAACTGTGTGTTGCTATCCTAATAAGCTTGCCTTGGATGATAAAAATTAACATGTGTATTATGCACTCTAATTTTAGTTCTTAAGCAGTTATACCTATTAGAAAAAAACATGAATAACAGCAAGTCTAAGTTTCAGGTTTAGTAAATATATTATGTATGCTTTATAAATGACAACTCTACATAGATATACCAGTTTATTAACTTACACTTAACTGCTAGTTAATAAGAGGTAACTGTAAGAACTTGTTTCAAATAAAAGATCCTCCTTATTATATAAAACAAAGTCTACTAAACTTTATCTTGCCATCACCATAGAAGTACCAAGCTATTGTTAATGTCCGACCTTTGTGACTGTCTGTTTATGTTTTGTGTCTGTTCACTGCCAGTTTTGTTATAAAGTCTTAATTAAATATAAATAGTGTAAATAACTATACAGCAACTCATTTATGTAAGTACTATGGGATATACTATCTTTACCAAAATATATAGGTTTATGTACAGTGGACCAACGAGTTAGCTATGCAGGGCAAAAACTTAGTCATAGTAAATACTTACTACACCAGTTATGGATATGTGAGTTAAATATCTAAATAGTGTGTATATTACACTTATTAAATAAGTAATTTACACATGCATTTATATTGCAGTCAGTTTTCACAAGTTTTTGCCCTGCATAACTAATTGCTTGGCCCACTGTACATTTAACATCACATTTTCAGTTATGTTTCACTTCTTATGTATATACTTCACACCCTATATCCTTCTTTGGTCATAATATATTTATGTATTTGGGATATTAATATTACTTAGATATAAGAAAGTAATAGATGAATTTTACATTTCAGAATAAATCAGAGGCTAGAAGGGTGTCTCTGCATTTTGATAACAACTGTGTGATGTTTTGCATACTTCCATTTCTGTACACTTTATATAAGGAATATTATTGTGTATTTTGTACAAATGACATATATTAGATAATTTTGTAAAACATTCAATAAAATTAGCTTTAAGGAAAGCAATGCTTTTTATTTACCTCATTACCCACATTTAATACTTTAAATCATCATGTAACAAACTATACCAAATATAACAAAGTTATGATTTGTCTCTTCTTTTGTATTATAAACTTGTTTTTTCACATTACATATTGTCCTCTCTCCTACTCTGCTATGCCCAACAGGGTTCACAATGTTCTTATAGGCTGACTGTTTAACTGAGTCCTCGCCTGCGCGGTACATGGGCGCGGGGGTATGACGACAAAGGGGACTGAAACAGGTGCGGGCGGTGGGGGCCCTTAATTAAAATATACAGGAGATGAAATGCACCAAGATATTTCCTAAGATATGTGACATCATAGGAAAAAATAAATAGTGATTTATCAAATGAAAAATAGTTAAGATACAAAATTTTAATGAACTTACGTACGTAAATAAAATAATTGGGCATAAACGATTATACTATTTGTTATCTAAACATATAAAATTAAATCGTAAGAAAGTCAAAACTTTTTTTGGGTCCAGTTTCTTTTTTCTAAAATATTCGTATACGTTAAAAGCCATTTGCTTGCACTGACTGTTTACTTTATGTCCGAAGATTTTTCGATTCATCTTGAGATAGTTATTACATGTGTACCTCTCACAAGGTGTCTGCAACAGTCAACACATGCGATCGCTACCCATGTAGCGAACGAAATGAACAATTACAAAAATTTGCCCACCGCCCGCACCTGTTTCAGTCCCCTTTGTCGCCATACCCCCGCGCCCCTATACCGCGCAGGCGAGGACTCAGTTAAACGGTCAGCCTATAGATTAAATTACCTAAACCACCTTATTTATCTTACCACCTAAATTGCCCTAAAATATACATTTGTGTAACGCAATAAAGTATTGAGTATTGAAATTCTAACTAACATCTTATGGGATGGCACTATTAGGGGAGGGGAGGTATTAATAACACAATTATTTTTAATAGACTTTATTTGTGCGATACAATAATAATAAATGATTATACAATAATATAATACAGTACAACATCTAGGTTTTATACAAGAAATCAAAATGACAAACACTAAAAATAAATCAACTTGATTGCAATATTTTCATTCATTATTAGGTTATTATAACCTATAATGTAAATAACAATTAAAAATAATTTATCAATTACCGTCATGTTTAGTACATAGGACTCGAAGTTTACATCTAATCGCCAATTACGGTTTTTAGTTTTCATGGTCTGAGTATGGTTGTACTAACAGGAAACATTCCTGTTAGAACAACAGTATTTTATTTTATAATGCTGTCCCATCCATTAAAAATAATCACGCGCGTTCAGAGAATAATTGCGCGGTACGTCCACAACTCATCATCTGGTAAGGCCTGGCCACAGCTTAAATGAACGCGCCCTAACAAATGTTGTTGTAACAAATAGTGCTAGATACACTGGGAGCATTTTTCTATTATGTTAAATAGATTATACGTTATACATAACACAGGCACAGATATGTATCACAAAACAAGTATATAACGTCTTACATTATAAATCCACATATATGTCAACAAGATCCACAAAAACAATATATTGAAGATATGGCCCCAATTTAATTGTGACGTGTTAGCACACCGGTCATCAAAATTCTTTGTATTAATATCAACAACGATTAAACTAGGTATTTGAATTCACAAATTTTACATCAGTTAATGATTCTTAAGAATTAAGTGTAAATAAAATATTTCAACATAATGTTCACATTTTAGGCGACTAGACTGGGTTGTCAAAAAAACAGCCGTACGTCTAAACTTTGGTTTTTTAAATTAATGTATATTTGTATGTTTATATAATCGTCTAACAACAATATATTTTTTTTTAAATAGGCCAATTTCGGCAGTGAGTTAGTTACATAATAAACTACTACTTAATCATATAAAACATCTATCGTATTAGTGATGAAGGTACATCAAAGCTCTAGCAAAGGAGATATTATTGTGTTCACGTAGACATAATATATAATTTGAATGGAATGTTAGCAACACCAAGAAAGAGGTCCTTAGTATTTAATAGTGATAAGACATGGGATTGGTAACTTATTATAATCTAACAAATAAATTTATTTTTAAAGTTATTTAACACATGGCTCCCCAAATTTGGGATAATTAAGGCAAGCAACGCAGGGACGGGCAGTTTTAAACGGAACATTAATATAAGATTAGAATAAAATAATATTTGAGATTTGAGCCCATTTTAACTGAAAATCTTGTCAAAAAAACACTGCCTAAATGAGCTAGTGGTTAGCGTATGAGCCTTCCACCGCGAGGTCTCCGGTTCGCTTCCCGGGTCGGGCAAAGTTTTATTTGTGAACTTTCCGTCAAGAAATTCACAATAGCAGCACGTAGTTGGAATTGTTCCTGGTGAATCGCGATAGGCTCACCCCAATCATATGGGACCTAAACATAACAGGCGAAGTGTGGTGTACACCTCTGTAACACCCATCTGGGTAATATAGGCGTGATGTTATATTATTAATGTAGTTAAAATATGATGTCTTGTCAAAAATGTAATTATAATATGTTTGTGATGAAAGAAAGATATTTAGATATCGTGAATAGAACTACCAATTTAGTCAAGGAATCGTTATTCGGAAATATTCTGATTCGGTCCTAAGGTCTGAATCTTGGAAGTTTCAAGGGAAGTTTTGGTACACAGCACATGCAATAATATAACTATGAATCTCGTCTTTAAGACTACAGAGTGTACGGTACCCGGCGATAAATTATTTATTTAATTATGGGGGTGTTAACAACTCTAAATATGTATTTTGAACAACGACTGACAACAGTCACACAGGTAGTGTGCGACAGAGATAACGCTCTACAAAGTCGAAATTAGCCGATTGTCTCTTTCCAAAGGTCGATGTGCAATATTTATCGCCGGGTACTGTACATCACTACCTTTTTAAAACTACGCTACAACATTGTAAATATTTTACATTTAAGATAATATTTATACTACTTATAACAGCCAATGCTAAGGCAAGTAAACCTGTATATTAATATTAATGTTGAACCTTATTAGTACGAACTAACTGTCGGAGATAAATTGTATAATTTAGAATTTTAGACGGAACACATGCATTTCTATAACATGGAATTAGAACTAAATGTAACGTTCAGTACATATTCGATCATCATTGTGATGTCAATAGTTAAATTTCATAGCATATGTTTTGCTATAATTCGAATATTGTTCCTAAAGTAAGGACATTTTAATAGGTAACATTTGATAGTTCATTTATGCAAAGCAAAGTGCTACTTATGTACAGTCGGCTCCTTATAAATATAGTTACAGACAAAATAGCCAGATATATAGTACCGCCAAAACTGATCAATGATATCAGTACAACCAAAGTCTTCATGTTATATAAATCACCCATCTTGCACAAATATATCCGAACGTAGACACCTTCAAATATATGAATGCATTCAAAGTCTCTATATTATAGTAACAAACACAGCGCCAATGGTTTCTAAGCATACAAATTATTCAAAATTATGAAGCAATAAATGAAAATGAACTTAATCGCTATATTTATGGGGTACTTTTAATAGAGCCATAGTTTAATTTCTACCGAAATATACTCTTACCTGTCAAATCCAATTTCAAATGATTTTGGCTTGCGTATTTTTAAGCATTTCAAAAAGCCCTTTAAATACAGAGGTAAAGAGTTCGTTTTCATTTATTGCTTCATATTTTTGAATACTTTGAAAGCTTTGAATCCATATTACTATGTTTGTTACTACGATTTCGCCACTTTGAATACACTCATGTATTTGACAGTGTCCATGTTCTGATATATTTGTGCACGATGGGTGATTTATATAATTAGAAGACTTTGGTTGTACTGATATCTGGATATTTTGTCTGTGACTATATATAAGGAGCTGACTGTACATCAGGAGTAGAGTCTAATTTTCTAAATAAATAATTGTATTAAAAGAACTGATATTGTTTTCTTGAGTTTTATTCCTTTAGCGTAAGGTATATTTTTCTTTGCATAAATGAACTGTCAAATGTTACCTATTAAAATGACTTCACTTTAGTAATAACATTTCTATGCTATAAGTTTTTGAGAAGTTTAGATAAGCCTAGAATTTTTAATTTCTGGATTGGTAACCTTTTGAATAGTATTTTAATACAGCGTAGAACAATGACAATATATTTCAGATATATTTTTTTAAACTATCTATTCTTGTCTATGTCACAACATTTTATAGAGGCTTGTTTTAAGGCAGTGTAGTTTATTAAAAAAAAGTAACACTTTTTAAATATAAAGAGATATTCACACTTGGTGAATAGGTTCAATAAGTTAATTGCGATATAAATACTCACTCGTGCTTTGTGCGCCGTTTCGGTACAATATTAAATTAGATTATTTAATTTTGTACTCTCCTACTTACACAGTGTATTTTATAGAATTTCGTGTTGATTCGTGTCAAGTATACAACATAAAAGATGTTTACAAAGGAGATATTATGATGGTCTTCAATTGTAACAACACAGTTATTGTATTATTTGTATTGTTTTATATCCCAACTCCTATATTAAATATAACCATCGCATCGTTTTGTATCGGTAAGGCCAGATAAATAGCAAAAAAAACTATAATAGACAAGTTTTCTGTTAAAAAGTTCCATAAACTTACATGCTCATTTCTATACATTTTGGCTCATCACCTAAGCGACATCTGTTGGCTGAGTTTGATTCTCGACCAATCAGAGCCGCCTATTTCGACCATCTGAGCGACATCTGGTGGCAGATCTTTCAATCACATCCATTATCATATTATACAGTTTTATTCCTACTTATCTGGCACGTTGATATCTGAGTTTGAACTGGGTTTATACTACGTAGATTGGCATTATTTTCCAAAGTTATGTTTTATGTCATCAGAAATGAAGGTTCACTACTTCTACAACTAGTTCCAATCGATCAGCCTGTCTGAGATAATAAATATTTTTTTACAACCCGTACGACTTATCTGTGCACATCGCTGGAATGCAATACCTCTTCCATTTCCCTCGCGGCGCCCCGCGTTTGTCGCGGGTGTTAAGCACCGTCACCGTTCAAGTATTACATAATAAACGGCCTCTCGGATGGGATTTTTGCTGGTCTTCATCCTCCATTTCTTCAGAAGAAAGCAGCAAAGCCCCCCCCCCCCCTTTCCCCCCTACCGTGCTTACGTAGTACTTGAATGGTCCCCGAGCTAGGTCACAGCGCGGAAGCACAATAGGTATGGATTGTAATATTGCAGACATCAGACATTTAGTCAGTAGGCGGGTCCATGGCGGCGATGATGCCCTTCATGACGGCGGCGGCGGCCAGCGCGGCGTGCGGCTGCCACTCCTTGCCGCGCGTGCCGTCGCGGTAGTCTGATATACCTGCAAAGTAATATAGTAAAAAGTTTATTTCGTTGTATTATATTTCGTATGTACGGATATATCGTTTAATTTGTATGAAACGTCAACGTATCCAATATCTATCGATTACATAGACAAACAACAGCAGCTCTCCGAATTATTTATTAGTCAAATTTTCAGTATTGTGATGGTGTGGATGACAATAGGCTCACTCTCTACCACATGGGGCCTAATCATAACAGGTGTAGTGTGGGTTTTATACATCTCTCCCCTTCTGGGTAATATAGTCGTGATATTATGTAATGTAAGGTATTATAAATAAATATCAAACCGGTGCAACCGGTTTTATGTTTGTATGTAATTCTGTCCACACGAGGTTAGATTCAGTGGGTAGAGATCTCTACCTGAATCTCATCTTTTGTTCTCTTGTCACGTCACGTGCGAGCTGTAAGACTGACCTCTGATGGACACGAAGCAGTCCTTGCAGTTGCCGATGACGCTGTCGAGCACGGCGTCCAGCTCGCAGTCGTAGGCCAGCGCGCGCGCGTGCGCCGCGAAGGCCGCGCGCGCCTCGCCCGCCGCGCACACGCCGCGCCCGCCCGCCACCGGCGACAGGTGCACGCGGGGCCCACCGCGCCGATCACTGATACATTCAAAATTCAAAATCCTTTATTTGTAGATCATAGGTATACAGATATTAAATAATAATAACATATTGATCGCTATGTCTTGCCATCATTGGCGTACAAATATAACATAATATATAGTTAGAATATAATAGTAGTAGAAGGTAGTACAGCAATATTAGTATAATTTACAATTGATAGCTATTTAGCAGTTAGATATTTATTCACTGTATAATAAGCTTTTGTGCATAATAATGTTAAAGGTTTGTTTTTAAAATCAATTATATTTTCTTTGTCTCTTATAAATTCTGGTATCCTATTATAGATCCTAGGAGCCATGCCTAATTTTTTTTTTTTTAAATAGTGCAGTGTTATTATGTTGCCTTGCACATATCTCTTTATTGAGACTTAAAGACCTTAATGTTTGAAACATAATTAAGTTCGACTTTACAAATACTGCAGTTTCAAATATGTATAAACAAGGGAAAGTAAGGTTATA
The DNA here is from genome assembly GCA_905147285.1 of Hypena proboscidalis. Lineage (NCBI taxonomy): Eukaryota > Metazoa > Arthropoda > Insecta > Lepidoptera > Erebidae > Hypena > Hypena proboscidalis. Next base: position 16,088,180 of record LR990131.1, read on the forward strand.
TTTTAAAAAAAAATGGAACACATCTATGCGTTGGTCTTAGCTTAAACACAGCACGTGAACATTTTTTTTTGAGCTCTGAAAGCTGTTTCACTATCAGAAGAGTTACCCCAATGTATAATGCCAAATCGAAGAATTGACGTAACATTAGCCTTGTATGCGGTAAGGACTACTGTTTTATTTACTATTTTTGTTAAATTATATAGTGCATACGCGTATTGATTTAATTTCTTGCAAGTATATTCTATAAGTTTTTTCCAATTAAGCTGAATCAAGTTGGAGTCCTAAAAATCTTGTACTATTGGTTTCTAATATTTTTTGGTCGTCATATTATGTAATATTAAGATTGATAGTTTTTGTTCTCTGGAAGAATGACATGACCTGTGTTTTTTCCAAATTTATTTCTTAATTATTCGCTTGTAGCCAGTTTATTACGCAATGTATGTAATTATTTATGTCGTTTTCGTACCTATTTATGTTTTCACATGGAATGATAAGCGTGAGGTCATTAGCGAACAAAACAGTTTTACAATTGACGGATTTGGGTAAATCATTAATATATATGAGGAAGAGTACAGGCCCAAGAACACTTCCTTGCGGTACCCCCCTCGTAGTATATGGGATGGATGATCTGTGGGAAACTTCTATTTTTGATAAGAACAGATTTTATTAATAACCGTCATTTGTTTTCTATCGCTTAAATAAGATTTGATTATGGTTAATATGTTTCTTCTTATGCCGTATCGTTCTAGTTTACCTAATAATATCGTATGATCAACGTGATCGAATGCCTTAGACATATCCATCAGTACCGCTGTAATGGGGTTCTTTATATCGACATCTATACTTATAATAAATCTGTAGAAGTAAAATTTCTGTACATTGAAAATATCAAAAAAATAAATAGCAGGGCGTGTTACTAGACCGACACTGAACCCAAAAATGTGATTAAAATTTTTTTTGTCTGTCTTTCTGTCTGTCTGTCTGTTTGTTCAGGCATCACGCAAAAACTACCGGTTCGATTACGATGAAACTTGGTATAATTATTCTTTAATATCCTGGGCACCACACTGGGTACTTTTTATCTCGGAAAAGTACCCAGTATATTATACGTATACAATAAAAAACAAACTTAATTTTGCAGTTCGGGAGCAAGCCGCAAATAATAAGCTTGTCGTAGGTTATAAATGACCTATGACAAACTTATTATTTGCGGTTCGACTTATAAAAGATAAACCGAAAGGTTTATTTTTATAAGTCGTACTGTATAGATTTTAATTTTAAAGTATAGGTAGTATATTTGATATTGTACGTAGTGACCGTAGGTTATTTTATAATACTGTTATGTAGGTTATGACATTTGTATAGATATTAGTTTATAGGGATTTTGCTTATTTATTGAGTTTAGATTAGTTATTATCAGAAATAGGTTTATTGAGGTAGGTAGGTATCTTATTTTCTGTTATTGAATTTTTTTATTGATGTAGGTACCTACCACGCAGATGAAATCGCGGGAGATTGTTTGTTTGAAAGCGCTAAGTTTAAAAACAACTGGGTGAATTTTGATAATTACCTTTGAGTTTGATAGTCTAAGTGTGATTTTGATATTTAACATTACGCTAAACTCTACGGGCTGTCACGGACGCTTTTCTGTTGTCGCAATTTCTATTATTTCGAAATTTCAAGTCATTGCGAAGTAGGTACATGAGTTGTACCTATTTGTCTGTTTTGATTTGTTTGAATATTATTTTCCTTGAGTTTTTGTCGTATATTTGTTTTGAAACCATATTGTTCTCTGGCAAATATGCTATAGGGCGGTAATTTGAAACTATCGTTGTGTCTCCTTTTTTATGCAGAGGCTTGATTATAGTTATTTTTACATTTTACATTACAAATCATATCAATCAATCAATTCTATTGAACGAGCAAACCCGTACATCACAATAGTTTTAGTTGTATGCTGACATCAACGCGCAGCGAAATGAACAAAATACGTACATTCGACACAATAATCAATAGTTGCAATCAATCGGTTCGGATAACATCAAAACGTTCCTTTCGCCACGTGTCGGTCAATTAACATTAGTTTTCAGTGTAATCTATCTGACTTTAAATACATTTCTTTTACCTTCTATCAGACTTATCATTTAGATGTACCCTCAGAGTAGGTACATAGAGGGAGTCTCGTGCAGTGAACATTGCAACAAAGACGTAGAAATTTGACAAGCTAGTGTGCGTGAAACCATTGCTTTACGATGACTTGACATTCATCTGAGAGTTACCACTAATTGAATTGAGAATTGAGAAAAAATGAATGGGGGTAAAAATACACAATACTGCAGTTATAAAATAAACTACTGGCGCTTTAATTTATAAATTTATTGTGTGTTTGCAAAAGCAAAATAATAAAAATATATTTTTACTTTGCAAAGTTAAAATATATTAGCAAGTTACTGTTGGAAAATTTAAGTTTTATACTGTAAATAAAATAAAATCAATTAAATCTATATATTAATTTAATTTCTTTAATTTTGTCACACCCTGTATAGTAAGTAAATCTACGAATAGACTATTGAAACCAGCTGTTAATTTTAAATTATTAACTGAAGAATAAAAAAAACAGAAATACGGGTAGATATAGTATCTCAGACTGGCAACACCAAAAAATGGCGTGTGGGTTTTGAGATTAAATGTCAGAATTTGCTAGATTTGTTTTGAAAAAATACGATTGTTTTTTGATTAATTACCGATGGTAGGAGATTGTGTTAGTAGCATTTGCACGTCTGCTATAATTCTGGCATATTTTTATGGCACAATACGACATTGTAACTCACAAAATGTTGATGACACACAATGATTAGCCAATTCGCTTTGGAGAACTCGCGAATTGCCCAGGGTGCGCCGGACGTAGGGAATCATTGTGTACGTCACTCGGTAGCAGTGTAGCTGAAATACATTAACACACATCGTGCCGAGCGGTAAACTTAGGAAAATTTAGTGACCGCTCGGTTTTGTATGAAACTGATCGCGAGCACGCCGCGATCGCCCAGCAAGCGAACGGTCACGCGCGCACACTTGCGCCTTCAGCGGAATATGTATGTACTGCTAGATATAAGTATTTAGAATGCTCTTTTTCTACAATGTTTTTTCCTGACCAAATGTGTATATATAAGTTAGATAAGTTGGTACATATTTACCAGATACCATATACCTCATACTGAATATACACGTAATTATTATCGCTCGGAGTTTAATTTACCCTTATTATATCCACTTTATTTGAGCCTATTTGAACAAATATTATGCTTTAATTTATTTTTTAAAATTTTTGTCTAAGCATTATCACTCTTACTTCCATAGCCATTTAGTCTAATTTGCCTTGATCTCACTTGGCGACTCTTAGTCCAAAAACGCCAAGTGAAATGGGAGTATAAGGGAAAACCATCCCGCTTGAGTACTTAATATTAAGCAATTAAATTGGACGCAAATGTTTTAATTAAAGTAAAAGAAACAACCGATACAAGCTGAAGCTGAATGAAATAATTTAATCTGATTATTCATGCTGCTAAGTACTCACAAAATGCGTACGTGATCCTCGCTACACTACGTACGCACATAACCAATGACTTATCAAATAATTATATTGTTTTCCTTCATTAAAAATACATAATATAACATATTATTATTTAAAACTCAAGAACCGTACATAAATAATGGAATAAATACTAAAATTGACGATGAACGGTATCTCCCGTTAAGTGTAATAGAGTAGGATTTTCACAATATTTTCTTAGAAGTGTTATTACAGTAATATACATTTTATTAATAATGTTTGTTATTATATAATTCTAATAATAAATGGAGTTTGCTTTATTATTGAGTCACAGTACCTACAGATATACGAAATTAAATGATCTTCCTGCACATATTCTTGAGGAATATAGAAGAACACTTATAAAACCAGGCAATAAATTGTTATAATTTATGTGCTGAAATAAGTGTTCTAATTACATTAATTGAATTACTAAAAAAATTTATAAAAAATTATATAACTATAAGCTATTTAAATTGTATACTGTTCATTTTATTTCAAAATCAAAGACAGTAAGGAGTAAGGGAACTAATGTTTTACTTTTCATTCTCCTAGAGTTAAAGATGTCATAGAGTGGGTCTGTAATTTTTTTTGTCAATGGAGAACTTTAAGTGTCAAAAGGTTATATTAAAATAATGTTCGTGAACCCTGGCGCACCTTGGAAGAGGCCAACGTCCAGCAGTGGACTGCTACGGGCTGATGATGATAATGATGGAAATAATCTTCGTAAAGAAGAGACCGTTGGATCAACCCAAAATCTAGAACTTTGCAGTTCTACAGCTGCTCACACGGCTATTGCTGCTTTTAAATTCAAATTTCAATTTCGTGGACTTACATCGCCTGAATGGTAGACTATAGCAATTAAATGTTCTTTTGGAATACATACACTTGATCTCCTTGCGGTGCGGGATGCGACACTTCAATGAACGTGCCCTCTCCGATATCCACGCAAAGACGGTCCGTGGCGCCCTCTGGTGGCTCCCATCTACCTGGAACACCCCTCAGTCTCTCCAATCCTGAAATACAATAGTTATTGCTTATTCACCATACAATAATACAAACGGATTTTTTTTAGCTATTTTTAAGGGTTGAAGGGTTGTGTAATTATGTAATTTTTGAAGTTACAACTTTAATAAAATAAACGAATTTCTGTTAAAATCCCAAAAGGGTTTAAGTTAGTAGTAAGTTTACGCAGAAAAATCGATAGATAGCGCTGTGCATATTTTTTAACTCACGATACAAAACGGGGACGGGGCAGAGAAACGTTTCATGCGCGTATACCGCGGGGGTCATCTTGTTGAATAACAAAACATAACATCACGCCTATAATACCCAAAAGGGTGAGTCAGAGGTGTACTACACTCACATTTCACCTGTTATGTTTAGGTCCAATGTGAAAGGGGGTGAACCAATCACCATCCACCGGGCACAATTCCAACTGCGTGCTGAATTTCCTGACGGAAAGTTCACAGATAACACTATGCCCGACCCGGGAATCGAACCCGCGGTAAGAGGCGCTTACGCGCAGAATAATAAATCATACCAACCTTCGCTAACATACGTATCCCAGACATTTGTATTGCTGAGACGAACAGCTATGTCTTGCAGCAGGAAATCTGCTGGTTTGTATGGCTTCACTTCATAGTCCCAGCCGCCTTTCGCGTTCCTCTCTGCCTTTTCACAGAAAATGTACACGTATCTGAAAAAAAAACATTTATAAGGATAGTAATTTTCATGTTGGTAAAGAATTTTAGTGTATATTTTTGTGTGTAGTAACTGCAATTGACTAACACTACAGTTCAATCATTCAGACACCTTTTAACACAATGCCCTAACTATACCCAAACGCGACACACATGAACAATACTCGATCCATACGACTTAACACAACTAACGACAGACATCCACTCCATCGACACCTTCATGTCACATCTCAACCACATAGTCAACACACTTAAACAGTCAATAACACATATACATTCAATTATTTAATTTTTGTTTTCTTAATTTATTATCTAATTATTTTAATGATAAATGAAAATTATTTTAATTTTGAATTATTCTACTCTGTATCAAATAGCAGAGAAATAAACTCCCCCTTGAGGTGGTTATAATCTCAAGAGGAAATCATAAGAAAAAATTGCAATTGACTACATTTAGGAGCCTTATCTCTCCATCAAATCGGAACACAGTTGCGGAAGCACAAGCGCAGCTATTTTGAGGCAGGTTCAAATGCTTTCTCCCTGGATACACGTTCACAGAAGCTCTACCACCAGTAAGCGACTTTGAATAACTACTACCTTGTAATATACAGTTTTAACAGCGCTCAAGCGGCGCCTAAGGTACTACTAATAGTACCTATACTATTAGTAGTACCTTAGGCGCCGCTTGAGCGTCCAAGAGTTAAATATCAACCCCGAGTTAACTGGTTAAACTTGTCAAAATAAAAATAATTAGTTTTAATCCTGGGTTAAGAGTTAACTCGGGGTTAAATGTATACTCTGGATCGCGCTAGTGGCGCGTATTATTAGATTTATCTTTGGCCAATGATAAACACATAAATAAACGGTTAGTATACGTTGATTATTTAAATTCTAATGACAAATCTAGTATATCTACCACTCTATGATTATGACTGAGGCACAATATACATATCAATTAGTACTCTAACTCGATCCCTTTCTTAAAAATAACAGAAAGCAATCACGCGATGCACGGCAGCGCTGTCTACCTACTGAATTTTAATTTCATGTACGTGACTAGACCTTCTATTATTATTTTTGTGAATTCGTATGTCACAGCGCGGCAGATTCCCGTCTTATGCTAGTCCCTTTATTGGAGACGTGGGCACGTGACTGTTGAATATAAGAATAATTGTATTTGATACAACCTGATTGACTGATTGTATGTCTATGATATAAGTATTGTTTCATTGTCAATGGTATTGGAATCGTTCGTTAGTCTCTTGTCATCTATTTGATCGGAAAATATAGAAGTTTGTTTTGTGCAAATTAAATCTCTTTTATTTTTACCCTAAATTACCCTAAAGCCTTAACAGTGACGAGTTCCGACCGTTTCTTTGAAGATTAACTACTCGGTCTTTACTCTGACTGAGGTTTATATCATCCAGGACGCCCTATAGAACCTACAGGGTTTATAAATCATGACTTCTAAATAAAAACCAACCAACGTGATTAAGCACTTATTTGTTGTTGAGGCATCAACCAAATATGTCCTGAATATAGGAAAATGTGGGTATAATAAAAATAAGAAAACCCAGGTTGATAATACTAATTCATGTGATTTTAATTGAATAACTTAATACTAATTATTAAATTAGTATATATTATTCTAAAATATAATTTGACAAATATAACAATTAATTAGTATTGTAGGTATAATTGAACTAATATCCTCAAGTCAATTAATTATACATTTTATTAGGTTCCAGGAGAAGAGGAAGTTTATTTTCTGCACAGTGTGGCCAAATGATTAAATAAGCTTGTAGTGGTGTAAAAAGCAAATAAAAATTACGAGTTTAACTCCCTCCAGCTAAGCTTAATTCGCTAGTGTTATGAGGAAGTTCACGTCCGTTGTGTAATGTCCAGGATTCGAACCCACGACCTCTCGATCGTAAGACTGTCCATACCGTCCGCCTTATCCATTGCGTCACGGCCGCTTATATAGTTTAGTAAGCTTAGCCTCTGCATACTATCTACTCATGTGGTGTGATGTTTATTATTTATAATTACACCTCTTCTTGAAATTTAGTATCGATGTGCCTATTATTAAAGTCTAACTTAAATATAATAGACTGCAGCAGTGATCGGACAAGAATTGATGGCAATTACAATTAAATCTACGCGATGCAAAGGCCAATAAAATTTACTTTGTCACCAATTACCATACACTCGAGTAGTAGGTATAGATTTACTAGTGTGGGACGCTTCCTACAGTTTTTTTTTATGTTATTCCAAAATGGTAATTCGTCTAATCTTACCATAACTAGAAGGTAGGCAGAAACTATAAAATAGACCTATTATTCGACTCCTTAAGGCATAATTATATTATTATAGAGAACCATAAAGAGTACCTTGATGATGCCTTTTGTGCGTCTAAACCCTTTAAGTTTAAGCCAATAGCTAGTAACCAATTCTACGACTATTCACGTCGACCTCCGTGGGTCTATCGTGATTGTAGCCTCATTATAGACTCTCCTTTAGAAAATTGGAGCAATCGGCCGATCGAGTGACTCACATCATCCGGATCCAAGATATGGCATCCCAGAATGATGCTGCGTCTATGGATCAGTGGCTCGCAGTCGCAAAAGAGCATGCAATATTTCAGTATTTACCCCAAAAAAACGATGCAGGAAACACCTTAATTGATGATTAGCATAGTCGTAGAGTTGCACTCTACGACTATGCTAATCATAAATTACTGGGGTAAGTACACACCTTAAAATTGATGATTAGCACAGTCGTAGAGTTGCACTCTATGACTATGCTAATCATCAATTTTAAGGTGTTTCCTGCATCGTTTTTTTGGGGTAAATACTGAAATATGAGTTTTAAAGATCTATATAGCTCGACATACATATTACAGATATTCGAATCATAAATCCTAGAAGTAGGACGATATTGAATGAAAAACCGCAAAGCAACAAACACGTCATTTGTTGACTATCAGACCTCTTACAGACGTCCTTTGGTCACCTGAAAAGGGGTCTCCCTTGTAAACGGCGAAATAATACAGAGTGAAATAATAATAATTAATTAGTAATAAGCACATTTATTTATTTTATGGATTTTGTGTAATTAATAATAATTTGTTGTGTTTTGTTAATGTCGAATTTTATAATAATATGTATATTAATTTTAATGTAGATTTCTTATGATTTTTAAATATTGCATGCTGAAGGGCGGAGTATAGCTGTGCTAATTTTGTGTGTGATAACATCTTTGTGACCTATAATTAGCAATAAATGATTATGATTATGATTATGTAAATGACCTCGTATTAAAACCACAGTGATTCAACACATTTCTGAAGCTCTCTATGAGAAAAAAAAATCATCAGCTAATTTCGCCATTTTTTTGAAGTGGCATTTTCCTATGTGAAAGAAAACGAAAACAATTCGCACCTGTTACATGTCATGTGCTGAATCGCTAAGAAGCTTCTTCAGTACATTTTCATGTTCATCCAGGGCCGAGCCGTCCATATGTGCGAAGTGTGCGGCGCACACAGTCGCTAAGACAATAGGGGCGCCCGCCAACGAAATTAACTTCTTAGTTTTTAAAGAAAATTTTAAAATATCAGTCCCTTCGATGCTCCCTGGGCCCCAAGTCTACTAATTCAATTGTGTCAAAATCGTCGATCACTGACAGCAAAATTGTTAATATTGACAGTTTTGGTAGTCTGCTAAAACCAATTTTTACAATGGTGCGTCAATGATTTTCCGATGGTCGACCATTGGAAGACCATTGAACATTTTGGTAATCTGTAAACAATGACAAGTCAATTGTCAAAATTAATTGGTAGTCTACTATTATTTTGACAGTTCTATTGAACGATCGAACGATCATTGGACTGCCATTGTGCAAACATTGCTTTTTCACTAAGTGTTTCATTATCGTTCGGTGTTTTTTTTTTGTGTAATTAAATATGTTACGTTTGCGAATACTGGAGATGGCTGACGCGGTGGATATTCGACGCCGTAGACTTAAGCAGCGCAACAATCTCAAAGAAATATTATTAAAACCAAGTGAGTATAGTATAGAAGTGATAAATAGCATTTTTTCCCTTGTTACAAGCCATTTCTAAATGAAATGTTCTTTTAGGTTTTATGAAAAATTTGGCTGGCCTGGCGTGCTGGGCTGCATTGATGGGACACTTGTGGCCATTATAAGACCAAATGAGCATGAAGAGAGGTATTATAGCAGAAAAGGGTATCACTCTCTTAATGTTATGATAGTAAGTATGGTATTACCAATACACATAAAATTAGTATTATGATTGAGCTACCATTTGACTAACTGTTTAAAATATTTACAGATATGTGACACTGATTTGAACATTCTTGCAATGGATGCTAGTAATCCTGGGTCTGCACATGATTCTAGTGTGTGGCTGAATCACCCACTGAGTCAACACCTTATTGAACTCTCTCTTAATGGGGAACAAGGGTTCCTATTAGGTAAATGTTTTTTTTACCCCCAATGAGATTAGAGTTTATTATAATTTTAGGTGACAGTGGGTACCCACTGAGACGCATTATGCAGACCCCTATTTTAAATACAGTGGAAGGGACACCACAGCACCACTACTACACAAAACATGTGCGTGCACGCAACACGGTGGAGCGGTGCATTGGTGTCTTGAAGGCATGTTTCAGGTACTCTTATATAATATTAGAATTATATTCTTCTAAATGATTTTTTATGCCTCTCTTTTTTTTTGAAATAATAGCGAAGAGCATGTAGTTTTAATGTTCAGTTTACATCTGCAGACATACTCACTCATTCTTACAAAATAAATAGTTTATGTCATAAGTTTGTACTATTTTTCAGATGTTTGCTTGTAGCACGTACGCTACATTACTCACCAATCACTGCAGGCAAAATTGTTAATGCATGTTGTGTTTTGCATAACATTGCAAACACAATTAATGCACCTGTGCCTGCATTGACAGAAGAAGAGGCTCATTTAGAATATCTTATTCTTTAACAGGCATGTGTTTTCTGTTTGTAATTTATTGATTGCAGTAATTCATTACTTACAAAAGAGGAGATTTAAAAATAAAAGATTTAAATAATAGTCAATAATCAGAATATTTATTGCAAATATGGGTTCACCACATTTTATCCTAAGGCATGCAATACAATTTCAAGTTTAATTATAGTCAATAATCAAAATATTTATTGCAAATATGGGTTCACCACATCTCACTCTAAGGCATGCAATACAATTTCAAGTTTTACTAATTGTTTCTAACTAATATTTTTATTTATTTATTGTTATAGTGTTATGTATATATATATTGTTTATGAATATAATCTTTTTTGAAATAACTTGCTTTGTTTAGGAACTTTATATAATTACTCTATACATAAAGATATGTTACTAACTAAAAATTAAATTATTACCTATTAATTATTTTACAATAAATATCTTTATATGAAAATATTTTATTTCCTAGCAAAACTGTTATCACTAAGATATTCTTGTTCTATGTTTTAACATAAATTTAAATTGGTTTACTGGGTTACTGCTAACAATGTTTTTGACAATTTGTTATAAATTTGAGGTGCCATACAAAAGATTGTATTAGTTGATAATGTTGTATTAATTAATTACTTTTGTAATAACAAATTATACTATACAAATCAAATAAGAACAGATTTTTCAGCCATATTGAATGTGTTCCATTTGCCTATATATGAACGAAATTAACATGCCACATGCAGATGTTGTTCACAATAGGGTGAAAGTAACATATTCAATATGGCTGACAAATCTGTTCTTATTTGATTCGCATAGTACTTTCATTATCTTTACTGTTTACTAATATATGACAACTTTACTTTTGATATTCAGGATGAAAACAATTCACGAGCAGAATTAGATCGAATAATCCAAGATCAGCCACAAAACCAACCACGACGTGTGAACCCAGATCTTCTTGCAGGTCGGGAATTGCAGCAAGCTCTCGTTGATAGGCTGTGGAGAGATACACATTAAAACTATTAGTAGGTAAATCAAATAAATCTCACATCTGCAGATCATGTTGAGTAATAATATTCATTATTTTACTAATATTATTTTCTACTTTGTTCCAGACACTTGCAGACTACAATCTTTACAAAGTTAACATTAATAAAATATATTATTGAAAAACTGTTTATTCTTTTGTAATACACATATTGGAAAACAAACCTAAAGTAATAATAATAAAACATAAAAAACTTACCTAATGATCAGATTCAGTTTCAGAGTCAGAATCTGAATACACTATCCTGCAATGACGTTTCTGTAAAAATAACAATTTAACACAATTAATATGTGCCCGAGATGTATTTAAATATCAATTGAAATAAAAAAATACAACCTTCCTAGAGGACGATGGAGTTAGGGCGAGGGTAATTATGTCCCCAATTCTCTCTATGGCTGCTGCCAGCCTATTAGTAGCCAAAGCATGCTGAAGTGTTGCTTCGGCATTTTTGGCTTCGATTTGCTCTAGCTTTTCTTGAGCAGCTACTAGTGAGCTACGTAAATGACAATCCCCTTCTAAAATTAAGGAAATAATAAACTATTTGTCATAAAATATTCTCTTTAGATATACATTTATAAGAATGACATGCATACACTACCTTTTTGGTTGCGCCGCATTAACTTTGGGCGATGAGTGCAGCAATTTGTGATTCCAGCACCATTTTTTAATAAGTTATCTGAACTTTATGAAGTTGAGGAAGTTGAAAAGTTAAAATTTGCGCGGTACACCACGACACAACAATAACAAATATGACAGCTATCACTTGCTGCTGTCACTTATCACAATTACCGTCACAGATAAAATATATTTAATTTATCATCTTAAAATTGACGCTTTTTACAGACTTTTGACTAGCGTAAATACTTTCAACGTAAATAATAAACCTTTTAAAGCATATATGAACCAAAAATAATTTAAATACACGTATAAATTTCATAGTAGTTTTATCTTTTTTCACTACGTCTAACTCGTTTTGTATAAATGGCAATACCGAACACTTTCCTACCACGATTCCAACGCAATACAATTGAAAGACAATTGAAGACCAATGTCATTTTAGTAGATTACGAACTTTTGGCACAATTGTAATTGAATTGTAATTGTGTTGTGTCGGAATGACCAATCTCTTAAAAATAGCAGACTTGGGGCCCTGACTCTTTACTTCTAAGACATTTAATAGTCCAGTCGAGTGACTAAGGTACTTCGGTTCCATTTATTTGTTTGTAAAAAAATATTAATAATGTATGGGCTAAATCCCACATTCTATACGGTTAAGCCATTTCCTATTTTTTAAAGAAAATATTGGTATTGCAAAAAGTCGTTGGTACGAAATAAAGCAAATATCATACTATTGCAAAGATACTTCGGTGCCAATATTAGTGCCACTGGCGTCCTACTCTTAAAAAAATACGTTGAAACATGAATTGGTAAAAAGAAGCTTCATAGGTTTCGCACACAGGCGCTGATGGATGTCGGCGCGGCCAAGTTTACATCCTGTTTAATATTAAGAGAATAGTGATACGTGCAGTAAGACATCCCACGCCTTAACGTAACGTTAACGGCGCGCCGGTCTAAAAATGTGGTAACTTACGGCATTACGCATTGCTTTGCTTAGAAATTTTAATCATTGTGTTAATAATAGAGATGCGATCGAAACAATATCACCAAAAATGCTTTTGAGTAGCGTAGTACTAACTTCATATAATATAATAAGTAGAAATTGATGATTAATTTTATTTTAGGATGAAATAAATTTAGTCAATTTAGTATAAGTCACGTAATATAAAAAATCGAAATAGACCGATACTTAGTAGGTACAATGAAATCCGTCCTTAAATGGTGTACCAAATTACATTACTGTGGTTGTTGTGCGTCAATCTGTATGACCCATAATACAATTTTCACCAATTGCATACAATTGTAAAATCCTGTGGCGCTTCACATAAAAACTTTTTATACTATTCAAAATGTTTTGTTTTTCATTTTCAAAGAGTTGTCAACAGCATCTCATGTATTTTTAAGACAGGATGCAGTTAGACGTTCGCTACAGCCCCCATACACTGGGCCATGGCAGGTTTTAGAGCGACATGATAAATTTTTCAAAATTAACTTCAACAACAAGCCAGTTAATGTAAGTATAGATAGACTTAAGCCCGCACACATCATCAACTCCGAGTTGCTTCATACCTCATCTGACGGCACTACTGAAACAGAGGTAAGTTCACCTGTTCCTGTCAGTAGTAATATCCCTCCTGCTGTCTCTACACCTAAGACAACACGGTCTGGTCGAGTTGTTAAACTACCTGTTAGGTTTCGACTCTAGTTAGAGTCTACAGGGGGGGCTGATGTGGCGCTTCACATAAAAACTTTTTATACTATTCAAAATGTTTTGTTTTTCATATTTCATATTTCGTACTGTCACACATACTTCATAATTTTTCTTCCTTCTGATATAAGTGTTTTTAATAAAAATATATTTTATCCAAAAACTTTGTTGGGTTTCTTTCCACAACCCACAATCCCGACGTGTACGTGACGAAATGTGATTTGGACAGTATTTATATTATGAATGCAAATTAACTTACCGAATGATTGAAGCATTGACGTGCAGATTAGGAATTAGCGGTTTATTACTAATACTGCCATGTTCAACCTTAAGGTACCTACTAAAGATAATAATTGTTTTGATTCTCTAGGAAATGCTTTTCATATTAGGTCATTCATTCAATAGCCATCTAACACGTATGGCAAGGCTATACAATGAGATATCCATCGCGTCTTACAACTCCATCGAACTTATTTCCATTAAATTTGCATCATACAGGCGCTTCTTGACAAACAATTTTAATTAATATAAGTAAAAAAATTAAATTAATGTTTGTTGTTTTGTAGTCTCATAAAGAGAAATTGTTTGAATATAATGCATGCCTGTGATTTGTGAAATTACTATACGATTTACGTGTAAATTATATATATCACAATTTACACACAATGCCATCTAGTCCCAAACTAAGCAGATCTTGTACTATAAGTACTAGAATAACTGATACTGATACATACATACTTTTATTTTGTAAATACATACTTATTATACATAGAAACACCCAGACTAAGACAAACCCCCATGTGCATGCACACAAAGATTTGTCTTAAGCGGGAATCGAACCCGCGACCTCGGCGTCGCAGGCAGGAACACTACCCACTCCGCCATCCGGTCGTCAATTATACAGTTGGCGTGCTTATTAGATAAAATAACATTCTTTTAATAGTTACTTATAACCTTATTTCCTTTCTTTCACTTGCTAAGTCTACACAAATGAGATAACTATGCGACTAATTAGTTCATGAATCTGACCACAAGGGACTGCTGTCCAATTAAATGTATATGACAGAAACTGCTAGTTTTATCGAATCGGCAAATAATTGTAAAGTAACTTTGCTAAGTACAGGTTAATAACCCATACGATTCAGTTGAGTACAAGTGTTGTTACACCATCTTTGCAAACATTTTCATAATAATAAACAACAGAAGAAATTCCCAGGCGTAAGCGCCGCGCGCTTAGCTACCTATTACCTGCTTGCGCAGTAGTACGGCGTTAGAAGACATGACACACGGCCGGGGTAAAAGGTTACCAAAACTAGGTTGATTCGAAATGTGGTAATTGCTCATACTATCATTAGTACCTAGACAATTTCCCCTTTTTTTAACACGCTTATATTAGCTTCACCTGTATGTTTGTTTGTTTGTTTGTTTGTTTGTTTGTTTGTATGTAACCGACTCCTTTGGACTCGATTTTGACCCACTTTAAACGGACAGATTTAATTCAAACTTTCTACACTTGTAAAGAATCAGCGACAATATAATAATTTCATAAATTTATCTCATTATCCTGATTAGGATCGCCAGGATTAAAAAAAAACTAAAACTAAAAAGTGAAAAATAAATATAGTTTAAAAAAACTAAAAAAACACGCTTTTAAAGCACATCAAACTAAAAAGTGAAAAATAATTCTTATTATAACCTGAAAATAATAATAAACGAAAAATACTAGTACTATTGTGAAAAAAAGCGTGGGGCGCTCTGTGCCATATTTTTCGTCTATCGAGCGACCCACGCTTTTTTTCACAATAGTACTAGTATTTTTCGTTTATTATTATTTTCAGGTTATAATAAGAATTATTTTTCACTTTTTAGTTTGATGTGCTTTAAAAGCGTGTTTTTTTTAGTTTTTTTAATTTTAAACTGGTAAATGCCTGACGCATACCATCGACCCGGTAGAGTCGCTATAGGCTGACCGCTTAACTGAGACTTCGCCTACGGGGTACAGGGGCGCGGGGGTATGGCGACAACGGGGACTGAAACAGCTGCGGGCGGTGGGGGCACTTAATGAAACATACAGGAGATGAAATGTACCAAGATATTTCCTAAGATATGTGACATCATAGGAAAAAAGAAATAGTGATTTATCAAATGAAAAATAGTTAAGAAGATACAAAATTTTAATAAACTTATGTACATAAATAAAATAATTGAGAATAAACTATTATACTATTTTTTATCTAAACATATAATTAAATCGTAAGAAAGTCAAAACTTTTTTTGGGTCCAGAATCTTTTTTCTAAAATTTATGTATACGTTAAAAGCCATTTGCTTGCACTGACTGTTTACTTTATGTCTGAAGATTTTTCGATTCATCTTGAGATTATCATTACATGTGTACCTCTCACAAGGTGTCTGCAACAGTTAACACATGCGATCGCTACCCATGTAGCGAACGTAATGAACAATCACAAAAATTTGCCCACCGCCCGCAGCTGTTTCATTCCCCTTTGTCGCCATACCCCCGCGCCCCTGTACCCCGCAGGCGAAGTCTCAGTTAAGCGGTCAACCTATAGTTATGTCCGAGTTGCACGGACTAAAACCCAGTGTGTTCCGTCAACGTGATATGCCCGGGGTGCCAGGTATCGCTCGCGCATGGACGCTAGCACCCAGGAAAGACAATTTCCCCTGAAATATTGTTATAGTGTGAAACGTAAAAGCCCGTAAGGCCCGTAAGCGGTCTATTTACGTAATTTTATAAAAGTTGTAAGACAGACACCCTTGAACTTTCAGGAATAAGAGTCTGTCAATGGTAGGATTTTATATTTATGTAAAAACTAAATGTGTAAGTACCTAGCTTCACATATTTCGAATATTTATGTCATTTTAGTTAAATTTTCTTTATGTATAACATCAACTTACTTTATAAGATGAAAAAGTTTTGTAAAGGCGAAGTTTAGCCTGTAAAGAACACCTACTTACATGTTTGTTTCGCATAATTTTGTATGTTCTTTTAAATATTATGTGTGACTAATGGTTGTAATAATTGAAAATAAAGATATTTTAAAATCAAAAAAATCAATGGTAGGAGGTTAAACTTTACACTTTTAGTATATATGTACTATGACTTATACTTATATGGCTTTGCTCCGGATAGTATGAAGTACTCAAATATGCATGTTTTATACATAAAATCTTCGTTATGAATCATTCTATTCAATAAAAAAACGCGTCAAAACAGATTGCGTAGTTTGAAAGATCTAAGCATGTATACATAAAGATAGATAGACAGAGAGCGGGTAGCGACTTTGTTTTTCACTATGTAGTGAATAGTGTGATTACAAGACATTAGAATTCTACTGGCTCCAAAATATAGTACATAAAGGTATTACCAACAATTTATTTTCTAAGCTATTTACTTTTTGTCATAAGTAAAAAGATGTGGGACATTTTTGCACGAACCCAGCCAGTTGAAATTTTACAGTGAGTTAGCTTAAAAAAAATTGTTGAGCTCTTTAGAAATTCATTATAAACTTCAATTACCAGCAAAATTTTGTAGATTCATGACAATAATTAGCATACCTACTACAGATGACTATTGTAAACAACAGGTAATATTCCCGTGCGCACGCGCTGACGACGCAACAATGCGTAAAACGCAAATCCCGGGGCAAAAGGTCAATAATGGGATCTATTGAATAGAATGTAGTCATACTGGTCATTGCTCACGATATGCGGCGGAGTGACACTTCTGTGATATGAGTCACCAACCTATAGTAGGTACTTTTCTATACTTCTATACCTCCTAATATTATAAAGCTGTGTTAGATTGTTTGGTCGAATGCTTGAGTGTCAGAAACTATTGGTCCGAATCTAATATATAATAATATATATCTCACAACTTACACACAACACCATTTAGTCCCAAACTAGAGCTTGTACTATGGGTACTAGAATAACTGATACTAATACATATACCTATACTATTCTTTTGTTAATACATACTTATTATAGACTAAGACAAACCCCCATGTTCATGCACACAAAGATTTATCTAAAGTGGGAATCGGACTCGCGACCTCGGCGTCACAGGAAGGTACACCCACTCCGCCATCCGGTCGTCGAATAACTCTTTGGTGAGCAGTCATTGATGTGAGCAGTGGATTTATTGAGAAAGGCTATGCGCTATATAACAACATTCTACGACCAATAGGAGCGGAGCAATAAAATATGTTGCGAACAGGGAAGAAAACGCCACGGGAGCAGAGTAGTACGGTAAAACGCGGGTAAAACCATAGTTAATTTAACCTCAACGCGAACGAGGAGACAGGAACTTTTTTTATTTATTTATTTAAGATACATGGAAGACTTACAGCTAAATTAACAGAATTGTATGTAGTCGTAAAGGAATCTGGCAGGCAATAACAAGTCTTCGCTTATATAAAACTGAATAAGAACAAACGTAAACAGTAAAAAGCCAGAACAAAATAAATCTAAAGTTAAATTTGTAAGTATCAATATAACCACTTACCACACACTAATGTTACCATACCAATACCATACCAATCAAGCCCAAGCACCCTTAAAAAAGTCAAGACTCAAACACCTTCACACTGATGACACACTACTATTGTATTTTATATCAGGATAAGTATATTTCTCTATTGCTCATGCTGTACGTCATTTGACGATGCCTATGTTTGGCGTTGGTTATGAAAGAAATCATGATGACGATATTTATTTCATTTACCTCATAATATCCTTTCAGGTGAATGATAAAGTGACTCTGGAAACAAACCCACGAACGTAGTAGTAACTTTGTTCCTATGCTTAGGCGCTTCCACACTCTTCAGGCCGAAGACATTTCGGTGCAGCTTATCTAAATTGCTAAATTTAATTAAACAGTTTCTTATTTAAATTAAAGAAAATACATCAAAAAGTCTACGGCGCTTCCAGACGATTGAGGCCAAAGGACTTCATTGCCGCTTCTTATATATATTGTAAAAAAAACTACTTAAAAGAAAAATCGGCCTCGTGACCTCCCTCTGGCTATGAAGCTGGATCCGCCCCTAGATCCAACAGTATCGTAGAAGTAAACGGCCCAGTTTCCACCAAAGCAGGGATGAGAGGAGTCGTGTTTCAATACAGGAGTCGTTACTAAAGCTAAGCAGAGAGATGTGGAAATAATGAAACCTCAAACACATCTTCTTTCCTCTCCGATTTAGTGGAGACCGCGCCTTAGGCACAAGTATATTAGGTAGGTACAAACTAAATCCTTGGGTTCGCGCTCATGGAAAACCACAAGAATAATTATTATGTAAGTTTAATATTCAATAATATTCAGGTAATTAGGTACACTAGAGAACATAATAAAATATTTATACCTACACTCTAGATCTTTTGCACATACCTATGGAATAATACCATATTGTTCACTCTGAAATATAGGTTAGCTTAAGAGGTCAGCTGTCAAATCATATGGAAGAAAAAATATGCTTACTGAATAAAATAATATTATTATTTAACTATTCATTTAACTTGATTTTAATTTGAATTTCAACAGTTTGATTAAAATTAATCTAAGCCCCGGTTATTCAAATCATTGTAATTAGTATAATTTAGTATTATTTATTATTTATTTTTATATCATTTTTTGTAATGTTTTGACGTGTTCAAGCGCCTCCTGGGGCCTATGAAAATAAATGATTTGAATTTGAATAACATTCGTATATTTCCATGAAGGTACTATAAGATGTAAGTAACTTATCAGATTATTAACCAATTTTTTTCCAAAGTAATTCGGTCAGTAGAGCGATTTTCGTAATTTATATTATCTAATTTCGAAACACGTGGCAAAAAAAATTATTAAAATGTCTATAATATCAATTATTAAGTACCTATAATAAACCTTGATGGTCGCCTTGACAATAACCATATTAAGGCAAATAGTTGTACCAAATACCGTGAAAAAATCTACAGTATTCTACAGTATGTTAACTTCATTCCAAGGCCACGAATAATCATAATTATCATATTATGCTCCGCTGGGAGACTGCTATAAAGTAGAAGTGTCTCAGACAATCTTACAAAATTTAATTACCTTTTGGCAGACAACGTAGACTTTCAGTGTGGTCTCAACTTACCCACATAAATAATCTAAACTGTCTATAAAACGAGGCCACGCTCATTTCAAAGTGCCGGAAGTCGATCAATGTCTAAAGCGTAGACACCACATAAATATTGTGATTCCGGCTAGACAAATATGACGGCGACAAAAGCTACCGCGAATGTCTCGAGAATAAGGTAAATAGAATCGGTCGATGAAAAACATTTACCTAGTAAAATTACACTTTTCATTTAATAAGTTGCCGGTCAACTAGATTTATTACACCGTTATGTGTTTAAAACTAAAGTGCGTGATCACTTCTTCAATGAGTTGGCAGAATTAAGTCAAACATAGTTTACTTCGTTATAATATATTATATAATATTTATAAATATTTAGGTATGATTATATTTGTGTATATTAGAATCGTATATATAGATCCATATATTATTTATATATTCTAAATAGTTTATTTTAAGTTTGTTGTAGTGTAATAATTTTTATATTGATGTATTTAATTAAGTAATTGTAATGGTTTGTTTCTAACCTACTCTCAGCTCTTGCACCTACCACTTGTCAACTCTGCATCACCTAAAGGTTGACTGGTAGATAATGCCTACGGCATTAAGTCCACCATGTACCATTTTTGTGCATAAAGTTTTAAATTAGAAAAAAAAAAAAAAAAAAAAACTGTTTTGGAAGATTTATAGACTTTTTAGAGGTGCCTAAACCTTTTGTAGTGGACAAGCAGGTCGTTATGATGTATATCCACCCTCTTTAGAAGACCCCAAGTGGACACGCTTGTACCAGACTCTTTCTCATACTTAGACTTAGACAGACTTGCTCGGTTTGTTGCATGAGGCTCCGGACGACAGCTCTGCTGCAATTCCTTAAGGCCATTATCCATTCTGACCATTTACAAAGGGCGTTTTTTAACATACTGCGGTCTTAGTGCTAATTAAAGCCAGATCTAACACAAGTGCGATATTAGATTAACGTCAGATGACTGCATTAATGCGAATAATATTGTATGATAGGATAGAACGAAGCAAATAAATGGACCTAATTCAAGAAACAAAAGACGTAACGTACTATAGGTGCCAACTCTATAGCAATGCGGATACATGGCTATTAAATAATGCGTTATTTTATGGTGAGTTACTTTTAATATGGCACGTTCCATAAATTCTATAATCTTTATGGCATTTCCAGACTTTATTTAAGTAGTAGTAAGGTCAAAATACTTCTTCATAATTATTTTATTGGCTGCCGTCCAAGGCATGATTCGGTTAATGCTTCACCTGACCCGATACATATTTCTGAATAATTTATGGATGACTAACAATTGACGTTAGTGGGCTAACATCATTGACGCTCGTCTTGTGGAAAATGTATTAAATGTAAAAAATAATAATGATTAATGCTGAGCCGACAGCATCGATGAAGGTCAGCAGGTGCAAGCGAGATTGAAGGATAAGAAGTCTCGATAGTACTAAGACAGTATTATTAGAGTACGGAGTAAAGAGTTCGGGATCAGTAATTGCGTTGATCATTAGGTTCGAACTCTTTTTCATTACCTACATGAATTGAAGATAAAATCATGTGAAGAAACAATCCTTGGATCCATGCTCCAACAGATGATGCCAAGTCATAAACCAAATATGGTCATTCGATCGCGGCTGGCAGATGCAACAGTTTTCAGAGATTAATTCTATTTTCACAGTAGACCACTCATTATGTCAGAATTAATCTGAATCTATTTGCATCCATCTCAGCTGCGGGGCTAAAATGAGTATATTGGTTACTTTCACAGAGTGCAATATTTGCAATGAGTAATACTAACTTGTCGGGTAAATCCGGCGCCGGACACGACACGACCACGTCACCTAGACGCACGTGCCTCGCGTAATCTGTGTAGTGCGGTACACCGCCACCCACACCCACCAGGAACACGTACTCCACCTGTGGATGAATATCTCATTATTAACGTGTTATTAATCAGGTCAAAATCATGTACAATCGACCAGACAATAGGATCAGTCACCATGAGTAGGTCACCAGTCACATAGATAGCAGAACTAAAAACTTGTGACGAATCAGCTAATGAAAATTCGAAATAAGAGATATAAATTCCGTACCACCTAAAAAAAACTGAAGTCGTGTAAGCTCATAGATAGTGTAGACGAATTATGGAATTCACAGAAATCTGAAAAACATCAACGTCCATCTGGCTAGTCGCTAGTCAAGAGTCAAGTATTTCTGTTTCAGGCAATACTAAAATATAGGATTGAGTTAAATAAAGATGCTATATTTTTAGCAATAGGAATGAAATGATGAGGATGATGATTAACATAATGGTCATTTAACGATTGATATGATGTTGCGTTGGTTGCTAGTTTTAGAAGTTATTTTTCATAAAATTGATAGTGACGAATAATTGAGGTACAACCGGTTCACCAAAAGATAAATTTCCAGTCATTTTCGCAGGTGTGCTTGCCTAACAATAACTCATAATCTACTTCAAAAACCGCAAACGATACGGCACGCAGAGTATGGCAACAAAGTTATTTTAGTATTATTTCCACTGAGCTAATTTAGTCCTCGAAACCAAACATACCAAGCAGATGCAATCATCGCTATTTAACGCATGGATACAAAATAGAATTCAAGGCCAATTACACTTGTATCAATCGGATTAGCATCGACTGGGATACCTTTGGAAATAGGGACAGGAAATCAGCTTTCTGCTAAACAAAATTCGTTTTCAGATTTTCGAAACAACTCAATTGTTGTTTGGGCAGTCAGAAAAATGCCGTTGGGGATGCCGTATTAATAACAGATAAAATAGCTGAGTTGGGTGCAGAAATTGAGTTAAGCCTTCCACCCGCATTACACGCAATTCTCGATGCAGACTCTTCCTCTCAGAGTGCACAGTTTGTAAATAGTGGTTAAAGCGGTCGCCTGACTGAGCTGGTGTTGTAGGTTCGATCCCCACTCGGTACAAATCTTTGTGTGATCCGCAAAGATTTGTTTCGACTCTGGGTGTACTTTGTATGTGATATACATTATACATGTATGTATGTGAACACCCCCGCGACACAGGACTTATTCCTATTGCGGTTGTCGTTTTTAAAGAATACTAGAGTAGCAAGAATGCGTTATCTGGATGCACAAGGATTTGATTCATAATGAGATTATATCACCTCAGCAGTTCAGATTCAACATAGAATGTCTCGTTGGTCTAACAGCCAAGGCATTGGTTTGATCCCTAGGTAGAGCAAAATTTAAGATTTATTCCTTATGAAATTATCATTAGTTGAACGATGTCATATCACTTTCATCGCATGGGACAGACAAAGGGACGCTATACATCTTAAGCACATATTTCAGGATAATATAGGCGAGATGCTATGTAGTTTAAGATAGAAGATAGAGCGATATCATTCAATAACATTAATTGTGCATGTAAGGAGTGCATGAAAGGAGCCTCCCCGAGTGACGTACACAACGATTCCCTACGTCCGGCGCACCCTGGGCAATTCGCGAGTTCTCCAAAGCGAATTGATTAGTCCTTTCACCACGATGGCAAGTCAAAATAAAATTTGACTTAGCCATCGACACGATGAAGAAAAATTTACTTCGCACAAAATAATACGTTTTTTCATTTAGTTAAATAGAAATTATTAAAATATTTATTTTATAATTCTGAAGTCGGTGCCAAGTAAAAACAACCTTTCTACAATATCAAATTACAGTTCACACAAAAAGGGAGGCGTAGGTGTTCTAGTGCGCGGTCGCCCAGTATTGGTACTTACCACAGAAATATAACTAATATTCAGTCAGAAAAAAGTTGTTAGAACGATTGATATTATCTATACAGAGTTATTAATTGTTTACTTGGCACCGACTTCAGAATTATAAAATAAATATTTTAATAATTTCTATTTAACTAAATGAAAAAACGTATTATTTTGTGCGAAGTAAATTTATTTTTTGCTTTTTAGTTTACCTACTTTTTGAAGTCGGTTTTTTTTTTTGTTAAAAATTATTTTATTTTACGATAAGATTTTAAGTGATGGGTAGACCGAGCAAGAATGTTTCTCGAATGAGGAGAGGACGGTTACTTGAGACGGAAAACTTATTAATAATAGACAAGAATTAAATCCTTTCGCCTGACTATTGAGGGTCACGACCTTCCATCATCAGCTCATTTGACACAATAACTAGCAGTAGGAATACGCGTACAGTAGTGAAAGAATTATCCTTTAACTCCTAACTATTGAGGAGTTGACCTTCCATCATCAGCTCAACCACATAAAATTATTGCGACCAAGCGTAAATCCTGGCCTCGATTAATAAAATATGAGCGTTGCCCCCGATTTCTCTGGGGTCCCATCATGAGATCATGACATGCTGACAATGGGACCACCTTTAAAATATCTCCGTTCCATCAGCTCACTTGACATCATAACTAGCAGTCTGAATATGTGTACAGTAGTGAAAGAATTATCCTTTAACTCCTAACCATTGAGGAGTTGACCTTCCATCATCAACTCATCCACATAAAAATACGTAAATACTGGTGCAGCTTTGAAAAACACACTAAAAACATTACATGTGCCTATAAAATTCGAGGGTTGCCCTCGATATCTCTGAGATCCCATCATCAGATCACGACATGCTGACGATGGGACCCTTTTGGAATCATCTCCTGTCCAACAAAAAAAGAATCATCAAAATCAGTTCATAAACGACGGAGATATCCGTGACCAAACATAAAAAAAGCAACATATATAAGAATCGAATTGAGAACCTCCTCCTTTTTTAGAAGTCGGTTAAAAAGAAGAAGAAGAAGAAGAATTAATTATAAATTGTCACATGGGCACTGTTCTATTCAATTGAAGTGATAGAAAGCAAATAGGCCTTTATACAAATATGACTAACATAGTTCTATGCACAGAAATGTATTGGTCTGTGGTTCTATAACTAGGTGCCATACTTTCATTCGTATCTAGGCACGTTTGTTTACGTGACGATGAGGGAAAAATACTGACGTGCATGTGGCCGGATTTTTATGGGGATAAATGATAAGTAATATTAGTTTAGTATTCAGATATTACCGTTACGTATATGCAATATGCCAAACAAAACAATACATGTCCCTTCTGCGGTAATAACATCTATTACGGCAATAGGAAATTTCTAGTCGGCATGTTACTTTGTATAATAACATTATTAAGCTGGTTCTCAATAGCAGTAAAACTAAAATGCTATACATAAGTACCAGCCAGAATCGGAAACCACAACAGCTCAAATTGGTTGCACATAACCACACATGTCTACACCAAAGTAGTGGTAACGGATGTAATTGTGACACCATAGAACAAGTGACTAAACATATGTATCTAGGCAATGATATTATAGAACTATAGATATGTTACGTTCATAGAAATTACGATTTAAATCCGTTCCGAGCTATTCCAAATTGCACACATTGACAAATGTAACTGATAAGTAAAACAAAAGATACGAAATAGCACGCAAATGAAAGAGATAGCTATAGTTTTAATGATTGCACTTCAGTGGTACGCACGTGACTGCGCTCGACGCAGGCCACACGCGAACTAAACACAAGACGTCCCAATTGGGACGTATTTGAGTATTCACAGCGCGAGCGCTTATAACATATCTGCTTTTGTTTTTATATAATATCATTGTATCTAGGACTGATAATAGTGATAATAGATGATCGCTTAAAATCCGATCGTATTATAAACGTTTGTGATAAGTTGCGAGCTATATTAGCAAAACTTTTGCTTATCAGAAATAAAACCCCATTTGACATCCTACTTACACTCTATAAAACACTTTGCGAATCTATAGTATCATATGGACTAAACAGCTATGGCCGCACATATAGAACTCACCTGGACCTTATTTATCAGTTACAGCTAAAAATACTTAAGACGATAGTCCCACCTAAATCTAAAAATTAAAACAAAAATAACTATTCTAACCTATTTGCTTACTGTAAGTTAATGCATGTACATGACAAGATTAAATATACACTGTTGATAGAACAATATTTCAATGAAAGTCTCAAAGAATATAATACTAAACCTAATATGAAATTGCGTAATACATACAAGAAACTCATAAAACCAAGGTATAAAAACTTTTACGGACGATTGCGCTTTGTCAATATCATACCAGAACTAATCAATTAATTGCCACAAACTATTAAGGATAATCTTACACATAGAAACATAAAATATAAACTAAAACAGCATTTTATTGAGAATATTAACAAATAAGCCTATAGCACATATAATAATTAGGTACTTCTGATGTTAACTTTTAGTCAAAAGCATTAAAAAATATACTTACAAAAAAGGAGCATACTGTATCTGCATAAAAATTATTGAGGGTAAACAATAAAAGTGTAAGTGAGCGTTAGATATTTGATGTTTTAACTAACCCGGATTCTTTTTTACCGTCGACGAATCCAAAGGTGTATAGAAAAACCTAGTTAGGTTTATATTACACTGTTAAGCATGTCATTCTTTGTATATTAATTGTATTATTAAATAAATAAAATAAAAAAATAAATTAGTTACGCATGTGTATAGCAGAGTTAATAGGTATGTCTAAAACGTGAGGGACTGAACAGGTTTCTTTTAGCCTATTTTGGTAACCTACTTAAAATTGGTGCAATGAACCTTGAAGAGAACAAACTAAATTGCAGCTCTTACTTCAAATAACCGTGGCCTGGCCTTATTTCTCTCTCTAGCATAGAAAACTATGCTAGAGTGCAGTTCTAATTACAATATAAATACTATATATTATAAATAATATATAAATACTTGTTTGGAGGAAAACTTTCCTCAACATAGGGCGTCTTTATACGTAGCAAAAAAAAAAAAAGCTTAACTATGGACAATGCCAAAGGACCTAAAAAAGGCCATCAAACCTTAAAATTACGAGCGTGTGTTAAAATTTGCCTTGACAGAAGTTATAGCATTAATACCTATAATCAGTAGATATACCATCAATAAAAAAAAAAAAAGTAAAGTTCGTCTAGCTAAGGTATATACTCGTATGTATATATCCTTTGACGCGCGCTGGCACAAAAAGAGTTGAGAAATTTCGAGTCTAGCAGCATACGAATCCATAGCTGAATTGGCAAAGCACTTGGGGCGTATACCCAGGGGGTGCAGAGTCCTGCTGGATTCTTAATTTTTAAACTTTAATATTATATAAAACCTATAATCACTATCACGGCAATTGTTGTTTTTTTTTTTGTAAAGAGAAAGTTTCACCTGGACTTATCTGTCTTTTTGTACATTTGGTTATAACTGCAAAACTCTCGATTAATTTAGTACCTTGGTTGTAACTGCAATTAGGCGGCGGTCGGTGGTAAGGTCACCTTAGAGGCCTAGAAGTCATGACTAAGGATTCCAACAAACAAATCAGGTTATAAGCCAGGTCGCCTAAAGCATAAGTGCATGTCTAGACTTTACGTACCTACTGTCAAGTCATTCAACCGCCGTATAACAGTGACCCACACTCAAGTTATGTAATTTTATAAAACACAATAACAATTTGGTTTAATCCTAGTATGTCGCAAAAGAACTTTTAATACCTACACCTAATATTAAGAGGTACAACATGATGAAACACAGAACAATTTGGGTCCAAATATAATGTGGATACAAAATAAAACCCTGTGATACAACTAGGGCATGAAATCCGGATATCCGAATATCCGAAAAATCCGGATATCCGTCAATTTTACAATCCGGATTTCATTAGGTCACTATTCGGATAAGCCGAATAATTGCGCTATCGTTATTTTATTTACAAAAATAACAGTAGGTACTTGAATAAAAACTAAACTTAACTACCGCCAAAACTATATAATTATTATCTTCTTATTGACTATTATTATATATATTTATTTATTTTATAATTAATGAATTTATTTATCTTTCGTTAAAAGTTGTATTAAATTGGAAAATTATATACAACTTTTAACGAAAGTGTAATTAATATATAATATAAATATATTTAGAGGTAATTATCATTATATCATTATCAGCAGCAAAAAGGATATGAAAGATCTTTAACTTTTAAGGACCAATTAAACAAAGAGATCGAAAAATCTTTGTCAAATACTCCATCAACATCATCCAAAGTAATGGTTCTAGAATCCGATGATGAAGTAGAAACTCTTTGCCGAGTACAAATGGCACTATTTGATAGGGGAGGGCCAAGAAACGTTCATTTTAATCAAGTATATGATTTACTTTTGAGTATTCCTCCAACCAGCGTTCAATCTGAAAGGGTGTTTTCTTCCACGGGTTATTTATGTAATAAATTAAGGACATCTCTAAGCGATTCAACTTTAGATTGTTTAAGTTTCCTTAGATCTCATTAGCAAAGACTGAAGACATAGGTTCATAGTTTCTAATGTTTTTAGAAGACTGACTGATTGTTGTGTGATTATTTTTAGACTTAGAATGTTTTGAACAAATATTTAAAGAAGTTATATTGATTTTCTAAAGAAATGTTTAGTAACCTAGGTCTAGTAAACCTAGGTTTAGTAACCATTGAGATATTAAAAAAAATATTTAAAAACGTTGTTGATTTTGGACAAGTTAGTAAACAAAAATCGTGTTGATTATTTTTAAGCAAGAAGATATTTACCTTTGTGATGTTAAAAGAAGATTTATTTTATTATTTAGTTTTTTAGTGATTTTTAAAACGTAAAAGTAGTAAAAGGGTTAATTGAGATTAATGTTTTAAAAATGAAACAATGTTATATTGATCTCATTGTAATATTTTTTTTTATGCGGACTAGTTTTATTTTATTTTAAATAACTGATGATATCAGTTTGTTAACCTAATATTCTAAAAAAAATGTTGTTTCTTTACGTTATGTTTGTTTTATTTATTTTATAACGGTTTTCCCAATTATTCGGATGATCCGGATTATCCGGATAGTTCTGAGGCAGAATTCGGATTATCCGGATAGTAAAATTTGACGGATAATTGCATGCACTAGATACAACGTACACACATCGGGTAAGACCAACATTGACATAATAGAAAAATAAAATTTCAAAGATCTAATTTTAAAATGTGGACCCAGAATAAGTCCTTGACGTACATCGTACACACGTTGCCGTTGTAGTAGCTCTGAATTTCTTTACATAATAATAAAAAAATATCAATTTAGGAACGGTTCCATAATAGAACCTTGAGGGACACTCATGGCAACAGATACTAAAAGATAAGACCTCATCAGTTTCTTGAAATAATACTGAAAATTCAAAAAAAAAATATACTGACCTTTTGGAAAATTCCCAACAGCCGTGTTCTGAATTTCTTTACATAATAATAAAAAAATATCAATTTAGGAACGGTTCCATAATAGAACCTTGAGGGACACTCATGGCAACAGATACTAAAAGATAAGACCTCATCAGTTTCTTGAAATAATACTGAAAATTCAAAAAAATAATATACTGACCTTTTGGAAAATTCCCAACAGCCGTGTAGTAGTGTTACCAGCAGCTGTCATGGCCTCACGAGTTCGGCCCACCGATGGAAGTTTTGTGGTGACCACTCGATGGTTGCCAATAGTGCCCAGAGTATACACGTTGGACTCCCCTGAAAAATAAATATTGTAAGTAATCTTGATAATCAACACAAAAGAAAGAACAGGAACAGTTAGATTTAATTAAGTTAGAATAAAAAAACATAATAATATACAGGAACGATTAGGATTGGATTTCGTCTACATAGAATGGTACGCCTGAAGCAATTACATTATGTAATGATCCTGATAATGCACACACTCAATAAATTTGGTATTTAAACGCACACGATCACAAAAATAGACCGAGAGGAAAAAAGAGAAGATCGCCCCAATCCTCTGGTTGTGGCAATCTTCTCTTTTTTGTCTTTATTTATAATTATATTTTCCTTCTGGAGTAATAATTAAAAATAAGGGCAAGCGAATGATTAAATAACCCGTATCCTTATTTATTGGGGTCGGCACAATATGTTGTATTTACTATCCTATAAATCAGACATCTCAGCACTAAACACTCCTGCCAGAATCGATGCATCTTTCCTTCCGTCTTTAACAATAAATAAAGCGAAAATCAATAGTAATAAAATTATTATGCTACAATTCATCCGTCAGTCAAAAACCTTACAATCCCAAATATAGTATTAGTGAATGTTACCAACGGGATTTCTCCATGACGGTAATCTATACCTAAGCGGGAATAAATCCATTTTTGCTAGAGTGGTACTATAACAATAACAATTATGACGTAGAATATATATGTAACAATAAATTAATGTGTCATTAATTCTGCAGTTAAAATATATAAGGGCCAACAGCTGAGCTTTCATTGCTGTCCACCTACTGGTTGGTATAGTCCCGCTTAGGGATAACCAATAAAATAGAAATAAAATCATTACCAGTGCAGTGTGGTTTAACTTCATCTATTGGAAGATCTAACTATCTATACGTGACAAAATTTGTGAAGTGATTAGTGTATTATCATAAAAATCATGGCATTTTTATTGTTCTTGACTGTGTTACTGTCATCTTACTACAGCGGAATATCACATCCAATAAATGGGTTAGTATCTATTTAATGTAAATAAATATCATAGTACCGATAATCGTCTCATCAATAAACTGATTGCCAGGAGCTCTATCATCAACACCTCAAGAGGTGATAGGCAATTGGATCAAAGGTCTGGTGCGATACAGAAGGCATTCTTTGTGACACGACCGGTCCATATTGTGAAGAGCTTCCCACTTTTTGGAGCCCCTTGCCACTGACAGCTTGGTTCCTGCACCGATTGGACACATTTTTTTTTATAGTAATTCTTCTTAAACCAAAAGAAATGGCAGGGCGGAATTGCTCTTGGGAAAACACAAAGTGCCAACGTAATTAAAGATCTTGATGAAGGTGTGATAATAATTTAAAGAAGAATATGTATCCAAAACAATTACAACAAATAATACTAGGGACCTCCCCATCACTGCTGTTTTTAAGCGAAAACAAGAAATCAAATCCTTATTAGCTGATTAACACGTTTATAATGACGTAAATAACAATTAATGTGTCACTAACTTGCAGTTAAAATAGTAGGATCATCCGCGTTATTCATTAGTGTCAAACGACTGCTAGTTGGTATAGTCCTGTTAAGGATTACCAATAAAATAATAATTATTTAAAAGCGCAGTACATTCACCTTAGTTGGTGTCCATCGATCATAACATAAACAAGTGTCAAAGTGTGATTGTGATTAGTGAATTGAATAAGAATTATGGCATTCTTTTTGTTCTTGGTCGTGTTTGTGTTATCTTACAACAACGGAATAGCACGTCCTCTCAGTGACAGTTTGAGCATTGTTACACGGAATGGGTATGTATCATTTACTTAATTACTTGGCATTATAGTATCAAACTGAAATTTGACTGTGTCTGTACTATAACAATGGTAATTGTTATTGGGATCAACTAATCAGAGGCAACTGAGTGCAAAATTTAATTTAGACGCGGTCAAAATGTTTTAAGATATTTTTTTTTCACAGCATTCAATAATTTTATTCATTTTATTTATTTTTAGGTTGGATCATAATTTTAGACTTGGAGATGGAGCACTACTTAAAGTTCCTACTGTTATAAAACAAGGAAATTTAATTTATATAAATGGAGTATTGAAAAACGACGATGCAGCGTAAGTATATAACATGCTTGTTTCTAACAATATTTTAACATTGAGGAGAGCATCATAATGATTATTAAAAAACCATAAAATAGTAATATTTTGGTACTCTCGTAAGACATTTAAGTGAAATTAAAATAGAACCAGAATTCGTAGAGAGATTTTGTAACTTTATATAAAAAAAGTTAAATGAATTTTTAATAATTTCAGGTTTACGGTAATAATGCATAACGATGATGATGCTAGTGAAGATTGCAAATTTTCACTAGATTTTGAAACAGATATCATCACGGTAACACCAGAGGTTGACAACGGCAGTGATGAACCACCAACTTACGATCTTAAAATTAAATCGAGGCAAGATAGTGAGTAGAATTATCATTCAACAATTTTCTAAATATTTTTATCTTCACCATTGTTGTATCTCTGACTGACTCAGACCGTGGTCTTTTTCTGCTAGCTTTCTAGAATAATACAAATTTTACATCTTTTTTCAGAGAAACTACATTTTTCGTTAACAATATTAGCACGGCAGAATGCAATGCATGGACAAGAGATGTTAGGCATATTTTTTTCAATTGTCGGGGAAGGAAACAGTCCACAGATGGTTTGTAACTACAAGAGTGTAGAAAGCATCAAATCGATCGAACTTCAACAAGGTGTAGAAAAATTGACAAGCCTGCAATTCGATTTTAAGTGAAACCATTAGAAACACATTAAAAAATGATGTCGTTAAACAGTATTAAGTTGTTAGTAATTGCACAGCGCATTAATTGAATAACTGATAACTAAATTGAAGAACCTGTGGTAGGTACCTGTGAAGAATGTCAATTACAGACAAGACAAATATCCTGCCATTTGTGACATACAACAATAATGTAGTAATCATAAAATGAGGATAGTTAGTGAGGCTCATATTCAAAACAATAGCAATAACTATTGAAAGGTATTAAGTAAACTGATAGAGTGACGGATGACACAGGGAAGATACGGAAAAAAATGCACCGATTCATTACTTTCTTTTTTTGCTCTTATCCCATAAAAGGATGATTAAAACTTTGTTGCCCGTTTTATTTAAGTATTATTTACTTAGTTTTACAATTTTATTAAAACTAGGGAATTTTACCAGTTCCGTGATAAAATTCTTAAAATTGTTTTAAATTTGCTACTCAAAATATTTGAAGCCTTCATAATTGGAAGACCGAAGATTAAAATGCACTTCAGAGTACACAAAAATGTATTACGGAATGAATGTGTGTATATGGATATTATATTTTAATAATGTTATCAAAATATTAAGTTATTTTAGATCAATGTACTTATCTCGTCGTACAAGAATTCTAGTCATTATGTTAGGTAATAAAAACGGCTGGTTCCGAAATGAAAAATAGATTTATGTTATTGAATGAATTAAAATAAATAAATGTATCGAAGTATAAAACTTGTTTTTGATTGTAAACACCTAAGCAGAATTCATATCCCTATTAATATTTACATAGCAGATCCCACGCAGCAATTAATTATTCAATACGAAAGCGTTATGTATACGTTCTATAACAAATAATTTATAGATTTATGATTTTAAAAGCAATTAAGAACAACCTAACAAATTCCAAAATAACACTTATTCTGAAATTTGTTAGGTTGTTCTTAATTGCTGCTTAGGGTTTATTTAATTATACTCCCGTAAGGTCAACGGTTTTCTAGAATGTTTTTACTTCTGTTATAATTCGCTTCGCTTTAATTTAGCTATCTTTAATTTGTAATCTTATTTACCTAATTGTTTATTTTTTTTAAATTATTTCAAATTATTATATCTGAGAATGATTTTATAGGCCGCAACATAAATATAAATGATTAAATAAAAGGTTTCCGAAAAAATGTAATTCACATTACTTTTTGAACAAACCTCGTACTTTCTACGTTTGTCAACATGTAAACAGAGATTCATACAATAATGTACATAAATTTTCCGGCTATCGTCATATTGATCTGTTATTTTCCTTATTGGAGGAGTTACGTAAGCTCTTAGCATATAAATTAATTAAAGTATATATTAGACATAACGAAATTATAACGTAGACTAGGAAGGCAATAAAAAAAATAAACATAATATTACCCTAAAACAAAAGAAACTTGGAACTACTTGAAAGTAGTAGTAACTAGTTCCAAGAATATCATAAATTCAAGTCGGTTAATAATTCTGATTGGTTGGTTAATGATGCATTTTTTGCGCCCAAGCCCTGACATTGAAGATGTCAATAATTTAAATTTTGAACAATAGCTCTGGGAATCGTGCAACATTAAATTGTATTCATGTAGTACGAAGTTGGTAACTAAAACATACATACTAATAGTCCTGCCAAATTACGAAATGACCTTGAGCTGACCTCAGTACAGCCCCTCAAATTGGAATTTATGCTCAGAATACACCCTCCTATCGATCCTCAAAATCCCCAAACTGTGTTCGCTCATGTTTATTTAACCCGTTTTTAGTCATAATTTAACTGCATTAAAAGGTTTATGTTCGTTTAGTTTATTTTTAATAGTTTTAGCTTAGTCTAAACATAATAAGGTTTTGTTCGTCTCGTTGTTCATGTTTTAAAACGAGACTTTTATGAGTTTATTAATATTCGAGATTCAAGAAACATGCCAGATTTTGCACGCATTAAATAATGTATAGATGCACCTGTTTTAGAGCATTTTTCAAGTAAATATTTTAAAAACTATATTGGTATGTTGATATTTACAGCAGCCAATAGAATCAAGCCGGTTTATAATATAAACACCATTGTATTATAAACTGCATTCTATTGGCTGCTGTTATAAACCAACATGCTCATAAACATTGTAGGATTAAAAAAAAATAGCATTTTGCAATGCTACGCGAGTGGGACTTTAAATAATTTTATCTACACCCATGCTATAAATCCTCTATAAAAGTCTATAAACGTTCTTGAAACAGTTAGCTTATTGCCAACATTAAAACAGCCAGTGTCATAATAACCATTATAACACCCAAACGGGTGTACTAATGTTGTACTGAAATTCATTATGCAACTCCTTTTTTACTCATCGAACAGCCACAATCTCATGGCATCTTTATGAATTTCAAAAAAAGAACATGTCATGCACGCGCGTTTCACTACCACAGCGCCGTAATTTAAATAAAAACTTATTCGAATTTTTGAATTGACGTCGTATCCCGCTACATAGTTCTTACAACCCTATGGTTTCAGAACATTTATAGAGGATTCATATCATGGGTGTAGATAAAGTATTGTATGCAACTGTTATAATTAGGTATTAAAACACTCATGTGACACTATTATCACACTCGGCTTCGCCTCGTGTGATAAACCCACACTCGTGTTTTAATACCCCTCATTATAGAACAGTTGCATAAATAACTATTAAATTTAGAATGTTTCAAGTAACCGGTAATCGATTATAGATTACGGCAAACTATCCGTAAAATATCGATGTTTACCGTACATGACGGTAAATGACCGTGAATTATCATGATAAACTTAAACGGCTTTGCATCTCTAGTGTCAGGATACACGGCATGTTTGCCCTGGCCGACTTACGCATAATATAGCGAAAATAAAGCTGAATGATTTTGGGAAATTCCCATTATAAGGAAGGAATATCCTCCATTTCTCTGTGTGATCTTTGAATGAAAATCTCTAACAATTCAGCCTTGGCTAGTTTATAAATAAGGCCTTAGGCGTGCCCAAATGAAACTATAGATTGCCAATATTTAGGGCGATGGCATGATACACTATCCAATATAGGCTTAGGCAAGTATTTGTCATCGATACGTCTGTGCCTCTTAGGGTTGTCAATAGCCCCGGAATTTTGCGTCTTGTCCCGACTCCCGTCATTGGACTTGTGAGTCCCAGAAACAGCTTGATGGCTTCCCGCTCTGCTGCCAGCTCAGAGTCCCTGGCCATTTTTAAGCCTGCACCTTCTGACTTGACTGACAGACTTGTGTCTTACTGTCCGCCCAGCCTTCAGAGATCTACTCGCCACCACCTGCACTTGATTTGTTCCAAAATTGGCGCCAGCAAGTCTGGCAACCCTAGTGCCTCTGTGGCCTGAGGAGATACACTCGATCGAGCCAACTAATAGCCTCTAAAATTAGGCAACAATGTCTTAACCTTCGCGGATGACGTTGTAACGGTGTAGATTGCATTTAAGTGTTTCTTATTTGTACCTTGCTTTGTATACAGAGATAGCGTATCAGTCATAACTAGATAGCATTCATAATATTAGTCAGAGGTTTACAAGCGATTGCACCTCATGTCAATACTGTTATAAAATGTAGTCCTATTATAATAGTGTTTGCTTTGGTTAACTTTTATGATTCTTAAGGGGATATCAGACGTTTTATTTTTTGTTCGGTCCCACTAACTTGAAATGATGCAACGTAAAATTAAAGAGGAACAAGTGCTAAAGAAAATTAAAGCAGTCACAAGAGTGAAGGAGGAAAGAAAGTTAAGGAAGTGAGTCTAAAGTCACCTTAATGATCCAGACACAAAAGTGTAGAGTGGTTATATTGATTAACGATTAAAGATATTTTATAGACAAAATGAAACAACAATCTGATAAGTCCGCAGAAAGTAATTCGGTGTTGAAAACGAAGTAAATAAGCAGAATGGCTAAAGCTGAGTAATAATTTGGCGAAGATGTAGAAAGTAGAAGCAATCAAATCAAAAAGAAAATAGTTTTGCGATTAGATGGAACTTGTCTCGTGCTAGCCTAACAAAACAACTTAAACGTTAAAATATGTCAGATACCATTTTTTTCTTTTACCTCAAATGGTATTTATCATAAGTATAGCTGTGTCCTGCGACTCAAACACCTGACAAGTGCACCTGGAACTAATCCGAAATGAAGCAATTCGATTGATTGCCTAAATGTGTTGACCGATATTTGGTTCGCAGGAGACACGGCTTCACATAGGCCAGACGCTCTTCAGATGAAAAGAGTATCTTGCTAAAATTACCTACGCGTTTAATTAAAGAGGACTGGATTTACCACATCCCTTATCATTACCTAATGCCTTATCATATTACCATTACCTTACCATAAATCAACTCGTGTGCTGACACAAGTGCATAAAAATGCCATCGTGCACGTATAATAATAACTAATTTATTCAACGCGCGGCAACTGTTAGCAGTCTTATAAGCCTTAATAATAATATACCCGTGAATAGAATACAGCAGAAAACCTCGTGCAGTTAAGAGTGAAATGTCGAAGCGAAGATACGCGCTACGTGTCGGTCTGTTAGTGAAATGACGTAGGTACCTAGTAGGTACCAGTTAACTCGAGGTCGGTGCCTGTTTGTTTTCATCATTACGTCATCTTATACCAACTTCAATCTTAGATCTGCCTCTGCAGTCACGACGAAACATTGATGTTTGTAAACGTCTGACGTGTAAAAAAATCTGTGCCGTAATAATAGAAAATGTTGAAATCGTGTTGGGATTGCCTTGTCGGGTATGACTTAAGGTATTATTTAGTTTCTGAATCATGAAAATGATCAAGTGTTAAAACAATTTAAAAACGTGACTAATTATTTTTGATAAAGCAGGACGCACCCTTTTTTTAATGTCAATATCATGAACTCGGAATGCTGAATTTCTAATGTCACAATTTGACGACTATCCTGTTGTGTCAATGTCAAAATCTAAAGAAATGATTTCTAAACACTGCTAACAACACGGATTTGTTTATTTTGTTTATGTAAATTAAATTTAACTTATTACTATAGATCGAGCTTTCGTGAAGTCGAACATTGCAATAGTGTGTTATCGTAACTCTGATGTTGATACTAATGAGTAATCGACATAACACAAGCCACGTAGAGGTTAGAAATATAGAACAGTTGTGTTTTATTTAGATTATAGGATAAGTGATATTGTGTTGTGTCTGACTTATTGCAAATGTTAACAGAGACGGCACGCGTGCTGAAGATTCGTATGGCGTCCAGTTGAACGGAAACTTGAACAGCGCTCCGCCGTGGCCGCGTTCTCAATTACAGAACGAAAAGATGTTTATATTACCGAAAATATTAGGACCAAACGATCATATTAAAGTTATAGGCCAGACACCCTATGACCGTGCGCAGTAAGTACCATTAAAATTTATATTCCAAATTCCAAATAATCAAATTACCTTAGTTTTGGTGTGATCCATTTTTGTTTAAATATGTATGAACAATAAAGAAGAGTAAAAGACATCTTATCAAATATGAAAATAATAACCAGTTGATATAGAAAGATAAAATAATGGCAAAACTTTTTGAATATAATTTAGTCATTATTTTTGTAGATATAATGGTAAATAAATAACCTTCCTATAAAAAGCTTAATTTTCTTTGTGTTAATTCGTTTCAGGATGACTGTTGGTTTAGTAACTGGAAATAATTCACCAGATTATTCAAATATTGCTTGCCAATTAAACATTATCTTTAATGATACCGATAAAATAGAACTCCAGATAATTGAAAATGGTGGTACCCAAATCGTAACGGAAGAGAAGGCCTCATATTACTTTGACGGTAAGACCTCAAGTATGTACTTTTTTATGTTTGTTTTGTATTTAAATAGATCTAACATAATTAGGTAGTTAAATGCTACTAATATTAGGAATTTAAAGGTTTGTTTGTGTGTGAAATATTGAGGATGTTTCTTAATCTTTTATGCTAAAGCTGCTGAATGGATTTATTGGCAATGCCAGATTATCATGATTGGCTAGTTGTCATCAGCACTGCATGTGCAGAACCTGAGCAGTAAGCATCTAAATAAGTATAATATATAACCACAAGGAGGCTCAGGTGCCATAAACAAAAAAGAAGAAGAAGTATAATAGTTGAATGTGATTAAGTGGCTGGTTAGTAGTGGACAATGAGAATTAATTTAGTAGTGGACAATGATAATTAATTTTGGTCAAACCTCTTGAAAAATGAATGAAAACACTATTTATCCATAATTTTAAGCCAACTCCAAGTATTAGGAAGCAACTCCAAAGATATATTTTAGATGTTATTGAGTATATAATTATCTAATTTATTTAATCTTTAATTACAGAGCCAGAATCATTTGAGGTTTCATTTCGGGTGAGATCTTCAGAAATATTGGAAGTATACGTAGGATTATCACTATTAGGAAACATCCAGCTGAAACATGATGTGAACAACATACGCTACTTGAATGTACACGGTGATATTAGTAAAGTTTCAAGCCTTGAATTTAATTTTGGGTGAACAAACATATTTTTTGTTAGTTTGTACAACCAGGGTGGGATCTACTTTGAACCTTTTGGCGGATAAGTCCAGAGCTCACTATGCCCAGTGAGGAAAATACAAAGGTAATTGGTCAGGGCCGCAAAGCCCTGGACAACAAAGTTCATGTTCCGCCCCTGTCTAAAACTTTGTGTATTTAATACAGCATAATGTATTTATTTTTACTTATATTTAAGTAGTATTAATCAACTGCTGGCAGCTATCCTCCACAGTGTAGGAGTGTATGTATTGTGAATCTGTCCATGTTTGTATGTAGATGTTTAGTGTAAAAGTATTATATTTATTTTTAACTGAATTAAGAAATATAAATAAACTCACTTCAAAGTTTTTAGTGTAAATGCATTTTTTTAAACATTAAGGAAACAATATTTTAAGGCTTAAAAGTACAATTACATCATCACATTTTTTAAGAAAATATAAAATGATACAAAAAAAAATTTAATACTGGGTTTGAGGTTTTTATATTCATATATTTTAATTAGGTATATGTTCATTGCTAGAAGTCATGCTTCTCTCAAGGATATGTTTTGATCAATCAAATTAAAAGGAAACATAGTATTAAAATATTCAATATAATTTCGTTATTAAAGGGAATAAAATTATTGTTTATACTTAATTCACTTAGCTATAAGAAATGCATAGCATATTTAGTTTAATTTATATTTGCCATTTTAACCTCTTAAAAGATTTGAATAACTAAAAAAAAAATTGTAATAATTTGCCATTTTAACCTCTTAAGAGATTTGAATTCCTAAAAAAAATGTAATAAGATCTTAAGAGCGTTTATTCCTTTTCAAAATGTAACTGTCAATTTTTGTAGTGTTTTGGGAATATTTCGTAAAAACTGAATGAAAGTATGATTTTATTCAACTAACTTTTTAGAATGCAAGTTTTGAAAGGTAAATATAACAATTTCATTCGTAAATACAGCATAATTTTGTAATATAACAACTTAACAGTTAATACTCTTTCAACTGATAAAATAGAAAAGTATGCTTTAGTTATTAAATGTTATTGTCATATTTACCTTTTAAAGCCCACATTCTAAAAAGTTAGTTGAATAAAATCATACTTTCATTCAGTTTTTACGAAATATTCCCAAAACACTACAAAAATTGACAGTTACATTTTGAAAAGGAATACACGCTCTTAAATATTTTATTTTATCATAGTCAACAATATCCCACCATTTCAATATTTGTTATAGCCACTATTTTAATGTGTATTTTTACTTTTATTACTAAGTACATAGATAGATATGCACTTTGGAAGTAGCATTCCATATAGTCAGCTTACACATTTCCTTGAAGTGCTTGTAACTTTGTTATGATATTGATATAACACACACTTATATTATAAACGATAGTGCCTTTACCATAATTTGCCGCGAAATTATATTATATTTGTTGCAGTTTGATAACACTGTGTGCCAGAAAGTTTATCTAAATTACATAAACGTAGTATTTTATATTGGTTTTGGGAAAGTTTTCTTGGTAATAGTAATCGTATATACCTACATAACATCTAGCAAAATAAAATATAAAAAATATTTTTTTAGAACTACAATAATTTTAAGGGAGTGTGTTAAAATTTTGCATTATTTGAATATTGATATCTACAAAAAAGTATTAAATTATAAATTGTGTTGATAAAATCTCGATTTAACTGTCTGATATGTGATTATTTATTACGAGATATATTATGTTTATTATTTAATTTCCTCCTGTTAACAAGAATATTGTTATTATAGGTAGTTAAGTTATATTAAGTTACATGCATCACCCTGGGATATTCGTTTAGTATTATTTATGGTATCGAATATTGTAATTGACGTAAATGTTATTACATGAATGAAGATTTCCTTTATTTGTTTGATTTTTCCTGTAATTTTCATTCATAAACAAACACTGGAATAAACATAACAAAACAATTTCTTAGGAAGGCAATATAAATAGATAACATATAAAAGGAAGTCCTTGGTGTGTTTCCACCATATTAGATACATTTTTCCCGTTTTACATTCAAATTGCATAGGGAAATTATTTTGCACAACAAATTTTTGAACTCATGGCCCACGGTTAATAGCGAATGGTAAGCTATGCTTCCTCAAATAACAATTGGTTTTCAACAATAGAGGTTTTATTATATTGATGCAATGTTTTTATTATTAATTGAATTTATTTCAAGCAATATCCTTACTAAAATTATAAACGCGAAAGTATTCCACTAATACGCTCTAAGCGTTTCGCCTCTACATTTCTTATGCGAACTGCAAAGGAATCGAACGCCTTGCCCGAGTCTGTGTTTCTGCATGGGTACAGCTTGTATCTCTTCAAAGCAAGAGTTAATAGGTATCTCATAGGTAAGCGTGGTCCACCGTAGACCGCATCATCACTTACCATCAGGTGAGATCGTGGTCAAACGCGTGCCAATCCACCAAAAAAAAAAACTGTTTGTCCGCCTTTCTGTTACGTTTTTAAGGCTAAACTACAGAACCGATCATGTCTGCTAGAAATAGAATTGCATCTAAATATCGCACTATAATATTGCACTTGTATAATTTTACAAAAAGAATTGACTTCAATTACAAAAAATGCACTAAAAAGTAAGAAATACTGAAGTAATATTCAACGTCTCGCCTCATCTGTGTAACTTGAAAGAATACAGTAAACGGCTTTAAGATGCCTTCATTTAAAGATTTATACCCGTACTCCTAACCGTTCAGGACTTGTATCTTCCAGCATCAGCTGCATGCAAATATCCGAGTAGCTTTAGGTAATATACGAAAAACAATATAGAAGCCTTTAAAATTTGAGGGTTGTCCTCAATTTCTCTCATTTCCTATCATCAGATCGTGACCTGATAAAAATGGGACCACATGACAAGCACCCTTTCAGACAAAAAATCTTAATTTGGTCTAGGCGTCTTTCAGGTAATGGGAACAAACATAAAAAATTCAATCAAATTGAGAATCTAATAAGAACAAAGATATAAAAAAAAAGAAAAAAAAAACTA
Source organism: Hypena proboscidalis (assembly GCA_905147285.1). Classification (NCBI taxonomy): domain Eukaryota; kingdom Metazoa; phylum Arthropoda; class Insecta; order Lepidoptera; family Erebidae; genus Hypena; species Hypena proboscidalis. The sequence continues at coordinate 16,130,052 of LR990131.1, forward strand.
TCACATTGCGAACCTCCTCCCTTTTTTTTTACGAAATATCAAGCTATAAAGCGTTAACTACTTCAATTAGTCATAATAGTAATTACATCAGAAATGATTCACCACTCAACGCGTGATAAGGTTCAATTAACTCAGTTGACAAATTCAAATTGTACTTAATTAATTACAGCTTCTGCAATCATATCCATTGATCATATCATACAGTGCGTTGCTAGTGATTTGGTATATAGATGTCAATGGTTAAAAGTTAAATGATAAATTAAAATAATCGATATTTTTAGTGATTGAAATTATTGCTCGATATTTTTTGACAAGTATGGGATTTGGTTTATGGTTGATGTCAATGAACTTGGGTATTTTATTCTATTGTAACATTATTTAGATACTAGGTTTTATTCAATGAACTTACTTTTTTACTGAAACTTGTTTAGGACTGGCTAGCCAGCAAAAGTTTCGTAACGAGACCTAAGATCGTTATTAATTTGTAGTACTGATCGTTGGTGTAGTGGTTATACTTTAACCGCGACGTCTCGGATTCGATTACTAGGTCGGACAATAGACTTATTTAGAATTTTTCCGTCAGGAAAAGGTGCCCAGTGGATGGCGATAGGCTCACTCCCTATCCAATGGGATGTAAAACTTAACAGGTGAAATGTGGTTATTGTTGTGCTGATGGCGATGCCAATTCCGTGCTGCTATTGTGAATTTCCTGACGAAAAGTTCACAAATAACACTGCCTGACTGAATGGAACCCGCGACTTCTATTACTACCAGACCTCCTTACGATGCGTGCCGTGTCCAAAAGGACCGCCTTTTGCATCTGGCCCTTGGTCCAGCTGCCTAACGCGAGCCTCTGAAGGTGTTGGTCGAGGCTCTTGGATATCAGTCCATTGACTTAGACGAGTATCGGTACAATTATGGCTGAATCCACATTCCACATGTCGACAATCTTGTGTGCTAGATCGAGATATTTTATTCGTTTATCTTTCTCGGCTTTCGGGACAATCGCAACACTATATCAGGTTTATGTGCGACAATAGTCCTGCCAGTGATGATAGATCGAGCCCAGTACAGAGTAACACGGCTATTTATTTTTATTATATTACTAGTAAACCTTGATAAATACAGTGAAACTTGGTTAAGTGGGACCTGGATAAGTGAGAAACCTCCATAACTGGAACTCATGCTGAGGTCCCAACACTTTGGCACTGAATTACCTTTGTTAGTGGGACGAGGTAAGCCTCTATATCTGGGATTTGTCCTTTCGATTTATCATCATAGTTACCTCTGTAACTGAGACAGCGAGTAAATTTTATATGCATAAACCTCTGTAACTGAGATAACATTGTTTGTTTACTCATTCTTATTCTACCCACAAATTCCACACGTAATTCCAAGTACGTAAGTACAAATTTTGAGCTTTAATTACCTTCAGTTTTAGTTTCGCTTTACTATCATACAGATGTTTATTTGAAAAATGCCAAAACGAAAGCTACAATCGTTATCATTACGTGAAAAACTGAAGTTAATATCCGTTTATGAAAGTGGGAAGACACGCGAAGAAGTTTGTGCCGAATTTAATGTGCCAAAATCGACTCTTTGTAGAATAATTCAGAGTAAACATAAAATTGAATCACAATGTGCTGATTGACATTTGTATGATTTACTTTACTGTATTGTACTATTTTTTTTTATTAAAACTCATTTACATACATAACACGTTATTTTATTTAATGATCGCACCTGTATAACTGAAAGAACCTGTATTCTCACCTCTATTAATGGAACCCTCTGTAAATGAAACAGATATTTATTTATACCTGTATATCTGAGACACTGGGTAAGTGGAATACCTCTATAAGTGAAACGACATTGCAGGTCCCTTGATGTCTCACTTAACCAGGTTTCACTGTAGATACTAATGCTGATAGACGATAAAACAGTCACTACCATACATAACAGTTGATAACACAGCTGGTGTTAATTGATCATAAGGTCATTCCTGACAAGAGGTTCATCTCTTGTAAGTAAGTCATTTAATAAAGTTTATTTATCTTCCAAGATCTTATTATATAGCACATGGCTGTTTGCGCGTCAGAGGCCAATTATCCCTAAGGTAAAGTAGGGACGGGCCTAAAGACGCGAGGCATAAATGGGACGGGTGGCGACTAGAAGGAAAAAATATATTTATCATTAGCAAATAATAATAATAGCAGCCCTGTATTTAATACATGTCCCACTGTTGGGCTCGGGCCTCTTCTTATGATAGGAAGGGTTACGCCATAGTCCACCTCGCTGGCCAAGTGCGGATTGGTAGACTTCACACACCCTCAAGCCCTTTTTAGCCACTCTCAGGCAGGTTTCCTCACGATGTTTTACTTCATCGTTAGCAAGCGACAATTTATATCATAAATACACTTATATCTTCGAAAAGACGAATCTTAACGATTTATTGACAGAGGTGTGTGCCGTGGGTTCGAACCCGAGAGTTTTGACTTCGCAGTCCTACGGTCTCCCACTCGGCTATCGCTACATCTTATTGACTGAAAATGTAAAAAAACACAAACAATCTGAAAAATCATTATCAGACACTAGCTCACTATACCCACATATTATTATCAGTTTTCCAGTGATCCGCGAATGGTAGATAACTATATTGGAGACACCAAACAAAGGCTAGGTTGTATTATCACTGCTATATATATATATTGATAAATTGATAAGTAGTTTTTTCCTAGAAAGCATAATTCAAAGCACTTAATAAGAGAGTTTAAAAGCGAAATAGTTACATTTATTGAAGCAAAATTATTGAAGATCTAGTTTGTTGGTTACCTTCAGTTGTTTAAGTAGTTTTACAACCTTCTTGGAATTGATAATGTACTGCATTGTTTGTGATTAAGTATTTTTAAATAAAAAATCCGTCTCCCACTTTCAACAGTTAAAACTGTTCTTGCTAAACGTTTTATTTACAAGTAGTTTTAAATTATTCGAACTAATTTTAAATTATTTCGAATAATTTTAAATTATTAGAAATTAAGAAAAATTGAAAAAATATGAAACTGGCAGGATTCGACTGCAACTCTGCATACCGGGCAGCCACTTTAACCACTAAGCTACGGTCTTGAGAGGTCGCAGGTTCAAATCCTGCCTGTTTCATAATTTATCAACTTTTCTTAATATAATTCGCTAAGCATAGCTTAAATAAAAACAATCAATAAGAAGTTAAAAGTGTTTCCATTAAGTCTACAATTTTAAATAAATTTTGTGATCTTATTATTAATGAGCTACTATAATATACCTTATCTATCAGACGTTAAGATTGTCAAATATGTAACACAGTAAGTATCTAACCATAATAAAACTACCGCTATTTCGAACATGGTGTCAGAAGAATAAAACCTCCTGCAGAACAGGATGAGCCTAGTGTAGGAGTAGGAGATTTTTTGTTGATTACCTATTCTTTAAATTTTAGTTAGTTTAGTATTTTATTTTATAAAAGGCTTTTAAGGAATAATAGACTCTGTCCATTCCTTTATTTTCTTTTTGACAGATTACATTTAGGGATGCCTTCACACGTTACTGATTCGATTTGAAATCATAATCGATGTTGTCTAAGAAGAACTTTCAATCGATTAATTACATCGAAATGGTTTTAGTTCATTATTAATTATTCGTTTATAAGTAGTTTTTATTAGATGAAATAAATATACAAAATAATAATATAATAACAATGTCAATAATTCATTTTTAATTTTTAATTACAAGATTTCGACTTTATTTCTTGCAAATAATTATTCATGGAATCATGATACTATTATTATATTCTTTTTTTTATACAAAATACAGACAATACACAAAAAAAAGTCAAATTATTCTTTTTCATAATGATCGATTTATTTCATTTCACGATTTGATTTATAGTCTGTGGTTGTTTGTTACAAACAGTGAACATCCCTAAAAAGTGTCGCTTGTGTCAATAAAGTACCTACAATATTATTGTAGTACATTAATCTGACAAAAAAACGGTAATTCATAGGCGTGATCTGTCAACAAGAAAATAAAGGAATTAAAATTAAAAAAAAAAAAAAAAATAAAGTCAACAAGAAATTCTTGCTAACCACTTCCAGCTAAGCTTAATTTTCTTGTGTAAGTAGGAAGTTCACATCTGTGGTGTATTGGCCAAGATTCGAACCTCACGATCGTAAGACCGATGCCTTATTCATTACGCCACAATTAATTTTGCAATGTCGGCATTCGTTTCACTTATAAACGAAACTACTTATGTATAGCACTTACCGACATTTGTGTATCGCACGTAAGTCTCTTGGCATCCACGGCTTGCTTCTCACAGTACAAAGCTGTGATTACGGCTATGCTTGGCTGACGCGATGAGTGCAATGGCGGCATTCGTTTCATTTATAAATTAACCTATTTCAATATGTAAAACACTTACGGAATGTTGTGTATCGCACGTAAGTCTCTTGGTTGTCCATCATGGCATTCATACATGTGGAATGTGGATTCACGACTTCCTTCTCACAGTACAAGGCTGTGATCACGGCTATGCTTGGCTGTCGCGATAAGTGCAATTTCGGCATTCGTTTCACTTATAAACGAACCTATTTCAATTAGCTTCTCACAGTACAAGGCTGTGGTCACGGCTATGCTTGGCTGACGCGATGAGTGCAATTTCAGCATTCGTTTCACTTATAAACGAACCTATTTCAATTATATGTATAGCACTTACCGACAGTTGTGTATCGCACGTAAGTCTCTTGGTTGTCCATCATGGCGTCGACAGCTTGTTTCTCACAGTACAATGCTGTGATCACGGCTAAGCTTGGCTGACACGATGATTTCAATAATATGTATAACACTTACCAACAGTTGTATACCGCACGTAAGTCTCTTGGTTGTCCATCATGGCGTCCACAGCTTGCTTCTCACAGTACAATGCTGTGATCACGGCTATGCTTGGCTGACGCGATGAGTGCAATGTCGGCATTTGTTTCACTACCTGTTAGTAGTCAAATTTACCAAGTTAAGTCAAGTCAAATTACAGATTTGAGTTATTTTTTTAATTAGTGGTAGAAATCGAGGAAGGTCAGAAAGCATCAACATCTCACCTCTAATCTTACCTCCTCTTACCACCAGGTGAACCAGAGAGCAGTAGAGCTCATAGTAAATATGTAAATATAAATTCAAAAATTATACTATCGCTGTGCAAGCTGCGATCGAAGTGTATTCGAACAATATAACATAACTTTAAAATTTTTGTATATTTTAACTTTTAATATTTATAGTTATTTTGCTTCACTTGAAATAGTCTTTATCAATAGAGGTTTTCTACAATACATATACCAGTGCTGTTCCTACTTTTATCTCTAAAATCAATCTTTCTTGTGGATTTACCATCCAAAAGCTATTTCTATTTTATCCCCTATTTCTCGGTGAGCGACGGAAAAGACGCGATTGCGACGATCGCTGTCACAACGACCTTCGTTGTGACAGCGATCGTCGCAATCGCGTCTTTTGTATGAGTCGCGCCGCATCGCGTCGTGTTCGTCGCTCACCTAGGACGTACATCTTACACTCGTATCTCTTTACCTGCGTGTCAACACTATGTTGCCTGACATACAATCCTTCAGACATGGCTCGCGTCAACCCCTTCTCTTCCAATGCTTCTAACGCATCTTTCACTTCTGTTTTCGACCATGCTCCAGCCCTGAAAAGATATAATAAAAGAGTAAATTATTTAGTATTTCATTCCGAAGTCGGATGGTCACGCATTGAGGGTAGCGATAGCCAGCGGGCTTCCGGGGGCCTGCGGCTTGCGGGGTGTGCCGGTGGAAAAAGTGGGATGCCATCTCCAGATGCGACCCTGTTTCATTGACTACTCTTTGTCACTCTCTTGTTGGTCTGCGACTTGGCGTATGCTACTGCTGAACCTGAAGTTTCGGGATCGATTCTCGGGTTAGGATTGGCAGAAGTGTATTAACAACGGTAGTTATCAGGCGCAGTACAAGGCTTGTCTGGCCCGGGCAGCGAACCCGAGACTACTGTAATACAAATGGGGAAGGTTACTGAAAACTCAACTACCAGATGTCGCGCTGACGAATTGGCGAATGCGCGGCTCGGATTGGTCGAGAACACTTTAGTATGGAAATTAGTATGTTCGTTTTATTGAACTTTTTGATAGTAGGTAATCTTTCCATATATAAAGGTTCTTACATAGTATGACGCGAGATATATTGACGCCACGACATTCAATATCGGAAATTTTTGTATGCTAGTGTATGGAGCATAAAGCAGTAACAGAGTAAAGAATTACCTGTAAAGAAACGCGTGTTGAGAGGTGAGAGGTTGTTAAAGTTCCGCCCACTTATGTTTCCATATGCCTATCAATAATGAAACTATTAGGAATAACAATACTTAGTAGTGTTGTGACTATCGCAAACTAGATGTCACTAGCTGCTAAATTACAAATAAAATACCTATTAATTAAATGCCGTCCATCGCGTCAGAACGACTCTCTTAATAGTTTTTACAAGATAAAATGCAACACTTCATTCTCTTTTTCAATTTTAGTGCGATTATCCGCTTTAAAGCTGTGCATAGGACGATAGCCGCCATCACACTGACGTGGCGTGATGACGTCAGAGTCAGGACCTAGTTGAGAATCACAGTGCACAGTTGCTTGAGCTACCTCCCCTCTATTTCTGCTCGATGATACGAAGGAACTAAACATAATGAAATACTTACGTAACAAAGTCTTCTACCGTCAGAGGATTTGGATACGCATTTTCAATCATATCCAATACTCGTTGTTCTGATATTACTGGCTGTTGATTTGAGACACTGTCTTCTATGTACGCTGAAATAACAAAAGAAATCATTTAAAATACATCCCCAAAATACCTTACAAGAATATAGACGCTTTGTAAGACTAATACTATAAAGATTTTTAAATTTACTGTCTACATTTGCTTAGTGCATTTGTCTACATATTAGCATTCCTAGGTACCTAAGAAGGTCTGCCTACAACTATGTAATTTAAAAATTATAAATTGTATACATGCGATCAGTGTGTTAAAAATTGTATGACTGACAACAGCAAAAATCTAATTGAATATACGGAATATAATGAATCTAAACTGAAAGTTACGTACGTACTATTTTTAGATATTTAGCAATAGCATACTATTGCTAAATATCTAAAAATAGTACGTTATATTAATGGGAGAACAAAACATCACTAGATTCATACATAGCATGTTTAGTACAAGCAGAGAAAAATGCACTTTTAATTTGATTAAATAGTGTACAAGTTCCAGTTGTAATAATGTTGCTATCAAACATATTCATTGCTAGTTTTGTTACATGAAATCAGGAAATAATTTACAGTACAGTTGACAAAATTGAAGTAAAATTCTGCAATTTAATTGTTAAAATTGTGTAAATTATTGCACCCCTAGCTTGGTAGAAAAGAGTAGAAATTAATGGCCATACGGAAAGCATCGTAATAAATAATAATAATAAAATAAGTATTTATTTCTCACCACAATAAATTATTTTCGAACATGAGTTAAGTATATTATTTCACAGATTATTGTGGGGAGACTGGTGCCCAAACTAGATAAAATCTGTATTTCAGGTCATCAGGCCTCCACAAGGTTTACGGATTATTCCTCAATGATTTACAAAAATTGGTTATAGTACTAATCCTGACATTACCACTATATAATTATATTAAATTATATAGTGGTAATGTCAGGGTTAGTACTAGTGTAGCACTATGCTCTTCGTATGGCAACCCAATTAGAAATTAGAAAACAGCACAACCGAATTTAAAAATCTAAGAATCGGTGACCCAATCGTAAACTTTGCTTTCATGAAACGTCATTACTCTGATAACTTTATCATTATGTTACCAGCAGACAAAAATAATTTTCTATTTGTAGACTATTTTGCCAAGCTGTAGGTAGTATAGTCAACTGTAAATACTTGATAGAAAAATACGTAATATAGGTCGAAGAATACAATACATGCATAAGTACATAAATACTAAAATAATATACATACAGCCATTAGAATAGTTGTATATAATGCTCTTACTCGTTATAACGCCATTCGTTTCTGTATCATAAGATTGAAAACAAAAATATACTTAATATCATTATTTTTACATAAAATTATATAAATATTTTTATGATTACTATATTTTAATTTAGAAACAAAATTAAGAGGCTAAACCAACACCAGATGGGATTAATAATCGAAAGATAAATGTAGATACTTGTCGATTGTGATACGGTATGTTACGAATCAATTGACATACTCTTTTTATCGATCAATAACTATTTTTGCATACATTTTGTCTAGTAATCGAACATTGTACCGTCAAAGCTCCTTATACTTAACTAACAAAATATTTACGGTTTTAAATCCAATTATAATCGAATTTGAGTATTAATTTCAATAATAAATTAAATAATATAAACAATAAATAGTATATCAACATATATCTTAGCAATTTAATGAATAAACAGTATTTACCAGGTAAAGGAGGCCCACATCCTTCTTGTCTTAATTCTACTTCCAGTAATTTGAGCAGGTGGTATTTGTGTTGCATTAACTTCATTATCTTTTTAATGTAGCCAACGTAATCTGAAATGATAAACAAGGTGGATTTATAGCATAATGTGCTTTATTAATTTGCTGTTATGAATATAATTTAATTGTGTAACATTTTAATTGATTTTAAATGGGATTGATCCAACGAACAGTAGAGATAGCCGAGTAGGAGACCATAGGACTGCGAAGTCAAAGGTCATCGGGTTTGAACCCACGACCTTTGACACCTCATGATGAGAAGGGATAGGCCATAGTCCACCACGCTGGCCAAATGCGGATTGGTAGACTTCACACGACCTCGAGTACTTTTTCGGGTTTCCTCACAATGTTTTCATTCAGCGATAATTTATAAGATAAATACACATATCTTCGAAAAGACGAATCTTAACGATTTAGAGACAGATTTATTGATAGTGTATGCCGTGGGTTCGAACCCGAAACCTTTGACTTCGCAGTCCTACGGTCTCCCACTAGGCTATCGCTGCTTTATCACATTCCGTTACTAAATTAAATCTTCGATTACATTTTGTCATACAGCAGTATGAATTGACCCTTACAATATAATTGAATATGTATCAATATCAGAGGTCATTCAGTCAATAAACCAATTCAAATTAAATTGGGAGGACGATCTCGTAAGATGAGCTTATTTAAACAGTACAAAATCTTGAACAATCTTGTGCAGGTCATCGATCCTGTGACCCCTGCAAAGGAGAACGCACTGTTGTATAGTAAGTGTATCGTTGAAGTCAGTATCGCAATGTTCCTTTGAAATGGCCCATTTTGTCGTATAATAATGTTTTTGTGAGTCATTTAGTGGCGATTTTACCAACGTGTTCGTTTAACGCTAAGCAATAGCGATCTCTCTGAACAAACATTAAATGAAGGAGAGATATGAGACTGAAAAACCACAGATTAAGAACATTTACATCACGCGTATATTACCCAAAAGGGTGTGTACAACACCCATATTACACCTGTAATGTTTAGTTTCCATGGGATAGGGGGTGAGCATATCGTCATCCACCGGGCACAATTCCAACTCCTCTCGGGAATCGAAACCGAGATCTCGCTATAAGAGGGGCATACGCTAACCTCTATACCACCGAGGTAGATTAAGAAGCTTGCTGAAATCGGGGCTTGAACTTGATAAGAGTATCTATTTATACCTCTCATGCATTATCTTTTTATCGCAAAATCAAAGGCAAAAGCAAAACTGAGGAACTATGAATTTTAAATTGAAAATATTCTAGAAAGATGCAACAACGATTTACGTTTCGTAAGCAGCGTATCAAAGTGTAATGCGGCACGTATATGTTAAGTATTGATAATGTAGTATTTACTTAATTATGTTGTTGTACAAAATTCGACTGATCGATATTAAGGTTAAGCAAATTAAGCAATCTTAAGCAGCATTGGATGGGTCATCATCTTATTATAACAATTTTTCCTCCGGGCCTCGGCTGATCTGAAGTAGTAGGAACGGTTCTTATGGGTAGTCCAGAAAGTATGACAACTAGCCTAACCCGTTGTGCTAGCTGTGCGTGACCCGTCTCGATCCATAAATTGGCGGTAGAACGCGACGGTTGCTATGGAAACAGAGGTGTTTATATGGTGTCGAATCAGCGTCGCGTCGCATTTGTCTCTCAGCCAAGACAGAACAACTAACAAAGAGTTGTATTATTCACCTAGTAGCTAAGATTGTGAAGGTAGGATGGTAGTCACTCCAGTTAAAATACTAATATTCAGCTCAATCTGTTTGACAAGAAGCCGCCTCCAAAAATACACAAACTGCAAACTTAATAAACCATTATTGATTCAATATCTACCTTTAGGAAAATCAGAAGGGCTGACAAGTTCTCTGAAGAACGCTTGTGCTTCATGGGGCCGCTCATTCGGAGGCATATGGGGCTTGAACCAGAACTTCAGACCGCGAGCTTCTCTTGAATGGTTGCCCGTCGCACCGGATACTAGATACACGTAAAACTCTAACTGGGCGTGGCAGGGCTCTGATACTCCGTTCTCTGAAAGAAGAAAGAGATATGTCTGTTTTATATTATTTTTAAACTACCTAATAGGTGATGTTTATGACTTATTAGCAAACAGGCGTGTAGTCCACATGACATGGGTGTGCTTGTGTGAGTGAATGTGTGTATTTGGCCTTGACATTGAGACCGTTGGATAGAGTAAAAATTATCTTTGTTTATCTTTAAGAGTGGCAACTACAGCTTATGAACATCCTTAATCCGCAGAAAATTGCAGATACATTAACATTTGTTTATCGGACATATACGAATCTGGCGGTGAAAAGGTTAAAAATCATTGTTGATCAATAAATTAATGTTGCGTAGTCTGAGATGATATAAGTGTCGATGTGAGTTAATATTCATGTCATAAAAATAAATGATCGGAAACACCGCCCACACACGGGTTATTTCTGTGGCTCTTATTGGGTCGACCCAATAAATGGCATTTCAAGTATTTCATGTTATTTAGTACTAGCATCCGCGTGCGACTTTGTCCGCAAGGTATCGCGATAATATAGCCTATGTTACTCAGGAATACATGGAAATTAGTGAGATGAGTTTTTGAGTTATATCGTAACATACAACAAAAATCCTCTTTAAAATCACGTATGTTGTATACCCTTAATGTTATTTTATTATGTTTTTAGTATTTTTGTTATCAGCAACAGTTATACAAGTCCGTAAAAAAAATTATTTTTAGCTATAAGTGCTATAACGGTTCATGAGTTACAGCCTGGTGACAGACGGACAGAGGGACAGCGAAGTCTAGGGTTCCGTTTTTAGCCTTTGGGTACGTATCGAAACGTACCCCAAGAAATACCTTTATTAAAATTATATACGATCTTTGGGCAGATACACAAATGTTTGATCATGTTCCACGAAATACTAAGAATGTTGATTCGATTTGGTAGAGGCATATAAAAAGCCTAGATAAATAAAACTCGGGACTTTTTTACTGGGTAGATAAAAAACGCGGACAGAGGAGTGAGCGAAAACTACATTAAAACAAAGTATTAAATATTGTAATATCTAAAACCAATACGCCAATCCACCATCTGCACAAAGGAGGTGCCGTGGCCACGCACTGGGCTCATAGAATATGACTGCAGCCATCGACACGAAAGAAGAAGAATACGCCAATAAAAAAATAATATTATTCCCATAAGTTAAACCTTTGAATACGTTATCTACTAGTGAGTAACAACAATTATTACTGTACAAATTGAGTACAATGGCTCATTGTCTTAGCTGTTAATGAGTTGATAACCATAATGGATGGTAATTTCTAATTGTGCACGGACAATCGTTAATTCTTATATTAGTCAAACATCTAGTCAGACTTTTGTGACCTATTTAGCTTTAATATGTGAGTATATAGCATATCATAACATCCAGTGGCGTAACTATAGGGTGGCAGGGGTGGCAAAATGCCACGGGCCCCGGACTTAGGGGGCCCCCGGGCCCTAGATGCCACGACCTCGAAAATAACTGAACACAATTTATCAGAAAAAAAAAATAGATTTAAACGCATTCATATAAAAATAATAATTATAAAACGCATCCATTGGTTGCTTTTTTTTCACGGTACTAAAGTAGCGCGGGCGAGCTTGCAATTGCCAGTAAATCGCGTAAGATATTTTTTTTTCCTAAAAATCTGGCATTCAAAGGTGAAAAATGTGTGCATTCCAGTACTGAATCATTGGTAAGCGCCTTAATCGTAATGATTTTTACTGGGGCCCACCCAATATTTTTGCCACGGGCCCCCGATGGTATAGTTACGCCACTGATAACATCACGCCTAAATTACCCAGAAAGGTGCGGTAGAGGTGTATAACACCCACATTTCACCTGTTATGTTTTGGTTTCATGTGATATTGGCTGCCCCTATCGACATCTACTGGCACAAATCCAAGTCCGTGAGAATTTTATGGCGAAAAACATCACAAAATAACACTAGCCCTAGAATCGAACCCGATACCTTGCGGTGAGAGCCCGAATATGCTAACCACCAGGACAACGCGGCAGTCTTTTACTATACAACCCAGAAACTTTTTACTGGTAGAGCTCTTGTGAATGAGCTCGAGGGCGGCAGCACCACCGTCTCACCTTTAACCTGCCGCCAAACAGTAGTGCTTCCATTACTGTGTTCCGGTTTGGTGGTGAGATCAGGCCCTGAAATTACTGGCACATGAGGCATAACACCGTAGTCCTCAGCTGCAGCGACGAATCTATTATCTGCTTTTGTGGATTGTTGATCTCCATGGGCTGTACTCCACTTACCATCAGGTGGACTACACGTTCGTTCGCTGTGGGAGTAGTATAAAAAAAAAAAAACGCAGCATGAATTCATTGGGCATGCACTCTATAATTGTTATGCAAGTTTTACGAATTCCTTTTCCATTAGAAAGCCATAATTAGTGCCTTATTAATACTTCGAAAAGAAGAGTATTAACGTGTGCGTGTGTGCCGTGGGTTCGACTCCGAAACCTTCTATAGTTCAGACAACGAAACGAGATAATTTTCATGATTAACAATTATAAACCCAATTCACAGGCCATAAAGTTTAATTTCTATTGCAATTGAGATTGTTTAGGACATTTTTAACAGTTTTTATAAAACGAAAATCAACTTAAATAACAAAGCAATAGAATTTATATTCGTGTGATTTGTAATAACATAAATTTATCTTGTTTCGTTGGCTTTAGTATACATGTAAAATACAGTATGTCTGATTGTGCATGTTCATGTTTGTACCTAATTGTGTAAATAATTATTGATAATGGATGGCGATACAGCACATAAATTATACTAAAAGTAAGGATACATCTAACAATATCACATCACAGGAAATTGCAAGGTCAGTAAGATAAGACTTACAATGGAAATAATTTCAGAAAAACAAGTATATCTATCTATCGATACATAAATAATTTTATATAATATTAAAGTTGGAAAATTAAGAATCCAGCAGGACTCGAACCTGCACCCCCTGAGTATACGCCCCAAATGCTGTGCCAATTCAGCTATGGATTCTGGAATGGAATGGAATGGAAAGTGGACTCATTTTTCCGCATTTAGACTCTCATTTGGTCCATTGTGCGTGGAGAGTCCTGGCTAACATAGCCAGCCTAACTCCGCCCAGAAGCACAGAAGTTTCCTGGGGACTTCACAGGCTTCGCGGAGTGACCTCATTGTTCCGAGGATTTGTTCCCGTTGAGAAGCAACGGCCCTACATTCCAGGACTACGTGGGAGACCGTTTCTTCGGCGTCAAGACATCCTCGACAGAGAGGACTGTCAGTGATTTTTATGGTGTATAGGTGTTTGTTCAAGGGACAGTGACCCGTTATTGACCCTATCATTATTTTTAGATTTGTTCTGTTTAGTCTTAGGAGGTTTTTAGTGAGTCGATGATTCGCTTGCGGTATTGCAAGTTTGGCTTGCCGACACTCAGCGATCTCTGACCATCGTTGGTTTTGGGTCTCTATCGATCTTTGGCGGATCCAGGTCCGGTATTGCGTGAAGGGGATTGGAAGAAGAGGTTGCGGGCCTTGTACTGTCGTATCTGATCCCCTTCTCGCTAGTTCGTCTGCAATGTCGTTACCAAGAGATCCACTGTGCCCTTTGATCCATTGCAGGGTGACCTGATTCCTGGAGCAAATTTTTTCTAAGGCATCGTGACATTCTATGATTAGTTTGTTGTTGGTTTTACTGTTAAGAAGAGCTTTGAGAACTGCTGCGCTATCAGAAATGAGTCTGATGCCTATACCCTCTACTTGCCGTTTGTGAATGGCTTTTGCAGCGAGTGTTAGTGCAACACATTCACATTGAAATATTGAGCTGTGATTACCCAGCGGAATGTGGATGTTTATATTGAGGTCAAAGGAGTGTACGCCAGCACCTGAACCACTATCCGTTTTGGAACCATCTGTGTATACGCGTACTTCGTTGGCTCCTGATTGATCCTTTGCCTCCTCAATTAATTCTATGTTGTAGTTTTTGTTGAAGTTGTATACAGGAAGAGTCCTATCACATGGAGCAGCAATGAGTGGTTGTATCTCGATTGCCTGGTTCAGGATGTTCGTGTGTGGACTCGTGTGGTTTTTTCCCCATAGACCTAGGTGCATGAGCCGAACAGCAGCTATTGCTGCTTCTTGCTGTATGTAGAGGTCTAGGGGTAATATTTGTAGGGCCATCTCGATCGCTGTCGTTGGGGTTGTTTTCATACAGCCGCAGATGGATGCACATGCTAGCCTTTGGAAGCTTCTTAGTTTTGATATAGTGGTTGCTAGGATTGTCCTAGGCCACCATACTATAGCACCGTAGGTCAGCATCGGTCTAATTACGGCTGTGTACAGCCATAACGTAATTTTTGGCGATGGTCCCCAGTTTATGCCTATCATTTTCTTGCATTGGTAAAAAGCAATCGTGCTTTTGTTTATTTTGTGCTCGAGGTGTTTATTCCAGAGTAATTTGCAGTCTAGTATTACTCCCAAATACTTGACTTCCTCTTTGAGCTTAAGTTCGGTATTGAAGAGTCTCGGTAGCTATGGATTCTATGGAACCATGAATATTATATAAAATACAAAACTGGGCCTAGAATCTTGAAATTTTGCACAAAGGTTCTTTACATGACGTAGGGACGCACCAACGAAGGTTCTTTTTTGGAAATTCCCCCCTAACAGCGTAAAATAAGGGTTGAATGGTTGTATGGAACTCAGTCATTGAAGTTTAAAGCAAGATATTTCATATTATACTTGATCTTCAATTCAAGGTTTTCCTTAAAGTTATGCCCAACAGTGTAATTAAGGGTTTTAAAGTTAGTAGGAAGCTTACATCGAAGCGAAATAGATGGCGCAACGGGAATAGAGCAAAACGTTCGCCTCGAGTAAAACCGCGGGAAGCAAGGACTCCTACACAAACGAAGTCGCAAGCCACATCTTGTTATTAGATATAAATTTTATAATTTCTTACTAATTTTATAAAT
The DNA here is from genome assembly GCA_905147285.1 of Hypena proboscidalis. Classification (NCBI taxonomy): domain Eukaryota; kingdom Metazoa; phylum Arthropoda; class Insecta; order Lepidoptera; family Erebidae; genus Hypena; species Hypena proboscidalis. Next base: position 16,145,698 of record LR990131.1, read on the forward strand.
TTAAAATTATGTCCTATCATAATCTATTATAAATTGAGGTCTTTTTTCTTAGTGAATTTCTTTGCTATGGCCCCCAAGGGCGAAACAGTCACAATGTCAAAATTCGAAATATTTTTAAGGGATTACTTGAAAACAGAACTTACATCGTGATTAATCCTAGGAATCCCATTAATTAATAAATGTGAAAGTTTATGAGGACATGTTGCTTATGGGTTAACATGACATTAGAAACTACTTTTATGGACGTAACGGTCGGGTGAAGCCGCGGGTGGCAGCCACTATATATTTTTTTATCTACTTTTTTAGAATTACTATTTATACCTTTTATTTGATATTATAATAAAAAAAATATTCATATTCAACCTCTGTACCCACCCTAAAAATACAAATAGTGTAGAAAAATATTATTATTCTTTTGTAAACTTAGGGGAGTCATAACTAAAACTAGTGCCCATCCCATTTGTTATTCCCTAATTGCCACACCTAGATAGGAGTGGCTAAATGGGGCAAGAATACTTGATACCATAAATTAATTAATTTCAAAAGTGATTAAAGTGATTGAACTATGAAAGCAAGCATTTAAGTGATTTTTTTTTAACCAGCTTTCGTCTTTGACACGATCAGAGTAAGATTAAAGTATCTAGGGGTAACATATAGGAAACTCATGCGTAAACTGCACATGAATGAGCAGATCACCAAGGTTACAAGGGTCTTTGGTATGAGTTGTGCAGCATACAAAACTTGAGGATTACAACCCTAAAGTCATCAAGTGTAAGTAAAACATAAGTAAGGAATAAGGAATTAAATCATAATAATAGAGGAAATATTTATAATTTTAGTAAAATATTTATAAATAAATGATAACACTATTTGATATTTATTTTTAATGTAGTTGTTATAAAAACTGTCCTGTTTATAATATTTTTATGTCACTATTATTAAGGAAATAAATAAGTAAAATTGATTAAAAGCTTACTCTGTTGTTGTTTCCTCTTTTTAACATATTTGGAAACATATATTTATATATTTGGAAAATGTAAACTCAGAGAAATAAACATAATATACACCCTCTTTTTATTATCCAACAATGACCCATTTTGTTGGAAATGGTCTTTACCCATATTGGACTCTCATTATTATTGTTTATGGTCTTCTGTGATATTTGATATATATTGGAGAATAAACAATACATTATAGCCTAATCTTAATAAATGACTATAGAATAAAGATTACTTATTCAATTTGTAATGTTTTGTTTGAAGGCATTGTCATATACATTAGTACACATGTTTTGTTATTAATAAAGCTGCTCAATTATTTATATTTACTTTATTAAATGTAAAGGATTAATTAAATAATCCTATTGGAATCATATTTGAGGTACATTAAGTAATACTTTTGCATAAATATATTAAAATATCATACCATAGTTATTTTCTTTGTTTATAATAATGCCAGTATGATCTCCGCCAGCTACGTGAATCTTGTCGCTGGCTTCAGCTTCCACAGCCTTTCTCTCTATCACCAGTGTTGTGGAGTTAGCTGTCTTGCACTTCGGTGTCATCACCACTTTTTCTTCTATATCCGCCATTTTTAAGCGAACTCCTTGAAGAAAAACAATAATAAGTAAGCAACAGAATTAGAAGTGGTCATGATTAGATCAGCATTACCAAATTACTAACTATGACTCATTCATATATCCCTTTATTGCATTTCCAGTTCTTGAGACCGTATAAAATCTACTTATAAAAGGATCTGTGTAGCCTCCACATATACCGTTGTTAGATCGAACTTTCACAAGGCAATCATGTTTAGAACTATGCAAAAGCAGGACGAAAACTCAGCAAATAGAGGCAGTGACATTGAATTACAAACCTGTTGATAAGCTCCTAGACTTATTTATCTTAGAGCTACCTTATGTAGCCACTGTTTGTTTTATAATAACAAATATGTGTAAGAAGTTGCGGAAAATTAATTTGATAAATAAATTGCTCAAATAAATCACAACAATAAACCCACAACCCACATCAGTCCTCTCGCGGACACAGTAGGTACTGACATGACACGACACTAATGACAGATGATGACAGTTGACTGGTTGACATGAGTTGACATTTGACATCACACGTTCCAGACGCTGTAATTTTTAATAAAAACGCTCACAAATGTCGAACTTTGTATCATGGCTACCATAGACAAAGCATCACTCGCTCCGCTCTATGTTCTCTGATGGCTACCTGTTAAAAATTTAAATATAAAAAAAAGGAATGTCAGGCAAGTAAAATACAGGGTCAGTAACACAATCTCTAGGGACAGAGATAATATATATAATGTCAATGAGCGGAGCGAGCGATAATTTATGTATGGCTAAGGACGGCTATATATATAGCCATATGGCTACCCCCACAAACTCGTGTGGAGAGCTAGATTCGGCGAGTATAATTCATTCGCATGCCAACGGTTAGCCAAAGAGGCTTAATATTCCTAGTACAAAATATGCGCGAAATGTAGCATTGTTAATTTGCTATAGTAAAAATTTACTCGCTTGGTTTTCATACAGTTGAACAAACTTTTTATTCTACACTTATTATAAAGAAGGAATTTATAGATTTTTTGTTTGCTTGCATAGACCCAATAAGCTCCGGAACAGTAGTTCCAGAGCTTATTTGAAACCAATCCCACACCAATAGAAGACTGTTATTACCCTTCTGGATAATATAGGCGTGATGTTATGTTATGTTATTAATATTAACGATTCTTCATCGAGCCCTTTGCCCAATAATATTGAGATCGGGTTCAAGCTTTGCTTAGTCTGTAAGATCGTTTTGTCCGTGAGGCTTCGACTAACCCGTTGTTATATGGGTGTTATTACACCGAAATCCATTGACGTCGATCGATGCATTGAATGTTGAAATAACAAATAAGAGCGCTCCAATGGACTTGATCGACATCGATCGATTTTGGAGTAATAACAAACTAAAGAGCGAGCGGGAGCAGCGCGTGACGCAAAGCTGTCCATACAAAATCTAGCATTCATCACTTGTTTTCTATGGACACGCCATATCGCATTCGTGTTGGTTCACCCTCGCAGGACGCCGCGTAAGATCCTATAGAAACAGAAGTGTTTGTATGAAGTTGCATTGCTCTGCGGTGCACGTCTCACTCTCTTCCTAGGACAACGCATTAGAGACGCACGAGCTCCTCTTTTGTCTATCGATTAAAGTATTTTTTTAACATTCTTTGCAATCGATAATCAATTCGCAGACATACACACAATAGACAAGCTACATCACTATTGGTTAAAAGTTAAGTTTTCTCTCAAGTTATTCCTTGTGCCTTACATTTGATTTTTGTACTTTCTTTCTTCTTGGATAAATTTATTGAGATTCTTCCCTTTAATTACATTTCACTCTTTCATTTTAAAATAGTAAAATGCAGTTAAAATTGTGTTTTATCATTTTGCTATTTTCACTCATAAAATCGAGCAGTGAAACTTTACAAACTGTAAGCGACGATGATCTTTTGGAATACATACGAGAGAAAGAAAAACTCATTGTTTTATTTAGTGAGTATTTACTTATTTCAAGCAATAATTATGCTACTTTCTTTGCTCCTTCATTTAAGAACGAGTTTTGGACACATTATACTGTGAAAATTTGATGGTGTGTAGCATAATCATAGTGTGCTTAATATTAGCATTCATAAAACTATTATTTGCCTCGTGTGAAAATTCAAAAAATCTTTTTTAATTTCAGCTAAACCGAACTGTCCAAAGTGTGTAGAGTTTGAAACACATCTAGAAAACTTAGAAGAGGACTTTAAGAAGCACCTTAGTGCTGTAAGTGTGAAGGCGGTAAATAGTCACTTAACCCGACTTTATAACCCGGCTAAAGATCCTGCTCTTGTTTTCTTCAGACATGGAGTGCCTTTACTGTACAATGGTATGTATTCATTGACTTATTTTTTTTAGTTTAGTGATAACTTTGAACCAATAGGCACTACAGGTATTGTGGTGCTAGACAGCAACAATGTTATTGTACATTTACTGGAATGCTCAAATGCCCCAGCTCCGAGTGATAGGATTGGGCAACTGACAACAACATTTATGTGGCCATTAACCATTTAAAAAGAAACCAGTTGGTGAGGTGTCATATCAATATCAAGAGTTGCCTGTTCTGTTCTTATTCTTCCCACACTTAGCCCTTCTCTTCTGACTGCTAATGATCATGCCATTCTCAAATCCATTCTATCCAGTTACGTTTTTAAAAAAAGTTACTCTGTCTGTTATGCTTAAACTTCTGAACCAATCTTTATAAAAATTGGCATGGAGATAGTTCAAGATATGAGAAAGGATATTGGAAGTGTGCAGAAGTTAGTAAAGTAGTCTATTAATTAATGAGTTCTGCCATATAAATTGCAATTTATGTTTCAAATTATAACTTTTATTTGGGAACACAAAAATGACAATACATAATTATCTTTATCATAATCATGGTGAATATCTTAATCATCAGGTGAACCAGATGAGAATGAGCTCTACGGGTTCTTTGAGAAGAATCAGTCGCCCGTTGTTAAAGAGCTTACTGATAAAATATTTGAACACATAACGCAGGCAGCAACAGGTGCCACTACTGGTGACTGGTTTGTCATGTTGTAAGTATACTGAACTGAATTTAATTTATATTTAACTAAATCAATGTACAATATAACAAAATATGGGCACTGGTTATCTGAGATTACTCCATAATTAACCTAACCGTTATTAATACAATATTTTGACTAGATAAGTTATCACAATGAATACCTAATTAGCCCAAATAATTTGAATTGCAACTAGATAACTAAAGACAAGTTGAGATTAAATAATATTATGCACTGTTTAATGTCATTATGTACTTGGAAAGATTTAAGTTAATTGTATTCAAAGATAATTTTATTTTATTGTTTTTATACCTTTATTTTTTTATCCTGCTGTAACTTAATTTTATATTTGAGTTCAAGCCTCATGGAAATCTCTAGCATTTGTTTTAAGAGAGCTTTAAGCTTTTTATATTAAGGATGGTAATCAGGAGGAAAAGCAGAAATAACACTATTATATTTTTTTCAGCTATGGAGCTTCTTGTGTAGAATGTCAAAGACTACATGCCGTATGGGAGAGTGTTGGAGCAACGTTGCGAGGCCGTATTAATGTAGCACGAATGGACGCAACTCTAGCGGGCTTGAACACAGCAAAACGGTTCCATGTCAAAGACTTACCTAGCTTCCTGTTGTGAGTAATATTAATCAAATTATTGTGTTTCTATATTCAAGATAAAGCATAGGTGATGTTGTGATGAAAAATTATGCAATAAATATGCATAAAAATATACATTACAAATCTCATAATAATATGATGACTAACAATGTTGGATTCACACAATACGTGACAAGATACCGATTTTAATTATTGCACCTAAAGTTACACAATTATGTTGGGGAGTTTGATATTAATTTACTTTTAAAATATCTCAAAAATTACTGAGTTCCAGTTTTGAATGACTCATCCCAGCTCTATACTCAAAATAGAATTAATTTATAACAATGAATGCTGAGAGACTTGCAATGAATGTTAATTAAAGCAAAAATATTTATCACATTTCAGCTTCCGCCACAGTAAAGTGTACAGATACGATTTACCATTGAAAGATGTTAAATCGTTTGTGATTTTCGCCCAGGATTGGTACAAGAATGCAAAGGCAGAAAATGTGCCCCTACTTTCATCTCCATTGTAAGTATTATTAACGCATTTGTAGTTTTATCTAACCCTTTAATTTATTGTAAAATCAGTGATTAATAAATTAATTGTTTCCAATAGTAAACTGTCAATCCATGAGGCTATTAATTTTTGTGGTGCTACTGTAAGTAAGGTCTGTTGAAATTTGTTGCCAGATATTGATTTATCCAACCATTGAGATTATACGTTTTTATAGAGGCATAATTCCTTAGGGTGTATGAAGATAAACATTTTGAAACAAAAAATATTAAGAAGTATGAATTTTTTTAAACCTATTTCAAGTGGAGACATGAATATGTCCGTCTCTCTTGCTTTCATACATGCCTTTTGTTCGGTGTCGCTCATAAAAAGCTTGTCTTCAGAACACCCTAAAGAACAGGCTGTGCCTCTATAAACACTTAAAAACTCAATGACGCATAGCCAACTCGCAAATAGTTACATTTGTCATCTTGGAGACCCTACATTACACAAGAATCCCTAGCGGCAAATTCATACGCGCCCCACCCCATTGTAAACAGGCAAAAACTGGTATGCATCTTTCAAGGTTAAGGCCAATTTACTTGGTGAAAGTATTGCTAGGCAACATGATTTGTCCGTGTTTCTCTCTGTAAGCTCTATAAAGTGACTCACTCAAGAGATGTTGTCGTAGTTGTGGTGTCGCAAATATTTTTTTTTAACAATTTTATCATTTTAAATTCACTTACGCATTATTTTACTGAATATATATTTTTTCTAATTTCAGTGACGAACTAGTAGACTGGTGTGTGGAGATGATCAAATGGGGCATTGCTTTTGGTCTAGACATCCTAGCAAAACACCCATGGATCTGGCAGATAGGCCTTGGAGGCTTTGGTTTAGTAGCCATTACAGCAATAATAGCCCTTATAAAAGCCGGCAGATCGCGACCGGCTAAGAAAGACGCCTCTAAAAAAGAAAAGAAAAGCAAATAAATTTGTTGCTTGCTTTTGCTGCATCAAAATATAATTATTAAGTTGGTGTAAATTAAAATGATATTTTATATGCATTTATAGATTATAATATTTTACATTATTTTATACATATTGTAGATTGAATATAAGTAGTTATGTTCTCATTCAGATTTAATGTTGATTGCTCAGTTATCCTGATTATATTATATTATTATTGTTACTTGGATTTTATACACCAATATCACTGAAAGTTTTATGTCTGTATTTCAACTAGACAAAATGTTGTTTTGTCACATTGCGTAAGGCCCGATTATGATTGTTTCTATTTTTTTAGAATAATTAAAGTCTGTGGTAGGTCTTTTAGTACAGTTGTTGTTAACATTGTATTCACAAAGTCTGTGATATGAGATGAAAACAGTGATAAATGCATAGTGCAAATAGTTAATTACAAATGAATGACTATACAATGTCCTGTGACGAATGGTGTTTGGTTTTAGGAATAAAAGAAGTATGATTAAGAACATTTTTTTTATTTCTGTGCGTTGATATTGCGTTATCTATAAGCAGTACAATGCAGTGTAATGTATCTACTAAATTGTCTAACAGTCATGGTCATCCTTGAAAACATAAAACAAAATAAACATAATTACATAAACTGTAAAATCGCAATTATTTTCAGAAAGCACTAACATGTTAAGAAGTAATGGTCGAAACTAATTATTTTTAAGAGCACCAGTCTCTGCACTGTGAATATAACTTAAAGATTAGTGCAACCTACAAATAACTATCCCAAAATAGGTATCAAGTTAATGAAACAGCTACGGTGGAAAAGTGCGTAGACCACTTGCTACAAGCAAGTCGACACAATCTGTGAAGTGTCACCTCGGAGAACACCCAAAGCCTCGTCCCAACAATAATCTGCATAATGAATTTATATGAGCAATCTTAGAGTTTAGAACAGCTCTTATTCTTGCTTCACTAACAAGTTAATCAAGAAGGATATTTTTTAATCAGAAAATTACCAAATAAAAACTAACAACTTTTTTTTCATAAGCAGTATATCAGCTGTTATTTAATTTATTTAAAATGCTGTGAATGTTATGGCCTGTTAAAATCACACAAATATGAATTTATCAATTACAAACATTATACAGAATAAACTTAAAATCTCCATATTCAACATTAAATAGCTACAATTCAATTAACTAATAAAATAAATAATCATTATAATTAAATTTCACATAACTTACTTATCCATACCAAAGTATAAACAGAAAATATTTTTTCTGTTAGTACCCAAAAATCTTCGAATCTACTGGAATGATCTTAATGTAAATTGGTATGGAGATAGTTCAAGATCCAGGAATAATATAATGCTTCTTTTTATTGACGTAAAACGAGGGCGGAGCCGCGCGTAGCAGTTAGTCTTGTTTAAACACAAAATTAGTGTGTAACTTATTTTTTTTGTCACCTAGGACCTAGGTGGGAACAAGCATAAAGCTTGCCTTATTGTAAGCAGTTTCTGTAGTCTACTAAAAATAATATAAATTTTACTACTATAATAAATTAAATAATACCAATCTATAACTTACAAAAGTGCATAATATCACTCAATGCATACTAGTGGTTGAGTTAATATCGCAGTATTTTTAACTCTTATGTATAATTATGCATTTTATATCCGATAGTAATACAATACAGGAAATAAGTATTGATTCAAACATTTAATTTTGTAGATGTAGAATTATGATTATACATAATCAGGTATTGATAAATTGATTAAGTATATAACTAACTAGATAAGCCACAGGGGTGAGAGATTATCTTATTTAATAACTTTATGGTATGTATTAATGTATGTGATGTCATATGACTATAAGACGGTGCCTTATAATAAAATTATAAATTAAAATAAATAGAGAACCATAATAAATTACTCCTATTCCAATAGTTATTCACATTTTTACTATCTAGAGTAGCAAGAATACATTTCATATAGGTAAAATTTTAATAAATAATAATAAACATTTATATTGCACTTTTCTAATAGGTAGCTTACAGTTATATATAAAATACATGTATAACTAATGACGTAAACTTGTGTCATGGTCCACAAAAGAATGCATAACAGTTTTACCTAGAAGCTCTTTATAATGGAAGTGTAACATTGTAATAAAATACATGTGAATTTTTTGATAAAGATACTTAAATATGTACATTGCAGAGGTTTGAATAAAAACCGAATTTCCTTTTTAAGATAAACCTAGCATAGGTTTATCTGGTGGTAGGTGCTGATTGGATTATACATATTAAAATTTTAAAGAAAGCATTTCACACAATAACAAATTGGAACACACATGGTAATTGTTATGTGCTGGATGTGCAACATCTCCATACAAAGACTTCATATTATAATTTACAGTTTATTTGTAATAAACACAAATTAAGTGTGTATTAGCTACTTGTGATTTATTCTAGCATTGGTAATATCCCTTATATGTTATCAACTACACTGTTTATTCTAAATACTGATGCTGGATCAGCTAGTTCAGATCTTACTGCATTTTCAAATTTCTTAAAAATCACAGAAAACTCCATAATATTCTGAGGTTTCGATTGTATCCACATTTTATCAAACTCGTAAAATAAGTAACAATAAAATTTATGAAATAGATTAATATTGGGCAAATATTGCTTTGCATTAAACATGTATGTTTTAGCTGATCCATCTTTTAGTAAGTAGTATGCCATTGAGGTAATATTTATACCTACTATTGCAAAGGTATATCCATATGTTGGGTGCAGCGAATGGCTCAGGACATGGCTTGATACTTGTGGGTACTCAGTAGCAAAGAATAGTAGATTGTCAAGTCCAAGCAGGCCCATTCCACGGAAATCTGTTTTTGGATCATCTCCCTGAAAGTAAAAATGAGGATCATAAGCATGAATAGAACAAAAGTAGTTTCATAATCAAGAGTATTCAAAAGCCAGTTGATGACAAACCAAAAAGGAACTTTGAGTAACTGACTCTAAAAATAAATATACTTGCATGAAACATGCCAGATCTATTTATACTATGAGTCTTAATTTAACAGTTACAAATTATTGCATTGGATTTTTTTTATTATGTTTGTAAGTGTTGCACTTTTGCAGTTTCAACACAGTTTTGTAGACTTTAAAGAGGGCAGAAATCATTTACAGTAAGCAATAACTTTTATGAGCATCATGTTATTGAAAGTTTATAGTGATGCCTATTACAGAATTGATTACCTGAAATCCAATATGTTGCCATTGCTTCGTCACACGTCCATCAAGAGGTGTGTCAGGCACCAGCAAAGTCCACAACTTCAATAACTTAGCCTCATGTTCATCATTACTGCTGTCAAATTGAGTTCGCCGCTGCTCCTCCACTTCGTCTAGCAAGCGTCTGTAGCTCCAAATCTGCTCTAAGCACCGCCGAAAAGATACGACAAATGATCCATGTAATTTCGGATTGATTTTCTTTACTCTTATTATGATAGCAATTGAAGGATTCAAAATTTCCCGAAAGTTGTTAGGGGAGAATCGTTTCTGTAGCACTGTACCATCCAAGTATGAAACGACTTCTATGATATCTCTAGTTCTAGACAGATTCAAAGATTTTTCTACATTACAGGTTCTTTCAGCTCCAATTCGATCTCCGTAACAAATTCGTTGTAGCTCGCACAATCGTGTAGTCTTCCTTAGAAACCACTTGATAAAAGGTCTCAAATACCACTGCAACACCGACCAAAACTTAAATATAATCATTATTTTGATTGTAATTAAGTACTTCTAAAGAATATTATGTGAATTTTAACATTTCGAAAATTCCAATTTGCAATAGCTTCAGATTTTGTTCGTTTATCCGTCGTTGTCATGACCACATATTTTTTTAAACTTGACCGAGTTCGTTGACCTTGAGGCTTGACACATTGGCAATTGGGACGGTCTCGGTGTTAAGAAAGAACGAATCAAACTACTTAAGGCCAGCTAAGAATATTTTTAGTGAGTTAGCTCCATAGCAAAGAATAAGTATTAATCTAAATAGAGAAGTATTTATAGAATAGAATTCATTACTCCAATTAACTCCAATTTTAAAGACTTTTTTATGAAATGTGAAGTGTAGTACTAGATAACCTCTGGTCACTGACTCTGAGGTTGATTTATATTTATTTTAACAAACTTATAGTGGCTATTCATTTAAAGCCTGCATTAATATTGATATTTCGTTTGATTTTTGTCACAAGGCGTTGCGAAGATGATGTGTATACAAAATTACCCTTATTTTCGTACATTTTTATAACCAAGACGTACATCACTAGTGGAAAAAAAATACGATATGTTCATTTCATTGCTGATAATCAACTGTCATTCCTCATTCCTCAGTTCCTCACATTTCAGTCACTAGTGTCAAATGAGCAGTTTTGTAATTTGTTGTGATTTTGTGAATTTTGTGATCGTACGCGTGTTGTGAATCTTGGAAATTACACTAAAAATACACATGAAACACTTAATGATTAAGCATTACTAATCTACAAAACCAACATATTTGTAGCACCATGTGGACTACTAAAACATTTTTGACGAAAACAAAACGCGGCAATATATTAAAAGTAAGGTTATTATGTTATTATAATATTTGTTGAATGGAACACTGTTTTGATTGTATATTTTTCCCGCAGATTGTAAGGGAACATTACTTGCGCGATGACTTGTTGTGCGGGTCTGCCGCTTGTAACACATGTCCTCACAAAGACGATGAGTTCGTGCTTGAAAGTAAACCCAAGTCTATTTGCGCTCTATTCGATTATCCTCATTACTTGGTCCTGGATACCAACGTTGTGCTGCATCAAATAGACGTATTGGAAGAAGACGCCTTGACCAATATGATAATACTGCAGACAGTATTGGAAGAAGTGAAACATCAGAACACTGCAATTTTCCAAAGACTTTTGGAGATTATTGGCAATAAAAGGAGGAAGTTTTATTCATTTGTTAATGAACATCATAAGTAAGTATATTTAAAACTGAACATTCACTCTTGCAACCAAACTTGGTATTGATTTGAGACCTCATGAGGAGGACTATCATTTTTGTTTAGAACACAACACCATTGTAGAGTAAGGTCTATCAAAGTTTGATGACATACATTGATTTATTTTATCCGAACCTTTGAGCTAATAGTTTTTTTCAGACGCAAACTTCTTTATGGTTTTTTAAACACAAACATTGTGCAACAAAAAATTCATGTGTGTCATTCATTAACACTTCTTCTCTCATGGTCTCATATGGGCCTTATGCACAAGTGCATTCTATGTCGCTAGTAAAAAGATTTTCCTCAGAACACTAAAGAATTGTGGCTCTATGGACAGTTACAATCTTAGTGGCTGCATAGCCAACCGCCCAAATAGTGAATTTTGACATTTCGTACACCTGACATTACACAAGCACCCCTAGCGGTGAATGGATATGTGATAGCCATCATTGCTAGGTATGTTTTATAAATGTTGATGAACTATGTTCATATTTGCAGAGATACCTATGTTGAGAGAATGCCTGGTGAGAAGCAGAATGACCGTAATGACAGAGCAATCAGGCAAGCATCTGAATGGTATGAATCTCACCTGAGCATTAACAGCACAGGTGGTCAGTTTCCTAAGATTGTTCTCCTCACTGATGATGAGAATAACAGAAAACTTGCTCAGGAAAAGGGGATTGTCTGCTGTTCTGGTAAGTTGCTTAGATTAGTTGAAATCCTCAAGAGTTATGGTTTCTATGGTTAAAACAAATAGTTATATTTTCAATGACAATATTGGTGATGTGTATTTTGCTTGCACACAGAATTTTGAACAAATATCTGAATATTAAAGTATTTTTACTGTGATCTTAATATTGTTACAAAACAAAACAACTTTGCAAAATGCATGTCTCTACTTTCACTGAATGAATATCTAGAACGTAATTTTAATTCCCTTTTACAGTAAAAGACTATATTGAAAACGTAACTGGCTTTGTGGGGCTTGCAGACAAGTTATCCAAAAATGTGATGCCAGAGAGTTTTTCCAAAGATGCCCTGTACCCAGCACACTTGACCCCAGGTCAGGTGCACACAGGCATCAGGAATGCAAAGCTCCACCAAGGCACCTTCCGTGCCTCTCGGGATAATTTCTTGGAGGGGTCTGCAACTGTTAATGGATACGAGAAACCTGTAAGTATTGTTTTTATATGTAAAATAATTAGTTTTTTACCTAAGCCCAAGAACATCTTTAATAAGAGCCACTGCTTGTGATAACATAATATCTATACTACACTGACAATTAAAAAAAAAAACGTAAATTTTTGCATGATTAAATGAGAAGTTCATCCAAAGAAAATTACCTCACATCTAACAGCTGAGAAAAATATTTGAAACAATAGAGAAACATGTGTTTAATAAACTGGAAACCTCCGATTGTCATCCTTACTGGCCATCATACTATGTTAGATTAAGGGCCAGTTTTTGAGGTTTAAATTAAATATTTAAATCTGACTGAATTTTAAAGTGCCACAAGTTAAACTTGAAAAAAAGAATACAGCTGACACTTTCATTTATGCTTATCCTGCCAATAAGGTGTATCCAACACCTGTGAAATTGGTGCTAAATCTCAAAAACTATTTATTCATACATAGAGTTTATTTGTAAAAACAAGAAAATCCAAGATTCGTTTTGCGATGCGTATTACTAATGTGGGCAAAAATCAACACCCAAATGTAATTGCGAACGATATGTAATCCAAACAGATATGATACAGGTGTAAAACATCTACATCCCACTTGTTATTTTAGGTACCATGTGATTTTGCAAGCTAGGTATAGTGCGCCTAAACTAATTCAGAGTAATTTTTTTATGTCGGCCAGATGAGTACCAAAAGGATATCATTTTATAATTATCATTTAAGCAAGTTTGAGATACATATCATTCCTGCTGGAAGTAGGCTAGGCTAGACTAGCTTTTGCTTCATTCTGAATGTGCCTGTTTCAAGTTGTAGTATATTTTAGATACTATTGCAAGGACACATAGGAATAAACAGAGCAGTTGATGGTGACATTGTGGCCATAGAGATATTTCCTGAAGAGGAATGGAGAAAACCCAGTGACATAGTCTTAGAAGACAAAGCCGAAGACCCAGGAGACCTTCTAGAAGAAGAGGCAGTACTTCTTAACTCCGCTAAACCAACCAATAAGGCAAATGACGAAATTACACCTACGGGAAAAGTTGTGGGCATTATTAGAAGGAAATGGCGACAGTATTGTGGCATCCTTATGCCTAGCAAGTTTCCAGGTAAAATTGTAGCATTTTTTATTGTAGGTATTATATTATTTTGTATTCTCTAACAACTAGATTTGTCTACAATTTGCTGTAACATTTGCTGTCACGTCATCTCTGCTTTTGTTTTTTTTTTATAATAATGGCTTCTTCAGTATTGATGATTTCGCTAACAACAAGGTTGAAATTAAGTCTAGTCTGATAATTTTATTCGATTTATCGATACATCGATACAAAATATCCTATATCGAAAACAGTATCTAAAACTATCTTTTTTTTGGAGGTGGACTTGACTTCGTTCGCGTGGAATTATAGTTCTACCGCGCTTTGAGCCGCGTTAAATCTAAAGAATTAGACGTGATATTTAATTTGCGGCCCACCTCATCACCGCTTAGATTTTTTATTTTATCTATAAGTTTTACTTTTACTTTTAGGTGCAACTCGCCACTTATTCTCTCCAGCCGAGAAGAGTATTCCTCGCGTTCGTATTGAGACCCGTCAGAGTGACATATTGGCGACACAACGCATTCTCGTGGCGCTTGACTCCTGGCCTAGGAACAGTCGATACCCTCTCGGACATTTTGTTAGGGCACTCGGTCCTATAGGTAAGTTATATCTTTTTTTATTAACTCTTAGACAATTAAATTAAAAGGACTGGTAATTGTGAAAGACCGCCGGTCTTACACGTCATATAAAACTAGTTATCAAATAATGGATGCGTGGCACAATCTACCCCCACTTTCGAGATTCGGCAGACTTTTTTGCATAGATATTTGCTTTAATTTCCTCTTCATATTGATTAAGTGCTCTAGACAGCGATCTTGGGTTCATTTCGCTGTTACACGTTACTGGTCTGCTTCCATGGGTTGTAGCATGATTAGAATTGAAAATACTTTTTTTTTTGTAAAATGTCGCCCGCACTCGGCGTATCATCTGTGTCGGGGGGATCTTTATAAACGTACATTTCACACACAAAGCACACCCAGAGTCAGAACAAAACGTTTTGACCACTCAAATCTATTTATAATGTTTATTTAGGACTAGCTGACCCGGCGAACTTCATACCGCCTTAGCGTAAATTTGATGCACTACTTTATTTTGTATAGCTGACCTATCTTATGTATGCGTACCTAATCAATTTGAACTGGAATCTATAATATCCTCCATATAAAAATGAATACTTTTTTTTTTCCGTAAGATCCTTGTACAGAGTATTAAAAAACTACAAAAAAAAAATCAGCCAAATCGGTCAAGCCGTTTTCATGCTATGTCGTGACAACTAAAAACGGGTTTCATTTTTATATAATTAATAGCTGACCCGGCGAACTTCGAACCGCCTTAGCGTAAATTTGATGCACTACTTTATTTTGTATAGCTGACCTATCTTATGTATGCGTACCTATTCAATTTGAACTGGAATCTATAATATCCCCCATATAAAAATGAATACTTTTTTTTTTTTTTTTTTTGCCGTAACAACCTTGTACAGATTATTAAAAAACTACAAAAAAAATATCAGCCAAATCGGTCAAGCCGTTTTCATGCCAAGTCGTGACAACGGAAAACGGGTTTCATTTTTAATACAGAATACGGAAAACTTAAATAAAAATGCTGTTGTTGATTACTATAATATTGCTACTGTTTGTTATTGCAGGTGATAAGGATGCAGAGAACGAAGTGATTTTGCTAGAACACGATGTTCCGCACGCTCGATTCAGCGAGGCCGTGCTCGCTTGCTTGCCGCCTGATGATTGGACTATATCCGAAGAAGTAAGTCTACACAACGTATTATTAATAAATGTCAAAAGTAAAGTGGGTGATAAAGTCATCTGCACCCATAAACGTCACTAAACTCGTGTGAAAACGAAGAAACCAACGCCAAGATTTTTTTTTTGTTTATGAAATCGATAGTGGATAGTACATACTCAACATGCTTGCCTACCTTGGCTTGGTACTCAGAAAGCGGTTTTTACCCGCGCTTGCGGTTAAAGTCCGTAGCTTCTAAAGCATGCTAGATGTATCAGAACTTGAAGCACATTTTATGACGCGTTTAACGTATATGGCGCAAATGCAAATGCGCAAATGCCCGCAATGACTGCCTCGATGGTCTAGTGGTTAGCGTATGCGCCTCTCACTGCGAGGATTTAGGTTCGATACCCGGATCGGCCGGTCGTCAGGTAATTCACAATAGTAGCACGGAGTTGGAATTGTGCCTCTTGGATGGTGATAGGCTCACCTCCTTTCCCATGGGACCTAAACATAACAGGTGAAATGTTGTTGTACACCTCTGCCACACCCTTCTGGGAAATATAGGCGTGATGTTATGTAACGTTATATCTGCCCACACAACCACGTTGTGAGTCCCTAGCCTAGTGTGTGGAATATTATCTGCTTGCCAATACTCAGCAGCAATAAAAAGTGCACCTACCTTGTTAAAGCTCTGCACCACCCTAGGTTGACTGGTAGAGAATGCCTTTGGCATTAAGTCCGCCTCTGTACATATTGTGCATAAAGTTTTAAATAAAATAAAATCATTGTGCAGGAAATTAAAAAGCGAGTGGACCTTCGTTCCGAATGCATTTGCTCCGTGGATCCTCCTGGCTGTACCGATATCGATGACGCCTTACACGCCAAGTCTATACCCGGAAAGACAGACACGGGCCTTAAAAAGTACCAGGTCGGCGTCCATATTGCTGACGTCACACACTTCGTGAGGCCTAACACGGCTCTCGATAAAGAAGCCGCGAATCGAAGTACTACTGTGTACTTGGTGGATAGAAGGATTGATATGGTGCCAGGTTTGTTTTGACATTTATTATACGATGTATGTAGTAAACGGGCATAGTTTATGATGGATAGGCACGCGTTTGACCATCTCACCTGATGGTAAGTGATGATGCGGTCTACGGTGGAGCACGCTTACCTATGAGATACCTTGCTTCGAAGAGATCCAAGTTGTACTCATGCGGAAACACAGACTCGTGCAAGGCGCTCCATTCTCTGGCAGTTCGCATAACAAATGTAGGGCGAAATGCTAAGTGCGTATTAATGGAATATCTACCGTGCCGTTTGTTTGGTAGTACGATGGTGAAATGTGTCAACTACAGTCAATAAGCATACACAAACATTGCAGATGTGTCACCACATCTGAGCACTACGATATTATGCCTCATGAGCCAGTACCTAATTATAAGATCTAAACTCACCTTTGGAAAAGAACATAAATTATAAATTAAAACAATACTTTATAAACGATATGTCATTGTACGGTGTACGAACTTGCATACACCGCACATATTCGCGCATCAATTATATTTTAGCACGTTTAAGTAATGTCAGTCGCAATCATCAACGCGTTCGGCTCATATCATTCATTTAGTGTTATAAGAATTCAGTGTAATAAATCAGGTTTTTCATTATATATCAGGTTTATTTTAATACTAACTTTCTAAAGTGTACACACCGTACATAATTTTGGTCCTTCGAGCCAGATGTACACACCACATCCGGCTCGAAGGACCAAAATTATACACACGATATAAATAGCAAATAATTTCATTGAATATTCCAAGGAAACTTAGTTCAAACACGCTGTATAAATGCACTTTGCTTTGAAGGTGGGTAGAAATTTTATTTGTTTACGCGCGCGCTGCGCTGTGTGTAAATCCGATGGATTTTTTTGCATGTACCGTCGACGAATTGGTGTACGGAAAAACCTAAACTGGTTTATGTTACACTATGTTGTTGTAATTTTTGTAAGACTTATTGTAAGTGATTTTAATAAATAAATAAATAACCTAACAGAATCACAGAAGTGTGAGTAGTTATGTAAGTACTCTTCATTAGCGGTATGTCAGGTGACAGGTGTTCCTTTAGGCTCGTTCGACTCGATTGTGGAATTTCGGGTACGATCCTTGAGATTGGGATTTTTCCATCAGGAAATCCTCACTAGCAGTATGGAGTCTGGAATTATACCAGGTAAATCTCTATGACATGGAATTTTTACATAAAAGGTAAAAGTAAGTTTTATAATACCTCTGTTACACCTTTCTATGTAATATAGGCGTAATGCTATGTCTATTGTTTTGTAATATGCTAGTTATTTGTAGATCTGCTGAGTTCGAACCTGTGTTCGTTGCGGGGCGGCGAGGAGCGGCTCGCGTTCTCTTGCGTGTGGGAGATCGATGAAAACGCTAATGTACTCACTACTAAGTTCCACAAGAGTGTTATTAAGGTAAGACATTTTGTTTACAACTAGTGTGTATTAAAAAAATAAAAACTAAGAATTCTTTATTATAAAAACAACAGGTTTTAATTTAATGTTATTTTAATGTGACTGCCTCGCATTGGTTTAGTGGTTAGCTTGCAGGACTGCTCGCCATGAAGTTCGGGGTTTGATTTCCAGGTCGGACTAGTGTGACTATTCTATCAGAATTTTCTCAATAGCAGCATGGAGTTCTAGCATTCTTAGATTATATTATTACGTAGCAATTTAGGTTACCTTTTATTACTTATTAGTCTTGATAGGCTAGATTTAAATGTAAATAAGATATCATAAATTTTAATGTTTGATTTCATATAATAAAAAATATAGTTCTAGTGCAATAAGCATATATAAAAAAAATAAAAATGTTTCTAATTCCGCAAACCTTTTTGGGATCAGTCGTAAATGTTCGTTTTTTACAGTCAGCTGCCGCCATGACATATGAAGAGGCTCAGATCGCCATCGACGACCGCTCCCGGCACGACGCGACGGTGTCCTCTCTGCGAATCCTGAACGCTCTCGCCAAGAAACTTAAAAAGAAGAGGATGGACAACGGCGCTTTGTTGTTGGCCTCGCCTGAGATTAGGTTTCAAGTGAGTATCAATTATAAATCCTCAGATTGCAGAATATCTCCGCTCTACTCCTTTGTATGCAATCTACTCCACTCCTCTGTAATGGATTAAGCGGAGAGGCCGCTTGATCCAGAGGAATAACGAAATCTGATTGATAATACAGGGTTTATTACCCTGTATTATCAATCAGATTTATTTCTTCCGCACTCCACTGCACTGGTGTTGTGGGTTCGATCCCCACATGGGACAAATCTTTGTGTGATATTCAAAGATTTGTTCTGAGACTGGGTGTGCTTGTGTGAGTGAATGTGTGTATTTGGCCTTGTCATTGGGACCATTGGATAGTGTAATTGCTTCTGGCGTTCTATCTAATGTAAAAAAAAAAAATCTTCTTCATCCTTTCTTCTTCATCTCTTCTTAATAGGGACTAAATGCAATAATTTGAGTCAATAAATGTTCTGCTGAAATTCAGTACCTAGTTTTTGAGATATTATTTTTTTTTGGTTTTTGCTGAAATATCCCAGATTTAACCATTAAAAATTAATTGCAAAGAAATATGAACTGCAAATGTATATGCATAATAATACATTTGTTAATACACATATAAAGTTCAATTATACGATATACTTAGGCGTAGTACAAATATTTTGTTAGATTTTATTTTTAATTCCAAGAAAACGTGGCATAGCTTAAAAAAATATACAACACTAAACGACTTAATCTGAGTATGAATCTTTAATAGTCCATTTACACGATGAAGTTTCGCAAAATCATTCATTAGAATGATCATTGAATGATCAAACAAACCAAGTATTAACTTGGTTTGTTTATCGTGATTAAAAAGACAGAGCTAGAGAATTGCCTCGAAAAACTAGCATTGGGTAAAGGGAGTATTAAAGATTCATACTCTGATTTTGGAAAAGAGCTTTAATATCAATATCCAGCATATAGCAGATAAATTTATATGTAGATTACTCTTGATTAAAATAAAATTACTTTATGAGATTTTTTCTGTGTCATATTATGTATTTTGTCGACTCTTTTATTTCGATATTGATTACGTTTACAATGTTCCCAAGCTGCAATTTATTATTATTAGATTTCGAAAAATATATTAATTGTGAACCTCCTAATTTGAAATCTGGTATAAAGATCTATAAAAAACATAAGGCTTCGATAGGGCTATGTAAAAAAATATAACCCTTATATTAATACTCACACTTCCCACAGGCACGAGCTTCTGACCATTAGTACTAATATTAAATAATCTTTCAGGTGGATTCCGAAACTCACGACCCCATAGAAGTAGCAGCCAAGAAGATAATGGACACAAACTCGATGGTGGAGGAGTTCATGTTGTTGGCCAACATCAGCGTGGCAGAGAAGCTGGCGGCGGAGTTCCCGCAGTGCGCGATGCTCCGGCGGCATCCTGCACCGCCGCCTGCTAACTTTGATACCTTCCTCAAGGCAACTAAGCAACAGGTCAGTTGATAAAACTTACTATAGCTTGCCAAGGAGAATAGAAATTAAAGGGACCGCCACTGTGCTCTTCGTACGGCCTCCCAATGAGGGCTATCGTGTTTTGTCTCCCTAGATGGAACCACTGTAGAGTAAGGTCCTTTCAAAGATTATTATTACGGGTGCCATCATAGAAATCTTAATAACAAGGCAATAGAAATGTCAAAGACGCGTGACCTTGTCGCCGCGCATCTGTCTAGTCAAACACAAGTGCGAGTTGAGGAATTGTCGTCTTAATGTCATCGCAAAAAGAATAATTTTGTTTGCAGGAATACAAGCGCATGAGTCTAATCGAACACAAGTGCGAGTTGAGGAATTGTCGTCTTAATGTCATCGCAAAAAGAATAATTTTGTTTGCAGGAATACAAAAAGTGGTATTTGAAAAACGGCGACATGCGTCTCAGTGTTAAAAGATAGTCGATAGCATTTCTATTGACTAGTTATTAAGATTTCTATGGGTGCCATTGAGTTTATACGTTTTTATAGAGACTCAGTTCTTTAGGACGTTTTGAAGATAAACATTTCAAAACAAAAATTATTAAAGTTTTTTACGATATTTTGATCCAATTTCAAGTCATACATGCCTAATGCAGACAATCTTTTTGCGAGCGACAGAAGACGCACGTGTGTGTCTGTCGCTCGCAAAATATTGACATTGATGTTTCGCAGTCCTCTCGCTATAAGCACTGGCGGAAGCGAATTTATACGCGATAGCTCATTACAAATCAACCAATCAAACCCAAATTAAATCAACAAATGGCGGCGATTAGCTTTCATGATACGGACTTTACTTTGACAACTTTTTAATTATGTTTCCAGCAAAAATTTATCCGTTTCTAGACTTTTTTGCCAAGCTATACTGAATTACCTAAACAGGCCGTGAAATGCGTAATGGTGGCTAGTGAATACATTATTCTACAAGTAGGATATACATACCTGAGTATTGTATCATTGAGGCCTTGGTCCGAATTGGCGTTTACAGTGCTTACGGTCCACTATTTTCCAATCCAAAATCGTTTGGCTTTTCGGAGAACAAAACAAGTCAATTTCGGCACGAGGTATTATTTTTACATGCTTTGGTTTAATATTTACTTCTTGTTCATATCCAGGGCTTAGAACTAGACGTGTCAACCAACAAATCGTTCTCGAAATCCCTGGACGAGGCCGTGATCCCAGGCCGGCCATTCTTCAACACGTTACTCCGTATAATGGCCACTCGGTGCATGCAGCAGGCCGTGTACTTCTCGAGTGGAAGCAAGTCACAAGAGGAATTCTATCATTATGGACTTGCCTGCCCCATTTATACACATTTTACGTCGCCTATTAGACGGTAAGTCAAGGCGATTATAACTTCTTATTGATTATTTTTTATGGCATTTAGTTTAGTTATTACATTAATAAAATTTAAAAAATGTGGTGATGACAAAACGTGAACTTAACTCAAATAAATATAGTTTAAAAAAACTAAAAAAACACGCTTTTAAAGCACATCAAACTAAAAAGTGAAAATAATTCTTATTATAACCTGAAAATAATAATAAACGAAAAATACTAGTACTATTGTGAAAAAAAGCGTGGGTCGCTCGATAGACGAAAAATATGGCACAGAGCGCCCCACGCTTTTTTTCACAATAGTACTAGTATTTTTCGTTTATTATTATTTTCAGGTTATAATAAGAATTATTTTTCACTTTTTAGTTTGATGTGCTTTAAAAGCGTGTTTTTTTAGTTTTTTTAAACTATATTTATTTTTCACTTTTTAGTTTGATGTTATTTAAAAGCGTGTTTTTTAGTTTTTTTTTAATCCTGGCGATCCTAATCAGGATAATGAGATAAATTTATGAAATTATTATATTGTCGCTGATTCTTTACAAGTGTAGAAAGTTTGAATTAAATCTGTCCGTTTAAAGTGGGTCAAAATCGAGTCCAAAGGAGTCGGTTACATACAAACAAACAAACAAACAAACAAACATACAGGTGAAGCTAATATAAGCGTGTTAAAAAGAGTTTTCTGCCAGCAAACCTTTGAGGGCCAGAGGAAAATGAGACTCGTAAAATTTGAGAGTAAAGTGTACAAACAAAGAGAGTGATGGAAAAATAAATAAGATACTTAAATAACAGAACTAGGCTATGTATAATGTACTTACATATTTGTAATATTTTAAAGCAAATTTTAGCTTTGCTATTGTACTTAATATTAGACTCTATAAATAAATGTCACGGAACGTATTTCCGAACGCTTTCTTAAAAAAAAAGGTCTGTGTCTGGGCATCGCGGGCAACTATAATTTCTTTTCAGTTTATGTTTAATTGTTTACTGGAACTTTTTAACAAAAAAATAGTGAATCCAGTGATGAAGAACTTTGTGGAACTGAGCAAAAGAGTTGAGACAACTTGCTTCTAACACAGAAGTTTGCTTTTTACCAGAAAAATCATGTGAAAAGTATTTGAAAGCGTACGACATATTTAATAAGTTGCGACTTACAAAAGGTGCTAAAACGCATTCTGAATCGGTATAACTGTCGTATTTCATGGAATTATCCCAAGTTAAGCAATCGAGTAAGAGTTAAACCGTGAGAAAAATTTGTGATCTAGTTCGTGACCTCTTAAATCTTTCGCTTGCGAAGTAGTCTTTATTAGAATCATCAATTCAAGACTACGCAGGCTTAAGATTTAAAATTGGCACTCACAACAGAAATATAAACTTTTTCTTATTTGTACCATAAATAACTATTATTTGACCATTAAGTTACGCGGACGTGATCGTGCACCGGCTGCTGGCGGCGTGCACGGGCAGCGACGCCACGCACGCCGCGCTGCTGGACGCGCGCGCCGCCGCCGCGCTGTGCGACAACCTCAACTACCGCCACCGCCAGGCGCAGTACGCCGGCCGCGCCTCCGTGGCGCTCAACACGCACGTGAGTCATGTGTACCAGCCACCTGCGTGCTATACCGATTTAAAGTACCATTTGTGTTGGTCATTTTTTATACGACGTATGTAGCGAACGGACGTATACGGCCGTGCCTATTACAACCGCCGTATCCAACATTTTTCACTATATTGAGTTAGTTACATATTCGGAGTAGCCGAAATCTATAACTTTGCCTTTGATAGTTAATAAAAAAAATGCTTGTGTGCCTCAAACTCAGATAAAAAAAGTTCCATGGAACGCTCTATCTGTGTTTTACTTACGGCATGTCAGTTTTTACATACTTTCTTTTAAACATATTTAATGGTTACATTAATAATAAAAAAACTAAAAAAACACGCTTTTAAAGCACATCAAACTAAAAAGTGAAATAATTCTTATTATAACCTGAAAATAATAATAAACGAAAAATACTAGTACTATTGTGAAAAAAAGCGTGGGTCGCTCGATAGACGAAAAATATGGCACAGAGCGCCCCACGCTTTTTTTCACAATAGTACTAGTATTTTTCGTTTATTATTATTTTCAGGTTATAATAAGAATTATTTTTCACTTTTTAGTTTGATGTGCTTTAAAAGCGTGTTTTTTTAGTTTTTTTAAACTATATTTATTTTTCACTTTTTAGTTTGATGTTATTTAAAAGCGTGTTTTTTAGTTTTTTTTTAATCCTGGCGATCCTAATCAGGATAATGAGATAAATTTATGAAATTATTATATTGTCGCTGATTCTTTACAAGTGTAGAAAGTTTGAATTAAATCTGTCCGTTTAAAGTGGGTCAAAATCGAGTCCAAAGGAGTCGGTTACATACAAACAAACAAACAAACAAACAAACATACAGGTGAAGCTAATATAAGCGTGTTAAAAAGTACAGCTTTTTAACTACTATACAAATTCATCAAATTTCAAAAAATATTATTTATGACATCATCAGTTCGTCATTCAGCCACTCGTAATCCACTGTTGGACATAGCCCTCTCCCAATTTGCACCACAACACCCGGTCCTGTTGTTTATATGTGTGTAATCAAAGCAACATTTTTTTAAAGTTTATGCGCCATTTTCACGAAACTGGCTGTCATGCATATCGCTCTTATATTTAGCACAGCAGTATAGTCCACCTGATGGTTAATGGTAACTACAGTTCATGGACGTCAACTATCTACAAAAGCTAATCTAATGCATCACTTTATCTAAGGGCGAATACGGTGTTGCCATGAGGCTAAATTTTAACTTAATTCTTGGCACATGCGCCAAGTTTTTCGGAGCTTATCCCACCATCAGCACTCAGCTTCCGCCTTTATTAATGCACTTTTATAAAACTGAGGCCACGACGTGCCCAATTCAAAGAATTTGTGGATTTTGCATGAGATTTTTTCATGCTGCGTGCCAACTATGGCATGTGTGCCAAAGGTTGGCTGTCACTAAAATAAAATATTAAACTACATGTGTACATCAAAATCCTTCTAGTAGTGTTAGCGTTAAAGAGTAACTAATTGTAGCATACATACCTACGCACAAACACGTTATAGCATTAGCCAGTTGAAAAAAATAAGTAATAACAAATTTTGTTTCCTACAGATATTATTCAAGAACCGCGTAGAAATCGAGAAGGCAGTGGTTCTGGCTGTGAAACGTAACGCGCTGCAAGTTCTCATTCCCAAGTACGGATTGGAAGGGCCGCTGTACCTACCGTCCGACAAGTTTACGTACAACGAAGAGGTAAGAGCTAATTTAATTTAATTTCGTTCGGCATCATCATTTCTGTCCAAAGATGTCTGCTGCTGGACATAGATTTAACCTAGAGTTTTCTACAATACGTGGTCTTGGGGCGCCTGAAGCGAACGGTTCTCTATGATCTTAGAGCCGATGTATTAACAAAATAGTAAATATATATATGTATTAGTATCAGTTATTCTAGTTCACATAGTAAAAGCCTTGCTTAGCATGGGACTAGATGAAGTTGTGAGATATATATTTTAATTAACAGGAACACTTCCAATCGTGCGGAGACGTAAAACTTCGCACGTTCGACGAGCTCACAGTACGCTTGAGCTTAGACAGCAGAAACTTACAGCATAGAAAACTCGTGTTCGAGCTGGTCAAGCCGTTCGTACCAGACTTCAGCTACGTGCCGAAAGATGAAGATAATACTGTCATGGAGGTGGATGAGAGCATGGAATCAAAGGATGCGAAGAAACGGAAGGAGGAGCAAAAAGATATCGAGGCTGTTAGTAAGAGCAGCAAAAAGAAATCGAAAAAGAAATAAGAATAAAGATTTGTATGAAATTTCTAGTTTT
The DNA here is from genome assembly GCA_905147285.1 of Hypena proboscidalis. Lineage (NCBI taxonomy): Eukaryota > Metazoa > Arthropoda > Insecta > Lepidoptera > Erebidae > Hypena > Hypena proboscidalis. The sequence goes on from LR990131.1 coordinate 16,171,307, forward strand.
ATTTAATTTGCCATTTATCATTTCCACCACATCTATTGCATTTTTTTTGACATCATCCTTTATCCAAAACTGCCTTGATGGTCTAGTGGTTAGCGTATGTGCCTCTCACCGTGAGGTATCGAGTTCGATTCCTAGTTTTGGCAAATTGTTATTTGTGAACTCACCGTCAGGACGTGGGCGTGTAGTAAGGTATTAATTAACACAGGACACAAGGAAAATGGGAAATTTTTCGGATTTTCCGATTTTCTTTTCTACCAATGTGAAGATAATATACGGTTTCGGTAATAATTTTTAAATATGAAAAAAATATGAATATGAATAAAAATATGTTTCTTTTTCATAATTTTAAATAAAATATTTATCAAGTTGTTGTTGTTCCTAGACATAATGATACGAAAAATGGCAAATAGCAAGATTGTGTGTTATCAAAATAGACTGAGTTTAAATTGTATTGTGAAGTAATGAATATAAAACAAAAACATGAGTGCCCGCGGAGCCTAGGTGCAGTTAAATTATAGAAAAATGTCAGATTGAAAAAAAAATAACATCAAACAAGTAAATTTGTGTATTTATAATCTTTATTCTTTCATCACTTAATTTTTCTTCTTTCTATAAATCCCGAATCGATTAAACATCGATACATCAAAAACGTAATTACAATCGAATATCGAAAGTTCCCATCTCTAAAATGCTCTTATGACATCATCTTGTTCATTTGTTTTTAGAAAAATATTGACAGATTTGACGCATCTTAGTCATATCTATACGTCGCACGCCGAATGATGATCCCTATGACAGTTCGTTAGCGCTTAACATTGTACTGACGTCCTGTCTCATCAAGTTAGAGGTCCATTAAAAAGTCGAAAAAATCATAATTGTGTACATTTGTAAATTATAAAAATGAATATTAAGAAATTATTACGTAATGTTCGGAAATAATGAAAAAAAACACACATACATGGTACGTGCTGCAAAAGTTACGTCGTCTAGCTGTTATCGACAAAGAAGGGACACATCGATAAACAAAATATCGATAATTTGTTGGAAAAATTAAACAAGTGCTTTGCAGTTTGTATTTTATTTATATTAATCTGAAATCTGATACAGGGTCAAGCGGATCTTCAAAATCAAACTAAAAAGAATTCTAAAAAAAAGAATTTTAAACTTTTTAAATTATGCAATTTGAATAAAAATTTAAAGTATAGTACAATAAAATATAATAAGGCTGTTACTTTTTTATCTAGTGTTTTATGTCCATCAATACGCGTAACCTTTTTTTCAAAATAAATAAATATTGCTTATTATTATTATGTTGAATGACATGACATTTGCCTGAAAAAAAAAGTATTTTATCGAAATTGTTTCGCATAACTAATACAACTGTCAGTTGAAACGTCATAGGGATCATCATTCGGCGTGCGAACTATAGGTCTGTGTTCACAAACATTCGAGTTATTAAGTAAGATTCTGATAACAGAAAAAATTTAGCTATAATTTTTTTTCTAATATTTTGGTTTGATCCATTAAGACCATTACCTAGGCAAAATAAAATAAACGACCTCAATTCTTAAATATTTTTTTTATTGAAACATACGATCACAGTTCATCATAACACTCGATAACATTATAGTTTACATAATATTCCGTAACTATATACTAGGTACATTTATGTCATATCAACTAAGTACATTTGGGTTAGCATCTCCTTCATTATTGGATTGTTTTATTATCGTAGGTAACAATATAATCGTTGAATTAGTTGTCCTAACAGGCGGAACCCTGTTCCCTAAAAGTTCTTTGTTAAAGCTCTTGACAAGTTTATACTGTGCACCCAAACTTTTCTACACACCGAAGCTTTGGTATTTTTTTGGATATTTATCCGAGAAACATTGTATATAATGAAAAACAGTTTCTTTCGCAAATTTATGTAACTTTTCGTTCCTTTTTTTATATTAAATAATATCTTCCTAAATTCTCAATTCAAACATACCTTCTCTTTATTTGGTTTTCTAAATATTTGTGCAGGGTAACGAGATATGTTACTATGTGTATTTTCATCTATATTATACCATTATAATAATTTATATTATCAGTCACTTCGTTGAGCCGAGCTCAGTACATTTTAATTTACAAAAGTTCACTTATCTTTTTCACAGCACTCTCACTCATGACAAAAGACAATTTCTTTGTTCAATTTCCATCAGCGAAATATGTCATCTTTCTTCTTATTAGCTGTAGTCCTGTTATGTAAGTTCTACTTCTTAGTAATTATGTGTGATTCGTTTCCGACCTGGAGGCGGACTTACAGCTGTCGTGGGCGGCGGTCGAAGCATATCCACATCTACTTCTATTTCTTCTACATCAGCAACAGCTTCAGCTTCAGTTTCATTCCTACCTTCTGGCGTTGTGATGATCGCCGGAATAGTCCCCGCGGCTAAATGTGCTTGTGCCGTGATCTTAGCGATTTCCTGGTCGATTTTGCCGACAAGTTGCTCGATGGCTGTGGACCACCGCGTTGCGGGAACGGTGTGTGCAGGCACTAGACGAGCGTCTGCCATCACAGCCAACTGAACCGTGTCTGCGTACTGGATCACTGTTAGTGATATACCTGAAATCAAGAGGCATTTGATTGAGTGTAAAATTCAACTGGATGATTAATAGCTAGAAATAAGAAACAAATTTCGATCATGGCGGTAGCCGTAAAATATCGCTATCAAGATGTGGAAGTACATCAATGGGTATGCTTGCCACTTTGTGGTGCTACTGTCAGGAGTAAAGGCCGACATCATCAGTTTGAATTGGTTTGAATCATTTGAATTTGTTTGAATGACATCAGACGAGAAGTTGTTACAATATTTAAAAAAGAAACTTACTGATATTAGCTTGCGACGGTCGCCAATAGACAACAGCATCAACAGTGTCGTCCCACAGAGTTTGTCTTGGCTGGGAGTGTGGCGGCGCGTCGATTTCCGCATACGACAATGCGTATCGACGCGACAGAAGGTTGAGAGCAAGGCGTAGGAATGTAGAGGGGAGCGTGCGCGTGACGGCGCCGGCGCGGGCTTGTGCGTACGCGCCCGTGGCCAACGCGCGTTGCCGTGCGCACGCGCGTTCCACGCACGCGCTTATGCGGCGGGGACTCGCGCCTAAAACGAGTGGAAGACATACCATGCCTGGAAAAAATAAGTCAATAATAAATAAATGTAGTAAATTACGACATAGTATAAAGTTCACCAGCTTTTATTTTGAGATAAATCTATCTCTTGGTAATCGATAAGTTGGTGGGCAGATTATTTGAGAACCTAGCAGCGAATTTCAAAGCAAGTCTTTTTCCTACCTCCAGTTTGCGACTTCTTATAACTCTTTCCGTTTCCTTCAGCGAAAGTGAATAGGAAATCATCAGGTGCCGCCCTTGCTGTAGCGAGTACGTAGTTGGGTGGTTCCGTATGGGAGTGCTCGAAGAAAGCCCGCATGGCCTCGGTGGCTGCGTATAGCGTGATGTCAGTCGATGACACGTCAAGTGCCCGAGCAGCGCGTTCTATGCCAGCTCGAGAGACTGGCCTAGACCATGCTGTCACCTAAAATAATAAGTAAGTCAGAGCAGAAATTATTGAGTGAAAACTCTTCTTGTCTTCTAATTACGTCTTCTGAGTCCATTTCTATCTCAGAGTCAGAGTACCTATTGCGTTAGGCAAGTTAATTAAAAGTAATCGGATAAATTGTTGTCTATTTGTTTAATAGTATAAATGAATCACCTTTCGTCCACACAAAGATACCGTCTGCAGCAAGTGTCTCTTCCCATCATCAGCGCCAACTGTTTCTGTCCATAGTCTAGCAGGTGCTCGGTACATCTCCATTAGTCCTCTTGATGCTTCACTACATGCTGCTACACACAACTGAGCCAGTTCTGCATACTTCCAAGTCAAGGTGTCTGGATACCGCGCATGGCCATACTTTCTCAGTTCGTTCAATGCCACAAGCTCATCTCGTACTCTTATCGGAAATTTTATGAAAAGCTTCATTGATGAAAATGTAGCTCCAAACATTAAGCCCGGCCATTTGCGCGGATCTGCCGTTACAAGTGGCGATAAAGCTATCTGAAAATACATCAACATTTTTCAAACAAAGAGAATTCAGTGACGAAAAATAATGCAATAGTTATTGTTGCTACATTACCTTTGGTATGGTCAAGTTTCTCCTATTGCATTCACGTTGTACTGCTTTGAGAAAGTTAAACGCAATCACAGGTGCATCTGGAGTGCTAGTGTCTCGCCCGTTCGATTTCTTAGTGAGTTCCCTGAGTGCGCTCACAGCAGAAATCAACACTAATCCAGCTACATGGAAAGCTCCAGGCAACGTTTTCATAGCTCTGGGACTTTCCACCGGGTCGTATTCAGACACAAATTCGTTCCATGCGTTGGACAGATTCTCGTTTAGTTTACCCCAAAGTTCTGGAATAGCTGTTGGCGTCGGGAATAATTTTGTAAGAGGACTTTGCTGTGTGTATTCCGTTTGTGCCGTCATCCTATCGCTAGGACTAAGCTGTTCCATGAGTAAGAAGTCTCCAATGTTCAAAGATTTCTTTCCTGTTAGCAGGAGATGGTGTACTCGAATAAGCACATAGTATTTCGGTTCTTGTGAGGCGCATGGTATAACCATGTATTGCCATGGTGACTGGTCGCTTGGGAAGTATTTTGATACTATTTCACTTACGTATTCCTGAAAAATATATTAAAATTATTTGCTATTTATTTACATGTTTTATTCATAAACTATCGGGCATCGGTCCCGGTGGATAGGTGTCATGAAAATTGAACAATATATCTAAATGGTAATTTTTGCTGTCTTAAGTTAAGATTGGCAATTAGGGCAACTTACCTGAATATTATTTTCTCCAACTGGACGTCCTCGATATACAGCATTAGCTATAATGAAGTGGTTTTCAATATTAAATGGCACATTAGGATTCCAGGCATAGTTGCCCCAGGAAGAACCCAGCTGGTGCCGAATCCTAGGAAACATGAAGTCGCCATTTCTGTCTCGTTTGTTGGTAATATGTACTGTTAAGTGGTGTTTTATGAGTTCTGCGTCTAATGTGCCTGGAAAATGGAATAAGAACGAGTTATCATAAGGAATGTGCGATGGGAATCGCCCAAAGAATTAATGTTGGGTCGTCATCCGCGGTCGATCGCGGTTGGTATTGCTCTTGTGACGGTCGATCGATCTTTGGCGTGGCTTCGCCTTACCTGCGAGCTTTTCCAAAAAAGAAGCAGGTTTTAGATAAAGCTTCAATAACTACGATTAAAATACCAAATCTTACCTTTTACAGAAAGTAGCACATTAATGATTCCCTGATTCCTATGTGTGTCGAGCAGTGATCTTACGGTGTCTGTCCGGATAAATTCAACATGTGGATATCTGCTAGATAATAACTTCAACCATAAGTATCTGCTTACACGCACAACTGAAAGTTAAGTAAGTTTAATGTTAGTGACATATGCAAAAATAGTGAAAAGGATTTTTTTTTAAAGCTCACGGAGTTGTCTACAGACTACGAGTAGGGAAATAGAATTGGGTAAAACATAATTGATTTTTTACCAGCATATGAAACGGCTAAAACTGGCACTGCTGAGACAGCAACACAGAAGGCGCAGTACGTGTAGATCTCATCAGCGATGCGCGAGCGCATGCTTTTTTGTGCCATGTTCATCGCGCACATGTAGCAGCCACTTGCTGAAAACAGTATATGAGCATGCATGTTAAGAACTATAGATACATAGAAGTAAACGTTATGAAGGCTATCTAAATTAAATACAACAAACTATTAGAGTTTGTATTTTCTTTTGATTAACTAGACGTTGCTTGCCATAGAATTTCGCCAATGCGGCATGCGGACGTTATGGTCCTAACCTACGTGACATTTTTATGATTTTGCCATATTTACCATCCTTTTAAATCTTCAGTTCATGACGCAAGTAACACTTTCATAAAAAAATGGGCTGTATATTGCGAACGTCACAATTCATCAGATACAGATCCAGTGGCGTAACTATACCACCTGGGGCCCGTGGCTAATTCTTTTGATGGGGCCCTATCAGTAAAAATTGTCACATTGTACTCAGTTTAATTTTAAAAACCTCAATTACACATTGTATAATATGTTGGAATTTAAGTACTTTTCTAGTATAATAAAATACTCAGGTACAATGTGAATAAAATATTTTAGAGCTTGCGGCCTCTTGGGACGCGACGGGGCCCTTTTGGGTCGGGGGCCCGTGGCATTTTGCCAGCCCTGCCACCCTATTGTTACGCCGCTGTACAGATCGATATTATTATGATCAATTGAACATAATGTTATGATCATGAAGCTACTTACAGCTGCTATCATGATTTTAAGTATGTAGGTACTGTTTATTACAAAGAGTGTTAGTATACGTGCGTGTGTACAAACCGTGTTCAAATCGTGAAGGTTTATGGTTCGTTGTGGTCCGGTGATTTCTAAACTCGATGATAACACCGGCCCACCGCTTATTATAGAATTACTCATGTGCTTCATAAATATTTATAAATATTATTATCATTACATATTATTATTATACGACGATAATTTTTATGTAGACTCAACAAATTATTGTACATACTTCGTGTCTCTCTGTAGGCAGATAAAACGTGGTGAGTGCACTTGGCCGCCCTCTGCCTTGAACTAATATTTTTATCGTTTTGTTATAAAAATAAATATTGATGAAGCTACATGAAATTTGTAACTAATTTACTCAGAAATAGCGGATGTAATCGTGCGAAATCGTATGAATTTACTAACCTAAATTACATGCTGTTACAACATGACCGGTTTGATGCACGAAATTTTAATTCAAGTTCTAGACTTTTATATTTAAGCCTGATATTATGCTGTGCGGTACTAAAATGCAATATTACGTAGTCTTTATAATAACCTACTAGGACAAGTTTCCTGATTATATCGCTCTTAGTCATGGTTCATATTTATTTGAGACCCGAAGATTTGCGAGGTCGGTCAAATTAGTCATTAGCTCCTTCTTTTTTGGTAGTAGCTGTACTAGTTTCTTATATAGATAAGTCCCAAAATTATACCCTGTGAAAGCCCTTGAAACATTAACTTATTTTTATCGTCATCAGCTTAATTTCTAACATCCGATATTAATTCCTAGTTCAAAAGCCTTCACAGTTGCAGCTAGCACCTTTTCCACAAAATCTTAAAAGAGTTTCAAGTAGTCGAAGGTTAGTACTAAAAATATTATTTTGTAAGTTCAATGAAATTTTGTTATGATTTTTGTTGAAATAGTAAAAATCTGCCGTAACTAAGTAATGTAGCGTTAAATGTGTGATTTTTATCATGTAAACGTTAGTGAATAGATCATCTTTTATGTCATATTAAATTGATTGAAAACGTGTTGTTCGCCGCAGCTCGCTAAGATAAATTGATAAATTGATAAATTTGGATTTTTTTACATTAGATAGAACGCCAGAAGCAATTACACTATCTAATGGTCCCAATGACAAGGCCAAATACATACATTCACTCACTCAAGCACACCCAGTCTCAGAACAAATATTTGCGAATTACACAAAGATTTGTCCCATGCGGGGATCGAACCCACAACACCAGTGCAGTGGAAAGCGGCGAGGCGACCGCTTAAACCACTACACCACACGTGCAGACGGATGTGACACCGGTCCCGCTTTTACTTTCTTCTCACGGTGAAAGGTTAGTTTCATTCATAAAATCAAATAACATTGACAAAATAGATATTAGCTTCAGTACAAACTTCAAATACTCTCTTCTCTCTCTTCAAATATTCTGTTCCATTATTTAATACGTCCACGATCTTACGTCTTTGTTTTACTCTTATTTTAAAGGCGAAAGTAGGTAGGTATGTAAATTATTCACTTTTACTATCTGTTATATAAGTTTGATGCCTTTATGTACACATGTGGCGGTGGCTGTCTTGAGTTGGTATTTAGAACTGTCTTATCAGTTTTGTAATTAATAGAGGTCAACGGCCACGATTAGTGAGCAATATTTTATCCTAATCTACGATAGTGATATTAAACTAATGCTTACTAAATAAATAATCTGCCTTACTTAACATACATTACCTTCTAGACTCTACGGTCTATAGATAAAATTTCGTATCTGTTGCTTTGCGGTTTCCATCTACTATTTATTTGATTTCGTTTATGTTAAAGTCTGATTTTATATCTATTATCTATTTGAACGTTTTAAAAACATACTGCTTCGAACGATCTTTTTTTCTGCAATCATTGCGGATGGAGTTTTTCTTTTTAATTGTGTTTTTTTTTATTTTATTTACACAAATGTAATGTTGTGTTCTTTTTTTTTGTTAGTCTGTGGGCATGTGAACATTTAAATATGCATAATAAGTTAATAAAATTACAATTTTAATAATTATTTTAAAATTTGTGCTAGACACTCTCAAGATAACAATAAATTAGGATATGTGGCTGAAAATTATTATTTCTGGTTGTTATAAAAGTAACTTCGTTGAGTACGCAACTGCCCTTCGGGGTGATCTACGATAGATACGTAAACAGCTGTTTGTAGGCCTGCCTGACCTTTCATCGCGGATACAATAATAAGCTTATCAATGTTCAAACTTAAACAATAAACACATTAATCTGCTTCTCTGGTCATTTGTGACTTTTGCGTAAACGTAGCTAGATACAGGCGGACAGGCGTCTTTGACTTTTCTATCTAGTGACCCTATTGCATGCGATAGTGTATAATCAACTTCTTCTGTAGTGACCACAGATAATATAATACTAGTGACCCTATGGCATGATAGCAGTTATCAACTAGTGCTCCATCCTTAATACGTAATGTACTATACAATTGACGTTAACGCATGCATCTGCATCACGGAAGAAAACACATTTGGTATCACTTATTGATAGGAATAATATTTATAGTTATGCTACGTTTTAATGAGAACATGTCAAGGTTTTTTAATAGTGATACTTATGTTTTCTTTTAGTATATTTTCAGCCACATCAATAAACTAATAGTAATAATTTTCTTTATATTTTATAGATATTTTGGTTCCATAATATAATAATTATGTAAAGAGCAATTCACAATAAATGTTACCTCTATGGGGTTCTTTTTTAAAATTTTCACATAGATGTATCTATATTATGTTGTATTTTACGTATCAAACTCTCTTTTTATTATTTCTTTTTATCGTTTGTTTTATTTATATATTTTGAATCAAATTATGAAGCCTATAACAACTCTGTTTTCTTAATTTGGAGCATTAACCCACTGACTGATATATCGCCATTTATAGGCCAGTTAACCCTGATAACCTTTATTCGTTTATCATTAGACGATTTTTATTTTGATAGAATTAAATCATCTTCAGATCACAAAAATAATAATTTGGAAAGCTGAGCCTCTATCAGCCGGTTCTTCGCAAGTTTGAATATGGAATGGAATAAAAAAGTTAGATCCTACCTTTTAAGTTCGTCAGGTTCAAATCATCCGGTAAAGTCACTTGAGTTAACTGTAATCCTGTGTTTTGGTTCGATATTTAAACAAGTTTGGCGGGATATCGTTGCCGGTGCAGCGCAGACGCGGGCTGGCGAGAGACTCCGGTTGGTCGTCGACCGTCGCGTCGACTATCGACTTGACCCGCGACGCCGCAAGACGTGATTCCCGCGCTTATCGACTACTCGACCAAGGTCCAAGTATTTATAAACAAATCAATGCTCCACTAATAGTCATTGTAGTGAACATTTTATTTAATCAATTTGAACTAGGGGAATATAGAAAATTCCGTGCTATGAATTTAGATAGTAGAGACCTTTAGCAACTTAAATTGGAGGTATTAACGTTTTTTTATAGCCAATAAGCTACTTTTAACATTTTTATTCTTATTTCTTTTTTCAAGGTAAACAAACCTTAGTTTTGTTTTTTTTTCTGAATCTTAAAATATGTTTTTTTTTTGCTATGTATAATAAGTACGTATTTACAAAAGAAAAGTATATATGTATTAGTATCAGTTATTCAAGTACCCATAGTACAAGCTCTGCTTAGTTTGGGACTTGATGACTTTGTGTGTAAGTTGTAAAATATTTATTTATTTGTATATTTATTAATTCTTAAATCGAGCTAAATGATCCAATAAAGCAATGTGTAAAGTAGCACCTCGCGATCACCGCTATTTATTGCTATATTACAAATTACAATAGACAAATTACTTACCGGGCACAATTTTTCCTCACTTTTTGAATTAAAAAAAAAAGATTTCTTCGGTTTTAGGGTTCCCTATCCAAAGGGTTAAAACGGAATCCTGTTACTTAGACTTCACTGTCCGTCTGTCGGGCTGTATCTCATAAACGGATGTAGCTAGACAGTGGATGTAAAACTGTTGCCGCTTTAACAAAAAATACTAAAAACCGAATAAAATTTAGGGGAAGGGCTCCCATACAACAAATGCGATTGTTTTGTTCGTTTAATCTCGATAAATATTTCAATCGCTTAAAAAATATTTACAGTAAAAATAAATACCTACTTAAATTAAAGTTAAATAAATATTTAAGGGGAACTCCTATACAACGGTAATGTTTTTTATGCCGTTTTAAAAGATTATAGTACGGAACCCTTCGTGCGTGAGTTTGACTCGCACTTGGCCGGTTTTCCCTTTTGGCATCATATTATGCTTTATCTCGCGGCCTACATCCATTTTAAGATTTTTTCATGTTTGATCAGTCTGAATATTAATTATATAAATCTGAATAGTACCTAATTATGTTACGGTAAGAGTAATAAATTGAAAAACATATTATTAATTACCAGTGATTATTAATAATGAGCACATGATTTGCTAGTGCACACTGCAGTGATTATAAAATTGAAATTATCACTTTTATCGGTAGTTTATTTTGTCAACCCAGACCTTGGCAAGCATTTCGATTCCGGATACAATACTAACCTTAACTTACCTACATATAGGACATAGGACTTATATTTAAAAACCTTTACCTCTACTAGTGAGGTACTTTTTTTTACAATCATTCATGTATTAATTTTTACGATTTATATGATTAATTTATTACTTTTACCTCACTTTTTGGTAATTATTGATAATTTTCAATTTATCTGATTTACCGTGAAAATTATATCAATCTGAATAGTAATTATATCAGGGACATTTCAATTTTTACAATAAGTCACTTTTCAATTATTTTTGCCGGCCACATTTGAGGTACGATTTAGTACGTGTCCTTCCATCTATAATTACAATACTTTATCGAAGCTTTTCATTAATTACTTGTAATATAAATCCAGCAGGATTCGAACCTGCACCCACTGGGTAAACGCTGCAGGTATTTTGCGTTTGGTTTCGGCACTAACTGTGTAATGAGTGATAAGTCACTAATCCATTGATATAACCTTCGATTGGACAATATTACGTACGATATTGAACCTCTTGTGTGATGTTTCAATGTCAATAAGCAATCAGGTTTTGTTAATTCCACATCTGTTCTCTTCTCTGCTTCGGTAGCGGAATCTATTTGGTATAGGTGGCTACACACAGACGGGCCAGCACATTTTATGTTTAATTGCAGCGTACATCTCAGTCAAGCTATAGTTACAGACTCAGATAGTACAATAGAACATAAAATGTACCGGAACGAACGCGCCGGCTCGCCTATATGTATCGCAACCCAAACATAACAAAACATCATGCCTATATTACCCAGAAGGGAGTGTAAAAAGTTTTCACCACACCAGCACGATAAAGATCGTTTGCTTGCTAGAATTCAGTGAGTAAAAACCGTTTTTACTCACTAGTGAGGCAAAGTGATTCAAATTTCGAAACACAAAATCCTTCCAATAGATAGGCGCTGAAAAAAAAACGAAGCAGCCACCATGTAAGTAGGTTAGTAATAAACATTGACATCAATTTTATTAAATAACTACAAACGATAAGTTTTAATTATTTTAAATTATTTAAATACACGCTTATTTAGTATTTTAATGTTTTTATATTCGTGATTAACCATAAATACGTGAAAAGTATTTCAAAGCGTACGACATATATAATTAGTGGCGACTTACAAAAGGCCCTAAAACGCATTCTGAATCGAAATTACTGTCGTATTTCATGGAATTATCCCAAGTTAAGCAATCGAGTACGAGTTTATTTAAATCTTAATATTTTCTCACTGGAAGAGGTGAAAAGTTTTGTATGTAACACATGAGAAAAATTTAATTTCCAGTTCGTGACCTCTTAAAATCTCTCGCATGCGAAGTAGTCTTTATTAGAATCGCTCGCTACGTTCGTGATTCAATTCAAAACTACTTCGCAAGCTCAAGATTTAAAATTAGCACTCACAACAGAAATATAAACTTTTCTCACTTGTACCATAAATAACTATTAACACCCAAATGTCATCTGTTAAGGTCCCTTATGATAGGGTAGGAGTCTGAAGAAAAAAAATCAAATAACATAACCTCACCGGAAACTGGGACACAGTAGTGCAATTACTATTTAGCGTCATGTTCGTAATGAGATCCATCCTTGAGCTCGTTCACAAATGTCTACCTTCAAAGATAGCATTTAACCTACCTACTCATTTATATATAGAGTCGACAGTGGTGCCGCCTGGTGAGTAGTTACAAAAAGAGAGATAAGAAAATGAAACCAACACAGAAAATTAAAATTATTTATTGAAACAACTTCAATTTTTAAATTAAATAAACTTTACTAAAGCTAGTGGGCTTAATCTTACACAAGGAAAGCGCAATATAATAGATAGATATAAGTAGCCATAAGTACACAATTCATTAAATAATTTCTCTGTTACAATACATAGGTAGGTTATAATAGTTCTAGGTATCAATATAGGACTTATCGTTAGGCTCTGCACAACATTATTAATTTTTACTAAATTTTAACATTAAATTACATTAACACTGATTGACAAATGCATTAAAATGACATCTGGATATTAAAATGCCCCAAAGCGAGTGAAATTTGTACCTATTTGATACCTACTCCGTCTTAATAACATTAAACAGCAAATCAAATATCGTAAAACATTTTGAAAGTCGTATTTTGATTATGTGACGTACGATATATTCATGTAGTAATACTTAGTGATAACAATAGGGAAGATATCATGTAGGTATGTATAAATTAAATATAAGGTCTTACAGCCACTCTTATCACATATTACAGCTTTATTACTAGTTTGTCTACCATAGAAAATCTAAGATAATTTTATCGCCTGTATACAAATTTGTAAATTAAATCTACAAAATTAGTTCCCGTTTAAGGTAATCCACTAACTGTATAATACATACAGGAGGTCAATATTTGTTTTACAACAATAAAATAAAATGCACTAAGCATCGGGTTACGAAATATAACAATTTCACGTCAAATCAAAAATATCTTATAAAAGATGATTTTTAAATCACGGACAATGAAGTTGGTGAAAATATAACATCGAGTTTAATTTGGCATCGTTCAACTAAACGTAGCTTATATATTAGCTTTACGATGATAGGAAATAAATGCAAACAAGCATTGCTCTAGCGATCACTCAGCGACACTCGCGACGCTCACATACGCGGCATACCTCACACACTGCGACGGGATCGAAGTAACTAATACTGAAAGCGAAACTCGCAGATTGTGTCAGGTCTGCCGGGCGATTCGTGGAACTGGCTCGAAACACAAACATGCATTCATATAGCACTCGCTTTGACGTGTTTAGTGGAAAGGAATTTCTGTTCGATGGACCGCCTCGGGATGCCGCTGACCTTCTTGGGCGAGACGTTGCAGTTGATGGAGGAGGGCAGAGACTTGTACCCCCCATCGGAGCTGTAGTCGGTGTCGGTAGACTGGCCGAGGCTGGGGCTGTGGCGGTTGACGCTCTCCTTGCTGCTGATCCTGCCATTGTAGAGGTCCCCGTACGACGTGTGGTGTTTGATGAGTGGAGTCTCCTCGATGACGATGTTCTTGGTGATCATTCGTTCTGTGTTCGTGTACGCGTGGTTATGGAAGTTTTCTATGGAGCGGGATCTATTGGTATAAAGAGATCTGCGGTCGGTCTTCTCCCCCACGGACGAGTCTCTTTTGACGTACCTCCGGTTAGTGTCACTGTTGGCGAGCGCCTGCAGGTAGCGAGTACCGACTCTGCTGCTAGTTTTGACGTGCACGGTGTCTCGTTTGTCTGTCTGTCCGTTCTCGTCTCCATTATATTGTCCGTTCACTGTTCTAACACCGCACTGGCATTTGTTCACAGTCCCGTTGGTAACAGGTCTCTTAGTCTTTTGTGCTTCACTGTAAGACGGCAGCTTCCTCACGCCAGCTTGTTCATTCCAACTGCGAACATATTCATAATTCATTAGCCCTCTATTTAAACGTAGACGTACAGAAAGTGTTATAGGATCTAAAATAGGTATATGAAGGAAAGAAGGTATTTTTTGGTTCAATAGTGAGCATTTAGCGCGTTGAAAGTAAAACAGACATTAAGAAAGGTTGAATAAACATGAATATTACAACAACAGTATCGTGCTTCGACCCAGTAATTTTGAAAGCTCACCTTTATATTCTGCGGGGGCAGCGTGTAACACAGAGACGGAAATCATAATCAAAGTAAATTAAAGACTAGAAGAACTAATTAAATATTTGAGTTCAGAACAAACGTCTACCTACTGTTAAACACCACAAACTAACTCTAAAAGTGTACTGTCTGAACCAAGCCAATAGTCAAACCAATGCGTGCCATGGTGCCGTGACCAAACCAACTCAATACTGTCCATGCTTAGGCAGTTCTTACGTCAGTACTAGCACCAAATTCTCACTATCACACACTCCACCTATCTCGCATGGTGATTCATTTGAAAGCTCAAGCACTTTATATTAAATGGTAAAAAGACCATTTCATGGTCGATAACAATAACTATCCTGATCCTTTTTAACCTTTATGGAATTAGGTCAGAGAAGAATGTAATTTTAAAATAGTACTTAGTGTTCTAAATAGCTTTACATTTAGCTAGGAAAATCGGTAAAACTTCCAATGCATTTAGTAAAATCTAGAGATCCAGATGGGACCAGCAGCTAAATATACTCATATAAAACAGGACGGATTGATATGCTTCATAAAATTCCAGAAGCAGAAATAGCTGGATTGGTTTGTAATATTGAATCAAAGAAATCAGCCTTATTTCCACATTTTACTTATTATCTCGTATCAAAAACCAGCTTCAGTGCTTGAGCTTCAAGCGATTTAGTGTAACGTTTAGGCACATTAGTAGATATTTACAATTTGTGTTGAATTTGGTTTACCGCATCAACGCTCATGCATGGATGATGCGATCACTTGATGCCTCGGTAGCAGTATTCGTCGAGGTCCCTATCGGAGACCATGTAAACGGAATCGATGGCATCGCTCTGGTACAAGAGATGCAGTAAGCACAACACATTGACGGAACACAAAAGGCAAAGAGCGAGCAAGCAGTCGATCCACGCTACCTGATCCGACGGACGAACCCTCGTACCCAAGTGGAAACTGCCGCGTCCAATATCCAACGGTTTGTGAATTTTCATAGAAAATCCAAATGGAATTTAAAGCAGCATGTGAGGAAATTAGAACAAAATGAACATTTTGAAAGGACCTGATGATAATGCCAAAATTATAAATGATATTGGCAATGGAGAAGTTTTACAGAACTAAATAAATCTTACTATAAGATTGCCAAAAAATGCAAGACCGATGTTTCGGAGGCGGTAAAACAAGAAATGATTATACACAATAAAATCAAAACATAAATTGAAAGTACAACTAGAATAACATAATGTATAATCCTAGAAAAAATGCGTCTTGATGCTTGAAACCAAACACGTGACATCGAGTCATGTATTTTTAAAATTTTCGTTTCAATACTAAATCATGACAAACTTCTCCATCCATCAATGTTAAAGAGAAACTGAATTCTAAAATTATGTAAATGTAAGATGATTCAGATGAAAATACCAGTGAAATAGGGAGATAATGTTAAAGTGACTCTACACATGGATGTTGGTGCAAATGTCATTTTTTTATGCATGTAGTCTTTGAATATGATCACCCATCGGGAACTGTTGATTTCTGATATTAGTGCTTGGCTTCTCAAGGCGGTAGTTTGGATGAGTGAATGGCATTGATGTTTATATTGTGACAAGTATGATGGAATGGCGGGTGGTATGTCTATATACATGTAGATGATAGATGAGTGCAGTGAACATAAAATGGACTTTATCGAAGCGTAGATAAACCTAAAACAATAAAGATGAAGTAAAAGTAGGTGTGTAAGTAAATAGAAAGTAACGGTTGGAGATATGAAGCAACAGTGTGACGCAGTGTGTGTTGTGCTCGTGTGATGTGTTAGGACGCATTACCTCACTAATCCGGAATTGTCTGAACTCGTTAGCGCCGAACTCATCGGCGGCCGCAACTGGAAACGAAAACTTTCCGTAAATCTATTGAAAATTTGATAACTTTCTTAATAACCTAAGCTACGAAGATCTCAAGATGGTAGATACAAAACTGAAAGAGAACTCGTTTATAAAATAGTACTTCTACTTTTAATCAGAAAGGTCACACAAATATTGCAGGTACCAGTACCAGGAATTAGCCATTGCATCCTCCAACAACATTGAGCAAAGAGGCGGCGATTTCAATAGGTATTGCCTTATGTTTATGCTGTCCCTTTGTTTGAAAGCTTAGATGCGGCACTGGAGCCTATCATGCTTTTTGCCTCGCAATACCGATTTAATATCGGAATGTTTCGGTTGTCGTCCAGTACAGATGGGCATCTGTACTGGACGACAACATTTAAATAGTTGCGTACGTACCCGTTCAGTCTGCGTGGCGACGTTGCAGACATCGTCCTGACGCGGCTCGTGGCTCTCGGCCATGCGCAGCATCTGCTGCTGCAGCACGCGCACTAGACGATCGCGCTCCTCTAGCTGACTCTGGAAACGAACACCCAAGATATTAGACAGAATACAGATAGGGCCATAGTTGTAATACTATAGTTTGTGATGTCCTTTTTCATTTTACTATGCCTGACTACTTTGATAAATACTTTTTTCTTGGTACTGTATTGAATAACAATTTTGTAGAAAATGTTTTGCAATTATTTCAATTATACTTGCCCAACATTTAATTTTAATAGTAATGTAATTGTATGCTTGCAAGACAATACAAACCATTTTCATTTGTATATAGCTTTTATTTGCCTATAACTTTAACAGGATAGAAAACAGCGGAAACGTGAGTATAAAAGTATAAGTTTCTAAATCAATTTTAGCAATCGAGAGTTTTACTACTGACTATATCATTGGTAATGTAGTGTCAATAAGAGGGGAAACAGTTAATCTTATTAGGTGAGTAAAACGCCCATGTTTGTCCATCAAGACATAAATTGATTAAGTTTGTTATGTGCTAAGTGCTATCACATAGATACTGATATTTAAAGGTTATCTATGACAACTACAAGGAGAGCTTACGGTACTAAATACGGTTTTGGTCTGAAACATTTGTTTTAATTCATACATTTATGAGTGCTTATTTATATGAGAAACTTTGTCAAAGTTACGCAAGTCATTATTTAACGTTGATTCAAAATGTAATACTTTTATTTAAATCATTACTTATATTAAAATGCAAATGTAATTCTGTCTGTCTGTCTGTGACGCATTCACGGCAAAATTTCTGAACCGATCTTCGTGAAAATTGGTATGCTCATAGTTCTAGATCTGGAGAAGGACATAGACTGCTTACTTTTATTGACATACTACGCGAGCAGAGCCGCGCGCGGAGACTAGTAGTAAAACAAGTCCGTATGAGGAAATAATCTAAACATTATTATATTTAACTACCAATCGTATCGTATACATGCTCGTACATGGAAAGCGGCAATTGGTGCAATGTGATAAAAGTTAATATCATTAAGGAAGCCTCTGCCAGTACCTGCCAGGTCTAAAAATAGACAAATAGACGTCACGTAACGGTATAATGTAATTTAATAATACGTAACTACGCTATTCTATCAAGTATTCTGAACTACTTTGTTCTGTCGACTTTTAAAATTCTACATGGATCGTTTATTCTTTTTTTTCTTCCTTTTTTTAAATATGTTGTTCTAAAATCAATATGCTATATGCATGTGCTAGCGTGTTAATATATGGCTATCTGATTGGAATCTGTTCTCCTGTCTGAATGATGAACAATGATGATATTAGGAAAGCTGTCCCAGAAGTTATTAGCATTTTAAATTTTCCTGTATAAATAAAATATGTATACGGACGATCTTGTCAAGATCGCGGGGAGTCGTTGGTTTCAGTCGACACAAAACTGTGCGCAGTGGAAATCGAATAGTGAGGCCTATTTTATACTACGCCCACAGCGAACGAACGTGTAGTCCACCTGATGATAAGTGGAGTACAGCCCATGGACATCAACAATCCACAAAAGCAGATTATAGATGCGTCGCTGCAGCTGAGAACTACGGTGTTATGCCTCATGTGCCAGTAATTTCAGGGCCTGATCTCACCACCATACCGTAACACAGTAATGGAAGCACTACTATTTGGCGGCTAAAGGTGAGACGGTGGTGCTGCCGCCCTCGAGCTCATTCACAATAGCTCTACCACCAGTAAAACCTATGTCCTGCAGTGGACGCTTCGGGGCTGATAATGATGATATACGAGTAGTACTGACTTGCAGATAGAGTATTTGTCGCCTCATCTCAGCGCAGGCGTCGGGGTGCAGCGGCGAGGCGGGGGGGCGGCGCCCGTTGCCGCGCGCGGGGCTCTCCGCGCACGCCGCCAGCAACGGGTCGAGAGTTTCGCTCTGCAAGTACATACACACACATATTATTTCTTATTATATTGCAAAAAAAAGCTACTGCAGTTCAATCACGGCTCAATATAAATAAAGCTGCAGTGTAATGTAGATGGGATAACATCCTAAAAACTTTAAGGTTACGCTGAACACCGAAAATCTGGGTAACACATTTACAAAGTTAATAAATGAAGTACCTACATACAGGGCGTAAATACATCGACGCTAAGTAGTTTTGTAGCTCTATCGGAAGTCTTAGTTGATCGGCAAATTACTTAGATAGGCTAGGGATAAGTTACATACTCCTGGTTAAAACCTAGGAGAATTCTTTACTTTTTTTTTAAACTACGCCCGCACTGCACAAACATACATTTCACACACACAGAGCACACAGAGCACAACCAGAGTCAGAACAAATCTTTGCGAATCACACAAAGATTTGTCCATTTTGCCGATTTGTCATGTGGGGATCGAACCCACAACACCAGCGCAGTTGAAAGCGGCAAGGCGACCGCTTTAACCACCAAGCCAACCGTGCACTCACTGCGTTCCAAAATCATGTACGAAATTAGTGACTTTGCCTCGATGTCATTTACACCCTGTTTATCGAACTTTTGTGCACATATTAGTTATTGCCTTTAAAAAGACATCAACGCGCATTGCATTGATGTATTTTGTATTGATCCATTCTTTTATTTATTTTATTTTATTTTACAACTTTTTGCACTTAAATATAGTACAACGGCGGACTTAATGTCATAGGCATTTTCTACCAGTCAATGATGATGCAGAGAGAACAAAGGTAGGCCTTTCAATTGATCGATCCATTATTAGCTTCTTGCCTCACTTCCTCCGCTAGTCAACAAAATAAATTTGTGGGACTTTATTAAACATAAGGCGTCTGGCGTCGACCTAGTTATACGCCGTATTTGATCTGTATTTTGTATTCTGGATGTAGACGTAAGTTTGGTCTAACAACATGCACCCAAAAATAGCGTCAAAGTCGGTGGACGAATTTATACAGGATGTAAATGACAATGACAAAGCCTTTTACCAGAACATGATTGTGTAGATTATAAAATTTTCATCGAACATTTCCACATAAATCTCCAAGTCGGTCTTAGAAAATATGGCATATATGGCATAGAAAAATCGCAAATGTATGTGGAACAATTCGACAGATCGGAAAATGTTAGTGCCGCCCGAAAATTTGATATATTTTGGGAACTAGGTAAAAATACTTTTCCACAATTTTTTTAAGAACAAAATAATTTTTACGACAAAAAAAAAATCGTACCCAGAGTTACAGATCATGTACTGAATCACTCGAAATTTTCATGATGCCACTTACACCCTGAATGTAACTTTTTTAAACACCCTTCACCATATTTCAAAAAGTGATGCAGCGAAAAAGCCATAATAATCCCGAAAGAAGCATGAACAAGATTTTTGTGATATATCGACGGGTCCTACGTAGACGTGCAATAGACCGCTTTAGGTCCAATTTTACCGGCTCGAGTTCAAAAATGAAACAAGGTTTTTATCTCTCTCTCCCTTTCAAACGTTGAATAATTGATCGAGAAAAAAAACAAGGTTTGGCCTAGGCCTTGGCCTCTAAAGTGGGCAAATTAAAATTGTGGTTTTTTGAACTTGCACTTATCTACGTAGGAACCTTTATAAGGTTGCCAATGCAGTTTAGAGTTAAAGGAAATTAGAATCTATTTTAATTTTTCTCAATTATCAAGAATATTACATAAGAAGTAAAAAAATTAATAAGAGTATTATTAAATAATGTGTTACATCGTACTTACTACCACTAACCAGGCTTAATTGTCGAGAATATTATGTA
This sequence comes from Hypena proboscidalis, assembly GCA_905147285.1. Taxonomy (NCBI): domain Eukaryota; kingdom Metazoa; phylum Arthropoda; class Insecta; order Lepidoptera; family Erebidae; genus Hypena; species Hypena proboscidalis. The sequence continues at coordinate 16,192,059 of LR990131.1, forward strand.
AAAATCTAGACTAAATATTATTATTGAGAATAGCACTTGAGGAATAGACCGCCTTACTTTCAAATTCGTCTCATTTATAAAGATTCTCTTAACAACTGTTAATAGAAGCTCAGCATTGAAATCTTCGAAAATATATCCTAAGCAATGTAAAGAGGCTATGGCAACTTGAGACGTTTTTATAAGAAAGGGGAGATAGTTTAAACCACTAAGAATATACATACATAGTTCTGATAACGATAAAACCCTACTTTGTTGCGTAGTTAACTAACTTCAGAAGCTGTGGTTTACTCTTCAAAGACTTTGACGGATCAAGGGTTTTGCGTTTACAGTAGCTAATAATAGTTCAATGTTCTTACGATAACCCTTTCTGTATTACCTTTTTTACTCATCTATGTACTTGAGAAATGCTTCTACTCTGTGTTAGATTTCATTAAATAATAAGCAATGAAGTAAGTAGGTACTAGATAATGGGAAATTATAAGTCTAGCCACAAAATTATTTATTGGATACGTGATAAAACTTCTAATTTTATAACTAAGCAACGGGAAAATGACATAGCCTCTGATAAACTAATTCGTCTTTTTTACAACGCCCGCTAAATATTCTATAGAAAGCGTCAAGTAAAGAACATCAATTATTGTGACTTGTCCATCTTATTTATGCATTACCACCTAATTTACTAACTCGGCCACGAATTTTACATCTCGTCACCATTTTACATTTTACAGCTTCAACGCAATGTCCTCAAAAAAATATAATTCAAGCTTTTGCAGAAAGCACCATATATTATAACTTAGCATGTAAAATAATACATCATATTCTATTATCGTGAAAACAGCCACTGCATGATTTGGCGCGAGTACGCGAGACGACAGCGACCGGCCATTTGCACCAATCAGAGAGCGCCATTCGATTCATGTGACGACGAGTTGAGTTGTTTACGTGTAATTGTTTATTGTCGTTCGTGCGTTCGTATTGCTATTGTTTTCGCTGTAATTAAATTAAAGTTTTCGATAAGTAATAATTAGTTATGACGTCTAAAAGTGAAAATGAAGTACCACTGTACTGTTCTGACGAGGAATCGCAAGAAGAAGGTCAAAATCAATTTCCATAACATCATTTGTTATAATCATTGTAAGCCGTAATTATCATATGCCATAACATCATTTCTCACCAAAATTGCTTGTAAAATAGGTTTAAATAATTATAAAAATAATAGGTAGGTTAGGTTAGAAACATGAAAGACAACGCACGAGCCGAGCGAGCGAAGCGAGCGTGCCGCGGCAGCGGCCGGCGAAGTGCCTGTATTATCATTGTAAGCCGTAATTGTCATATGCCATAACATAATTTCCCACCAAAATTGCTTGTAAAAAAGTTTAAAATAATTATAAAAATAATAGGTAGGTTAGGTTAGAAACATGAAAGACAATCGCTTTTTAGGACAAAGGTGTTAGGTTAAATTTGTACGGAAGCGACTGATTATAGTGATAAGTAGGTATTTAAAATAAATCAATTTTAATACTATAATCATACTTTATTTATATCCAGTTATACTCTTGTCAATAAATATCGCCTACAAATATTTTTCCTACCCACTAATTTGTAATTACTTAAGTTTGTAAATAATTTTAGAGCGCCTGTTAGAATTTCATGAGCAAATACTAAACGCCATACTAAATTAATTTCCAATCTATCAAAGGTTTGAAAATTCTGTTGCATAATATTACTGCAATTTAAAGTATGGATAACAATGCGTATGGCATTCGAATCATTATGTTATCAAATGTTTGGACAAATAATATTATTGCAATTGAAAGTATGGAAAACAATATGTATGGCATTCGAATCATTATGAAATCTAATGTTCGGGCAAATAACAGTATGTCACATGTCTTTTATGGCAAACAAAACATTCGAGCAAATGAAATTCGGGTAAATGAAATTCGGGCATATGAATATTATGGCATATATTCTTCGGGCAAACAACAGACAACCCTCTTCAATAGCTTCTGATAATATTAGTGGCCAATATACCGACTGTTTGATGACATTTTTAGCAAAATTTTGAAGATCAATTTATATGGGATGAGTTATATTTTAAACGTACTCAGTAAAAAAGTTAGAAGCTAAATAAATATATTTTTTGAGTTCAATTAATAGTATTTTAGAAGTTTACTATTAGAATTCATGCTACAAATTTAGATGCTAAAAAATAATCATTATGCTGAATAGTATTTAGAGTGGTTTACATAGAAGATAACTAGTGGCTAAAATAGTATTATTTTGATGTTCGTTAAATGTGGCTGACTTAGTAATTTAGAAGGCAACATACATTTTTGTGGGCGAATAATGATACTAAAAAGAAGCCTGTTTAATTAGCACCCCTAGATAATTATATGAATATGACTTAGTAAAATAGATCTTAACTTATTGTTTCTAATTATCTATACTAATATTATAAAGAGGTAAAGTTTGTGTGTTTGTTAAATTGTCAGGGGTAATCTCGGAATCTACTGCACCGATTTTAAAAATTCTTTCACTAATAGAAAGCCACATTATCGCTGAGTGTCATAGGCTATATAAAAAACCGAAAAATTAAAAGGTTTTTACGTGGTAGTCCGTTTTGTAAAGAGAATCGGAGAAAAACTCATCGTTATACGTGAAGGCCACAGCAGAGCGGCAGCGGCGCGCGATGGTTTCGGCTTATTTCGGTTCGCGTTCGTGCTCACTTCGGAAGAAGGAGGCGTGACCTTCCTTTTACATCTGAGAGGTAGGTACCCGCGCGGCTCTTTACGCAGCAGACTTCCCCAAAATTGAATTTTTCGTAACACACTTTCGACATTCATTAATTTTATTTTCGGTACATTAAAAAAAAAATCTTTTATGTTTATATAGTTTTCATTTAATTTAGGTTATAGATAGGCATTAAGTTTGTTTCATGTACCTAGATATTAAATTAGGTTATAGGTATTAAGTTAGTTTCATGTAGATATTAATTTAGGTTATAGGTAGGTATTAAGTTTGTTTTGTGTAGATATTAATTTAGGTTATAGGTAGGTATTAAGTTAGTTTCATGTAGATATTAATTTAGGTTATAGGTATTTAGTTTTTTGCAATTAGGTTAGGTTAGCTGAGAAGTTTTGAACAATTATAATTATCCTGCGACTTGGTCCTCATGGAATTCGTTAATCGGAAACTCCGAATTCGTTAATCGGAATCTCGGGAATCTTCTTTCACGAATAGAAAGACACATTATTGCTGAGTGTCATAGGTTATACATATAAAAAACCGAAAAATAAAAAGGCTTTTACATGGTAGTCCGTTTTGCAAAGTGAATCGGCGAAAAAACATTCGAATGAAAACGTTTCTTACGAACGCTGCCTTAACTATGAAAGATATATATTTTTGAACATTATGCCCAACGAAGTGGGCACGGGTCAGCTAGTTATGTTATAATATTGTAATTGTATCTTGTATTAATAATTAATTCACAATATTAAATAATAATGATTGTATTTTAATAATTAATTTGCTATCTTAAATCATATTATAATTGTAATTTACTGATAATAATTAATTCTGAAATTGCATGCTGAAAAACGGCTAAATGTATTGTGGATACGTATTTAATATGTATTTAATATTTTTGGCTGGTTAACATTTAATTTGATTAAATAGCAATCTTTAACCTGATTATAGTCGGCAAGCTTATTCTCATAACATATTAGCGATTTGTATGGCGTATACAATTTTTCCAAGGCCAATTTTCCGATAAAAAACGTGGTCCCATAATCATGTGTACTAAATCACTATAGTATTATGTATTAGTTATTCTATTACTCAAAGTACAAGCTCTGCTTAGTTTGGGACAAGATGGCGTTATATATTCATTTATTTTGAAATAATGTAGTTGCATTGCTTCATACAATTAGACCTACATACAGTATAATAAAATAAGATACATTTTGAAGGAAATAAATTAAAAGATTTCTAAGTCTGAAACACGTAATAACTTTCATGTTCTCATTAATGAATAAATGAGTAATTAATTGAACATTCGAGCTCCAAAATGTAATTCCCAAATAATTATTTGTGAATTTGACATTTTGGAGCTCAATTTTTGTCTCTGATTTTGGTACAGAGTACCTATAGATTGGTTTTGAATGAGGTCGACTAATTTTACCTATATTCTCGTTTCTCAATTCTCTTTTATTATTTGCAGTAGTAGTAATAATATTAATATGTAATACCTACTGTGCGTATGTAAACTGATTGTAAAGGAAAAGGCTTGTACACCACCTGACTGGTAGCTACAGGCCATGAAAATCAACAAGATGCAGGTGCTTTGCGGGTTATGCCTCATGTGCCGAAATCTCACTAACATACCAAATAATGCTGCAGTAATAAACTGACATCGTGGCATCATGTACTAGTTATTCAAGACATGGTTCTGAGCAAATCTTAAAAGTGTTGTAAATTTTTTTTATCTGAAAATTCATGATTTATCTGAGAAAAAGTTCATGTTTTTGCGATTTTTCGACTGATTATGGAAAAGTTACTAGACTATTCCAATACGTTTTGCAATTTCCCGGTTCCATTTGATGAATTTTGCTATCAAAAATTAAAAGAAAAATGCCTAGACTGATTTTCACTAGTAAGCCGTAGTTGCCATTTACGTTCAGTATACAGCGAAAGTTTAACTGTTTATAAAACTGCTATTTAATTCAAGTATTCTAAAATAACTACCTATTATAAGTACAGTTATTTCACATTCTATATGCATTAAATTATATTTTAATGACTATAAAATTTATGACTTTCAAACTGAGCGCAGATATACCTACTCATCACATTTTTGATGTCTGTAATGCCTGTTATTGTGTTTATTTCTCATAATAACAGGCATTACAGGCATCACAACTATGATGTGCCAGACGCCAGTATTAAAACATTGATATTACTTTTTTCCTGCCTGTCTCAAAATCTCCACGGGATCGGAGCAGTAAGGTTGATGAACATTGGAACGTCGCGGGTAATAGCTATAGGCTGACCGTTTAACTGAGTCCTCGCCTGCGCGGTACAGGGGCGCGGGGGTATGACGACAAAGGGGACTGACACAGGTGCGGGCGGTGGGGGCCCTTAATGAAATATACAGGAGATGAAATGCACCAAGATATTTCCTAAGATATGTGACATCATAGGAAAAAAGAAATAGTGATTTATCAAATGAAAAATAGTTAAGAAGATACAAAATTTTAATTAACTTATGTACGTAAATAAAATAATTGGGAATAAACTATTATACTATTTGTTATCTAAACATATAATTAAATCGTAAGAAAGTCAAAACTTTTTTTGGGTCCAGTTTCTTTTTTCTAAAATATTCGTATACGTTTAAAGCCATTTGCTTGCACTGACTGTTTACTTTATGTCCGAAGATTTTTCGATTCATCTTGAGATAGTTATGCATGTGTACCTCTCACCCTCTCACAAGGTGTCTGCAACAGTCAACACATGCGATCGCTACCCATGTAGCGAACGAAATGAACAATTACAAAAATTTGCCCACCGCCCGCACCTGTTTCAGTCCCCTTTGTCGTCATACCCCCGCGCCCCTGTACCGCGCAGGCGAGGACTCAGTTAAACGGTCAGCCTATAGTATTCAAATAAAAAGGGTGCACCTTATAAGTGTGGTCTCCGCACATAAAAAATGACGGTTGACATTGACAACGTCAAGAAGTGACACACTTGTCACAACTGTCAAAGATCGCTGAATCGCGATAACGAAATGTTCACAACAAGTGTACATAAATACAACTTCCAATACGGTACCGTTGGACAGCTGTCCGCCAGGCAATACCACCGAGGATCCTTCCTTTGTGGTGGAGGAACATCACACCCTGTTCCTCTACAAAAGAATATTATTTAATAATCAATTTATATGAATAAAAATAATTCGCACAGAATATAATACTTTCGTATAAATCGACTAAATATTATATACCTATATATTTTCCTAATTGAACTTATTTTAAAAATGGTAATTTCAACCTAAAAATGAGTAAAGTGCAAAACACACTGATCCAATATCATTAATACAAATATTTGGCACGATTACTTACTGTGTGTGTTCATTAAATAATATCTGCAATATATCAGTTGATATAACTTTCAGACCTTAATAATCTAACCACCGAACTAGAAAATAAATTTGCACAGTGCTAAAAACTACCAAAACTTGCGATGTTAAGTGCTTAAGATTTTAATGCCGATAACTTAAAGTAAATTGTTGCTTACGACCTTGCAATTTCATTAGGAAGTTAATGTTTCAGTGTAACATAATGTTGTTCATTGCAATAAAGTTGAAGGGTAATGTTTGGAAGCGTTCAAGCAAACTGAGGAACACGTTCACTTCATATTAAACCATACCATGACGTCTTATTGCCTCTCAATAGCTATCCGAAATGATTTGATTTGATGTTTAGAAAAAAATTCTAATTTAGATTTTTGAGTGGCTAAAGGTGATGGTACGGCTCATGTGCGGGTACTAGCAAAGTGCTTGGCGTTAGCCTCATGCAGACAGATAGATACGTTTTTGATAGAAAATTCAATCAAACTATTAAAATATGTTAATTGATTTTGCAGTGGATATCAATCAGTTCATCGAAAAATTCAAACAAAAACGTAACTACACCAGCGTCAATGGAACTTTAAAGTAAAGTCAAATATTTATAATAAAAGCGAAATGTCAACGTCTATTGATATTTTTCATCGTTTTAAAAATGTTGTATTATTTTAAACGTCTCAATTTTTAGACTTAGACCATGTTGATAGGATTATTGCCCATTGTGTCAAAGTTTCACGACGGCAGGTAGTCTGTGCAAGGCATTATTGCGTGGGCGGGTTACTTACACTCATCGAATGATGCTCCTCCCCGGGCTGCGTGCGGCAAACAAGGCGATGCAACCAAATAAACATACATGTTACAACACGCCAAAATAAAATGTGCCAATACAAGCAAATTAATGCACGATAAACCATTGTCCAATGATACGCTACGGTAGCACCACTGTGCAAGGAGCACTTCTTTTTATTTGAATATAGAGCGTTCTTGTGCAAAGAGAAAACCGTCAAACCGCTATACACGCCTCAGTGGACAGGGCTTACAATATACACAGAAATTAAACATCAACTACTAACAAAAAAAAAAACTGCACTTCTAATATTAAACACAGACAAAAACATAATTATTATGTTCTAAAGAAAATTAAGAATAATGTAATGAGTCTGTCAGATTTTTATCTAATGAAACTAGTTTAGATAAATCTATGCAGTTCAGGTCAACTTTAAGTGTGGGAAGGGAAACATGGACGGTTAGCGAGGAATTAGGTACTGTCAGACCAACTGATTCATAATACATCTTAAAACTAATCTTGCCTAGATATTTCAAAGTAAAATTTCGTTTGATACTGTTTAGTTTGTTGCTTGACCACTAATAAATTATAAAAGAAAATTCAAAATTATAATAACAAACAAATAAACAATCTTAGTTACGAATCAGTTAGTTTGATTGAACATCTAATACATGCTATTATAATTACTACACATAATAGGGCTTGCGTTTAAGACACTTATAAAATACTCTAAACAAACATGCTATATCGATATGCACAACTAGGAACATATAATTTCATATTTACAAGCATATAAATAATATTATCTGATTTCAAGTATGCAGATACTGTCTTCAGGAAATGATTTTTTATAAAAATTAAGTATGTCTAAGTTCGTGATTTCCTTATAAGTGATCGATGATAAATAAAAAAAAATTATTGATACATGATTACTTTAAATTCTATACCAATGTTTAAAACTACGATTATAATGTGAATATTTACTGTATTCCTGAAAATCAAAGATTTTACACAGTCGAAAATTTCTCGATAATCAATGTAAATGATGGTTATAACAATCGTGTCAACATCTACTAATGAAAGTAAAATGAGATCGATTAAGCGACCAGTATCTGCGAATGAGCACGAATTATTGTAATCGAATATTGATCAGTGATCACTGATCGTAATCAGTGGCAAATGACTGAGGTGCGTGTGTGGAACAATGATTCAAATTACTAGACACAGTTTCTTTGGAACGCGAGTACCACGCGCATTCAGACTGAATTGCGAACATGAAACTATTATTAACAGGAGGTAAATCTGTTCAATAAAATTTTAGGTATAGCATTGTTTAACAAAAGTAGGTATTATTTAAAATTTTCAGGCCCAGATTCTGGGATTGTACTCGGTTGCGGGCTCACGCACTATCAAATGGGACTTATGGGACTTCCTAACAGGTAAAAAGTACTCATTGGTTATACATCTCTATCTGACCCGTGATGTGACATTACGTTATATTTATATATGTATATGACCATTTAATAGAAAGTAGACTAGAAGAAATACGTCCCCAAATTACAGTGTGCATTATCAGAAGTGGGACATCTCTAACTGTAGTTTGACTGTGTAAGTAGCCAAGAAGCGCGACTGTAAATGTAAATGTTAGTAGGTACCTGAAGGACTGGGAAGGAGATTAGGTTAATACTGGCTTAATCCCTTGGCTTCTCTCTATATCTTATTTATTATTCGCGCGAAGTCGACGTGTGGCATATTATGAACGATGTTTTTGTTACCGGTTAAATTTTGCGCTATTTTGTCGACATTACTTATGTATTAACTTATAATTGTACCTCGTTGTGTAGAGAAATACTTCAAAGTTATGAATACGTTGCTGTTGATCTTTTGTAAAACAAATAAGTTGTAAAAATGTATTTAGAAAATGTTCATAGCACCTCTGTTTGTACTTTTCGAAACATTTTTCTGTAGAACGATGGGCAATTTAGAATTTGAGAGCCAATAGATAAACCAATATATCCATAACATTTTATTACGATTGTATATAACGTACATACAGTCGACAAAGCAATAACCAGTATTGTGCATAAATACACATTATTTCCCAGAAACCTTAAAGTAATTTGTTAATTCTTGATTCTCAATTATAGATTCTGTTACTGATTTCGAAACTACTTTTAGGGTAAAGTAAAAATAATGTTGCATACAGAGTATCCTAGCTTAGGACGTCGAGCCGAAATCAGGTATTCGGGTAAGTTATGAAAGTTATCAGAAAAATATTATCAAAAAAATCGAGCACATTTACACCATGTGACGGACTTTTTATTACTAGATTACATTAGAAATTTACTTTTTTTAAGTCCACAAGTCCGTAAGCGTTTTGTTGAAAAAAATGTTAATAATTTAAGAAATAAATGAACAAATGTCGTACTATTTTGGAATCCTTATTAGATGCGCCAAATCTTGATGCTACTTGCCTATCTCGGCTAGTACATTTTTTTCAGTACCATCCATCAAAACTTGGCTAAGAATTTACTTTGAATCTTTTGGCTCGGCAAAAAGTGATATTAATATTACTTCCAAGTTGTCGCCAGTTGTCAACGAATTCTGACCAGGGCTTAAAGATGCAGTATTTAGGATTACATAACAAAAAAATGTAAAAATAAAAAATATCTATAGTAATAGGAGCGAAAAGTCCGTCACGGTGTAAATTTTCTAATTTTTTTAAATGTCCATAATTTTTCAAATATTTTTTTTAATAACTGTCACTACTCGATTTCGGCTTGTCGTCCTAAACTAGGACACCCTGTATATGCGTAATATTAACAAGTGATTACACTACTACGACATGTAACACTGCATATGTCTAATTAGTGTCATTAGACAGTGTATTTAGACATGTAACATGTCATTATCACGAAGCCACTGTTCAGGCAATAGCTTTGTTGACTGTAGGTACACTTGATGTATGTTTGTATTATTTGAAATTGAATATTATATACCCAATATCCTCATAAGAAAGTTATATTCTTGAAGGTTGACTTTAAGATAGAGGTTTGCGTTGATATACCTCCTGTAAGACCCGCTTGAGTTGCAGCAGCAGTGTCTTGATATCGACCACATCTTGCAGTAGGTTCGCGGGTGCCGGCGCCGGAGACGCGCTACCGTCGCTGATGCCGGCGTCCGAGGGCGTCTGCGTCCGCGAACGCTGCAGCAGACGCGCTGTACGAACTGGTAAACTGGCCCTGGAGACAAATCAAAAATATATCGATTAGTATTGATTTTTGGAGAAGCTCGTGGCTAAGTCGAGGCCGCGTGGATCGATTGATATTGCAGGTTAAGTAATGATAAACACGGTGGGCCTCGGGTGGGTGACCATCTTTAACATAACGTGTTTTCCTCCGTGCCTCGGAGAGCACGTTAAGCCATTGGCTCTGGTTGCCATTTGAACATCAGTCTATTGGCAGTCCTTACGAGAAGTCAGAGGCCAGAAAGTCTGACAAAGAGTATCGTCGAACTCGCACTATGAGTTGTGGAGGTCTGATGCCAGTCCCTCCACGTAAAATGCTGATAAACAGGGCTCGGAATTAGGTAGAGTTTTTCATGTACTTACACTGTTTTCATACAGCGAAAGAATAAAGTGGATATGCCTCAAATCCCGAGATTAATTTTAAAGAGCAGAAAAAAATCCCATGATTTTTTAAATAAAAAGTTATTTACTTTTTTACACAATTTAAACTACTGCACGCGCGACTAAATATTTTAATTTTCACAAAATTTATACAGTAATGTCGGAAGCGAACACTTCAAATCTTACTGGTAATGAATCGGACAAGGAAAATGATTCTGATGGGCCGTTTGAATAAGCAAAACCTCACGAGTCTAGGCTTGAAGCAAAAGTATTTGCTCGTATTTATTAAAAAGGTGAAATATGCGTATGAGAATTTACTACAGACTTTCAACAATTTGTATTGTGAATTAATGTAAACTAATAAAAAAAATATGTTAATTATCTTTGTGTTATTTGTCTATCGCTGAGGTTTTTATTATTATTTATTCGTAATATTGTTGGCCACACGGGATTGTCCATTAGAAATCCCGGGAAGGTCCACATTAATATCAACATTTCGATGCAAGTACATAAAAAACTCTACCTAATTCCGAGCCCTGCTGATAAAGAATCCTGTGGGTTGTAAAGTATTAAACCTTGCCTAGAAGACGATGAAGGGATGACGTATGAAAGGATGAATATTGCACCGACGATATATCCGTAATTAGGATAAGGGCAGGTAGATGATGATAAACCATTTCCAACGTAAACTGATTTGTCCTATGTAATAGCCCGGATAAATAAGAAACGTACATTTAAAATACATGATAGGTAAATGTAGAACACGATTTTAACTTGCAATCACTAGCGCACAGCAAAATGATTAGCTCAATTTCCGGGCTTGATCTATCATAGATAGCTGACGTTCAAATGGCCTGACACGACTGTATTTGAACGAAATATCTTTTAAAAAACTATTATAATCTATGATTGAATAGCAACCTTGACGATAAAATCCGTAATACAAAATATCTCACGAGAGTTAAAGATAACTTTAATTCATAGTGAGTGAAAAGATCCTAATTTAAGTACCGAAAACAAACGTCAAAACACTTTTGTGTTTTCCAGTATATCTTATCTGTGTGAGTCCATCGTCTTCTACCGCGCATAATCCCAGGGTCTATCTTGCTACGGAGTTATTCAAGGTTTTGGAAAAATCAAACTGATTTAGAATAAAGTGTACACTAAATACAGCGGCACAGTCCCGAAAATTCAAAGCAATGTAGGTAATGGCATTAGTAGTAGATGGCGATGCCCAGGGCAATGGGCGTGAACGCGACCCACCCACACAAATTAATTAGCTAAAATAGGACGACAACAGTCGTTTAAAATATACTACTTTATTGAGGTTATTAATGAATTGCAACAGGTAGCTGAGCATAATAGATTACATGAGGCAAACACTTGAATTATTCTATTTTTAAGTGATTATAGGTTAGGTACCTATAATCACTTAAAAATAGATAATATATTGTATTAAAAAAAATAAACTACTTAAAAAATGCGGGAAGTTCAAGATATTTTGATATTTAAACAACACTAACAGAATTCAAAATTCTCATGATAGATTTTCATTTTGAAAATGTTTGCTTTATGCAATGACGTCACTGCTATTAAATGTTTATTAGTGTTTGTATTCGAAACTGACTATAAGGAAATACAATTCTGTTGATGATGAAAATTGTTAGTGCTTTGCGGATGTTTAGAATAACTTTAATAGACATCCGATAAATTTATATATAATTAATACAACAGTAGGTCAAGGACTACTTTCTCGATAAACTATCAGAGTGAGAGAATACATGCGACAGTTGTAACACTTTGAAACCTGTGCCGATAAGGAAGATAATATTACATGTAGTAGTATGTATTCTATGTACAACAAATAGTGTGAACTACTTGAATTACTACAATAAAATGACGGCGTTTTGTTGGGAAACAAAACCAATATTAACATCCGGTTACGAAATAATACCCAATGAAGCGTGTAAGAAAGGCAGTGCAAAACTAAAATGAAACTAATGCAAGACTTCTTTATACACCCATGAACAAGAAAACGCAATGAGTTACGTATTCATTTGTTTTATTTATGACATTAAGTACCTAAATAGTAAATCTGTTGTTTGGCTTCAGAATTATGTTTACCACAATTACCACAAATGAGGATAATCCTGAATAGTTGCCTATATAACGGTACTGATTCTTAAGAATAACAACAACTTTATTGTAACAAAATAAAGTTAGATCTAATCGTTGCCTCTCCATCGGCCTTGCAAAATGGTTTCGACCACGGAGGCTACTTGGCCTTTCAGTGCACACGAAACAGCGTACATTATGTAGGTGGTACGTTATTAGTCATACATCGACGAGGCTGTTTTCTTCACAAATAATTCCCATTTTAATTATATTTTGGTAAAGATTGTGGAGTTTTGTAAACAACACTCGGCGCCATAAAGTACTCGATTTACTACAGATAACACTTGGTGTCTCACCCAACTGATACGATATCGACGCGATTTTAGATCGAATTATTGTTAAAAGATATACAATTCACAGAAAAAACAAAATACGGCTATTCGCAATAATAGAAACGTCACTTTCTCTTAAGAATTACACACTGAACGCACGCAGATTTCACGTTTCAAAAATATTTAGATGGGCCACCTGTATTGTTTGGCTCTCTGACTGCGCAGGCTGGGAGCGGGGCTGCAGGAGCGGGCGATGACGGGTTCAGCGACGTGGAGGTCGGTCTTGAGCCTGCGGGCCCCCATGGCGAGGTGCTGGGTGGACCCAGGCGCGCCGGCAGACGTGGCCGCCGCTGACCGCATGTCGCGGAGACTTTCACAGCGCGCACGCACGCGGACAACTGAAGTTCGCGCGCGGCCGCGCTATCGGCGCCGCCACCGCCGCACCAGCTCGCCCGGAAAAATCGGATCTCGTGGCGTCGACCCTATCCATTCAAGCCGAACGGATCATAATCATCACGCTGTTTTCTTGTGTTACACTCTATTTGTAGCACAGCTCTGCCAAGCCTATAAGTTTACGGACCGTGATACAAACGACACAGTTCCATTACAATTTTCACTATAAAGTTTGCCAGAACAATTGAATCATGGCGGGATGTTGAAGGTGTGAGGCCGTTGACATCTAGTTACAGGGAATGTCAAAATGACGCAGCGAGGTGTGTCGGAAAGGGAGAAGACCGAACAGCGGTTCTGCCAGCGCCGCCTCACCGCCACACCGCCACACCGACCGTCACGCTCGCTGATCGCGCACCGGCATCACAAGCACTTTCTTTTGCACGTCATTATGTTTGTTTTGTGTCATTAATGTCATTTCACAGGTAGTCTCCGGTACAAACAGGTCACATTGTATAGCACGTAACGACACAATTCACCATAAACAACACTTATCTAATTCTTTCGGTACAGTGGTTAACTGACCTTATAGGTCAGTGTCAATGTCTCGACTGGTTTGTTTGTTTTGTAGAGAGCCGCCGGTCTAGATGCCATCTGCGAGCGTTTCAATGCGTTCTGCGCATGCGTGTATCCGTTCAATAATCACAAAGTCTCCAGCAGACTTTTCGTATACGGTGTTGAAACTGTTTCGTCGCCGTTTAGGAGCTATTCCAAAATATTTGTATGCTTTGGAATGCCCTCGTATTTGTTTATTAACCAACACGAAACAATGAAGTTAAAATGGAATGCACTATACAACTTTTGTTTTGCTAGAGATGACGTCATAATGTTCACGTCATCCTTTGTGTCATACAGCTATATAATACATATAGATAAACAGGGGGACGGTAATGGAACCCCTGCGAAGTCGTTTGTGTCGGTCACGGTTTCGAGTGGCGACGGTGGCGCTGAAGCGAGACGCAATTGTCTAAAACCACGGTGCCTTACTATGCTTATACCTCGAAATTCGTACAATTACCTCAAACAACTGCTACTCGAATTAAACCAGATTTTTTTGTTGCCTTTTTAGCGTCTGTTAATAGTTGGTGCATAAATCCGACATTGTATAATACACGCTAACACACTTAGCGGGCGGTGTCACGATTCTGAGTTGTATGGAATTCAATGAATATGGAGGAAGTACGATTTGTAGGAAAAATAAAATTTAGCGTGACAGTAAATGGAGTGGGTCACCCATGACAACACACAATAACGTTTTATGAAGGTTGCGACATTCTCAGGTTATTGAGACCGTATTAATTGAATAGCTTGCCAAAGCTGATTTTAATTCTTGTTAGTTATGAGATTTATTTGTCTCTATTTCTGCTATAAATATTCTATGTCACTGATTCTTTAGTGGGCCTGCTATTAACGACATAGGTACACGTAAACTCGGAAATTACGAATGTTTCTCGCACGGTGAGACTGCTTCAAGTGTTTTCCCCTATGTCTGAGTTCACATAATTTATGTACAACATGCAGATTATGAAGCACTTCACCTGTTTAGCGTGTAAGTATTCTTTTGACTAGTCGAGGTTTCTATTTAAACTCCCGGTATTGACGCGGCCGGCGACGTTTCGTTTTCGTTTTTTAACCCAACATTATAATGAAATATTTATTCATTTAGATATTAATGAGTCTATTACACGTCACAATTGCAGTGGTTGTACACAAAATTATGTAAATAAAAAGGCCAAATAGAAACATTGTTACATCTAACTGTACTTTCATGAATTATGTAACCTTTTCGTGAATTACGATTTACCAGCAACACTTTAAAACTGTGTAGATGCAATCATGTTTTTTATGATTATGTTTTAGGCATATAACGTATGCAAATATGTACGTAAATATAACTCATAACGCAATATGAAGGGATGCATGTAATACACATGCTTGTTCATGCGCGTCATGCATGCGTCCCTAGAAAAAAGGGTTATTACCAATCAGGCGTGGAGTTTGTTACGGAGAATTTGCTATGTATTGGTGGCAGCATATTATATTAGATTTGTGTTTTCTATGAACATAATCTAATTGTCGCGTTGTCTTGTTAATAGTAGTTCCTTTCAATGATGTTTCTGGAACTATTGTGCTTGAACCTTATGCAAGCACTATCGCAGAGAGCAGCACCAGTCCCAATTATCTTCTTGTTTCAATAGTTGATTAAAAAAATAAATAGAGATATATAGTAAAGCTGAAACATGCAACTAAGAACACACTTCGTAACATTAGCTAATGGAGTTAGTGAGTAACTGTCGCGTAGGTTATATGTTGATGTTGTAGATATCTATATTATGTCGACTAAAAGTTTGCCCCCTGAGACCGAGACCTAAGAGTTGTTCACTCAATGCTCAAGCAAGGGGGAGGGAAGTCTCGCTCGCAGAGCAGACATGCTAAACTAATTATTACTCTCATTATGCGCGCTCTAAACGAGAATGCTTGTTTGTGGTATACGTTTCCCGTTTTCCTTATGAGGAAGAGCGGGTATAATTATAACGAGTAGACATGCGTTAAAAGCTTGGCTTTTTCTACAATGTTGTATACAGTTCGCTACAGGCCATGAACATCCTCAACACAATCAACAAAACCAAATTGTAGATGCGTCGCTACCTTTAAGGACACGCCTCATGTGGCAGTAATTTCAGTAATATTACCACTAAACCGCAACACGTGTGAGCACTACCTACTATTTGATGGTGGGTTAGAGTTGAGATTTGTTGCTGCCGCTCTCGAGCTATTCACAATAGCGCATCATGAATAAGTCTTCAACTATTGGTAACATAAATAATTGACTTTTTTCTGTCTAGACATTATTTATCATAAATACTGGATGCATAAATTTTTCATCTGTTTCCTTTCGATAGACTTTACAGTGATAAACTGAATCACGATTTTGAAGTTCTAGATGCAAAAAATTGTCGTTTGGCAAATTATACAAAAATTACACATTTTATCGGTAAATTCCTAAGATGATCGGGATATTGCTGATTAATCAGATTAATTTAGTTGATAGTCTAGCTAGGGTAACGTTACTCTGCCATAATCAATTGGTAAAAACGCAAAAAACGAAAATGTGCCTGTCAAAATCATGAATTTTCCGGTAAACATTTTTTGCATCCAGTGTTTCAGAATAAAGGGAAAAACTGACTGCTTAAAAAAGAGTAACGTTATCCTAGACTATCCCAATGCATTTGCAATTTTACTGTCTGTCCTGTCTGTCATTATGTCACACTATTTAATAATCGTTATATAAGTCGTCCTCTTCTCATCCAGGGTGTAGTGAAGCCCGACAATAAACAATTAACAATCGTCCACAATTTTATTGTTTGTATTTGCATAAATACGTACAATTTGTGTATGACCTTAATTACTGCTCTTAATGTTGCATATTAGGCATCATGCTCGTGTTTAATTAAATTACTTCGGTCAAACTATAATTACGGTACAATGACATTACCTTATTATAATAAAAAACACTTATTAAAAAAAAATAGGACCGGCAGGACTCAATCTAGCGACCTCTGCACACCGGGTAGTCGCGTTACCCATTAAGCTACGGTCTCATCTAGCCAGGACCCTAAATTTTTGAACTGTATGTTACGTCATTACGTGACGTCACGTTCATCCATATGTTGGATACACACCATCATGGTTAAGTAACAAACAGCACAATTGCTGTAAATAATGAACGCGTAAGGTACGCGTGCATCATTTCAACTTCTTATTGACTATTTTTATAGCATCTAGCTATGCTTAGCAAATTATACTAAGAAACAGTTTCAATTTCAACTGTTTCGTAGTATAATTTCCGTTTTTATCGTTTGGGTACAAAATCCTAAAGAGCCACAATGTCGAAGAAAGAAAAATTCGTTGAGTATTTGGATCGATACCTAATCCAAGTTATCCTACCGCGAACTGCTTTTGACTAACTTCACGCGAAAGGGTGGCTTCAAAAGAAGACCCACTTATAAAAGCTGAAAATAAATCAAAAGGGTCACCTTGTTACAAGTTGTTTAACTTTGGAATCAAGCTGCGTAAAAATGTATCGCTATAATTTCTTATGGTGATTAAAACCACGATAAAAAGGTATGAAAATTACTTGGCTCGTGCCTAGTTTTAATAAATGTAGGTCTGAAATTATTCAGATAAAAATTACATGTAAAATTTAATGTAAATAAAGGTATTTCGTGTAAATGATCTTATAAAATACATATTATATTATATGTTCTGATATTCCATGTAATTGCTGTAATTTTAAAACCTTTAAATATTTGAATATTACTCAAATCATCTATCGCTAAAACTTTATTATTTCAAAACGGTTCTACCATTACGTTATCCAATAATATTATCGCTGCAATTTTCTCGTAGTCCAATCATTTCTATTACGTTCGAATATTTATTTTCTAGCTTGTCATCTTTCCTTACTGTTTTGCAATATTATTTTGATATATTCAAGATTATAGATTGTAGTGTCAACAACCGTTTGTAAAAAAAATAATTCACAACATATTGTAGGTTTGAAGCTATCTGAGGGTTATACAGGGTTTCTGGCACATCGTTTGCCAAATTGAATTGGCTTAAAGGTGAGGTGAAGAGTGAGTTAGGGGTGCTAAAACTATAGCTAAGGATGCTATCTTTTAGCCAATAAAATTTGGCAAACGATGTACTAAACCTCCTGTATTATGCCTAATGTGATAATAATTTCATCATTTAATTTATAATTCTTTAAGTGGTAGCTTCTTTCACTCCAATTTCCGAGAATATTAAGCAAAACTCTAAATAGTGTTCTACGTCCCCTTTGATATGTTTATTTTATGAGAATTAACTATGTAATTAGTTTCAATTAAGTGGTTAATTAATGATGTTGAGAAGCAAAGTAGTACACACAGACTATACAGGGTTATTTTAAAAATATTTTTCTAATAATACCTTACCTACGGTAGTTTTTCTACACAAATATACCGAAATGAAAATCGCCGCGATTTGGTAACTATACATTTCTATGATGAGTAAAAAAACTAAGTGGCAAGTGAAGGTGTAAAATTACAAAGAATTATTAATGTATTAACTTTTAAACATAAGCGTTGCATTATTAAGTAAAATCTAACGGGAATTAACACAATCATGCCTTATTTACCTTTTAGGCTTGAAGTTTCGGCAGACAGATTACACTGGCCGTCAGTCTGCTTGCGACAACTAATTATGCATTTCAAATCAAGTATAATTATTACAGCTTAATCATTATATAAAAAAACTCGTGGCACGAATGTTATTGAGTGTGTTATATAAAGAGGTTGTTCTAAGAGATAGTTATTTATTTTTAAATTACCCTGTGTAGTACGTGAACGACACAAGACGGCCTCGAGACGACCGCAAACAGGGCGTTAGAGCTCCGATATGGTACCCTGCTCTCTGGGGTACACAAGTACTCGAGTTACTGTGGTTGGCCTGTATTGTTAATTGATAGCATTGCTTTAATTAATACGCTAGAGACAAGCTTCTGTTTCTTGGCTCGTTACTGCGTGATTTCTGAACTGTTTTAATGTTGTTGTATAATGCCAAAAATCTCGAATCAGAAAGGGTTCGGCCATAAGGTAAAATTAAAAATCTTTCTTTAAAACACAATAGTTATACTATATCGCAAATCAATAGTTATATCAAATCGCAGCGCTTTGCGGCGGCGGCGTCTTGCAGCAATGCAAGCGCTGTAACGCATAACGTGGCATAACGCTGAGCGATAGCTCGATTCCTGCACGGAAACTCGTGACGATATGAGTCTTGACTTTTTTTTTTACTTACTATATACATTTTATTTTCGTGTTTTTCTTCTGCTTTTCGTCGATTTCATTGTTAAGTATAACGTAATAAGGTGTTTAGTTTTAAGATGAATCTTGCATCTCAAGAGTGTTTAAAACAATATTTTCTTTTCCTTTTAATGTCTTCATTTCCAAGCGATTAAATAATAATAAGAACCGGAGAAAGGTGATAAATTTATAATTATATGTACATTTTAATTACACCTGAATCTAATTCTTCCTTATATTAATTACTCGTCAATCTGTTAAATGAGAAATAATAATCAAACAACAACTAGTTAAATAATAAATTTCTGTATCTATTTTAATTATTATTTAAAAAAATAAAGTAAGATTATTATTTTTATACTAGCTGTGTCCGCTACATCGATAAAAATAGCTTACGTATTAAGTCTTAGACCTATTCCGGCGTATTCCGGACCCATAACACCTCCGGAAGATCCCCCTGGTTCACGGGAACTCAGACCCATACCAAGTATACACCACAAATCATAAGAATCGGTCCACCCGTTTCAAAGGAGTTCGATAATACAACCACTATTTTATTAAATGTCTTCAGACGTTATCGTAATTGGACAATCCTTTGTATTCCTCGTCTCAGGTCGTATTATGTATGTCTTAGCGACCGTGTTAAGCCCGTCTTTTTGCGGCTAATGAATCTGTCAATCAGCCAATAGAAAGGAATGTGAACACCGTTATCGATATGCGATGGGATTTTTTGCTGTAACTCTAACTATAATAGCTATTATTATGCCAGAGTTACCATCTATTATGTTCGACTAATGTATGAAGCTTCGCACCTAAGGTCGTTAACATTTGAAGTTTGGCTCTCCGTCATAATTGCTACTCTCAGGAGGAAAATAGCTAGTTCCAATAATATACGGTTAAATTTATTGGCAACTTCAATTCAGGCCTATTAAATGCAAATGATAAAGATAGTTTGCTGCTCGTGTCGGCTATGTGTTCTTTTGCTGCCAACATCACGCTCCTGTTTGTGTTTAAGCAGAGGTATACAATGCCCACATTTCACTAGTTATATTAGGGCCCCATGAGTCGGTCGAAATTTCAGACACGGTGTAGTTACTGAATTTTTTTTGACAGAAAAACTCTAATAACACCTTTGCTCGACCTGGGAATCTAACTCACGGAGATTACTCGCATGAGTTAACTTAGTCACTAAAACAACTATAAAAGCATTACTCTATTTTAAATCCTACGACAAATAATGTTTAATTTCACGAACGAATAATTAAAATTGATGAAGTACAACTAACTTTTTTTTATAAGTCAGCAATGAAATACGATCAAATTACTAGATCCATTTAATTTGTTGTTCTCAGCCTTTTAAGTCGTGCTTTATATTCGATAGAGCAGAGTAGGCGTCTATAAACTTTACCAAAACTTAAACCCACGACAAAACCTTGACTTACTTTATTGTTTTGTAGTGAATCTAGTGAACGACTAATGGCTTATTGCAAAATCGTGATTTGAAACCATTTACTAAAATGTAGACTTAATTTTTTTTAAGGTATGCCAACCTTTTTTGTTGGTGACTTTTCTTGATGTTACTAACGTTTATTTGAACCTTTTAAGCTTTAGATTTCAACTTGATCAAATGACGGTGTACGACGCCGTCGCGTGCGTCGTTGCCTTGTCAGATTATTCAACTAGTTTTACAAAATTTCTTTACCGATCATAATCATAAAATTGTTTCATTGGCCTCTAGTGGTTATTGTAAGCACCTACACACCGTGAGGTCTCGGGTTCGATGCCCAAATCAGACAAAATATAATATAGAATTTATTGTCCTCGATACATCGTAACAGGCCCACCACGTAATAGAACCTATACAAAATTGATGAAATACTTGTGTTACTACACCTTCGCCGCACCCTTCTGAGAAATTTATTCGAGATTATGTAATATTCTAAATAACAGGTTCTTCTTTAATATAACATTTAATTGCAGTATTAACTAGGAGTTAACTATAAATTATAGATACATACAAAACGAGTAAATCTAGCTGCACCAGTTTCTCGGACAAGTTGAGGGATTGCTCTTGACCGGTATACTGTTTATACTACTGACATTATGTCACTCGCATTTGAAAGTATGATTTACTATAATTTATTATGTCATAAGGTTTTATTTTAGGAAAATCACCGCTTTACTCCGAACATATTTTAACGTCTGTCGTTGGTCTATTGGTTAGTGTATACGCCTCTCACCGCGGGTTCGATTCCCGGATCGGGCAAAGTGTTATTTGTGAAATTGACGTCAGGAAATTCTCCTATGGGACCTAAACATAACCGGTAAAGTTTGGGTGTATGCTATGTTAAATTTTGACATATTAGCTATCTTCGTACCAAAATCGTTCTAATTGTTTACCGTAGCTACGATGTTTGACAGGAACACAAACACCCTTCTCTGTATCGAAAAATAATAATTAAAATAAAAGTGAAACTGAAATTCAAAAATAAGTCAAATGAGTTGCCTGACATATTTCAATATGTACATTTATATTTTTACAAGTGAAATAAAACCGTGTACAAAATGTCCGCAAATTGACTCATTGTTGTAATACGACTTTGCTAAAATAAAAACTCGACTTTAAGGTTAATAGCTTACCCACATCAGTCTTTGTTGTTCTACAGAACATGAAACCGAATCTCACCATTTAGTTGTCATTATATAATATTAGATTCCCGTTCCATGATTACATTTGATAATTGGCTTATTCAACATTTTAATTACTTTATGTAATACTGTGACTTGTATAAAAATATCAACGGTACTTTGAACATCAGCATGAATTTTTTGCAACTTAATCGACCGAGCTTTTTTATTATTTTGCTTACAGCTATAATTACTCAGTTTTTGCGATTGTGATGAACTTAATGACTATTATTTCAGTCTATTAGAAAAAAATGGTTGAAATATTTTATTAATTTCATTTGTGATACTGGCGTCACACGGCGTCGCATGTTGTAGACGTGTGTGCAGCTAGCGCGCCCACACCCCTGACGATCGCGCACATCAAATGTGGGCCAGTCTTAGAATTTATATTATGTTCTTCCATTAACTAATTTAAATATAATCTTATATAAATTATAGGATTTGAAGTTGCGACAGAAATAACTACTTATTTCAGACTTTTTTGAAAAGGAAGGTATAATTAACTTAACTCAATTATTTGTGTACTTATTAAGTTGCAGGCATTTTTTGTACCTAATTACTTGTTGAGGTAAATACCTACATATTGCTTAACTATGTTGCATTTAAAAACAACAGAGTGTTCCGTTTTGCTATTTTTTGCACAGAACGCCAAATCATCCACACAGAAACAATTTAAGAAACCGAAGTTCATTGTTTAAGGGTGAAAGCTTGTCCTGCTTTTCAAGACGAAGCATTTGATGGTCCACAATATGGTCATTACATAACAATTTTTGTTATATTGATAGACTTTATTAATTTATACCTATACGGCGAATTAAGTTAGTGTTTAGAAGTTTATAATATGTCAATGAAAAATTTATAGGTTTTATTGAAGGGCTATAAAACTGTGAAGAAAATACGTACCTCTGTGCTTGGCCGTTGAGCATTGTGACCACTTGGGCCACGATGCCCTTGACTGGAGCCTCCTTCTCCGACATCATGGGCTTATCCATCCTCATCACTAATACTTTTTGTTTCACTTTGGTCTTTAACACTGTTCACTCATATTTCACAGGCTCTATGTTAATTTATGTCAATTTATAACTATTTAAAGTAAATTCCTGTAAAGGGCGAATTTGTTATGAATCACAGCAAAATCAAAAATCCCCAATCATAACGCATCTGTCTAACCTAAAGCCCGTAGCGTTGTAAGATTGCTTTGAAAGTTGGCAATAAACAGCTACACCTAATTCCACGCAGATGAAGTCATGGGTAACAGCTATCTTATAAATTATGAGACGCTTTTTATGGTCAATAACATTTCGCATGTTTTTGATATGTTTTGATCTGGTCGACGAGCACCTGGCCCATTAATATAGTACCGTTTTAATTGAACTATGTACAAAATTGCCAAGAAGGCTACACACTGTTATACGTTGTCTATGGAAATGTCTCTGCGGTAGATTTCGCGGGTAGGTCAGTACACGCTAACGAGATTAAGTTCTTTGGACAGATTATAGCAATTAAGGTATAATAAAGGACAATTTGAGTTGACCCTCAGTTTACGGAAGTATGTACATACGAGTAAAAGGTTAATACTGATTTTAATGCCCTAGAATTTCAAGCATGTGTTAAGGTGTATTTTTGGTTTGATTGCTTACTTTATGTATCATAATATGTGAATTATTAACCAAGAGTTATTAAGACCAAAATTAAAATTAGGAGGTTGATTGCAACCGGTTCAAAAGTAGTTGCAGCAAATACGTAATTACGGGGCGGATAATGATAGGTACCGGTATTAATAAGCACAGTAATACCTATTACAAACAGGTGCTGGTGAATTTATCAACCGTCACCTAATAACCAAAACAATATATCAAAATGTCATCTGTTTATGTAACGAAATTAAGGTGGTTGGTATTTTATATAATCACGTACTTACTAGCTGCTGTCCATGATTTTGTAATCATGTTAAATCGTTTTACTGAAGTTAATTACAGACTGTAATAGCTAATCTTAATATAACTAAAAATTAAATTGAATATAATTAAAATTAACCTTTAAACAAAAAAATTGTAGGCTTAACCTTTTAACATATTAGTTTCGTTTACATACTTAAAATGTTTTTAATAAAATTTCAATATTTAAATACCCTGGGGTAGTACTTATTTACTCAGAAATTTAAAGTAACAACAATCTGTGCCCAATATTTCTGGCTGTTTATCTACTCAAGAATGACATTAAGATCTTACTCTGACAATCCAAAGTGATTGTTAATTATACATTGCAACCATCAGTTAATTTGAGAGGAACATTACCCAACGCTATGGTAGTTTCTTTGTAACAGATTTAACCGCTGATTCACTATTTAAATCAATTGCGTAAACCTAATGGATTTTCACAGTGTCAATCAAACTTGCGAAAATATTTTCTATTGACCTCGGCTTCTCATAGGTATTTTATGAATTGTCTTTACTTATTTGGTAGTGTCAGCAACTGACCATCCACAATCTGCACAAGAATACAATCCAGGTCCATCGGGGACTACGATACTATATACTACATGGGTTAAATTTCAGAATCTACCATTTGGTTGTGTATGTGTATCCCCATAGAGCCTGTTCGTAAAAGCTCTTCGTCTACCATCGTTACCTTCATGCGAGTCATATTTACTTTTCATCATAGAAATCTTAATAATAAGGAATTGTCGTCTTAATGTCATCGCAAAAAGAATAATTTTGTTTGCAGGAATACAAAAAGTGGTATTTGAAAACCGGCGACATGCGTCCCAGTGTTAAAAGATAGTCGATAGCATTTCTATTGACTAGTTATTAAGATTTCTATGCTTTTCATGTTCAAGACACATACAATTTTGTTTAAAAACTTAGAAAGTCAGAATCTCATATAAAAGTAAGTACAGCTAATGGATAATTTAGTGTGCGGTCGGTAGAAGATGGAACTAAGGTCGATTTTGTACGAAAGCCGGATACATAATGTGCAGTGAATGACTTCTTTTATGCATAATGTGAATGGAAGTCAGATACTTAGACGTGAAAGCAATCGTTACGGATAATCTAATAGAAGTTACTAATGACGGATATCAACAATTTTTTATCCTGAATATTTTCACACGAATTTTTGACTAATACATACCTACCTTCTGATCTACATTTTAAAATGTAATAAACTAGTTTTACGAAAAATTTAAAATGCTTTTAAAATAACTAAAATATACCATTTTACTAATAAAAAGCACTAAATGCATTATGTATAAAAGCATTTATGCATTAATTACTAACCGAGCTCTAAATAAACGGTACAATTTATGACTTACTTAGTATACTAAGTTAATGTGTATGGTAACGCGAGCATAAACTAATTCTTTTAAAAAATGTTGTATTTTCAGGCAAAGCACGAAACTTTTGAGAAGACTTACGAGGCGTCACTGTCACAGTCTTCATTATCACAAGCATCACAATCAAACATTGAATTATAAAAGCAAACGATTTTTATATGGACGATTGATTCGGTGGCTCTATGAAGCTCCTTTTACATAGTGAGTGAGCCGTGCCCAAAAGCTTGTCAGCAAAGCTATTCAATGTAACCACGGCAACGGAATTTGGACAACAATGGGAGATTGAACTATTAAAACATTGTGTAGCTATAAATTCTTTAGACAATAGCGCAATATTATACTGTATCTTTAACCTATCATTGGTATTGATAGTTTGTTTTGTAATATTCATTTATCCATTACAATAAAGTTCAATACAAGTACAATTAGGCACTTCTCATTTTGTGATTCAAATAAATTGGGAAATTATAATTATAATGAGAAGTTAGGAAGGTGTTATTAGGTCAATTTTAAAAGTAGCACGTTGGTGAATCGATTAATTTTCATTAATTACGTACACGCCCACATAATATAAAAGTGCATTCAATTATAATCTTCAATTCAGTACCGTTTTCCAATTAGGTATACTTGTTTGTATGAATACTTAATTTAATTCATCAACAAACCTATTTATTCTAGATCGTTTTAAAATACGGCTTAAATGCTCATAAGAATCATGTACGCATATTATTATAATTATTTAGATCAATACTGATGATGTTCTTTTCGAGTAATATGCAATATTGCCAGAGCGTATATGAATAAACTGATAGGAATTCACTTCAGATATCAGCGATAAGATAATATTCACACAATCTGTCATCGATTGAGGGTAAATGTGAATAATATCGTTGGCCTCTTCATGTTTATGAGTTTGTGATGAATTCAATGATATTATATACATATCTATAGGTAGATGTATCTGTTTATATTATGCAGGGGCCGTTCACGACCCTTCTAATCGTGGCAAATTACTATGCAAAGGGTTAACAGATGCTGGCCTTGAGGCTTACTTTAACCTGTGATTAAATGGTACACTACCTACCTAAAATATTTTGTAAAAAATGTTTTGTATAAAATGTTTTATATTTGAGGGACTGGTTAAGAAAGGTACGTTATGGTTATATTCTACAATTTAACATGCATCGTCGTAAACCACAATACTTTGTCTAGATTACAGCAAACGTGATTGATATTTATGTGGTTAGGTTTCAGGTAGGTACGACCTTTTTTCGTTCGTTTCGTTAAATACTTTTAGCAGTAATTGGGTGTTCTGTTATCAATCCTTCAAGCGAACCAGTACGTACTAACGTTAATCACTTTCGTTATCTTTCAGCGAAATGTAAGGCTTATCAATTCACTTCACAAAGGAAATGCATAACATCCTCAGGCACACTGGTGATAGCACTTAATTGCCGGGTCAACAACACATGAACACAAAGTTAAACAATTTAAATTATCACTGTATGCATCTGCTGTTTGCCGTCACTTTACAACTAGATTAATACTCGTTTAAAATCCATTCTGTCACAACGACCCGCTACTACCTTTTAACTCAATTATCCGCATTACTATTACACTTTACGTAAGGAATTTCCACCGTCAGACGCGGTTGCTCTGATTTTATGCACACAAATGTAAACATGGAAGTTTGCGATTAACTAGCAGCTGCGCTATACCGATTAGGATCGTTCAGTGACCCGTGTTCGATATCGGGAGGAGGTAATGTCGATCGTGTTTGGTGCACCGTGCGCGAGATCGGCACGTGTCGTGGTGCGGTGATTGTGCCGGGCTACGTACGGCCACGAGCGCGACGAGCTACAGACTAACTAACATCCGACCGGCATGGCTATTCTGTAAAGATGACTAATTTCCAGTCGATTTCGAAAGCAATTCATAATTTCGTTTGAAACCGGTTCATCTCGGATTTAGTGCATCCTTATTTCCATACACATACGGTTGATAACTGCTTGGCAAAAAAATTGACAGCTTGCCAGTTACTATCCTCTTGCAGGTTTGACAGCTTTACAGACAAGTAACGCAATTTCTTATGTCAAAATCGGAAACTGGTCATGGAGCAGTTTCTTAGTAATTTCTTGTACTTTGGCGAGATAAAATAATGATATTTAAAAGGTTTTTTTACTTCAGATTAACGTTATACATCAAATCAATAACTGTTTAATACTATGTATGTCATAAAATACTAATTAAATACGTAATGCAATAGAATTTAGGTCATATTATTTTTAGTCATATATCTCGAGATTTTTCATACGAAAACTTATAAATACGACAAGTAGTAGCACGAATTATGGCAGTCTGGGATATAAAAAGCACTTAATGAAAATAATGTATCTTCAAAATATTGAAAGAATAATATTATGTAGCTAAGTTGTAGGCTTCCTCTTTCTCGCCAAACTAAACAAATTTTAATGAATTCTGGCACACGGGTAAGTGCTTTTTATCGACGTAGTTCAAATCTAGTTACATACTTTAATAAAAAACGAAAAACCTGATTCATTCCATTTCAAGGATGGTGGAGACCTTTGCCCAACAATGGGACAATACAGGTTATGCACCAGATAATGTAACTACTTACATTCTGTATTCACGATTATTATTATTTATTTGGAGTTTACATTTATAATTTCTTATGTACGTAACGTAGTGTCTATGTCTATGATAATTATGTGAGAGAAATAAGAATATATTAAAGAAAAATCAGAAGTATTGAAAAATTTTATTATTTCACAGAATTTCAGGAACATTTATTTTCTTCTGTTCGCTAGGCTTGCACTGATGAAACTTAAGTCTAAAAAATGTTTAGCTCTGAAATCAACCGCCGCTATCATCTTATCATAATACTATTATAATATAGGTGTGCTATATTCGTGTATTGCACCTGAAAGACAAAAAACATTACAACACAAGTGAGAGATATGTGATTTCATCGTGTCACGGAGGACTAAGTAGAAATTATA
The DNA here is from genome assembly GCA_905147285.1 of Hypena proboscidalis. NCBI lineage: Eukaryota > Metazoa > Arthropoda > Insecta > Lepidoptera > Erebidae > Hypena > Hypena proboscidalis. The sequence continues at coordinate 16,220,386 of LR990131.1, forward strand.
ACGCATACTCACTGTTTCTAGTACATAGCAGTAGCAAAGAGTTAAAATCACATTTATATAATTATCGTTTTTATAGTTGTCTTAAAATATGGTATCTCGATCTTTGATATTTGTTTTGTATTGAGGATAACTTTTTTTTCCATTACATCGCGTTCCATTCTTATTTTATTTAATTTTAAGCACTCGTTTTACACTAAAGAGAAAATCTCTCCGAAAATACCTCTTACCATAATGACTTATATTGTGTTTGTTGTTATAATGTGTTCAGTTTTCTTTTGATATAATCAGTTATATAATTTGAATTTTATTGTTTGAATTTGTTACTTTCTTAATGTAGTTCAAAGCTATTTATATGCTTTTTGTTGTAATGAAACGCTCCAATTTTTTTTGGTAAAAGACATTAGATGCCACAGAGTAAAAATACATTTTAGTAGGTGTCAACAAGAAGGTTTTATCAATACAAATAATACTAATAAAAATAAATAAAACTAACATCATAAGTATATTTGCCACTGAAAGATAAGGTCAACTACGTGATATAAAATTCTAGAATAATGGATAAGTATAATATAATTTCACTGGGGTAAAACATTAAAATGAAATAAAATTGGTACTTACTAATAAAATATGAATAATTGCACAAACAACAAACTGAACTAGCTAATTACACCTAAAGGCACTTTAATTAATATTTAACAATGATTTTTTATTTGTTTTTTGGACCTAAATAAATATTTTTATTTTCAATTTACTAGGTAATGCAGCAAAAAGGAAAACAATTTTCTACGTACTCTAAATGTAAAGAATTGTCCGCCAGTTTTGACGTTCAATTTTTCTTTTGCTCATGCACGCTTTATAAATATTTTTTTTGTCTCAATTCCAGATAGACAATAAAATAATAGACAAATTTAGTGTTTTTTGTTTTATTTTATTACGTGTGAACGAAGCATACATTTGAGGAGAGTAATTTGATTGCGTTATGTCAAAAATGCGTGTTTTGACAGTAACTATTACTATTTGACAGTAACTATTACTTAAGAAACCAGAAATTATATCTGTTTGACAGGAATAATTACTTTTTGACAGAAACTATTGCAAAAGAAATCACAGTCATCTTTAGGGAATAAGTCTACGGGCCGTGCCGGTCGCAAACACGCTGAGATGAACCCAGCCGACCAAGCCCGACAGCTGCACGCTTGCTACTTTATCTGATTACCTCATGGAGCAAGGACCTTTCGACACACAAAGCTCCGTAAAATCTACCTTGAAAATCGATGGCCGTACCGCGAACTTGTTACGAAATGTCGCGTCCGTAACTACTACGGAGATTGGATTTTCATGATTAACTTTGTAACGATCGCGATATTCAAATTTTATATTCAAATTTTTAGATTAGACTTAATGGGGAATTCTTCGGGAGCTTTGTGTTTGTAAAAAATACTGATATTATAACAAGAAGTACCTATAAAGCGTCAATTGAAGCCAGTCCATTTAAACGGATGATGAATAGAATTCAACACAATGGTCCTAAAGGAAGAGTGCTGAGCCCCAGCTGCAGAGCTCAAGGAAGCCATTTCCCATTGTCGTAAATATCTATTGTGATGTCGAGAAGCGGCAGCGGCGCGGGCGCATGGAGGTCAAACATATACCCACACAATTAATCTGATAATTGGAACTGGAACGGTTCTTCGGCATTGTTTCAATTTTACGAACACTTGCGCAAATGTCTCAGCTCTCAGAGGAATTCCTCTGACGTCTCAGCTATTCAAACCTCGTGCATTTGTGTCAATAACGTTAGAAACTGCATACCTTAATGACGTTTAAAGTTTATTTTGTTTCTTAATCTAAGATTTAACAAACAAATTGTGTGTTTTGTTAGTTATAATAGTATTACGCATTACGTAAGATAATCTTTTAAATAATGCACTATCCGAATCAAATAAGGACAAGTTGAATGTGATCCATTCCCCTGAATATAAACGAAATTTTCGATCACATGCCTGTTCCTTTTGAAAAAATCATTAACAATTGGGCGAATGGAACACATTCAATATGGCTTAAAAATCTGTTCTTATTTGATTCGCAAAGTAAAAGAACACGCATACAATATTAATGCTATATGAGATTTTTATATGAATGACAACTTAAATTTAAAAATAGGAGGTAGGCAATAACTGTATAAAATGCCATTACGGAACAATCATGCAGAACACGCCTTGATATTTGCAATAATAAACCCAGTCAATTAAACCTTTTGATTGTTTTGGCCTTACTCTTTATACAAAACATATACAGTAAAGGAATGGAACCAATCATTGTAGGCATGGTAGCTAGCAATCAACTAAATTATAGTAAGAGCCCGTTGGAAGTAATTGCTCACTCGTATTTATTTATTTATTTATTTATTTATTTATCATATGGAAAACTTACAGCTAGTATAACTTAAATAACAATAAGTTTAGGAACCATAAAGCCAATAACAAGTTTTCGCTTCTAGTGACTGTATATAAAAATTTGGTGCGAACAAAACTAATGCAAACATCGCTTGCTCATAACCTTATAATTAGGGCGCGATTTAAATGAAGAAACTAAAATAAAAATAAAATAGAAATATAACACAACATAATAAAATAAGAAATATGATACTCCGCTCATTTAAAGAATTCGAGACTCAACCGTCTTCTTGCCGCAGACAAACTTATTGTAAATGGATCGATATCGAACTGCTTACTCACTTTATTAAAGTATCTGCTCGCACGCACAACGCAACTATTCTGCCTGTAATTAGTTGAAGCATCTGGAATCCGCAATGGAATATAAGAACGTGTTGATTTGTTTGGTACATTTAAGAAAAAATTGGACAATAACTCAGGACTGTCAATATTACAGTTTAAGATTTTTAAAATTAACGTATAATCTGATATCTGACGACGATTTTGAAGTGGTAATAAATGAAATTTTTTACATAATAATAAGTAGTGACCAGAATGATACGGGATCTTTAAGTGGAAACATAGATATTTAATGAAGCGCTTTTGGACATTCTCTATTCTGTCTATGTACTTGGAGTAACAGGGATTCCAAATCTGAGACGCGTACTCCAAATGGCTTCTCACAAACGTGCAATATAAAATTTTAAGTGTTTTGGCTTCAGTAAAGCACTTGGAAATGCGCATGATAAATCCCAGAGCCTTGGAAGCCCTGTTAACTATGCTGTCAACATGTGTGTCAAAGGCAAGCTTACAATCGTGATAAACACCTAGGTCACGAACAAATGTGTTTCTAGGTAGTGTTACTCCTCCTAAAGTGTAATTGTCTGTTAAAGCGATTCGCTTTCTGGTGTACGATACAACTGAACATTTTGAAGGGTTGAGATAGAGCTTATATGTCTGGCAGTATTCTTCCAGTCTACGAAGATCATCCTGTAATGCCATCGTGTCATTTACCGAAGATATGGTTTTGTAAATTTTCATGTCATCGGCAAAGCAGAGAAGTGAGGATGACTGGAAGCATAGGCCGATGTCATTCACGTAAATTATAAATAGCAGTGGGCCGAGCAATGAACCTTGAGGTACGCCACTGGGTACGGGGACGGGGACCCCGTATCTCAAATATGCATTTATTTTTGGACCACTATGGTGTAAGTGCTGGAGTTCATAGTGGTACACGCATATTAAACAAGGGACGCAGTTAAACTGATAAACGAGCTAGATAAATAAGATTTAGTAAACATTTTCAAGATACTTTCAAAAACCTCTAGACTCTAAGCGTACCTAAAATTAAATGATGCGGAGGAGTACTGTATTTATAAATACGTACGTGTATGCATACTAACGTAGCATGGGTTTGATTTTAATACTATTTAGTTTTATCTATTTTTATAGACAAATCATATCTAAAATACTAAAATTAATCTTATTGACTATTTGTATAGCTATGCTTAGCAAATTATACTAAGAAACAGTTAAAAAAATTATGAGACCGTCCCAGTGTGCAGAAGGTTGCAGGTTCAAATTCTGCCGGTTCCATAATTTTCAACTGTTTTTTTAGTACTAAAATGTATGTTTGCTGTTATGTCAAAATATTGACGTAAACTTTTTAAACCATTAATTACATACAACCTGCAAAATTCAAATAATATTATTTTTAAAGTGGACTTTTAGAAATAATTTGTCTGGAAAAATAGATAAAAACTTACTTAGTTTAAAGTTAAATCCATATCACTTTTGTATGGAAAACAGCCAAGCAATTGTTCTTCCTTAATGTATGGATGTTTATTACTCTCTCGTGCTAAAACTACTGGATGGATTTTGCTTCTTGGTTCACAGGTAGTTAATTAAATAGATAAATACACAGATTCAGTGATGCATTGAGAAAGTTTTCACATCACTGTGCATATGCTACATTTTGCTGACGTTGTAACTATCTACGCGAGCAAAGCCACGGGCAGAACATAGTAACACAATAAACATTGTCATAGAATTTAATAACAAAAAGTCTAACAATCTTAATAGCAGATCATGTACGTGGCATGTTATTGTGAAACAACAAAATGATGCTATAGATAAGTTTAGAATATTTTAGTTGGTTTTACCATGCGAAACGACACTTACAATGTAGGCGTATAACAGACAGAATTTAGAGATAATATAATTGTTCAGGATGCTTGAAGAAAGCATTAGACGACTGGATGGCGAAGTGTGTAGTGTACCTTCCTGCGACGCTGAGGTCTCGGGTTCGATTCCCGCTCAAGATAAATCTTTCTCTGCATGGTTTGTCTTGGTCTGGGTGTTTCTATGTATAATAAGTATGTACTTACAAAAGAGAAAGTATATGTATTAGTATCAGTTATTCCAGTACCCATAGTACTAACTCTGCTTCGTTTGAGACTAGATGGCACTGTGTGTATGTTGTGTGATATTTATTTATGTATTTATTTTATTTAAGAAAGTATTTTTTTGTTTTCTAGGCCATGATGTCCCACTGCAGAGCACAATTGTCTGGCTACGTGCCCCGCCCACTCCTAAAGTATTTAAGTATTTTCTTAGAAGCATATTAATTATAGGTTTCTTTGCCTAGATGCTCCGTACACTTAATGACATTAATGTGCTATATGATATTATGTAGGTCGCATTGTTCGAACGCAATTCTCCAGCCCTTTGTTCCGGTACCGCTGTCAACAGCCAGTCTGTTCGGCCTCTCATTCGATTGTCTATGAGCTATGAGAACTAACAATGTAATCAATAAAACCACACCTCTATAGAGATACCGATACAAAAGAAATCATAATATCATCGCGAGTTGTCAACAGCTTTGTTCACTATTCATTTTACTGTTAACTTTGTTTAAATTGCATGACATTGATTTTGTTGTTTTTTACTAATAGATACAATATGACAGTGATACTAATATAATAAAAACTGGTCAAGTGCGTGTCGGACCACGCGCCGTAGTTAGTCGCTACAACATATATACATAATTATACTTAAAAGAGGTAGTCATCTGTATTAAACAAGTTACTACTTCGTTTAAGTAAATATTTTTAAAATATTTTTGTATTATGTACAAACTATTCCACGTAACTGCTTTCTGCTTGAGATTTTTGAGCGAACGATTTAGCCGTTTTAACGCCTACCACGCGGGCGGAGCCGCGATCGGAAGCAAGTCAAATATTAAGTTAAGATCTTTGAAGTTCCGACGTGAATAGACACGTGTTGTTTAAAGTTAATAAATTAATTACATGATTGTACAAAATATATCAGTTTAAACTCCTTGTAGTGTTTTTAAAGAATCAATTAGTGCGTTCTCATTTAAGATTGCCACATGTCTCTGCATATTAGTTGAGATAGCAGGCAGAAGGGTAAATCTGGTAATTCAAATAATTAAAAAAAACTTCAATGGGCATGAAACGCGTTGATATATTTTATTCAGCCTCAAGCAAATAGATTGCAGATAGGTCATCTCCTGCATTTCTCTGTGTATAGTACCTCTAGGTGCTTTTGGTTGTGTTGCACACAAGTAGATAACAAGTACTTATTCTTCGCATAATTATTTGTAAAACTTGTTGTTGACTTAAAATGAAGACAAAATAAGTAAGTTCACGTCTACAGTTAGTCGGTTGCAGCATCTTAATATATAAGTTAGTTTTCATAGCTTATTTTTTTGAAGATTTAAGGCAATATAAGCTTTTATTCAGCTTTAGATACAGGATCGTTTGGCATTAAATAGTTGTGTGAAAAATGTTTTTTTCTTGCTAACAGATTTTTTTCGAAAACCTGTAAATGGAAATCAAAATTGCAAAAAAATGCCTTCTTACAACCCCTTTTTAACACGCTTATATTAGCTTCACCTGTATGTTTGTTTGTTTGTTTGTTTGTTTGTTTGTTTGTTTGTATGTAACCGACTCCTTTGGACTCGATTTTGACCCACTTTAAACGGACAGATTTAATTCAAACTTTCTACACTTGTAAAGAATCAGCGACAATATAATAATTTCATAAATTTATCTCATTATCCTGATTAGGATCGCCAGGATTAAAAAAAAACTAAAAACTAAAAAGTGAAAAATAAATATAGTTTAAAAAAACTAAAAAAACACGCTTTTAAAGCACATCAAACTAAAAAGTGAAAAATAATTCTTATTATAACCTGAAAATAATAATAAACGAAAAATACTAGTACTATTGTGAAAAAAAGCGTGGGGCGCTCTGTGCCATATTTTTCGTCTATCGAGCGACCCACGCTTTTTTTCACAATAGTACTAGTATTTTTCGTTTATTATTATTTTCAGGTTATAATAAGAATTATTTTTCACTTTTTAGTTTGATGTGCTTTAAAAGCGTGTTTTTTTAGTTTTTTAAACTATATTTATTGTAGCAGTAAAAGATAAGGTTGTTACTGCCTACTCTCTTACTGCCGCATCAAAGAAATCCATCCTGTGTGAAAATTGTGAATGTTGCGATGCTGAAAACAATGATTTCGACTTACCCGATGTTAGAAAGACTGTTATTGCTGGCTGTAAGCGAGTCCTGTTTCCCCTGTGCCATGGCGGCGAGCTGCCGGTCCAGCAAGTTGTTCTGCTCCAGTAGCTGGCTCCATTGGCGCACCGCTGTCTTCGAGGATGATAGTTCTTGCCGTAGCTGCCTCTCGTCTAAGGAATTGAGGCCACTTCGGAGGGAACTGTCCAACCTAATGAACAAACAATATATTAAAAGAATCATCTGCAATGCTGAAAATCAAAATAAAAGCTGGTGTACCCCAGGGGAGTGTATTGGGTCCGGTCCTGTACCTTTTATACACCTGCGATATCCCAGTACCAGAAGATAACTTCATTGCGACTTTTGCATATGACACTGCTATTATGGCTACAGGCAACAGTCACGAGGAAGCTGTAGAGAAACTTCAAACAGCTATCAACCAAACTATACAATGGACAAAAAAATGGGGTATTAAATTGAATGAAGCTAAGTCAGTGCACATAGACTTCACAAACAAGAAGCCGCAGTATTTGCCAGTGTCCATAAACAACCAAGAGGTACCATATGCTAATACAGCTAAATACCTCGGCATGACGCTTGACGTTAAGCTACGCTGGAAAGCGCACGTCAAGAAGAAACGAGAAGAACTAGACATGCGCTATAAAAAAATGTACTGGCTCATCGGAAAGCAATCACCCCTTTCAGTACCTAACAAAGTCCTACTATACAAACAGGTTTTGATGCCTGTATGGACTTATGGCATCCAGCTGTGGGGCTGTGCCGCTCAAAGTAATCGGCAAATTATACAAAGATTCCAGAATAAAGTACTCAGGAATATCGTGAACGCGCCTTGGTATGTAAGAAATTGCGACCTCCACAGGGACCTCAACATTGATGTCGTAGATAAAGTGATGCAAAATTTGGCAGAAGACCACGAATATAGGCTTCATCATCACGTTAACGTCGAGGCCATCCAGCTCCTCGACAATACGGACATAGTGAAAAGACTTAAACGGACAAAACCATATGAGTTAGTTAGTGTTAGTGATTAAGTGAAAAATTATAAACAAAAACAGTGATAGTTCAAAAGACAACATGAACAAAGTGTCTTCGCCTTAATAAAAACTAAGTGAAGTGTTATTGGACGCCTCTTAGATTTATGTTTACATATTAATTTAGGTTAAAATAGAATTACTCATTAGCCTTTATGGGCTAGATTGTAATAAAATAAGATATTGGTGATATCTTAGAAACCAAAAAAAAAAAAAAAAAAAATCTGCAATGAGCTGCTGATAAAAATATTTAGTTTAATTTTAACGAAATTGGTAAGATGCAAAAAAAGAAAAATCTAAAATATTTTTTTTTTAATTCTCTAAAAAAAATAACTATTTACTCACTCGATGAAAATTACAGTTATTTACATAGTACACCATTTTTATGCATTCGTCAGTGCATCGCCCCCTTGCGGTTATTATCATGAACTAATTTGTTTCTCAACTTTCAAAACTCGTACCGTACATTATTTTAGTTGATTTAAGTTAAAAAGAGTTATTGGGAAAATCGGAGATCGTATGTGCAAATTGCATTTCAGGCCTAATCACATCACCAATAACTTCGAGTAGTACATCGTAGGCAATCATATTTACATGATCACAATTTTATTGTCAAGTTAAAATAAATGTTACCTCTCAATATAATCATCGACGCTTTGCAGACTGGTGATGGACTGCGCCAGGTCGTCGTTCATCATGAGGTCATCTGACGCTAGGCTCGACAACGTGTCCAGCGACGGCGTCCGTTCTGTGGCTCCGTTACGTAAACCGCACACTAATAAATAATATTCATTCATTATATAAACAAAAATATAATTATGATTTTTTTTTTATGGTCATGCAATTTTTTTCGAGGGAATTGAATATGGAATAACAATTTGAATAACTTTTTTTATTCGATTAGCTTACGTGCCAAGGATGGCCACGTTCGAAATTAGAATTAGCAATAATGAGGATGTTATACATAGTATAAAAACTGTTTAGAATATTAATGTTATTTTTTTACATTTTCTTAATTTATTGATTTCGACAAGTTTCGTAATTTGTAAATATTTCTGATTAGGTAGGTTACCGAATGTAACTATTTATGTTTTTAAGTATGTTTATCTTTTCAATAGTTAAGGCTTCGGATGATCGAAAGGTCGTGGTCCGAATCCTTTACACTACGGACTTGAAACTTCCTCCTAACACAAGCTAATTAAACTACTGTTATAGCTAATTGTCTTTAAATTAACACAAAAATAGAGGTTAACTACCACTATACGGTTAGATAAATATATTTTAAAAAAATATGCTACACAATAACACGAAACGTTTATGTTATCTTACTTTTCCGATTCCTCTGCACAAGCGGGCTGGATGTGATTCGTTCTCTTGACCTTCGCTTGCTTGTTTCAGAGTCCACCTTACTTGATGGACTGCCATCTCCATTTTCTACAAGAGGAAATCAATATTATTTCAAGTTAGAACCACTTGGCTTTTACATTTCAATCCAAATAATTTTCATCCTTGTGGTATCGCCGTGGGCACCCGTTAATTTTTACGAATTTGTATAAAGCAAAATATTCTTCCATTAAGAAACATGCTCATTTCTATAAATTTTGGCTCCTTTGGTGGCTGAGTTTGATTCTCGTCCAATCAGAGCCTAGGGTTTAGCTTTCAGCATTTAATCTCGTCTATTGGTCTCTAGTTATACTTGTGCGTGAGATATCTTACTCCTGAATAGCAAGGCTGGCTGGTCAGCAATCTCGTCGTCAAAGAAGTCCCGTCCATCAGACAGTGACAGTGAACCAGACGCGTGAGTGGGTGTGCCCGGAGACTCAGGCGTCGGGTTCTTGCTGTCCTTGTCCGTGATCCTTGGCGATTCACTGGAAGAAAAATTGTTGGTTTAGGAAGGTGTTTTCTCTCTTTTACTATGAACAGGATGTGTTTATAGATTTTTACGAAACAAAGTAAAATTTTGTCATAGATAAAGCCAACATGTTTCAGATAATGGTGAGATTAAAGCCTGAAATTACTGGCATAAGAGGGACAGAAGATCTAATATCTTTTATGACTCACATGATAATTTCCTTAACAGCTTGCATCAGTTCTCCATCGACTTCTTCAATAGCCGGTTCCGGCGATCTGGTCTTCGTGTTCGCAGTCTGGTACGCCGAGCTGATTGACGGTGGATCCCTTTCTACTTGGAGGTCATTATTTGAGTCACTAGTACTCGTGGATGATATTAGGCTGTCTGCAGGGGACGTTTCATCGTCCAGCATACTTTGTGTGGAAGTTTCTAGAGCCGACAAGTCGAATTTGGAATCTTCTAAGGTGAGCGTCAGGTTGTGATGGTCACCGCTTTGGTTTGTGCAGGTACTTGTGGTGCTGTAGTTTGAACTCGTCATTGAGCCTAGGAAAAGAAGTAAACATTATATTTTGATAAAATAGCTATATATGTTTATTGTATATAAATACAGATATATATATGTATTTATATATATATGTGTGTGTATAATGTATATATTATACTGCTAATCGTATGTACAGTATATTATTTATATGTAACTATATTAGTATTATATGTAAGTATTAATATACCCAGTAAATCCGTTTCGCAATTATTTCTAGTGCACTAAAAAAAATAACTACCTATTTAGAATTTCTTAAGCTCTCTTGTCCATCCAAAGGTTGCCTGTAAGAAATTGCTTTTATAGCGATAAGGCCACCCATTGTACTATCTAAAAGTTGTGCTATGAAACTGACTTTCTTATTTGTGTACAATAAAGAGTTTAATGCCTGTAAAATATGTTAGTTAAATAATAATAATTATAATATAATTTGTAACATCTAATGTAACCTACCACATTTTACTGCAAATAAAGAGTTATCTATCTATCTATCTATGTATATATTGTTTTGCAAATGAATAGGCTTTTTTCCTTAGAAATTATAGGAATTTGAGCAAATAAGAAATTAGTAGATAAATTATTTGATAAACATGTTTGGGTGTGTCTGATTATAAAAATAATTTCGTCCGTAAGAAGACACAGTTATCAACGATAACAAATCATAATTTGGTATTATTTTTAGATTAGTTATTGTTCCGAATGAAAGGAAAGATATGCGCACTATAAAATTGTAGGGTAAAATGAATAGATCTGTCCATCGTTATAAAACGAATCATGGTGCTGAAGGTCAAGGACTTCATGAATTATTCCCAGTCTGCCTTTCTTTAAAACATTTTAATTTGTTTTTTACCATCGTGTGTCGGACTGTGACCAATGATGCATCCTTTTGTATAATGTTAAGAAAATGTATGATATTGGGCTTTTTTTTCCCCACTTCCCGAAGAAATCGTAGCAATTGTCACCCCCGCGGTGACAACTGAGAAACAAACTTCCCATTTGTCCCCTCTAGTCAGCTTTCAAAGGGAACAGTCGGCACAAATTGTCACCCCCGTGACAACTGGGCAGACAATTCCCAGTTGTCACCCCGGGGGACAGGGCTAGAGGGGACTACTGGGAATAATTCGACTTCGATACGCAAGGGATGTATGCGTATGACTTGTGTGAGGCACGTGAAGCTCTTCATGATCGCCATGGTGTACTTTAATAAGGAACTCCTCTAAAGATTATAAACTCAAATATATTGAGTAGAATATCCCTTACCCATCATGGTGCCTCTTAGCGAATCATGTTGGCTCAAGGTTATAGACTTCATGAGCAGTGGATGTGGCACGGGGGGCTCGTCCATGATCACGATCGTCTTCTTGGGGATCTCCAGCTCTAGGGCTTTGGGTGGTTCCTTGTTCTCCATCAGCTTGGACTTGTCATCCTCACAGCTGGACACGCTTAGTGCTAAGGACACGTCGTCCTGTGATCTGTGGAGAAACGGATAAATCTATTGTATGTCGGGTAATAGTCTGGCGGTTTGCTTCATGATGTGTCACCTAAGTGTTACAAAATGGTGTCTGAACTTTGAATAACGTAGTTTCTAACTAGGCATTTGATTAAGAGAGAAAAATGGCTATCTCCAGTCGCTTTGTATTTGATGAAATACTGTTAAATAGGAACTATTTGCTAGGCATAGAAGTTTATCCATAGCAAATATTGCCTGGCCAAAGATTGTTAGTTTTTTATGAATATTTGAAAGTATTTATTTATTTATTTTTTAACGGGATATAATCCCACCCACACGCCCACCACCGTGACTTCTGTGACGCCAGGATCTACAGCGGTAACTAACTGAAAGGCACCGTGCATGACACACGGGCAATCCCTGGGAGAGTTAAAATTGTCTTGGAACCCGCAACGAATTTAATCTGAAGTATATAGTTGGAGTTGGAAAGTATGTATCTTTACTTCCCTCCAAAGCAAAGCTGAGTAATGCCAAATATAGACAAAGTGTCTATATGGAAAGAGTGTAGACACCACGGAATCACGTTTCACACGGTATTTATTGGTATATACAATTAAATGTTTAATACCTATAAGTTAGTCATGTTTGTTTTAGTAGTCCGTCTACCTGGTATCACAATACGACTCGAAACTGTTTGGAAGCTAATTTGAATGTACAAGGACAATAAAGATTTCTAAACAACAGAATTGAGTTGTTGGCGTTTAATGACCGTAACAAACTTTCATTAACTGTTAGCGGCAAACACTTTGTTTTCGTTAATTTATTTGTAATTATTGTTTTAATTAGTTGTTAAGTAATAAGTACGTATGTGTAATGCGTTTGAGGAGACATTTGAAATAATATGTTTTCACTAAAATTGCTACCGTAAATACACAATCGTGACTGGTTAATGAGTCGTGGTCATTACAAAGATTGAATTCAATAATTAAGTACATTACAGTACATGACATTCTAAAAAAGACCAATCAAATCACTTGGTTACTGGTAGCTTTTGTCAGAATCGATTATAATTCAGCGCCGTGGAACCCTTGCAGTAATGTTAGAATCCACAGCATCCAATCCATCCGTTTTGTCTATATGCATCTATGTTTATTGTTTGTCCCTTATTTTTTGTTGTAATGTTATAACAAGGATTTTCTTTCTTTCTATTAATATTTTTCAATGTTAGGTGAATTTTGGTCACAGGATATCCTGCTTTATATTTACCTAGTAGCCATGGCTTCTCCAGCGGCGTGGCTCTGCCAAGCGCTGCTGTTGCCGAAGTGGCTCTCCTCACTCTTGCACGACGGACTGGACTCCTTACTTGAGTTTACCGTGGTCGGAGACACCACGCCGCTTGATGATTTCACGAACGAGTTCTGGAAGAGAAGAGGGCATTCATTTACTGATTGTATGGTTATATGAATAAGTTTGAGGGAGAAAGCCCTGCCCTTTTACCCTTAGTCTTCGTATCAAGTTTTCATAGAAAAAGCATAGCTTTCAAATTGGTAGAATAAGAAAAAATTGCTGAACCATTATGTAGATACAAAGTAGATTAAGCTCTGAAATTCGTAGCACATGCACAATTTTGTGATGGACACTATGAGACACGTTTTTAAACGCTACCTGAAGAAGACGACTAGACGTACAGTCTCGTGCCAAAGAACTTGGCATAAATTGGTCTATATTTATATTTCTTCATCGTGCAGGTAATTGAATACTTTTTTAACGAGAAAAGTAACTTTCAACAATCATCATCATATCAGACACAAATTATCCATAGACATAGAATTCCTCAAAACGATACTGTCTCAAAAACAGCACGTCTTGCTTTATATTTAACGTGGCCCACAAACTTTGTTCATTTTTTATTGATGGTAAGAATTTGAATGCCATGCTCACCTGTTTATTCAATTTCTCGGGCTGCGCCCTATCCAGTACAAACTTCTCCTCGTCCAAATTGGTTTGTATCAAGCTTGGTCTAGTCCTCGTCCTGTACCTCTCCAAGGTGGACATGGGAGAGCTCTGTCTGTTTGACTCTGACACCGGCGAAGGTTTCGGCAGGATTGGAGAAGGTGGCTTGTAGGTGGGCGCTGGGGTTACTTCGTATTCAGGAGTCAGCTCGTCGTCGAATGAACTGGGCATTTTTGGTAGAGGAATCACTGCGTGACCTGTCACTACAGCATCGTCTGCAAATAGATTAAGTAAAAAATGTAAAACAGTTGTTTTAGGCTTTGATACCAATCATGTGTTTCAAATTTAATAAAGGAGTATAAAAAGCAGGTTTTTTTATGTCCACAAACCGCCGAACCGAATAAAATAGATGGTAATGTCCGAGTTGCACGGACTGTTTCCATCAACTGAGGATCAGTCTTTCTATATGTGTGCACCCATAGAAATCTTAATAACTAGTCAATGTTATTAAGATTTCTATGTGTGCACCCATTATATGGTTGCTATTATTATTATTATATTCTTTTATTCCCCGCCTTTCAGGAATAGTTGCAAAGTAAAAAGAACTTATAATTCTATTTACGGATTCAGAATCGCGAGCATTCTAATTGAGTATTTGTGAGTGATTTTAAAAAGACATAGGCATACCCATAATATCTAAATCGTCGTCTTGAAGTTCTCTAAGATGAAAGCAGTGCGCGGTTTTCATAACCATCTCCAGGTTGCGCGGACGTCGGCGCATGCGCGGTGAGCCCTCGCCTGCAGGGCCTTCACCACCGGTCCACACTCCCGAGTCAGTGGACACTGCTGACGACGCACCTGGACCACAAACAAATCGTGTTATTATGGTTTTACAGGCCATGCGGACCGAATAGATTACAACATGGTCTTAGTGCGTCAGCTTCTATTGCCGCTTAGTTAGATTGAACTAGATTGTTTCGTTGTTTACGTAAGGCGAAATTTAATGTTTAATTTATTAAATAAATTGATGCGATGGCCAGTTACTTAGTTAAGTCATAATTGCTCAAGGAGTTAATCGGATCTTGGCATTTAGGAATCTTTTGCGCTTGGCAATTTATCACAACAGTAATTTTGAAATACCGGCAAATATGTGTCATTTAAATTAAATTACCAGAATTCCACAGGTGATTACAATGACATTTCAGGTTCAATGCCCTTAAGTACCCCTGGATGATTTTGAGTTAGGTACGAGTACCTACTGTACTGTTGTATTAACAATAGAATATAGAATAAACAATTTGTTTCTTTAACTTGTTGTTCGTTTGAAGGACAAAACGCATGTTGGTTAGATATGCAAGGATGGTTTAAAGGCGATTAAGGCAAACAAAACAAACGAGCGTACATCATGCACTCATAAATTACTTGAACTTAATCGCGGTTCGGTACGTTTCACGTCGATTTTAATTGACTTGTTCAGATTTAGTAATTAATAGTTGTGTAATATCTGTCTTATTAAATTGACGTAGAGAATACAATCTTTTATGCTTTTTTTAAAGGCATATGTATACCGAGAACTGACTATATAGTATAGTATACTTGATCGTAAGTGACAGGACATTTATAATCTTTATTAGATTGCAAATGCGTTGCTGCATTGATAGATGTCTGTACCGATAATTCTAGGGTCTAAATTAACCACCAAACTCGAAGATAAATTGAGCAAGTCATTTGGAGCGGGTTGAATGTGACTTGTTGGGGTTTCGCCTCCCAGTATTCTTTATAAAATAGTTCCACCATAAAAGTGCGGCAGGCTCCAGAAGAGTCGAAAGTTCCTACACAAATTGGATTATGAACCTTATCTAAGAGAATATTATTATATTGTTATGACATTGCTGTGTTGCAATTATATAGAATGTTGTGATATTTTATTTATTAACCGATACGATTAGGGTCTTGCCAAGTTATTTTTTCCAAGATTAGTATAAAATTTATGTTCCAAACTACCGTTAATATACTTTAATATCAGATATATTACGATGTTATTAAATTATTTTTGGTAAATTTTAGTATGGATATATTTGAAATAGATAATAATATAATGGTAATATTATGAAGAATATTAAAAAAAAAAATACCTTCTCTCCACCCATCGGTCACTCCCGACTTCCTCGTGTTGTTCACCACCTGTACACAAAACACAGATTTAGGCATCACTGCACCTTTTACTGCACTTTCACAAGAACCCTACCACACCATGTCCCTATCCCAAGTGCACGGCTGTGAATGACCGATCGCCGATCCCTATGTTACGAACACAGATGTCGAAATGACCTGTATTCTAACGAACTTAGACCACTTCAAAAATAAACAAGCATCCACGCACAAGAGATAAACTACTCGAAATAATTCTCAAGATTTTTTAATTAACTACTCACTTTCTTCACAACACTCGCTACATATAAAAACTCATTAAAGTTATTTAATTTTACTTTTTTATTAGAAGCGGAATATTAAAAAGGCTGAATACACGTCTTGTCACGGTCTACAACGGGGGGAAAATGTACATTTAATTAATTTGCTTTTAAAACAAGGTATTGCAAAATACATTATGTATGTATGCACGGGCCTGTGTGTTAACTTTTTCACTTATGCAAGTAATGCGGATCTTTTGTTAATTTAAAGTTACTGTTTTCAAAATGTGTAAAATTTGCAGTAAATGAAATTACATACGTATGAATTTAGTCGTAAAATTATCTGAATAATTATTAATAATTGTATATGTTAACATAAATGAAATGCTTTTACAAGATTAAACAACATTAATATTTTCGTCACATTATCTTAAATAGAGACAATTACCACTGGTTTCTTTTCATAATTGGAGGACTTTACTAATAAAACCCTTTAGGTATAGCAAATAGATATTTACTATTATGTCGGACCAATATCTAGTTATCTAAGAGCATGTTTAGTAAATACTTTATTAATTTTTCTTAGATACTCGCAACTCGCAGCAAAGAGGAAAGTTATATTTCTATTAGTAAAGAATTAATTAGCTGATGAATGGAGAACGTACAAGGTGTATATCTTCGGATGCGGATGGTATCTCTCGTGTGTCTTTACGCACGATGCATAGTGCACCGGTGATATTTTAGGCGTACGGCGACCGGCATCCGACAGCACAAGGCTGAAATAGACAACTTTTGGCCCAGTTCCTAAACCAACTCAAAATATACCCTGTGTCAATTATAATAGAGTTCGTTTTTCCTTCTTTAATAAAGTGTTATTATGTAATTTATGAAATAGTTCACAACTATTAAAAATGTAAAATGAAGAAAGTGTCGTCATAGTCATTATTTCTGGTCCGGCGGCTTTCTCATTTATGTTTGTTGGTAAACTGCGATAGCAGGCTAATTAATTTTGATTTCTTCCGTGCTCATTTATTTATATGTAGCAGGAACTGCATAGAAGTGTCTTGTGTTCTAGTCTGCTGTGTATCAATACCTACAAATAAATAAAATTGAAGTGTCTGTTTTTATTGTCAAAATAACAATGATTTTTCGAACTATAGATAGTTGTTTGCACGATACCTTTGCCTAAAATACAGTTTTTATCTTTTTGTGTGTTAGTCTGACTATCTGTCTGTCTGTTTGTATCGGCTAATCTTCTTCTTCATCTTGTCGTGTCAATGACTATTGTAATTCTGTTTAATATTTTCCATCTATACAGTTTTAGACTAAGACGACTTTTTGGTTGGCTTGCATAAGGTCTTTTAGGTTACAAGGGGTAGAAGTAATAATCTTCTAAACCGATTTAAATAAAATAGTATATGTAGGTAACTGACTACAAGGCGCGTTAAACGTTAAATGCCAAGGGAGCATGTTACTTAATATAACGCGCGGACGAAGTCGCGGGAAAAAGCTAGTTATTAACATACATTTTATTTTACCGTTTAAGGTTATATTGGTATTTTATATAATTAGTCGGTGCACTTTTCAGGGACACATTTTGTACCACTCAAAGAGAAAGCTTAAAAAATAGGGATATAAATACGGCAGAAAATGGTGTAGAAATATGTTCATGTTAAAGTATTCTTGATGTTTTTACCGGTCAAGCAGAAGATCGGAATATATACTTTTTACTATTTATGGAAGTTGGAAATTTTAATAAGATGATTATTTTTTCGTACCTGTTTAGTGGTTTTGGCATCAATATTTTTGACGGCGGGGTACTGCGGGCGTGGCAGCTGCGTGGTCTGGAAGGTGTACTTGCCGGGAGGCCGCTGCGGTTCAGGCTGCGCCCTCGGGGTAGGCGCCACACGCACCGAAGGGTCGATCCTCACGCTTTTAGTGCGAACCTCCTGGTGACACAGAAAATAATATAATTAACAAATATTGCCTTCTTTCTTTTATGAATATATCATAATAAAATCTTGCAAACGGGCGCGTAGTCCACCTGAAGGCTTACAAATTCATAACCAACAAAGCAATTGGTAGAAAAGTAGCTACATCTGAGGACTACATATATTATTATACTATAGCATATTATTATTATTAACAAACACAAACATCATAATACCTTTGTGTTAAGTCACTGACTACGGATGCGTAAGCAAATTTCACGCCATTTGCCAAGAGGTTTTCATGATGAAAACGACTTGAGTAATTGTTTCCAAATGTTACGCACACGTTTCACTTAATTAATGTAATAATAATTAATTAACTAACGTTATAATACGTAGAACCAGTGATTTTACCCGGTCTTATGTCTTATGTGTCAGACTTAAGCAATCAAATCATTAAAGGCAATCTTTATTAAGATTAGATGGTGGTGTTTCCTACGGTCAAATAAGTCCTAACGTCATTAAACTGACATGATTCTGACGAAAATATACATTGTATTCTACTTAAGATGAGATGGATGGATGGATGGATTTATTTATAAGTATTAATTTAATTCCAAATCCAGAGAAAATAAACTTAAATATATATTTAAGTTTTTTTTCTCTCCCTAACCATATTTAGCCATAATGTTGTTTTGGTTGCTATAACTTACACATAGATGATTGTCAAAAAAACAAACAAATATTGTATGCATTATTTGAAAAGATGAGTTTCTCACCATCTCTTATCATGATGCAATACCCATCGGAGCTGGTACTTGGATTGATTTTAATTCATCTCTCTAAGTTGGATTAAAGTCAATCTAAGCTTCTGTCAACTAATTTTATTACAATAAGTATTATAATTTAGTTAACTAAGTTTTATTTTAATTTTATATTTTTTGTATTTTGTTGTTTGTTTTGACGCGTTCAAGCGCCCCTTGGGGCCCATGGAAATAAATGATTTGATTTGATTTGATTTGAACGTCTCGAAATGACGTAACATACAGTTGAAAAATTTAGCTTCCTGTCCGTAGCTGGTTGATTAAAGCGACTAAGCCCGGTGTGCAGAAGGTCACAGGTTCAAATCCTGCCAGTCCCATAATTTTTCAACTGTTTCTTAGTATAATTCACTAAGCATAGCTAAAATAATCATTTGGTAGTGAAAATATACAATAACAGTTTTTTAAGAAGCATTCCTTCGATCTATCTAAAAATCTGTGTTTCCTACCTGTGCAGGGCACTGCTGCGTCTGATAGGTGAGTATGACGGTCTGCTTGGTCATGTTCTTGGGCACGCCGGACGCGCCCACGATGGTGGTCACGCCCGTCGAAGACACCTGCGTCGCCAGCAACGGCAGCTGGTTGTAGCCCGGACTTGATTTCTTATCTGCAATAGTCGAAACTGTAGTAATGGAAAATTTTCATGTTTATCGTATATTTTTCCCTGTTTGGTAATAATTGAATCCGACAGACGAAATACACGTTCGTGTCGGATCTATTAAATCCAGTGCTTGCTTGAATCCGATTACGTGAATCTACGTCACTTATTAACTGTAAAACCTATTAAGGTGAGAATTTCGAAGACACCTGCGTCGCCAGCAACGGCAGCTGGTTGTAGCCCGGACTTGATTTCTTATCTGCAATAGTCGAAACTGTAGTAATGGAAAATTTTCATGTTTATCGTATATTTTTCCCTGTTTGGTAATAATTGAATCCGACAGACGAAATACACGTTCGTGTCGGATCTATTAAATCCAGTGCTTGCTTGAATCCGATTACGTGGATCTACGTCACTTATTAACTGTAAAACCTATTAAGGTGAGAATTTCAGAAAAGTTTGGTAAAGGTAAAAAAAAACATGAAATGTTCGCGCGCAAATATGAACTTATTTCTAATTAATCATTTAAAAATAATAGGTAACCTATTATTTGATATATTTTGAATCACATACGCGATCCCCAACACTCCTCAAAAATCCCATCTTGTCGATTGTGCAATCAAAATTGCTGTCGATTTTTTATGAGCGATTATTCGGACAATATATAAATAATCAAATAATCATTGAAAATGTTTTACAAAATTGCGGTTATTATTATTTTTCGTTAAGTTATCACTATCATAATCATGCATTCACAGACATCATCCCTTGTTTAGACGTGTGCCATTAGAAAAAAAAAATGTCTTTAAATTAACATGTTTGCTGAAAGCCTCGCCTTAAATATACTTCACTAGACATTCCAACAGTACAGCTTCATAATACTGGATCACGTTTCTCTAATCGGCTACCGTTCAAGTTACGTATAAAGTGTCAAACGGTTTTTGGTTCTTTGCTCATTGACGCGGGCTAATTAGTCATGTAATTACTTACGTGTGTTTATAGTTGGTAACTAAATACTTGAATGTTTTGTTCAATTTGTCTTTCAAGTTTTTTTTCTAACTCTTGGCTTAAGCGTACCCGTAATAGAATAGAAAACATGCACTGATCCAGTTTGTGTTTGTTTAAAACTCTGCCTAACAACGATGGCCATTTCTAATTAACTTGTCGACCACTAGCCAGTTCATTTTATGTGTCGTGTATTAAAAGTTGCAAAAAATAACAATGAGTGCACAGATGGTGGCTACTCCGTCTATCTCCATTGTATGAGTATGAATACTGATCGATTCCCGCATGGGACTAATCGACTTAAAACAACGACGATCTTGTCATCTGTTTCTTCTTAACATATAGTGTCATTTTTCAGTTAAACGAAAACAAAGCATTCTTCTACGTAGTGTACGTACCTAATGCATTGTTATTGATGGCGGTTTCCTTATCCTTATGCGTGACACCGAAGGCCTGCTCCGCCGCCACGCTCACGTCCGCAACCTTCGCCGTTTTCGCGTGCGGCTGCCTGAAACCGAACCTACCCCATGAGATAATACTCAGATGTAGTAGGATTGGAATAGATATTCAATAAACTAGGTTCCCAAGCCAAGCAATAAGTTTGGGTAATTGGGTAAGAAGCAACTACCATCCATACCATTACCAACCATTATTATTATGGAAATTATTAATAGAGATGGACTAGTCGGCCCGACTATTGGTTCGGCCAACTAATTGGCGACTGCAAAAGTTGGCGAGACCGATCGTTGGATTCGGTTAAATTCAAAATTTGAAATGTATTTAAAACCTAGTTATAGTTATAGCGACTGCATGTGGTGGAGCGACGAACAATACTTTTGTATTGTTCGTCGCTCCACCACATGCAGTAGGTATATTACGAAGCGGCACAAGTTATGTAGCACGTTAAATCCTAGATTATTGACATTTATAGTAACGCCGACTAGTCGGCACATCTCTAATTATTAACCTTTATATTAGATGTAGGTAGTATTGACATAATTTTTAACAAATTGTAACTATTCAAGAAATGCAATAGGTATAATAATACATTTGGGATGAAAAATAAGTTTAAAACGCCTACTTAAAATTAATAGCAATACGCACTCGGTCCTTTGCTTTAAAATTGTAAGAAGGCGTTAAAATTTATTCAATATTGCAGATAGGATGATTAAATTTCAATCGTATCGAGCAATGGGTAAGGCATCGGTCTTACGATCGATAGGTCCTGGGTTCGAATCCTGGCCATTACACTACGGACGTGAACTTTCTCCTAACACAAGCGAATCAAGCTTAGCTGGGGGGGTAACAATATTACTAGTAATTTGTATCTACTTGCAAACAACTAGTAAGCCTTTTAAAAATATGCTATTAAATGTTCATTCTGGTACCTTGTAGATCGCAGTGGTTGTCCTGCCGTTTCCTTGCGTGGTCTTGCCAGTGGCGTCGACCGGCCTGACAGCACATCCTCCGGCCGCAAGTCCTCGGAAGAACCTGTTTAAATCGACATTTTAATATGGACATCTCAACCATTATAAAACCACTTGTCCGGTTATATCATGCTTGTCTTTCCATAAATGTATGTGGTGTGGTAACTTTCGATTTATGGATGTAAATGCCTTCGATTATCTTGACACTTGATTTGGTAATTAAGTTGATAAATAATTGGCACGTCATAATATTTGCTTTCGATGTAATGGCTAACTTTCTTTTGACAAGTTATGAAAGGTACTCTTCTACTTCTGTTATTTACTTTTCCATGAGAAACAGACATAAACTTGAAGTGATAATTGATTTATTTGGTCTTCGTACTTGTTCTGATTTCTTTACAGTCTTTGAGAGAAACCAAAATAAAGTTTTACATTTCGGATTAACTAAGCTAATCAAGTCACGAAGCTTTAATTAAAATCCTTACACAAATGCGATTGCCAATTAAGTACCTAAATACCTGCAGAAACAGAATCTATTCAGGTAAAGGCTCTTTAAACACCCAATTAAAAGTATTAGCTTTAGGTACATTAAAAGAGACTAACTCTAATTAAGTCTTAGTTACTTCAGTTGAGGCTAAGTTATAAAAGCTGCTAGCTAGAGTAATTTGAAAGGTTATACTTAAAGTTTTCTTCGTGAGTTAGCACCACTTTTGTCATTTTCATTTCATCTATTTGTTCTTCTTAGCTGTAAGTTGTGTTTACCTACTGCTTATAGTGGTGGTGAATGTAGAACTGATAAATCTACGGTCTTGGATTCGTACAAAATATTGCCTACACGTCTTTAAATCTGGGGTCTATGATGTTGCTTCCTATGCCTGTAACTAAGACTTATAAGAAAATGAGGGTTTGTCTTAGTCGGGAGTCGGGGTGTTTCTATGAATAATAAATATGTATTTACAAAAGAAAAGTATATAGATATGTATTAGAATCAGTTATTCTACTACCCATAGCTCTGCTTAGTTTGGGACTAGATCTATTTAGTGTGATGCAAAAAGTGAGATAGCTGTCCTTCCTCTCTCGAGTCCCTTATTTTTTCTGTTAACCGAAGAAATTAATTCCTTACCTCCATTTCCATTTTTGTCGTGAGCTTTCTGTTTGCGTCGTGAGTTATCGTCCGCCCTGGAGGTGGAAGCCGGGCGTCGCCGGAATCCGAACGAGGTGGCCACTCCACGGCTCTGCTTGCTGTTACCGTTCCCACCAGCACTCTTCTCTCGCTTCTTGGCACCTTTCGACTCAGAGTGACCCTGGAGGTAGAAATAATGTCGTCAGTTATGTGATTTTTAGATTGCGATTATTAGAATGACAATAATTATAATGTCATTAATTTTAATTTTATTTTAATTTATGTAATTAATATTAGAAAATGAATTTTATAATGTTTTGAACCCTTATAATGTAATTATGATTGTAAATACTAATTTTAATCATTAATGAAATAACACTAACATTTAATTTTTATTTTTATTTTTTGTTTTATGTCATGTCATTTAATATGATAAAGTGTTTATGGCTCTGTAAATAACTAATTTAAGAACATAATGTACCACGCTTTAAGACAATAAAATATTCTTTTCTATTCTATTCTATAGAATTTTAGGAGCGAGCATTTACGACCGCGAATTGTGTTTGTTAACGTCTTGTTGCCCAGCTAATGGTAAGCGGTAATTCATTACAATAATATTATAAAAATAAATAAAAATGAATCGGCACACCAACGGACTAATATCATAATATTATGTCTCATCTACTTCATGTGTTAGTTTTTTCAAAACGGAACTTCAGCAGCAAACGAACGCACAGTAGTAGTTAAATACTATTTGACTCTCTTAGACTCTATGTAACTATTTAAGTTGAGTCAACCCGTTCCCGAAGTGCTGGCATTTTCTTCGGTCAACGAATAAGCATTGCCATACAGCGTGGCAATGCTGCCAGCATTTCAGGAACGTTACCCACTGGTAGCGGTTTGCTTGATTAGTGTATATAGTTTTAGTAATTTTAATTATAGGTTTAGTTATTATTATTTTTGTAATTTAAAGATAAATTTCCTGATCTGAATAAATAAAAACTTAGTATCACTTCAAAATGAAAATATACAAAACTATCATTTCTTCGTAATAAAATATTGTATAACAGTTATAGCATTACGTGCAAATCGCGTTTATAATGCCGATTTAATGCATGTTTATTTAATAAATATACATTTCTTGGTGACTTCGACACGGCTTGATCTCATTCGGGGTTAAGTCTGCGTTTCTTGACACATGTTAAAAAATATGAATTGTTTTATAATGATACTATAGGATAATGAGCGCTGCCTGGAATAAAGATTGCCGAGGGGGTGCCCTATCCACCTGTATCATCATCAAGGTGCAACTTCTACCAATCAACAATAATAATCAGTACAAAGGCAATACGACACGTTCAATGCCCACGGATATTTGCAATCATCAAAAATCTTTAAATTAATTAGACCGATCATAATGAAAATTGGTGTGGCAATAGTTCAAAACCCCAGGTATAATATGACGATCGACTTTTTATCGACGTACCATGCGGGCGGAGCCGCGCGTAGTATCTAGTAGTTTTTGATTTTTATTATTACGGTTAATATGCATTTATTATTAAAAAGAAATTAATAATTTGCTTACAATACGACGCAGTTTATGGTTGAGTTTTCAAACAATAACTACCACCATTTAAGCAAAGTTACACTGTCCCTTTCAGATTCAATTATATTTATGTTAAAATTGGATAATCTTCTCATATTTTATGAATAGCAAAATCAGGGTTTTTAATCTTAGGGTTTTCAAAAAAAAAATCTCTTGAAAGTTAGTACATACATACTCCAACTGCAACGGATTGTTTTTTAATCAGTTGTTCCGTTATCCTCATTTTTGTAGAACGATAATGAAAATATGTTTGTTTTTTACATACTTCACGTAGAGATATTCACTACCTAGAATAATTATGCTTACTGTTTTTTAAGAAGAAATTGTAAGTGTTTTTCAATAGTTCAATATTACAACATAGCGTACGATAATTTGGTAATTTGCATGTCTACCAATATCGAGAAGCTGTAACATCTTGATTAACTAAAATATAATACCGTCGGACTAAACAATAGTACTAGATAGTAATTTTACAAGGTTACACGGCCAAGAAGTTACAATAGCCTCAAATGACGTCATCAGGACTTTTTTGTCTCGCACTTCCGCTTTAGACTAATATCAACTAAAATCTTAAACAGTTAGAACCGCTTGAGTATCATTGTAGCGCTAAAAGTAACAACTTGTTCAATTTGTTAAATATGATCTAAATAAAGCTGTTAACGTCTCCAAATAAATGTTAATTATATTATTTAACAAAATGCCGCTCGCGTGTTTTTTTCAGACCTACTAAAAATAGACCTACACAAAAAAACAACATAAAATCGTTCAAACCGTTTCCGAGGAGTTCGTTAATTAACACTGCGATATGAGATTTTTATATATAGATTTGATTCTCAGATTACCCGATACCGACCATAATATAATCGTCAAATTTATCAGCATGACTATTAAAAGCATAAAAAAACCAGTCAATTGGCGAAAAAAGTCTATAATATTGCCTGCCATAAGGTATACGCTGAGGAAATCAATACTATAATCCTCTTCACACTCACAAGTTACGCGACACGCATTTTAATACGTCGATAAATCACAAATCATAGTTACGTACCTAGTTACCATTTTAGCTTCGGCTAACACTGAGTCACGTATACATATTTCCGTTATCCTCATAAAATTTTCTGAAATATGATTATGATTCTGAGTTTTCTATCGAATACATTGATAATAAAAAATCGACCGTTTTTCAAAAATGTTTATGGTCCAGTTACATTTCGAGGTTTCATTTTGTTTCAACCTTTTCAATACCGGGTCATCGAGATAATATTATGTATGAAGTATAATATGTACGATGTACCACAGAAGATATTTTGAGTCATTAAAGGCTATAGTTACTTATTAATTAATTATTACTTATGTTATTTCATTGTATTCAAACATGAACAACATTAACAACATAATCAATACTTCGATACAATAATATTAAACCACATGAGAAAGACTGTTAGCTGTTGCTTGTAAAGACTCAGGCAAACTCTGGCAAATTGGAGCACATAATATACGAGTATATGCCATGTTATTTGTACGTGTAGCAATTTTTTGCTGCTTTGGCACTATTGTCAATCAATACATTTTAATTGTGCGCTCACGACAGAAGTAATGAATATTCATTAACAATATATTCTTTTTCATTTCAAGATTTAACTTAAAATCATGAAAAAAATAAATATAAGTGTTTGAATTATACTCATGATTGATTTTAATCAGGAAAACTTGAACCATGATGATCAGGTCGTAAGTGACCTGCTCACATACATCCCAAATTCTTGAAATGCCGAATTCTTCGCTACTCATATGTTATATTTGAAGTGTCATTCATTTCAGAGCCCAAACTCACGTCACCTAAACACAGCAGTATGCAAACCAGCTAACATAAGTTGGCTGGTTAAAGTTGTGACAATAGTGCTTGCTATACAATCCTAGAGCTATACAATCCATGGCCCACCTGACTAACTGCCCAAAATGCCTTACCATCTATACAAGAGAGGCGCCCATGAACGTAGATAAGAGTGTTGTGACTGCCGTAATATTGGCCACATATTACCAAAAAAATATGACAAACGACGACGAATAAAAGGTGTTGTTGCTCCTTGAGCTAACTCAAAAGCTCTACCACGAGTACAAGTTCTAAATATGTGTAAAGCACCTGTGTATCTAATTCTTCACCAGCGCTATGTTATTCTGATGAATATGCATATAGCCCTTGTTACAGCTCTATGTGGGACCGCACATTACCATTGAATGGTACGTACAGCTACATATCGAGCTATGGATATCCAGTATAACCTGGTCTCGCATTGCACACGAAGTCTATACAATGCAAGACCATATTTGTACTGGATATGTATAGCTCAATCTGTTGCCGGGTATACTTGTATGTATGTATGGCGTATGGGAAACGCATAATGATACCATCATTTGTTCCGACATCTATGCGCTCGTGATGAAACACTCGCTGTTTGTTACAACTTGTTTGTGGGTTGAATGTGGAATGCTGGAGTATGAAGAACGACAGAGCAGTGAGGAGCCGCTTTAGCGGCGGGGCTGCAAGGTGGTGGGAGAGGGCGGTGTCAACCGTGGAGTATTGTACGTCCTAATTAGGAATGGAGCTCAGACGAACCTGGGCCCAGCGCGACCTCAGAAAGGGGAGAACGCGCGGACAACCGCGCGTCCCAGAATGGGGTACAGACGCGCCGGGCAGCGTTATACAATTGTGGGGAGCGAAGCCGTGTGCGGGGACAGATCGACAACGGAGATTGATAAACCCGCACACGTCCCCGCGTTTGGGTGTTAATGGCCAGTAGGCCGGTAACACTTTGGGTGGAGGAGGGCTTTCGGCTGCCCGAAAGAAGGTGTGGGTTGAATGTATCGTCCACAGCATTGAAGATACGGCGAATGGAAATACATAGTTCATTTTAATCTTATTGTATGACTTACGACGAGATGTGAGTAGCGATACGGCTTTAGTTCATCTTGTTGTATGCAATCATCTACTTGCCCATCAACATCCACTAAATGTCGAAAGAAAACAAAACACATTTTTTGCACTAGCCAGTAGAATTAGTTTCAGAATAAGCAATTTTCCAAGGTAATTACAGATTTGTGTATGCGAGTCACGCAAATACAACGCAGCAAAGTCAAACCATCGATTTATTTTAACCTAACCTAGCCAGGCCAAAAATCAACAAGACTTAAGCTAAATCAAACGCGACGCTCGAGATGGAGAGTCACCGTGGACGCTGTCTGCCCCACACTG
This sequence comes from Hypena proboscidalis, assembly GCA_905147285.1. Taxonomy (NCBI): domain Eukaryota; kingdom Metazoa; phylum Arthropoda; class Insecta; order Lepidoptera; family Erebidae; genus Hypena; species Hypena proboscidalis. Next base: position 16,248,386 of record LR990131.1, read on the forward strand.
GGGCCATAGGATCTTAAGTCAAAAGTAAGTCAACCTAGTCAATCTTCAAAAAATATTAGCATATTGAAAGCAGGGATGTTAGGGTGCTCCGTAACCGTAGACGAAACTATCGGATATCCGATATAAAAGTTTCGGATAATATCGGATAGGAGCGGAGCCTAATTGAGACATGTTATTACAAGTTGTTTTTATCAGCCGGGCGCAGCCGACACACAAGCCGCACGCAATGTTTGTTTTCTTCTGTTGTCGTCTTATCATACTCGTAACCGTAACTAACTGATTTTTGAGCAATTTACATTCACAAATAGTTCGTCAAATTGATATAAATGTGTTGTGTTGCGGAATTGATTGAATTGGTACAAAATGCGCACTAAGTCGCGTGCAATATGGTAATTTTTTGATGAAATGACTGTCGATTTCGCAAAATGTAAACAATGTGGTAAAAGTTAAATGTTATTACATTTTCATTTTAGGTAGATTAGATAACACTCAATATTTATTTAAAATATTGTTTATTTTAAATAGCTGTAATAATTACTCAAAGACTGATTGTAATTCGTACCAAATGGTGACATATAAATAAAACCATTTTATTAGCTATATGTATTTCACTTTTGAAATGCCATAAAAAATCTAACATTCGTAATCGAAATTATCCACAACTTACGGATAATCCGAAATTATTGAATATCCGAATCCGTATCCGGTATAATAATTAATCTAATATCCGTAACCGATCCGTATCCGAAATTTCATATCCCTAATTGAAAGTGATTAGATCAAATCTAGGCTGTCCCAATCAAACTATTGACATACACATACTTATTGCTTTATTTAAGTAAAACCTAATTTACTCGTAACTTGAAGCTAACAGGGTGCAGTTACTAAACCAGTCAGTTTACTATATGCAAGAGCTCAGTTATCTGTACAGATTAGTGCGTTTATCTTTAATTATATACCAAGAATAGATCATGTTCTGTGACAAAATATGTTCTAAGTATCTACAAGTCAAGAACGACTTCTCAAGACAGCTTCTTCGGCATCTCGTTTCACAAAAGTAGACCAGTTAGGCCTCTTGTACACGTCACGGTTTTTCAACCGTACGGCGTGTTAGCCGTACGGTTGAAAAAACGTGCGAGCTTGTACATGGCATGGCAAAAACACCGGGCGAGACATTGGCCAGGTACGGGCTAGCAGCGTTTTTATCTGGGGCAGTGTCGTACGTGCTGTGTCATGAATTTTCTTATGAAAAAAAAGATTATCGTTGCTTATTACATTATAGGAAACGGAAAATAGAAAAAAAGGGAAAGATCTGAAATTTTTTTTCATCACCACTTATATCTTTAAATGTGGGCTGTAAATGAATAAATACATCTTTCCAGGAATCATATTTAAGCCTCTTATTTTTACAATCATCGACGGTTTTATCCCATATAATAGGCCTTTCTTGAATCAATTTAATTAATTATTTTTGATTTATGCTCATTTTATTACAAAATCGGGAATCAGCGTATGTAAACCGTCACGGAACCGTGCAAACGACCGGCGTCGTCGACACGCTCCCATAGAGTGCCATACAACACTGATGAAAATCGCGCCGTGCGTAGACGCGGCGCGCCGAGGGGCAGGCACGGCGCACACGGCTGCGGCGCCGTGCCGTGGCGCCACCGTGCGCGTCTACAAGCTCTCATATACTTTGTCCATTCCTTTATTTTCTTTTTGACAGATCACGCCTATGAATTACCGTTTTTTTTGTCAGATTAATGTACTACAATAATAATGTACTTTATTGACAAGCGACACTTTTTAGGGAAGTTCACTGATTGTAACAAACAACCACAGACTATAAATCAAATCGTGAAATGAAATATATCGATCATTATGAAAAAGAATAATTTGACTTTTTTTTGTGTATTGTCTGTATTTTTTATAAAAAAAGAATATAATAATAGTATCAAGATTCCATGAATAATTATTTGCAAGAAATTAAGTCGAAATCTTGGAATGACATATCAAAATGTAAACAAAGGTAACTAGGAAACGTCATAGATTAAGTATGTGACATTATTATTATATTATTATTTAAACTACTAATAAACGAATAATTAATAATAAACTAAAACCATTTCGATGTAATTAATCGATTGAAAGTTCTTCTTAGACAACATCGATTATGATTTCAAATCGAATCAGTAACGTGTGAAGGCATCCCTAAATGTAATCTGTCAAAAAGAAAATAAAGGAATGGACAGAGTATAGTAATCCATACAACACTGACGACCGTGCTTACACGCCGCGAGAATTAACCGTAGATTTTCACGGCGGTAAACCGTGCGTGTACAAGAGGCCTTACATTTCATAAATCAAGCAAATTTGCATGGATTAAATTGTTTACTTTATTATATTAAAAAAAAAAGATATTTAAACATAGTAAAATCAAAACAGCCTCAGTCTGGGTTAAGGAAATTTTAATTAAATTACTAATTACTACTTTTAACCTTTATTGTTCTTCATGTGATGGATTAGCTGCCTCGTGGTTTTGCGGTATAATTTGGATACCGCTCACCATCAGGGCTCGGGTTTGATCCCAGATTGGGTAAAAGTTATTTAGGATTTGTTTGTTTGAATTTTCCAATGGATTGTGAAAGGCACAATCACAGGGTCAATCTCGTAATATAGTCGAGATGTTATATGTCTATTCATTTTCATTACAACTGCATTGTAATATTATTCAAATTATGGAATACGGGTGTTACTCACGTAATGTTGGTCTACGTATTTTAATTCAAATTTTTATTTCTACTCCTAATTATAATATAATATGACATGCTATGTAAGTTTTAAGTTTGTCTGTTTTTTCATGTTTTTTATTATTTATATATTTCAAATTAAAATTTTTGTACTTATTAATGTAGACGCTGTGGTCTCCTATAATTAAGGAAACACTTTGCTTTATTATTGTGAATGTAATTATTATTAATGTCTAGTGTATTTTTTGTTGGTGATCCTATATACAAATAAATAAATAAATCTATAACATCATGAAAATACTATTTGCCAAGGAAACGTCTATTTAGCCAACTTATTATCCATCAATTTGTTTTGTTAAACCTACAAATCTAATCCCATTTCAATTTCATATGAAGTATAAGCATAACTTAAGTGTAGGACGGTACTTCACAACCAATTTGACCCACCAACAGATATGTTTTTAGATTTAATTTTAATAATATACTAAGGAAAGAAAGAAAAGAAAGAAAGAAAAAGCATTTATTTGGACTCATAAAGGAGTACACTGGTAAAAATAAGGCATGCAATAGAAAACTTAACAAAATAAAACATTAAAATAAGAATTAGCACATAGGTATGGTAAACACGTGGAACACTCCCGTATGAGACCAAAAAGGTGGCTATCTCAGCAATTGCTGTAATAGAATACTACAGCGCTGATTTTCAGATAGCACACAAGGAAATTGTCCCGTCAATGTAAAAAGGTTCTTTTTCCCTTCTACCATTGAGTGCTCTAGCACAATGGTCTCGTATTCCACAAAACGGAGCAGTAAAAGTATTTGAATAATATCGAGCGATGGATGACCGCCATACAGTCGGACAAAGTTATCTGAGCGTGCAGTGAAATTGTTAAAACGTTGACAGCACATGGAGATATTATTAATAACTAATTAACTTTCATTACTTCTTTGTTTCATTCATAGCCGTAATAATGTGATAAGCTGATAATGAAAATTAGAATGTATCGAAATTATAAATAAATATACTCTGGGTAAGGTCTGATAATAGCGATAGGCCTCTTCCCCTATTAAATGAGAGCACGTTTGGCGTAGTGGTTAAAGCTGTCGCCTCGCTTTCAACTGCGCTGGTGTTGTGGGTTCGATCCCCACACGGGACAACAGGGATATTAGTGTGATTTGAGCGAGCAGTAGTACTAACAAACTATGCAAATATTTAGATATTGATATATTTAATACAAAAATTGGACCGGCCAGACGGATACTCAGTCAGGACTTCTTTTACAAATATTTATAGCGATCTTTTATGTGTTTTATTTTTTAGTTTTTTAGTTTTAGTGTAATAATTTAAGCGCTTACTTTTGTACTTTTGTTTTTGGATGTTCACAAAATTTTGATTTATATCCAAAAAAGTTTACTCGTGAAGATCTGTTATTGGCTCTCTGTCACTTATTTACGTTAAGCTATTCAAATTGTTACATGCTGTTGATCTTCCTATAAATAAATAAATAAATAAATTCGCAAAGATTTGTTCTGACTCTGGGTGTGTTCTGTGTTGGTGAAATGTATGCATGTATGTGAACACCCCCGCGACATCCACAGCCATCGTTTTTTTAATAGACAAAAATAGAACCTAGAACCGTGAAATGTTAAGTGTTATGTACCTCTGCCTACTCCTAAGGAAAACTCGAGAATGATGCTAGTGCGTAGACAAACTAAATACTGCAATTTGTGTAATTCTGTGCCGGTATTTTATTACCGCTATGATACGCCAGATCTGAATGATAGAGAGTACGCATTTTGGCGCCCTTTCGCAAACAACGAACAATAAAAACAGTGAAAGTCGCTTTTAGGCCCAAAATCTTAACAATAGCCAACTTATAAGATGCCATACAACTGCCCATTGTAGTCGGGCACCTACATGATTTAATTAAATGGTTCCCAAAGCAGAAAAAGCCCCGAAAATGGTAGGAACGAGAAAGTCGGTGATATCACTTTGGGTGGTTAATGGTGGTAAAGCTGTGTGAACCAGCTCTAACTAAGTTGTTCTAGATGTTTTCAAAGACAAAAAAAAATCGTGTAGGTAAATAACAAAAATTTGGGGTAAACACTCTAAATAGTGGCGGAAAAAAACAAGGCCTTCCTAATATTACTTAAGTATATGCCAAACACTCCAACGCCACGGGTCTATTTTTAAATTAAGTAAAAAATTGTTTATTTGCTTTAAAAAAAAACTACTGAGGTGTCAAGGGACACCCGGATGGAACGAAGTTCCTTTCAATTAATTAGTAAAGAAATTTTTATTTTTCTAAGTTATAAAAAAATCGTAATGTGGTTCACCGCATACTCACTCTGTGTGTCTGATGATGTAGCACCGTAGCTGAACGTAGCATGTAATTACTACGCCGCTACGAGAATTGCTACGAAATGTGTCGTTACACTTTTCGTAGCAATTTTATCCGTCTAGCCCCCTTTCGCAACGCGCGATAAGGAACTTCGTTCCAAAAACAAGTATAAGCTGGTCACGTATTACACAAAAAAGTCTATGCAATGCGGGACCATTTAATACTGGAAATGTTGAGCTTGACGTGTAGAGCCGTACGATGAGGCATTTTTTACTGACTTGAGGGCTTGCAATTGCTCGGTGACCGCAAGATGGCCGTAAGTGCCTAACCACTGCCGGCCACATGCACAAAGCATCCCTAACACCGTTATGATTAAGCTTAGTAATATGGTTATCTATTGATTGCCCGAATATGCATATGCCCGAATTTCATTTGCCCAAATTTCATTTGCCCGAATTTCAATTGCCCGAATGTTTTGTTTACCATAAAAGACATGTGACATACTGTTATTTGCCCGAACATTTGATTTCATAATGATTCGAATGTCATACGTATTGTTATCCATGCTTTTAATTGCAATAATATTATGCAACACAATTTTCAAACGCCATACTAAATCCCATCCTGGTTTTTATTTTTTCAGTACAGAAATTATGAAAGAGTCGCATAAAGTAATGATTGAAATTGAATCAATTCTAAATGGAGAACCAGATAAAAAACGAAAAAAACATTAAATCGTAGTTACAATTAAAATCAATGAGGTATTAACTAAAAAGGTGAATTTGTATTTGCACTAATAATTGTAAAAAAAATGTATTAAATAAAGTATGATTATAGTATTAAAATTGATTTTATTTCTAATACCTACTTATCACTTTAATCAGTCAAAGTCGCTTCCGTACAAATTTAACCTAACGCCTTTGTCCGAAGAAGCGATTGGCTTTCTGGCACTTCGCCGGCCGCTGCCGCCGCACGCTCGCTTCGCTCACTAGGCTCGTGCGTTGTCTTTCATGTTTCTAACCTAACCTATTATTTTTTATAATTATTTTAACCTATTTTACAAGCAATTTGGGAAATGATGTTATGGCATGTGATAATTACGGCTTACAATGATTTTAACAAATGATGTTATGGAAATTAACTTTATGGAAAACAAATTTCTAGCACGTGACTAATATAGTAAACAATGAATATGACATATAAAATTATGAGAAACAATAATATATCAGGTGAGTATTATAGCAAATAACATTCTGGCAAGTGGACGTATACCTAGTAATATTTATGCTAAAATAATGCGCTGAAGAGGTTGATTGTTTATACAACATTTTAGAATTGCATAATTATTTTTCCTTTGATTCTTGTATAAATCCTAGTTACAGCCAAAGACTTGATACTATGAAATTTTAGTATTTCTTTAAGGTCTAAGCTTGTCTATACCCAAAAAGTCCTTTTACTATCTGACCGAACAGTTTATTTACAGATTGATTTAGATAATGTATGACGAGACTAAAGCACGCTCTTGACTTGGCTCGACAACTCTACAATAAGGGGCTGTCCATTAATCACGTGATGTTTTTTTAACATTATTTTGTAACCCCTCCCTCCCCCTTGGTGATACGTGGTGAGATTTAAGACTAACCCCGTCCCCCCACCAAAAATCACGTGTATTTTTTAGTACCTACAAAGTCTTAAAATTTTTATAAAATTATTTTTAAATACCGGTATAAATTATAATCTAATCCTATTCTATAAAATTAAGGACCATGATAAAAATGTTGCAGGTTGTTTTTGACTGGTATAAAAATAATATTAAAGGAATAAATAAATAAAAAATTATAAAAATGGAATGGTGTAATCATGCGAAAAACATATATTGTACTAATACCATGAACATATAAAATCGGTTAAACCGCTTTTCGGTTTAGAAATCACGTGTTTGACGAAAAAATAAATACACGTGATTGATATCTTATTATACCCCCCTCCCTCCTTGTGATATTTCGTGATTTTTGCTCCTAACTATCACAAACAAATTTAAATTCTATATTAATATGCAATGTTCAATTTAGTTTGCATCTAATTTTATGACTTTTAGCGTTTTAAAGCACTTTTAGTGCGGACGTTTTTGGGCGCAGACCCGAGGTCCTATTGATTTAAGCATAACTTGTGATAATATTGACAAACAGGTACACGCATATCCAGAATTAGATGCGACACCATATTATATTGGAAATTTATAAAACTGTTTCGAAGCGGTTTGCAACAGCTTCGAAAATTCGGAAAACCCGCTACAACAAAATACATTGTAAATATACCGTGATATCTAATATTTCGTAATAATAATTATGTCGTATTATCTTAAAGTGCCTGGTTTCAAACTTTAGCTTCTTTAATTTATGATAATGAGTCGATATAAAAGGTATCCTTTCTAAAAATTTATTTAAGTTTGATTCAATCAGTTGCGTGCGGTAGTGGCCAAAGTTTTGATTGAATTCCGTGTGTGTTAATTATAAAATACATAGTCTGTAAATAAAATCGTGACGAAGCTGCTTACCAGTGTCTTAGAATACAGAATTCTGAGACACCGAGAATTAATTCCAGAGACAAATTCCATTAATCTATTATTCTTACTGGCAAATTATTATCCGCGATTAAAAAGTGAACTATTAGTTTTCTATCAGCATCTTGTCACCGACGACTGGTAAACAGTGTGTAATAGGTCTTTTTCACACGTGTAATATACAGCAAAAATAAATACATTTTAAAATAATTAGACATTGACTACAAGCAGTTGTTTATTCGTTGATTTAATGTTTTAAAACAACAACTTACTTAAGTAATTTGGACAAAATATTAACGACGTTTAAATTACCATACAATTGGTTTTATCATGATTCTTTTGTCATTTGATTGAATTATTATTATACTATTATTTTGCTGAAAATGATACCGAACTTATATACGAATCGTAAATAGTTTTAATCTTGCTATTTCGTTTTGATGTTGACCCCAGTGACCATAGCTCTTAGTGCCGTTTTCACCAATCTTCTTTAACATCGGGTACCGCTAAGTAATAGTTTTCGATCATTCTGTTTCTTTTAAAAATTGAAATAGAGAAAGATCAAATCGGTGAGTTGGTTTAACAAATTGGGGCAAAGACTCACTTGCACATTCGATCTTAATTTTTCCTTCTCAAATCAAATAATTTATTTCCACAAGATCATCATTCCATTTGTTTCATAAAAAATATAAGATTAAAATAAAACTTAACTAATTAAATATTTAAGGATATATATCAAAAAGACTTATCGATGCGACTTGTGACCAGAAGGCTGGTTTTTATTTGGCTCAAAGAATAATATAGACCAGGGTCGATAATTTTTTAAACCAAAAATATAATAGTAGGATGAAACCCATTAGAAAAGGAGGAGAATATTATAAAAATTAAAGGAAAAATAATTTACGGGCGATCTGAGGTCGGGAAGGGGATGGGGGTGAGTTTTAAGGGTAAAAAACAGTTTTTCTCGATTTCCGGCAAAACTAAAAGTCCTATGGAAAAAAGTCGAATGGCAAAGTTGTTGGTAATAAAAAGATCTAAAACTTTTGCATTTACACCTATTTCATATTAACCTCAAAATTTATGTGAAAATTCAAAAAAACATGTTTTGGTTTGTTATTTTTATCTTTTACAAACTTTTTTTTTTCCACGAAATTTGGTGAAAACGGTACTTTTTATGTCCCTAATACGCTGTAATTTATTTGATTAGAAATTGTAGCGTACGACTGCTGACGCTACAAATTGTACTTAGGCGCAAATGCGCAGTTGCTCGGCTCGGCAGTCGTCTCTCCACATTCACGCCGTTAGGTCATTAGGATTAGTTTATAACATAAGTATATATAACTGGTACCAGTGAATAAAGTATTTAATTAGCACGCAACCTCTATCAATTAACAACATTGAAGAACCCCCTACAGAAATATATTTTTTTCACATTATTTTGAATTAATATCGAAAAAGCACCCTAATTTTCGATCGAAAATTCACCCGTCATAATATCAGTTTTTTTTTAAAGTTAGTACGTTTTCTGTTCGTTGAAATCTCTACTTGCCGATGGTGAAAAAAAATACATAATAATATGTTACTATAGTAAATCTTCACAGAAAATGCTAAACAAAAATGGAAAAAAACTATTATGCCGACCCCAATATAATTAGGAAAAGACTCTGAAGAAGATTATAAAGAAACTACTGAACTACTACTACTAGCTATACGGATCAACTGGTTTTATTAGACTTTTTTACTAGTAAATGCTGATAATATTATACATATTATTATACATTGCGTGTGTGCGGGTAGCCTAAATAGCGACGCACGAAATAGAGGCAAAGTATTATTCCTTTCTAGCTTTTGCCCGCGACTTCATTCGCATGGAATTCGTTGTATTAAAAGTAGCTGTGTCCGCGCTATACTATGACTAGGTACTAAAGTTGCAAGTAGGGCGGTGTCAGCGCTGGCTGGGCTTCGGGCATCACCAATAATTTATGTTTGAATTGTACATCCCTTTATGAGAGAAATAAATAAAATGTTTATGTTTATGTTTATACCCGCGTTCAACCTTACTGCTCCGCTCCCGTGGAGTTTAGCGTATTGTTAAATATCTAAATACCTTTAATGAGAGTTAGATTATCAAACACAAAAAGAATTATCGAAATACGACCAGTTATACGAGATTAGCGCTATCAAACAAACTAACTATCTCCCGCGGTTTCGTCTGCGTGGTAGGTACATTGATAAAAAGTATCCTATGTTTTGCGCCTTGTAGTCAGTTACCTGCATTTAAAATTTCATAAAAATCTATCTAGCTGTTTAGAAGATTAGATCAGACAGACAGACAACAATTTTTAGAACTACAGTTTTAAAAATTGTTGTCTGTCTGTCTGTCTGTCGGTATGTTTGTATCTACATACCGACAGACAGACTGACAGACAAAAATTTTAAAAACTGTAGTTTTTTGCATAGGTATAGTGCAAATAACTACTTAATACATTGAAAAAGATACTTCAATTTAATTTATTTGCATTGATGTTTCCTAATAAATAAGAAGGACGGTTAAATACAACATTATTTCGTTCCATAGACTCACTCTATAAACTACAAAAAAAAAAATGCATGTGATTCAAACAACATAGGTTAAAGTCCATATAATTACAATAATAATATTCTGTAGTGCAATTTAAGTAATATTAATGATTAGTTACCTTTTATTAAATGTAAAGGAACGAAGACATTCATGGATTGACGGTGGTTGAGTGCAGTTGAAGACACAAAATCGAAATATGGCTCAAATAAAAGAAGATTCTTTCTTCATTACAAAAATAAAGAAGGCAGAGAAATTATTAGGCCTAGAAACCGAAATAAAATGGAAAGCAACATTTTACGCAGTCGCTTTTCATACTTGTGCTGTCGTCTGGATCTATTATTACGCCTTACCAGTTAAATGGCAATCTGTTTTACTTGGTGAGTATTTTTCTATGATTATTTTGTACGTAAACAAACTTGCCATGTTCCTAATACATAATATATAATGTGCGAAAATAATTGCATCATTTTTTTGTAGCTTTTCTTTATCAAACTCTCAATAAAAATTAATTAATTCTCTTTTGATTAAGTAATCAATTGTATGGTAATTTGGAAATAAATATGTATTATTAGGTGAAAAATTAAAAAAAAAACAGTTGAACGCGATATTTGTCAAATTATTGAGGAAAAGAATACTTAAAACATATACATTAGTGCATTTTACAATTATCTATATGGAAGATATGAAAAATGCATGAGTATGCAACTGGAAATCAATATATTACAATTTTAATCCCATCAATAGAATGGTTTCAACTTTCAAAGTCTATAAACTTGAACAGCGCTAAAAACTTTTATAAAAAAAAAAGCGACGTCCGCACTAGGAATAACTCCTGTATTGCGGAGATATTCACATACATACATTGCACACAGACAGAGCACACCCAGATTTGGATCAAATCTTTTGATGAACCCACAACACCAGCGCAGTTGAAAGCGGCGACGCGACCTCTTTAACCAATACGCCAACCGTGCACTCAAGATGCTTTATACGTGCTCTATTGAACAACGCCATCACAAAACATATTTCTATTAATAATTATTTCATAACTTGACCTTTCAGCTATAAAGAACCATATTGTGCTAAGATATAGCAGGTCTTTTTACTTTTATCTAGTGCTCACTGTGAGGTTTTGGGTTCAAATCTCGAAGCTAAAAGTGTTTTAAGGTTTTTTCCCTCAGAAAATTATCAATAGCAGTATGGAGTTGTTATTACGCTGGTAAATGGCAATAGACTTCACGTGAGACCATATCATGTGCTATGAAAAAGAAAATGTCTTTGTACACTCCTCTGGGAAACGCAAGCATGATGTTATTTATATACTATATAATGATGTTGTATTTTCAGCATACGTCATGTTCCTGATCAGTGGAGTCGGCATCACGGCCGGTGCACATAGATACTGGACGCATCGAGCATTCAAAGCCACGACACCAATGAGACTTATTTTTCTATTCGCCTTTGCGTCTGGTGCTCAGGTATATCCTACTTATATTAGAAATGCGAAAGTTTGTGAACATCGAAGACGACTGGTCGATTTCGATCAAAGTTTTCCTCCGAGCCTTGGAGTGCACATTGGGCCTCAGTCTCAGTTGTCATTGGAGGACCTATGTGAATTATTTTTGTCCGGTCGCTATGGGTACGATTTCTATCTTATATATAAAAATGAAACCCGTATTCCGTTGTCACGGCATCACGCGGGATCGGCTGAACCGATTTCGCTGATTCTTTTTATGTTGTGTTTGTTATAGTCAGGAGTTGGTTCTTATGAAATAAAAGACTAGGCAACTTGCGTGGAAAATGATTAAATTTAAGAATAAGAACCACTATATTAATATATATATATTAAAATAAAATCCCTTTTTGAATGTACTTTATGGGGTTTGACATAACATTGACAGAAGGCGTGCTGCAAATATCGTCACAGATAATGTATGCATAGTTAGGACAGGACAACGTCTGTCGGGTCAGCTTGTAAGTTATAGCGAGAGAATGACAACTCATCTTCTCGTTAAACAATGAGTATTATTACTATCATGTTATGTCCCAATACTATGTCATTTATGTGGCGAACTGATGGAAAATTCTCAACGTGAAATACAGAACACTGCTTCGGTCGTAGTAGTCTGTTAGACTAGTATGTAATGTATGTAGGTATGCAATGGCTTCTTCTTTGCCGTATGCTCTTATACTTCACTTACTCCTCTACAAGAGTACTGTAGGTACGTATCCTAACTGTTAATATTATAATTTTATTGAGAAAGTAATTCTGTCTGTCTGTTACGGTTTTACGGCTAAACTACTGAACCTGAATTCAAGACTTCAAGGCCCGACTAAAACGCTGGCTTGTTGAGCAAACATTTCATGATTTTTTCAATTTTAAAGTACATAACTAATATTTGACATAATTATTATAATTTGTTAGTAAATTGACATTTAATTAATATTGACATTGTTATTAGTAAGTGTTCAACATTTTTTGACAAGAACTTTATTGTATTTATTTTTAACTATATTTGACATTGTGTATACTTGAAAAATATGGTTCCGGTTGTCATCCGAGTAACAGTTTGTGAAAGTGCTCTCTAAAACTTAATCGAAATTCTTGCAAAAAAGTACAAATATTTACCTCAAACTGAGAAAAATCTCCAATAAGAAGCATAAGAAGTTGAATTCACTACGAAAAACAGAAGAAAACATTGTAATTGGAATTATTACTGCTTAAAGGTTAGAAATATTTCGCTATTCATCATAGAAGTAAACAACACGAAGTTAGTCACATACGTTCGTAACTTGTCACACCTGTGGTACTGCCAACATAACGGCCGTAATACTTAATTACGTTCCGTTTTACGCATAATACAACGTTTAGTGACTGCACCATGGACACCTATGGAATGTCAGGGGACATGTTAAAATTATTTCAAATGATGAAGATGGAATTAGAAAAACAAACAACTATTATTACACAGAATATTACAGATAATTTGATGCGTACAATAAATGATAAAATACAACCGATAATAGAAGAAAATAAATACCTGAAGGTGGAAGTTGTGACATTGAACAAAAAAATCAAATACCTGGAGGATGTCAACAGGAAAAATAATATAATATTACATGGTATCAAAGAAACTGAAAACAACTACGAAGAACTATACTTTATAATAAAAAGTACTTTAAATGATATCAATGTTGATGTAGAAAAAAATGAAATAAATAAATATCATAGACTTGGTCGCAAAGAAGAGGGAAAGAATACTAGACCTATACTCATTACCTTCACATCATACCAAAAAAAAATTGAAACATTGAAAAATAAAACAAAAATGCCAAAAAATATCTACCTTACTGAAGACTTCTCAAAGGAAACACTGGAATTAAAGCAAGAGAGAGAAAATGGAAACATTGCATTTATAAAGCACAATAAAGTAATTGTGAAAGAAAAACTAGATGCCGACAAAAGAAAAAGAGAATCTTCAATGTCACCCAAGAACATACAAACACCGCCGCGCCCTGTAGAAGGAAAAAATATTCTTGCTCCAGCCAAGCTGCAAAAAACAGATGCTTTTGCATATATGAGGGCTAGATCATTCTCACTATCAGAAAAACACACTCAACAAAACAAGGCATAGGATTTAGCCGACACCGGAATCGCGAAGAATGCAGAAAATACAGAAACAAAAATAAGAAAAAACAAACCTCTCCCCAATACGGCTGGTCACCGAGGGGAGAAAGACCACATCCCCCTAGAGTTTAGAGATAACACTACAACGAAACTAATACATAGAAAACAACATTGCGATATCAGAATACAAAAACAAAGGATTAGAATAAACATAGCCACACTAAACACAAGATCACTAAAATCCCAGGAATCTTTATTAGAATTAGAACATGCATTGGAAACCGTAAATTGGGATATAATAGGACTTAGTGAGACACGTAGAGCAGTTGAGAAAATCGAGGTGCATGAAAACTTTATATTGTACTACAAAAATGAAACAGCTGGCTTATATGGAGTCGGGTTCATGGTAAAGAAGTATTTGAAAAACGAAATAATTGAGTTCCGAGGAATATCTGACAGAATCGCTCTTTTAAATATCAAACTCCCTGGTCAAGAGCAACCAGTATCAATAGTACAAATTTATGCCCCAACTGAGATGGCTAGTGAAGAAACGAAAAAAGACTTCTATAATAATCTCAACAAAATTATGCCCCATTTGTTCAAAACTACTATCGTTATGGGCGATTTCAATGGCCAAATCGGCAAGAGACAAAAGAACGAAGACAAAATACTTGGCCCATATACAACTGGTAAAAGAAATAACAATGGGCAAAAGCTTGTAGAATTTGCGTTAGAAGACAATTTACACATCATGAACAGTTATTACAACAGAAAACATAATCGAAAATGGACTTGGGTATCACCTAATGGAAAAATAAGGAATGAAATAGACTACATAATAACCAACAAACCAAAAATGTTTTCAAATATAAATATTGTCAACCAGCTAAACTTTAACACAGATCACAGACTTTTAAGAGGACAATTATACATAACACAACAAAAAACATCAAGAAAATTTATCCAAAATACTAAAGAGCCTATATTCTTACCAATTCCAAAACCAATACTAGAGTGCTTAGAAAATAATCTAAATAGAATAAACAACATCAACGGAGTACAAGAAAAATACGACACTCTACAAAACGAACTACAAAGAATAGAACAAGAAATTAGAATAAACAAAACTACAAAAGACAAATTGGGATTAGAAGCAAGGAGTCTGATTAATCAACGAAAAATGCTGTATAAAGACAGAAAAAATAACAAACACACAATAGCAAAATTGAGTAAAGAAATAAATATACATATACGAAAACATAGACAAAAAGTAAGTACTGAGACAATAAATTTTCATATAGAAAAATCAGGCGGTGTTAAAAAAGCATGGAAAGAACTTAAAGAGAGCTCAAGCTGGATCGAAAAAATTACCAATAAGAAAACTAAGAAACACAAGACAAACAGAATCGAAATATTAGAAGTAGCGACAGACTATTACCGGAATTTATATAGTGACAACGAGACAAAAGAAGAGTCAAGACATTATACCAACTACGATGCCAGTACGGAAGAAGTGATCCCAAATATTTTAAAAGAAGAAGTTATCAAGGCCATAAAATCACTAAAAAGAGGCAAAGCCCCAGGAGAAGACTGCATATCTAACGAACTCATCATAGGAACATCAGTGGAAACACTAAACATAGTAACGGACTTGTTTAATGAAATTCTAACAACAGAATATATACCTCATCAATGGACTTTATCAACTATAATATTACTACATAAAAAAGGAAGGAAAGACGATATTGCCAATTACAGACCCATCAGCCTGATGTCAAATGTGTATAAAATATTTTCTAAAATATTATTAGATCGCTTGACAAAAATCTTAGACGAAAATCAGCCAAAGGAACAAGCAGGATTTCGCAGTGACTTCTCCACGCTAGACCACATACATACCATAAAACAAGTAATACAGAAATGTAACGAATACGGTATTACATACTACTTGGCATTCGTGGATTACAATAAAGCATTTGACTCTTTGAAACACACAGAGATATGGGAAGCCCTGGAGACCCAAGGAGTGCACATGAAATACATACGTGTGTTTATTAATATATACAAAAATATGAAAGCAAAGATAAGAACAGAAAGATTGGGTAAAGAATTTCCTGTAAGTCGCGGGGTCAGGCAAGGCGATCCATTGTCACCTAAACTTTTCTCTGCAGTCCTTGAACAAATATTTCGACGTCTCGACTGGAAGGATTACGGTTTAAACATTAACGGTGTGCAACTGAACCACTTGAGATTTGCAGATGACCTGATAATTATATCGCAAGACGTATCAAATCTGCAAGTGATGCTAGAACAGCTAGTGTATGAAAGCAGCAAGGTAGGACTATCGATGAATACAACTAAAACAAAAGCGATGTCCAATGCCGAAAAAGTCACCATCATAGTCAATGATTCCACGATCGAATATGTAGACGATTATACGTATCTAGGACAAATAATATCACCAAATGATCTAACTAACAAAGAAACCAACAACCGGATAAACCTTGCGTGGAAAAGATACTGGTCTCTAAAAGAAATAGTAAAAAACCCTGATATACCACTCAAAGCTAAGAAAAAAGTATTCGATTCCTCTATTTTACCGGTCATAACATATGGTTGCCAAACTTGGAGCTTAACGGAACAAAATATTAAAAAATTAGAGACTTGTCAACACAGTATGGAGCGAAGCATGCTTAACATCAAAATAAAAGACAAAGTAAGACTAGACACAATACGTAAACAAACTAAAATAACAGATGTGACATACTGTATCAAAAAATTAAAATGGAGATGGACAGGTCACATGATGCGTAACAGAAAAGAAAAATGGTCTAAAGATGTAACAGAATGGTGTCCAGCCCAATACAAAAGGAAGAAAGGGCGACAGCGCCGAAGATGGGAGGATGATCTCAAAAAGATAGCAGGAGCAATGTGGAGAAGGAAAACACATGACCGATCATTGTGGCAAGCTTTAGGGGAGGCCTATGCTGGCAAGCAAGACGATCTTCAAGAAACCGGTGTCAATTAAGTTTGTGTAAATAAAAGTGTATAATTTAAATGTAAGATTGTTCAATAAAGGCTTTATTATTATTATTATTATTATTATACTTGAAAAAAATTCTCGGACTTGCTATTTTAAATTCATTTGGATGTATGTAATTAAAAATTGACATAAACTATGCAATAATATAATTGACACCTGGATGTTGAAAACATGACATGTAAATTATAATAAGACTATATGAAATTAAATGAATATATCATATACATATTTTTATCGACATACCTGTCACGTGAGCAGATGCTATAAAAGTTATATAGAGGACTATTACAAATATTTTAATTTGTTCCTCAGTTAGCGTTGCGTGAATGGGTGTGGCTTCACCGAGTGCATCATAAGTACAGTGATACAGATTCAGATCCTCACAATAGCAGACGGGGGCTGTTTTTCTCACACATTGGCTGGCTCCTGATGGAACAGAAAAAGGAGGTGACCAGCAAATCCAACGAGATTGACATGCGGGATATTGATAATGATCTATTAGTGACCTGGTATTGCAAGTAAGAAGTAAAATCCTTCAGGTGGTCAACAACAACCATAGCTCATTGTTCTTAGACAGACTTCTCATTCTTCTCTTCAGTCATAGACAATTAAACCAAAATGACTGGTCTTGTCATGCGCCCTACTGCCAAATGTTGAAGAGCGCCACTCTTTCACGTCCTATAAAACTAGATGTCAGATCATAGGTTTGGAAGCAATTCAAACTTCCTCTCTTCCCCCTTTGCCGCAAGTTTTGGCAGACTTATTTGCATAGATATTTGCTTTCATTTCCTCTCGAGAAGTTAACACAATAGAAGATTTGATCATAACAATGCACCTTGTTTCGGTCATATACCTTTCTTACTTATTTTAACATCCTCATCTATTAGAGGTTTTTAATTAATTGTCCAAATGCCATCCACTTTTGACAAGTTCTACCACCATTACGTTTCTTTCACTTGACACTTGTCTCTAGTCACTTGTTCAGATTATTAAAACCCTCCTTATATTTTTTCAGAAACGTTAGAATAGTCAATCCTTTAGTCGGATATATACTGCCAACTGCCATCAGTATCCTGCTGTTGGGCGAAAACTGGCAGGTGGCTATCGCTTGGCAATGCTTCATTAAGTTCCTATTCTTCTATCATGTACAACTATCAGTAAACAGCTTTGGACACAGCATTGGTAACAGGCCTTACAACAAGTAAGTTATTTGGATTATCTGCCAATAGTTTGTAAACTGTAAAGGTAGATAATATGACTACAGCAGATAAACATAACGTCGAAATTTTTCTTTTATTTTCCAGCTTAGAATAAATCAAGCAATCAAGCGATCATATCCCAAAGCTCGTTGAACATGCATAACATAAAATCACGCCTTTTTTACCCAGAAGGGTGTGGCAGAGGTGTACAAAACCCACATTTCACCCGTTATGTTTAGATCCCATGGGATACGGGTGAGCCTATCACCATCCACTGGGCATAATGCCAACTTTTTGCTGCTATTGACAATTTCCTGATGGAAAGTTCACAAATAACACTTTGCCTGACCTGAGAATCGAACCCGAGACCTCACGGTGAGAGGCGCATACGCTAACGGCTAGACTAGAATTTTAATCTTTTTATTTGCGTATAATTAGTATGTCTGAGCATAGGCATAGGCTATTCTTTACACCGCTAGGATCAACATACCACGTGGACAGAGCCGTAGGCGTCAGCTTGTTTAATACTAACACCACTAAGGGCAGTAGGAACATCTCCGATTTAACGATCGATAGGCATTGCCTCTCGACATAACTAGGACAAATTTCATCGTCTGATCAGTGTTCAACTATTGTGTACATTTATGTTAAATTGTATTTGACAGGCACGTAAGACCCGTGGATAACTTCATTCTCTCATTGCTGACTTGGGGAGATGGTTCACACAACTACCACCACGCGTTCCCGTTCGACTACAAGTCATCCGAGAGGACGCACAAATTGCACCTGACTACTGCTCTCATCAACCTGGGTGAGCGCCTTGGCTGGGTGTCGGACAAAAGAGAGGCCACGCAGGAATTTGTCAAAAAATATGTATCTAAACATTCTATTGTTGGCGGCTAATTTATAATCATTGATTAAAAATTATAATAATAATAATAATAAAAATAAACTTTATTGCACACCAAGGAAAAATAATACAGAAGAATATGTAGATAACAAAAGTACAAATGGCGGTCTTATCGCTGCAAAGGCAATCTCTTACAGACAACCATTGGATGGAAAAGTATGAAAGAGACACGAATTATTGGTTATTTTTTTTTGTTCTTGCTATTATATAATTGAATTATTATAATAAAAATAATGAATGACAACATGGATATTTATACATTATGTTGACTACCTATTAAGTAGTACCTACATTTTATAGAGCTAGAAAAACTAAAAAAAAATAACCAGAAAATAAATAAAATATCAACCAAGTCCTATCAATTTTTATTTCATCTTTCACAACAATTCCCTACGTCCGGCGCACCCTGGGCAATTCGCGAGTTCTCCAAAGAGAATTGGCTAATCCTTTCACCACGATGGCAAGTCAAAATAAAATTTGAATCAGCCATCGACACGACGAAGAAGTAGATTTTATCTTTGTGTTTTCTTATTAATTTTATATTACCTATTAGCTTCTGCGCACGGATTCACCCGCTAGGTGGTATATCCATTTTTTCCTTCAATTCAATTCAATTCAATTTAATTCATTTATTTAGTAAAACAAGGATGTTACAGTGTTACAAAAAGTTCTTCTATGATTCGCCGAATGGCATACGAAAATTTAAACAATAATGTTAGTTCGACAGGCATTCAAATCAATTTAAGATTACAATGTTATATTTTAAAAAGAGCTTAACATATAAATTAATTGTATTAGATGCATGTCAAATAAGTTATAATAAAATGTCGATGATAAAATGTCAGTGATTACAATAATTATAAGATTTTTCTACTGATAGATTAGGATGTCACAACAATGTTAATTACCAATGTCGTCTAAAAATTCATTCATGGAGTAATATACCTTATCCGTAAAAAAAAATAAAAAGTTTGTGTTTGTATTCACTGGTATTTTTACACTTCCTAATTTCTTTAGGTAACTTATTATAAACTTTCGGAGCCATTGCATATTATTTTATCTACACCCATGCTATAAATCCTCTATAAACGTTCTTGAAACAGTTAGCTAATTGCCAACATTAAAACAGCCAGTGTCATAATAACCATTATAACACCCAAACGGGTGTTATAATGTTGTACTGAAATCGTAGACAGAGAATAGTATAGACGACTGATAGCTTCGATCTCCCTCACACAAGACAAAGATAAACTTACGCCAATTTTGTGTAAAAAAACAAGACAGGTGATAAGATTTTTTGTTTCGCCATGCGTGTCGGGTTTTTGAGCAAACCTTGAGGTTAGCTCAAAACTTTATCAATCAAACTGACAACTTAAATTACAATATTTGACAACGCTGGCAAAATAATTTGGTATTTTTAAATTTTAGTTAGTTTAAAGCTATAAAAGTTACGTGAAACCTGAAAAATATTAGCAATTTTTTAACAATAGTGTCTTTATTAAGCATTATTGTAGGAAATATGGTGCGGTGTAGTGTTTTAGGATGTAAAAGTGATAGTAGAAGAAAACTGCCTGAATTATCCACTCGTAAGTATAACACATTTTGGCCTTTGAATCATATGCCAGGTTGTATTTTCAATGATTTTATCTTGTGTGAACTATGTTTGTTTATAATTTGATCGACAAAATCATCTAAAATATGAAATTTTAGTATTCATAACCTACTATAAAATATTGTTAGATGTTGTCAAGACTTCCATATATTTTTCCCCAAAATTGTGGGTAAAATTTTATGTTGCATTTCTTATGATAAATATATCATGTAGTATTTTAGTCAGTTTCAATATCTTAATTGCATAACAGTTTCCCGGAAAATATTGATTTAAATCCGAAGTGGATTGAAGCTACAGGACGAACAAATTGGGCTCCGAGTAAATTCTCTTAAGTTTGTAGCAGACATTTTGGACGACATGAATTATTAAAAAAAGAGAGTAACTCTTTTGTTAATGAATGCTGTGCCACACAGGTAAATTAATATTTAACCTGTAGGATACATTATATACAGCGTGTATATATAATATTAATTATTATTTGAGTATTTTCAGTTGAGTATTATAGGGGGCTATTTATTTATATATATTACAATATTTGGGTATAGTCAAGTTGAGATACTTTGAATTGATGCGCAACACTGAAAGGAAATCTACGTTTTTTACGGTCCTAAGGATTTTACGTGCAATATAGACTTGAATATTTGATTTCGTTTTAATAAAACTAGCTATGGTCCGTGACTTTTGCTCTGTGGGATTCGTTGATCCTCACGTTTTTACCTGTGGCAGCCGTAACTGCCCGTCCCCGTGCGTGAGTTAGAAAGTATGTTAAACGCCATCTATTTAAACTTTTGCGTGAAGTTACTATTAAAAATTTTACAGTTTCAGGCAAAAGAAGCAGTGGATGAGCTAGCATAGTAATGCCGTCAACGAGTAGCCAAGAGTATGTGTCTACTAAACTCAATACTATGATGCCAGCAGTGACTGTTCAAAAACACGCAGCTGAAACGCCAGATGTGAAACTTCCAACATTGGTTGATCGACTTAAATTCAGTCATTACCTATGCAGTATTAACATAACAGTACATCACGCTATATGTTCAATAAACCGAACAATTGTTCTTTATATCTGTTTTATTTTCATAAAATAAATACATTTTTCATTTTGGAATTAGTAAATAATATATCTTAATATTTTGGCAAATTTATCCAAAAACTAGGGTAATTTAATTTGCACTGTCGCCACACTGTGCCGAGATTCTCTGTCTCGCTGTGTTGACCACGCCATTCCCTTATCCAGTACTATCCTTCATCCAAGACTGAAATTCATTATGCAACTCCTTTTTTACTCATCGAACAGCCACATTCTCATGGCATCTTTATGAATTTCAAAAAAAGAACATGTCATGCACGCGCGTTTCATTACCACAGCGCCGTAATTTAAATAAAAACTTATTCGAATTTTTGAATTGACGTCGTATCCCGCCATTTTTGTTCAATAATAGTATTGAAAAAATACTTTTTAATAATTGTACGATCCAAAATGTAAATAATTATTACAATAAATAATTATATTATTACCTATACATAGTTTTTTTGAATTAGATACTCACTAATTAAACTTTCCATGAATTTACATAGAGTTCTTACAACACTGTACCCTAATACCCTATGGTTTCAGAACATTTATAGAGGATTCATATCATGGGTGTAGATAAAGTCTTGTATGCAACTGTTATAATTAGGTATTAAAACACTCATGTGATACTATTATCACACTCGGCTTCGCCTCGTGTGATAAACCCACACTCGTGTTTTAATACCCCTCATTATAGAACAGTTGCATAAATAACTAATATATATGCTTTTATGTAGAAACGTTGTGTTCGATTTTAACAAGTGAAGTGTGTTAGAGCGACGTTGACTTTCCACTTTTTCAAATAGGTGCATAGTCGATTTTACGAACATGCTTACTTCAAAGATATATAAACATGGTAAAGTTAGTATTCTTAACTTGTTAAAGTAGGGTTTGCATGTATCCGTACGTTGTAATTTACAAATTGATCTAATGCATTTCTTTTGCGCTATAAAGACATCTTGCATAATGACCAGAATATTAAACCGAACCGTAACGTTGAGGTGACATAGCCATGGTATGCTGTGAGCAGTGCGTTGTCATTGGCAATTTTTCCTAGCCTGTATAAAGCATAGAATATTGGTCCTTTACCATCCTTCGTCCTTTACCATCTCGGCTCACTATTTCTGCCTTGTACTAAACTTGTAGAACGGCCTAGATAGACCTAGACAGATGCTAACTCATTATGCTAATATGAAGATAACTATATTATAATATCATATAGAAATCTGAAAAACTTCAGCGCCCACGCCTCTATATAGAAAAATAGCCTTGCCAGGCAATGTGACTCGAGAACGTAGCCAAGTTTATGCATTTGGCAAGCTGCCACATGAACGAAAGCTTTCAACTTTCAACCATTTTTTTTGGTGTTGGAATTTTAGTAATACTGTTAGGATATTTAATTATGGTAGCTAGTAATACATAGTATCTGGCGGTTTCTTCGCATTTAAAAAAATCATAAAAAATAACAAATTAAGTTTTGTATTATTTTCCTTTTTTTGTTACAGTCCTATCTCACTGATCTCTTTAATATCTAAGTTTTTTACGAAATAAATTCATATGGCATTATACTCATACATTGAAAATATATCATATTGAGTGAAGCGCAAATAGGCTTTGGTAAAAAAAAAACATTTATCTGTAATGATTATAGAGTAATAATTAATATAGATTATAAGTTACCAACGGGAGCGGTATTTTGAAGCGGGCGGTACCTAGTGGGTCCAAGTGAAATGGTCGCGGTTAGGTTTAGTATCTGTCCTATCGCTTTTTAGTTTTTGAAGAAAATATTTGAAAAAGTCGGCTATACACCATTTAAACGAATATTTATGAATAAAGTTGATGCCTGCGGCGCTCTCTCACTCTTAACAGTTTAAAGATAATATTTTTTAAATAGATAGACTCCTAGGGCACATTCTGGATTTTAGATCGAAGGGAATCCTTTTATAAAGTCGGAACCTGCAGCGCTATCTGACACTTATATTTTAAGGAGAATTTTTATAAAAAGCCGGCGCCAGCTGTGGTATCTGGCTATTGAATTTTAAAAATTAGAAAATTGATATTATCTATACAGAGTTATTGTTTACTTGGCACCGACTTCATAATTATAAAATAGTTATTTAATAATTTCTATTTAACTAAATGAAATTGATTAATTTATTAACACATTCAGTATTTAAATATTAACAATACTAACCTAACTATAATTTAATATTTTGAACTATTTAAATAAATACCTAAATATATATTCATTGAATAAAAGAATAATAATAAAAAAACAAATACAAATATATAAAAAAATTGGCTCCTGGGGTGCTCTGACTTTAAGATTTAAAAAGTTTTATTTTTTTAAAGTCGGCGCTTGCGGTGCTATCTGACTATCCGCCAAGACCACAAGAAGTACAACTAAAGAGAGAGAGGGATACAAATAGACAGACAAAGTGGTGTAATAAACTACTATGTTAATAAATGGGCTATTTGACAATCCGAAAAATAAAGTATCAATTACTGTAATCAGTATAGATTATGTGTTTAAAAATGGTTATTTATTAACAAGTTTAAATATTTTTTAATATATTTTAAATTCCGTAAATAAAAATGCATATTTATGAACGATTGTCACGTGACACAAAACGCTCCTAAATGGTCGGGTTTATGACGACGTCTTATGCCTGTAAACATCGTTTGCCTACACAAGAGCACAGAATACAAGAGCTAAGTTGATATAATAAGATTTGCCTGGGTTTCCTTTATTAGCCATTGTTTTTGTGTGATTTATTCGCAATATTTTACAAATTCTGTAAAGTACTTTTACCATGGATAACGACTTTGTAAAAAGCAGACAGCAGAAACCTGCCTCAAGTAGACGCAATCGTGGTCGGATTATTTTTCAAAAATAATGCCGATTTTATTGCTACGGAGCTAAAAATGTGAAAACAGCAAAGTAAGTTTAATAACACTTTAGTTGTAACTTATATTATATCATAAAAAAGTAAAATAATGATGAACTTCCACAGCAAACAAGAACTTTTAAAGGTTTTGTTATAAACGATAGATGTTAGTTAGCACTTACAAATAGTTTAGCCGGAGTTTTTATCGACGTATTAGTACATTTTGGAACTGCACTCATTTTGTTACTTAAATCTGTGTTATAATCTCATCCAATCGCACTTTCGTTTTTAGTTTGCAACAAAACAAATGTATATACAACTGACAGATCACAATATTTACCGGCATGTGACGTCACCGAGCCTATTGCACCGCTATATTGTCAATGTAGAGGAACAGGGTGTGATGTTCCTCCACCACAAAGGGAGGATCCTCCAACCAGGCTCAGTGGTATTGCCTGGCGGACAGCTGTCCGACGGTATCGTATTGGAAGTGGTATATATAGTCACTTGCTGTGAACATTTCGATATCGCGATTCAGCACTCGCGGTCACGTGACATTTATTATGTGCGGATACCGCCACATCACTCCCCTCCAAGACCGGAGGTCGATGAGAGTTCCAGTGAGTCGGAACTGAATTCCGCTGAGTCTACAGTGAGTCGAGACTGTGTGCCGCTAATTCCTCAGTGAGTCGAGGTGCGCGGTGGAGCGGTGAGATTCTCCAGTGAGTGGGGGTGATGCTGCGTGTTTTTGATCACGTCGGGGTCACCAATGTAGAGGAACAGGGTGTGATGTTCCTCCACCACAAAGGGAGGATCCTCCAACCAGGCTCAGTGGTATTGCCTGGCGGACAGCTGTCCGACGGTATCGTATTGGAAGTGGTATATATAGTCACTTGCTGTGAACATTTCGATATCGCGATTCAGCACTCGCGGTCACGTGACATTTATTATGTGCGGATACCGCCACAGTCAAAGTTCCGTTTTGGTGCCCTGTTTTTTTATCGAATTTTGAATTTGATATTTTTCAGCAAATATGTACCAGAATTAAAAAATAACTTTTACTGGGTTCCTTAACCGCTACTAAATAATATAAAATATATTTTAAAAACCTGTCAAAGAGCCCATTATCTAATAATGGGAAATCACAGGCAATGTAAAATTGTTACATTCTGAGTTAAAAGAAAGACTCGATGATTTTCGGATTTCATTGTTAAAAAGAATTATATATTTTTTTTCCTGTTACGTAACAAATTTTGGATCACTTTCCAACGTTGTTGCAAGTGTCAATAACAAATGCTAATTAATGCTTGATTTTAATTGATAATATAATTTGCTTTGTAAACAAGAATTCAAGGTTTGGTGTATTTGCGCACGTTATAATATAAATATTTTTAGGAGTCCATATCCTAATTACTGAACACATTTAAAAGAAAATTAAAATAATTAATTAAATGATCACAAATGTATGAAAACGCTTATAAAAACCTTTAAGGGACGAATTCCGTTGACCTAGATTCAGAAAATTTGGTCGTACTGTCCAAATACACAAAAAATATCATACATTTGTAAAATACAATCATTTAAAAACATTTAATATTATAGACTAATAAGTAAAGACCGCACGGGCTGTGTACCTTCGAAAAAATGTTGTCCTATAGAATTTTAATACATGGTGTATCCACAACCACCTTTTGTGAACTTTAAAGGAAAATTACGAGTATATCCACTAAATTAACTTTGTTAGTTCAAGAGTGATGTGGGTCAAAATATCAAAAGCCGTTACTTGGAATATTTTGTACAAAATGTATGCGTCATCAAACTCATCAAACATAAAATAAAAATATTCACGTAGATTTGAGAACCACCTCCGTTTTTTTTCGTTGGATAACAATACAAAATCCTTTGGTAATGATGACTTGTATGACATAATTACTAGCCGTAATGAATACAATACGGGTAGAACCCCTATTATGTTCGTAATATATATGTTGTAACATCTGACTACGGAACCCTACAGGTTTTTTATTATTGGGTGACCATTTACGTCATTTTACTGGTATATATGCTAAACTTATGGATACATTTTAGGAAAGAAACTACGTAGATCTAAAATATTAAAAACATTTTCTATTCTGTTAGTGCTAAAAAAACACAAATTTTAGCCCATGGCTCTGTCCGCGTCTGCGTGGTATATATATAAAACTTGAGAGGTGTCAAGGGACACCCGGATGGAACGAAGTTCTTTAAAATCTCTACTTACCTAACTCCATCAGCAATATCCGGCACTTGTGCAGAAACACTGTCAGGATTAATTATTGTTATTATTTTTATTATTTATTATGTACAAAAAACCTATATACACTCAACAAAAATAATCGTCGCGACACCACACTTTTCAATGCGAAATAGAAAGACGAAACGAATATAACTGGCTTGCTTTCTATGAGAGAGAGAGAGAGAGAGTGAGACAGACAGAGAAACACGCGCACGCTGCACGGCTTACAACTACATATAGCAAAAAGTGTCGTTACAACTTTTGGTCTTCGTTTATATATTTATACATTTATATTTGTATACATGTTTATAATATTTTTGTGTGATTGACGACAAACATCGTAACATCATTCACAAACTTATCACAGTGTCTTCAGACAGTTTAGACATTATAATAATAATATTATATATCAAAGAAACCTTTTGCCCGTGTTTTTTTTATGAATATAACCTGTACTAGTATATCTCTGAATGAAGCATGGGCCTTTGCACCTTGGCCATCAGTCCGTTCACATAACGGCTTAGATCTCTACATTCTTAGCTGTTATACACGATGGTGTTTAGCGAACGTCCTACAAATTGTGCCCGGTAAAGATTATGGCCATTATGGTACCCTAGCGGTGCAAACAACTCAATAATGGGTACAAAATAATGGGTATAAAATATTAAATATCACGGAATATTTACCATGTTTCGAGTGCACGGTTGGTGTAGTGGTTAGAGCGGTCGCCTCGCGGCTTTTAACTGCGCTGTTGGTGGGTTCGATCCACACACTTGACAAATCTTTGTGTGATCCGCAAAGATTTATTCTGACTCTGGGTGTGCTTTGTGTGTGTGAACTGAAAATTTGTGAACACCCCCGCGAAACAGGAGCTATTTTCTTGTGCGAACGTCGGTTTTTTTTAAAAGATTAAGGCCGTGAAATGTAATATTTCGTAAGAAATTGACTATTTTAAGAGTTGAATATTTTCCAAGCCATTGCATATTGCATACCTCAATGAATTAAAAACTCTTTTTGCAGTAAAAGGACCATTTTTACAAGATTGTATTAAATTTTTCGTGTGAGAATGTATGTATGTTTCGGAAGCTTAAATAAAACCACTTCCTGACGATCGATGTTCACTGACAATGCTATAATGTAGTACCTACATACCTACCGTGAAGCTGGTCTGAAGATGGAGTCGGATGGATTACCACTTACCATCAAGTGGCTGTTCGCTAGAATAAAAGAAAATATTGATCTATGCAATACCTATAAGTATTGCATTATACCGATATTTTGCTTTTGCTGATGTCATGGTCACATTCAACAAATGACATTACAATAATCTTTTATTCATTTACACTTGATTATTTGTTATTCTTTCATTATTTTCATATCGATTATGTACCTTTGTATATACAGTTAATTAGCACCGCATGGCCAGGCCGTTTAATACACTATTTATATTTTAAAATGAAGAAGAGTGATACAAAAGCTTCATCTCTACTTTTATCAAAAGCAAGGGAATTTGAAAGATGGGTGGGATTTGAGTCGGAGGTAAAATGGACGACGACCATCATTGTGACTATTTTCCACAGTCTCGCTGTTTATTGGTGCTACCACTACACGTTCCCGGTTAAATGGCAGTCTGTCTTATTTGGTAAATATTCTTATAACTTTATTATAGCACTAACTTAGCTGAGACACGGTGTTACTCCAAAATTCAGCGTTAAAACGATATATCGTTGTACGGCATATATTGGACCGCTACAATACTACCTACCTACCTAGGTACCTAGGTATAGTAATATTTTAAAGTTGAAGATTTTGTGCGTTTGGTTAAAAGCGCTATAATCTTAGGATGTAATGGTCCGAATTGATATATTATTTTTGTGTTGGATGGCTCATTCATTAAGGCCATATAACATACCGCAAGAAGCGAAATATGTTGCAAAATACGGAGGAAATTTATACATACGCTAAACTCGACGGTAACGGAGCATTTACGTATAACGCGGGTAAAAACTGTGGACGACGTCAACAGTGTATTTTCAATCGGAATGTTTTGCATCCTAACGAAGAATGACAATATTATAAATCTTAATAAGTTAATAAGTATTTGGATCAGTCAGTTTAAAGTTATGTGTTCACTGTTTTTGTTTGTTGCAGCTTACATATTGTACTTGCTCAGTGGTTTCGGCATCACTGGGGGAGCGCACAGGTACTGGTGCCATCGGACTTTCAAGGCTAAGACTCCTCTCCGAGTTATCTTCCTCATCGGCTTTGCGATAGCTGGCCAGGTAACGATGATGACAGACATAACACATCAATAGTGTATAATTAAAATATTTCAGAAATAGAATCGTTTGTACTATTAGTTTTGTTTTTAAATCATTGGTGTTGATTGTAGATCGGGGTGTAATGTTCCTCCACCACAAAGGGAGGATCCTCCGACCAGGCTCGGTGGCATTGCCTGGCGGACAGCTATCCAACGGTAGCGTCACGGAAGTGGTATATATGTACACTTTCTGTGAACATTTCGTTATTGCGATTCAGCGCTTTTTGACATTTGTGATGAGTGTATCACTTCTTGACGTTGACAATGTCATTTGTCGTTTATCATGTGCGGATATCGCCACATTAATTTTTTTTTTAAGCTACTTCTGATTCTTTTTTGTTCTCTTCCATTAATTAAACCTATTTTAGAAGTATTTATCCTCTTACAGAACACATTATACCAATGGGTACGAAACCATAGAGTGCACCATAAGTACAGCGATACCGAAGCGGATCCACATAATATAAATCGAGGATTCTTCTTTTCCCATATTGGCTGGCTGCTCATGAAAAAAAAGCCTGAAGTGGTCAGCAAGTTCAGCAAGATTGACATGAGTGATATCGAAAGTGATCCTCTTGCAAGCTGGCATACCAAGTAGGTGATAAAATATATAAATGACACACTTACACTTAAGTATATTATCGCCATGTAAATATATGGTATTAAATTTCTATCAGAGACTGTAGTCGTTACTAATTCTGTGGCTGTAGTCAGGACAGGAATAGTTTTCACCAATCTTTAGCTTCAAGAAAGCGGCATATATATGCTAGTGCTTCCATGTGATTAAATTAACTACCTTAGTTCCTCCTACCTACTCCTTGGTTCTATTGGGATACTTGCCGAATAAGCCAGTATAATAGACAGAGATATTCTGTATTACATTTATAGTCCCCTCGCAAATGCAACATCAGTATTGGGAGCTAATCCAATAATCTATTTTTTATTAACATTCGATTTTACTTTCCAGGCACGTCGACATCTTGAACCCACTAGCATCTTTGGTAATCCCAACTCTGCTCAATATGCTCCTGTTCAATGAGGGTTGGAAGGCTGCAGTGGCGTGGCAGTGCTTCATCAGACTGATTTTTGTGTACCACTGCGAGCTCACCGTCAACAGCCTCGCACATACAACCTCGATGGGCTACAGGCCTTATAACAAGTAGGTTAACTTTTATCATCGTTATACGTGGCAGGCACAGAAGACAGATGAAATTTGGCAATCAGGTAGCTGCTACAAGCCCCGAGATTGCCAAATTTCATCAAAATCTAGACACACAATAGCGCGTCAAGCCAAGTTAAACAAAAAAAGCTGGTGACGCACTTTTGATCCCTTTACAACTCAAAACCTATTTATCCTAAAAACTTGAAATTTGACAATTATAATAAAATCTGTTAGCTTACTTAGCATGCAAAATTTCATTAGAATTTTTTTATCGAATTATTAACGCTCATCCATCCATTTCTTTTACCGACTTATAGATCAAAAACCTAACCAACTTCCAGCTAGGTATTAAGGTGGACTATTACAAATATTACCAAGGAAAGTCTGAAATCCGAATTTTTTTACAAAAAGTTTCAAAGTTCATTTTTTCGATCTACACGATGGTGTTAGTGAAAAAAAAATCGGTGATAGAACCACTGTGAATAGATCAGAAAACTTGTCTTAACAACCCCTAATGTTTTTTAAAAGCCTATCTAACGATAACCCACACTATGGCGAACGCGACGGAAAACAAAACATCCCTACTTTACAAATAAAAATTATATTTCCTTCTTTCTATATTCTTATCCTACCACTTACCTGACTCTGAGGTCTTAACTATATGATTATTTTTCTTCTTTGTCTAGGGGAATCAAACCAGTGGAGAGCGCAATAGTTTCAGCGATAACTGGCGGCGAGGGCTGGCATAACTACCACCACGCCTTCCCCTTCGATTACAAGGCAGCAGAATGGCCACACACCGTCGACTTGACTACCCACCTGATACATCTGGCTGAGCGTTTAGGCTGGGTCACGGACAAGAGACAAGTGTCCAAGGAAATGATGCAGAAGTACGTGGAGAGACTGGGGTCTGACCAGTTCAATCCGGAACAGTGCGAGCACCAGCAATACTGATTGTTAACGATTCTTCGGGAAATTTGTTTTTTTTTTTATTGATATCCATATAGAATTTCTATGGTATTGTAATCGGCATATCGTGATTGTGTAGTTAATAAGTAGATGTAGTCATATTATAGAAGGAATACCACGTATTATGAATCTGATTATAAGATTTTAAAAATAAATTTATATTGTTTCATATTCATTACCACCTTGTTAGTAATATAATATCATTTAATAGTAATATCATTTAATAAATAATAATCTTAATATTAAATGTTATTTTGTGTTATATTTTCCTTACTTACGTTAAGTAGATATCAAATGTATCAATACATAATTATAACTAATTATCTATTCAAGTAATTAATCATCGGTAAATTCATGAAACCTATTTCTTTAATAATTTTCCGAAAAAAACCGACTTAAATTACAAAAAATGCGCAAATAAGTAAGAAATACTTAAGTAATTTTAACTATTACACAACGGGTATTACTCACGTATTGCCAGTCGCCTTAGTAGACATAATAATACGTGAGTAATACCCGTTGTGTAATAGTTAAAATGTTATCAACTCACGTCACATTCAATAATATTACTTAAGTAATATTCAACGTCCCACCTTATTTCTGTATGACACCAAGGAAAATAGTAAACGGCCTAAGGTGCCTATATTTAAAGAATTATTCCCGTAACTGCCTCGATGGTCTAGTGGTTAGCGTATGCGCCTCTCCCCGAGAGGTCTCGAGTTCGATTCCCGGGTCGGGAAAAATGTTATTTGTGAACTTTCCTTAAGAAAATTGATTAAAGCAGCACGGAGTTTTAATTGAGCCCGCGGATGGCGATAGACGACCGGATGGCGGATTTGTAGTGCACCTACCTGCGACGCCGAGGTCGTGGGTTCGATTCCCACTTAAGACAAATCTTTGTGTGCATGAACATGGGGATTTGTCTTAGTCTGGGTGTTTCTATGTATAATAAGTATGTATTTACAAAAAAATAAGTATATAAGTTAAAAATAAGTTTTTACGAAGTCATAATAATATTTTTACTAAGCACAAACTTGTTAGGTATTCATGTTTAATTTTTTATTTAAAATTCAGAAAAAAGTTACATATTAATATAATAACTAATAAGATAAATATGTTATTAATATTTAACTATTTACGTATTTTTTTATTTATATTTTCATTGTTCGGTAGAAATAAAAAAAGTCATGCTGAATGATGATAAAATGTTTATTCGTTTTATTTATTTATACAATTAATAAACTTTTAAGAAAATTGTTACGTCACATTCCTACCTAATTAAAAAAAGTTCCCTTGTAAGTTGTAACCGTTTATAAGATTTTTTATTGCAACCCACTTAGTCAATTCATAACATTGATAATATAAATGTTACTAAAATGATTCATAATGACAACAAGGAAAGGATGTTCTAATAACAAAAATATTATTGCTGATACCCATTTATTATAGGTATTCGTATTCAGCTATCTAACTTTACAAAATGTGTGAACAAAGTTAACAAGATAAAGAATACTATATTTCTGTCCCATTCCTTCCAATCGAGTAAAAACTTCAAAAAGTATAATAAATTCAAGCGAGATTCGATCTTATGGTTAATTATTTAACACATCTAACTGCACGCCTTAACCGCTCGGCCAGGTTGTCTCAAACTATATTATTGAAATTATGAACTACAATTATTTGTTAACAACATGACGTGTCTATTTCTTGAAAATAGAAGGTCGTAAGTCAAACTACACTTCAAACTATTGCTTTGTGAGATTGCCTATGGACTTTTGGTCGCCACTGTACCTTCCAACATCAGCTCAGCAACATGAAATTCTGACTGCTAAATGCAAATATCCGAGTAGCTTTAGGTAATATACGAAAAACAATATAAAAGCTTTAAAATTTGAGTGTTGCCCTCGATTTCTCTAGGATCCCATCATCAGATCGCGACCTGATGAAAATGGGATTACATGACAAGTATACTCTTTCAGACAAAAAGAATTTCTCAAATCGGTCAGGCGTCTTCGAGTAATCGGCGAAAAATATAAAAAACGAAAAAAAAAATACAATCTAATTAAGAACCTCCTACTTTTTTTTGAAGTTAGTTAAAAAAACATTACCCTTTCTTGTGGCTTTGCTGTAACAAGAACCAGTACTCGTCCAGTAAAATCTTAAATTGTCCCGGATTCCTTAATTTCTAGAAGCCATAAACCATGATGTTTACACGCTAAATTAGCTTCATTTGTATGTTTGTTTGTATGTACGCTATTTTGACCCACTTTAAACGTTCAGATTTCATTCAAATTTGCACACCTGTCAAAGACCGATGACAATGCAATAATTCGATAAAAAAATAAAAAAAAATATGAAAATTAAAAAAAAAATTTATTTAATTGAAAAAAAAACGCTCTTATAAATAAACCAAACTAAAAAGTAGAAAATAAATAGTAGTTTAAAAAAAACACGTTTTATATAGAAAACCAAACTAAAAAATAGAAAATAAATTTTAATAATTTTGAATTAAGAATATTGTAAAAAATTCGAATAAATATAAATGAATAATAGAGTAAATAAGAAATGGTTTTTTTTTTTAAAAAGCGTGGGTTTTTGAAGAAAATATTTGACAAAGTCGGCAAATATACAAATAGACAGACAAATTGGTGTAATAAACTACTATGTTAATAAATTATCTAATAATGGGAGATCACAGGAAATGTTAAATTGTTACAATCTGAGTTAAAAGAAAGCTTCGATGATTTTCGGATTTCATTGTTAATAGAACTATACTGCTAATTGGATCACCTTCCAACGTTGTTGCAATAACAAATGCTAATCAATGCTCGATTTTAATTGATAATATAGGGTGTTTTTTTTAGAGGTTTAGAACTTTAAATTGCAATAAAACAACGATGATTGATTGATGATTATTCGATTGACATGAATTTTATTTATCCGAAAAATAATCTTGTGGCATTACATTTTAAATATGATTTCTGACATATGACCGCCACGGCTGGCTCGGATGTAGTCCAATCTAGACGTCCAAATTTCGATGACGTTTTCCAACAATTGTGGCCGTATATCGGCAATAACACGGCGAATGTTGTCTTCCAAATGGTCAAGCGTTTGTGGCTTATCCGCATAGACCAATGACCTTACATAGCCCCACAGAAAGTAGTCTAGCGGTGTTAAATCACAAGATCTTGGAGGCCCATTCAAGTCCAAAACGTGAAATTAGGCGGTCACCAAACGTGTCTTTCAATAAATTGATTGTGGCACGAGCTGTGTGACATGTTGCGCCGTCTTGTTGGAACCACAGCTCCTGGACATCATGGTTGGTCAATTCAGGAATGGAAAAAGTTAGTAATCATGGCTCTATACTGATCACCATTGACTGTAACGTTCTGGCCATCATCGTTTTTGAAGAAGTACGGACCAATGATTAGATGAGCCCATAAAGCGCACCAAACAGTCAGTTTTTCTGGATGTAACGATTTTTCGACAGACACTTGAGAATTAGCTTTACTCCAAATGCGGCAGTTTTGTTTGTTGACGTAGCCATTTAACCAGAAAACCGCTTTATCGCTAAACAAAATTCGCTTATGAAAATCGGGAACAACGGCAATCTCGTTTTGGGCCCATTCGCCGAATCTACGCCTTGCTTGATGATCGTTTGGCTTCAATTCTTGCACGAATTGGATTTTGTTAGCACGCAAACCAAGATCCTTCCGCAAAATCTGCCATAAAGTGGATGGACACAGATCCAATTCCTGTGCTCGATGACGGATGGACTCATTCGGGTCTTCCTCAATGCTACGCTCTACAGTTAGCAATAGCTTCTTCTGTACGCACCATACGGCGTCTCTGGGGATGCGAGTTATCAACAAGAGTAAACGTGGTGTGAAAACGTTCCATGGTTAATCGAATTAACTGCTCTGATGGACGATTTTTTCGACGATAAAATGGCCGTATAGTGCGCGATACGTATTTCGCACAGAACCATTATTTTCGAAATAAAATTGCTCTATTTGCAAGCGTTGTTCAGGCGTGAGTCTATTCATGACGAATTGCCAAACCAAACTGAGAATAAATCACTTGACAGCTGTTAAATCATGATGCGGTCGCCATCATGAACAGTAATGCCAACTTAAAGTTCTATTTTTTTTTTTTAACCTACATTGTCCCATTGTTGGGCAAAGGTCTCCCCCAAAGTCTTCCACTCTTCCCTATCCAAAGCCTTTCCCTGCTTTTCCCAGGGAAAGGCAGGGAAAGTTAAGTTATTACCTCGAAAAAAAACACCCGTTATAATTTGCTTAGTAAACAAGAATCCAAGGTTTGGTGCATTTGCGCACGTTATAATATATACATGTTTTTAGGAGTCCATATTCTAATTACCGAACACAATCAAAAGAAAATTTAAATAATTAATTTATGGGACAAATCCAGTTGACCTAGAATTAGGCAATTTGGAATGAGCCTAGGTCTTACTGCCCAAATACAGAATAAATATCATACATTTGTAAAATACAATCATTTAGATACATTTAATATTATTAATATTATAGACGTAACGACTGCACAGGCTGTGTACCTTCGTGAAAATGTTGTCCTATAGAATTTTAATATATGCTTTACACCGCAACCACCTCTTGCTAATGCCAGTGAATTTTAAAGGAAAACTATAGCCACTAAATTAACTATGTTAGTTCAAGAGCGATAGGGTTTAAAATATAAAATGCAGTTACTTGGAATATTTAGTACACGTTGATTTGAGAACCACCTCCGATTTTTTCGTCGGTGAAAATACAAAAAAAAACGATACTAATCACTTGTATGATATTATTGTATTGAATACAACTCAAATTACAAATTACAAATCTATACATCAAATAAACCTTTTTCGCGTTCTTTAGTAAATCGCTGATAATGTTTCATGGGCATTTGCACCTTGGCCATTAGTCCGTTCACATAACGGCTCAGATCTCTACATTCTTAGCTGTTATAAACGATGGTGTTTAGCGAACGCCCCACAAATTGTGCCCGGTAAAGATTATGTGGCCATTATGGTACCCTAGCGGTGCAACCCTCAATAATGATTACTAATATAAGATATTAGATATGTACACAGTAAATATCCCGTGATATCAAATATTTCGTAAGCAAATGAGCATGTTTAGTCTCAAATCTTATCTATCACGAGAGTTGAATATTTTTCAAGCCATTGCAAACCTCAATGAATTAAAGACTCTTTTTGCAGTAAGAGGACCAATTTTTAGAAGATTTTATTTAATTTGTCGTGTGTGAATGTATGTATGTATCGGAAGTTTAAATAAAACCACTTCCTGACGATAGATGTTTAGTGACAATGCTATAATGTAGTACCTACATACCTACCGTGAAGCTGGTCTGAAGATGGAGTCGGATGGATTACCATTTACCATTAAGTGGTTCACAAGGCTGTTCGCTAGAATAAACTGCTTTCGCTGCTGTCGTGGTCACACTCAACAAATGAAATTACAATAATCTTTTATTCATTTTATTTTGATTATTTGTTATTCTTAGGTTATTTTTATATCGATTATGTATCTTTGCATATACAGTTGATTAGCACCGCATGGCCAGGCTGTTTTATACACTATTTATATTTTATAATGAAGAAGAGTGATACAAAAGCTTCATCTCTACTTTTATCAAAAGCAAGGGAATTCGAAAGATGGATAGGATTCGAATCGGAGATAAAATGGAAAGCGACCATCATTGTGGCTATTTTCCACATTCTCGGTGTTTATTGGTGCTACCACTACACGTTCCCGGTTAAATGGCAGTCTGTCTTATTTGGTAAATATTCGTATAACTTTATTATAGCACTAACTTTGCTGAGAAACGGTGTTACTCTAAAATTCAGCGTTGTAGCGATCCAATATATTCCGTACAACGATATAGTAGTGAACTGTAGGTAGATTAGGTATAGTAATATTATAAAGTTGAAGATTTTGTTCGTTTAGTTAAAAGCGCTTTAATCTCAGGATGTTTTGGTCCGAATTGATAAATTATTATTGTGAGTTGCCCATTTATTGAGGCTATAACATACCGCTACCAACGAAATAGTTATGTTGCAGAAAACGGAGGAAATTAATACATACGCTTAACACGACGGGATCGAAACATTTACGTATAACGCAGGAAAAAACTGTGGACGAAGTCAACAGTGTATATTTCTATCGGAATGTTTTGCATCCTAACGAAGAATGACAATATTATAAATCTTAACATAATTGTAGCTAAAAATGCGAATAAGTTAATAAGTATTTGGATCAGTCAGTTTAAAGTTCTGTGTTCACTTTTTTTGTTTGTTGCAGCTTACATAATGTACGTGTTCGGTGGTTTCGGCATCACTGGGGGAGCGCACAGGTACTGGTGCCATCGGACTTTCAAGGCTAAGACTCCTCTGCGAGTTATCTTACTCACCGCATTTGCGATAGCTGGCCAGGTAACGATGATGACAGACATAACACATCAATAGTGTATAATTAAACTTTTAAAATAAAATAATATTTCGGAAGAGTCAGCAAATAGAATCGTTTGTAGTATTAGTTTTGTTTTTAAAATCATTGGTGCTGATTGTAAATCGGGGTGTAATGTTCCTCCACCACAAAGGGAGGATCCTCCAACCAGGCTCGGTGGTATTGCCAACGGTAGCGTCTTGGAAGTGGTATATTATGTACACTCTCTATGAACACTTCGTTATTGCGATTCAGCGCTTTTTGACATTTGTGACGAGTGTATCACTTCTTAACGTTGTCAATGACATTTGTCGTTTATCATGTGCGGATACCACATTGATTATTTTTTTAAGCCACTTCTGATTCTGTTTTGTTCTCTTCCTTTAATTAAACCTATTTTAGAAGTATTTATCCTCTTACAGAACACATTATACGAATGGGTACGAAACCATAGAGTGCACCATAAGTACAGCGATACCGAAGCGGATCCACATAATATAAATCGAGGATTCTTCTTTTCCCATATTGGCTGGCTGCTCATGAAAAAAAAGCCTGAAGTGGTCAGCAAGTTCAGCAAGATTGACATGAGTGATATCGAAAGTGATCCTCTTGCAAGCTGGCATACCAAGTAGGTGATAAAATATATAAATGACACACTTACACTTAAGTATATTATCGCCATGTAAATATATGGTATTAAATTTCTATCAAAGGCTGTAGTTGTTACTAATTCTGTGGCTGTAGTCAGGTCAGGAATAGTTTTCATCAATCTTCTTGATCAAGCTTCGAGAAAGAATGTATGAGTATGCGAGTGCTTCAATGTGATGCAATTAACTAACTTAGTTCCATGAAGAAAACACATTATTGGGATTTGAGCAAGCCAGTATAATAGACAGAGATATCCTGTATTATATTTATAGTCCCCTCGCATGTGCAGTGTGTCAGTATTGGGAGCTAATCCAACAATCTATTTTTTATTAACATTCGATTTTACTTTCCAGGCACGTCGACATCTTGAACCCACTAGCAACTTTGGTAATCCCAACTCTGCTCAATATGCTCCTGTTCAACGAGGGTTGGAAGGCTGCAGTGGCGTGGCAGTACTTCATCAGACTGATTTTTTTGTACCACTGCGCGCTCTCCGTCAACAGCGTTACACATACTACCTCGATGGGCTACAGGCCTTATAACAAGTAGGTTACCTTTTTATCACCTTTATACGTGGCAGGCACAGAAGACAGATTTAGATTTTTATGAAATTTGGCAATCAGGTAGCTGCTACAAGCCCCGAGATTGCCAAATTTCATCAAAATCTAGACACACAATAGCGTGTCAAGCCAAGTTAAACAAAAAAAGCTGGTGACGCACTTTTGATCCCTCAACAACAACAACTCAAAACCTA
Organism: Hypena proboscidalis; assembly: GCA_905147285.1. Lineage (NCBI taxonomy): Eukaryota > Metazoa > Arthropoda > Insecta > Lepidoptera > Erebidae > Hypena > Hypena proboscidalis. The sequence continues at coordinate 16,287,596 of LR990131.1, forward strand.
TTTATCCTAAAAACTTGAATTTTGACAAATGTAATGAAAACTGTTAGCTTACCTACCTAGCATGCAAAATTTCTTTAGAATGTAGCTCAAATTATTTATCGAATTATTAATTCACTTCCATCGGACCTAGAAACTTGATTTATTTGGTATTAAGGTGGACTATTACGCATATACCAAGAAAAAATCTGAGAACCGAAAATTATTACAAAAAGTTTCTAAGTAATTTTTTTCGATCAATAGATGGTTTAGTGAAAATAATAAAAGTCGATGTTAAGATTTTCCGCGAATAACTACCGCGGTAAACAGGCGCTAGCTCACCTTGCGTTCACCGGTAGTCAAGCCAACGGTTTAGCTATAAGACGGAAGGGCGGGGGAAAGGGCACCCTACTCGAACAAAAAATTACTCCAAATCAGAAAACCAGTCTAATCAACCCCTAATGTTTATATAAAGCCTATCTAACGATAACCCACACTATGGCGAACGCGACGGAAAATAAAACATCTCTACTTTACTAATAAAAGTTCTATTTCCTTCTTTCTATATTCTTATTCTATCACTTACCTGACTGAGGTCTCAAATATATGATTATTTTTCTTCTTTGTCTAGGTTAATAAAACCAGTGGAGAGCGCAATAGTTTCAGCGATAACGGGCGGCGAGGGCTGGCATAACTACCACCACGCCTTCCCCTTCGATTACAAGGCAGCAGAATGGTCACACACGGTCGACTTAACCACCCACCTGATACATCTGGCTGAGCGTTTAGGCTGGGTCACGGACAAGAGACAAGTGTCCAAGGAAATGATGCAGAAGTACGTGGAGAGACTGGGGTCCGACCAGTTCAATCCGGAACAGTGCGAGCACCAATACTGATCGTTTAAAACGAACCTTAACGTGAAAATTGTTTTTTTTATTGATATCCTATATGTTTCTATGGTATTTTAATATGGTATGATAGTATAGTTAATGGGGAGATGTAGTCATATTATAGTAGGAATTCCACTTATTATGAGTGTGTTATTAAGATTTTAAAATAAATTTATATAGTTTCATATTCATTATTACCTTGTTAGTGTTGTTGTTAGTAATATCATTAAATAAATAATAATATTAATATAAAATGTTATTTTGTGTTATATTTTCCTTACTACCGTTAAGAAAATATCAAATGTATCTACAGATAACTAATTATCTATTCAGATAATTAATCATCGGTAAATTGATGAAACCTACTTCTTTAATAATTTTCCTTCTTCTTTCCGAATTTTAAAACCAACTTCAATCACAAAAAATGCGCTAATAAGTAAAAAATTCTTAAGAAATATTTAACGTCTCGCCTTATCTGTGTAAAACATGAAAGAATACAGTAAACAAGAATTATCCCCGTAACTGCCTCGATGGTCTAGTGGTTAGCGTATGCGCCTCTCCCCGAGATGTCTCGAGTTCGATGCCCGGGTCAGGCAAAGTGTTATTTGTGAACTTTCCTTAAGGAAATTCATTAAAACAGCACGGAGTTGAAATTGTGCCCGCGGATGGGGATAGACTTACCACCCTTGGGACATAAACATAACAGGTGAAGTGTGGGTGTTGTATACCTCTGCCACACCATTCCGGGTGATATGGTCGTAATGTTATGTTATGTTAACCCCGTACTCAAAAACGTTGAGGAGTTGTACCTTCCAGCATCAGTTCAGCAACATGAAATTCTGTTTGCTAAATGCATATATCCGAGTAGCTTTAGGTAATTATATGAAAAACAATATAGAAGCCTTTAAAAATTGAGTGTTGTCCTCGATTTCTCTAGGATCCCATCATCAGATCGTCACCTGATAAAAATGGGACCACATGACAAGTATACTCTTTCAGACAAAAAAGAATTTCTCAAATCGGTCAGGCGTCTTCGAGTAATCGGCGAACAATTAAAAAAAGGGAAAACTAAATAAAATCGAATTGAGAACGTCCTCTTTTTTTTTGAAGTCGGATAAAAAATCATTAATCTTTCTTGTGGCTTTACCATAGCAAAAATCACTACTCATCCACTAAAATTCTTAAATTGTCCCGTGTTGCTAATTTCTAGAAGCCTATAAAAGGTTTCACATATTATAATGAGTACCTAACTATCGCATTATAATCATGATTATTATACAGTTGATTCATATTATACTCAATAAAGGTCACCTATACTAATAAATTAAGCATGACCTGTACTTTTAATACTAACGCAATTGTTTCATTGTGTATTACGCATTATTATTTTGCAAATTACAATTCGCATAATAATAGGTACATTTTATTTTCCTTATGTGTTTGGTATTATTTAGCATTTCACTTTTGACCTTTTCATGTTAGGTACGGTACTGTACCGTGACTTTTTTAAAGTGAATATATTAGATATTTGTTACTCTCTCGCACTAAAACAATAATAATTGAAACGATTCAAATCATTTTACTGAATTTAAAAAAGTGACTTATTAAGTTTAGATTAAGTTATTAGACTATTTTAATGTAAGATCCAATATGTATATTTTTCTGTAAATAAAGATGTTAATATATTAAATATATTTATACTGAATTTTAATACTTGCTGTAAGTTTTGTAATCTCCATGAGAATTGCCAAGCTATCAATATAATTATCACCTTACCAATATTCAAATACACCTTTTCTTTGTTTTAGCTAAGCTAAGCTTTATATTGTTTACCTAAACATTTCAGCAACATAACAATAGAAAAAAACTGTTAAAATACGAGGAAAATAAGTAAAAAAATACACTGACGTAGAAACTAGGGTAGCACAGCTGTTGTTTCCAAGACGGAATAAAGTTTGCCGGGTCAGCTCGCTTTGCATATAAACAAATAAATTAAATGTTATTTGCATTATAATATAGAAAACAAACAATTCAAAATAATATTTATAAACACTTTATCTCATCATCAATCTAGAGCCAGTATTTACCCACGTTGAGTAAAGAACTTTGCTTATGGAAGCAAAGGCAGCAAGGTAGCCCATCGTGCTATCGGACGACCAACGCTCTGTTTACCTTCCATCGGCTGCCTCACCGTGAGAATTCGGTTACCATCATTTCATCTAGCCAAGTGGCCCGTCCAAGCTCATTGAAGCCCTATCATAGCGTCTCTGACTTTTGCACGGGTCTAATTTCAATGTTGGGTAATCGATCACATAATTTAACCCAACTTTAGGCAATACTTAGCTTGTAGACAGTTTCCGTTGTGAATGTCATCGTAGGCAGGACACATTGGTTATAGAGACGAGTCTTAAGGCAGCATTAAGGTGCCACCTTTCTGGAGCGCAACACGTCATCCACAGCACAGCATAATGTATATCTTCTTCTTGGTCAGTTCCTCATGGCTTAGGGTTGTGACCACCTGGAGCGCTGCTCTTAATCATATCCTTCCAAGTTCCTCTGTTTTGGGCAAGCTGTATTGCCCCCTGGATGTTGGCACCCGTGGTGTCTCGTATGGCATCTGTCCATCGTGTAGGGGCTCTGCCTCTACTTCTCTTTCCTTCAGTGCTACATACCATTATTAGCTTCTCGAGGTTGTACTGGCGGTCTTTATGTCCAAAGAAGGTCAGTTATCTCCGGAAGCATGTAGTTAAAAGCCGGGTTTTGATCTGGAGCTCTTCAAGAATAGATGCATTAGTGCGGCGTTCTGTCCGTCTGTATATACATATTATTATAATTATGGCTCTTCGTATGGTCGTATCACAGATACGACCATACGAAGAGCCAAAATTTTATATCCATGGTGGTACGGAATTTAGAATCAGCTGGGACTTTAGGGTTCCGTAGTACCTACAAGGAACCCATAAGTTTCGCCATGTCTGTTTGTCCAAAGCATAGCGTTGATTATGTTATTGCTAGAAAGATTAAATCTTGTATGAATATGTATGTCAACAATGCCAAAAATGAGGTAAAATATAATTACGAAAAATATATATTTTTCGGTAACCTGCCTTACAAGTTGAGTTAGATGGTTTTTTTCTCTAGTCTTTCCCATTATGTAGGGTATCGTTAGATAGGCTGTTTTTTAAATACTGAAGCGTTGTTTCGAAATATTTTTGATTTAAGGATCCGTTTGCGAGATAAAAGAGAAATTGAGAGCAAATGTTTGTTCGAGTAGGGCGCACATCCGCGCCTCTCCAAAAGCTAATAAAAATCGTCATTGTAGTAAATATAATGAAACTCAAAAGAAAACTATAGTGGCTAAACTAACTTTGTAAGTTCAAATGTAAGGATTCAAATTGTTAAATGTTGGAAATGCTTGAAATATTTCGTACAAAATAATAAACTTTAAGAATAATGACTTATATGAGGTTTTTAATTATACAATATAGGTAGTAGACCCTTTTTAGTCCGTATGTTGTTACGGCTGACTACGGAACCCTACATTACGTTTGCGCTTGGCTTGACCCACATTTTGCTGGTTTTTCTTTGCAATGCAGAATATGCAGATATTTGAACATATAATTGTAATAGTGGCTAATTTACATATAAATTATTTTGTATCACATGTAAATGTATGTATAATATTAATTAAAATAAAACGTTATATAGCAAGGTGTAAACATATCGATTGGCATTGACAAACGACGAGTTGTTCATGACACTTAAACATGTCGAAAACAAAACAAGACTCATTTTTTTTGTCGAAAGTAAGGGAGGTAGAAAAAATATTTGGCTTAGAGACTGAAATTAAATGGACTACCATGTTTTACGTGCTCGGGTTCCACATTTCTGCCTTTTATTGGATCTACCATTACAGTTTTCCCGTGAAATGGCAGTCTGTAGTGTTTGGTGAGTATTTTTATCATAACATTATTATATTATTTTTTTTATTATATTTATTAAAAAGAAAATATTCATAATAAAATTTTATTTACTACGCGAAAATATATTATTTTAAGATATGCATTTTCGCCAAAAAAAACGTGTATAATGTTGTAGCCAAACGATGTTTCAGAGATTATTTTGTTCAATTAAGTTGTCACTATTATTGAAACCACAATTTTACGACCGCCTTCCTTAGCTAGTGTGCAATGTTTCGATAAATGCAAAAATCATTATTTCGGAACCCTCGCTCTAAGCTATTACTGAAGATCTCTCTCAATGGGGAATTCAATGTCCTTGCAGATAGAGGGGCAATGGATTCCCTTATAAGAACTTTTATTTAACCGTAAAATTGAGGTTCAAATAAAAATTGAAGTTTTTTATGTCAAAATAACTAAGCTATTTCAAGAGAGTGTAGTTATTTGCCTAGAACTAGAAGCCGAACCGAATGTAATTGGGAAAAGGATGGCAAGATAATGAGTTATTTGCACAATATCTATGAATACAATCTAGTTTTTAAATTTGTTGGCTGTCTGTCTATTTGTTTGTATCGGCTTATCTACTAAACGGCCGGACCAATTTTAGTAGCAGGTAACTGACTACAAGGTGCGTAACATAGGCTATTTTTTATCAATGTACCTACCACGCAGACGAAACCGCGAGGAAAGTTAGTTTGTTTGATACTCTCGAGAGCTTCTGGTCGGATTTTAATAATTATTTATGTAATATTTTAAAGCAAATTGCTTTGCTATGCCTTTTATATGTGACTAAGTGACTAATCACTCATCGCATAGGTGGCGCTAAAACCAAGCAAGGTTCGTCTAGCTAAGGTATATATATATACCTATGACGCTGGCACAAAGAGTTAAGAAATTTCGAGTCTAGCAGCATGCGAATCCATGGCTGAATTGGCAAAGCACTTGGGGCGTATACAGGGGGTGCAGGTTCGAGTCCTGATGGATTCTTTCAACTTTAATATTATATAAAATTATTTTTGTGTTATATGGTCTAATTATCAAAGAAGATTTTAAAGGTTGTCTGAGCGAAGTCTACTAAAACAGAACTAATTTTGAGTCAGCGCTAAATACTAAGATGATTGATTAACTACGTCAAGCACTGCAGTTTATTTGACGCCGCGCCGGCTCAAACTTAGTTAATATAATCCTAACTAATATTATAAAGGCGAAAGTTTGTAAGTATGGATGTATGGATGTATGGATGTTTGTTACTCTTTCACGCCAAAACTACCGGGTCGATTTCGATGAAATTTTGCACACATGTAGCTTATAGTCTGGATTAACATATAGGCTACTTTTAATTGACATACCACGCGGGCGGAGCCGCGGGTGGAAGCTAGTATTTAATAATTTACGTATGTAAATACGTTCAGTAATCAAGACTTAAAATATTTAATTTACAGCCCGCTTTTAAGTTTCGGTATTTTTTTTTCATTTCAAATATTTGTATAGTTTGATCTTTAAACTATAAGCAGTATTAATAAATAAATAAATATTTCACAACTCACACACAACGCCATCTAGTCCCAAACTAAGCAGAGCTTGTACTATGGGTACTAGAACAACTGATACTAATATATATATACTTTTCTTTTGTAAATACATACTTATTATACATAGAAGCACCCAGACTAAGACAATCCCCCATGTTCATGCACACAAAGATTTGTCTTAAGTGGAAATCGAACACATGACATCGGCGTCGCAGGCAGGTACACTACCCACTCCGCCATCCGGTCGTCAACATTAATTGAAGTATTATTGCATTCCAGCGTACATCATGTTCCTGTTCAGCGGATTCGGCATCACGGGCGGCGCGCATAGGTACTGGGCGCATCGGGCCTTCAAAGCTGCCCTGCCTCTCAGACTTATATTTCTATTCGGATTTGCTTCGGCTGGACAGGTAATAACCTTATTTAATATTAAAGTTATGAAATACGGGTGTTACTCACGTAATGTTGGTCTATTTAGTCGACCGCGGTTTCGCCTATACGTCTAGGCATTATCAAGAGCAGATAAACTGAGCAGTCCAAGACTGGCTGCGACTCAGGCGCGACGTATCGCACTCTCTTGATAATGCCTAGACGTATAGGCGAAACCGCGGTCGACTAAATAGACCAACATTACGTGAGTAACACCCGTATTTCATAACTTTAATAATGTTACAAACTCACGTCAGTCTTATTTAATATATTTATTCTTTTTACTCCTGAAGGTTGTAGCGTGACGTTATTGCTTGAAACCGTTTTCCTAAAATATATAACAAAATTCCAAAGAAGATAAAATAATTATATAATTATATTAACAATGAAATGTTACTATAGCATAACTGTTTTTTCATATAACCATTTTATTTATATTTATCTATTAACTATCCAATTAATTCAAATTACTTTATTTAATAAATATGAAATTAATTATAAAAAACATTGCATTTTATTATTTTGTTTAATTAACTGAAAAAATATTTGTACACCCTGATGAGTAAACAATGGCGGTACCTAAAATAACCGATGCAAATTTTCAGCAAATAAAACATTTGATTTGATTTGATTTGAAAGGAACCACTACAGTCTCCACCTGTAACCTTTCGCCAAAAAAAAGGTATATTACTGTTTTCCGGTACTAATATTACTTCTATCCACAATCTCCAATCTTCTTTATAAAATAAATCGCTAAGTTCAAGTGGCTTCGGCCCCAGAAAAGGAAAGAGTACTCCTCGGTGTATAAGTAAGCTGCATAAATCATCGCTATTAAAGCAGCGTCGTCGGCTAAGTCGAGACAGGTAATATCATACTTTATGCACCATTCTGGCGTCTATGGGCAATTTAAAGTAATGCTACTGCATCGTAAAATGCAGAGGGAGCTTGCTTCGCCTTTGGCTATTACACTCGCAAAATATAGTCGTTCTGCCGACGTAAAATATTGGTTATTGGTATCTGTTCCCGATGTTTCTGCAGTAGAATGTGAATAGTGTGACGGTATTAAAAAAAAAACTCTAGTTTAAAACTTTTGTTTAAAAAACTTACTTCTAGCGAATTAGCAGTAAAATTTATAAAATCAACGCTATGATAATATTATCATCACTACATAGTATAAAACAAAGTCGCCTTTTCTGTCCCTATGTGCGCTTAAATCTTTAAAACTACGCAACGGATTTTGATGCGGTTTTTACCAATAGATAGAGTGATTCAAGAGGAAGGTTTTTATGTATAATACATGCATAGAAAGGGGGAATTGTTTTACTCCAAATTTAACGCGTGCGGGCCACGGGCAGTAATGAATAAATCAAACTACTGGATCGATTTTAATCAATTTTTCAGTGATTGACATAGGCTATATATTATATACCCGTGCGAATCCGGAGCGGGCCGCTGTGTTTTTATATACAACGTTCACAGTTTTTCTGTAGTGTATTTAGTATCAGCATTGTACCCGTGCGAAGCCGGGGCGGGTCGCTAGTACATAATAAATACGGATACGCAAAATAATAAGGATAACTTAGCGAGGTGGGGTTATGCAGACTTCGCCGATTGTGAATGCGGTGTCAGTCCCCAAACGATGGCTCACCTTCTTACATGCCCCTTATGTCACACCACCTGTATCATAGACGACCTGTGGAGTGCCACCGATAATGCCGTTCTTGTAGCAAAGTTTTGGTCAAACAAAATTTAAAATCATGCATTTCCATGTGTTTTCCATTGACACGCAAAGAAGAAGAAGAACAACATAAAGTTGATTTTATAAATATATTTTATACATTTCTGTTTTTATAAGTATTATATAAGCGGTAGTGAAGATGAAATGTCATGGTTGTCAGGTCAGGTCACACGCTTGCTCTGATTATTCAGCTCGAGTGCAGTGCAGCCAACTCCACTACCGCCAAGATTTTTTATTTTATCAAATTGTTCGTGAAAGACTTTTTTTTATATCGATTATAAACCGTACCATTTCACAGAACACGTTATACCAATGGGTTCGCAACCACCGCGTGCACCATAAATACAGTGACACGGAAGCTGACCCACACAACAGGAACCGCGGCTTGTTCTTTTCTCACATTGGCTGGCTGCTCATGAAGAAGAACAACGCAGTCACCAGCAAGTTCAGCGAGGTCGATATGAGCGACATTGAAACTGATCCTCTGATTATGTGGCATGTCAAGTAAGAACTTCTTTGATCTTGAATATTTTTTAGATTAGACTAAGCGCCTACAGACCTACGATAATACATAACATAACATCACGTCTATATTAGCCCGAAGGGTAAGTATGCGTGTTGTAGAGGCGTACATCACCTACATTTCACGTGTTATGTTTACCCATGCGATAGGGGGTAGGACTATGTAAGGTTATATTAAATATTTGATTCATACTGGCCGCAAATAATGATTTTAAAAAACACAGAAACAACCATAGAATAATAATTTTATCTCTTTCTACAATCAGTGTTCATAACATAAGAGAAAACGGTATGCATAGTAGTAAATGCTTTCTGAAAGATCAGTGGCTTATAAGGCAGGGTAGTAATTTAATAATAGTAATTACTGATAGTTTGCACGTGCTAACCGAGATTAGTTGAGTTGAACACGTTGCATTTATTTATACCTGCTTAGATGACAATTATTACTACTTATAACAATAATTCAATCTTTAAAATTATATTATTATGTTCCTTTGCCCTATCCGTGGAACCATGAACAAACCTCACTAGCGCTGCAAAAATAGAGCGCTATAAGTCGGACGCCTTTGTCCGACTTCCCCACTTTGTACAGATTATGCATATTATTGGCTTACATGCGAATAAAACATGGCTTTCCCACCACCTTTCACATACATTTTCTCATAATATCGCCTTCTTATAGCCCTATAAACGAGCAAAACTAAGCCGAAATTGGCCATTGTATTTAAATTTGGCATGTAAACGCTCAAAGCCGTAGGTAGACCGACGCAACGGCATAAAAATATGAAAGTCTTAAATTGGAATATCTAAAATAGTATCGTTTATTTTTGCCATAGCTTCGTTGATAGAAGCTATGCAAACAAAATCAATAGGTACATACAATTCTTAATCAAAACTAGCATAGCATTCATATGTAATTATTTAATTTTAATACTAGTATTATATTATCTGTTGTTTTAATCACAATATCATTGAATATTTCAGATACGTCGATATCGTAAATCCTTTAGTGGGTTTTATATTGCCAACAGTCATCGGTATCCTGCTGTGGGGAGAAAACTGGCGAGTAGCTATTGCTTGGCAGACCTTTATACGATTCCTCATCGTGTACCACAGCGAACTCACAGTCAACAGTCTTGGGCACACGCTGGGATACAGGCCTTACGACAAGTAGGTTACCGATAACATCTGTCAAAACGTCTGCATTTAATTTATGAGTCGGTAAAAGTGGTCGTTATTGAAGGGAAAGTGCGCTGCTGGAAGAGTCTGAAGGGTTTTACGTGTATTGCGAATTAATGACTCATTTGGCCTATTGAAAAGATTGTATGAATACTGCAATTCGCGGTTGGAAAGCATTTTTGTCACTCTGGCAATTACTTTACCCTGATCCAAAAACTTTAAGAATCTTACGAGCTAAAGTATTTTTAAGTTTCTCATGGCGAATTAAAGGATTCATACAAATGACAAAAAAAATACGTTCAATTACGATCAAAGCAATTAACTAAAGAGTTTCTTTTCACAATCGAATAGAACGTGATTGCGCACATATTTTGTGGTAGTTGTACGATTTTTGATTCTGCCATCGTTATTCTGCTATCGAGAGCATCTGTGAAATCGTCTGTATTTATAGCCCTTCCAATTTGTTTTGAAATGTAAGCCCTGAGACTACTAGGGAGTGATAAATGCTCGATCTAAGACATCACGTTGCTTTAATAAATGGTTGTAGCTTAGAAAGTATCGCGTTTTACCCATAGACATAGAATTGGTTAGATTTCGCAGATGTTACAATGTTTTCAAGCGAGGTTAAAGTCAATATTTTCACTAAAATTTTATCCGTCTGTCGTATAATATCTGAATTCAATCAATTGGACGGATATCGAAATAGGAGCTAACAAAAAAAAAATATCTAAAATAACTAAGGGTCTCATAAAGTGCACAACCACCAATATCTTTCTAAAAATTGCATGCATATTAAACAAACGAGATCTAGTCTATAATTCTTCTTCTCCAATATTTCAGAAATATGTTACCAGCAGAGAACATCTACATCGCAGCCTTGACCGGGGGTGAGGGCTGGCACAACTACCACCACACCTTCCCGTTCGACTACAAGGGCTCCGAGTTCTTCCACACAATGGACTTCACTACAGCATTCATTCACTTCGCTGAGCGCCTAGGATGGGTATCCGACAAACGCGAAGTGACCCAGGAAACCATCCAGAAGTACGTCGCTAAACAAGAAATGGATTCTGCAGCTAACGGAAAACTCATAGATTGAAAGGCATAGATAGATAGAATAAATATTATATGGATTGTATAAAAATCAAGTGTAAACGATACGTCAGGAGACTTACAGTCTCCTGACGTATCGTTTTGAAAACTGGAGAATAATAGGTATCTTGGCAATCAGCAAATCATTTTTTCCTACTAATATTATAATCGCAAAGGTTTGTAAGGATGTGATATATGGATATTATAGTATGTATGTTTCTTTACGAAATTTGACTTGAATGAAATTTGCCACACTCATTATGTCATTTATTTATAACTTAGATCTTAGATTAACATGAGCTGTTTTATTGTGACAGCGACTTATTTTAAAGAAAAAAGAAATAAATAGGGATAATAAAAATAGGAGGAATGAGGAGAAGAAATTAGAAGAATAATGTACCACGATCTGGGACAGAGCTTTTTATGGGACTTCATTGTTTTTACCTATTGTTATTTATTAAGGTTTTCATTATTTCAATGCTATTGTAATTTTTAAGAAATAAATTAAGTGATCAATTAGATTGAAATAATTTGCGTATTACTCAAAGCCACTTATTTGCCGTAACCATCAACAACTCATCAAAGAGTGTTTTGAATAATTCATAATTGCCTCACCTATGTATCCGTCTGCAAAACATCGAATCAAGTAAATCAATCAAATCATCGAATCAATGAGCAGGCCTCTGGTATGGGACGCTACTTGCGTCGATACCCTTGCGCCATCACATCTTCCAAGCACTGTAAGTTGCGCGGGTGCCGCGGCAGCATCCGCCGAAAACCTCAAACGGCGCAAGTATAATAATCTCGTCAGTGGTTATATATTTGAGCCGTTTGGGGTTGAAACTTTAGGACCATGGGGTCCGAGTGCTCGGGCTTTATTTAAAGATATTTCAAAGCGCCTAATCGACGCTTCTCGCGACCAGAGGGCTGGTTTTTACTTCGCCCAGCGAATAAGCATTGCCATTCAACATGGCAATGCTGCCAGCCTTCTGGCCACGGTATCCGCTGTGGACAGTGATGCGGAGGAATTTTATGACGCATAATGTATTTAATTATTTTATTTCATTTTATTAATTAATTTATTGATTGTATGTGTGTGTTTGTGTGTGTTATAATTTGACCGAGTTTGATGTTAATATTAGGAACAGATAAATTAACTTTCAGTTCAACTTTTTGAGTCTGAATATGGGCTTCACATAACATGAGATAGAGATGATCCTATCGCCATCATAATACGGTTTATACAGAATTATATCGATGACATAGTACCAGACTGAAAGCTACAAAAAAAAAGCCGGACGAAAAGGCCCTAATGGCATTACCTTCTCGTGGTTTTCTATGGTATAGAACGCGTATCGTTTAAAATATTAACAAACAATAGTATATCTATGTTTCTATACGTTATGTTGTGCACATACAGTAGATACTGTTGCACCATAATCGGTATTGCAAAGGCCGTGACGTTCACTATGGTAAACATCACAGCCCACCGTTAAAATATTACAAATTGAAAGGATAGTATCGTATAAAGAATTTCTGATCTGTCACTTTGCAATATTTTAATATAGAATTAATTTTGATTTCTATATTATTTTTTATAATGAGCAAGTAAAGAAACACCTATCTCCATTCTCCAATCTCTTTGAAACTAAAGTAACCTCTTACTGACTTTTTCACGCAAAAACTTATCGGCAAATTGTAATAAAGGTTTTATTATAGAGAATACGTACTCACGTTATTTTAGCCGGGATATGCCGACTAGTTTCGAATCTATCCTCGCACTGAGTGACGAGTGCGAGACGTCGCGCGACGGCGACGAAACGCGATTAATCGCCCAGTTGATGAGTCTACGTAATAGATTCGAAACTAGTCGGCATATCCCGGCTAAAATAATGTGAGTAACCCGTATTCTCTATAATAAAGTCTTCACCTCACGGCGCTTTTAATAATATTATGTGATAAAGGTATATATAATTTATTCTTATAGCCTCGATTAACAAAAGTACTATATTTTATGGACGACGCAATGGTCATCGTCGAAAAAGTGCTTCCTACATGCATTAAGCCTTATAGGAATGTCTATAAATCACGCACTATATACATAAAGATAAGGATAAACTCGCAATTTAATTCCTTATCGCACCGACTCATCGGCTCTCGATTTCAACGTCTAATGAACAACTTTCGTCGAGAAATGCAATTATACTAAATGTGTTATTGTTTACAATAATAGGCCTAGTGTGAATTCACATGTTTGGGGTCTTTTTAAACTAAAGTTGTTTCTACACTTTTCTATGTACAGAATAACGTTACTTTGGGCGATTTCTGTCTACAACTTTGTATTCATGCAACTTTTTATTTCACTATCCAAATAATTTAGAATTTTTAGCTATGCTCAGGCTTTTTTACATAATATTAAAGTTGAAAATCCAGAATGACTCGATCCTGCACCCCCTGGGTAAACGCAGGTGCTTTGCCATTTCAGCCATGGATTCGTATGCTGTTAGATTCGAAATTTCTCAACACGTTTTTGTGCCAGCGTCGTAGGTGTAATTTGCTTTGGTGTAAAAAGCTATGATTTGCTTTAAATATTACAAGTATATGCATAGGCTTCATGATGCCTGTAGTTTGGATTAAGACAATGTTTTTCACTGTGTTGACAGAACATAGTAATCCAGATATTGTGTGCAGACCCTAACATTTAAAAACATGTATGATGACCCTGATTGTACATAATAATATAATAACTTTTCCATTGTTAGACAATTAGTGAGCCGTGGGCGAGGGCATAATTATGATTAATTCGCCGATTTGGGCACTTTCTCCTCTCAGCGCTTGTAATTACGTGTAGGTTATACCCATCGTTGATTGATTACTGAACATGAGAAATAAATCGATTGTGTAACCAGTAAAGTATGGCTTAAGATAATTATAATTTTCTTATTGTAGTCATTTTAATATTTTTTATTAAGGTCGTTAAAGTTTTGCATTTTTAAATTAGAATAAACTTTAAATTTAAAAAACCGGCCAAGTGCGTGTCGGGCCACGCGCAGTAGGGTTCCGTAGCTAGTCGTCGTAACAACATATTTCGACTTAAAAGGGATTTACTATCTGTATTAAAGAAGTAACATCTTCATACAAGTCATTACTTTCAAAGGTTTTTGTAATTTGCACGAATTATTCTAGGTAACTGCATTTTACACTTTGGACCCCTATTCTAATAATGAAGTGAACTTATCCGCTATAGTTTTCCTTTAAAGTTCATTACATGTACTACCGACACAATTTTTTTCAGATTTTGGGATCCAGTAGTTTAGCTTTAAGAGGGGGAGGGGGGGACGCTCTACTCGAACAAAAATTTGCTCTTTAAAGTTAATTATCTCGCAAACGGATCTCTAAATCAAAAAACTGTCTTAGAAACCCCTGAACGTTTTTAAAAGTCCTATCTAACAATACCCCACACTATGGGGTAGGCGACAAAAAAAAAACATCCCTACTTTACATGTAGGGGAGCTACCCGAAAAAAAAATATTTTTCCAAATTTTATTCTACTACATTCTTTGTATAGTTAACATACATGTTTATGCAAAATTTCAGTTTTCTAGCACCAACGGTTTCGTCGCTATGCCTCGGACAGACGGACGGACAGACGGACATGGCGAAACTATAAGGGTTCCTTGTAGGTACTACGGAACCCTAAAAAGGTCTCTATAGGTTCAACCCCTATCCCACGGGACCTAAAAATAACAGGTGAAGTGTGGTTGTTACACCTCTGCCACACCCTTCTGGGTAATATAGGCGTTATATATGTTCAACCCCTCCCAAGGATGTATAATAATAACTATTCATTAGATCCTAATAACATTGTACTTTCTCTTATATTGCATTCAATTATAACACTATGTATATTAAACTACCTCCATAGAGCAGTCCTATGGGAAATCCAATCGAATAAATAAATAAGTAGGAAGTGAAATTTACAGGTTGCAAGGGAAACCCACAACAGTCGTAATATTCTAGTTTGTTTATGGAATCTAGATAGCTTTGCACTTTGCCCGTATAAATCTTAGTACATTATATCTTCCTGTGGGCGGCTAACTATGACTAAGGAGAGTTACATCATTGAGATAAATGGCGTTTAGCCCCTTACCTAAGGAATGGGTGAATACTATGTAATATTTGTTTATGTCAGTGTTTTAGTTAAATAATAAATGATTACTTGTAATATTTTTAAGAAAATTTTAGCTTTGCTATGTCTTTGTGTATTTTATATATTATAATATTAAAGTTGAGAATTAAGAATCCAGCAGGACTCGAACCTGCACCCCCTGGGTATACGCCCTAAGTGCAATACCAAGTATGGTTCGTCTAGCTAAGGTATATATATATGACGCTGGCACAAAAAGAGTTGAGAAATTTCGAGTCTAGCAGCATATGAATTCGTAGCTGAATTGGCAAAAGCACTTGGGGCGAATACCCAGGGCGTGCAGGTTCGAGTCCTGCTGGATTCTAAATTTTTCAACTTGAATATTATATAAAACAAATGATTAGTTAAGTAAGCGCTATTGTTAAGTACTTGAAACATTTATTTTCTTTTTGTGTCTATATATTTTCCTTATGCTATTGACCAAGATAAGAAAATGATAGTATAATATTAAAATGTAAGAATGAAACTAGAGTTAATATTATTAGCGGGCCCATACACTCTAGGTATAAATAAGTAACCGTTAAGAGCCGTGATCTTAAAGGTCGAAAGAAATTTGTGCTAAAAGGTTAACTGAGATTTCGTCGAAGAATCTGTGGATACTTTTATATACCTGAGTTATCAATTTATTATTAAAATGTATGTAACAAAACAAGGTGATGAAACACACGAAAAAGATTGACGGAAATTTACAACACTTTCAAAATATGCATTAATCACGTTTTATTATGCATTTGAAACAAAACCTCTTCACATTTCATTTAAACACAAAGATATTAATTAGATAGGAAGCAAATTAATTACTTTATTGTGAAGGTTGTAGTACTCGCTCACTCGAATTCTTTATTGTTTCGTCTTCAGAGTTCATCGCATACATATATCAAATTATTCAGTCACGAACAAAAACCTAAATTACCATCAAATAATTCACAAGAAAGGAGTGTATTCTAATTGGCAATTTCTCAAAACGGCGGCGGCCAATTACCTACCCGTTTCCAAATAGTCTTTTGCGGTTTTGTTATCTCCTAGTCGATACAAGATTTAGCTTTTACGGTACACAAGCCTTAACGGTATTCAGAGATAAGCTACAAGTCTGTGGGATGCTTGTAATTATCACAATTGAGAATGTTTGCTCTGCTGTTGTTATTTTGGTGTGTTTCACGACAACGTTTGGCGATAAGAGTAACATTTGCAAAGGATAAAACATAATCGAATATCACTATCAAGAACGGACACGTTTTCAGTCTCGTGTTTCTACTCCTTATGTCAAGCAACGCAGACGAAGTAAAACATCTATTTTTAAACTGTTATGATAATAGAAAACTGTGTTCCTATCGCAGACACAAAAGAAATCGATCTCCAAAATCGACTAGTTAATAGCTGGTATTGCATCACTGCAAAACTTGGCAGATCGTCCATTTTGTGCACACGTTGAATTCGCTATTTTGATGTTATATAACTATACTACAGCATTTCATATTCCTGTAGTTGAATATCGCGTCGATATAAAACACATGTGTGACGTGAACACAGGGTGCAGTGATTGCATCGTTTAGCATAAAGGAGGGTGTTTATCAAGGTTACACGTACCATATCGCACTGAGCTTCACCGTCGTCGTCATAGAATATAGTGTCACAGTCGTCCATCCCTGCGGCTGAGACCCCTCACTCCTCAGCAGGCCTCGGCGGCCCCGTCATCCACGGCACGCGGCCGGACTACCGGCATCCGAGCTCGCACTAATTATCCACGGTCACACACCACACCGCCTCTTAGAGAACACTATCGGAACGAATTCAACGATCGAAATCTTCTGGATAATCCGATGAGTCACGCGACGGCGAACTGACTGGTGCAACACTGCCGAGCTCCGCAGACACTTCGGAAGGTGTGGGTGTCCTTTACGCGAACCACGCAACCTCGTGGAGGCGCACCTCGCGGTAGATTTTTGGTCACTAACTATCGGATGTGCCGTTTGATTGTGTATTTTAGCCATTCAAGGGCGATTCGATGAGTGAGCTAGGCTTTGGATGGTGTTTTTGTGGCCAACTGCGTAGATAGCGCTCGGCCGGGGTGCGAGCGGCGCGCGCATTCGAAGGGTGCATTGATCGGGTCCCCACTGCGCATGTGCCTGTGAGATTCCACTGTTTTGACATTTGCTCAAGGAACCCTTCTTTAAAGCGCCCATTGCGGATTGGAGAACACTAGACACGAATATGTGCCTATATAAAGACTGGAAAATAGAATGCGAAAATGCTTTTTATTGCTTTTAGCCGGTAAAACGAGCGATAGACGACTACATAAATTATAGCACTAAAAATAGAATTTAAAATCCCATTGAAATAAGCAGCAGTATTACACATTAGTTCTCACGTGTTTTTGATGTTTTTATACAGCACAATGAATACACGGTTAGACTTCACTCATTCCATTATCGTCGTTCTAGCGAAGCACGTATAAAAAGATCATGAATGTAGTGCAGACCTTAAAAGGAAAGTACACATTTACGATTAATGTACGCACAATACACGTAGATATGTGTGAGTCTGTCTACAATGTCTACATCAATTATAACAAGACCAATTTCAAAAAATTTCGTTCTTTGCATAGAAATATATACTATAGAAATGGCTTGTCCGAACAAATTGCCCTTCAAATTTGACATTATGAATAGCAGGATCAGTAACGCCATCTGCATTGAACTACCATGTGACAATTCATAACAAATACTTTTTTAAATTACCAAAAATATTCTCTTGAACGCCTGCGGCATAGTTCAACTAAGCGCAGTAAGTCATGTCACGCGGATATTCACGATTAAGGAATATGGCGTCGGAACGAAAAATTTTAGCATAAAATTGATAAAATAATGTAAAGAGGTGGATATAATAAGATATTTGTGACTTACCGGTGATATGTAATACCATAATCTTTTTTGTTATGTTTAATTTGGTAGTTCGTACAACTTTTCAGTGCACAATTAGGCATTTTGTCGTGTTTGACCGCTCACGGAGGCAGCCAACCACAGACAATTTCACTACGCGCTTTTTGTAGTCTGATTGACTCCAAAATGGTTCAGTTCATTTATCGCGCGTTAGCCGTGTCCTTACTTTATACGTCAATGGTTCTTTGTTAGTATTTATGAATAAAAGTAGTTAAAATACGCAATTATGCAGATTGAATATAATAATAACGTCTAATTACATAAAAACATTATTAAACGTACTTAAATATAATAAAAAAACAATGGGTATTTCAATTCTGTGGCAATCTTCGGATGCCATTTTGAATTCTGTTGTTTTGATAACAACTCTTGGTAACAATGCGGAAAGTCGTAAAACAATGGTATTTTGTATTAATTATAACTATCATGTTAATGTTAATAATTAATATTTAAAACATTATTGCATGGTCTCCCAAAACATCGAATGAATGAAGCAAGCATAATAATAATAGTTTTGAATGAGATTGCACATAGGGGTGCTGGGGTGAGCATAAAATGTTATATCATTAGTATGATGCAAAAAGATACTACCTTATAATGTAATACCATGAGGGGGTTACATTCTGGGGTGATCTATCCAGTCATAATGGCTGTATTATTTTTGAATACCCCATATATTTGCTCGTGTATATTACATCTAAGACTTACCCCTAATTGCACCAATTCTTTTTAACCGAGATTAACGCTGAACCTGGCTTTCGGTATCTTTTCTCATTCAATACTTGAACGAGGCTGATAGATCGAAAACCGTATCAGAAAACTCAGTGTTGAACTCGGTTAGTGAAATTGGCCTTTCATAAGTAATCTATAGATCTAAAGAAAAACTTTATGAAAAGCCATTTATTAAAAATCAGAACATGAGTCCTACAAAGGCGGACCGAAACACTGCTTAATCGAAACTTTCAACTTAACTTAACTTTCGATAACTTAATAGTTCAGTTATTTAAATATCTTATAAATTTTTTCATCTCTCCCTTTTTTCTTTGTTTGTACACTTCACTCTCACATTTTAAAAGTCTCTTTTCCTCTGGCCCTCAAAGGTTTGTTGGCAGAAAACTCATTTTTGAGATAAGTTCACCTTTTGTAATCACCACTTTTTTTGTAATTCTATAAATGTAATTTATGTGTACAATAAAGTATTAAACTAAAAGTAAACTAAACTAACTAGATCACCTAATTGATAATTTTCATAATGGTCACGATTTTGAAAATAACAGACTTATAACAGCCCACATAACATTATGTTCTCAAAAGCTTATTTTGTGTATGCTTATGTATGTACCAGTAAATAAAAGTAACTAATCTCATCACCAAACCGGAATTCAGGGGTTTTTTTAAATTTTCATTGAAAATATACATACATTATATATTATTATATAGATACAGAATGAAAATAAAAATGATTTTTGTTAATAATTATGATTCACATGATAAACAATAAAGCGATTACTTATTTTTAAATGATTATAGCATGTTTTATTTAATTATATTTCTTATTCAGGAGAATTTTTTGCCCCGACTATAAAATGTGTAGGAAACAAAAAAATGTCACATTACAAATCATTTTGACAGGACTTTATTGAAATTTAATTAGGCAGTACGAAGTCTGCCGGGTCAGCTAGTATATAGATACAGATATACAAATATCTTATTTTATTACAATCTAGCCCAAAACGGCTAATGAGTAATTATATTTTAACCTAAAGCAATATGTAAACATAAATCTAAGAGGCGTCCAATAACGCTTTGCTTAGTTTTTGTTTAGACAAAGACACTTTGTTCATATTGTCTTTTAAACTATACTTTCTTTCTGTATTATTTATATTTTATAATCTCCATTGTCATTATCATGACGTTTCATTTTACTTTATTTTTCTTTTTTTCTTTAATTAACGCACCAACAACTGCCCATAACTTCGCTCATTACTTACTTGTCCATCCTAAGGTTGTTGTACATAATTTTTAAGTGCATTTGTTTATAAAATAAAATTTGTTAATATTGGTGTACCTACAATAAAGATTATATCTATCTATCTATCTCTAATGCACTGTTTTTGTTCGTAATTTTTCACTTAATCACTAACTAACTAATGTACCAGTAATTACAGCACCTAATCTCACCACCAAACCGGAATTCAACGGTAACACGGTAATGTTTTCTTCCCCCAACCTTGCTCTTAAAAGCTCTCGCAACCGTAGTGTCACGTCTGTTACAAAATTAAACACTAACTGAAAGTAGCAAGTTTGAATAGCACCTGTATGTTTATTGGCCAATGATCGTTTGTACAAGAAACCGGTTACTGGGGTGACATTCGATCCGCATGAAGAATCGATCATGATCACAATAGACGACAATGAAAGCTATTCAGTCTAGGTCATACACTTGATCTAGGTGCAGTTACTACGCAAATGATATTCGCGATGTGCAGTTGTTTTTATGGCTTTTCAGATTTGTTCGCTCTATTATTTTATTATTTGATGAGGCGTTTTATAAAATACAAGCTGACCCGACAGACGTTGTCCTGTCTTAACTATGCATACATTCTCTGTGACGATATTTGCAGCACGCATTATGTCAATGTTATGTCTAACTCCATAAAGGTACATACAATCAAAATGTTCATATTGTCAAAAGTGCTAAGGTTACTAAAATGGCTATTAAAATAGAGGTTGGTGATAAAGAGTAAAAATTAAGGGTTGTAAGTATGTATTTTTAATGCCACATTATAGAAAAATATAAACAAAAAATGTTGACCAAAAATTTTAAAAAATGTTAAGGGTGAACAACCCTTATTACTTAGGGGTATTAAAAATAGATAGTAGCCGATTCTCAGACCTACTGAATATGCATATAAAATTTGGTAAAAATCAGTAAAGCCGTTTCGGAGCAGTAAGGTAACTAACATTGTGACACGAGAATTTTATATATAAGATAAATAATTTGAGATAAGTATATTAATATGGTGGTATAAAAATAAACCATGGGAGTATAGCTCAGTATAGTTATGTATAATACTAAGAACAGTAAAAAATTTAATTGCGACCCACTAATATGTAGGTATAACAAAAGATTACGCGAGGCGTCCGGAAAGACCATACAGTCAAAATTCAAAATTCGTGGATTTGTAGCGGGGTTTGGAGGACTGATTGGTAAAGCGATAGGCTAGAATCCTATAGTCACGGGTTCAATACTCGTTTCAAGCCCAAAAATTTTTTCGACTGTTCTTGGCATGGCTCTATGCTAGGCTAAATGCTATATAAAAATTAATTAAGAATAGTTATTTATACTTCTAATTGATTATTTTTAAAGCATTTATTCACGAAATGACGTATCATACAGTTGAAAAATTTAGGGTTCTGGTAAGAGGCGACCGTAGCTGGATGGCTAAAGCGGCTGCCCGGTGTGCAGTAAGGTCGCAGGTTCAAATCCTGCCGATCCCATATCTTTTTCAACTGTTTCTTAGTATAGTTATTTATAGTTGTTCTTAATGAGTGCTTCCACGTTACCAAGCTTAGGTAACTAGGTATACTTTATAGTAAGTAGTACTTAAGTTCAAGTATGCTAAGCTCACTAATTTTCTAAGGAGCGGTAGGAAGTTACGATGTGCTATGTGTTTATGAGACAATAAAGACTCGTATAACGTTCAATAATAAAAGTCTGGTTGCTTTAGCATTCTCTTTTATTTTCGGTATATTTATTGTATATTTTTGCGGTTAACCTTGTATGAACCTTACGATTAGGCAGTTGATATCTAAAATGATTAAGTTAAGCTTTTGTCAAAAGCATTTCAAAGATAATATGACGATGATACCAACAAATGTCGTGCTGGGTTCAAACGATACTAAAATATGCGCAGACTTAGAATTTTGTCTTGTTTTTTAAAAAAATAACCTTGCTTGTATGTGCCTATGAAACCTACAAACCTACCTAAACATACATATCGGGATTTCTGAGTGCAGCAAGAAGAACATGCAAATCCAGATGCACATGCAGCTGATGCAGCCTAATTACACCAGCGACAAACTCCACACTTTCAACAAGCAGCAGTATTTTTTGACATTCGAAGCTGGATACAAACGGTCAAGTCACCGCATACTTGTTTCTTAAAATGATATCCTATTTAGTCCACACAAACGGGTTCTCAAAGAGGCAGGTGCGATGAATGAACTATCGCGAACTGTGTCAAGGCACTCGGGACTGGGCATTCACTACGCTCTAGTTAGATGTTACCCTTTAGGATCTTTGGCCACTAAAGAAAACAGACATAAAAAATGTGGTACAGCTTTTATGGACGAGCTTGAGTGAGACAGCATCACACCGGGCAGCCGCTCTTAGCCATCCAGCTACAGTCGCCTCTTACCGGCACCCTAAATTTCTCAACTGTATGATACGTCATTTCGTGACGTCACGTCCTATCCCTCCTATCTTAGGTAGGAGACAAACCAACATGGCGAAGTTACATTCAGCACAAATGTTGTAACGAATGAACGTGTACGATATTTTAACTTTGATTATTTGTATAGCATTTAGCCATGCTTAGCAAATTATACTTGCACACCGGGCAGCAGTAAGGTGCAGTAAGGTCGCAGGTTGAAATCCTGCCGGTCCCATATCTTTTTCAACTGTTTCTTAGTATAATTTGCTAAGCATAGCTAAATGCTATAAAAATAATCAAATCAAAGTTAAGACAGCATCACCTTGAACCGGTCACTAAATAGTAGTCAGTGCTTACAATACTGAATACACGGTTGGCGTAGTGGTTAAAGCGGTCGCCTCGCTGGTGTTGTAGGTTCGATCTCCACACGGGACAAATCTTTGTGTGATCCGCAAAGATTTATTCTTACTCTGGGTGTACTTTGTGTGTGTGAAATGTATGTTTGTGAACACCCCCACGACACAGGAGTTATTCTTAGTGCGGTTGGCGGTTTGGCGTTTAGATTAAGCCATGGAATTACTGGTTCAACACTCACATAAGGCATCATAGCTCTCATGAGGCATAATTGTGTACAAACATAATATTGTAGTTCTCAAATGTAGCGATGCTTTTACAATCTTTGTGGATGTTATAAGACTACATATCCGTTAAATCTAGAACAAAATCACAACGTGACTACGTTACAGATAAGTCCTAAATAAATTAAAACGCGTAGAAAATATAAACGTCTATCTCGATCTCAGATTATAGAGAAAAGGTAACAAACAGGAAAATGTAACCAAAAACAGACCAAAAGAAACGTTGTATACTTAGTTGTTGACTCATGGATGAAACTCGTGGGTGAAACCTCTTTTGAATGGACCATTGAAAGTTATAATAAAATTATTTTTCAAAATCATATAAAACTAAAACTCAAAAGCATTCAATAACGAGGAAATGTCTTTGACGTCGTCGGTGCTAAACAGTTATTGCCAATCTACAATCTACGAGCATTGACATCAATAACTATTTTGCGTTATTTGCGATATTCAATACTTTTGTTTCATAGGTTAAAATATTTACACAACTAAAATAATAAAAATATAAATATATACTTTTGAGATTATCAATCAATCAATCATTTATTTTGCGAAATATGGGTACAAGCATAGAAATCTTAATAATAAGGCAATAGAAATGTCAAAGACGCGTGACCTTGTCGCCGCGCATCTGTCTAGTCAAACACAAGTGCGAGTTGAGGAATTGTCGTCTTAATGTCATCGCAAAAAGAATAATTTTGTTTGCAGGAATACAAGCGCATGAGTCTAATCGAACATAAGTGTGAGTTGAGGAATTGTCGTCTTAATGTCATCGCCAAAAAGAATAATTTTGTTTGCAGGAATACAAAAAGTGGTATTTGAAAAACGGCGACATGCGTCCCAGTGTTAAAAGATAGTCGATAGCATTTCTATTGACTAGTTATTAAGATTTCTATGGGTACAAGGGATGTTACAATATTATTACATTTGGTATCACCATAATCAGCTACATAGCATAGCATGCAAAATTTTATGTTAACAATAATAAAATTATACAAGTATATGTACTTAAATTTCATGCAATGTCAAAAGGATAAATAAGAATAATCATATATTTATGTAATATGTCACAAATTATAAAGTAAAGGAATGATGGGTCGGGTGGCAGAAGATTTTAGAGAGACGTTATTTGGCAAATTACATTTAGTCACGTCAATAAAGCGTTTGAATAAGAAATCCTCAGAAACTGCTCTGATTTTGATGTTTTTTTTTTGTTTTGTTTTTTTTTTATTCTTCAAAGTCAAAAACATACGGCGAGGGATCAATTTATTTAAAAGATTTGGGTCTTGTAGAGACAATCCTGGGTGGTTCACAACCATATTATTGTATTATCACCATAAGTATGCCAATGTTAAACTCAATCGGAAAACTGGAATTGGTGAAAAATACATACAAGAAATCATTTTTCGACTTTCTACTTCAGTTTATTGACGCTTCTAATACTTTTATTTTATTTAATGTCTATTGAATTGTATACAGACGTGACATTTAGTTATGAAAATTATTGAGATAGAGGGTAATCGTGACATCGTGATACGGATTAGGAAATGTCAAGGGAGTGCTGAGAATTGTGATATTACGATATAGCCGTAGAAATAACAACAAAGAGCCGTGAGCTAAAATATGCAATCTGATAGTAAACTCAAGAAGTAAATTCAGACAACTATACATCAACCTATACATTTCCAGTACGAGACAGACTCGTATTGTATATACTTCCCTTACAATGCGAGACCACTACGACCAGTACGAACTGGAAATGTATAGGTTGGATTTGAATCTACAACCTCTGCATGACGGGCAGCCGCTTTAAACACTAAGCTATGGTCGCTTCTTGACAGGACCCAAAATTTCTCAAATGTATAGGTTTATCGGTAGGCTTATGTACCGGTGTAGGTAAAATGTGTACATATAACGCAAAGTAGAACAGTTAGAATTTTATAATTGTTTAATTCTAACTAAATTAAATAATTCATTAAATACATGCCAGGCAAGGTAGCCATTTACTGCACGTCAACGAATCGTCGATTAATATAATTTGAATGAAACCTATTTCAAATATCTCTACTAATAAAACTCTAAATAAATACATGTAATCAAGTACTAACCCAGACTAGGAGCCACCGAATTTGATAATAACAAAAAGGCCGGGAAAATATGAAGATACCAATCTATGGAATTCATCAAAAGCTTGCACCAAATCCATTGTATGTGAAAACGATGCGTGTGAATGAAACCAAGCTGCGCATCCCATCACATAAGTTCCCAATTAATTTGAACAAGCGCCTTATTATTTCTTATTTCCTCACGATTCTTACGCAAGAAGTCTCGTTGTTCTTTTAACTATGTAGGGTAAAATTATGACGAGCAGTGCGCAAGAGTTTCTGCGTTTGTACGATTGTATCTGATTTTCTTCCGCCATTCTAATTGTTAAATCAGGAATATACGCGTGCTCGAAAGTGACAACATATGAACTATGCCTGAGAGTACGACTTGTCAGGTATTATTTGATATGTGTTACACAAAATGCGATATCTTTGTTCGATAAAATTTATTGAAGAGAATGATATGAAGGATTTTGCGAGGCATTGTAGCTAAGTCATTCAGGTGTGTGTGTATTTATTTTCTATACAAGTCATATTGCACTTATTGCCCAACGAGTAATAACCACAACAAAACTTAACAGTGGTATTCGTAACTCCATTAATCTATCAATAAAAAAACAACATCTCAATATTACACAATATTAGTTGCAATATCCTTTAAAAGAAATGTAGTAAAGTCAATATTATGCAAGTTAAGTTCGTGATCGTGAGGCTAAGCACTAATAAATATAATGTCAAGCTATTCACATGCCACGGGTCAAGGTGAATGGATCGATATTGTAGTTGAAATGCAGCGGACGGACGGCTACTCTTCAACCTATGCATTGCCACTATAAGATGGTATCGTGTTGCTTCACCATCGGACTACCAGACAAACGGCACTCAGGCACCGCTTCACGTTAGATATTCTACAAATACGCACTAAGCGTTTCGCCTCTACATTTCTTATGCGAACTGCCAAAGAATGGAACGCCTTGCCCGAGTCTGTGTTTCTGCATGAGTACAACCTGGATCTCTTCAAAGCAAGAGTTAATAGGTATCTCTCAGGTAAGCGTGCTCCACCGTAGACCGCATCATCACTTACCATCAGGTGAGATCGTGGTCAAACGCGTGCCTACAACATAAAAAAAAAGCTTCCGTGTAATGCGATACCAGCTTATACTGGAAATGTATAGGTTGATCGGTAGCCGTTTGTACATTTTATTAGCTTTTTTACGACGCCTTTCAAACAGTGAAGAATTGTGGATGATAATTATTATGACCCCTGTTACACTCTGTGACTGTAATTATGGATTTAGAAATAAAGAAGTTGAGAGTTGTGGATGACGATAGGCTCATCTCCTATTACATTGGATCTAAACATAACAGGTGATATGTCGGTGTTACACACCTCTGCTACACATTTCTGCGTAACGTAGGCGTGAAGTTATGTAATAAGAGTCCCTTTGGGTACGAAACACTAAAACGTCTACCTAATATTAAACCAATAACGACAAAATAGACAATAATTTGGAACTAAACTGCCAGAACAGATACAACAGGTGAATACCAGCCAGCCTAGGACATTAAGGGCCAGTTTCTGGGGTTACTGATAGATCTTATCCGACCCATATAATACAATCTGACCGAATTTAAAAGTGACACAAGTTATGCTTGAAAAAAAAACACGTGTCACTTTCATGTGTTTTATATGCTTATCCTGTGAATAAGGTTTATAGTTTAAAGTGTACTGCACTGCTGCAGCAATTAATTAAGCGTCTTAATTGTCACATAATGTACATTTCCTGCCCTACGTCACTACAAACAAAGCATTACGTAACACAACCTGGATTATTTATTACTTCAACCGTGTAGAGCATGCAATAAGGTTCGTAGCACAGTATTGAGTTTATAGTTAAGTACTTTATAGTCAAGTTTGTCGTACTCGACGAGCTTTAAATAGCTTTTCTGTGATCATGGTCGAACAAACTGATAACCCACGCTGTTTATGGTCGATCTGACGAAGAATTACCGATCTTCCGACTGGCCAAATATAAACTAGGGACAAAAGGTGAGCTTAATATTTAAAATTCAATGCATCCGCTTTTAAGGAAGTGGTAGGCGTCAGAAGAGAAGGTACCTATTTCTTAAAATAGTCAGTAGATTATTCAGTTATGAAAAATGCCAACATATTTCCTATACCCATCAGTACTTAGTACCTACAGACCATCAGTACAGTACAGAACTACAAGAGCAAATATTGTTTCGTTTGTATGGAATAGGCCCTGCATCAACTAGACCGATTTTTATGAAATAAGGTAAGGAGAAGCAGCGATAGCCGAGTGGAAGACCGTAGGACTACGAAGTCAAAGGTCTCGGGTTCGAACCCACGGCACACACCTCTGTCAATAAATCGTTAAGATTCGTCTTTTCGAAGATATGTGTGTATTTATCATATACATTATCGCTTGCTTACGGTGAAGGAAAACATCGTGAAGAAACCTGCATGCCTGAGAGTACCTAAAAAAGTGCTCGAGGGTGTGTGAAGTCTACCAATCCGCACTTGGCCAGCGTGGTGGACTATGGCCTAACCCTTCTCATCATGAGAAGAGGCCCGTGCCCAGCAGTGGGATATGTATCAGATACAGTGCTGCTATATATATGGTAAGGAGATAGTTGGAAGCCTCGAGACATGACATAGGCTACTTTTTATCAATACAGCAGACAGAGCCGCGGAAAAGCTAATGTTTTTTTTCTTAATTAGGATCTTGTGGGTAAGTGAAGTTATGCTTTCGCTGAGTCGATATATTTTGGTTATAAGAACTCCTTTATGGAACTCGCCCACGTACTTATTGTATCGTTCTTCTTAAGAATACAATCTGACAGAACAGTGTAAGGCCGTCAGCATCTCAATTTGCTTACTACGGAACCAGCATTGTAATGAATGCTTCCTGATTAGTGCAACATGCGACTTTGTTTATCCTCTTCTTATGTATGTTATGTCACTGTCTTTGAACACGCGCGAAGACGTACATACAAGAGTACAAGACTAGCTTCCGCTCACGATTGTGCCCGAATTATTTGTAAAAAATAACATGCATCAAAATCCTTACAGTAGTTTTTGTACGGAGAAAAACCTATATTTTAACACCTATCCTCACAATCAGATCCTATCGCAGTTATAATAGTAGTCTCTTCTTTTTACACACGTACATAAATAAAACATCACGCCTATATTACCCAGAAGGGTGTGGCAGAGGTGTACAACTCCCACATTTCACTTGTTATGTTTAAGTCCCATGGGATAGGAGGTGAGCCTATCGCCATCAAACCCGTGACCACCACGATAAAATAAATAATAGTTAAAAAAACTAAAAAACTCGCTTTTAAAGTACTTCTAACTAAAAAGTGAAAAATAATTCCTAATATAAGCTGAAAATGGTAATGAACAAAAAATACTAGTAGTAGCTGTTATTGTGAAAGAGCGTGGAGCGCTCTGTGCCATATTTTTCGTCTATCGAGCAACCCACGCTTGCGATTTTTAGTTTGGTTTATTTATAAGAGCGTTATTTTTTTTATTTAATTATTTTTATTATTTTTTTAATTTTTTTTATCGAATTATTGCATTGTCATCGGTCTTTGACAGGTATGCAAAATTTTAATGAAATCTGTCCGTTTAAAGTGGGTCAAAATCGAGTCCAAAGGAGTCGGTTACATACATACAGGTGAAGCTATTATAAGCGTGTTAAAAAAGGGAGACCCCTTCTTTTTCTTGGTGGTTAAATGTTTCTGACGTCATACCACACCGTTTGGGGAGACGGTGTGTGTGTTTATATGGGGCCTGCACCCTCTAAAACACCAACAATAATAATATAATAATAATAATAATTTATTTCCAAAAAGTAGATTGTACATAGCATACAGAGCTGTCTTATTATAATTATAGTTATAAAGAAACCAGTGCAGCTTTAATTAAAGGAATCATAGGACTCCCTTTCCTAAACTAGGCAGGAAACCTGTCTGTATCTTAGGAAGGGTATCCATTTTGAATGTCTTATTACGGTTACAAACAATATTGGTACGTGCAGTGGGCGAACAATTCAACTATGACATAGACATCAGTGAATTATGTCTCTGGTTAGATACGGTTCTATAAAGTTGTAGTTAATACCAGTCCGTATGTAGTAGATAAAAGCATTCAATTAAACGATAAAGCCGTTTGTCGGTAATTTAAAGTTTCTGAGAACCAATGTCCTATCTACGGCTTATCACAAAATAAGATAATAATTATTTGTGAGGAAATGGTCACCAAACAGATATGAATGCATTGAATAACCTTTTATCAGTTCCTTAGAAATTAATTGACAAACATAGGTTAATGTTAACATAACCAATAACATGCAATTTTATGTTCAAAATATGTTTTTCATTGCTGGTTTAGCTAAGTTAACCGATCTAGACTTCTAGAGGAAAAGTTATATTTTTTTTTTTTTATTCTACGCTCACAACGAACGAACGTGTAGTCCACCCGATGGTAAGTGGAGTACAGCCCATGGACATCAACAATCCACAAAAGCAGATTATAGATGCGTCGCTGCAGCTGAGGACTACGGTGTTATGCCTCATGTGCCAGTAATTTAATGGCCTGATCTCACCACCAAACCGGAACACAGTAATGGAAGCACTACTATTTGGCGGCAGGTTAAAGGTGAGACGGTGGTGCTGCCGCCCTCGAGCTCATTCACAAGAGCTCTACCACCAGTGGCAAGAGCTCTACCACCAGTGATAGTGGCTGTTAGTTAGAGTTACTTAGAGTTATATGATTCTGGCTGACTTTGTCCGTGTGGAATTCGTTGTATTGAGAAGTAGCTGCGCCCGCGTTTAGACTCGCATTCAACCTTACTGCTCCGCTCCTGTGGAGTTTAGCATACTGTATATTTTCGTCCGCGTGATAGACACATCGATAAAAAGTAGCCTATGTTACGCGCCTTGTAGTTAGTTACCAGCATCTATAGTTTTATTAAAATCTGTTCAGCCGTTTAGAAGATTAGCCAATACAAACAGACCAACAGAGAGATAAAAAAAATAACAGCTTAAAAAGACATAGTTATTTTGACATCAAAAACAGATACTTCAATTTTATTTATTTGTATTGATCTTCTTCTTCGTCATGTCGATGGCTGATTCAAATGTTATTTTGACTTGCCATCGTAGTGAAAGGATTAGCCAATTCGCTTTGGAGACCTCGCTAATTGCCCAGGGTGTGTCGGACGTAGGGAATCGTTGTGTTGTGTTGTGTTTTGTATTGATGATAATAATAATATCTTCTTAACAACAGATATTTTATTTATACGATATACCGAAATCAAGAGCTTGGTTTGGGTTTAATTTAAATTACAGAAAGGATGGTTTTATAGATAGCACTTTTATTGTTCGGAATTCGATATTGAACCTTGAATAAAACGCAAGCATACAGAAGAATAGGTTCGTTAGCGCGATCTTCTTCTTGTTGTCGTGTCAATGACTATAATAAAAATGATTTCTTTTAACTATAACTATATTGTTTTAGACCAATAGGATGCGACTGTGACGCCTTTTTGGTTGGCCTGCATAAGGTCTTTTATGGTACAAAGGGTGGGAAGATGTGGGCAGGACAACCAATGGGCCATATTTTGGGTGGATGTATTTGTGAATTACCACTTGGCCAGGATGTCTTTGCAGCGACCAACTTGGGTCCGAAGACCGTTTAGTGACTTCCAGATCGATACGCGTCGCGTCGATCGTTAGCGCGATACGACTTATAATTATATTAATTGAAATGAGACATTCTCCTCACCAAGTACAGCCTCGTTCTTAATTAACGTATTCATTATTTCCGTACGTCCTTGTTGACTGAACTGCTAAAACTGCTACATTGAAACATTGATAGATTGATAGATTACTATTAGGGGATAGTATAGGTCGCCAGGTTTTTGTATCGCTGTCTCGTTTGCACTAGCAGGGAATATAAAATGACTTCTGCTTGTGAAGCTATCTTCAATTTAGCCAATATTATTTAATGAATCTAAACATTAGTCACGCGGTGTGAGTGCAGTCGAGGTATATGTCTACCTTATCAACCATAGATAGTAGGTATTCCCTCTACGATGGTTGTCAGTCACACATAATTATACGAAGAACTCATATTTGATTGCTCTTAGGTCGCGGGCGTAATATGATTTTTGTCATTTTAATCGACTTGAAAAAAGGAAGAGGTTATGCATTAGGGAATTGTCGTTCGTTCGTTCGTTCCGCCATGAGTTGTCCATGGCGGGATTTTATAGGATTGTCTTGCCATTTGGCAAAGTAATAATGTACATGGCAGTCTGGCCAAGAACTTTGGGAATGGTTTTGGAACAAAGTTTCATTGCCCTGTCAGTTTCCTATAAATGGTAAGACAATTCCGTACATAATATATATAAGGAATACACTATTCCTCCATATGCTCAGTTGTTTTTTTGACAGCTCATATAAATTTTATAAGCCTTAGTTATGAAATAAGCAAAACATATTAAGCAATCCACTATTAACAATTCAAGTACGTAGTTAAATATTTATCATAGAGAGAGATATCATTAGTTTCACCACGCACTATTTCAGACTCCTTGCTACAGCTGGATACCCCAGACCTGTCGGCAATTCACAAATAATAATTTTGTCCGATCCGGGACTCGAACCTGAGAACTCTAACTACTACGCGTTCGCTTCGATTTGGCTAAACTTCCCGTCTTACTTCCATACCTCACCTCTTCTTCTAAGCATGTCTTTACTGTTTCGACCGTGAATTTTTGACTTGTTAGCAGCTTAAAAGAGGCTCACCTCTTTTAAGCTCCCGTTTAAACGGGTAGTAAGTCATACGCTTTTCTTGAGCAAGGAGGCGCAAAACCGTCTTAACATTGTCTATGGGCCATACACCAACACGTTAATAACCACATACGTCACCGGGTGCCGGGCGGCACTTGGCTCCCCGAGGAATGCCGCGCGGCAGGAAGCGGCCAATGACCGCGTGCGCCATGCAATGCCACACCATGCAATACGAGAACGGACACCATGGGTACAGACATGGTGGAATTAGCGATCAGCTGCACCGCTCATGTTTTGAAATCATTATCTAACAAAAGGTACACAGCACAAGCAACCATATTTTAATAGCAGCTTGCCTTGTTTATGTCCTCTGCTTATCCCTTCTACGAAATACAGATGTCTAAACTAATATTATAAAGAGGAAATATTTTTTTGTTTGTTCGTTTGTTTTTTACCATTTAACTCAAAAACTAAGATTTCAAAAAAATCTTCATTATTTGCATGCTACTTAGATTATTTCGGGCAAACAAAGGCTAAGTTTTATCGAGGTTTAACGCGGGCGAAGCCGCGCGCGGATTTAAATTATGTAATAAAATTCAAATACAATTAATGTTAACCTATACAG
This sequence comes from Hypena proboscidalis, assembly GCA_905147285.1. Taxonomy (NCBI): domain Eukaryota; kingdom Metazoa; phylum Arthropoda; class Insecta; order Lepidoptera; family Erebidae; genus Hypena; species Hypena proboscidalis. Next base: position 16,320,685 of record LR990131.1, read on the forward strand.
GGTGAATGCGACATAGCGATATATTATATTAAAACTACAGCTTCCACACATGGCGAGTATTTAATTTCACCAATAATATATTTTCATTAAGGAAAAAAAATTTCTTTCTTTTTGCCCAACAAATTGAACATTGAAATCATACGATTTGTACGAGAAAGGTAAAAAAAAATATTTCTAAAATACTTTAACCTGTGCAAAATAATAGTAAGGAACCGTGGTTTGAATAAAAGTCGCATCCATCCTGTATATTTTTACTAGATATTCCCCGTTACTATGTCTGTATTTTTTTATGTGGATCCATCTCATGTTCTGTAATTAATTTCGATTAATCCGTGTCTCAAGCTAAACATCTGACAAATCATACGATATCATTCAATTCTGATAGACGATAGTAGAAATCGAGCATTTTGATAGGTCGTCAAAAATATTTAATCTCATGTTTAGGTCAGACTCCGTTAAAAGGGGAATCTCGGGACCCCATTAGTGTCCCGTCGTTCGACGGCAGGAAGTTGTTCTACACGATCAATCAGCTCAATTGTCCTCTCTGGTAGTGAATTAGAGATAGACGATAGATGATGGGTAATGCACTGAGGTTGATGCTCCTTTATAGTAAATTGGGATTTACTAATATGTGGTACAAGTTTAAGCAAAAACTTCACTTTACACCTAATAGTCGTAGTACAGTCAGTTGCAGCGAAATTTCACCGCCCTTAAGTACCTAGTTCAAATAGGTGAGTTTACTCTGCAGCTGTTCATTCATGTGGTTGTAGTGTGATCTACCCAACATTAATATAGTTTTTCAATTAAAACCTGTAATTAAAGCGTTCTACCAAACACAGGCTTTAGCTTCATAGAATTAGAGCAGCCTTTGTCATTTTATCATGTCAGTTCGGTCTAGTTATGTACCTGGAAAAGACTTGGACAGATAGACATACAGAGTTATCTCTAACTTTATTTCTTTAATGCAAGATGACAACATCGCAATTTCACGGAAATAGCTGCGCTCCCTATCTTCCTTTACGTGCACATTTCATAATAATTACATGTGTATAACAATATCTATCAATATATTGTATAAAACACGGACATTACACAACTGTGACAACGACCTGTCTCGATTGTGTGACATAGTGATAAATTATAACGTTGGCGTATAAGAACGTTGATATGTAAGAAAATTATAGTTTAAAATTGAATTAACGAATAGTAGATTAATTGGGGTAAAAAGTATAAAAGTGTTCTACAAAGCACCGTTTAGAAGTGGTACCTTTTAAAACCCTCCCCACTCCAGCTCACCTCCTAAGCGCGAGGATTTTTAGTATGCTTACTCCATAAGTACCCAGAACCACATTCTGAATCGCTTTATTTTTATTTTTATTTTATTTTAGTTATTGGAACATATAACAGTTATACATTAGGTACATTGCTATTATAAATCTAAAGTATATCATAAAAAGTAAATGTATAACCCACACCTATGTCCGCAAAATAATATCATAAATATTAAGTAGGTAATGATTAAGAGTTATGCGCATCTAACCTAAATAACATTTTAAGCTTGACAGAAGTAACGATATAAAAAGAAAACAAATAGGAGTGCAAATTGAGATTTTAGGACAATTGTTTTAAGATTTCAATCGCTGTACTTTTAAACCTAGGGGGAGACAGTGCGAAAATATCGATATCAGCGAAGTGCGTGTTGTACATTTCTAACAGACGCCGGAGCCCGTGCACCGGCGTTGGTTCTGCACTTCGCAGTGTAAAACAGCCGAGGCACGCGCACCTCGCGCTGCAATATTGCTTTAGCCCCAACTCAAGCACTTTACAAAATTTTATGTATGTTATGTACGTTAGTCTAAGGTATTTATGTATATGGGCCTTGATGCCTGCAATAAAAAATGATTTGATTTGATTTGATTTACAATTTCTTTTTTCAGTGAAACAAAACAGGCAATACATAAAAATGTATATAGAATTAAAACATAATTCCACCCTCTGGGTAATACAGGCTTGAGGTTATTATTAAAAGTAATTGGCATACGCGTAATTTATATAGTCTAAGGGCATCCGTAAATAAATCACATACGGCACATTTTCTGAAGTCGTAAGATCGCGCGTTCACGGTAAGAGCACGTAAGAGTTGCAACATCTCCATTTTGTACAACCATTCCTACCAATTATGAGTAGTGTAGAATAAATTACGATTATGACGGAATGTTGTTTCAATTACCATTCACGAGCCAAGAATACCACTCGAGTAAACTTAAGGTTAATTCACACTATGTTCTAAAGTATTTTGCGATGTAACAGCGCTTATTTGTAGCATATAAGCGACCTAATTTACATAACGAAACTAGTGGACGATAATAGTAATGCATGCATTGTAAAAGTTGATGTTTACACGTGAAGTCGTTGATGTAATTATGTCACGATAATAATTTTATTTCATGCCACTACTTTTGTTGTATAAATTGGACTCTAAACGACTACAAGGGATCGTACGAGCGAACAACATAGTCGTATGTTCGCTACATACATACATACGAGCATGGAGGCTAATTTGAACTATTTTATTGTAAGTTAAATTTGGACTAATTGCATTATTTGGTTATTTTATGTCCGTGGATTTATACGCCATTAATGGCAAACATGTCGCTGCTTTGCATGAATACAAATCAAAATTTTGAAAATACTGATATATTAAGGTATTCGCAGCTCAAAACCTATAATTATTTCGATTTTAATCAAACCTTGATGAATGCCCTTTCGATTTATACATTCTATTATTCTATTGATCAAATACATAAAAAGATATGAAGGTAAATATTTTGTTTAATTTTCAAACTACCCTGTAAAATGTGTGTTTTTTGGATTGTGCGTTTATTCGTCAAAAGCAGCGATGTATGATTCTAATGTTATATTTATCAACTTGCATGCTTTTTTTTCATCTGTAAGTTTGAACATATAAATAATCTGAATCTGTAGCGTAAAAGAGAAAAAGAGGATCAAATTTGAATTCCATCCTTCAACAAAAGTTTGATATGAAACATGTATTCCAATTACTAATACATAATGAATGCACGTTACGAACACCTGGCATATGTTAACCCTCTTTTTCACCTCCCTCTTTATAACATTGGTGTGCACCAAACATTTGTAGTATACGCGTGTGCAAAAAGGGGAACAAACAGGTGAATTTTGACAGTACTTTTTGCTTACAGTCCAGCTGGGACCGGCTGGAGTGGTCAACACTAGTAAACAGTCGTTGCGTTGGACATTTGCAATACGATACAAATGTGTTTAACAACCATAAAACATGTCAAACTTGAAAAACGGTCGACCCATTTCTGTCAAAACAATAATAATGTGTACGCACGTACAACAAACGCTTTTGCATACAAGTTCCCTTAAAAAGACATCAACGCATTTACTCCGGAGAGTTGATTTATTTTTACGCAAGTAAATTTAAAATGATAATTATTCTTGAATATTTTATTTTATGTTTCTACTTCTTATCATTAATTAGCTATAAGTTACGGAATAAATATACAAAACACGTTTTTTTTAACTGTTGCTGAACGCAAGCGTAGACTGCGCCACCATATCGAGTATATTTTCGTTGTCTATGAGTGTTCCATTCCATTGTGACCATCTGCACACGTCTTGTCGAGGCGCTTGCCGCTTACGCAATCCCGCATGTGTTCTCGAGTAGAATAATTAGTTAATTAATTACACTGTTACTGCGCATCGACGCCTCTAGTCTCAACGCGGCAGTACTGTTCAAAGAGTACGTATCCATATTACACAACGGCAGGGAGAGTTGGCACAAGCTAGTGGAAGCACAGAAGGTCTGGTGCCAAAGTCAATATGCAAATTGTGCGAAGTGCACCCACACATAGATTCAAAAGGGCCTTGAGGGAGATGCTTATATGGGCTAAGGGCAAGAAGGCATGGAATTTAGCAAGGTTTGGCAACAATTTGAAATCGTATAAATATAAAATTATCAGATAAATAGTTGAGGTTTAATAAAATTGACTAGGTGATTGTGTGAGTGATTGATTGAATAGGCGGTGGTTCCGAAATACGTATTGGATTAACGATATTCATAATAACCGTAACAGTTCCAATCTACTATTTTGGACTACACGCTCATTGGCTACAATGGTTCGTCTTTTAAAAACAGTGTACTATGCGACAGTGAAATATTGGATTCCGTTTGCCTGAATATGCACGAAATTTCCGGTCACACTCCAGTTTCTTTCGGAAAATTTCTTTCACAATAGAGCGAGTGGAACACATCAAATAAGGCCCAAAAAATATTCTTATTTGATTAACTTTTAATCTTACGCGTTGCATGATTAAGTATTTACCGTTTAGATTTGACGTTTCGGCAGATCGATTTCACTGGCCGTGGTCGCAAGACAGTCTTCTTGCGACCTTGTCTGTTAGATTTTACTGTTTTCATTTAATTCGCATAGTAAAACTATTTTATTTTAATGAGCCTTCTGTACTATATATATATTTCGTACATTTATTAAGTTAGTTAATATTAAGTCAAACTGATCGGTATCTCAGAAGGACAAGTTTGTTAGTCACGCCATATGACTTCATAACTTTCGACAATTCGTGTCATGTTATGTAGAACACGTCGTTTTGAGCCAAAACTTACACATTGTTTGCAAGATAATAACATTATAAAACCCTGTATAACATCTAATTGTATTAATTAAAAACGTAAAATTTATTCTTGATGGTAAGTGGCAACTACCACCCATGAACATTTACAGAAGATTGCAGATGTGACATCTGAGGACTACGATATTATGCGGATTATACCTGTTAGATATCTACCTATCTATCTAACAAAGGTGCCGCGCATCATAACGGGACTGCACGTGTTGCACATTTGGGGACACGCGGCGAGCGACGCCTGTACCGGTCGAACATAACGGGACTGCACGTGTTGCACATTTGGGGACACGCGGCGAGCGACGCCTGTACCGGTGGAACACGAGGCGAGCGGCGCGTGCACAGGACGGCCCTACCTATATAAGGAAGCAGAGCGGCGCCGGGGGCACTTGCCTTCACGAACTATAGTGAACATAACGTATTCGCTCCTCTAAGTTTTATACCGGGTTTTTAATTATAGTTATAACGGTGTTTTAATTTAATATACCAGTATATTTGTACAGTCCGCTTTTCATTTAAGTCCTACATAGGACTCTTAACATGGTCCTTCTGGATCGCCGTTAAATTTTTCATTCGAAAAACAATAACGTAATTTAACGTCCCGGAAAAAACGCTTCAAGTCTCGATCCTATAGCTGTGGACGGAATACAACCTACCTGCTATCTGCACGGAACGAGCTAAGAAGAAAATCAAATTGGCCGCAGGCAACGAAAACAGACCGTTGACCCGAGCAAGATCCAAATCATACGCGAAGAAACCTCAATTCACCAATGACACGTGGTTTGGTTTGGATAACAGTGAGTCGTTCCAATTTTTTTCTTCCTTCCCTTTCATAGTGTTTTTTATTTGAGTGAAGGTTTAGTCATATTTTTTATTTATCCAACGGTTACTCTACGTTGTAAATGTGAAATACAACTTTTTGTGTTAATAATTATAGTGCAAAAAATAGCAAAGCAACCGGTTACCTGCCGCTCGCGCACGTGCTTGTCCGTTAGGTAGCCAAGAGTGCCTATCCCTTATAACATTTTTTCACATGCTTGCAACTTTATAGGCTGGCTTGCCAACTAAAAATATTTCTTTATATTTTTTAATTCTTGTTTAATCTTACCTACCCTTTTTCTTTTAATTACTATTGAGATTTTATTGCAATGACTGAGGATAAAGTAACGACCTCACAGCTTATTAAAAAGCGTGGCAGTTTTAAAGCTAAATTAACAATTTTCAGTAATTTTTTGTCGCTTATTAAAGACAATGAGCTTACCAACGTACAACAGTTAGAACTTAAAACGAGATTAGAAAAAATAGATGCCTTATATAGTGATTACGATAAATTACAGGAAGAAATTGAGGTGATCTCTGAGGTGGACGACTCCGCCGACCGTGAGCGGTTTGAAAGCCAGTATTTTCATCTACTAGCTGAGGGTCGCAACCTTCTTGGAACCTGTCTATCCAGTCAAGGACAGCTTCAAGGGAGTGCCGTGATAACTCAAGAAGATGTGCAGGCAAGTGCTTTCATTTCTAATTGCGTCAGATTGCCTAAAATCGAGTTACCTACCTTTAGCGGCCATTATCAGCACTGGCTAGGTTTCAGAGATACATACGTTTCCTTAATTCATTCAAGGTCAGATATTGACAACATAAATAAATTACGCTATCTCCGAGCTTCCCTTAAGGAAAGTGCTTTTTTAGTTGTAGATGCTTTAGATATCAAAGGAGACAATTATCAATCCGCATGGCAGTTACTTTGCGACAAATATGACAATAAAAGATTATTAGTTAACAATCACGTCATTGCATTATTCAATGTACCAAATATGGAAAAAGAATCATGCGCCTCTATTCGTAACATTATAGATGTAACAAATAAAAATCTTCGAGCTCTTTCAACTTTAGGTGAACCAACGGAGCATTGGGACACACTTATTATACATATTATGTCGGAAAAACTCGACATTGTTACAAACAGAGAATGGGAAGAACGTCGAAATACTTTGACGAAATCTCCCTCTTTAAACATGTTTCTTACTTTCCTTGGTAATAGAGCCGACTTTTTAGAGAGTTTAGAAGAAAGAGGTAAAGGGAACTGTAGGCAATCAACAAGTTGTAATTGTAACACAAATTTTACAAGTATTAAACAAGTTAATAACAAACAGACAGTCAAAAGTTATAATAAAAAAATATTTAGATGTCCTATATGCGACCAGACGCATTTTTTGTTTAATTGCGAAACATTTAGATCTTTCAGTATTGAAAATCGCATACAAAAAGCCAAAGAAGCTAAAGTATGCATTAATTGTCTAAGACCAGGTCACACAGAAAATAATTGCAATTCTGCTACATGTAAATATTGCAGGAAAAAACACAATACGCTATTGCATTTAGACTCTCAAGAAGTAAACGAACAACCCCCTGAGCTAGCGATATCTAATTTTGCCGGTTCAGCTAACACAAAACAGATTACTACTTCTCGAGTAATATTACTATCAACAGCAGTAGTAAAAGTCGCTGACAGCAGGGGCAACGTGCACAATGCGCGTTTGCTTCTCGACAATGGCAGCACGACCAATTTCGTGACACACACGCTATGTAGTAAGCTAGGTCTGTCACGACGTAACACGAACTCAACGGTAACGGGTATCAATAACAATATTTTTCCTAGTACTCAGTCTTGCAACCTGACAATTATGTCAAATATTCAAAGTGATTATGAATTTAAAATTGACTGTCACGTAATTCAAAAAATTACTGAGGCCATGCCATCTTATTTAATAGATGTAACCGATATACCGTTACCAATCGGGATTGCCCTTGCCGATCCATCCTTCAATGTACCTTCAGAAATAGACATTCTCGTTGGGGCAGACATATTCTGGGCGGTTCTTTGCAACAATTCAATCGATTTAGGTAAAAATTTACCAAAACTTTATGAGACAAAACTTGGTTGGCTAGTGTCTGGATATGTCGCCAGTCCTAAAACCGATTCCCCTTTACTTGTTTGTAATTTTTTAAATGAATCATCGAACCCTGACTTGTCTCGTTTTTGGGAATTGGATAGCGTAGCAGAAAAGCACTCATTATCCCCCGAAGAACGTGCTTGTGAAAATTTTTTTATGATTAATACAAAACGTAGTTCTAATGGTCGGTTTGTAGTAACAATGCCATTTAAACGAGACCCGTCGGTATTAGGAGATTCATTTCAAAGAGCAAAATGTCGTTTTTTATCTCTTGAACGTAAATTTATTAAATACCCCGATTTTAAAAAAAAGGTACGTTGAATTTATGGACAAATATGAACGGCTAGGTCATATGACAGTTAATAGTAAGCCTTCTACAGACAAAACTCATGACATTAATTATTTTCTCCCTCATCACGGTATTACTCGTGATACTAGTTTTACAAGCAAGCATCGTACTGTTTTTGATGGTTCAGCGGCTACAAGCACTGGAATATCGCTTAATGATATTCAGTTAGTTGGTCCCACAGTGCAAGAAGACCTATATTCAATTTTATTACGGTTTCGTCAGCACAAATACGTAGTTACTGGTGACATTGAAAAAATGTATAGGGCCATAGAATTAAATCCAAATCAACGATCTCTACAACAAATAATATTTCGTTCTGATACAAAACAACCATTAAAAACCTACACATTAAATACTTTAACATACGGAATGTCATCGTCGCCATATTTAGCTACAAAATGTTTGGTTAGTTTGGCATCAGAAGTTTCTAACGAAGCAGTCAGGCGAGCAATTCAACGCGATTTTTATGTAGATGATTATTTAGGAGGAGGACCTGACATAGAGAAAACAATAAAAATATGTAAAGGTGTCATAAATGCTTTAAAAGGAGCTCAGTTTAATATAAGAAAATTTCGGTCCAACTGTCACGAAATTTTAAATGCAATTTCTCCATCTATTCAGTCTGATAATATTTTAGATTTGTCAATTAACAATATAAACAAATCCACAAAAACGTTAGGCTTAAATTGGATATGTGATGCAGATGTTTTATCATTTTCAATAAATATAGAATTTAAGGAAAAAGTTACCAAACGTCACATACTTTCAGTTATTAGCCAAGTTTTTGATCCGTTAGGTCTAGTAGGGCCATGCATTGTCGTCGCAAAAATGATAATGCAAAAATTATGGATGCAACAATATTCTTGGGATGATGAAGTTTCGCAAGAAATCAAAAAACTTTGGTGGGAGTTTGCAAATGCGTTACCAAATTTAAACAATTTAAAAATTCCTCGTTGGGTACTTCATATTAACAGTGATATACATGAAATTCATATATTTTCTGACGCATCTGAGCGTGCGTATGGATGTGCATTATACATTCGTTCTATAGACAGATGCGGACAAGTAAGAGTCAAACTGTTAACATCTAAAAGTCGTATATCACCCATACACCCAACTACAATTCCACGTCTTGAATTATGTGGAGCACTATTGGCTGCAAGACTGTGCACAAAGGTTTTACTTGCGTTGACAATTAACATAAGTAGGTGTAGATTCTGGTGTGACTCCACAATTGTCTTAGGGTGGCTAAAGACACCATCACTGCAACTTACAAGTTTTGTTCGAAACCGTGTCCACGAAATTCAGGAATGTACTAATAATCATACGTGGAGCTACGTGCCGTCAAAGGACAATCCGGCGGATCTTATCTCTCAAGGGTTTAGGGCTGACGTTATCAGCGATTGTTCTTTGTGGTGGTCAGGTCCAAAATTTCTATTTGAAAATGATATTGATTGGCCCAAAATGCCGAATGAAAATGTAAAACAGGATCTACCTGAATTGGTTAACTGTTTCCACACAAATATAATTTCAAAAATTGATACTGCTGATTCGTTAAATAACTTAATAAATAATAAATCAAGTTTCACTAATTTGCAAAGAATAGTAGCATATTTACAAAGGTTTATTTACAATTGCACACATAAAGAAAAAAATAATGGGTATTTGTCAGTACAAGAACTAAAAAATGCACTAGTTCTAACCATTCAAAAGGCTCAGTTGGAAATGTTCCCTCAGGAATATACGATTCTTAAAACAGGCAAACCTTTACCAAAAAAGAATAGACTCATGTCACTGACCCCGTTTTTAGATAATAATGATATAATTAGAGTTGGTGGTAGGCTTGATAATTCCCCATATAGTTTTAACATTAAGCACCCTATTTTACTATGCAGTAAACATAATTTAACAAAAATAATTTTTAATCACTATCATTTCAAACACCTACATGCTGGTCCTCAAATTTTATTAGCAATAGTGAGACAAACATATTGGCCTTTGAAAGGCAAAAATCTATCTAAAGCAACTGTAAACAAATGTATGTCTTGTCATAGATATAAGGCAGAAACTGTCCAACCCATAATGGGGCAGTTGCCATTATCAAGGACTAAACTTGAATTCCCATTTTTACATTGCTCCGTTGATTACGCAGGGCCAGTGCTGATAGCTGACCGAAAGGGGAGAGGTTGCAAATTACTAAAGTCATATTTGGCAATTTTTGTGTGCAATTCAGTGAAAGCCTGTCACATCGAGCTTGTCACGGCGCTCTCTAGCGAAGCGTATATAGCAGCTTTAAATCGATTCGTATCTCGCCGGGGAAAGCCTCAGAGCATCACTTCAGACAATGGCACTAACTTCGTTGGTGCAGACAATGATATAGCAAAGTTCCTAGTTCAGTCTGACCTACAGAGTTGTATCGCCCAAGAAGGCATAGAGTTTAAATTCGTACCCGCATATAGTCCACATTTCAACGGGTTAGCCGAGGCAGGTGTTCGATCCACCAAACATCATTTAAAAAGATTGTTACACACTACTCATTTAACATACGAAGAAATGGCAACTTGCCTCACTCAAATAGAAGCAATCCTAAATTCACGTCCTCTTACTCCATTATCCTCTGACTCTAACGATTTCCTTGCTCTAACTCCTGCTCATTTCCCAATTGGACGAACACTGACATCAATACCACATCCACAAGTGTCTGAGGCGAACATTAACCGCCTTGAACGATACAAACGTATTGAGCACATAAAACAGCATTTCTGGCAAAGATTTTCCCTAGAATACGTGACTCAACTGCAGCAGAAGGTGAAATGGCAATCACATGGGAAAGAGATACAAAATGGATCACTTGTGCTAATCAAAGATAGAACTCTACCTCCTCTATTATGGTCACTTGGGCGAGTCATCAAACTCTATCCCGGGAACGACGGCGTTACACGTGTGGTGGAGCTTAAAACAAAGCGAGGTACCATACGTAGAGCCTTTACTAATGTTTGCCCGCTTCCAGATTTTTGAAGTTACACTGCTTACGCTACTTCAACCCGGGCAGCTTGTTAGATATCTACCTATCTATCTAACAAAGGTGCCGCGCATCATAACGGGACTGCACGTGTTGCACATTTGGGGACACGCGGCGAGCGACGCCTGTACCGGTCGAACATAACGGGACTGCACGTGTTGCACATTTGGGGACACGCGGCGAGCGACGCCTGTACCGGTGGAACACGAGGCGAGCGGCGCGTGCACAGGACGGCCCTACCTATATAAGGAAGCAGAGCGGCGCCGGGGGCACTTGCCTTCACGAACTATAGTGAACATAACGTATTCGCTCCTCTAAGTTTTATACCGGGTTTTTAATTATAGTTATAACGGTGTTTTAATTTAATATACCAGTATATTTGTACAGTCCGCTTTTCATTTAAGTCCTACATAGGACTCTTAACATACCTAATGTGCCAGCCATTTTATAATCTGAATATGGCAGTCTAATTCAAAATCTAATATCCAAACCAAAATATGGTAGTGCAGTGAGATGGTTATAGTTGCTACCCCGTTATTAAAAGCTCTACCGCAAAAAAAATGTACATCTAGCGCACATACCTGAATGAACTGGTTGTTCGCCATTTTGACTGGGTAATATACACACACACTACTTTTACTAATTTACTCTGTTGGCGAATTGGTGGTCATTGAATGATACCGTCCAATTGTCAACTGTGGGGGTGCGCGGAGGTGCGGATGAGATGCTGGCGAGGGGCGGGGAGTGTTCCTTCTGTGCATAATGCAATTAGATATTCTTATAAACTTTACTCATAATCATTGTTAGACATAATGTTTATTTGGCATACTTTTTAACACGCTTATATTAGCTTCACCTGTATGTTTGTTTGTTTGTTTGTTTGTTTGTTTGTATGTAACCGACTCCTTTGGACTCGATTTTGACCCACTTTAAACGGACAGATTTAATTCAAACTTTCTACACTTGTAAAGAATCAGCGACAATATAATAATTTCATAAATTTATCTCATTATCCTGATTAGGATCGCCAGGATTAAAAAAAAACTAAAAAACACGCTTTTAAATAACATCAAACTAAAAAGTGAAAAATAAATATAGTTTAAAAAAACTAAAAAAACACGCTTTTAAAGCACATCAAACTAAAAAGTGAAAAATAATTCTTATTATAACCTGAAAATAATAATAAACGAAAAATACTAGTACTATTGTGAAAAAAAGCGTGGGTCGCTCGATAGACGAAAAATATGACACTGAGCGCCCCACGCTTTTTTTCACAATAGTACTAGTATTTTTCGTTTATTATTATTTTCAGGTTATAATAAGAATTATTTTTCACTTTTTAGTTTGATGTGCTTTAAAAGCGTGTTTTTTTAGTTTTTTTAAACTATATTTTTTAATAATATCAATATATAATTCAACAAAATACTTTTTGTATGTAAAATAAACAAGTGACGCTTGTCGCAACCTAACCTATTTTAACACTATGATACTCATTTTAAATTTCTTTTGATCTTTATTACGCGAAATACCATTATGCCTAATAAGTATGATGCGTAAAAAAAAAAAAAGGAAATGATAGTTATGCCAAATGAAGGTATGCTAAGTTAAGTTATGCCAAATATAATTAGTATGCCAAAAAACAATTATGCCAAATGACTATTATGCGAAAATAATGTGTAAGGTGTTATACTATTCTAAATACATATTATGCGTATAAAACGGATCTCAAATCGGCTTCATACAACCCTATATCGAAATATATCTAGGTGCATTAACATTTATCAGCGTCTATGCGCGAGCGAAACCTCGCCACCCGGCAAAGTTTTGTAGATGGAACACACTGAGTCCGTGCAACTCGACATAACCACGAATTCTGCCCGGATCAATGTATGCGTCAGGCATTTCCCAGAATATAAAAAAGGTGCTTTAACATTAAAACCAACATAGCAAGATACAAATAAAACAATGAAATGAGTCGAACTGCTCACGCTGCATTGACAGGAGACACGCTCCGCTCACGCACTGACCGCATAACCAACATTCTTTCAAACAAACGCATTTTGTTAAACAAATGAATAAAGCGCCTTTTTAGGGTTTCGTAGCCGAATTGCAAAAAACGGAACCCTTATAAATTCGTCATGTCTGTCTGTCTGTCTGTCCGTCCGTCCGTATGTCACAGCCACTTTATTCCGAAACTATTAGGACTACACAATTGAAACTAAGTAGATAGATGTATTCTGTTAACCGCTTTACGATTTTTACACAAAAAAATAATAATAATATTAGAGGGGGGCTCCCCATACATTGAACTGAAACAATTTTTTTTTCATTGTACCTATACGTGTGGGGTGTCTATAGATAGGTCTTTAAAAATTACATTGAGGTTTCTAGAACCATTTTTTTTTCAATGTCAATCGTTCCAAAGATAGACACTTTCAAAGTGCTAAAATGAGTGTAACCCCCCTCTCTAACTTTTAAACCACAGGAGTGAAAAATCTAAAAAAAATATATGTTGTAGATCTTAATAAAAACTTTCAACCAAAATTGTTTTTAATGAAATACAGTCGGCAGTTTTTGAGATATAGCACTTTTTCAGCAACCGCAAATTATAACTTTGTTATTGATACAAATTCCATAAAACACTATGAAAAACAAAGTTATTTTTGCTGGCAAAAAAATTATTGTATTTTGGCTATTTGTCGGTAATCGGTACGTTTATTTATTTATTTATGTTTATTTACGGAACCCTATAGCGCGTGGCCCGACACGCACTTGGCTGGTTTTTATAACATAGCGATCAATATCTCCGTCATTCACGTACTGCGTAAATTAGAGATTTACTGTTTGATAGTTTACATGGACATATAAATACCGGAACACGTATCAGACTGTCAATCCAGCATCAGGTAAAATATAGACAATAGACAATATATTTATTTTCTCAACACAACAAAAATTAAATACAGAAAGTCATTTGCTAAGATACAAGTACAGTAACATTCGTTATTGTGGGAGACTGGTGCCCAAGCTAAGCCGAGGCTTGTGTTTCAGGTCACCAGTTGACCACCCTGGCTTACAATTCACAATAGTATTGTTACAAATATCTGTAGCATGGTAGTATAAAGTTTTTAATTTTCGTGGTATCGTTAGGGTTAGGATATAATAAATATAGACTGTTAGTCCATAAAACGCCACAAATTCCCATTTTTTTTCAATAAAGTAGTTGTTTCCCGCGGCTCCACTCGCTTGGTATGTTTACCTTCGCCTAGTGGTATGACAAAATAGTTTACCTCTTATAAATATACACACAAAATTTCATAAGAATCGGTCAAGCCGTTTCGTCGAAGTTCGATAACTTCTTCTTCTTCGTATCGATGGCTGAGTCAAATTTAATTGGTCCAATAAGTGGCCACTGTTATGGCGCTCTCGTCGGCGTTCATCAGCGCCTCTCCTATGCAGGTGGTAGGGCATTTTGGCCAGTCAGTAAGATGGTCAAGGTTTTGACTTGCCATCGTGGTGAAAGGATTAGCCAATTCGCTTTTAAGTACTCGCGAATTGGCCAGGGTGCGCCGGACGTAGGGAATTGTTGTGTACGTCACTCGGGGAGGCTCCTTTCATGCACAACTAACACTGTGACACGAAAGTTTAATATATTAGATAGATTCATTTTTTGTCAGAATAAATATGTTTTCTTTCTTTCTTTATTTTTCTTTAGATAGATAACAAAAGTAGATTGGATTATTAAATTGCTACATCATTAAGTAGTAACTTTTTTGCAAACTTTCATTGAAATGAGCACTAAATCAACGGACAACGCAATACATTGCAAGATTCATCTACTAACGGGTACGGGTACGGGTAAATTTAACATTGCTCTTTGTCCCATAATGGCTTTTCTAATTAACTACACGCACATGTTAATGCATGAGTTACATTGACTAATTTATATTGAATTGCGTAGTGGGTACCCATAAGGTTAATTTTTGTGTAGCAGATCATAACAATACCTTCAGCGCTTTAGTTGAAAATACATTACTTGCAATTCCTTTGGTTGATACAAAGCGTTTATTCATTCAATATCTTCGGCATAGATCAGCTGGTGAGATCGTTCATTAAGAGATAGGCAGATGTAATTGTGCTGCAGCCTCCAGTCGGATAGGATGGTGAAAGGGCTCGAAAGTTCTCGTATTACATATAAACTACCCTACCCTACAGGCTTCGCTGTAGCGGCACCTGCGGCTTGTGAATTATAGCATAGTAAAAGCAGTAAAAGTTATTAGTCGCTTCATATTGACGATTGATACGATTGTTAAAGCAAAGGATATGTTTGCATGTTCCAATAAATTTTGAATTAGTACAAAATACGATTTATTTTCGAAATTCTACAACAACTTCATATTGATTATTATTTTAGCATTTAACTAGCAAATTATACTAAGAAACAAATGGAACTAATGGATGAACGTGACGTCACGAAATGACGTAACATACAGTTGAGACATTTTGCGTCCTGGCAAAAGGCGACCGTAGCTGGTAAAGCGACTGTCCGGTGTGCAGAAGGTCACAGGTTCAAACCCTGCCGGTCCCATATCTTTTTCAACTGTTTCTTAGTATAATTCTACCACATCATCTCTACAATCATAGCGACATAAATTTAAGAAGTGTGGAGAAGAACACTACAGTAAAACGAAAAATGCACTTCACTCGAGCCATGCGACTTCGATACTAACTTACTATACTTTTTCTGTGACTATATTTATATATTATTTAATTTGTATGAATGAGAAATAGATATAGTTAAAATAAATATAAATAAAATAGCCTTTATTACTCAAACTTTCACAAAAATATAAAAAAAAAAAATAGAAATACATAGTGCAATTTAAATCTATTCCGAATAGAAGCTAATGAATGTGTGGGTAATCCAATATAATTAGTGTAAGTCTGATAGACTTGACTCGTCGGATTATTTCGATTTACAACAGTATTTTGAAAGATGCCGTCGCCTTTGCATCCAGTTTATAAAATACATTCCATATCAAAGTAAGCCGTTTTAAATCACTTCCTGTTAGATCTTGAGAACGTATTCAAATGGGTGTAACAGTAAATATGGCATGTTTCTGATATTTAAATGTATCAGTAATAAACAGGCTTTAGCAGGAGTAAAGTGTCGAAGATAAGAACTGCATTTCCTTTTATTTATTCTTAGAAATATTACTAGTTTCCGCTCGCGACTTCTCTCACGGTCACGAAGGTCAATGACCTTCAGCATGTCTTCAACTATCTCGGTACAAATTTTCATCAAGATAGATTCTGTAATGCAGCAGCTATGATAACAGCGTTCTAAAGTAAACTGTAAGTAAAACGCCTAATGCGGTCGTTTAAAAAAATAAAATAAAATATTTGAATTAGGTTTAATTTTAAGTAAACAAAGCTCAAGAATTTAAGTTATAGGGTCACATTGCTATTAGCGCCTGAAAAAGGACCTTGACTTTTATGTTGCCCTTGTAAACTTGTACCTATTTAACACTGAAGGCTATAAGGCTTGTAAGTTGACTTTCGTGACTTAGAACTATAAGCACCTGCATAGAATTCCAAATAAATAGGTAAGTGTATTGTATTGTAGGCCACCTATTGACACGCTGTTTGGAGAAGGCAGACTTATTTATTCTATGGTTTTTTTTTTATGGTGGATAGGCACGCGTTTGACCACGATCTCACCTGATGGTAAGTGATGATGCGGTCTACGGTGGAGCACGCTTACCTATGAGATACCTATTGACTCTTGCTTTGAAGAGATCAAAGTTGTACTCATGCGGAAACACAGACTCGGGCAAGGCGTTCCATTCTTTGGCAGTTCGCATAAGAAATGTAGAAGCGAAACGCTTAGTGCGTAATGGTGGAATATCTACCGTGAAGCGATGCCTGAGTGCCGTTTGTATGTAGAGGACGGGTGTTCCCACCTAATAATAAGTGGCATCTATTTGATGAATGTCTCGTGAGGAGCTCATGGCTAAGTCGAAGCCGCGCGGTCCGAACGATCTTGTAGGTTAAGCAATGACCACTGCGTTTGGCTGCGGATGGGTGACCATCTTTAACATAACAAGTCTTCCTACGCGCCTCGGAGAGTACGATAATTTGGGGGTAGGTGTAAATAAAGTCAACACACATCTCCTAGTTATCAAATTGAATTTAATTAGTTTTTGGCCTATTTTTAACTAATTTATAGTTTTGTTGAGTGCTACTCAAGTTAATTAAAGTGTACTCACGTTTGTGGACACTATACACACTGTATATGTGACTACCACCAACTTTTACACACTGCCTGCCAACTGACTAACTGTCTATCATCTTTACTTGTGATTCATCACATTTAAAGCACTTATCACTGCAATCCAAGATGGCACATGTTGCTGAGATTCGGTCTGCCCAAAAGTCTCTTGAAGAAATTGTTGACCAGAAAATGGAAGACATGAAATCCCAGCTGCAGACCGGAGGTGGGGCCAAGGACACAGTTGCTAAGGTCGCTGAAGAGTTCCGGGTGTTTAGGGAGCTAGTTTATAACATCTTCAAGCTGCTTCGGAAACAAATTGAAGAATGCGCTCAATCTGTTGATGCAATGGAGACCAGACAGCGTAGAAAGGCCCTTATTTTCACCGGTGTTCCTGAAGCGGACAAGGAAGACTGCACTAAGGTGGCCCTGGGCATCCTCCAGGATAAGATGGGATTGAAGGATGTCACTGTTGAGTCTTTGAGGAGCTGTCATCGGTTAGGTAGCTCTGTCAAGGATCGTCCCCGTCCCTTACTTATCAGATTCTCACGTCTGGACACAAGATCGGCAGTGTGGCGGGCTAAGACGAAGCTAAAGGGCTCTTCGATAGCAACGAGGGAATTCCTGACCAAAACTCGACAAGCAGCCTTCTCCAGCGCACGTCTCCATTTCGGGTTAAGAGGAACATGGACGCAAGATGGCATCATTGTCATTAAAACCCCGGACGGCAGGCACAAAATTACTTCGATGCAAGAACTGCATCCACTTATGCAGAAATATCCGAAGGCGTCGTCGGGAACAGTGCCTCAAACTGCAGCGCGATGAGTGTGTTTGTTGTTTATCTTTTATATTGCGTTAGATCTATATAAATATGAACATCGAATTTGTCTATACCCTCTACCGTTAAGTAATTCCTTGAGCACGTAAGTTCATTTTACTTTTATTTTCTTGTTATTATTATTTACCCACTTATTTACAATATTATTAAAACAATTTATTATGATAAGCAAAACATCAACTTAATCACTATCGCGATGACATTATTGACATTGACAAAGTCATTGACGTTACGTTTCGTTTCATGCTCACTCAAGGGGTTACGTTCGGAAATCTGTTTAAAGTTTATATCATTAATTGATTTTTAAATTATGTATTTCTTTCGGTTATGTTGGCTGGCGGGCGGTGCAAAGATGCAAACCCGTACTTAATTTAATTTCATTAGCAGGCTACCTAGCCTATTTATATTTTGTTGAATTATTTTTATTGTACTACATATTTATTATTATTTTAATTATTTTATATATTTATATTTTTTTTTTTTCATGATAGAATCGGATGATGACTCTTCCTTTCATTCTGCAAATGAATCTGCTGACTTATTATCAGATGATAGTTTTTGTTCGGTGGGTGACACACTAGGTGATATTTTGCACAACAATTTTAACAACCAAACTAAGCCATTGCTTAATGTGTGTCACATAAATGCGCAAAGTGTACCTAGTCACCACAGTGAATTATTAGCAACTTTTACTGGCACTAATGTACATGCAATCCTGATCTCTGAGAGCTGGCTCAAACCTCATCTTCTTTCTACATTATATTCTCTTCCAGGTTTTGTTTTGGTTAGAAACGATAGGATAAATCGTAGGGGGGGAGGGGTAGCAATTTTTATCCGTAACAATCTACCCTATAAAATTTTAGCTTCTTCTTCCTGCAGTGGTGCTACTTCCGTTGAGTTTCTCTTTCTAGAGGTTTGGGTCAGAGGAGTCAAAATAATTCTTGGCGTTGTTTATTGTCCCCCGTCTATTGATTACTTCACTGACTTTGAATCGGTATTAGAATCTTTGGGGTCTGAGTACTTGCATCATATCATCATGGGAGATTTTAATACCAACCTCTTATCCCATCAATCATCCCGATCCCGTAAACTTTTGCACATCATCGAGTCTGCCAGTCTCCATGTCCTACCCCTTCTACCCACTCATCACAATGCCTCAGGAGAGGACACCTGGCTTGACATAATGCTCACCTCCAAACCTGCCCTTGTTTCCTCTCACGGCCAACATCCTGCTCCAGGTTTCTCCCATCACGACCTTATTTTCCTGTCATATATCCTTAAGCCCCCTAAACTCCAACCCAAAGTACTGCACTTGAGAAATTTCACGAGGATGGACGTAGACAACTTAAGAGCGGATGCTGAAGCTGTGAACTGGAGCCCTTTAGAACAAGCCACAACAGTTGATGACAAGGTCAGTGTTTTTAACGATGTCGTTATCAACTTGTTTGATGTCCATGCACCTGTGAAGCAAATCAAACTGAAAAGGCCTCCAGCTCCATGGATGACGGAGGGAATTCGGATGGCGATGAGGTGCAGGGACCGCTCTTTTCGCAAATACAAGAAGGATCGCTGTGAATCTAACTGGGTTTCTTTCAAACTAGCCAGGAATCGTTGCAACCAGGTGATACGTAATGCTAAACGCCGACATATCCTCAATAACATCTCTTTTTCTACTCCAGCGGGTGTCTGGAGATTTCTTGGCACTCTAGGTATCGGCAAATCTCGGAACATGGAACTCCCTAAGTCAATCACTCTAGATGACATAAATAAACAGTTCTCCACCGTTTACCAGGTTGACATTCGAACAATGAGTCGGACTGTTAACTTTATAGCCAGCTTGCCAAGTTCCAGCAATGACCCATTTTGTTTTTCTCCTCTTGTCCCGGGCGAGATCAAAAAGATTATTCTTTCCATTAAATCCAAGGCAGTGGGATGTGACAACATAAGTCGTCGCATGATCACGCCTATCCTTGACCAGCTCCTGCCAGCCATATGCCATATTATCAACTTCTCTCTAATGTCTGGCCAATTTCCTTCCTTATGGCGTCGAGCCTTCATTCGCCCATTACCTAAAATACCCAATCCCTCTTTACCTTCCCACTTTCGTCCCATTTCCATTCTACCCTTCCTATCTAAGGTGCTTGAGGCATGTGTCCACAGACAGTTGACTAACTTTGTTCAAGCTAACAATCTCCTGTGTCCTTATCAGTCTGGATTTAGGCGTGGGCATAGCACTGTCTCGGCACTACTTAAAGTGACTGGCGACATTAAGGCTAGCATGGAGGATACCAATGCTACAGTGTTGGTATTGGTAGACTTCTCAAATGCATTTAATGCCGTCAGTCACGACATCCTCTTATCCGTTCTCTCTCATCTTTTGATCTCGCCCGAGACTGTGGAATGGTTTTCTTCTTATCTTCGAGGACGTCAGCAGTCAGTTCGCATTGATGAGATTTCATCGAGTTGGTGTGACCTTGGCTCTGGTGTTCCTCAAGGCGGTATACTTTCTCCTCTTTTGTTTTCTTTATTTATCAACTTTATAACTATTGATCTTCATTGTACGTATCACTTGTATGCAGACGACTTGCAATTATATTCACATGCGCGTATTGACAATCTTTCGACGGCTATTGATGCAGTAAACCAAGATCTAACAGCAATAAAAGATTGGTCTGACAGATTCGGTTTGAGTGTGAATCCGACAAAATGCCAAGCCGTTATAATAGGTAGCACTCGTACAATAGACAAAATTAACAAAACGGTCACCAAACCAGTTGTCTTTAATGGTTGTGTCGTACCTTTCAGTACTAGTGTTAAGGATCTTGGTTTACACATAGACTCAATCCTTGATTGGCGTACCCAGATAGCAAATACTAGCCGAAAAGTAACTAATTGCCTGCGGACCCTTTACCGCCTGAAGAATTTCCTGCCAATCCAGACTAAGACAATGCTTGTGCAGACTTTGATTCTACCCATTATCGACTATGGTGATGTGTGCTATCTCGACTTGAATGCAGATCTGCTCAATAAGCTCGACCGACTTCTCAACAATTGCATTCGATTCATTTTCAATCTTCGTAAGTATGATCATATCTCGTCTTATCGTTCCCAGCTAAGATGGTTAGCTATTCGGCAGCGTCGCAATTTGCGTACGCTGACCACTCTGTACTCTATTCTAAATTCTCCAAATGCTCCAGCTTATTTAAAACCTCATTTTCAATATCTTTGCTCTGGTCATGCAAAAAATCTACGCTCTTCTAACAATCTTCTTCTTTTGTGTCCCTCTCACTCTTCAAGCTTAGTACATTCTTCCTTCTACATTCAGTCCATACTTCTTTGGAACTCACTCCCTCTCGAGATCAGGATGTCCACCACCCGGGATGCCTTCAAAGCCCGGGTTCGTCTGCTTTTACTTACCGAATCTTCTGCAGAGTCATTAAAATATTGATCTGTCATGTTTTATTTTTATTTATATAATAGTATTTATATATTTATATATATATATATATATATATATATATATATTAAATTTTATGATTTAATATTATAATATGTAATGTATGGTTTTAGGATTAGACTTTTCTCTTTTATTTGGAACATTTTTACTGCACCTACCTTTGTTATCTCTGCACCACCTTACGGTTGACTGGTAGAGAATGCCTATGGCATTAAGTCCGCCATTGTACTCATTATGTGCAAGAAGTTTTAAAATAAAATAAAATAAAATAAAGTCGTCGGTCCCGGTTGCCATTTAAACATCTATGGCAGTCGTAATCAGAGGCCAAACAGTCAGACAACTAGTCTAACAAAGAGTATTATATTATCTTGGTCGTGGAGGTTTGATGGCAATAGCTCCCCCACACTAAACGCAGCTAAATCCGTTGAGCTACAAGCCGTCCCCAATGTAATAGGGACAAGGTTTGAAGATATATGAATATCCACAGACCTCATTGTTGATGCATCTTTACATCTGTGGACTACGATATACTACATCATGTGCGAGTAATTTATTTATTTATTTATTTGGCACTTCAACTACATACATAATACACGTTTGTAAAGATTTGTTACTGCTAAGGATGTTCTTATATGTATATCTATTAGAGATGTGCACATCACTCACTGTAAACATTGTTCAAAGTTACAAAAAAGGAAAAAATCTTAATTCTGAACAACAATAACTTAATTTATCTTAACTAATTATATTAATATACAGACTATTTATCCTACTTTGTCAAAATTAATAATTATCTATATATCTGTTTCATGAGCTGATTAATGTAATTTCAGGGCCTAATTTCACTATTACATTTAGAATAAGCACTACGATTTGGCAGCAGGTTAAAGGTGAGACGTCGGTGATTCCATCGATTAACTTTCCCTCCACTTCCATTTTACCGCAGAATATTGTATTGCGAGGATAAATTATATTGGACTACGTATATTATACATAACATAACATCACGCCTGTATTACCCAGAAGGGTGTGGCAGAGGTGTACAACACACACACATCACCTGTAATGTTTAGACCTCATTAGATAGGGGGTGAGCTTATCGGGTACAATTCTAACTACGTGCAGCTATTGTGAATTTCCTAACGAAAGTTCACAAATAACACTTTGCCCGACCCGGGAAAAGGAATCTCGACCTCGAAGTAATAGGAACATACGCTAACCACAAGACCATCGAGCTAGTTATATATACCTACTTATGTTCTTTTATTTAATAATGTTAAACCTTTATTACCTTCACTTATAAAATATATTCAAGCAGGTTAAGTTCCCGAGTATTATACAGCTGCTTCATAATATGGAATTAAGTACAGGAAGCAATAGAGCGAGGAGCCCCATCGTGATCTTAGTTCTTACATAAGTATATAAGATATAGATAATTTAATCATTAGATATATCTACTATATTATACTAAGCAAAAAGGTCATGTTATTATGTATCTTCCCATGCCCACCATAGTATGAGAAGGAATTGAAAACCTATACAACGGTAGAGTCGAAGCAGCGACGCGGTGCTAGCGAGACGCAGTTTTCTTTTTATTTTCCTTACAAATACTCCTTGTCACGAAACACTAAAGTTTTTAATCATAGTTTACTATTTAAAATTTGTAATTACTTAAGTAGTAATTACTAAAAAAAACGCTTAGTCTTTTTAATTTAAGTCGAAAGGTGCTACAAAAAATAAAACAACAATAATAAGTAATGCTGCTGTGAGCTCACCACGCTAATGTAATGAACTCGCGTGCTAGCTACGATGTTCTCATTACAGAGATTTGCGAGCTCCCGCGATCGAGCAATACCTTTTGTCATTAGGTCCGTCCGAAGTAATGTAACTTAGAAAATTACAACTCAACCTTATCAAGATGATCTTCTAGATATGAGAGAAAGCGGGAAAATTATGCTGAGAATTATGGACCTAGTAAAGTTTATGGGATCATGGATGATCGCCAGCGGTTAATCGTATAGCGGCTTGTGTAACCGTTTCGAATCTATTAGCTCTTTATGATAAGCTGTTTTATTTATGAGAGAGAATTAAATGAATATATATTATGGTATACTAGATTTATTTTTACTTTCAAATTGTTGCTTATGAGCTCAAACCGGCATAAAATGTTTTTTTTTTTTGGGGATAGGCTCGCGTTTGACCACGATCTCACCTGGTGGTAAGTGATGCTGCGGTCTACGGTGCAGCACGCGTACCTATGAGATACCTATTGACTCTTGCTTTGAAGAGATTCAAGTTGTACTCATGTGGAAACACAGACTCGGGCAAGGCATTCCACTCTTTGGCAGTTCGCATAAGAAATGTAGAAGCAAAACGCTTGTATAACGGTGTAGGTCTGTACTTGGTGTCATATTGAAGATAAGACGGTGTTGCTTCCTTCTTCAACCTTAAATTGTTTTTGTTGTCACTATGGGCTCTCCTCCGCGCTAGCAGTCATCCCCAGAGATAATAGGTGTCATGATGATAAAGAAAATTGACAGTTATACTTTTTCAACAATTATTGGACTCGAACCTGCACCTCTTGGGTATACGCCCCAAGTGCTTTGCCAATTCAGCTATGGATTCGTATGCTGCCGGACTCGAAATTTCTCAACTCTTTTTGTGCCAGCTTTTAGCTAGACGAACCTTATTTGGTTTTAGCGCCATCTATGTGATGTAATAAGTACTATTCACATACTGTAAGTTTGAATTAAGATCAATACTGTTACAGTCAAGAGATGACGCATTTTTATCAAATACTTGTAATATTTTAAAGCAAATTTTAGCTTTGCTATGCATTTATTTTATGTAATATTAAAGTTGAAAAATTAAGAATCCAGCAGGACTCGAACCTGCACCTCTTGGGTATACGCCCCAAGTGCTTTGCCAATTCAGCTATGGATTCGTATGCTGCCGGACTCGAAATTTCTCAACTCTTTTTGTGCCAGCTTTTAGCTAGACGAACCTTATTTGGTTTTAGCGCCATCTATGTGATGTAATAAGTACTATTCACATACTGTAAGTTTGAATTAAGATCAATACTGTTACAGTCAAGAGATGACGCATTTTTATCAAATACTTGTAATATTTTAAAGCAAATTTTAGCTTTGCTATGCATTTATTTTATGTAATATTAAAGTTGAAAAATTAAGAATCCAGCAGGACTCGAACCTGCACCTCTTGGGTATACGCCCCAAGTGCTTTGCCAATTCAGCTATGGATTCGTATGCTGCCGGACTCGAAATTTCTCAACTCTTTTTGTGCCAGCTTTTAGCTAGACGAACCTTATTTGGTTTTAGCGCCATCTATGTGATGTAATATAGCTTATGTAATAGCTTTTAGCTAGACGAACCAAATAAGGTTCGTCTAGCTAAAAGCTGGCACAAAAAGAGTTGAGAAATTTCGAGTCCGGCAGCATACGAATCCATAGCTGAATTGGCAAAGCACTTGGGGCGTATACCCAAGAGGTGCAGGTTCGAGTCCTGCTGGATTCTTAATTTTTCAACTTTAATATTACATAAAATAAATGCATAGCAAAGCTAAAATTTGCTTTAAAATATTACAAGTATTTGATAAAAATGCGTCATCTCTTGACTGTAACAGTATTGATCTTAATTCAAACTTACAGTATGTGAATAGTACTTATTACATCACATAGATGGCGCTAAAACCAAATAAGGTTCGTCTAGCTAAAAGCTGGCACAAAAAGAGTTGAGAAATTTCGAGTCCGGCAGCATACGAATCCATAGCTGAATTGGCAAAGCACTTGGGGCGTATACCCAAGAGGTGCAGGTTCGAGTCCTGCTGGATTCTTAATTTTTCAACTTTAATATTACATAAAATAAATGCATAGCAAAGCTAAAATTTGCTTTAAAATATTACAAGTATTTGATAAAAATGCGTCATCTCTTGACTGTAACAGTATTGATCTTAATTCAAACTTACAGTATGTGAATAGTACTTATTACATCACATAGATGGCGCTAAAACCAAATAAGGTTCGTCTAGCTAAAAGCTGGCACAAAAAGAGTTGAGAAATTTCGAGTCCGGCAGCATACGAATCCATAGCTGAATTGGCAAAGCACTTGGGGCGTATACCCAAGAGGTGCAGGTTCGAGTCCTGCTGGATTCTTAATTTTTCAACTTTAATATTACATAAAATAAATGCATAGCAAAGCTAAAATTTGCTTTAAAATATTACAATTATTGGACTGTCAAATTTCATAGAAAATTATCCCCGGGCCGGATAAAAGCTGTCAAATCCCTTACATTTCTAAGCTTCGACATGAATTTTATCTGGAACGCGCAGTGGCAATAATGTAATTTAAAACTTATATTTGTCTCTAGCAAAATTCATGCTCTCTGTGGTCGAGAAGGCGACAACCATTAATTTTATTTTATTTTATTTTATTGGAAGACCAACAGCAGGTTATAACATTATGTAACATATAGCTAATTATAGGTCTTCGCTGATAAACAATTGAATACAATAATTAATATGTATTGTGTGGCTATAAACTGATACATGAATAAAATTACATTCTTTAATGTAATTATCACAACATATCAAACCTACACAATTATTATATGTTTTGAAAGTATAGAAATGCAAGTTACTATCCATGCTAGTTTAAACAAATATATTTAAATCCATTAGTTTTTAAAATAAATTAAGCGCTCTTCATCCTCTCTCCTACACTTTTGCTGTGCCCGACAGGGTCCATAATTGATTCTAATGTAATATGTTTAACAGCAAACAAAACATTGTGGAATGCAATAAATAATTGAGTATTGAACCAATTCCAAAAAGCAAGCCTCCTTTGACCCATGAACTATGACAGGCCATGCCTCGACTGTGAGAAAAACTTTAAAAGCAACCCATCTTGTAATGTCACACTTACACTTACAACTAACCAGAGGTGAATTTAAGCTGGACGTATGAAAACATTTAACTACCTTTAACCTCACATAATCTAATATGCGACTGTTTACTTTCCTAATAAATAAACACAAACGTAAAATTGTTCTGTATGTCCAAAGTAAATAGAAATTAAACGTCGAGGACGTTTAGTCAACAAATACACGAATATGAACAACATGGTTTTATTTATAACAGTCTCGCACGCAACTATTTTGTATTACGTTTTACTTGATATTACTCTTAAGGTGAGTATAGACTACAACATTTTCTCGAGCATTTCTGTGTAATGTAACGTTCTTACGAATGGTACAATACAGAATACATGCAAAAGCTCAGTTTCAGTTCAGTAAAAGGAGGATACACTAGAACATATCATATAGCGGTTCGTTGTTCTGTTACAAGTAAATGTTGTAGTCTATACTCACCTTTATAATTATCGTGCGGATTTAATGTTCATCACGCATGCGGGATTGCTCTGCACGCGTAAATGTCCTTTTCAAGCAAGTATTGTTTTATTGTAATTCGTGGAATACGCACGCGTGACGTAAAAGAACGACTATTGAGAAAAATTTAAAAAATAACTAGGTTTTATTTTGATAAAAAGATAAAAGTAAGCAATAATTCCATCCATAACACGAAATAAAAGCGTGTTACTTGACAGCAACAGATATGAAGAGAATAAAAGGTATTAAGTACTGGCCTGAGCTTAATTAATTTTACAATTTATGTAACATGTTTTTTTTTGTCTGTATTTATCTTTTATGATATATTGAAGTGTTAACGTAGTCACATTTATTGTTATACTTATTTAATCCACATATTTTCATTAAATGTGAAACTGAAAACGTAGGTTTTTTTTTTAAGTTTTTTTTTAATTTGCCACAAACTCAACGCCTAAGGAATCTAAATGAATAAGTACCTCGTTCACGAGAATACAAAGCATCGCTGGCACATTTCCGATCCATTACACAGGTGCAAAGAGTAACGAAGCCAATGATCGGCCAGAACAATCGAAGCAACGAAGAGGAAGTCGCGAGATTGCAGCGCAATACTTTTTGTTCCAAGGCGATTTATTAGAACAATGCGACATTGTACGTGTAGTGTCTATTAGAGAGAAAGTTTTCGTTTAACTAGAAATAAATAAACAATGAAGGAATGGTAAGTGGGTACTTAAAGGAGAAGGTTTGATCGTGTGAAGTCTGTAAACAGTCTAGCACCTCACTCAAATTTCTGGTTCGGCTAGTCCCTAGAGTTCTCCTTTGCTTGTTGTGTGGTATGTAAGCCCCTAGAGGTAATCAAATTAAATCGCAGGAGCTCAGGATTAAATGGCGTTATATTGGAAAGCTGACTAAGCTTGATTTTAAACTTAATCATTCAGTTGAAGCTTTTCCCAGTCTCGTAAATGGTACACTAGAAACGCCAGAATCTTCAAGAAAGATTAAACATTCTAAACATAACAAACAATATTGTGATTATGTCTGGCATGGCACGAATTCCATAAAGCGAAAAGAAAAATCCAAATAAAACAACACGCCTAGCATCCTTATACAGAAATGTGCTTATTATGGTATCTCAATTGCGTAAAAGAATGCCACTAGTGGAAAAAAGCGGCCATTGCTGTCGTTCCCAGACTGCGGTGAAATTAAACGTTGAGCTTTTGTTCGGAATTCAAGGAGATCATAATTCCGTGTGCAGTTGAGTGGGAAGCAGCCTTTATTATCCCGGGAGAAATCTTCTAGCTCTGTATAATTTATAAATACAGTGGTTAGAGATATTTTATTCTGAAAAAGGTCACAGAACTTTTTGGCCGTCGCATTTTTGTTAGCAGTGTTTTTATTATTGAGAACTGTTACCAGTGCCATCTGGCAGGTCCATTTATTTTTACAGTAACTTTTCTTCTTTATAGATGCCGTGATAAAGGACTTGAGTCAATTTTACAATTCTTCTTTAATAAAAATGTTAGGCAGGTTCAAAGCCCAAATAACAAAACTGTTACATAGTTTAAGCTATTTATACTGGGTGGCGCAAAAGTAAAGACCCTATTTGGTTCAGCTATAACATTTTTTCTAAATTAGAAAACTAGATTTAGATTTTTTTAAATGTATATTTGTGCCATTAAATTTCGTACCATTAGGATTTAAAGATGATGTCTTTTAAATGGTGACCTCCAGAGTTGATACACCTTGAAGAGGATGATTTTCCTTCAAAATTGGTTATGAGTGACGAAGCGCATTTCCATCTCTCAGGGCATGTCAATAAGCAGAATACTCGGTTCTGGGGCACTGATAATCCGCGCATTATTCAAGAAACACCTCTACACCCACTAAAAGTTACTGTATGGTGTGGCATCTGTGTTGACAGAGTGATCGGACCCTATTTTTTCGAAGACGCTGGAGGCAATGCGATAACTGTCACTGGAGAACGCTACAGAACCATGTTACGTGAGTTTTTGATACCCAGTTTGGACGAATTGGGGCTGGAGCACATCTGGTTTCAACAAGACGGCGCTACGGCACACACAGCTTGCGACACTATGGACTTAGTGAGGGACGCTTTTCCAGACCGAGTTATCTCTCGTTTTGGCGATTTGCCTTGGCCTGCAAGATCACCCGATCTGACCAGTCCAGACTTCTTTCTTTGGGGTTTTTTGAAATCTCGGGTGTATGTGAACAAGCCACAGACTCTCGCAGCTCTAAAAGAAAACATTCGTCAAGAAATAACGAACATATCGCAGGAAGTGTTACGGCAAGTTATGCAAAATGTCATAAATAGGGCTCAAATGTGTATCAACTCTGGAGGTCACCATTTAAAAGACATCATCTTTAAATCCTAATGGTACGAAATTTAATGGCACAAATATACATTTAAAAAAATCTAAATCTAGTTTTCTAATTTAGAAAAAATGTTATAGCTGAACCAAATAGGGTCTTTACTTTTGCGCCACCCGTTAGTATTATCAGCAAAATAAATTAAACTCTTTATACGGGGTGGATGCGACATAGCGACATTTATTGAAACCACAGCTTCTATACATGGTAAGTATCAATTTCCACCGGATAAAAATTCTTTGGCGAAAAAAAAAAATCACGTTCTCCGAACAATTTGAACATTGCGATCGTGCAATTTGTTCGGAAGACGTGAATTTTTTTTTTCGCCAGAGAATTTTTTATCCGGTGGAAATGCATACTGGCCATGTATAGAAGCTGTGGTTTCAATAAATGTCGCTATGTCGCATCCACCCTGTATATATACTGTTTAATAGGGAATAGTCGTGTCGATTGTTTGTCAATAAATAGGACGCGGCGGCCTAGAAAGCTGAAACTCACACCCGCAATCCGAGAAGCAACAAATTCTCTCACTCAATAAAAAACTACCTACCTACTATTGTTACAGCTTTTGTCATTTAAACGCTAGAAAATATAAAATAAATGCAGTATATTGACTTCGGAAATGTTCTATTTTGTGCCTTCGGGTTATATTTATATTTTCTATTAGAATAATAATAATAATAATAATAAGCTTTATTGCACACCAAGGAAAAATAATACAGAAGAATATGTAGATAACAAAAGTACAAATGGCGGTCTTATCGCTGCAAAGGCAATCTCTTACAGACAACCATTGGATGGAAAAGTATGAAAGAGACACGAAAGGGAAGTAAAAGGTGTACTAGCATGAAGTTTGAATGAAGAAGAAAGGAATAAATACATTAAAAAACTACTTCTAACAAATAAATATTAGTGTACCTAACTATAGGTACAATAAAATATTATAAAAAATAAAACATACTAATTACATGCAAGGGCTACATATAAATACATAAATACAATAAAAGTACAAATATATATACCTACATATATATAAATATACATAAATACCTTTATTATGTTTAGGGACAGAAGACGGTATATTAATAATGAAAGATTGAGGAGTGAGATGAAAGCAGCATAAACAAGTATGAAATTTTATAAAGTGAGATAATGTTCCTTCACTAAAGATTTAAAAGTTGATTGTGTTTTGGCACTTCTTATTGACACCGGTAACTCATTCCAGAGTCTTACAGCTTGCACCGTAAATGATTTGTCGGTAAACCTGGTAGAATGTTCCGGCATTTTTAATCTCAAATTCCCTGAAGAACGTAGGAATCTCGTGTGCGTGTCATTTAGAAAAAGAAAGCGTTGTTTTAGATATGAAGGAGTCGAAGGATTAAAAAGAATGTTATAAAGTAACGATAGAATATGTGCATTCCGGCGAAGCCGAATTGGTAACCACTTGAGTTTAGTGCGAAATATAGAAACATGGTCATATTTGCGTAGTCCAAATATAAACCTTATACAGACATTTTGAAGGCGCTCAAGTTTGTCGAGTTGGTCTTCATTGAGATCAAGATAGCTGGCATCGGCATAATCAAGGATGGGGAGAAGGAGTGATTGAGATAACGCAGTTTTCGTAGAAATAGGCAGGACGTTACTCAGTCTACGCAGAGATCCAACAGCGGCAAATAGTTTGCGACTCAACGACTTCAGCTGGGGGCCCCAGGTGAGAGTTTTGTCAATGAAAATCCCCAGATCTTTCACTGTTTCGCTATATGGAATGTCGACACCATTACATGACACGAGCGGAATTTGTTGCCAATTTACTTTTGGTATCATCCTGGGACTACCCACAGCAATTACTTGAGTTTTCGTTGGATTAATTTGTAATCCATGGGCCTTACTCCAATCACAAATAGTGCTCAGATCAGTGTTAACTTTATTGACAGCTTCCGTGAACTGATCGAGTGTTGCCTGGGAATAGAGCTGAAGATCATCAGCATACAGGTGGTAGGAAGAAAGAAGTTGATCTGAGATTGAATTAATAAAATTGCTGAAGAGTAATGGAGATAGAACGCCGCCCTGCGGTACGCCTGCCGTTGTATTACACCACGAAGAAAAGTTTTCTTCAATGCAGATACGTTGGCGGCGTCCAGACAGGTAACTATGAAACCAGTCAATTACCGTTAGAGATATGTTAAGAGAACGCAAAGTAGCCAGTAAGATGTCAAAGTCGACAGTGTTGAAGGCATTACTGAAGTCAAGCAGAGCTAGAACTGTCAGCTTTCCCTCCTCCATGCCAGACCTAATATCATCCGTAATATGGATCAGGGTTGTGGTAGTACTATGGCCAGGACGGAAACCAGATTGGAAAGGATTTAAGAGTTGGTTTTGGGAAAGGAATCGGCTAAGTTGTGTATGGATAAGGCGTTCCAGCACTTTGGAGAGGAAGGGTAGGATTGAGATGGGACGGTATTCGGAAAAAGATGAGGGATTACATTTTTTAGGAATAGGGGTTATTTGGGCTTCTTTCCAAGCAGTTGGAAAGCAGCCACTTAGGACAGAATGATTGAGAATATGGGAAATGATGGGAAGGATTTCATCAAGGATAGGGATGATCATACTACGGTTGACGCAGTCGCTGCCTGGCGCGTTGGACGTAATAGATAATATGCTTCTCTTGACATCACAATCAGAAAATTGACTAAAAACAAATTGAGGACAGTCAGGAGCTTTAAGGGATGAAAGATATTTTAATGTGTTGTTTTTAGTTGTCTTATCAAAATTTGATGAAGACGAAAAGTGCTGATTAAGAGAATTAAGGTCAAGGTTTTTGGGTATTGAGTTTTGTCGAGATTTCCCAACTCCTAATGATCGTAGAAATTTCCAGACCTGAGCTGGATCACCATTTTTAACTGAATTGAGAATGTTTCGGCGTTGAGCGTTCCTACACACCCGGCTGCAATGACTTCTGATGTCAAGATATTTGCCACGATTTAGGTAGAATTAAAATATTACAGATAGATGTTAGATATTCAGAGGTTGAAAGCTTACTGAAATTTGGTCTACGATCAAGAATCTAACTAATGTTAGTAAGCAATTTCGTTTTGCGACTTTTCAATTTTCAATTTATATAAAAACCCTTGTTATCTTTTTTCCATCTTAACATTATTGATGGAAGAGAGTGGGAACTAGCAAGCCATATCAATTAGTGAAAACATAAATACAGGGTGTACTAGAGAGTGAAATATCGTGTGTCGATCTATTTATTGAACAGAAATGAGAAAGTTCCGCCTAAGTCGTGTTCTTTGATTAATGCAGAACACGTCAATGGTTATACCTCAGATCTTTAACATAAACCACTTGCAACGTGCACACCGATCCTTTAATACTGACTTTACACTCTCACTTAGACTCCTCAAGAATGTAGGGGCTGCCTGATCCAGAGAAAACTAGAAGTAGATAAATTAAACGTCAGCGTGTCTCCACCTACACACAGAAATACAGAAATTATGTATGCGTTTTTGACTTTTATATGTGCAAAAAATTTACTACTATTTTTGATATTTATGCCTATCTAGTTGTAAAAGAGTTATTTACAATTTCTTTGGCCTGATCTTACTCTTTGCAGTCATCGAAGTAAGATTAGATGAATGTATCGATCGATTCAATCTATAGCTGCTGTTAAAACAGGAATTGAAATTGTAAAGTTTTTTAAACTTCATGATGGAAAAACACGACCAGCAAACAAGTTTAAAGTTTGAACATTGAAAAATGTATTAAGCCAGGTACTCATCGGCGAGCCGTTGCATCTACTGTAACCAAAACAGCACAGTGTGTACGTGGTGAGCCGCTCGCAAACCAAGTACACACTTGGTTACAGTGTCTGCAACGGTAACGGTTACATCATGAGCAAGCTAGAATAGTCGTGCAAAATTAAGTACTTACATTTTTTTTATATTGCGTAATATTCTTCGTTTCAACACT
The DNA here is from genome assembly GCA_905147285.1 of Hypena proboscidalis. Classification (NCBI taxonomy): domain Eukaryota; kingdom Metazoa; phylum Arthropoda; class Insecta; order Lepidoptera; family Erebidae; genus Hypena; species Hypena proboscidalis. The sequence goes on from LR990131.1 coordinate 16,354,025, forward strand.
GCCACCACTACTGTCACTCCAGGGTCACATGGCCAAAAGAGATGACCATCGAAAATCAACATGCACAATTAATTTTTTCAAACTTATAGAAGTTTGTAAGTTGTATAGATAACTCATATTTTTGCCATGAAAAATATCCCTTTTATAAGTTTACGCAGCATTTCATTAGTAAAAACAATTTAGGTACTTTATCTGCCAACTAACTGCAAATATTTGCCAGAATTTACCACCAATTCAAACACGCAAACAGTCGAACTAGTCGAAAGTAGTTTACCATAGAGTTTCTATCATTTGTAGTACGTGATATGCACAACGATCAGCGTCAAGCGCCATTTGCCAGGAACTGCCAGACGAATGATCGTGAACTCTGGCGTCACGAGCGGGGACAGTCGTGCTGGACATCATTTGTGGAAATCACTCACTATAAATATTGCGTGCTTAATAGGCTGTACTGTCACTTGGCTAACAGTTAGTTCGTATTGACTGCTGAAATGGAATGAACTAACTGAAATAGAGTTTGACTCTGCGTTAATGCTGTCGTTTACTTATCTTTTTCTTTACATATTATATAGTAGATTATTAACCATGAGGATAAAGCAGTGTCTTCTTTCGCGGGTGACGATTTAAATCGCGAGCGTAACGAAGGAGTTTACTCGAGGTTTACTCCCGAGCGCAGCGAGGGTGTTAAATACTTAAATCACGAGCAAAGCGAGGGATTTAAGATGAGTCCTAAGTGTAGCGAGGGATTTAAGTTCAACCAAGACTAAGACAGCTTTATCACCGAGGAAAATACTATACTTTTCGTACCATTTGCGAAAAAATTAACACAATAATCATAATATGAGATAAGCATTTATTAAAAATAATGACAATTAAAAGTATAAGTTAACATTGGAAACATTGGTCCAATTATTGATAGAGAGAGTTATATTTTATGTATTTAAAGAAAACAAAAACGCGGCAAATTCCTAGACTAATATTTTTTTGTCGGAAAAGCAAAGGCATTAAGCTCATACGGCCTCGTCGGTTTTCGTAATTTAACCCTTAATCAAATGCACATTTTTTTTTTCAATAAAATTGAAATTTTGTCACGGTTTATAGGTAAGAGGGTTTGTAAATTTTTAAAAATCGTGTTTTAGTTAATTATTTATTTTTCGCTTTATGAAATAAAATAAATACGCTACGATGTTTCTTACACTAAAGAAGCACTTTACTAAGAGTACATAACAAACAATTTGCTCGGTCTGAACGTGCTTAAACTCTCTATAGATTTATTGTCGAGCACTCGAGCACGCCTAACGGCTATTTATTTAAAAGCCTATCTTTTATTTTAAATTGAGGTGCTAAGAATGCCTTTGTTGTTTTTTTGTACCCATTATGCGCATAGATTGTCACAAATAATAGCCCATCGTTAATTTTAATTAAATATAAATTAAGGATAAAATATTTATAAACAAGTTGTTAAATATCGTGTAACTTAGTAAGTTCAATCGATCGATTCAGTCTATTAACACACTATCTTTATTTCGCCTCCTAAATATTATAGATTTTACGTTATTCTCAGTTGCAATCTTTTGTGGATGTTCATGGGCTAAAGTTGACACCGACATCAGAATCAGGGTTGCCAAATTTGCTGGCGTAAATGCCGGGACTAAGCAGAAGTTGTAACGTCCGATGAAACTTACCCTACATCCGGCAGCTGAGAAAAAATTCTCAAACAATAGATAAACATTATATATGTCTATATATATATATGTTTTATTAACTGCATATCTACGCTTGTCATCCTTACTGGCTATCATACTTATAAATTCAAACGCAGTTGCTTTTGCCGTTAAATCTTTTTTAAGTACGCAACGAAATCCAATTCAGTTTTTAGCAATAGATACAAACGCACAAGAAAGGTTAATATTTGGCAATACATGTATATTATAGTAGAGAAAGCTAACAAATTCAAAGATTTGTTGTGATATCGCTTAAACTGTTTAAGTTATTTCGTGATCCAGGTATGCTGATGCACTAATTTCGACCATTTTTTTTTACGTGAAGTAAGGATGATCACCAAAAGTATGTCATTTTATACTCATTCTAAGCAACTATTTGAAATACGTATCATTCCCGTCGGAATTGGGGCAATTTGCAACATGTCTTTTTACTCAGGCACGAAGCAGACAGACCAGGTATCAACATAACATGCTAGATTTCCAGTTGCAGCGACAATCAAGTCTAATTAAGGGTCATGGAACAAGGCGCAAATTCCGGGACAACTCCTGGCCATCTGGCAACCCTAGCTAGACTACATGCGCCTTCACTATAAATAAATATACGTCCTATAAAAACACGATGTTCGACAGAATGATATGATTTTCATATTGATATACTGAATCAACACGTTGTATTATCTAACCTAATGTATGAGTCATTATTACATTTGAATACGCATACTAGACAGCAAGTGAATTTAAATATGCTTATGTAATCAAGTTAATGTATTCACTCTCGTATTACTAATGTACCTTACCTACTATTATTTATACGGCATTAATGCTTTTATGTCTCACACTTTGCGATTCGTTAGTTCAACAATAGAATGGATGTATTGTTGTTATTTATCATGTTTTAAATAACTATATTATAGCTTGGTAGAGATTACGTGAATAAGCTTAAAAAAGGAAGCATTATCATAATGTCATCTTTAATTTTCGCCTAATTATTCTTTAAAAATCTTTTGAAAAACTTTTGGCTATGTTTTCTCTAAGCTTCCTTTGACTTTTAAACCACTAAAGAAATTTTAATTAAACTAGGTTTGGGAGGTAGCTCAAGAAGGACTTCTTCTTTCCTTTTTATGTTATTTTTCTCAGGAGGGTTATGTTGTTTCGAGCGTGTGTATGTATATAATTATGTCCGTTTCTTTAGAATTTCTACAGGCCAAACGTAGGTGGTGACAAACGTAGTTATAAAATAGTAACGAAGTTGTTTGTCCCCGCCTGCAGCACCATAAAGTATTTATATATTGTTATTATACTTGTTTTTATCTTTTTAGTTCATTATTTGTAAGCGGTCAGGTTTTTTTTTTTTTGTAATAATATTTTTTTATCAACGTACCACGCGGGTGGAGCCACGGGCAGAAGCTAGTTAGTAAACTTCTATTTAACTACACTAATATAATAGGATACAACTTGTTGCTCGAATAAAAAACTGCATGTCTATGCAGTTTTTTATTCGAGCAAGTGAAATGACTTCCATCAGGCATATTAAATCAGATAGTAAATTACGAACAAAAATAAAACTACTGCCGTATAATCAGAAACTTAATAAATGTCAATGATATGCATCAATGGCGACCACAAAAAATGCGAGTTCCCAAACAGCTTGGATTACGTTCTGTGAAAGTAGTGATGCGACAAAATACCACATATGCGAATACGAATATGAGAATTTACTGCTCAGCGAATATTAATATCTACTACATAATAGAAAAAGTACTATTCATATTTAATAGAGACACAAGACAAATATGTTTTAATTATATTAAAAAGTACTCAAAGTGTAACACAATATAATTAAACTAAGTCTAACTCTAAATTAACTTGGTTTAATAAACATTAGGTTTAATAGTCTTACTCAAAGACATAGATACTGCTCTGTATATATAATGTTATACAATAGAAGCTGGAAGTGCAATCCATTTTACAGAAATATCATTTATGAATATAATTATTGATATACTACTGAGCTAATCGAATTGGTAAGCATTACGCGTATCACAGCTTTATACGGCAAAAGAACTACATTGCGAAACTTGTTCACTTTTTGTACAATACATGTAATGTTTTGATGCGATATGATTTACTAGACGAATATCAATTCGTTATCCAGCCAATATGAATACTCGTGGTTGGTGTATCCGAATACTCATATTTGTAGCATCACTACGTGAAAGTACAGCGAATAACGATACCGCTAACAATGCAAATAGTTTTATTTTTAATTCATGAGACCACATGCACACCGCAAAAGTAAACTGATCCACTAAGAGCGAAAGTTTCTCATCGTTTCTTTTTGTTCAAGGCTATATGCTACTCTATTACTCTATTTGTGCAGACGAAAACGTCGAAAAAGTGCAATCAGCGTGCATGACAGCCGAAATGAGTAACAGATTCTAAATTATAGGTATTGATTTCGTCTTTCACTCGTCAAAAACAAATAACATGCTTAATAATAAGTCCTGTTTTTAACACGCTTATATTAGCTTCACCTGTATGTATGTATGTAACCGACTCCTTTGAACTCGATTTTGACCCACTTTAAACGGACAGATTTCTAAAATTTTGCACACCTGTCAAAGATCGATGACAATGCAAACTAAAAAAAATAAATTTAAAAAAATTAAAGAAAAACGCTCTTATAAATAAACCAAACTAAAAAGTAGAAAATAAATAATAGTTTAAAAAAAACTAAAGAACACGCTTTTAAAGTACTTCTTCTGGGTTGCTCGATAGACGAAAAATATGTAATAATACTAGTTTTTTTTGTTCATTGCCATTTTCAGCTTATATTAGGAATTATTTTTCACTTTTTAGTTAGAAGTACTTTAAAAGCGTGTTTTTTAGTTTTTTTAAACTATTATTTTTACCAGAAGAGTTACGCAAACGCTCGAAGAAATTGCAGATACCCACAGTCTACCTGTTATGTAGAAATAGATCCCCATAATAGGGGATAAACATTATCATGTTTTCTTACTGCTACTTTTAATGAAGGAACCTTCGTTGATTAAAAGTAGATTAAAGAAGTTAGTTCAAAATAACAAGCATTTTAAATTGGAATGTAGTTCGAAAGCTTTCAATAAAAAACAATACCTACACTTCAAGGCAAGAAATAATTCTTATATTGGAGTTTGTAGGATCAATATGATTATAGTTCGGCCGTTCAGAGAATGCGTTCCTGACACGTCGCGATTGAACTGACGACGTAACTTTGTAATGGCGTTGCAGTTACGATGAAAAATATTATTGCTGGTTGTTTACCGTTTTAACAATTGATGAGCATTAAAACAACATTATTATATCAATAATCAATTAATGTTATAATTTTGTGCCAAACTGAGTGTCAAATAACTTGGTAAACAATATTTTTCTAAATCTAAACTGCGCTATTACAAGGTTATGTCAGCGCTTTATATTTGTAGTGCTGTGCTAACAATATCAGGCAATAATAGTATCGTAATCTGTTCTTATACAGTTATACTTTTTAAAATAATACGTTTTGTTTTTCTTTTTAAGAATTTGAAAATAATGGACTATAAGATAACTTTTATTAAATATAAAAATAAAACTACGACCAAACCGAACGCGCGAAAGAAAGTAGCATTTTTATATTTAGGTTGAAAATGGTAACCCCAAATGGCGTTATGGGCCGCCATTTTGTGACGCTAAAACAGTCGTCTGTTGTCGTTTCGTGCGCATAGACCACGTTCTTCAAGTGTTTTCGTTCTGTTTTTATTTGATTACCCGGCTTTCGTTTAATGGACTGTTTCTGCCTTTCAAACTCGAATTCAGCACGAAAAAGATGATGACCCTATTAAATGAAGCCTGCGGGAAAGTCACAAGAGATGACTGGGCAAAGGTTGTTGAGAAGACTAAAAATCTGATTGTGGAACATTTTGACCGAGATATTAGGATTGATTCTGTTATTGATAATAATATAATTATACATGTAGGCGAAGATGATGATGAAGACACCACCTCCTCAAGCGAATCGGAGTCTGATTAATATTCTGTACGCACATTCAATTCAATGTACTTTATTGCATAGAAATACAGATTGTAACTTTGTAACAAAAAATAAATAAAACAATTTTATTATATTAATATTACCCTTTTTTGTTTTCCACTTAAATAACTAAAATATAAATTTTAAATGATTCTGCCAATTTAAAACGAAAATAATCTTAAAAATAACGCGGCGGTTCATTTTGGAGGAACGGTAACGAACTCAGTGTTATGTTGTGCCCATCACTAGTCGTGACTGACTGATAAGTGTCAGGAACGCATTCTCTGAACGGCCGAACTATAATTTATTTTTAACTCTTATAACTATTTATCGTGTTTAATAAGGGACAAGACATTGCTTTAACAAAAACTGTCCTACAGCTCCAAAATGATTGTTGCAATAGTGAAATATAGTGATATAATTTTTATATGACAATAGCTGACCCGACAGACGCTGTCCTGTCTTAACTATGAATACATCCTATTTGGCATCACCCATTCATGTTATATCAAACCCCATAAGGTTACATTAAAAACCGGCCAAGTGCGTGTCAGGCCACGCGCAGTAGGGTTCCGTAGAAAAAAATTTTTAATTTTACTTTTTAACTAAATGGCGTCCTTCAGAAAGGAAATGTTTGTAGTACACGAAACCAGCTAGCACGTATGACGAGATGTATGAATGTTGAGGAAGCGAAAGAAGTATGTAAGGAGCGAAGCACATGGCGTTCCATCGTCTCTGCCTACCCCCGTGGGATAAAGACGTGATTTTATATATGTATTATGTATGTTTATTTATGTTTCAAGAATTTTGAACGAAATATTCTGAGTAACTGCATCTGACATTTCGGACCCCTATTCCTCTTGAACTAATGAAGTGAACTTATCCGCTATAGTTTTCCTTTAAAGTTCATTACATGTACTACCGACACAATTTTTTTCAGATTTTGGGATCCAGTAGTTTAGCTTTTAGAGGGGGGGGGGCGCCCTACTCGAACAAAAATTTGCTCTTTAAAGTTAATTATCTCGCAAACAAATCTCTAAATCAAAAAACTGTCTTAGCAACCCCTAAACGTTTTTAAAAGGCCTATCTAACAATACCCCACACTATGGGGTAAGCGACAAAAAAAAAATCATCCCTACTTTACATGTAGGGGAGCTACCTGAAAAAAAAATATTTTTCCAAATTTTATTCTACGACTTTCTTTGTTTAGTTAACATACATGTTCATGCAAAATTTCAGTTTTCTAGCACCAACGGTTTCGTCGCTATGCCGTGGACAGACGGACAGACGGACATGGCGAAACTATAAGGGTTCCTTGTAGGTACTACGGAACCCTAAAAAGTTAATATTGTCAAAATCGCTAAGGTTACATTAGCAAATCATTAGAAAATTTTATTTGGTCGTTAAGTATTCTAAAATTTTCTCATTTAAAGCGCAAGTTTTTTATTTTTTCTTTCATAAGAACCTTCTCCTGACAATAACAATGAAAACAAAAAAGAATCAGCGATATCGGTCCAGACGTTCACGCGTGATGCCGTGACCAGTCGGGGTGACATAGCTAGATAAATTTTGTTATGATAGCTCCTCAGGATAAATAGGGCTTCATTTATATAGATAAAATTTTACTTGCGCCATAAAAAAAGGTATTGAGACTTTTTAAAACAAAACTGCATTCTCTACACTACTTTACCTACAGTATCTGTAATAATAAGCCGTGAGCTTTACACTTTTTATTTATTAAATACCTAACTCTTGGACATAAAAGTTGTCCGTGCGTAACTTCGAAAATTGAATTTTGAAGTACCCACCCAATACCATTACGTTTTGTAATATCTATCGTTGAGGTTTCTAATCGAAAACAGCCGAAAAATAAAAATATTGATCTTGTTCGAAAGTCGTATCGAATTGTAAAAAACAATTTCTATCAATACTAGTAGGTATATGTACATAGGTAGGTATACTATTTTATGCCTAAGCTCAATTTTTTTTAAGATTAGAAGAAAATATTAAAATGAGTTTGCAATTTATTAGATAACTATTTAAAGTAGAGTTGTTTGAACTAATCGAATCGTTTCAATAGTTTTTGAAACAAAAACATGAAAACAAATCTGTAAGTTTATTTTTTTTTTGAAATTTTTAAACATTTTAAAAAATATCTCACCTCGAAACGATCCGTACCTACTAAGGTTCTTACAATCTACGGGGGCAGTCGGTTTATTTATGTTTAAATTTCAGTCCAACTGCCTTTGTGAAATTCAAGAACTTGTGTCTTGTTTTCATTCCTATTGATGTACATGTAAATTCTTGTATAATACATACGAGGCAATGCGCAAGAAATCTTATATGAGTATTACTTAACCACAAAGAACCGAGTACATGCATTTATTAATAGTACACAATAGTATGCATTATTGCAGTTTTTATGCTTTTGTTACGGCCATTTACAGTCATTGTTTATGTCAATAGAAAAATATTACGAAAGCCTTTGATGGAAACATACAACGTCTCACAAAGACAATCGTTTTAAAAAGCAATTTATTGGCAAAAATGATGTCTTGCCCACCATGACATCTTAACAATAAGGCCTTATTTAACATCATAATTAGGCCAGAAAAGCGTTAGGTTGACCATCATGGACAAATAGGTGGTCGGCATCGTTAACTACCAATACTGCTAATGATGAAGTGAACAAACTCAACAATCAAACCTCCCAATTTTAGTAAAAGAAACTAAAATGAAAAGTGAAGTTTTCACACAGTTGCGAGTGGATGTTTAGTTAAACACTCATTCGCTGATAGGAAAGCTACATAGAATCACAGATAATCTAGCTAAGTGCATATTAGTTAATTACAGAGGCTAGGTGCACCCAGTTGGAAACTCTCGCCGGCAAAGGCGGTGCATCCGACACGATGGTGAAAACCCTGCCCTCGTAAGTTACGCCAACAGAAATTATTATAGACAATCCATGCATTTATGATTGAGATTATTATTTTTAGATTCACTTCTTTTGTGATTGATCAGTGACAACGAGTAAGCTTATTCTAAAGAACTACTGCTTGGTAAATAAAAAATATGTTAGATAAAATTTTTATTAAATTAATATAGCCTATGTCATCCGGCCTTTTCTTACAAATCTAATGACATTTCATTCATTAAAATCCTTTCAGTAGTTTAGGCGCTATGGTGGATTATATAATCATACAAACATACACACATAGACTGCTAAATCATTACCCTTCTTTTTGGCTTCACCGTAGTCAGGTAAAAAGATCCATCTAACCATTTCTAAGACGTATTGACACCTAGCTATACCGACAAGAAACTAATTCTACCTAATGGTGCACGAATTGGGATAAAGAGATGCTTTGGTTTCGGATTCGGTCGAGGAACCGGTTTTCGTCGATTCTACTTCTACTCACGCGCATTATGGTATATTGATACGGATTACAGAACATTGACTTCATATTTGAAACAAAATGACGAAACAGTGGCGTTAAGTGTGATTTTATCAACGAGAATTCTTGTTTCGGTAAGGTAAAACTTTATTAGAATAACAATAGATGGAAGATTCCAGATGCAAGCCGTAGCAAAAATGTATGAACTTGGTTCCCACTCTGTCAAAAGGGCCGCGCAAGTAATTTCTGCAATGTTAAATTCAACTTACTTATTCATAAAACAAGTTTTACATCGTGTTTGAATATTACAAAAATGAAAAATAGAAACATGAAAATAAAAATATTATAAACTGAAACATAATGATCACAACAATTTCATTTAACCATCAAGATATATACATATCAACATTTAATTTAAGTCGCTGATTTGTGGTAAAGATAGATTAGAACGTCCTTATTATCTATTTCCTACAATATTGTCCATAGATTTTTCTGTTTTTATATAGAATACATTTTGAATGTCAAATGTGTTCTGGTTTCCATTAGAACCCCTATTGACATTACACTTTTAGGTACATCCTTCCTCCAGCCTTAATGTCATCGAGTTTACGTAAGTTTGTTTTTGCCAAAAGTATTCAAACAGTTATTGAGGCACGTTTGAGATTAGTCATACCCACGCTTGAAGGCGATTAACCACTCACAGGTAGCGGGTTCTTAGGATGCAATTTTTTACACTCATTATCTTTTATTAAAGCCTATGTTACGTTTAGATGCCGCAAAAACTTTTCATTAAAGCTCATGTTAATATAGGCACTATGTTTTTTGGAGCTATGGCTACATTTAAGTCAAAATTTGGTTCGTTGGTGTAAGGTGTTTGGCTCTCGCAGGGGTCGGTGATAAAAGGCTTATCACCTTCAAGCTGGGTTGCCACCTTTATTACTAATAGCTTTAGTATAACACTAGTGACGACGTCACGTAATGACGTAAAATACAGTTGAGAAATTTAGGGTCCTAGCAAGACGAGACCGAAGCTAAGTGGTTAAAGCGGCTACTCGGTGCGCAGAGGTTGCAGGTTCGAATCCTGCCAGTCCCATAAATGTTCAACTGTTTCTTAGTATAATATAACAGTAGTGATAAATCACGGGCCTTAATAAAATTAAATATTGACTTAGTTATTTTCAGTGCTACATTTAAATCTCCAAACCAAGTGAGGTTTGCCTTGACATTATTCTGCCTCAAATGCCATTTTCGATTGACAATAATGAAAACCAACAATCTCTTCATTCAACAAAGACGATTTCTTAATGGAATTCGTGATCTGTAGTCAAGATAACACATACCTAAATATAATGTCGGTTGCATAGATAGAAGATAACTGTTGATTGTGTAAACAGTGCATTTATTCCGCTATTTGAAACATCGTAACTACCCACGTCAGTAAAAAGTAAGACACGTCAATCATATAATTTTCCGTTTAGCGTAATATGTTATTATGGACACGCAAGTAGATAATGTAAAGGGAGAAGAGACAAGAGTGGGTCAACGACCTATATGTCCACTGGGCAACACAACCAGCAATGTTGCCTAACCTCTATAGCATGGATGCGTGACAAGGCATAAGAGTTCACAAATCAAACTTACATATTTGGACTATGGTTTAATCTTTAACTTGGTGGTGTGATAACTCTTTGAGCACAAATTATTGGAGTTTAAAAACAGTGATGGAAAGTTAGAACTGAAACACGTCATTATTTCATATAGGAAGTTAAAGGATTAATTGAAAATCACGGTGCTGAACCAGTGCTAATGATAAATCAATGGTGAAGTTAATAGAGATATTTAAAATGGGTGTGTGTCAAAACTCGCGTTTTCAATGTTAAAAGCTTGAAATCTTTAGTCACCAAAGAAGCCATACATTAACGTGTTTGGACTAATCCTAAGTTCAGCAAAAATTAAAACTTACATAAGTACATTTCATTAGCGCCTGCTAACCCTGCTTAATTATGGTCTGTGGAACACGACCGAGGAACATGAACCATAACTATCAGAGTTCCACTAACAGCTTCCATTCATACCGACTATACCGAGTCACGCCTCGAGAACTCTGTTTCGATAAATATCTCGTTTTATTACAAATCGATACAATCGTGTTATTTCAAATTGAATACGGAGACGGAATTCCTTTGTATGCGGTCGTCGGTCGTGGCGAGGAGGTTGTTTTGCTTTTACTGGTAATAACTTTGAGCTCTTTAATATCTTGGTTTACATAACGCAGCTATGATACATATAACTGGAGAAAAATGACCACTGCCTCGGTGTCGGTCGAGAAACTTATTAACTACAATACTATACATAATCAATATCTGAGTACAGTTAGTTGATGGTCAAAAAAAACATATTTACTGTAGGTATATCAGATATTCTCTATCACGAAGTAATTCACGATTTGTTCAGGCAATAGCTTTAACGACTGTGCAACAGGCTGTTGATCGAAAGGTCTTGATTTCGATTAGGATCATTGCAATTTTTAGACATCAATTCTCAGTTTTTTTTTTTTTGTTCTTTTTTAAAAAAAAAAAAAAAAGCTTACTAGTAATTTGCAAATACAAATTACTAGTATTCTTGTTAACCCCCTCCAGCTAAGCTTATACGCTTGTGTTAGGAGGAAGTTCACGTCCATGGTGTAATGGCCAGGATTCGAACCCACGACCTCTCGATCGTAAGACCGATGCCTTATCCATTGCGCCAATGCCGCTTTTGAAAGGTATATTAAGGCTTTACCTAACCCGTCTGCAATACAAAAGGGCAATGTTGTATTAGGTATCTTATGGTATAATGCAGGAGTGAAGTAATGAAGAAATATCAATGTTGACGTACCGTTGTCAGGAAGATGGGTCAAGAAACTAAGCGGAGTCGATGATGAGCTTTTGATTATTGCAATATCCAATCAACTTGTAAGAAAGTGGAGTCATTACGCTCTACAGATTTATCTGCAAAAAGTAGCTGCAGCCTGGGTTCAACTTTCCGAACCGGTGGTAGCAAGTAACCAATTCTTATAAATATGGTATACGTAAGAATTTATTAGCAGAAAACGTGGAAAAGCAATCATGAGAAAACGTTCAATTTTGTGGATCTTTTAAGTATTTTTAATAAGAAGTTATGTTTTGTCTAAACACAGTTACAGCCGCTGTAACTGTGTTTAGACAAAACTAAAATAAAAAAAATAAACTAAAAAAATAAAAATAAATTGCGCTGTAATACTACAATATAGCGCAATTTCTATTTTTTTCTATCAATGGAAAAAAAACCCGTTAAAGACTGGCTGGCTTTATGCTAGATATACATAGGGTAGTTTTAACAAGTGTAAGGACCGTTTTCTAAGGTTCCGGATAATTCTTATCCCATCCATAAAATATTACCTGACCGAATTTTAAAGTGACACATGTTACACTTGAAAAAAGAACACAGCTGTCACTTTCATTTATGTGAGTTATATGCAATAAGGTTTACTACATTTGTGAAATTGGGGCTTATTGTAGTTACTAACCCTGTGTGAATGTGGCTTTAATTTCATGGCTCAGAGCAACTCTCGTTCGTTCCTGTTCAGCTCTGCTGACCCGTAAGTGGGGAAAAGTTATAACATACATACATTCTACATACGTACCAACATGTATTGCTATATGCCACAGGTGTAGGTATATTAAGCAGATAGTGCGTGAAAGTGAATACGTTTTAGGGTTGAGATAAACAAAAACTCGTTTTTGATATAAAACCTGAAAGGGCGAAGTAATTTCGCAACTCGTTTTATTTTTATGTAACGCGTATTTATATTGAAGCATACATGATTTAAGTCGATTCTCTGTCTGTATGGTGTTTGCAGCTCATGAAGCTGACGGTGATTACCTGCACATTAGGTACTATATCCAAGGCTGTGCTTAGGAGTAAGCACACAACTCATTTACATCCATAATCTACAGGGCAAAATTCCAGACTCCGTGTTACTTCTGACGGATTCCAATTAATTAAACCCGAAACTTCACAAAAAAGCAGTCTATATACACTAAACACTGAACCAACGCGGTAATCAGTCATTTATTTAAATGAATAATAAAATAATTGTTATCGGCAGTTACTGCATCGGTGTTGGATGTAATTTATATAAAGTTATCGCCCCGCGAAGATCTTACACAACTTGAACATTAAAACCAAGAAATATGATAAGGCTGGATGGAGTCATACAAAAAAAATTAGTGATAAAACGAATACTTACTTCTGTATCGATACGAGTATTAGGTAATAGATTAGAACAGTTCGATTTTTTTTATGGATAATAACGCGTTTTCTCTATGTTCACAATTGTGGGTGTGCCCAAACAAAATAAAATCTATCAGACCAACCTTATTCTCCGTTTAACTTAAGCTATTTTTTATTGATGTACCACGCAGACGAAGTCACGGGTGAAAGTTAGTTTATTTGTTTGTTAGCGATAATCACGGGAACAACTGGTTTGATTTTAATATTTGTTTTTGTGTTGATAGTCCAACTACCTATCTATCTATCTTTTTATATTTAACATTACGCTTAACTCCAAGAAAGCGAGGCAGTAACGTTTAACGCGGTTCAATGCGCAAGAGCAGCTACTACTTAATATCACGAATTCCACGCGAACGAATTTATTTCATAATAATAATATTTATGTAATATTAAAGTTGAAAAATTAAGAATCTAGCAGGACTCGAACCTGCACCTCTTGGGTATACGCCCCAAGTGCTTTGCCAATTCAGCTATGGATTCGCATGCTGCCGGACTCGAAATTTCTCAACTCTTTTGTGCCAGCCGAAGCTAGACGAACCATTACTTGGTTTTAGCGCCATCTATGCGTTACTTATTCACATAATCGCATACAGTACGTTTGAATTAAGATCAACTCATTACTGTCGAGAGATGACGCATTTTTATCAATACTTGTAATATTTAAAGCAAATTTTAGCTTTGCTATGCATTTATTTTTATGTAATATTAAAGTTGAAAAATTAAGAAAACCAAGTAATGGTTCGTGTAGCTTCGGCTGGCACAAAAGAGTTGAGAAATTTCGAGTCCGGCAGCATGCGAATCCATAGCTGAATTGGCAAAGCACTTGGGGCGTATACCCAAGAGGTGCAGGTTCGAGTCCTGCTAGATTCTTAATTTTTCAACTTTAATATTACATAAAAATAAATGCATAGCAAAGCTAAAATTTGCTTTAAATATTACAAGTATTGATAAAAATGCGTCATCTCTCGACAGTAATGAGTTGATCTTAATTCAAACGTACTGTATGCGATTATGTGAATAAGTAACGCATAGATGGCGCTAAAACCAAGTAATGGTTCGTCTAGCTTCGGCTGGCACAAAAGAGTTGAGAAATTTCGAGTCCGGCAGCATGCGAATCCATAGCTGAATTGGCAAAGCACTTGGGGCGTATACCCAAGAGGTGCAGGTTCGAGTCCTGCTAGATTCTTAATTTTTCAACTTTAATATTACATAAAAATAAATGCATAGCAAAGCTAAAATTTGCTTTAAATATTACAAGTATAATAATATTTACTAAAAAAATCAATGAGATGACGATGCAAAGAGCTGATGTAATAATCTTAATATAACATGACACTAAGTTATTTCCAATTTAAACTAGTTAAATATTGTCATTGTATAGTCTACTAAAATCATCTCGGTATTCAGCTAATTCGACTATTTTCTTTACATTGCATCACTAATCAAATCACGAAGTATTTGCATGTATTTTGTGAAGTGAGATTGCCCTGCAATTTAATATGTTTTGTCCGAGGCGGCTGTTCAAAGGCGATGATAGATGACTGTAAAACCTGTACTCTTCCAATCTGCCTGTCCTAAGCCAGCGTTATGGGCCTACCATTAAGGACCGCAAGAACATTTAATGACATAACACCATTAACGTTATTTTACGATTCGTATTTAATCAAATTTTATGACGTTCATTTGTCTGGCGTGTGCTGTCAATAGTGTAATAAGATTTTATTTTATAGTCTCATTTTAACGGATCAACGAAATGGCAGCGTGGTCTTATACAACTAGAGATAAATATCGAAGCAAGCGTAGCTGCTTGAAAAGACATCCATTTGAGTATTCAAATTGATTTTACTAAAAATAAAATCACCCAAAAGCATTATTATATTTTCATTAGCCTAAGTACAATTTAATTGCTTAAATGAATTAAAGAAATATATAAATAACTATATAATCATCATAAGAATAATATAAAATTATTAAAGGAACAAATCTCGTCAAAAGTTTAGGTGTCAAAAAATACGTCCGCATCAAAAAAATAAAAATTGTATTCATAGACCGCTTTGCTTATTTGATACAATCATGAAACAAACTAGAGACTAATGAATCAGGAATTCAAAGTCAAGAACTAAAGAGTTCCTGATTCGTCAGTCTCTATAGTCGGAATTTTAATTCGATTCCAGATTTGACATTAGCTACTGTCATTTTGCGAAATAATGATACCACATATAATAGTGTAGTGATGAACACAAAAATCGATAAACAATCAATGTGTGTGCCATCATCCTTCATGATCACATTTTTTTATTTATTTCACACACAATTATAAAAGAAAAGTCTCAGATCGTTAATTAATCGTCAAAACTAAATAATCGGTTTAGAAATATTTAATTTCCTGATATACTTAGTTTACGAGAGTAAAATTATAAACGAGAAGAATCGATCTAGAAATATTCCATTTCCATATCGAATAATTTTGCAACGTCACTATTTAGTACTTGTCATAACGTTGCAACACTGAAATTGTCAAATCTGGAATCGAATTAAAATTCCGACTATAATAATTGATATAGGTATTTTTGTTCTGTTTCTATTTGTGTAAGTGTGACCGTATGGTGACGGTGATGTTCATTATATTTGAAGTTCATCGTATAACCACCATCAAATCATCTGTTTTTTTAACAACGGATAATCAAGATAATGGATATTCCGAATTCGGAATGTGTCCGCTTTGGATAGTTTCAATTCCCATTAGCAGCATGGGTCGATTATTTTTGATCAATAATAAGCCTTCTGGGCCACTATTTCTTTGCTAATCAACCAATGGCATCGAATAATAAACTAACAGGATAGTACTTACCCTCTTTCCGGCTCCGCTGACACTGCTGGCTAAGCTCTCAGCATCATAATGTCGAGAGAAGGAGTAAGGGCCCGGATGGCTCCGGGATACGCATTGCCCCATATGCTCACAAACAATAACACATACGTCTTATAAACTCTTTAATTATTCAACACTTCACTTATTTCTCACGATTTTAATCGCCAACTGTTTTCTGAGTCAACCGATGGTCGCCTGAATTTTAATGCATACCCACGCGAAATGTTATCGAACCTTAAAATGGGAGGTAGAATAAAATACCTGTGCTGTTTTTGTTTAGAATACAAATTAGTAAGGATGTTATTGTTAGTTATGCTAATGAATATTTATATAACTGTGCTTATTATGTATTGTTGATTTTATGAAGATAAGTTTAATATTAAAGCAGTCAAAACAAGTATAGTTGTTGCATACACCTGCATAATTTTTGCTGTCTTTTATTTTTATTATTATCACTTTTTGTGGCTATAATCACAGGCTGCAAAACCTAGATCCAGTCACTGATAAGTGCACAGAACCGTGTGATTCTTTAATCTTAAATTTATTGTGTATAAATAATAAAAAAGAAGCGCAAAAAAACTGCCAATCCTGAAGGCCATGTGAATAGATTGATGTGCTCGGACACTAAAATAGTGGTTACAAATCTTATAGACCTAGAAGCTAAAAGCGTTAGCGATTTTTTAATTAATTAAAGTGACGATGATACACTAGGGTGCTGCATTCAAAATTAAATACAGGACTCAAAAACAAATCTAAAAAACTAACCAAAACTTTATTAACGTCACATCACAATTTTTTGATAGTTGCAGCACGTGTTCAAATGCAAAGCACAGGTGGTTCATAGTTCACATGTTATCGA
The DNA here is from genome assembly GCA_905147285.1 of Hypena proboscidalis. Taxonomy (NCBI): domain Eukaryota; kingdom Metazoa; phylum Arthropoda; class Insecta; order Lepidoptera; family Erebidae; genus Hypena; species Hypena proboscidalis. The sequence goes on from LR990131.1 coordinate 16,371,234, forward strand.
ACTTTCCGGTTGATTGCAACGGTCGGCAGCCGATGCGCGTGAGTGTGGCGCGTCGCGCGCGCTGCGCACACTTCTCGACTGACGACGCGACCGGCGAATGCACGCTGACAGCCTAACCAACAAATATTGGCAACGTACAGAAGGCCCACTAAGCTTTCACAGTATGCAAGCTCGTGAGGTCAAAGAGCATAGATTTATGTTTGATACTATAGTAAGGCCATTTTAATAGGTGATATTTGACAGTTCATTAATGCAAAGCAAAGTGCTACTTATGTACATCAGGAGTAGAGTCTAATTTTCTAAATAAATAATTGTATTAAAAAAACTGATGTTGTTTTCTTGAGTTTTATTCCTTTAGCGTAAGGTATATTTTTCTTTGCATAAATGAACTGTCAAACGGTACCTCTTAGATTTGAAAAATTATAAGCATTTACCGGGGCAAAAAAGACGTAGTGTAAATTGTACGCGAAAAAATACGCAATGCGTTGAAGTCTTTTATAGCGCTATCCTTACCACTATAAAAAGACTACGATGACGTTGCGTTGTTGGGTAGACTTAGTAAATGTCTAGTAATCTCAGACTGTATATCTGTAAGTTATGTCTGCTGAACAAGTGAAGCTGATAGTCAGTGGCGTAACAATAGGGTGGCAGGGCTGGCAAAATGCCACGGGCCCCCGACCCAAAAGGGCCCTGTCGCGTCCCAAGAGGCCGCAAGCTCTAAAATATTTTATTCACATTGTACCTGAGTATTTTATTATATTAGAAAAGTACTTAAAATCCAACAAATACAACGTGTAATTGAGTTTTTTTTTAATTAAACTGAGTACAACGTGACAATTTTTACTGATAGGGCCCCATAAAAGAATTAGCCACGGGCCCCAGGTGGTATAGTTACGCCACTGCTGATAGTTGTTTTGAGAATAGCGGCGCGGGCGTGTAGGTGGTTTTCGTAGTAGGTACTAAGTGTACTTTCTGTACTTGTAATATTTTGTGGGACGGGTACGCGGGTGCCTTGACTGTTGACTCATTCATGAGCCTGATCCGAGCGATGCATGGGAATACGTAATTCAGATGGTAATAAATAATAACTAGTGGCAGGCCGCGTCTTCGTTCGCGTTGACCAGTCATAATAACTATTAAAACCGGATCTAGTTCAAATTTATTTTTTACATTAAAAACAAACAGGCTACCTCAATAACCAGGTAACATCCTGTTAATATTGTACAGTTGGCGACCCTAGTGTACACATATTTCTAACTGGTTTCGACATCGTCTTGTTGCATAAGGTTACCTATTAGTAAATTATCATTTCAATTATTAAACGATAATTACGGTTCTGAGCATTAAAGTTTAAATACACAATATAGGTACACCTTATACAACGTACGTATATACACCAAAGTTTTAAATTAGGTACATCAAATAAAATTATACCATTCAATTTACTTTAGTATTTTATATCGAAAGGAAATATCGAATTTCACGCGGATGAAGTTCTAATAACTTCATCCAGACCATGAGTCATTAGTTTGTTTGACTTTTTTTAAGTAGATTCCCACATGGGTTACGCCACTTACGCCATGGGCAGAAACTAGTCTTAATAAATATCATCCTTTTGCTCGACCCGGAAAAAATACTGCATCCGGTTAGCACACGCTATTACGCATAAACTAGAGATCAAATAAGCAGTCTGGAACTCTAGATGCAGCATCATCATATTTCGAGCCTTTTCCCAATTACATTACATTGGGGTCGGCTTTTAGTCACAACAACATACATACTTACTACAAATTCAACTTATTACAATTCACAAATTTATTATGAAAATATTTCAATATGTAGTATTGAAATATTTTAATAATAAATTTGTTGTGTTAAGCAGGCTTTCATTAAATAGATCAATTATTTATATACTTAACATGCGCGCAGCAGTTCAAAGACTCGATCTTGATTTTAAGCTTTAATTATTGTTACTTAGATAAACATAACCCATCGCTTAACCCTTTTTTTATTATTATTATCGATTTAATACATAATGATTGTCTTTTATTAATGGTGGCTTTATTTCATGGCAGAAACTCGATGCATAAGAAAAACCTCATGCATCTAGTTTCCGAAAACTTTTTTAAGTTTAGCGCCAATAGGCACGTGTTTAGCCGCTTACGTGTACGTTTCATTACAAGCTGATGTTTGGAATGCATCACGTTATCAATTATTTTTTATAAAGTTATTGAAATAGTTACGTGCGATATTGATATTTTAATTATTCTTCTTAATTTCTAGTATTATTTCTTTTGAGAATGCAATTTCATGGCATTAAACTAAGAACAACAACGAGAACAACGTTCCATTATATGCATAGTTTGAGGTCAAAAGCCGGTGATATTCTGTCAATTGTGTCAACGTCAAATAGTATCACAAACAACTATGATAAAACTTTTTTATATATGGCGTAGTACATTTCTATGAGAAATAGTGTAACCATTACACAATTTTATATTTAACTTTTCACGTATTTTACTATTTGGAATGTTAACCCGAGCCGCAGTCAGAACTTTTTCAACGGAAGCGTTGAAAGTTGTCAACGATGTTGCTAAGCAACAGTTTACCGTAGCGTTTCATGGAAGTAAGTTTTTTAGAGAATATTGAGCTATTTCTTCATTTTATTGTTATTATTACTGTGAGTACAACAATCTTATGGCCAATTCTTGTAGAACGAACTGAGAATCCTTTTAAGTACTTAACCATATTTCGTTCACACTAACTCAGAAGAACCGGTTTCCTGTGTACCTAATTATTGTTTATTTTTAATGATATAGTGATGTTTTTATTTTACTGGTTGGTTCTACGCTTTGTCGATTTTTTACTCTACCATACCGTGGTAATAATAATAATTTTGTACAATTTCAGAGGAAGCTGTCTTAGAATATGACAAAAGTGAAAAGAAAATAACCTTTGTGCATACCGAGGTACCTGAGATATTCCAAGGCAAAGGGGTGGGAAAGATATTGGCTAAGGTATGTAAAATGTATTATTCACTTAGCTAAATGCCCAGGGCTACTTGAAAATTTGGATTAAATTGACTAGAATTTGGATTGTTTTCTTTCTGTATTCTAACAGATTCAAGTTCTTAGATTATAAAGTTTTGCAGTCTATTAGCTAAGATAAACGAACACACCAGACATATGAAAGTCATGAAGATTACAGAGTAGAATAATTATTGTATTTTATACCATTTAGTTGTAGAAATCCTGTCACATGTGTTCATTTTGTTTCAAAATAAATGCTTACTAGTTTTTTTTTTCCACAGTCTGCTTTTGACTATGCTGTAGAGAACAATCTGGATGTAACTTGTCAATGCACATTTGTGGCAAAGTTCTATGAGAAAAACCAACAAGATTATGGAGCCCTAAATGTCAAAATTGATGTTTAAGTAGAAACTATATTAAAGAAACTCATCAAATATGGATTTAGCTTGGCTTAGATGTAACATATTTTATTATTTACGTGAAAAACTATATGGTAGTGCTAAGAATATTGCTTTAAAAGCTTCTAAACAGTATGGGGATGCAGCAGAGTTTTTATTCTACAATGGTATTGCTAGTATACTTGAAGGCCAAATCCAGAGAGGAATCAGTGAACTATCACCTTTACAATCTGAACAAGACATTGAGTTAGCAGTTGTGATTGCTCTCATATATGGCTATAAACTGGGGAGCCCAGGAGAAAGAGATGCTTTATATAACCTTGAGTCTAAACTAAAGGAGGAAAGAAAACAAGCCAGTGCTACATCTTTCTACTATGCAGGCCTGTTTTTATCTTTAGCAGAAAAGTATGAAAAAGCAGCAGATTACATCAACAAGTCACTCCGAAAAGACTCAAACAATGTTGAAGCAATCGTTTTAAAGGGTTGGAATGACATGTATATGAACTTGGGTGATATACAGATGTCAATATTAGATTGTTTGGAGCTGGCTCTCAATAAAAGTGATAGGAATCCTGATGCACTGTTAGGGTTGGCTAAGTTTAAATATTTTGCTAAAGACCATGATGCTTCCAACCTAACTTTGGATAGATTGATTGTGAATAACCCAGGTCAAGTGGTCCCTCTTGTGGAGAAAATGAAAAATGAATTTGCCATGCAAAAATGGGAGGCTGTGTATGACACAATGGAGAGAATTTTGCCTCTGGAGCCAGATAATATTGAGGTGTTAAAAATCAAAATATTCATAGCCCTCTGTAAAAATGCGGACTACATTGAAGCTGCTGATCAACTAAATAAATTCTTCACAGTTTTGGAGAATGAAGAAACACACAATGGGTACCAATTCTACAATATTACGCAAATATTTTCTAGAGCCTGCGGTAGATCCAGTGCAGTTCTCTCTCAAGTCTACAGATTTGCACAGTATGCTTCAGAAATGAACCCAAACAATGTGGACTATTTGAGTGAAGTTGGATATCAATGTATTCTACAAGGCAAATATAAAGATGCTTTAAGTTTTTTTAAGACTGCCAGCAAATTAGACAGCAATTCTATTACAGCATTGTGTGGACTGACTCTTTGTCAGATGTATGAGAATGGTCCCACAGAACAAATTGCACAGCAAATTGAGCTGTTGTTTGAAATGCAAGGAAATAATAAACTACCAGTTTTGTACCATCTCTCTGCTCAGTTGAATCTGAAGAACTCTTCAAGTGCTGTAACATTTTTGAATAATGCTTATGAGACCAAGCTGGCCTTTGCCAATCGCAACCCGTATAGCTTAACCTATGTCCGAGATCTAGATCCGGATTTTCTTCTAGAAGTGTACAAAGAATATAAGAAACATTTGCCGAAAAAACCATTTGTTATTATTGGATACCTGATGTATTCTCAAGATGAAAAGAATCCTGTTGTTGCACACAGTTTGAAATTACTGAATGCTGTGTGTGATGCTTGTCCTGGTTTGATAAATGGATTGTATGAGTTGGCTAAGTTGAAGTTTTTGTTTGGTTATTCAAGCGCTGCTCAGAAGTTGGCTCAGCAAGTCCATGAGTTAGATTCTACTCATGCAGGCAGTCAAGTTCTCTTAGCTCAGATATACATTCAGCAGCAAGCATATATGAAAGCGGCTCAGAGTTTGGAGATGTGTTTGAGCTACAATTTCAAAGTGAGGGACAGTGCAATGTACCACTTCTTGAATGCCGTTATATTGAAGAGTGTCAATCAGCAACAGGATGCATTATCCAGTTTCTTAACAAGTCTACAAATAGTGACAAGTAAAAGTAATGTTAGTAATGTGAACAGAGCCTTTGAATCTGATCTGAATATAATAGATAAAGCTACCTTGTATCTGCAAATAATAGAGATTCAAACGGCATTGGAGCAGTTTGCTGAGGCTGGGAAAACAATGCAGGTAATTGTAATGTAAATATTTCATATCTTGTACTATCAGCAAAGTTGAATCATGCACAAGCCATTTGACAAACATTTCCTTTGAAATTATCAAAGTCGATTAGGTTGATATTTGTTTTACAAGCAAGTTTAGATGTTAGTGGTTTGAAAATAGTATCATGGTGGATCAAGATTCTACTCGGTTCATAGTACATTATTTAAGCTATATCTGAGATTTTACAATCTATGCTAACAATCAAATCTATATCATTTATATTTTGTACATAATATGTACAAAATATAAATAATTCTTAGTTTTGGGATATAATTAAATCTTCATTATATTATAATGAAGATTTAATTATATTCCAAAACCAAGAATGTTTCAACAGTACCACGCCAACTCTAAGGGCCTTGTCCACGGCGACTTTTTGTAGCGATGCTGTCGCGCGTTTAATGCATGCGCGACAGCATCGCTATTAACGCGTGTTAGTCGCATTTGCAACGCGCCACTGCATCGCAACTGTATCGATGCAAACGCGCGAACGTGTCGGACGACATCGGGGAGAGGACGGAGGACGCGCGTGAGTGGAGATCCGAGCATTAGAGTAGCGTTTGCATCGTGACTGAATAAGGGCCCGTGGGCGAGGACACACAGATAACGACCGCTTCGCGATTGTATCAATGCGCACGCGCGACATCATTACAAAAAATCGTCGTGGGTGAGGGCCCTAACTGATATCTGATATTACCTGCTGTAACATAACCTAGAAAGCTAAATCCAGACATCACTATAAGCAGTTGTGTCTGCAATCTACAGTAGATCACTATTTAGTGATACAAAATTATTTTTATTCTTATATAATTTTTAGGAAGCCATTCAAGAATTTTCATACACTTCTGAAGAGAGTCGTCTACTAATCGCTAGAGCAGACCTGGCGCTTAAGAAGGGTGACATAGACAACGCTATAGACCTTCTCAATGAGATAAAACCTGGTCAGCCGTACTACTTCCAAGCTCACAGCAAGATGGCACATATTTACTTGAAGGAAAAGGATGATCGCGCGATGTTCACTGCTTGCTTTAAGGAGATCGTTAACAACCACCCCATGGCCGACGCGCATACTATGATGGGTGATGCGTTTATGTCGATACATGGTAAGTACTGCTTTAACCTACACAAAATTAAACCCTTTAAACACATTTTTGCCACCTAACATCTTAAGTGTAAAATATAATTATTATTGTAAAATATAACTTAAATGATCAGCAAATAAATCAATCAAATTGTTTCTTAATCTCTCTCTCAATCACGCTTCGGCTTAAACCAATTGTGATTAGATTTTTCGTGGAATGCAGAAGATACAGAAGATTGTAGATAGTAAAATAACATAACATCACGCCTATATTACCCAAAAGGGACTTGCAGAGGTGTACAACACCCACATTTCACCTATTAGGGGCCGTTCAAATATTACGTAAGCAGATTTATTACAATTATTTACCCCCACATCCCCCTAGTCAGCAAAAGTAAGCAAAGCTTTTACCCCCCTCCCCCCATGCTTACGTAAACATTTTTCAGATAAAAATGTATTTTTTATATATTATATTATAATTATAATGGTATAATTTTAAAAATAAGAAAATAGATTTAGGATAGAGATTAGATTTTACTGATGCAGTATTCAACATAGAGTAAGGGACAAAAATATTATAATCTTACGAACATAACAAACTTATTTTAAATTTTTGGTACACATATTAAATTCATTTCATCATTTTCAAGCATAGAGCTTGAAAACGAAACGCATTTTTGGGGATTCCCGCACGCATACGTTTAGGCACTCGCTTTAGAACCGATTCGGGGAATTACCGCGCGCTGTTTACTTGTCTAAATTTTTTCTCGTCAGTGTATTGTTTTGTTTGGATACTATAGCGAGTAGACGTACGTGTTGTAAGCATAGCAAAGCAACTTAACATTTGTGTTGCAATGTGAGGGTTGCCATTCGTGTAAAAAAGTAAATAACTAACGATGACGTAATCATCATCTAGACTCCCCTACCCCCCCATGTCATCCAAAATAAGCAAAACAAAGACCCCCCCCCACCCCCCCATAGTGCTTACGTAATACTTGAACGGCCCCTTATGTTTAGATCCCATAGGATAGGCAATGAACCTATAGACATCGTGAATTCCCTGATAGAAATTTCACAAAAACACTTTGCCTGACCCGGTAATCGAACCCGAGATCATGCGATGAAAGGCGCATACGTTAATCACTAGACCATCGAGGCAAAGAGAGAGATTGTAGATAGTACTAACTTTGAAATATTTCCGTGTGAAGACCAAGCTGTATACGGAAATATTCTGGTAACCTTCATTTTGTTATATTATTGAACTAAAACTCATATTATGTGTTTTTCAGACCCGATCCAGGCAGCAGAATCTTTTGAAGCAGCTCTTAAGGCAAACCCAAAGGACATTCAGTTGATCAAAAAGCTAGGGAATGCGTATGTAAAAATGCACGAATACGACAAGGCGTGCCAACATTATGAGAACTCTATGCGGCTACTGAACGATGATGAACTACAGTTTGATTACTATGAACTTCTAATTAAAGTAAGTTTCTTTTATTTTATTCAAGTCATTCAGCTTTATGCGTGGCAACTACATTTGTAAACAGGTGATGGACCTCAAAGACGTTTTTTTTACATTAAATAGAACGCCAGCAATTACACTATCCAATGGTCCCAATAACAAGGCCAAATACATACATTCACTCACACAAGCACACCCAGTCCCAGAACAAATCTTTGCGAATCCACACAAAGATTTTTCCCATGTGGGGATCGAACCCACAACACCAGTGCAGTGGAGAGCTGCGAGGCGACCGCTTAAACCCCTACACCACACGTGCAGACACGTTATGACTCTCCCGAATGCTAGAGTTCCCACAGAGATCAGTGGCGTAACTATACCATCGGGGGCCCGTGGCAAAAATATTGGATGGGGTTCTAGTAAAAATCGTTACGTAATCGTTACCAGTGATTCAGTACTGGAATGCAAAAAAAAATCTAGAATTCCCCGGACACTGCAAGCTCGCCCGCGTTTTATAATTATTATTTTTAGATGAATGCGTTTTTTTTTTGTTTTCATAAATTGTGTTCAATTACTTTTGAGGTCGTGGCATCTTGGGCCCAGAGGCCTCCTCAGGCCGGGGGCCCGTGGCATTTTGCCACTCCTGCCACCCTATAGTTACGCCACTGACAGAGATATGCCCACGGCCCAGATCATCCACAACCACCAATGAAACCGAAAATACATACAATACCAAATAGTAGGGCTCTATTTGGTATCAATGCTTCTAAGATGGTCCTATATCCATATTGTAGCACCTGTCTTACTTAGAGTCCTAGGCATTATGAGTAGTGTTAATATATCTTGTTTTTTTTCGTTAGCCTTTTTCACCCACTACTGCTGGGCAAAGACCTCCCCCAAACGTTTCCAGTCCTCTCTATCTCCTGCAATTAGTTGTGGTTGTGGCTCCTAGTTGTGGTTGTAGGTATTTATTTATTTATTTATTTATTTATTTAGCATTATGAAATCAAGTTCTTATATATATATCTATTACAGACGTACACATCGTTGTCTATATTTGAAGGACGGATAATTACTGACTTAAAACTAACACAATATACTTATAATGTAGTATATACAATATAATTACTAAGTTGAGCCAAAATTATAATACTACAATAATACAATTTTACAATAAAAGATTATTTAAATTTACTTAAATCTAATGTAAGCTTAACTATACTATGAAATAAATGTATATATTAATTTATTAATTACAATAATACTAAGATAATTTAATTTTAAATTAATTTGTTGTAAAAAAATTATTAAACGTAATAAACCATAACCTCCTAATTTTAATATAATCCCAGCTAAAATTATTGAACCCGAAACTGGAGGTATCTAGGGAGTCCCGCCAGCACCTCGTAGGTCTACCCCGACGACGGTGTATGTATACCCGCCGTATGTTAGAATAGGCAGGATACACATGTCAATAAGTGTCTCCCTTCAATAATACTTAGTTAATACATTAAACTACATTTTTTCTTTTACAGCTAAAACAATACGAAAAAGTGGACTCCTCAATATCGTCAGAGCTGAACCAGATGTACAACAAAGATAAGGAATCCAGCACACTGAAGCGTCGCGTTAGATTCCTCCTCATTCAAGCCAAGAGCCGCGAACTAAAAAACCCAACGTCACCTAACGTGAACCTTATACTAGCCGAAGCAAAAGATCTTCAATCTTCTCTCGTAAAACGGATAGAGATAGATGCAAGGGGAGATTTACAGGAAGAGAAGCAGCACTTGTCTGATATTCTGTGCGCTTTGGCTAAGGCTAAGTCGTTGAAAGAACCGGCTGTGGCGGCCAATTTGTATTCGGAAGCGTTAGTGCACTCGCCGAGAGATCCTAATACTTTGTTGGCGTTGGCTAAGCTTTATGCTCAAGTAAGTATTCAAGTATTCAAGTCTTTATTGCACTCCACAATGTTAAGAAGGTCTTATAAATAGGTACAGTGTCAATTATGGACCCTGACGGGCACGGCAAAAGTAGGAGAGAGGAAGAAAGAGCTCTTTGTGTTTAATAACAAAAAAAAAAAAAAAGTTTACATTTTAAAATAGTATCTTAAAATTGTATATTATTTTATTTATTTTTTGGCTTTAAATACATAAATATCATACTTATTGAATATATATATGAAATAAGAAATCATTTCAGTAATTTATCTAGCTACTAATTGTTGAGGAAGGATAATTAAAATATGGTGTATATGTGTTATGTATTATTATGTTTAATGTTCATGTAGTCTCATTTAAATATTCATTTATGTGGTAGTAGCATTTTTTTAATAAATGTTCCTTTAATTTATTTATGAATGTGCTGTCTTTTTCTTCCTTTTTTATATATTCTGGTAGTTTATTATATATTTTATAGACATAACATAGGGACCGGTTGAATGTAATTTTAATCGGGAAGTTGGTAAATTTAATCTGTTTCTGTGTCTCAAGTTGTACGGTATGTTTTTGTCTCCTCTTTTTGCGTAAAAATCTTTATATTTTCTGACGAACTTACAAGTTTCCAGAATATAAATGGCAGGTAGGGTAAGAATATTTAATTCTTTAAAGAAAGGTTTGCAGCTTTCTGTATCGTCTATATTTTTTAATATACGTATCAGCTTTTTTTGCATGGTAAAAAGTGAGGGGGCGTCCGTACTATTTCCCCACAGAATGACACCATAATTTAGCCATGCAAAAGCGTAAGCGTAATAGGCGCTGAGTGAGGTTCGAATGTCAGTGGTTTTTTTCAATTCCCGAAGAGCGTAAGAAAAAGATGATAACTTCGATTTGATTTTTTGTATATGGGATTTCCAATTGTGTCAATTTATTTTATTTATTTATTAGCCTTTTTTACAAACAATATAATTATATATAATATTCACATATGAGATACATTATATTGTTTTTCTTTGTCTGTCTGTCCTAAGACAAAGATCTCCTCCAACCTGCTCCCTGCACAATCTCGTCCACAGTGTAAATAGTACACCTCTATTCTTTAAATTCACATCGACTAAAATTTATATTTAACGATGACTGGTACAAGAATCGCATTCAATTCCTGGAAAGAATCGAAGTTAAAATATACGACGACCGGATGGCGGAGGGGATGTGTACCTGCCTGCGACGCTGAGGTCCTAGGTTCGATTCCCACTTAAGACAAATCTTTGTGTGCATGAACATGGGGGTATGTCTTAGTCTGGGTGTTTCTATGTATAATATGTATGTATTTACAAAAAAAAAGTATATAATATGTATTAGTATCAGTTATCCTAGTACCCATAGTACAAGCTCTGCTTAGTTTGGGACTAGATGGCGTTGTGTGTGAGTTGTGAAATATTTATTTATTTATTTATACCTACGGAGAAAATGCGTGCCCCTGCTGATTGATTTTTAATTTATTTTAATATTTTAGGAAAACTTACAGCTAGTACAAGATATTCTGATAATACATAATAAAACATGGCCAATTACATGTTTCCACTGTAAATGAATATTTTTTTTAAAAAGTATCACATCGGTGATCGATAAGTATGCTCACACACACGCAACTGGATATAAATTATTCTAAACTTATAAAGCATTTAGCAATCTTAGACTAAGAAATAGTCGATTTTTTTTGGTCTTGAAGCAATATGAAGGCATTCTAAGTTCGCGGGTTTAATACCCTGCTACAGTTAAAAAAAAAAAAAAATAATAATAATAAAAAACTTTATTGTACACCAAGAAATATTCAATATAAGACAATAAAATAAGCTAAGTACAAATGGCGGTCTTATCGCAATCAAGGCAATCTCTTACAGACAACCATTGGATGGAAATTAAGACAGAGAGATGAATGGGAAGTTAAAGGTATACTAGCGAGAAAGTAGAACAGATTTTATAAATATAAGTATTATGAAGAAAAATAAAAATAAATATGAATACCTAAACATAGGTACGTTATAAGATTTAAATTAGAATTAATAAACTGATTTAAATTAAATTACATACATTACAAATAGATACATAAAATAATATATAAGTATAATATATATATACAGGGTTATTGGGTAAGTCGACCTAGATCCGTTAAGAGGTGGTAGTTCCCATCATTTCTGACTGATCTGACTATGAAACACCCCACCCTAAACCTAACCGTTTTCGAGATATTGGACTTAGAAGGTTTTTTTAAAAAATATCCCGATTTCTTAACTATAGCCTATTTTTTTTGTATCCTATGCCTTTTATTTTTTTTTAATTCTGATTTTTGTGTGCCAGATAAGTTTGTTTATAATTCTCAACCCAAAAAGTGCAAGTATCTGAACCAATGGGATCGTAGTAGACGATTGATACCGTAAAAAAGTAATTAATTTGAAAAAAAAAATTGTTTCTTTTAGTAATATTTAAAAAAAAATCTATGGCGTTAGTTCTGCAGATGTTTTAAATAATATCTACGTTCCATTAGCTATCCAACAAGGTATCACAAGCTAGGGTCTTATCACAATTCATAGAAAAAAAATCGATAAAAGGCTCCCAGGTAGTAAAAAAAAACAATGGTACTTAAGATTAAACTTCTCTTTTGGGCCAGGAAACGAAATAAAACAATACAAATAATTATTAAACAACATTTATTTAAATTTATAAATCTTGTTCTACATGGCCGCCTCTGTTTCGCACACACACTCTCATTCGGTGTCTTAGTCCGCTTTTAACTACTACAGTCGTTAAGTCTCTTCGAATTTCGTCAGCAGCCTCAATAATCTTCTGTCTTAATATGTCAATAGTTTCAATTGGATTATTCTCATTGTAGACTAATGTCTTCATGTGTCCCCACACATAAAAATCCATGGGAGTCAGGTCAGGACTTCTTGCTGGCCACGGTATGGGTCCACCTCTTCCGATCCACCTATTAGGATACTCGTTGTCTAGCCATTCCCTGACCCCTCTTCTGTAATGTGCAGGGCAACCGTCGTGTTGGAACTTCATGTTTCTAATCAGATTTAGGGGTAAATCCTCTAATAAATTTGGTAACTCTTCTCTTAGAAAATGTTCGTAAAATTCTCCGTTTAAATTATCAGGTAGAAAGAAGGGCCCAATTAATTTGTTTGCTATGATTCCCATCCAGACATTTAAACTAAATCTTCTTTGTGCGGCTTTTGTCTTCTTCTGGTTAGGATTTTTTTGCGCTTTTGGGGCCCAATAATGAGCGTTGTGGTAATTTGTAATTCCATCTTTATCAAATTTTGATTCATCTGTCCACAAGATTTGTTTTAAAAATGCTGGGTCTTCTAAATCTCCATGAAGCATAAATCTACAAAAGTCTAACCTCCTCACTGGATCTCCCTCTTCGATAACATGTACTGGCGTGTAGTGATAGGGGTAGAGGCCTGCAGTATTCACCGTAAACCACACTTTCCACTGCGAGAGTCCAAGTTCTCGGGCAACAGCATTAGTTGAAGTAGTTGGATCCGCTCTAAACCGTTAAACTATTTGATTATCTTCATCTTCATCATCAACAATGATCCGTGGTCGGCCTAGGTCTGCTCGACGCCTTAAAACAGAGCCAGTCTCTCTGAGTCGCCGGTAAGCGCCGTCAAAGACAGTGACATCCGGTATTCGGCGGCCGGGATAACGTGCAATGTATTCGTCACGAGCTCGTGCAGAAACACCATTGCAGTACCCATAACAAAGTAGAATATCCGCGTATTCCTCGTTCGTGAAGGTTGCCATCTTCAACAGTTCCAATTCAGAAGCACAATTCAAAGTCCAGTTAACAAGCACAGTCACAATTTGTAGGAAACAGTCCAGAAATACAAGCCAAGTCGGGTAAGAAATGAAGAGCACTAAATATCGCATCTACTACGGACGAATCACGGAAGCAGACTAAAACGAAACAATAACAACAAATTGGCCGGGATTATTTTATCTCGCTTGCACCTGGTCAGTTTGTCCCGCTCGCACGCACCACAGCTCCGTGGAAGAACAATAGGACCAAAGAACCCAAATTTGTACTGCTACCTGAGAGCCTTTTATCGATTTTTTTTCTATGAATTGTGATAAGACCCTAGCTTGTGATACCTTGTTGGATAGCTAATGGAACGTAGATATTATTTAAAACATCTGCAGAACTAACGCCATAGATTTTTTTTTAAATATTACTAAAAGAAACAATTTTTTTTTTTCAAATTAATTACTTTTTTACGGTATCAATCGTCTACTACGATCCCATTGGTTCAGATACTTGCACTTTTTGGGTTGAGAATTATAAACAAACTTATCTGGCACACAAAAATCAGAATTAAAAAAAAATAAAAGGCATAGGATACAAAAAAAATAGGCTATAGTTAAGAAATCGGGATATTTTTTAAAAAAACCTTCTAAGTCCAATATCTCGAAAACGGTTAGGTTTAGGGTGGGGTGTTTCATAGTCAGATCAGTCAGAAATGATGGGAACTACCACCTCTTAACGGATCTAGGTCGACTTACCCAATAACCCTGAATATATATATATATATATATATATATATATCTATATAATAAACACAAATACATACAAAAAAAATAGTTATGGACTTAACGTGATGGTTCTGATGTTATTTAACAGAGATAATGTTCCTTAACTAAGTTTTTAAAGGAAGTTAAAGATTTGGCGCTCCTAATCGACACTGGCAGCGCATTCCAGAGCCGTACTGCTTGAACAGTAAATGTTTTGTCAGCGAAATCGGTATTGTGTTCCGGCATTTTTAGTCTCAGATTCCCTGACGATCTCAGATATCTCGTGTGCGTATCATGTAGGAAATTAAATCTTTTCTTTAGATAAGAGGGAGTTAAAGGATTGAAAAAAAATCAACTGTTTCTTAGTATCAAGTTGTTGAATTTGTAACATTTGAATAGAATTACTGATTAGTTTAGTACTAAGTGTATGTTCTCTCGCTTACAGATGAATAACCCAGAGAAGTGCGAGCAAACTTGCGCCGTGTTACTGAACACTGATCCTAACAACGAGTCTGCAGCCGTCATGATGGCTGACTTGGCGTTTAGAAAGGTATTATTCTATTACTATTATTACTATTTATTATCTTTGCCCACATAGTATTTATGTTTTTCATTTTTCTGTTATTGTTATGGTGCTGTCATATGACGTCCGTAATTAAGCGGTAAAAGATTTGTATACAAAATTATATGGTTATCTAGATAGTTACAGTACAATTAGTACAATTTAAATAATGCATTTTTTTATTACTCGATTGACGCTCGTTAACGACAAACGAAGCCAAGCTATTAGAGATATCCATTCATGTATTTACATTTAGGCCGCGTTTCCACTGAAGCGGAGCGGACTGTATTGGCCAATCACAGTGCTTGAAACCGTGTAAATCTGCTCCGCTACTGTCCCTTCCGACAAGCTCTGAAAATGAAATGAAAATATCCTTATTCCTTAGACTTCACAAAGGACCTTAGAATCGTCTTACAAAAATAATTCTACTCTAAATTCGCGGAGCTCGAACACATTTTCATCAATCATTACAATATCTTGAATGTGAATTTAAGTACCAGTTCCGTAGACAGGGTCTGGCTGCTCGGACTTACCTTTCGAATAATAGTTATTTATGGTACAAGTGAGAAAAAGTTTATGTTTCTGTTGTGAGTGCCAATTTTAAATCTTGAGCTTGCGAAGTAGTCTTGAATTAAATCACGAGCGTAGCGAGTGATTCTAATAAAGACTACTTCGCAAGTGAGAGATTTAAGAGGTCACGAACTGGAAATTAAATTTTTCTTACGCGTTACATACAAAACTTTTCACCTCTTCCAGTGAGAGAATATTAAGATTTAA
Source organism: Hypena proboscidalis (assembly GCA_905147285.1). NCBI lineage: Eukaryota > Metazoa > Arthropoda > Insecta > Lepidoptera > Erebidae > Hypena > Hypena proboscidalis. Next base: position 16,387,060 of record LR990131.1, read on the forward strand.
ATAAACTCGTACTCGATTGCTTAACTTTGGATAATTCTATTTAATACGACAGTAGAGAATACCGATTCAGAATGCGTTTTAGCGCCTTCTGAAAGTCGCCACTTATTAAATATGTCGTATGCTTTCAAATACTTCTCACGTGATTTTTCTGGTAAAAAGCAAACTTCTGTGTACTAGCTTCTAACTTGCTTCTACTAGCAAGTTGTTTCAACTATTCTGAAGTTCCACAAAGTTCTTTAGCACTTGATTCACACATTCATTTTTTTGTTAAAAAATTGCAGTCAACAATTAAACATAAACTAAAAAGAATTTAAAGCTCCCTGCGATGAATGACACTGATACAGACACACTTTTTTTTTTTTAAGAATGCGTTTGGAAATTCGTTCCTTAACATTTATGTATGGAGTCTAATATTAAATACTTATTTTTTATTAAATGTAATGGTTAATCACGAATATAAAAACATTAAAATACTAAATAAGCGTGTATTAATATAATTTAAAATAATTAAAACGTATCGTTTGTAGTTTTTAAATAAAATTGATGTCAAACAACAAAACAGCCACCATGTAGGTTATAACCTACATGGTGGCTGTTTTGTTTTTATTAGCGCCTATTCATTGGAAGGATTTAGTGTTTCGAAATTTAAATCACTTTGCCTCACTAGTGAGTAATAAGCGTTATTACTCACTAAATTCTCGCAAGCAAACGATCTTTTTCGTGCTGGTGTGGTGAAAAATAATATATCTATGGTGTTTCTATGTATAATAAGTATTTATTTACAAAAGAAGAGTATATATGTATTAGTATCAGTTATTCTAGTACCCATAGTACAAGCTCTGCTTAGTTTGGGCCTAGATGGCGTTGTGTGTAAGTTAGGAGATATTTATTTATTTGTAAAGAAAATATGTATTTCCTTTTATTATTTAATACTTCTTAGCGTGTTAGTCCATGTCTGTGATTTTATGTATAAGAAGAAAGTTGTTTTGTTTGACGTTGACAAAATGTCAACGTATTTAGTCAAATGTAATATAATAATATAATAAAATGAATGTGTAATTAGTTAATAAGGTTGAATAAGAAACACTTAATGATGTTTTTCTTTTAACAGGTAATCTTTTGATATTATTATTGATATTACTAAAAATATATTATAAGAAGTAAGTTATAAAACTAACAATAAAAATCTCTTTTAACAGAGCAACACAAGGCGTCTTATTCGATACCTTCATGAATAATGATCTCTGTCTTATCCACTCCGCTGCTATTGAAAAATCACCTTTATAATGTTAACTACGGTTTTGCAGGTGGACTTAGAAGCAGCTCAGCGTCACTTGAACCAGATTCTGTCAGTGAAGCCGTTGAGCTGGGAGGCGCTGGCGCAGCTGATAGAGGTGCAATGGCGACGCGGCAAGCTGTACGAAGCGGAGCAGGCGGTGGATGCTGCTAAACTCGCTTTGGGAGAACAGGAAGACGCAGGTATGATATTATATAGGTATATAAAAATGTGTACTTATCACGGGCGTAGCCAGGCGTTTTGATTCAGGAGTAGTTTTGCATCTCGCAAAGAGGGGGAATGGGTTTGAAACTGTTCCCTACAAAGCTGTCGGAGATATTTAGGAGTTGTTTGAACCCCTAAAACTACTTTAAACCGTTTACGAACAACTTTTATAGACAAATAATTATAGGATTACCATTTACCTTAAATGTGCCCGTAATTACAGGATCTTCTCATCTTACTAACAAACCGACGGGTCCAACGTACAAGTGCAGAGACACAATTTTACAAATTAATTACTCACACGCGTTTACTACTTTCATAGTAGAAATCAGGGATATTAGGGTGCTCCGTAACCGTAACCGAAACTATCGGATATCCGATATAAAAAATATCCGTAACCGCAACCGAATCCGAAATAAAAGTTTCTGATAATATCGAATAGGGGCGGAGTGGCTATTACTGATTAAGTATAAGTAATACTTTTGTTATTACATTTTCATTTTAGATAGGTAGTAGATAACACACACATATTTATTTATAATAATTTTTATTTTTAATAGGTGTAATAATTACTCAAAGATGATTGTAATTCGTACCAAATGGTGACATATAAATAAATCCATTTTATTAGCCATATGTATATCACTTTTGAAATTCCTTAAAAATCTAACATCCGTAACCAAAATTATCCAAAACTAACGGATAATCCGAAATTATTTAATATCCGCATCAATCTTATATTCGTAACCAATCCGTATCCGAAATTCATATCCATAACATCCCTGGTAGACATCTACTCGTCGAAGTACACGTACTTTGCTGGATCAGAACAATTATAGTGTAGGTAATACTGTTTGGCGGCAAGTTAAAGTTGGTTCTCAAAGGCGGTGTGTCTCGTTCTCAATCATGAAATGTTTTCATTATTTGTAATAATTTTAAAGCAAATTTTAACTTTGCTATGCCTTTTTGTAATTTATAAAACATTAAAGTTGAAAAATTAAGAATCCAGCAGGACTCGAACCTGCACCCTCTGGGTATACGCCCCAAGTGCTTTGCCAATTCAGCTATGGATTCGTATGCTGCCGGACTCGAAATTTCTCAACTCTTTTTGTGCCAGCTTTTTAGCTAGACGAACCTTATTTGGTTTTTCATTATTATAATAATCGTGTGTAGGTTACTGGTACTGCGTGGGAGCATGCAGCGCGTACTCGGGCCGAGCCAACGCCGCGCTGCGACAACTCAACCTGGCGCGGCGCTCCCCGGCCTGGGGCCCGCGCGCGGCGCGCCGCATGGTGCTGCTGTGCCTGGCGCACCACGCGCCGCATGCGCTCAGCGACGCCTTCGCTGCCAGCGATGACAGGTTAGTCGTGACGTCACGTAATCACGTAACATACATGTCAGGACCGTAGCTTAGTTGGTGAAAAGGTGGAAAGGTATTTCGAGGATGCAGGTTTAACTACTGCCTGTTCTAAAACTTTCCGTTTCCAAGTAGGTTAGTATAGCCTGACAAAGAGCAAAAACGACTTCGCTGCTTTCTTTGAATTTCAATAGTTAATTAAAAAACCGACCTAGTGCGTGCTTTCGTGCACATTTAGGTTTATATGCCTGATAAAGGAAATGCCAATCTATTGGTACGACCGCAATATTTTTTTGTTGGCATATAAAAATTTCAAACAATTTTGCAGTTACAACGGAGCGTATCCTAAAATACTATGTTTTTCTTTCTTTACTTAAATATTCTCGATAACATTACGTACTCGTATATCTTTTTATATGTTCAATTACATTTCTAGTGACACAAGAATGCTAGCGCTCCGCACAGCCGAGAAGCTTCTAGTAGAAGTATCGCCGTTAGAGCGCAAAGCCCTAGCGGCGTTGCTGCAGCTTGCTACAAAGCAGAAGCCGCAAGCCGAGCGCGTGCTGCAAGACTTGCTGCCTCTAGCCACCGACGACAGCTACCAGGATGATCCCTACCTCATACTGGCTATTGCTAACGCGTGAGTGCAAAAAAACATTGTTTTACCTAGTATTTCGCATCTTTCCACTTTTGTGCAGGGTTATTCTGTTATTTCCACCCCGCCCCCCCCTCTCTACACACATTGGCAGGTCGGCACCATCGGGTCGGGCAAGTTTATGTTCCATTGAAGCGTCCATCTGAGTCAAGTGCCGTGGCATGCCGGGCGGGAAAGAAATGGAACATAAACTTGCTTGCTTTTTGTGTAGTGTCCCTAAAACTTTTATTTAACACACATTGATCAAATTCCAGTTACAACATAATAAAGCAGCCAACACGTGCAAAGAACATCTTGAAAAGGACGGTGTCGTCCATTCCCTGGAGTCCGGAGAAAGCAGATGGCCTTGAGAGGCAAGTATTGCATTCTTCTTTCTCTTTTCTACCCTAACATTTACAATATTGGTCTCACTCTCTTGTTTTCATTCGTTCTTTCATGATAGAAAGAAGAAAGAAAAGAAAATACATTTATTTACTTACAACAAGCGGGACACAGATAAATAACAATATATGCCTGCAGTTGCACCAAATAGGTCCTAATTCAGCATTATGTCAGACTAAAGTCTGAAGCTGGTTTTCGATCAGGCCTAAGTAGCAGCACAGATATCAACATATTTACTTAATAATGTAACAATAAATAAACAAAATTCACACTACTAATTAACTTAACACGCTTACACACCAGGTATGTTATGGATATGAAATTTCGGATACGGATTGGTTACGGATATAAGATTGATTATTATACCGGACGCGGATTCGGATGCGGATATTAATTTATTTCGGATTATCCGTTAGTTTCGGATAATTTCGGTTACGGATGTTAGATTTTTAATGATTATAAAAGTGAAATACATATAGCTAATACAATGGTTTTATTTATGTCACCATTTGGTACGAATTTCAGCCGGCCAATCATTTTGTAATAACATGTCTCAATTAGGCTCCGCCCCTATCCGATATTATCCGAAACTTTTATATCGGATATCCGATAGTTCCGGTTACGGTTACGGAGCACCCTTACATCCCTAATACATACACTCATAACTGAACTCAGTACTTACTCCCCATACTCACACATAGGGATGTTGACATCACATATAAAACTCTGTAGCTATTATGTTACGCTTTCCAGGTGCTGGTTGGAAGTAGCAGACGGACAAATCAACTCTGGCCGCATGGACGCCGCCAAGGAACTGCTGACCAAAGTGTTAAATCACAACAACTCGTGCGCGACCGCTTATCAGTACTTGGGTACGTATAAATTATATTTTTTCAAGATATGACCTTCAGTACAAGGTATTTAATTCTGAGCTCATTTCGGCAATGTGTAAATGACAATTGTAGAATTAATTTACACACTTAAGCTTTGCGAGGATCCTCCTTCTTGGTGGTTTTTGGATTATTTTTTCTAACGTTAGATAGAACGCCAGAAGCAATTACACTATCCAATAGTCCCAATGACAAGGCCAAATACACACATTTACTCACACAAGCACACTCAGTCTCAGAACAAATCTTTGCGAATCACACAAAGATTTGTCCCATGTGGGGATCGAACCCACAACACCAGTGCAGTGGAGAGCGGCGAGACGACCGGTTACACCACTACACCACATGAGTACAAAAAAAAACTTTCTTACTTTCTATCCTATCTTGGATAGGTTAGGTTAGAAAGTTTTTTTCCCTTCTTCTTCTTTTCTTCGTAGACGTAACTATTAACCCGGTTTTCGATTTTTATTTTTAATTCAACGATTGAACTCGAGCCGGGTAAATTGGCCCTTTAAACGCTTGCCTGCAAAATTGTGTGTTTTAACTTAATCAGCTTGCACGGGTATACGACCTGTACATATTGTAATTGAATTTTGGTGTGTCTAAAGTCAGTAGTCTAGTCAGTAAGGGTGAGAATGAGAACACGCGTTTATAATCAGCGGTCTTATGATTTTCAAATAATTATGATCTAGTATTAAGTGATTTAGGTTTCTTTTATTCTATTTAATGTACTTTTATACATTTTTAGGGTTCCGTACCTCAAAAGGTAAAAACGGAACCCTTATAGGATCACTTTGTTGTCCGTCTGTCTGTCTGTCTGTCTGTCTGTCAAGACCTTTTTTCTCAGGAACGCGTGGAGGTATCAAGCTGAAATTCATATCAAATACTCAAGTCTATGGTCTCTTGGAGCTGTGAAAAAATCAAACTTCTAAGTCAACGCGATCAAAAGATACTCCCGTTTATGCCGCAAATTTTCGACACTCGCAAGGGAATCAAAACCTACAGGGTACTTCCCGTGAACTCAGAATCTTGAAATTTGGTACGAAGCAACGTCTTATAACACAGATAAAGGAAAAATTGCGAAAAGCATAAATTTTTAGTTACCTACATCATATAATAAAAATATTTTTAATAATTTTAAACTTATTACCCCTTTACTCATGAACGCGTAGTGGTATTATATTGAAATTCTTAACAAATACTCAAGTCTATAATATCTTTAAGCTGTAACAAAATCAAACTTCTACGTCAACGCAATCAAAAGATACAGCAATTAAAGCCGCATATTTTGAAACTCGCAACTACTCGCAAGGGAATCAAAACCTAAAGGATACTTCCAGACGACCTGGAATCTTGAAATTTGGCATGAAGCAACGTTATAAAGTACACATATAGGAATAATTCCGAAAATCTTAAATTTTTAGTTAGCAATAAAAATACCATAACTTTTACTTATATACCTACAGGTTTGTACGGAACCCTCGGTGCGCGAGTCTGACTCGCACTTGGCCGGTTTTTTTTTTTATATATACGAATACATCGCTGCTTTGCACGAAGAAACGCACAATCCAAAAAACACATTTTACAGGGTAGCTATTTGAAAATTAAACAAAATATTTACTGTCATAACTTTTCATGTATTTGATCAATAGAATAATAGAATGTATAAATCGAAAGGGCATTCATCAAGTTTTAATTAAAATCTAAATAATTATAGGTTTTGAGCTGCGAATACCTTAATTTACTAGTATTTTAAAATTTTGGCTTGTGCGGGTATTCATGCAAAGCAGCGACTTGTGCGGGTATTCATGCAAAGCAGCGACACATATTATATGAATTTTTAATTGTTACAATTGTAATATTTATCTGTGCAATTAATTAAGCTGTTGAGTGTAATTTAGTTATTAGAATCTTTATTGGTGACAGTGTTATTGTTTATAATACTGTTTGTTTCTTGCACCACAATAAATAAATAAACAACTTTTATCCGTTTAGGTTACCTAGCAGAAAAAGAGCAAAACTACAAGAGTGCGTCTCACAACTACAACAACGCGTGGTCCCACGGAGGCAAGGCAGACCTCGCCGTGGGGTACAAGCTGGCGCACGCCTTCCTCAAACTCAAGAAGTACCCCGAGTGCATCGTCGTGTGCCGCCACGTGCTCACCGTGCACCCGGACTACCCCAAGATTAAGAAGGAGATACTTGAAAAGGCCAAGACTAATTTGAGAACCTAGGGCAAGATTGTTTTGATACTTTTATTACGCTCGCTTTGGTGTACAGGCGGCTACCGATCAACCTATACATTTCCAGTATAAACTGTCGCATTGCAAGGGAAGCCTTTTCAACGCGAAGCCATCACCTATCGCCATCTACCGAGCACAAATCCAACTCCGTTCTGCTATTGAGCATTTCCTGTCGGAAAAATCACAAAAAACACTTTTGCCTAACCCGGAAATTGAACCCAAGCCCTTGCGGTTTTTTTAACTTTTCATATAATACTAAGAAACAGTTGAAAAATTATGGGACCGGCAGGCCCTAAATTTCTCAACTGTATGTGACGTCACATTCATCCATTTGTTCCTATCTTAAGTAGGATACAAACCAACATGGCGAAGTTACATTCAGCACAAATGTTGCAAAGAGTGAACGCGTACAATATTTCAACTTCTCATTGATTATTTTATAGCATTTAGCTATACTTAGCAAATTATACTAAAAAACAGCTGAAAAAAAATACTTATAGTTGAAAAATTTAGAGTCTTGGCAAGAGACCGTAGCTGGTTAGATAAAGTGACTGCCCGGTGTGCGAAGCCCCATAAGTTTTAACTATTTCTTAGTATAATTTGCTCAGCACAGCTAAATGCTATAAAAAAAAATCAATAAGAAGTTTTTTCATATCATGTCGTCTTATAATGCAAATCGAGATGTTGATCGGTGGCCGTATGTATGCACCTATATGAGCGAATACGCGCGTATTCTTATAGTAACACCGGGCTACTACGGAGAACGTTATAGATTAACCGCAATATCTCATATTACAACTAGGCGTTATACGTGATGTGTAAATACATGTACTTATTCAATAAAACTATTATAATGTTGTATAATCTGTATTTGGTTTATTTTTAACCGACTTCCCAAAAAGGAGGAGGTTCTCAATTCGGCCGGTATGTTTTTTTTCTATGTATGTACATCGATTACGTCGCGGTTAATGGACCGATTCGCGTGATTCTTTTTTGTTCGACGCGAAATAGCGGCCAGGTGGTCCCATAAAAATTTCTTTCAGTTTGGTCTAGTAGTTTTTATTTTATAAGCATTATTAGTAATTGAAGTCGGTTTTTTTATTGGAAAATTATATTATTATCAAATTACTTGCTTCGCTTTCGATTGCCCCCCGTTTAAAACAATTTTATTTAATGGGGAGCGTATATTGTACAGATTATTCAAATCATTGTAATTAGTATAATTTAGTTTTACTTATAATTTATTTTTATATCATTTGTTTGTAATATTTTGACGTGTTCAAGCGCCTCCTGGGGCCTATGAAAATAAATGATTTGAATTTGAATTTGAATTTTGAATTTATTGCTGGGAAAGCAATGCTAACCGCGGTCGCCCGTGGATGGGTGACCATCTTTAACGTAACGAGCTTCCCTCCGTGCCCTCGAGTGCCATTTAAACATCTATGGCAGTCGTACTCAGAGTCCAAAAAAATTTGACAACTACTCAAACAAAGTGTATTGTATTACCTCGCTAGTATTATATTGGCTGTGCTCGTACTGAGTTTTTGCAGTCTGTTGACAGTCGCTCCACGTAAAATACCGATATTCAGCTAAAGCCGTTACACTAAAAGCCGACCCTATTGTAATTGGAAATAGGGTCGGAAGATTAACTTAATGTGAAGTTGATGAGTGACATGTATGTTCCTAAAATGGCTGGCCGATATTGATGTAATTTTCATGTAATCATCTGATTAGTTTAGCCGGTGGCCGATAGTATTCGATTCGTAATCCTGGTTTTGGAAGACACCATAAATTTCATCTGAGCCATAAATGCTATATAGAGTTATCAAGGTTTTATTCAGAAGTCTTTGAGAATTATTCCATGTCAGATCAATATGACAGCTACCTATTATTGACATTGCCATATTGCCCGTCCAAATTTGGTGTGTGAAATTCACACAAAAAATATAAATAAATTGATTTGTATTTAAAATGTTATGCCGGGCTTTTGTTAGACAATTTTCGATAGAAGCGCTCAAAGTTTTCAATAATAATGTTACCAACGAATTCACCGTTTACCATAAAGGCCGTAAGTTTCGTCGCAGTAGTATTTGTATTCTCAGTTTCATACTTTAGTCTCACTCGTAGCACTGGAAAGCTGCCGCATGCTCACTTTTAAAAAAATATTCCTGTTAAGGGTACCTGCCTGTGCAACTAGAAACAATATACACCGCGCTACAAGAGCGTTGCTACGCAGTTTCCTATAGACCGACCGTTTAACACGCGTATCGCCTGCGACGTTAGAAGTGAGCGGGGGTAGGTAACGGACTACTACGGCTACACACGGAGTCATTGATCCAAAGATTTATCTCGAGATAGACATTGTAGGCAAAGTAAAAAATATAATTGTAGTATCTGTATTTTTAAAGCTGCCGATGGTTAGGGCTCCAGAGAGAGGAACCTCCTCACGATGCGTGCCGTGTCCAAAAGTCCGTGTTGTTGATTTTTTTTTGCAAAACAGGAAGAGCGATTCATCTTGGGATTAATCTTGGTAAACCGTTTACCTTGTGCGTTCATGTCCAAGCGTCCGTAACAAAAATACCAACCGTGCGCTGCGAGCACTGCCAGCGCACTGCCGCGCTTGACGTGAGCTCTTTGCACCGCGCACCCCTCTCACCCACCCGGTAACATCTCGCCCCGCCCCCTTCTCACCGCGCGGGCGATACGCGAGTTAAACGGTCAGCCTATAGCATAGCGGTGTGGAATAATGCAGTCGTAAAGATAACGGTACAATGACGTCACTAGAACGTTGCCTATGTAAAACTAATGTAGTGGTTTCCTAGAGAGCGGTGATCGACCTAACGTAGGTATTACATATTAATCGTGTCACGGTAATAATATTACGGCCGCATTATTCCACACCGCTTTCCTAGGAAACTGAAGCTTTAGGTAGGCATACGTTAACTTTCCTGATGGTATCTACAGTTGGCCAAGCATTTAGGAATGCGGGGGAAAAATTTCTACGCTATGTTGAAAACTTAACTTAATGTTTTCTTGTTTCTAATCACTGAAAAGTGTTTTTGCAAGCTTATTCTCATACATTTATGATTTTCTTATGATGTGTAAAATTTCTCAGCGTCCGATTTCCGATGTATTGTGTAAAACTTTCTGATGTTTTTTTTGCATTCGGGGTCTCTGAATCATGTACTGTATCAATGGTATGCCTTCGTCACGATGTCATTTGCACCCTGTATAGTAAGACGACATAGAAGGTGGACTAGAAGCTGATAGCAATATTATTGGAAACAGGTTTTGAGTTTTTAATTCTTACATTTTGTCACAGAGGAAGCTGTGCTAGGATATGAGAAACAAGGCAATAAAATAACGTACACGAACGTTAACGTCCCAGCTGAGTTAGAAGGCCAAGGCATAGCAAAGAAACTTGCCGAGGTTTGCTATTAACTATTCTACTCTTAATCATATTTGCACAGTAGATATGTTTGCAATTTTGCACCTTATTGCAGAGGTCACAAGGTTCACAACAAGTAACTTGTGAGCGTTATAATGATATACTTACTATTTTCTTCCCTGAGTAAAGCTGTCTAAGCGCTCCACGCTCTATCTTACTTGCACAAATAGTTTATGCAAACAGGTGGTTGTGCCGGATACACGCGCAATCTTAGCGCTAGTGAAAGTGAGTGTGTAGTGTAGAACTATGGTTTGCACAAATAAGTTAGAGCTTAAGGCAATAATCTCTTCTTTATTATTCCTTTGATAATAATATAATTTTCGTACCACTTGCTCAAAAAAGTTACAATAGTCATTTTTAATCTGTTAAAAACAGGGAAAGAAAATTGTACTGAATTTCATTCACCTGTAGGGGGAGAATGTGATTTAAATTTGGAATACTTAGCGAAATTTATACAGAACTACATTTCTGTGTTTACACCATTGAGTTTGGATATAAAGCATTATACATCTTTTTGAAAAAGGAAAACGCATTTATTATGCAGTTCTTTATGAAATTAAAATACGAGGCCGTATGAGCTTGATGCCTTTGCTTTTCCGACAAAAAAATATTAGTCTAGGAATTTTGGTGTTTGTCAAAGATAATGTAATACTGGTGTGTGTTTATATTTTGATAAGGTATTCATTGTTTAGTTAATTAAGATGTTTATCGTTAAGAATGATACCTAATATCCAATAAACTAATCTATCAATCCTCTTGATATTTTTTTCGCAAATGGTACGAAAAGTATAGTACTTTTCTCGGTGATAAAGCTGTCTTAATCTTGGGTGAACTTAAATCCCTCGCTACACTCAGGACTCGTCTTAAATCCCTCGCTTCGCTCGTGATTAAAGTTTTTAACACCATCGCTATGCTCGGGAGTAAACCTCGAGTCACTCGCGAAAGAAGACACTGCTTTATCTCCTTGGTTAATAATTTACTATTTATATTTCTACCTATCTACGTCTTTAAACTTTTATTTCTAGCACGCCTTTCAATATGCATTGGATAACAAACTGGATGTGACCTGTCAATGTGTGTTTTTGGAACACTTTTTTAAGAAGAACTTAGACCAATATGAAGCTCTAAACGTTGACTTTGATATTAAAGATAAGAGTAAAGAGGAATCAAAATAGTATAGCTATTTGAAAAAGTGAAGAAAATATGAGAAACGCCATCCGTCTCAAATGTGAGATGCTTCAAGAAAATTAACACAAATCCTAAGCTTAGCTATTTATTAGTATTGTCTGTATCCTAGCATAAAATGTAAAGGAACTAAAGCGATTTATTAGTTTTCCGACACGAGCATTTATTTTTTGTAGACACCTTCCCATTATTCATTGAAAAAATATTAAACTCTTAAAACAAAATGTTTTAAATTAAATTCCTTTTCATAGTCATAGTATTTTTTATTTTGGATCATAGGTAGGTACATAAAATATGATTTGAAAGAACTTACAAACCTTACGTAATTTGAAAGACAACAAAAACAAAATAGGATTTTTTAGAATAAGGCCTAACATTCAAGATACCTGCTCCTGAGGGTTATCAATTTATTGATTCAATAAAACGACTGTAAAACATGCATTAAATATTTATTTCAATTGATTCAACATTGATTTGTGACGTTTTAATTGAAAATAGAAATGTTATCCAAAATACTGTATGTACTATGCTACTGTATTATTTGACGATTCATTTATTCGTCTTTGTTCTCCTCTTGTTCGAGGATTGTCTTGAAACAGAACGGCTGGAAGATGTAACCCAGACCGGTGTAGAACTTGCTCATGAACTCCACCCTGGGAAAGGAAAAAATCGTTAGGAAATCAACTTAATTCCCAAAAAAAAGGTTACAATAGTTATTTATGGTACAAGTGAGAAAAAGTTTATATTTCTGTTGTGAGTGCCAATTTTAAATCTTGAGCTTGCGAAGTAGTCTTAAATTGAATCACGAGCGTAGCGAGTGATTCTAATAAAGACTACTTCGCCAGCGAAAGATTTAAGAAGTTACGAACTGGAAATTACATTTTTCTAACGCCTTACATACAAAACTTTTCACCTCTTCCAATGAGAAAATATTAAGATTTAAATAAACTCGTACTCGATTGCTTAACCTGGAATAATTCCATGAAATACAGTAATATAATAATAGTAATACCAATTCACAATGCGTATTAAGGCCTTTTGTAAGTCTCCACTGATTAAATTATGTCGTACGCTTTCAAATACTTTCCACGTGATTTTTCTGGTAAAAAAGCAAACTTCTGTGTTAAAAGCAAGTTGTCGCAACTCTTTTGGAGTTCCACAAAGTTCTTCATCACTGGATTCACTATTTTTTTGTTAAAAAGTTCCAGTAAACAATTAAACATAAACTGAAAAGAATTTATAGTTGCCCGCGATGACTGACACAGACACATACATTTTTTTTTAAATCGTGCGATCGGAAATTCGAACGCCGTAACATTTATTTATAGAGTCTAATATTAAGTACCTGATTTTAATTAATTTAATGGTCAATCACGAATATAAAATCATTAAAATACTAAATAAGCGCGTATTTATATAATTTAAAATAATTAAAACGTATCGTATGTAGTTATGTAATAAAATTGATGTCAATGTTTATTACTAACCTAACCTACATGGTGGCTGCTTTGTTTATTTTTCAGCGCCTATTCATTGGAAGGATTTTGTTTCGAAATTTGAATCACTTTGCCTCACTAGTGAGTAAAACGGTTTTTACTCACTGAATTCTGGCAAGCAAACGATCTTTTTCGTGCTGGTGTGGTGAAAAGCATATTATTGGTTCAATCAAATGGAATCATATTAGTATTCATGTAAGTAGTATTCGCAAAAAGATACAATCTCGGCTCCTTTGTTTTTAAAATGTAGAACATACATGGGGCAATAAGTTTGCGTAGATGTAACTTATGTTACGTACATAAATAAATGAAACAAAAAATAGTCCTTCGATACATACCAGTGAAGACGCAAGGTGTGCAGGAAAGCAGAGAGACCCTCCATCATGACCAGGATAGCCAGAGTGAAGAGCGACCAGAACCAGAACACCACGTACAGCTTGATGGCACCCACGTAGTAGTTGTGTTCTTTCAATCCCATTTGAAGCACCATGTTCCATAGCACCTCGGATAACTCTGGAATATTGGATAACATTATTATTTCAGGTATATTACATGTCTTAATTAACAAGGGAAAAATAACCGTCGACCATTTTGTATATGTGGACAAGAGACAAATTGTAGAATATTTGTATAAAGAAAGAAAATATAGAGGGCGTAAGAGAATCCACAGCTTTTACAAACTTTTACTTGTTCATGATAAATTGCTATTTATTGATATTTTGAGAAAACGACAAATATCAACCAACCTGCGTGAGCAAGCGACAAAGCCCACAATCGCAGATACGAGGCCGTATGAGAGATAGTACTGAGCACGTATTCAATCGTGTGGATGGCTTGGTGGATCATGATCTCGCTGAAGGGCTCGTCCTCGTGCTCGTGGCCCTGGGCCTTCGCCTCGGGCTTCGGGACCGCCGCCTCGCTGATGTCAGTTTGTTCTTGCATTTCGATGCCAGGGTTTACGCTGCCGTTTGAATGTTCCGGCTGCGGAAAAAATATGCATGTGTAAATGACGATGTGTGTCACGAAGATGCTACCCACAGATTCAGCGCATATTTTTATATGTGGAATTTTGTAGAATTGAAATTTTCAGCGTTATGTGTATAATTACTGAAATAACGAACTAGTCGTTGTAAGGACTTTGGTAGCTCAGTTGGGAGATTGACAGGTACTTAGCTAACATCTTCAGAATAAATACGAGACGACAATGTGAATACGAATCCGAAACCCAATACCTAAGAAGCGTTCTACATACCTTGGCATGGCCTTTCCTCTTGGAAGCCCACAGCAGGTACAGCGGCTTGCCCAGCAGCATGAGCGGGATGCAGCACAGCGCCACGAGCACGAAGGCCCGCTGCACGCCGCCCTGCGCCTCGAACATGAACTCCCTGCAGCCCGGCTCCGGCTCGTTGCGGGAGAACAGCATCATGTTGATGAACAGGATCAGCACCGACGGCGCGCAGCCCTGCTGGTACGCCAGCTCTGCAAGTATACACAGATCGGTATGGAAAATCGAAAAGTTGGATTTATTTTCTAGTTGATTTATACAGGGTGGGTGCGACATAGCGACATTTATTGAAACCACAGCTTCTATACATGGCCAGTATGCATTTCCACCGGATAAAAAATTCTAAGGCGAAAAAAAAAATCCACGTCTTCCAAACAAATTGCACGATCGCAATGTTCAAATTGTTGTTTCACTGTGGCTTCAATAAATGTCGCTATGTCGCATCCACCCCGTATATAGCATTTAGACATGCTTGGCAATCTAAAGACTACTACACACAGTGCCGGCGGCAATACCGCCGGCCTTATGCCCAGCGGCTTTGCCGCCGGCACAAGCCGCGAAAAGCCGCGACGCATCATTCCGGTTGAGACAGTCAGATAGAACGCTAGTGAAGTGCACATGGAACGAACTGACGCCGGCAAGCCGCGTAACCCGCCGGCTCAACCCGGCGGCCATGCCGGCGGCTCCTTTGTGCGGCAAAGCCGGCGGTTTTGTATACCGCCGGGTGCACGGCGGCTTGACCGGCGGCATGCCCGGCGGCCCTGCCGCCGACACTGTGTGTAGGCACCTTTATACATTCGAAAAAATGTTTAGACTAGCAGCGGGATTTTAAACAGCGACTATGGGATTCCAACCTATCGCTTTACCATTCAGCTATCAAAGCCCCGCTGCGAAATCACGAATCTTATGACCTTGTTTCTCCTTTCCGGACGCCGGACGCGGCCGAAGCGGGGAAAAAGATAGATAGTGCATGATAAAAGCAATGGTAAACGACCTGACTGTTCTTACTCGAACTTAATTTGGTTAAAAAGTGTATTGATTTATTTGTATACTGACCGTCAGTCTTGGTGCTGTAGGCGACCCATTTGAAGAACATCATGAATACCATGTACAAGAACAGCAGGCACAGGAACACCACTTGAGGCAGGAACTCCAGGAGGATGGAGTAGCGGCGACGGAAGAAACTGAAAATTATTCGTCTTGCGTTAAACTCGAAAACGGCTCGACTGATTTGCATATAGGTAAGTACTATTTACGATATGGTCGCATCTATACTAGGTACTACGTTCTAAAATAAAAATACCTATAAATCACGAATACCGTATCTAGAGGAAGTTTTAGGTGAACATGGCAACGCCTGGCGAGTCAACTAGTACCTGTCTATAAAATAATTTCAGTAGTAAACAACGATTTTAGTAGACCTTTAGTCAAGCTGGAGGGAGACAGTACCATCGTTGCATCTACCCAGACCCTAGTCTTCAGAATTTAAGATGGACCGGCGCATCTGTAATCTTTTGGGGACTAGTGATGTTCATGGGTTAAAGTCCTCACTTACAAACGAATGAGCTACACGCTAGTTCGCTACAAATAAACATAGGATTATATAAAGTGAATGAGTAAAACATCAGACTCACCTGTAGTTAACAACGCTCATGCAGACACCAAAGATCATGTGCAATACTCCGAAGATGATGGACAGCTTCATTTTGTACGAGTTCAGGAAGATGATCTTGTTGTCAGCAGTCTATATACATCATTATAATTAATTTAACAACAATGAGCGCAACAACTATTTATTTTAACAAATGTAGGTGCTTACATGATATTGGCACAGGAAGACATCGTAATCTTCAGCATATATTTAATATTTTTGTAGATCTTTATGGACTTATAGGAATATTTATTGTACCCGTTCGTTTCAAATGGACATACAAAGTATAAAATAGTAAACTCACCTGCCAAATAGGATCAATACCAATAAAGTACGGAGTATCAATGTAGGCATCCTTAGGGTCCATAGTCAAGTGTTCGTTAGCTTCGAGGGTTGCATTATCGTATTTAACCCTCCAAGATGTGCCAAAGATGTTCATCGATTTGGAGAATATATCGTTATACACGATTCCAGTGTACATTGAGAAACAGCCCATGAGAAGAATAATGTAACGACCAGCGAAGAAGATGTTCCAGATTTCGTTGCTGGACTTTTTGGCGGCGAGGGAGACCTCCTTCCAGCACATCCAAGCGCCGAACATGGCCATGATAAGCCCGTGGCCCAAGTCGCCGAACATCACCGCGAACAGGAACGGGAAAGTGATCGTTGTGTATAGAGCTGGAAGAACGGAAATAAACCATAAGTGTTCCATTTCTTAAGACCAGAAGACAACACGTTAACATAAAAACAAAAAAAAACTCTTTCGGCGACGACACAAGGCCTTGCTGTTGTCGTCGTCGAAAGAGTTTTCAAGGCTTTATAGGGCGACAAATTAGCATTTGCGCCAAATTTAATGATAATTTGATTTGGGAATTTTATTGTCCATTCTGTGTTTAAAGGATTTTATTGAAGCTGAGTTGTGACCAAAGTTGGCCAGCACTATGGTACGCATACACACGTTGGCTCCAACATTGGGCGCAAAGTAATCATGATGTAGAAACAGTATGAGTACCTGGGTTGCATTCCCGGTAGGAGGCGACTCCGTAAGCATCGATGAGGTTCTGGAATCCCCTGGTGAAGCGGTTGGTGCGGTTGAAGGTGGGAGGCTCCTCGTCTGCCTCGATGCAGTTCAGGAACGACGGGATCGAACTGCCGCATGCATTCTGAAGAATAAATTGTTTATACATGGTAAAATAAATATCTTTATTTTGTCACTATTATTTTATTAAAATTTGAAGGATTAACCGGGACAAAGTAGCAGTTATCTTACGTAAGGCTTTGTGTATTATTAAAGTTTTGAAATCTTACCGATCCATCAGCCAGCGCCTTCTGTACATTGGGTAGATCCGCGGTGGGCACCCAGCATTCTCCGATGAGGCACTTTTTGGTGACGTCCATGTTGAACAGATTGAGCGTGTGGTAGATAGCCTTCATCTTGCACACCATGACGGTCCAGCTGGCCAGTTCCTTGGCCACGCTCATCAACACGCGCTGACGGTGGTCCCGGGTTTGGTTCAATACCTGGCGAATTACAATTATGTATCGTGTTAATATGCAATTTTATTATGTAAGGTTCTGATAACACGATCACAAATCACAACTCTGAATACCTGTAACTTTGTATTAATAATAATCGGCACTTCCGCAGCTATAAAACATTTTTAGGCTGAAACTCACAATGCGATTTTCGCCATTTTAGTTTTTTTATTGTGGGCAGATGTGTGACGAACCGTGCGGGCGAATGCCGCGTCGTGAGTTTTTAGCCTTAAGCTTGTTTTTTGGGAATGAGACAGGATTTGATATGCTTTATGCATTCTCGGAACGCGCTCTCCCTCATCCTCCCCCATTTGGCCAAGCGCCTTAAGGTACAAAAAGACTTATTGCTTGACAATAATAGTCTTATTGTACCTAAAGGCGCTACTGATATCTATAGCGCACAGTTGAAACACCTGCACTCCTGTAGCGGAGTAGACATTTTAATTCGTTTAAGTATCCATACGTACCATGTTAAGATCTTCAAGTCTGGTGCGTACTCCCTTGACCATGTCGTGTCGCTCGGTGTTGGAGGGGGGGCACGGGTACAGCGACGCGTGGAAGCCGGTGCACACCTTCTTGATGCGCGACTTCAGCTGCTCCCCTTGGAAGAACGCTACGAACACCGTTTTGTAAATCTCATTGCCCTGAAAACGCGTAAAAGTCGTTAAAAATCTCATTTCAGCCACACCATTTTTGTTGTTTAAGTGGTCTTGAATATTCTGTCAGTATTATCGGGTTTATTTATCAACAATCAGGAAGACGTTATGCAAGCAAAAAAAACGAAATGGTGAGATTGCCACTTATTGATTCACGCGAAGAAGTAAAAGTCAGTTTGGTACTTACAGTGATAGGATCCTCCAATGGCTTGTCTAGCTCAGCCCTCCTCAGGAACACGTTGCCCCTGGAGATACGCCACAGCATCCTCTCGAAGGCGGGCACGCGCTCGCGCTGCACCACGCCAGCCACGAAACCGAGGCGCCCTCTGGTGGCTGCCTGCTGACCGGTCTCATCCGTAATCAGGGATCTGTGAAAAACAAGTTTATGAAATGGATGACTCGTTCCTTTTTATATACAGTTATTGCGAACAACCTGACATGTAGTAGTTAAAACCCAATGATTGGTGACCTTCTTTCGATTCGATAATGATGCTGGATGATTTTTTAAGGGGCTCGAGCTTTGCTTTACCAAGTTTTAGACGATGCAACATAAACTAAGTAGCATATATTTTGGCAAAATAAATAATTATATAAATCGTTGTATTATTGAGGAAGCGAAATAAGTATATAAAGAGCGTCTTTGGCTTCCCTCGTGGGATAAAGACATGATTCGTATGTATCGTTGTGTATGTATGTAAGGCGCTGCTCGTAAAAGGTATTAGAGTTTTTATTTTTTTAAATAACCCCGTATTGGTATAATATAATTATTATCATTGTAATTACTTACAACAAACGACTCTAAATACTCGTTGAGGCTGTTCTAATCTTGGCAATTCCTACATAAATTAACATATTTTATACTCGGCTTTATGTGATAATGAGAACTAATAACAATGTCATGTTCTCAGCATTTAACATGTTTGAGAATAAAACTAACGTGACGTATTTCAAATGTTATAACCATTCAACTCACGATTCGTAAATAGCTACGCTAGCTTAACATGCGTTAAATTTTTCAATAAAATACTTGTCGACCAGTTGTCTTATTGGTCAGCCGTTGTCAATCGTTATTTGGTTGACCCCGTTTCCCATCATTTCATCTCTCATTTTCTTCCCCGTAGTTAAAATGCTATCAGTATCACTTAATCATTTCTAAGCGACGCCTGTGAGAAAACATACCTTGACGCTCACATGTATACCGTCTATACTCGTTATTTACTGGCATATCTGGCGATTCTGTGGTTTAAATAAATGCACCTAAGTTGCATTAAACCTGTATACAAATGGCGAATAAAAATGCTTAGTACTTACTTAGTCAAGGAGTCCATGCCGAATTCCTCTTGCGCGATGAAGAAGGCCTCAGTCTTCTCGAGCACATGCTTGAGCTCCGTCAGCTCCAAGTAATTCTGTTTCAGGTTCACGGCGTTGTGCGACAACTCCAGGATTTCATTCTCTGTCTTCTCCAAGTGAGCCTGGTGGAGAAAGAATCATGATGTAGTATTTATAATCAGAAACGTGCGTAGGTACTTTACTTATAGCTTTTTAGATTAAATGTTCATGGATGGTTTCGCCATCAAGCATTTCACCAATTAGACTATGACTTAGAAGACATCGAATGAATGGAGATGTAATTTAATGATGGTAGCAGAGTGCTTGATAGCTTGCTTCTCAATCTGTTGTTTCATGAACAGTCTTTTAGTGCAATAACTATAAATTTATCTTTAAAAATTGAAAGGTAAAAGCAGGTGCAACTCGGGGTTACGTAACGGTCACCGTCCTCATTTCATAGAAATCTTTTAATATTTGTATTCTTATCTCATTCTCTCCGTATTCATGTAAAGAATAACACGTATCAGGTTACCTTGTGTGGTTGTTTAACTGGCAAATGATGATAAGAAATATCTTTACAAACTAAGGCTTGTTGCTTACTCAGTAAGTCAACATGGTAGAAAGTGTGTTGAACATACCTACGTTACGTTAATATTACATAAGTGTGATCAACACATAGACATTCTAAGAAAAGGTATAAAAGGCCTTACGCCAGTAATTTAAAATTAAATTCATATAAGTATAATAATAATTCATTTAGAACTTATTTTTTAAGGTGGCATTTAAACCATCTATAATACACCTACACAATTACCTATTGATGAAATGAATCATCGAGAAAATCTTTAACACAAGTGTACTTGAAAGATGAAGCATGAAAGTTGTTATTATCAACACGATACTTTTATCAACTACTTACATGTTTCAAAACGTGATGTTTTTAAGGATCCAAGGGCTTATGATTCATAGAATCCACTTAACTATCGAGATGAAAAGAGAGTTATTTAAGTATTGTGTTATTTAAGTACAGTAAGTGCTGTCTTAGACCCAGACCGTTGGTTAGATGATTCCCAACCCTCGTCAGCATTGAAGGCTCCGTTTTTTTTTATTTTCTTTTTTTTTTTTTATTATTTTGCTTATCAAAAGTTTAGCAGCCGCTGCCCTAGAGAAAACTCGTGTGACGGAAGCTTACAGAAATCGAGCGATTTAATTAGTGAGCAAAATTGATTTGTCAGATGTTTGGGTTCAGATGTTGATCAGATGTGATAAAAAACTCCTTTCTACCTCAAGATCGATGATTTCCCTGGGGTTGGGGGCCCTGGGAGATTCCTTGACCTGGGGGATGTGGACCCCATCCTTGTTCACCTCAGCCTCGATGTACCGAAGCTTGCGTTCCATCTCATCACAGCGACGCACTTCATTGACGAATTTCCGCTGGAACGCGTTCACGTCCGGATTCAACTGCAACAAAAATGTGGTTGGTAATTAAAGGTGGTATGTAAGCCTAAAATAACTACTATATGTTTACGCGGAGAAAACCTCAAGATACAATCTATGATATTTATTCGGACGATTTCTCAATTGAGACCAATTACTAATATACAAGACCAATGGTCCCTTTATTTTATGGTAACTTATAATTAGACGGCTGCCGTAACAAAAAATACAATTGCTATGTCTAGCACCCTGTATATTATAAACTCATTAAGTTCTCGAAGTGTTCCAAGGAAATCTGTGCTGATTAATTGTGCTAGATCTAGATATGCCTATGATTTATTATACACACAAACAAACTCAAAAACTATTTATCCTATAGTAGGTAAAAGTTTTTATGAGAAAAATAATCTCTATGGTATCGTGATTCAAAATAAAAAATATATATATTTTAAATAATGATATCTTTTTTTGTTTTAAAGCGCGATAACGTAGAGAATATATTTCTCATAGAAACTTTTACTATGATTTATAAAATATCCCTATATATACCGTGTTGATGTGTGTAGTTGTATGACATTACCAAACACTCACACAGCTATTTCTCTAATTCATTCGATCTTGTCGACATTTTGGAACAATTACTTTTTCATTAGTAGGTATAACTAGCATGACTCTTAAACACGCATATACAGAACGTGGTTTGTTACAACTAGATTTCTTATCTTTGACAAACCTTAAACCAATCGGTAATAATACAGGATGTAGGTAGTTATAATTATGTCATCGTGACGAAAAATTACTTCCCAATGATTCAGCACATGATTTTTAAACTCTGGGTGCGTAAATTTTTTACCGTCTGAATTTCCCCATAAAAAAAAACGTTTTTTGCGCGATCTGAAGCCTGATTAGTATTACGCAATAATAACATTAATTTTGAATTTCGAAACCTAGATGCCTAGGATTCTATAGACCAGTGGATCCCAATTAGTGGTACGCGTACCCCCAGGGGTACGCGAGATTGCATCAAGGGGTACGCGCAGCAATCTCTAAACTAAAATCCTAAAAAAACAGTTTTTAAAAATTATCGACCCTGGTCTATAAAGGGGTACGCAAGTTGGAGGTCTTTCTTAAAGTGGTACGTAGAACAAACTAATTGGGAACCACTGCTATAGACTAAGGAATAACTAGAACAGGTAAACGTACCTTCCTTATTTTCTGAGCCATTGTTATTCCACATTATGAATAATAGGGTTTTTATGAGGAAAGAAATATTTATTGAACGTTGTATCAATAACTTACCTATTACATTTATAGGTAAGTATGTACATTTACCTCTAACTACGTTCGATGCCTATAGAAATAAAGTTCGCGCTTAAATTATAATAAAATTGTTCCGATCAACTTTATAATTAATTATGGGCGTAGTATTTTTACTGCTTATTGCTATTTACGGGTTAATGTGATAGCAGAATACCTATGTAGTATTTATTTTATCTATAGAACCGATTTCCCAAAAAAAAAAAACCGACATCAATTACAATAATTTTGGACTTATGGTTACCATTGTCAGAACTGAACCAAATTAAAATGGAGCCACACGGGAAGCACCGAATTCAAATAAAAAAATCGTCAGTCGAAATTTATGACAACATAAAAAACACGAATTTAGAGCCTCCTCCTTTTTTGAAGTCGGTTAATAAAGACTTTAAGTCAGTAAAACGAAGGTCTTAGATTACAAGTAGAGAGTAAAGTGTCTAAGCCCACTTGACATACAAAAAACATTGTATAGCAGTGGCGTCAGACTTGTTGAAAATGAAATCGAGCTGATTTACCTTATCAATCAGTACCAGTGATAATCACTGAAGGAAAAAAACTCTATTGTTTGCTTAATGGGATTCATTATGCTATTAGCTTAGTACCTAGCTGGCTATAGACTTATTGTATGAGATTGATATCTCATACAAATACCTACTAGTCAATAGTGCGTCCCTTTTCAGCACGGGTTTAAGTCTAGCGTAGAGAATATTTAGTAATAGTTGTAGTAGTAGTAATTTTATAGTAACGCTACTATAAAATTACCTACCTAAGGTAATTTTATAGGTAGTAGCGCTACTTGACGGATACTTACCTTTACAAGTTTTATGAGCATAATAAACTAATTAAGCGCTTTCATATTTCTAAATATTTTTATCTGTAATGAACTGATGTTATTATGCTTACTTAGGTATCCTGTTCTTTCTTACTAGCGTCACCAGGCGTCCGGACATAGTTAGGCTTGTAGATTGCGTATCCGGCCAGAATAAATGGTATCCGGCTTTTGTTACATTTTGCAAACGAGCGAGCGTCGAGCTATCTATAATTTAAGTTTTACTACTCAATAATAAAGTACTGAGGCTGATATGGCAATCGATTATATATTTTTTCTATTTTATTTGAATTTACCAAAATTTTGCTTGATTTAACACAGCGACGTTGTAATTGATTTTACATACTATTTTTTGTCATACATAATTATTATTATTACTGACTCAAAATCCTCAATAATTTAGGGCCTTTTTAACGAAATGTCCGGCCAATCTATCTGATCTTTACGGCTATTAGGTTTGGCGACCTGGCAACCCTATTTCCTACAAATATTTTAAATGCGAAAGTTTATAGAGATGTGTGAATGTTAGTTACACACATAAACTACATATAAAACTGCTGCAAGAAGCTATGTAGTTATAGCCGCTATAGGTACATAAAGACATACGTAACTTGTCGCAAAATCTCGTGCTGAATAGTCTGAGGTGTGGTGTCGGAAAAACCGGTTCGGTAACCTTAGCAACCAAACATTGCATTGAATCCTTCGCCATGGCCAATCGAGTTTCACGCGTATGCGCATTTCAACCGCCTACACACTCGTATAGTGCGACAAGCTTTTCTTGACGCGATTGTAGTGTCTAACTTAGTACAGAAATTATTTATTATCCGAATTCGAAAGGAAGGCTGTTGTGTGTTTGGTTTTTTTTTATTGAAAAACGGAACGGAAAGATCACACCCCAATCTTGTATCGTAATAGGAATTAGCACGATATTAGTTTAGCCCAATACTACGAGTTTAGTTTTTTGCTAAAATTGCTTTTGTGGAAGAAAATCGGTTCGATACCCATATTTTTTGGTCAAATCTTTGTATGTATTGCTATTTTATTGTTTATCACTTCTCTATATATGTTGCTAAACACGCCGACTGCCTAAGGAAAACATAACAGCAGTTTAAATGTGAACGAATGCAATGCAGGACGACTGGTTCTCGTAATGTATGCGTATGACTATGTGACTGTTGTGTTGCCCCGAGCAAGGATAAACCTTGCCAAACAGTGACAGAACACAGGTTAATCAATCAAGTATAGAAATAACATGATGTCGAGCAGTGGCTGTTTTATCACCACTCAAATGCTTTCCAGTTTTGACAGAGCCGTCGTTACTTCTCGCCAGTAACGACTCCACATTTTATTAAAGGGTTTCGTCACAAAAAGTTTGAGATTCGCTGGTTTATACTACAACTGGAAGAAAAACCTTACAATACCTATGGCGGTATGGCGATAATTTTAACGTTTGGTCGTTCTTAATGTCACAAAAATGCCCCGAGAATTAGTAATTACTTAGGCAAGCTACCAATCAATTTCATCTAGGTACGTATCTACCACCAGCAAAAATGTGCAGTCCACCATGCTACTTATACACCTCAGACTATTCAGCACGAGATTTTGCGACAAGTTACGTATGTCTTTATGTACCTATAGCGGCGATGTTGTTGTGGGTTTATAGAGGTCCAGGTTTGGGTATTTATAATTATAAGACTTGGTAGACTGATACTGTGTGTTTTATTGTTGCAGTTCCAACCGGAAGAGACATATATTCATAGACAAATCATAGATTGTACTTAATACCATAACTAATGCTATAAGGCTGAGTGTAGGTGTACTACACTCTAATTAGGGTGTGTATAGACATACACCACACTCTCCCCTTACTAAATAAAAAATGAATTGTTATACATTCATAAATTATTTACAAATTAAGTCTGACTGGTGGACGACATACTCTTAATGACTTTCTTACTATACAAGGTGACTGTTGACCAACTGACAGACTTACATTTGAATTAGACTGTTTTGGACTATTACAAATAGACTGACTTACATTTGACTGCGACTGTACTGGACTTGACATTATTTGAAAACTAGGTCTGCCTGACAAACTTACATTAGGACTCTGAACAGACCTGTTTACATTATTAGAAATAATAGGACAACTTATTATATTTTCATCTCTCCCACAAGGAAAATTAAATTTAGAATTTACAATATTATCTGAATTTTTACACAATGGAGCGAAGGTTAACTGATTTAAATGTGCTTTCTTAATAACACCATTTACAGCAACTAAATAAGTCATAGCACTTAAAATTCTTACAATTGTTCCTTCAACAGGTGAAGTGTTTCCAAAACGAATTAACACATTATCACTCTCACGAAAATGTGAGTAAACTTTAGGAGTTTTCTTAGTTTTAACATTGTTATTGACTGGATTTAACATTGACAATTTTGTTCTTGGTTTAAACATCATAAGCATTGAATTGGGTGACTTTTCATTAACAGTAGTTTCTGTATTTCTATAAGACATCAAAAAATTATACAGTTTAACATCAAAATCTTGTATTTTATTGTTATTATCAAACAAAATTCTTTTAAGACCTTTTTTTACAATTTGGACATTCCTCTCGGCCAATCCATTGCTAGATGGATGATATGGTGGTGACTTCGTAACTTTAATATTCATTTTAGTACAAAAATCAATAAACATAGTTGAATCAAATGGTGGTCCATTATCGGACACAAGTTCACATGGTAATCCTACATATGAAAAAATTGAACTCAACTCTTTAATCACTTCTACAGCTGTGCACTTATGCATCTTTTTGACATCTATCCATTTAGAATAACTATCACAATAAATTAAAAAATGAACTTTATTAAATTCAAAGAAATCAATATGGACTCTTTCAAAAGGCTTATTTGTTTGAGGCCATGGAATTTTAACATTATCTGGCTTAAAATTGACTATAGCACAAGATTTACATGACTTACATTTATTTTCAATATCTAATGACATATTTGGCCACCAAAATGATACTCTGGCTAACAATTTACTTCGGACAATACCAGGATGACCTTCGTGTAACAAATTTAACACTTTTTCTTGACATTTTAATGGTACTATTACTCTAGACCCAAACATAATACAATTTTCTAACACTGTTAAATAATGACGTAAGCGAAAATAAGGCAATATGGCCTGATCTGTTACTTTACTTGGCCAACCTTTTTGGACATAATCTCTCACTTTAATCAATACACAATCATTTAAAGTTTCACATGCAATGTCTTCATGAGACATTGGTAACTCATTACAATAAGTATTATTGTCTAAAACAATTTTATTTATTGGAAGCCTAGACAAGGCATCTGCATGACACATCTGTTGACTTTTCCTGTGTTGAATATCATAATCATAACTTGACAACATTAGCGCCCAATGTTGCAATCTGTGAGCTGCTAAGGTAGGTATATTTTTTGTAGGATGCAAAATGTGACGAATTGGTGAATTATCAGTGACTAAGGTAAAATGTCTACCCCATAAATATTTATGAAATTTAGTGACAGCATAAACAATCCCTAATGCTTCTCTATCTAACTGAGAGTAATTTTGTTGGACTTTGGTTAATGAACAGGATGCAAATGCAATAGGTTTTTCTATATTTCTATTATTTTGATCTTTCACAACATGACATAACACTGCACCTAGACCTACTGGACTAGCATCTGAACATACTACTAATGGTAGTGATGGATCATAATGCACTAATAAATTACTTTTTAACAATTTATCTTTAGACAATTCAAATGATTTTTGTTGAATATCTGACCAATTCCATTTTACATTTTTCTCAATCAATTCACGAAGAGGTTTTGTTAATGTACTCAAATTTTCAATATAATTATTATAAAAATTTAACATGCCCAAATATGACCTTAACTCTTTGACATTCTCTGGAATTTTACATTTCAATATTGCTTCCACTAGTGATGGACTAGGTTTTCTACCATCCTTACAAATGACATGACCCAAATACTCTACAGACTCTGAAAACCAAATACATTTTTCCTCATTGACTCTGACATTATATTTATTTAATCTTTCTAATACTTTTATAACTGTTTGTAAACAATCATTATAATCTAATCCTTTGATTAAAATATCATCGATGAAACAACAAGTATTAGGTATACCTGATAGTATCTGATCCATTACTTTTTGGAATATTGCTGGTGCTGATGCTATACCATAGATAAGACGTCTAAATCTGTATAAACCTTTATGAGTATTAATAGTTAATAATGACTGACTTTCCTCTTCCTTGACTGATAATTGTTGGTACGCATCTGACAAATCTAAGACAACAAATATAGATCCTCCTGACATACTAGCAAACACATCTTCAGCTTTAGGTAAAGGATAAATATCAATTTTTAAATTTGGATTGACAGTTTTCTTGAAATCTACACATAATCTATAAGTTCCATTTCTTTTCTTAATAGGTACTATGGGTGAAGCCCATTCAGAATGGTTTACTTTATAAATTTTTCCTTCTTTTTCCATTCTATCTAAAGTTTTTGACACTTCCTCTACAATGTTGTAAGGTAACTGATATGGTTTCTGAAAGACAGGAGTATGACACTCTTTTAATGTTAACTTTGCTTCAAATTCTTTAATGCATGAGTCTGACTGCTTCTTAAATACATTATTGAACTGACTTTTAAACTGACTTATTTGTGACTGAATACAACTTTTCATATTAACTGACTTACAATGACTTTTCACATTTAACTGAGAAAGACTTACTTGTTCATTAGACTGACAAACTTTATTTGACATTATTGACTGACTTTGACTTGAATTGTTTATTAAATTATTTCTCCACACTGGAACAAGTTCATCTAACCAATCTCTCCCTAATAAAGGAATAAAGTTATTGTTTTTAGACCCGACAATTAATAATAAGTACTTACACTTATCTTGATACTTGACACACACTTTAATTTGACCTGCAATATTAATATTGCCTGAAATAGAACTCAACTTGAGCTTACACTGTTGTATTCTTATTTTAGTAAAATATTTTTCATATACAGAAAAAGGTATAATAGACACAGCTGCTCCTGTGTCCACTTCCATTTTAAGTAATGTATCTTCAATTTTTAAATTAACATATTGTGAACTTTTTGACTGACTTGACACTAAATTCATATTAATATTAAATTCTTCTAAGACACAATCTACACAGTTATCATTTACCTTAATATCATTTACAGATTTGTTTCTGCATATTTTGGAAATATGACCATACTTCTTGCAAACAAAACATTGCCAATTTTTGGCTGGACAAGTTTGTGGATTATGTGACCTCCCGCACCTGTAACATGTTGATGACTGACCTCTTTGAGCCTGGTGACTCTTAGACTGACTAGACTGCTGCTGGACCTGACTGTTAGACCTCCCAAATGTTGACTTCGACTGATTAGACTGACTTGATGGTTGTTTCCTGTGACATTGACTTGACTTATTGTATTTATTGTTTACTTTGTTTATACTACTAGTACTTTTTTCTTCTTGTAGACTGACTATTTGATTTCTGACTGTTTCTTCAGTTAATACTATATCTTTAGCTGCTTCGTACGTTAAATTTTGAACACTTAATAGTTTTTTTCTAGTGTTTTCGCATCTCATTCCACAAATGAGCTGGTCACGTAATGCAGTAGGTAAATATTGTGGATCAAACTTACATTTAATCGCTATTTCCTGAAGATTTCTTATATACTCTGACGCAGACTCGTTTTCAGACTGTTTTCTTTGATGAAAAATGTATCTATTTGTAGATTCTAATCCTGGGGGCTCGTACTTATTTTGTAATATCGCACATAATTCACTGATACTTTTGGAATTTGGCTTGTCTGGCAAACACGTGCTGTGAAGAATATCATAATTCTTGCTCCCAATGTGTGTAAGGAAAAGTGACTTCTTAATTGCCAAAACTGTGACATTGTTTAGCGTGCAATATTCTTCAAATAGTTCCATCCAACTATTAAATCCTATGTTTCCGTCGTATGGGGACAAAATTCCAACAAACGCCGCCATTATGCGTTGGAGGAAAAAGACAAATTTTTACGACTCACGACTTGAAAAGTTTGCTTTTTTATTGAATTTCTTCCACCTCGTCGCCAATGTGATGTTGTTGTGGGTTTATAGAGGTCCAGGTTTGGGTATTTATAATTATAAGACTTGGTAGACTGATACTGTGTTAATTCGTTTTGGAAACACTTCACCTGTTGAAGGAACAATTGTAAGAATTTTAAGTGCTATGACTTATTTAGTTGCTGTAAATGGTGTTATTAAGAAAGCACATTTAAATCAGTTAACCTTCGCTCCATTGTGTAAAAATTCAGATAATATTGTAAATTCTAAATTTAATTTTCCTTGTGGGAGAGATGAAAATATAATAAGTTGTCCTATTATTTCTAATAATGTAAACAGGTCTGTTCAGAGTCCTAATGTAAGTTTGTCAGGCAGACCTAGTTTTCAAATAATGTCAAGTCCAGTACAGTCGCAGTCAAATGTAAGTCAGTCTATTTGTAATAGTCCAAAACAGTCTAATTCAAATGTAAGTCTGTCAGTTGGTCAACAGTCACCTTGTATAGTAAGAAAGTCATTAAGAGTATGTCGTCCACCAGTCAGACTTAATTTGTAAATAATTTATGAATGTATAACAATTCATTTTTTATTTAGTAAGGGGAGAGTGTGGTGTATGTCTATACACACCCTAATTAGAGTGTAGTACACCTACACTCAGCCTTATAGCATTAGTTATGGTATTAAGTACAATCTATGATTTGTCTATGAATATATGTCTCTTCCGGTTGGAACTGCAACAATAAAACACACAGTATCAGTCTACCAAGTCTTATAATTATAAATACCCAAACCTGGACCTCTATAAACCCACAACAACATCACATTGGCGACGAGGTGGAAGAAATTCAATAAAAAAGCAAACTTTTCAAGTCGTGAGTCGTAAAAATTTGTCTTTTTCCTCCAACGCATAATGGCGGCGTTTGTTGGAATTTTGTCCCCATACGACGGAAACATAGGATTTAATAGTTGGATGGAACTATTTGAAGAATATTGCACGCTAAACAATGTCACAGTTTTGGCAATTAAGAAGTCACTTTTCCTTACACACATTGGGAGCAAGAATTATGATATTCTTCACAGCACGTGTTTGCCAGACAAGCCAAATTCCAAAAGTATCAGTGAATTATGTGCGATATTACAAAATAAGTACGAGCCCCCAGGATTAGAATCTACAAATAGATACATTTTTCATCAAAGAAAACAGTCTGAAAACGAGTCTGCGTCAGAGTATATAAGAAATCTTCAGGAAATAGCGATTAAATGTAAGTTTGATCCACAATATTTACCTACTGCATTACGTGACCAGCTCATTTGTGGAATGAGTCAGTCTAATCAGTCGAAGTCAACATTTGGGAGGTCTAACAGTCAGGTCCAGCAGCAGTCTAGTCAGTCTAAGAGTCACCAGGCTCAAAGAGGTCAGTCAAAATTAAATTAAGTCTGACTGGTGGACGACATACTCTTAATGACTTTCTTACTATACAAGGTGACTGTTGACCAACTGACAGACTTACATTTGAATTAGACTGTTTTGGACTATTACAAATAGACTGACTTACATTTGACTGCGACTGTACTGGACTTGACATTATTTGAAAACTAGGTCTGCCTGACAAACTTACATTAGGACTCTGAACAGACCTGTTTACATTATTAGAAATAATAGGACAACTTATTATATTTTCATCTCTCCCACAAGGAAAATTAAATTTAGAATTTACAATATTATCTGAATTTTTACACAATGGAGCGAAGGTTAACTGATTTAAATGTGCTTTCTTAATAACACCATTTACAGCAACTAAATAAGTCATAGCACTTAAAATTCTTACAATTGTTCCTTCAACAGGTGAAGTGTTTCCAAAACGAATTAACACATTATCACTCTCACGAAAATGTGAGTAAACTTTAGGAGTTTTCTTAGTTTTAACATTGTTATTGACTGGATTTAACATTGACAATTTTGTTCTTGGTTTAAACATCATAAGCATTGAATTGGGTGACTTTTCATTAACAGTAGTTTCTGTATTTCTATAAGACATCAAAAAATTATACAGTTTAACATCAAAATCTTGTATTTTATTGTTATTATCAAACAAAATTCTTTTAAGACCTTTTTTTACAATTTGGACATTCCTCTCGGCCAATCCATTGCTAGATGGATGATATGGTGGTGACTTCGTAACTTTAATATTCATTTTAGTACAAAAATCAATAAACATAGTTGAATCAAATGGTGGTCCATTATCGGACACAAGTTCACATGGTAATCCTACATATGAAAAAATTGAACTCAACTCTTTAATCACTTCTACAGCTGTGCACTTATGCATCTTTTTGACATCTATCCATTTAGAATAACTATCACAATAAATTAAAAAATGAACTTTATTAAATTCAAAGAAATCAATATGGACTCTTTCAAAAGGCTTATTTGTTTGAGGCCATGGAATTTTAACATTATCTGGCTTAAAATTGACTATAGCACAAGATTTACATGACTTACATTTATTTTCAATATCTAATGACATATTTGGCCACCAAAATGATACTCTGGCTAACAATTTACTTCGGACAATACCAGGATGACCTTCGTGTAACAAATTTAACACTTTTTCTTGACATTTTAATGGTACTATTACTCTAGACCCAAACATAATACAATTTTCTAACACTGTTAAATAATGACGTAAGCGAAAATAAGGCAATATGGCCTGATCTGTTACTTTACTTGGCCAACCTTTTTGGACATAATCTCTCACTTTAATCAATACACAATCATTTAAAGTTTCACATGCAATGTCTTCATGAGACATTGGTAACTCATTACAATAAGTATTATTGTCTAAAACAATTTTATTTATTGGAAGCCTAGACAAGGCATCTGCATGACACATCTGTTGACTTTTCCTGTGTTGAATATCATAATCATAACTTGACAACATTAGCGCCCAATGTTGCAATCTGTGAGCTGCTAAGGTAGGTATATTTTTTGTAGGATGCAAAATGTGACGAATTGGTGAATTATCAGTGACTAAGGTAAAATGTCTACCCCATAAATATTTATGAAATTTAGTGACAGCATAAACAATCCCTAATGCTTCTCTATCTAACTGAGAGTAATTTTGTTGGACTTTGGTTAATGAACAGGATGCAAATGCAATAGGTTTTTCTATATTTCTATTATTTTGATCTTTCACAACATGACATAACACTGCACCTAGACCTACTGGACTAGCATCTGAACATACTACTAATGGTAGTGATGGATCATAATGCACTAATAAATTACTTTTTAACAATTTATCTTTAGACAATTCAAATGATTTTTGTTGAATATCTGACCAATTCCATTTTACATTTTTCTCAATCAATTCACGAAGAGGTTTTGTTAATGTACTCAAATTTTCAATATAATTATTATAAAAATTTAACATGCCCAAATATGACCTTAACTCTTTGACATTCTCTGGAATTTTACATTTCAATATTGCTTCCACTAGTGATGGACTAGGTTTTCTACCATCCTTACAAATGACATGACCCAAATACTCTACAGACTCTGAAAACCAAATACATTTTTCCTCATTGACTCTGACATTATATTTATTTAATCTTTCTAATACTTTTATAACTGTTTGTAAACAATCATTATAATCTAATCCTTTGATTAAAATATCATCGATGAAACAACAAGTATTAGGTATACCTGATAGTATCTGATCCATTACTTTTTGGAATATTGCTGGTGCTGATGCTATACCATAGATAAGACGTCTAAATCTGTATAAACCTTTATGAGTATTAATAGTTAATAATGACTGACTTTCCTCTTCCTTGACTGATAATTGTTGGTACGCATCTGACAAATCTAAGACAACAAATATAGATCCTCCTGACATACTAGCAAACACATCTTCAGCTTTAGGTAAAGGATAAATATCAATTTTTAAATTTGGATTGACAGTTTTCTTGAAATCTACACATAATCTATAAGTTCCATTTCTTTTCTTAATAGGTACTATGGGTGAAGCCCATTCAGAATGGTTTACTTTATAAATTTTTCCTTCTTTTTCCATTCTATCTAAAGTTTTTGACACTTCCTCTACAATGTTGTAAGGTAACTGATATGGTTTCTGAAAGACAGGAGTATGACACTCTTTTAATGTTAACTTTGCTTCAAATTCTTTAATGCATGAGTCTGACTGCTTCTTAAATACATTATTGAACTGACTTTTAAACTGACTTATTTGTGACTGAATACAACTTTTCATATTAACTGACTTACAATGACTTTTCACATTTAACTGAGAAAGACTTACTTGTTCATTAGACTGACAAACTTTATTTGACATTATTGACTGACTTTGACTTGAATTGTTTATTAAATTATTTCTCCACACTGGAACAAGTTCATCTAACCAATCTCTCCCTAATAAAGGAATAAAGTTATTGTTTTTAGACCCGACAATTAATAATAAGTACTTACACTTATCTTGATACTTGACACACACTTTAATTTGACCTGCAATATTAATATTGCCTGAAATAGAACTCAACTTGAGCTTACACTGTTGTATTCTTATTTTAGTAAAATATTTTTCATATACAGAAAAAGGTATAATAGACACAGCTGCTCCTGTGTCCACTTCCATTTTAAGTAATGTATCTTCAATTTTTAAATTAACATATTGTGAACTTTTTGACTGACTTGACACTAAATTCATATTAATATTAAATTCTTCTAAGACACAATCTACACAGTTATCATTTACCTTAATATCATTTACAGATTTGTTTCTGCATATTTTGGAAATATGACCATACTTCTTGCAAACAAAACATTGCCAATTTTTGGCTGGACAAGTTTGTGGATTATGTGACCTCCCGCACCTGTAACATGTTGATGACTGACCTCTTTGAGCCTGGTGACTCTTAGACTGACTAGACTGCTGCTGGACCTGACTGTTAGACCTCCCAAATGTTGACTTCGACTGATTAGACTGACTTGATGGTTGTTTCCTGTGACATTGACTTGACTTATTGTATTTATTGTTTACTTTGTTTATACTACTAGTACTTTTTTCTTCTTGTAGACTGACTATTTGATTTCTGACTGTTTCTTCAGTTAATACTATATCTTTAGCTGCTTCGTACGTTAAATTTTGAACACTTAATAGTTTTTTTCTAGTGTTTTCGCATCTCATTCCACAAATGAGCTGGTCACGTAATGCAGTAGGTAAATATTGTGGATCAAACTTACATTTAATCGCTATTTCCTGAAGATTTCTTATATACTCTGACGCAGACTCGTTTTCAGACTGTTTTCTTTGATGAAAAATGTATCTATTTGTAGATTCTAATCCTGGGGGCTCGTACTTATTTTGTAATATCGCACATAATTCACTGATACTTTTGGAATTTGGCTTGTCTGGCAAACACGTGCTGTGAAGAATATCATAATTCTTGCTCCCAATGTGTGTAAGGAAAAGTGACTTCTTAATTGCCAAAACTGTGACATTGTTTAGCGTGCAATATTCTTCAAATAGTTCCATCCAACTATTAAATCCTATGTTTCCGTCGTATGGGGACAAAATTCCAACAAACGCCGCCATTATGCGTTGGAGGAAAAAGACAAATTTTTACGACTCACGACTTGAAAAGTTTGCTTTTTTATTGAATTTCTTCCACCTCGTCGCCAATGTGATGTTGTTGTGGGTTTATAGAGGTCCAGGTTTGGGTATTTATAATTATAAGACTTGGTAGACTGATACTGTGTGTTTTATTGTTGCAGTTCCAACCGG
Source organism: Hypena proboscidalis (assembly GCA_905147285.1). Classification (NCBI taxonomy): domain Eukaryota; kingdom Metazoa; phylum Arthropoda; class Insecta; order Lepidoptera; family Erebidae; genus Hypena; species Hypena proboscidalis. The sequence goes on from LR990131.1 coordinate 16,422,205, forward strand.
AAGAGACATATATTCATAGACAAATCATAGATTGTACTTAATACCATAACTAATGCTATAAGGCTGAGTGTAGGTGTACTACACTCTAATTAGGGTGTGTATAGACATACACCACACTCTCCCCTTACTAAATAAAAAATGAATTGTTATACATTCATAAATTATTTACAAATTAAGTCTGACTGGTGGACGACATACTCTTAATGACTTTCTTACTATACAAGGTGACTGTTGACCAACTGACAGACTTACATTTGAATTAGACTGTTTTGGACTATTACAAATAGACTGACTTACATTTGACTGCGACTGTACTGGACTTGACATTATTTGAAAACTAGGTCTGCCTGACAAACTTACATTAGGACTCTGAACAGACCTGTTTACATTATTAGAAATAATAGGACAACTTATTATATTTTCATCTCTCCCACAAGGAAAATTAAATTTAGAATTTACAATATTATCTGAATTTTTACACAATGGAGCGAAGGTTAACTGATTTAAATGTGCTTTCTTAATAACACCATTTACAGCAACTAAATAAGTCATAGCACTTAAAATTCTTACAATTGTTCCTTCAACAGGTGAAGTGTTTCCAAAACGAATTAACACATTATCACTCTCACGAAAATGTGAGTAAACTTTAGGAGTTTTCTTAGTTTTAACATTGTTATTGACTGGATTTAACATTGACAATTTTGTTCTTGGTTTAAACATCATAAGCATTGAATTGGGTGACTTTTCATTAACAGTAGTTTCTGTATTTCTATAAGACATCAAAAAATTATACAGTTTAACATCAAAATCTTGTATTTTATTGTTATTATCAAACAAAATTCTTTTAAGACCTTTTTTTACAATTTGGACATTCCTCTCGGCCAATCCATTGCTAGATGGATGATATGGTGGTGACTTCGTAACTTTAATATTCATTTTAGTACAAAAATCAATAAACATAGTTGAATCAAATGGTGGTCCATTATCGGACACAAGTTCACATGGTAATCCTACATATGAAAAAATTGAACTCAACTCTTTAATCACTTCTACAGCTGTGCACTTATGCATCTTTTTGACATCTATCCATTTAGAATAACTATCACAATAAATTAAAAAATGAACTTTATTAAATTCAAAGAAATCAATATGGACTCTTTCAAAAGGCTTATTTGTTTGAGGCCATGGAATTTTAACATTATCTGGCTTAAAATTGACTATAGCACAAGATTTACATGACTTACATTTATTTTCAATATCTAATGACATATTTGGCCACCAAAATGATACTCTGGCTAACAATTTACTTCGGACAATACCAGGATGACCTTCGTGTAACAAATTTAACACTTTTTCTTGACATTTTAATGGTACTATTACTCTAGACCCAAACATAATACAATTTTCTAACACTGTTAAATAATGACGTAAGCGAAAATAAGGCAATATGGCCTGATCTGTTACTTTACTTGGCCAACCTTTTTGGACATAATCTCTCACTTTAATCAATACACAATCATTTAAAGTTTCACATGCAATGTCTTCATGAGACATTGGTAACTCATTACAATAAGTATTATTGTCTAAAACAATTTTATTTATTGGAAGCCTAGACAAGGCATCTGCATGACACATCTGTTGACTTTTCCTGTGTTGAATATCATAATCATAACTTGACAACATTAGCGCCCAATGTTGCAATCTGTGAGCTGCTAAGGTAGGTATATTTTTTGTAGGATGCAAAATGTGACGAATTGGTGAATTATCAGTGACTAAGGTAAAATGTCTACCCCATAAATATTTATGAAATTTAGTGACAGCATAAACAATCCCTAATGCTTCTCTATCTAACTGAGAGTAATTTTGTTGGACTTTGGTTAATGAACAGGATGCAAATGCAATAGGTTTTTCTATATTTCTATTATTTTGATCTTTCACAACATGACATAACACTGCACCTAGACCTACTGGACTAGCATCTGAACATACTACTAATGGTAGTGATGGATCATAATGCACTAATAAATTACTTTTTAACAATTTATCTTTAGACAATTCAAATGATTTTTGTTGAATATCTGACCAATTCCATTTTACATTTTTCTCAATCAATTCACGAAGAGGTTTTGTTAATGTACTCAAATTTTCAATATAATTATTATAAAAATTTAACATGCCCAAATATGACCTTAACTCTTTGACATTCTCTGGAATTTTACATTTCAATATTGCTTCCACTAGTGATGGACTAGGTTTTCTACCATCCTTACAAATGACATGACCCAAATACTCTACAGACTCTGAAAACCAAATACATTTTTCCTCATTGACTCTGACATTATATTTATTTAATCTTTCTAATACTTTTATAACTGTTTGTAAACAATCATTATAATCTAATCCTTTGATTAAAATATCATCGATGAAACAACAAGTATTAGGTATACCTGATAGTATCTGATCCATTACTTTTTGGAATATTGCTGGTGCTGATGCTATACCATAGATAAGACGTCTAAATCTGTATAAACCTTTATGAGTATTAATAGTTAATAATGACTGACTTTCCTCTTCCTTGACTGATAATTGTTGGTACGCATCTGACAAATCTAAGACAACAAATATAGATCCTCCTGACATACTAGCAAACACATCTTCAGCTTTAGGTAAAGGATAAATATCAATTTTTAAATTTGGATTGACAGTTTTCTTGAAATCTACACATAATCTATAAGTTCCATTTCTTTTCTTAATAGGTACTATGGGTGAAGCCCATTCAGAATGGTTTACTTTATAAATTTTTCCTTCTTTTTCCATTCTATCTAAAGTTTTTGACACTTCCTCTACAATGTTGTAAGGTAACTGATATGGTTTCTGAAAGACAGGAGTATGACACTCTTTTAATGTTAACTTTGCTTCAAATTCTTTAATGCATGAGTCTGACTGCTTCTTAAATACATTATTGAACTGACTTTTAAACTGACTTATTTGTGACTGAATACAACTTTTCATATTAACTGACTTACAATGACTTTTCACATTTAACTGAGAAAGACTTACTTGTTCATTAGACTGACAAACTTTATTTGACATTATTGACTGACTTTGACTTGAATTGTTTATTAAATTATTTCTCCACACTGGAACAAGTTCATCTAACCAATCTCTCCCTAATAAAGGAATAAAGTTATTGTTTTTAGACCCGACAATTAATAATAAGTACTTACACTTATCTTGATACTTGACACACACTTTAATTTGACCTGCAATATTAATATTGCCTGAAATAGAACTCAACTTGAGCTTACACTGTTGTATTCTTATTTTAGTAAAATATTTTTCATATACAGAAAAAGGTATAATAGACACAGCTGCTCCTGTGTCCACTTCCATTTTAAGTAATGTATCTTCAATTTTTAAATTAACATATTGTGAACTTTTTGACTGACTTGACACTAAATTCATATTAATATTAAATTCTTCTAAGACACAATCTACACAGTTATCATTTACCTTAATATCATTTACAGATTTGTTTCTGCATATTTTGGAAATATGACCATACTTCTTGCAAACAAAACATTGCCAATTTTTGGCTGGACAAGTTTGTGGATTATGTGACCTCCCGCACCTGTAACATGTTGATGACTGACCTCTTTGAGCCTGGTGACTCTTAGACTGACTAGACTGCTGCTGGACCTGACTGTTAGACCTCCCAAATGTTGACTTCGACTGATTAGACTGACTTGATGGTTGTTTCCTGTGACATTGACTTGACTTATTGTATTTATTGTTTACTTTGTTTATACTACTAGTACTTTTTTCTTCTTGTAGACTGACTATTTGATTTCTGACTGTTTCTTCAGTTAATACTATATCTTTAGCTGCTTCGTACGTTAAATTTTGAACACTTAATAGTTTTTTTCTAGTGTTTTCGCATCTCATTCCACAAATGAGCTGGTCACGTAATGCAGTAGGTAAATATTGTGGATCAAACTTACATTTAATCGCTATTTCCTGAAGATTTCTTATATACTCTGACGCAGACTCGTTTTCAGACTGTTTTCTTTGATGAAAAATGTATCTATTTGTAGATTCTAATCCTGGGGGCTCGTACTTATTTTGTAATATCGCACATAATTCACTGATACTTTTGGAATTTGGCTTGTCTGGCAAACACGTGCTGTGAAGAATATCATAATTCTTGCTCCCAATGTGTGTAAGGAAAAGTGACTTCTTAATTGCCAAAACTGTGACATTGTTTAGCGTGCAATATTCTTCAAATAGTTCCATCCAACTATTAAATCCTATGTTTCCGTCGTATGGGGACAAAATTCCAACAAACGCCGCCATTATGCGTTGGAGGAAAAAGACAAATTTTTACGACTCACGACTTGAAAAGTTTGCTTTTTTATTGAATTTCTTCCACCTCGTCGCCAATGTGATGTTGTTGTGGGTTTATAGAGGTCCAGGTTTGGGTATTTATAATTATAAGACTTGGTAGACTGATACTGTGTGTTTTATTGTTGCAGTTCCAACCGGAAGAGACATATATTCATAGACAAATCATAGATTGTACTTAATACCATAACTAATGCTATAAGGCTGAGTGTAGGTGTACTACACTCTAATTAGGGTGTGTATAGACATACACCACACTCTCCCCTTACTAAATAAAAAATGAATTGTTATACATTCATAAATTATTTACAAATTAAGTCTGACTGGTGGACGACATACTCTTAATGACTTTCTTACTATACAAGGTGACTGTTGACCAACTGACAGACTTACATTTGAATTAGACTGTTTTGGACTATTACAAATAGACTGACTTACATTTGACTGCGACTGTACTGGACTTGACATTATTTGAAAACTAGGTCTGCCTGACAAACTTACATTAGGACTCTGAACAGACCTGTTTACATTATTAGAAATAATAGGACAACTTATTATATTTTCATCTCTACCACAAGGAAAATTAAATTTAGAATTTACAATATTATCTGAATTTTTACACAATGGAGCGAAGGTTAACTGATTTAAATGTGCTTTCTTAATAACACCATTTACAGCAACTAAATAAGTCATAGCACTTAAAATTCTTACAATTGTTCCTTCAACAGGTGAAGTGTTTCCAAAACGAATTAACACATTATCACTCTCACGAAAATGTGAGTAAACTTTAGGAGTTTTCTTAGTTTTAACATTGTTATTGACTGGATTTAACATTGACAATTTTGTTCTTGGTTTAAACATCATAAGCATTGAATTGGGTGACTTTTCATTAACAGTAGTTTCTGTATTTCTATAAGACATCAAAAAATTATACAGTTTAACATCAAAATCTTGTATTTTATTGTTATTATCAAACAAAATTCTTTTAAGACCTTTTTTTACAATTTGGACATTCCTCTCGGCCAATCCATTGCTAGATGGATGATATGGTGGTGACTTCGTAACTTTAATATTCATTTTAGTACAAAAATCAATAAACATAGTTGAATCAAATGGTGGTCCATTATCGGACACAAGTTCACATGGTAATCCTACATATGAAAAAATTGAACTCAACTCTTTAATCACTTCTACAGCTGTGCACTTATGCATCTTTTTGACATCTATCCATTTAGAATAACTATCACAATAAATTAAAAAATGAACTTTATTAAATTCAAAGAAATCAATATGGACTCTTTCAAAAGGCTTATTTGTTTGAGGCCATGGAATTTTAACATTATCTGGCTTAAAATTGACTATAGCACAAGATTTACATGACTTACATTTATTTTCAATATCTAATGACATATTTGGCCACCAAAATGATACTCTGGCTAACAATTTACTTCGGACAATACCAGGATGACCTTCGTGTAACAAATTTAACACTTTTTCTTGACATTTTAATGGTACTATTACTCTAGACCCAAACATAATACAATTTTCTAACACTGTTAAATAATGACGTAAGCGAAAATAAGGCAATATGGCCTGATCTGTTACTTTACTTGGCCAACCTTTTTGGACATAATCTCTCACTTTAATCAATACACAATCATTTAAAGTTTCACATGCAATGTCTTCATGAGACATTGGTAACTCATTACAATAAGTATTATTGTCTAAAACAATTTTATTTATTGGAAGCCTAGACAAGGCATCTGCATGACACATCTGTTGACTTTTCCTGTGTTGAATATCATAATCATAACTTGACAACATTAGCGCCCAATGTTGCAATCTGTGAGCTGCTAAGGTAGGTATATTTTTTGTAGGATGCAAAATGTGACGAATTGGTGAATTATCAGTGACTAAGGTAAAATGTCTACCCCATAAATATTTATGAAATTTAGTGACAGCATAAACAATCCCTAATGCTTCTCTATCTAACTGAGAGTAATTTTGTTGGACTTTGGTTAATGAACAGGATGCAAATGCAATAGGTTTTTCTATATTTCTATTATTTTGATCTTTCACAACATGACATAACACTGCACCTAGACCTACTGGACTAGCATCTGAACATACTACTAATGGTAGTGATGGATCATAATGCACTAATAAATTACTTTTTAACAATTTATCTTTAGACAATTCAAATGATTTTTGTTGAATATCTGACCAATTCCATTTTACATTTTTCTCAATCAATTCACGAAGAGGTTTTGTTAATGTACTCAAATTTTCAATATAATTATTATAAAAATTTAACATGCCCAAATATGACCTTAACTCTTTGACATTCTCTGGAATTTTACATTTCAATATTGCTTCCACTAGTGATGGACTAGGTTTTCTACCATCCTTACAAATGACATGACCCAAATACTCTACAGACTCTGAAAACCAAATACATTTTTCCTCATTGACTCTGACATTATATTTATTTAATCTTTCTAATACTTTTATAACTGTTTGTAAACAATCATTATAATCTAATCCTTTGATTAAAATATCATCGATGAAACAACAAGTATTAGGTATACCTGATAGTATCTGATCCATTACTTTTTGGAATATTGCTGGTGCTGATGCTATACCATAGATAAGACGTCTAAATCTGTATAAACCTTTATGAGTATTAATAGTTAATAATGACTGACTTTCCTCTTCCTTGACTGATAATTGTTGGTACGCATCTGACAAATCTAAGACAACAAATATAGATCCTCCTGACATACTAGCAAACACATCTTCAGCTTTAGGTAAAGGATAAATATCAATTTTTAAATTTGGATTGACAGTTTTCTTGAAATCTACACATAATCTATAAGTTCCATTTCTTTTCTTAATAGGTACTATGGGTGAAGCCCATTCAGAATGGTTTACTTTATAAATTTTTCCTTCTTTTTCCATTCTATCTAAAGTTTTTGACACTTCCTCTACAATGTTGTAAGGTAACTGATATGGTTTCTGAAAGACAGGAGTATGACACTCTTTTAATGTTAACTTTGCTTCAAATTCTTTAATGCATGAGTCTGACTGCTTCTTAAATACATTATTGAACTGACTTTTAAACTGACTTATTTGTGACTGAATACAACTTTTCATATTAACTGACTTACAATGACTTTTCACATTTAACTGAGAAAGACTTACTTGTTCATTAGACTGACAAACTTTATTTGACATTATTGACTGACTTTGACTTGAATTGTTTATTAAATTATTTCTCCACACTGGAACAAGTTCATCTAACCAATCTCTCCCTAATAAAGGAATAAAGTTATTGTTTTTAGACCCGACAATTAATAATAAGTACTTACACTTATCTTGATACTTGACACACACTTTAATTTGACCTGCAATATTAATATTGCCTGAAATAGAACTCAACTTGAGCTTACACTGTTGTATTCTTATTTTAGTAAAATATTTTTCATATACAGAAAAAGGTATAATAGACACAGCTGCTCCTGTGTCCACTTCCATTTTAAGTAATGTATCTTCAATTTTTAAATTAACATATTGTGAACTTTTTGACTGACTTGACACAAAATTCATATTAATATTAAATTCTTCTAAGACACAATCTACACAGTTATCATTTACCTTAATATCATTTACAGATTTGTTTCTGCATGTTTTGGAAATATGACCATACTTCATGCAAACAAAACATTGCCAATTTTTGGCTGGACAAGTTTGTGGATTATGTGACCTCCCGCACCTGTGACATGTTGATGACTGACCTCTTTGAGCCTGGTGACTCTTAGACTGACTAGACTGCTGCTGGACCTGACTGTTAGACCTCCCAAATGTTGACTTCGACTGATTAGACTGACTTGATGGTTGTTTCCTGTGACATTGACTTGACTTATTGTATTTATTGTTTACTTTGTTTATACTACTAGTACTTTTTTCTTCTTGTAGACTGACTATTTGATTTCTGACTGTTTCTTCAGTTAATACTATATCTTTAGCTGCTTCGTACGTTAAATTTTGAACACTTAATAGTTTTTTTCTAGTGTTTTCGCATCTCATTCCACAAATGAGCTGGTCACGTAATGCAGTAGGTAAATATTGTGGATCAAACTTACATTTAATCGCTATTTCCTGAAGATTTCTTATATACTCTGACGCAGACTCGTTTTCAGACTGTTTTCTTTGATGAAAAATGTATCTATTTGTAGATTCTAATCCTGGGGGCTCGTACTTATTTTGTAATATCGCACATAATTCACTGATACTTTTGGAATTTGGCTTGTCTGGCAAACACGTGCTGTGAAGAATATCATAATTCTTGCTCCCAATGTGTGTAAGGAAAAGTGACTTCTTAATTGCCAAAACTGTGACATTGTTTAGCGTGCAATATTCTTCAAATAGTTCCATCCAACTATTAAATCCTATGTTTCCGTCGTATGGGGACAAAATTCCAACAAACGCCGCCATTATGCGTTGGAGGAAAAAGACAAATTTTTACGACTCACGACTTGAAAAGTTTGCTTTTTTATTGAATTTCTTCCACCTCGTCGCCAATGTGATGTTGTTGTGGGTTTATAGAGGTCCAGGTTTGGGTATTTATAATTATAAGACTTGGTAGACTGATACTGTGTGTTTTATTGTTGCAGTTCCAACCGGAAGAGACATATATTCATAGACAAATCATAGATTGTACTTGATACCATAACTAATGCTATAAGGCTGAGTGTAGGTGTACTACACTCTAATTAGGGTGTGTATAGACATACACCACATAGCGAAAAGCAAGATTGAGACCTTGCGTGCACCTTCGGAAGCCCAAATAGCCAGGGTTGGTACATGATCACCTTACAACTAACAAGTTGTGTGAGAAATCGCCAATGTCACGTTACTTTCTTGTGTAATGTTGGTTTTAAATCTGGTTTACACGAGTTTAGTAGAAAGTAACACACAAAATCATTAAATAGGTATAGCAATAAGAGACTGAAAATCTTTGCACGATTTGAAGACCTCTTATACTAATATGTAATGTAAAATTGCAAATTGTTAAACAAATTACTGCAAAGATAAGCGTAGATAGGTACATTGTCATGCTATATGAACAAGTACCTACTCTACATTGGATAGTGATCCAAGCATTGTTACTGATATCATAAATGGAATATTAAGTTGCATAAGTACTTCATAATTAGTAACCATAGAAAATACATAGTTATCAATAACAAAATAATTAGGTACCTATATACCTAGGAACAATCAGAAAAGTTATCACATGCTCACCTTTTAAAATATTCCCGTGAAGCGTATCTAACAATTAAGTAACATTGTATTTTACACCGCGCTACGAGAGCGGTGGTACGCTCACGTTAATGTGGGCATGCGTAAACTTTTCTGATAGTACAAAGCCAATCTTCGTTTTTTTGTTTCCAAACTTTTCAATATTTTATTCGTACTAAAGGAAGCTGATACCTACTATCCTATTGGAGAAATATGAATATGCCACACCAATTTGTCATGTAGCATTTCTACAAAATGAGCAGAGCTATGTATGTACAGTGGGCCAAGCAATTAGGTATGCAGGGCCAAAACTTCAACGTGTTAGTGAAGACTGACTTCACCAGTTATAAATATGTGAGTTACATACCTAAATAGTCGGTATATTACACTTCTTAAATATGTAACTCACACATGTTTATCTAGTGTAGTCAGTCGTCATTGTGACGTGAAAGTTTTTGCCCTGCATACCTAACTGCTTGGCCCACTGTACCATGTACCGTCCTAGTCAGTGGGTAATAGATTGCAAGTCTAAGCGACAGTAATAGATATTGATTGCCATAGTTCGATTTCTGTGGTAAACAAAACGTGTCGTGTGAATGTACCTTTCTCTACATTATATTGATTACATAATGAGTAATACTTTCTAGCCTACGTAGGAACGTAGGTTAGGTACTAGAACGATAACTTAGATGCAATATTTTTCTGTGCAATTTAAAACGTTTTTAAACCAAGTATTATTAGCCGAAAGCGAATCAGAAAATATGACTTGAAGAATTAAAATTATTCAAATTATAAAATACGGTAAGTACTGACGTAATTTTGGTCTATTTAGTCGACCGCGGTTTCATTTATACATTTAGGCATTTTCAAAAGAGTGCGACACTGGCTGCGACCCGTATTCCAAAACTTGAATAATGTTACAAACTCACGTCAGTTTTATTAAAAAAAATAAGAATGAAAATGTTTAACTTCGAACCTACATCGGTCAATCATAACGAGATGACGTAATTTTATTATGTAATGACCATTCCTATTGTAATGAGATTCGTTTCGGAAGCCGAATGTGCGTGCCTTTGGTTCAGTCCTCATATGAAGTGAGATTCCTTCAATCTTTGGTGGATCTTGCTGGGCTTTAGTTACCATACCACCTAACAACAAGTCTGGCTGTCACGGATTGTCTGGTCGCCATATTTGTCGTATAATACAAATCTTTATCTTATAAAGAAATTTTTGTTTATTTTGTTATGATTTAAAACTAAAACTACTGAACCGATTTTGATAATTATTACACCATTAGGGAGCAACATCTTCACATAACATAGTGCCGTTAAGGTGACCACTTACTGGGCGGGCATAACATAAAAACTTTGTACATTGATTAGAAATAAAGAAAACAGGAACATAGACAAAACAATAATTATATCACGGTACGCGGGCTCGTAGACAGAATACTGACAGCTTTGATGTTACTTACATCTCTGAACTGCACAGTGCCGGCTTCTCCAAGCTCGGAGACGGAGGTGTAAGCCGCCTCGGGCTGGATGAAGAGCTGGCACAGAGCCATCTCTTCGCTGCGGAACATGGCCCCCATGGTGGTGGTCTATTCTGCTCCGCGGATCTGAAAAAACAACAAAATAATATTTATTTATGGTGAATAAACCTCTAGTAAGGTATATGGATGCTAAGCGATGGATGAGGCTTTAAAAAATATTAAAAACCTCTTTTATTTATTTATTTATTTTATTTAGGACCATCAACAAAGATACACAGATCATCAGTTTGAGGTATTAATCTAGGTTTAAACATTGTTGTATGTGTACCTTCACTTACAGAAGGTCACAGCATGCACATATAAATAAGTTACACAATACAATACAATACAAATATAGTTTCACAGTAGAATTAATTAACTAAATCAAGATTTTTATAATTGTTGAATAATTATTATATCATTGAAGAGTACAAAAAATGTGTCAGTTATTAATATTTTTTAAATAGTCTGTTAACTTAACAAGTTGTTTCGGTTATTTGACACATTATGGAGCGTTATATTTCTAAATCAATAGCTATATTAGTGAGGCTCAAGGGGAAAATGGTTCTTCTACTCTTATCATATTTTATTTGAGTAAAACGGTAAAACATTATTTTTTATTGTTGTTCTAGTCAAAAATATTGCATATCTTAGTAACTATCTACTCTAATTGGTAGTATTTTTTACTTATGTAAATAAGTTGAGAACTTTGCTCAGCAGTGGGATATCATAGGTTAGAAAAAAAAATTGAACTAAACCGGCGAATAACCACACCCTAACCATGACGCAAGCAGCGATGAAATTATGACTCAACTTACATACCTAGGACTAGTTACACTTGATCAGTAAATCATTCGGTTATCTAAATATTTAAATATCTATTTCGGAGCGGAACGGTAAATAAAGTAGGAAGATATTCTTAAACATACAGCTAACGATATCATCGCGCCGATATTATCCAGAGGGATATAGCACAGGACTATTTAATTGACCCAATGCACTAGATACGTGGCTTGAGAATTTCCTGATGTAAAAAGCCAAAATAACACTTTGCCTTGGGCATCGAACCCGATATGCATTGGGGCATTGTCTGCGTTATTAATAATTAATTTTAATTTCTTTGAGATTATGTTAGTTTTGTTAAAACAATAAAATACTGTATATATACGTTTATTCACTTTGATAATTTACATAAATAATTCTGGCAACTACTTATAAATAAAACTCAATCGAATTAGAGGGACAGTTGAAAATCAGGGGGTATACATTTTTGTGAAAATGCTCATTGAACAGGGGCTGTTCCTCGGCACAATATTAGATTCAGACTGCTAAATAGGTCATTAACTCAATAGTGTGCCATTAAAAAAATAAAACTATAAATAATTTCAATAACATATCGCACACAATGGAATGTCGTAGCATACAATAATACGATCCAATCATTGAGTATTATTGTTTATTAAACACATTTAAAATTGGAATGCTGTGCATTAGGGCTGCCAGAGAGATAAGTCGTATACCTACAAAGTTAAGTTATAAAATTAAAGTTATGTGTAAAGAAAAAAAAATATCTCAAAAGAAACATAAGAACAAATTAATTATGTTGTTAATATGAAAACATGAGGCGAAATTAAATGTATGATAGCCGCTGATTTCTTTTATAAATTATTTGTTTATTTTATACGAATTTAATCTATGTCAAGATCCTTATTTTTTATAAATCAATCTATACAATTATTATACTGATGTCCATAAAATATTGCATAATATAATATAATCTAATTTATAAAATAAGATATTTACAAAACTTTATAGAGCATCAAAAAACTCCTCTGCATCGATGTAAAAGGGCGACATCGTGTCACGTCCAGAAGCCAAATAAAAACCAGCCTTCTGGTCATGAGCCGCATCGATAAGTCTTTTTGATACATTAATTATTTATTATATTTTTCGTCTGACGAATACTACATAATGAAAACCATTTTTTCTGTTATAATTAAAAACATTTTATTTTCAATGAGCGAAAAATTAAACAACATTTAATCGTGCAAGTTAGCAACCCTAGCGAACATGGTGGCCAGTCCATTTGTACGGAGGTCTCGTATTGCGTCAACCTCGCACCATATTTGACACCTGAACACTTGTCTTCTACTGCAAATGTGTTGACGATGATGACCTCCTGCAAATGTAGCGTCAGCAACGAGGCTAACCTCCCTCGTTTCTACTTATGCATTTTTAACTCGATCTAATTTCTTTAATCGATATTACAGTCTCGAGTCAAAGTTTTTCACTATGGCACTTGACTTGTTTAGCCATGGACAATTATGATAATCGATTAATTTCTGTTAAGGGATGCCCGTTGTTCCGGTGGTTAGGCCATGCAACTGCACACCGTCAGGTATCGGGTTCAATACCCGGATCAGGCAAGTGTTAGTGGGGATGTCTCCGTAAGACTTTTTCAAACAATAGCACAATTTTTGGAATTATGTTTTAAATGCCAATTATGCTAAAAATAACAAATATGATTCCTGCGATGGTCTAGTGGCAAGCGCCGCGAGGTCTCGAGTTCGATTCCCGGGTCGTAAGTGTTATTTGTGAACATTCCGTCAGTAAATTCATAATAGCAGTACTGAGTTGGAATTGTGTCTGGTGGATGGCGATAGGCTCACCTCCCGTACCATGGGACCAAAACATAGCAGGTGAAATGTGGGTGTTTTACACCTCTGCCACACCCTTCTGGGTAATATAGGCATGATGTTATGTTATCAAACTTAGAGAGATCTAAACATAACAGGAAAAACATAGAAAAATTGCGTTTTCCCTGAAATATATTAACTTTAGTCGGCCCAAGGTCATTCATATATGTATTATTTACCTCATTACTTATTGTCGAGTTAAACAATTTACGTTGGCGGCCACTCGCGATAGAAATGGGGGCAACTTCAGTCAGCTTATTATCAGCGTCACGAGGCTGTCTTATGAATTTATTATTGCTTATTTATTGCATTGCCAATGTGAGAAATTTAAATTCAAATTCAAATAATCTTTATTCATATAGACACAATTAAAAATACTTAAATTATGTTCTTATGATGCGTCCATATTTTTCCTTGTTGTTGTGATTGTGTGATCCAGCAACTCACTCCCACGCTGTCTTGTCATTTAGGTAGTCCGAGATTGTATAGTATGCTTTCTTACATAATTTATCTTTAACAACTGTCACAAACTGTGTCAAATGCCAGTAATTATATTTACTACATTTATCACTTAATTGTTTATAAATAATACAAGCATCACGCAAGGGTTAGGCAAAGAGTTAGCTATGCAGGGAAAAAACTTCTAAGTCATAGTAAAGACTTACTACACCAGTTATAGATAAGTGAGTGTCATATCTAAATAGTGGGTATATTACACTTATTACATAATGTAATTCACGCATACATATCTATTGCAGCCAGTTTGCACTATGGCATAGAAGTTTTTGCCCTGCATACCGATACCTAATTGCTTGGCCCACATATAATTTGCACCTGTTATGTTTGGATAAGTTCCATGTATTGAGGTATTAGGGGATAATATAAATAATAAATAATTTGGATTTTTTACATTAGATAGAACGCCAGAAGCAATTACACTATCCAATGACAAGGCCAAATACACACATTCACTCACTCAAGCACACCCAGTCTCAGAACAAATCTTTGCGAATCACACAAAGATTTGTCCCATGTGGGGATCGAACCCACAACACCAGTGCAGTGGAGAGCGGCGAGGCGACCGCTTAAACCACTACACCACACGTGCAGACAGATGAGACTCAATGCTGATTCTGAAAATTTTCTGTCGGAAGAATCTTTTATTTTTTTATCATAATATGGTAGGTATGCTAGAAGGAGCTTGTGCCTAAGTTAAAACCGAGCGGACCGATCGATCTTGCAGGTTAAGCAATGCTAACTGCGGTCGGCCGTGGATGGGTTACCATCTTTAACATCACGAGTTTTCCTTCGTGCCTCAGAGAGCACGTTAAGCCGTCGGTATCGGTTGCCATTTCAACATCTATGACAGTCGTTTTAGAGGCAAGAAAGTGTGACTACTAACAAAGAGTATCGAATAACCTCTTTCTGGGTTGTGGAGATCTGATGGCAGGCGCTCCACGTAAAATACTGATGTTCAGCTAAATCTGTTAGACTAGAAGCCAACTCCTATGTAATAAGGAAAAGGCTCTTAATATGATGATGGTAGGTATATGCTTGACGAAATCAAAATCAGTAAAATTTTGAAGAAAAGACCGACAAAGTTATAAAAAGGTTCGATTGAAAAAAAGTTTTGGTATTGTTGTAATTTTATTAATAGTTTAGTTAAATGTTGTTATTATTTGTTATACTATTTTAATTTTAGATTAATATTTCGCTAAAGCAAAATTACAAATATATATGATTATAATTTATAAGTCATTGAGCTATATGTATACCTACCTACCTACTATAAAAACATATTTAGTTCCTAAACAAATTAAGTAATATTATTATTATATGTAATTACATTAAGTACCTTTGATCTGTATTGTATGCCTTATGGTAAAATAGTGGATAATATTATTTTATAACAAAATTGTAATACCAATCATTGCAATAAAAAAATTGAACTTTGATTGAAAGCACCGCGATTACAAGCAGTAGTAGCATTTATTGGTCATTCGTGGGTAATCGTGGTCAAAATTAAGACATTTTTAAGCAAACCTGTATAGTTCGTATTACCATACCGCTATTATATCGATGACCTTCAATACAAACAACTCGTATGGTCGTGTACCAAATGTACCAAAAATTACACTATTGAGAGCAGTACCGCAGTACTAAACAAATTAAAATTAAACGAGTTGAGAACCGAGCCGCCAAGCGTTACAAATATTTGACAGACGTATTCAAGCGTGCAAGCGATTTGCAGATCTTTTGTAGTATTAACGCGGGAAAATATAATTTAGTTAATGGTCCATTACATAGTACGGTCAGTGTTGTCGTCGTACGGTGAAGAATTTGCGAACGAGCTCTAGCTAACAAAATCCACAGTCTCATCCTTCAATTCAATTAAATTGATTTATTCATAAAACAAGTTTTACATCGCGTTTGAATATTACAAAAATGATATCTATCTATCTTTATATGTAAAAATGAATAGCTGTTCGTTAGTCTCGCTAAAACTCTTTTGTCTGTTATAAGTTTATTTTATACAAAAGTTTTGGTCTTTACTTATCGATTTAGGCAGTACGAATCTGCTGGGTCAACTAGTATAATATAATAATCACAAAAAATTCATTCAAACGTCAAAATACAAGAATACATGTATTACAACATTTAATTAAAGTTAATGATTTGATTTAAAAATAGATAAGAATGTACACACGATTTCCTACAATATTGTCCAATCATAGAATTTACTACAATATAGTAACTCTACATTTAAAACTTTACTATTTTTTTTATGACCAACAATTTTATTATCATAATAATTATTATTATGATAATAAAATTGTTGGTCATAAAAAAAATATTAATATTATTAATGTCGAAACTACAACACCAAGTAATTACCAATTTTTATTTTTCATTATTTATTAATTACAATACAAATAAAATAAATAAAATGTTTACATTTCATGGATAGAACACAAGCACTTGTTATACAAGTTCCTTCCTGATCAAGCCCATTCGGAACTTTATCAAAAGATAAATTGTCAAATCTATAATGGCGGTTAACGATCTAAAACTTTATCAGGACTTTAAATATACAAATTATTAACAAAAAATACACTCTATTGACATAAAAGTTGGTCCCAAACTAGGCAGAGCTGTGTCATGGTTTGGGAACTTCTCTTCGCAGTTACCAACGAGTGTAAATACTATACGTACTAAGAACCCGAGTAAGATAAAATAACTAACCACAGAAACCGAGAAAGCGATATGTACCTCGTACGATCTTGTACCTACGTATCTTAATTACTACAAGAGTTAAGAATTAATTAGTTTTCTCTGTTTACAACTATCTATTTCTGTCATTTCATTCGAATACAAGTAAATAAGCATTATGTTGATAGTAAAAAATGCGCATATCACCTAAAGAAAGTGTTTAGTGCATTTAGTCAATAAATTTATGAAGCGATTAAATAAATTTATGAAAAGATTTAATAAATTTATTGACTAAAATCGAGTCTTGATAACTTTATTAAAATTATGAAATACGGGTGTTACTCACGTAATGTTGGTTAACACCCGTATTTCATAATTTTAATAATGTCACAAACTCACGTCAGTTTTAATAAAAATCTTGATAACTTATTGACAAGACTAGGTCTAGACTCTAGAGGATAAAAAGACTTGCCAAATTGGTGATTGACTGCGATCATCGTAATTTTCCGGTTTACATAATTTGTCAAATTCTATCTTAAATTTATCTCTGGAGTCCTCATCAAAATATGGCAATAACATTAGTTCTTGTTTGATATAAGCCGTTCTGCCTTGCCAATCAGACGAATTTACCAAGCTAGAAACTCATATAAGAGATATTGTATCTAATATCATTTTATAATATATAATAAGAATAACATTTTATGTAATGTGTCCAAGAAACGTTAATTTAAGCAAAAAATAACAACAAAGGCATTTCATTTTAAATTATAATTGATGGAAAATAACAAATAAGAAAGTGCTCTTAGACTACTTAACACTTGTATATAGCCTAGTTATTAACTGTACAACACTTGAGATATTTATTATGATAATAATATGATATTGGAATATTTGTGACGGCAGCAATAAATTATGTTCGATGGTCAACTTAACAAGCGCCAAGATGTTTGATTTTATCAATACTAACGTATATTATTTTATATAAGACCATTTAATAAGCAAGGCTTAACAAAACAATCGGTTAAAAACAAGAAAATAATAAAAACGATGTGATAATAATTAGGTGTTTTTATTGCTAAAAACAATGCAGAAAAATATAATCCGTTAACGACAAAAAATTGTCATCACCGTTCCCATCCAGTGAAGCAGGAATTAACATGGCGGTCAACAAACAAGGCCGTTCGTTTTTGTCTATGGCCAGGCAAAAAGTAACGTTTAGTTTTTATTACCACTATTATTATCTTCGACAATAACTTTAGCAACTACTTCCTAAATAATTGTTCACTTCGTGTAAAACGTGTACGTTACGCCAGCAAGAAAGTGTCACCTAGAGTGATATGAGTAGAACGTATAATTAGTGCGCAATCTGCTGTAAATGTGCGCCGCATAAAAAATTTGTGCGTCTTGTAGTTTTGAAAAAAAAACGTAAAAACGATTCCTGCTGGAGTAACGTTGTTCTAGCAAGAAAATTCTAGACCAATCATCGGAGATATAAAATACATACATGGGCAGAGAGCTTATATTTGTATCCAAAACTAAATTATATCTCGGCCAACAAATAGGTAACTACTTTATACTTGAATTTCCCGTTATGATGGTACTGAACCTTTATCACAGAAAATCACAGTTTTTTCGTTTTGCTACTGATATAATAAATGCAAATGGCTAAATTTATTTATGTCTAATCAAAAAAAAAATCTGAATTTATTTTAATAACTATTTCTACTGCACTGTACTCGGGCACAATACGTTTCAACCAGTTAGCGAGTAAATTTAAGAAGGTCATCGATACGTATGAATCCGTCGCTTTTTTGTAGTCATTCGAATTTGGTCGGATAACCTGCGCCGAATAACTGTTTTGGTTTAGTCTTAATATTTACTTAATACGAAACAGTTGAAGCTGGATATTTTTACTATATATTATTTGATAAATGCACTAATTTTTGGTTTACATTTACACATCTTAGGTTGAGCCAGTTTCTTGTTTGATGGCGTCAAAGTTATGATGCCGTCGTTTTGACTTCTAGTAATATTATTCATTAGCGCTTGCAGGTTCTGTTTTGAAACTTTTTATGGTAATTATAAACGTCAAGATGGAACGAATACAGTTTTTAGCGAGTTTATACGTCTTCTCATTTAGGCGCTACAATATTTTTTTAAGTTTTCAATAAAGCGCGATTACTTGAAAATTATAAATATTATCTGGCATCTAATTATGTCACAAATATGCACAAATTAAGAGCTATTCGTGTATGTTCATTCTACAGGCGCACATATAATGGTCTTTGAGATACACGAATTCGCAAAACGTTACTCCAGCGGGAAACGCAATATCTCGAAAACCTGAGGACGCACAAATTATATTTATGGCGCACAAATTTGCACAAATATAAGCTCTCTGCCCATGTATGTATTTTATATCTCCGATGATTGGTCTAGAATTTTCTTGCTAGAACAACGTTACTCCAGCAGGAATCGTTTTTACGTTTTTTTTTCAAAACTACAAGACGCACAAATTTTTTATGCGGCGCACATTTACAGCAGATTGCGCACTAATTATACGTTCTACTCATATCACTCTAGGTGACACTTTCTTGCTGGCGTAACGTACACGTGTAAAACTGGTGAAGAATACAATCGATTATTTCAGTGAAATTGTTAATTTATCAGTTAGTCGTATGCTTTGATGAATTAATAATACTGTATACTTTAATCTGCCGGCATCCATTGTGCTTTAAAAATTTAAAACACAATGGATGCCCGGAGAACCGGTGTCGTCGCCGAGGCCGGCCGAGAAAACGCTGGCGCGATGACTTGGGCACCTTTCTGGAAGACCTGGCAGGCTAAAGCTCTGGAGAGGGAAGTATGGAAGTTTTTGGGGCAGACCTTTGCCCAACAATGGGACAATATAGGTGAAAAAAAAAAAAAAAAGGACAGGCTAATGGCCTCGATTCTGTTTTGCCACAACTTACCTAAATTTAAGTTACGTGCATCTATATCTTTAAGCTCATAAGAAAGATCAATATTTTAATCCTAAGATAAAGCGATGTATCTGCAATAATATTATGAATGGCGGCTTTTAATGAACAGTAGTGTATGTAGTAGTTGCCTTGCCATTTATCATCCGGTCGTCCGGTGCCTGTATTAACAATGGTACATACAGATTTAAAGCTGTATACTTTGAATAACACCTATGGACATTATTATTGAGAACACGGGTTACTCACGTTGTTTTTGTGATATGCCGACAAGCTGATCGCCCTGTTGATGAATCTACGTAATAGATTCGCAACTATATAGTCGGTATATCCGGGCTAAAATAACGTGAGTAACCCGTCTTCTCAATAACAATGTCTTCACCTCACGTCGTCGGTTTTAATAACACTGGAGTTAATTATACAGTTATCAGGCTTTTTTCTTATCGAAAGGACATGACGTGAAGTAAGGTTTTTCTTTATACAAAAGTAAACATTTTACTCAAATAAAGATATCACGCTCCACCTTTATTTGCTACTCTTTTAACATCTTGTATAATAAAATGGGGCCATATATTGTGATGCAATTGAAATACCAAATAGATTCTATTTGATATTTAAATTGCATCACGATATGCCCACTTGCCATAAACGCCATATGTATGTAGTAAATAGGTAGCTGAGGTAGGTTATCTATTGTGTAAGCGACTAAGCGTGTCTACAGCTGTTTATAAATTTGAATATTTAAATCATTTGTGTAACTTTATCACGATTAGGATGCATTTCAGAACGATTGGCCAGAGATAGCAAATAACAGAAAGCCTTGGAAGTCATGGGGAGAGGCCTTTGCCCAGCAATGACACACCCGAAGGCTAATAAAAAAAAAAAGTCATAAAGTTGCATCAACCATGTTTTGTAACAATACCGATTAAGCCATGAATACCAAAATTCAAGATTACTTGAACACGTGAAAACATTACAAACAATAATATAAAAACAAATTTGAAGCAAAACTAAATTATACTAATTACAATGATTTGAATACCGGGGCGCTTGAATTAATTTAAAACGAACTGTTTACAATCAGATTAATCAATCTAAATACTAGCTTTGATGGGTATTGCATCATGGGAAGAGCTAGTGAGAAACTCATGTGCACCATCCATTCAAATGAAAAATATTTTGGCATTCGAGATTTCGGCATCTTAAAATTCCTTCGGTGAAATTTCCTAAATTTAAATACCGGTATCTTAGAGGTGCAACATTGAAATACCGGATTTTTTCATTAATTGCCGATATTTTAGATGCCCTACACCTATGATGGTAGTAGTTGAAGAGCAACAGCACATGAGTAGATAGTATACAGAGGCTATATTTAATACAACCGTGCTTTAATAATTACACTACCAAAAACCAAATACTACTACAACTATATACTACTTTGTACCAAAATCCGCAAAATGGAAATTACAAATAATTATTCTATATCTGCTTACCTCTCAAGGCATACACAGGCGTAACGTTATGTTATGGTAAAAACAATTTACAAACAAGCGATTTCACAAAACGCGGTTCATTAGGTGTTTCTTATTGCCTGTCTCTGAAGATCTTCATAGGATCCTTATAACTTATACTTAAACTTTTCTTGAAACACAACAATTAAAACACCGAAAACTGCATGTAAATCGGATCAACAGTTTTTAAGATAATAGTGAACAAAGAAAGTAACATACATACAAACATACGCGTCGAATACAGAACCTCATTTTTTAAAGTCAGTTAAAAACAAAATGACACTTACTAAAACTACTGACGTAATAAAAAAATAAAATAACTTAAACTCAGTAAACGCCAAGATAATTTTAACACCTGCTAAGTAGTTATAATAACAAATGATTGACAAGGCAGTTAGCGCGATTAGTAACGTTTACCAGACAAACAATCTGACGTGGATACATTAGTGAGTCTTGTCTTACAACACAGTCAGTTACTACACAGAACATTATGCTGAATATTAAGCAGTTGATCTCGTTTTAACATTTGAATACTGTTCACTCATATCTTCCTACTTGAACTTACCCAAACATGCCATGCAAAAACTACGGATCAAGATGAAAGGGGTATGACCAATCGACTTGGGATTGTTTATCGCTGCTGTGCTATCTATTCCGTGGCTTTGTCAAGATAAAAACTGCTGTATTGTATGTAGAATAATATGAAAGTTTAATTTCAAGCCGGATATTTTCTTAGTAAGCTGGGATGTCATGAAAAAAGTTAGTAAACGAGTGCAAAAAACGTGATAATTCTATCAAAACAAAATTAGATTCTAGTTCATCCTTCATGTTTAAATAGAAAATCTCTTTTGTTTATTTAATCCCGCTTAAGTTATGTCTCTTATTACTAGATAATCATCATACACAAAACTAGAAATTATTTACTATCTTATATTCACCACAAGGGTTTTGGCGATACAGTTTTTGGGCATTGCTTATTAGCACAAATGCATAAAGCATATATTTACATTAAATTACAGGATACTTTTTATTGAACGTACCATTCGGAGTACTCGGACGGAGCCGTGGATGCAAGCTTGTAGAGAATAAAGGTAGCCATAATGATATGTCTGCAACTGGTATTTATAACAATGTGAATAAATATTGATACACTCCTCGAAAACTCTTGCATTGTGTTTTTTAACAAGTGTTCATTATTTCTTAATCGATGAATGGCTTTTCTGATAATTGAGCGCAATTGGTCAGGTTAAGGAACGCTTGCCTAGGTCAGTTGAGGATCCCCACCAACGGGTCCCGCGTTGTCGTCGCGGTGGGGCTTAGTACCCGTGGTGCCTCCACACCACGGCGAAGCCAAGTGGACCCCAGAGGGGGGCTGCTCTTCGGGCTTTGGGTAGCGAAGCCCTTGTGGAGCAGCCCATATTGCAGGGCTCTTATGGGGGGGCTCTGCAACAGGAGGGCCTGCGGTGTCGGCGTGAGTCGGCACTGCGGCCGAGGAGTTGCGGGGCCGCGGCGGGAGAGGACTGTAGGTGTTTCGTTGCCGCTTTCCCTACCTTCCGCGGTCCCGGCGGGGCCGCAGCCGTCAGTACTGCGGCGTGGTGGGCGGTGGGACGAACATCTGTCTCACCGCGGAGGGCCAGGCCGTCAGATACGAAAGTGTCTGACGGCTTTGCACGCGGCTCTCGGTGCCGGTCCCCCCACATTTTGGGGGCCATGAGGGGCCTGCCTCGGCGGGCAAGGCCGGGCTGCGGTGTTGGCCCAAGCTGGCACTGTGGCCCGGTGGTTTACGGGGCCGCGGCGGGAGAGGACTGTTGGTGTGTCGTTGCCACTTTCCCTGCCTTCCGCGGTCCCGGCGGGCCGCAGCCGTTGAACTGCGGCGTGGTGGACGGCGGGACCGACCACCTGTCTCGCCGCGAGAGGACCAGGCCGTCGGACATGGGGAATGTCCGATGGCTTTGCACGCGGTCCTCAGCGCCGGTCCCCTCACATTTTGGGGGCCATGAGGGGCCTGCTTCGGCGGGCATCGCCGGGGGGGTTGTGGACGTAAAGGCTGTGCCAGATTCCCATGACCCCCCCATCAAGGCGAGTGCGGGTGCACCGTGGGGTTTTAGTGGGTATTCCCGTGCCGTTTACCATCTTTAGGCACGGGCGAGTCCCACATAACCACTCTGCCCTTCCCCGGGGTGGGGTGGTATGCGTAAATGCATTTCCCCACGTAAAAAAAAAAAAAAAAAAAAAAAAAAAAAAAAAAAAAAAAAAAAAAGGTTTCAGTTGAGGATGGATGAATGGCACATGATTTCACTCAAATTTAGCAACGCATTGATGATCTGCTTTTTTAGTTATTCATGTGTTATTCGATACGTGAGCGACAGTAGCGCCGCCACTGTATGGCTAAAACTAGAAACTAAAGCGGCTCGGACGCCTCAACAGGATTCGCGACATTGTGAAAAAATAATTGATCCACAACTACTATTTATTTATATGTAAGTATATACAATATGAAAACATACATTTGCAAATCGCTAAATGCGAAAAAAAGCGTGGGTCGCTCGATAGACGAAAAATATGGCACAGAGCGCCCCACGCTTTTTTTCACAATAGTACTAGTATTTTTCGTTTATTATTATTTTCAGGTTATAATAAGAATTATTTTTCACTTTTTAGTTTGATGTGCTTTAAAAGCGTGTTTTTTTAGTTTTTTTAAACTATATTTATTTTTCACTTTTTAGTTTGATGTTATTTAAAAGCGTGTTTTTTAGTTTTTTTTTAATCCTGGCGATCCTAATCAGGATAATGAGATAAATTTATGAAATTATTATATTGTCGCTGATTCTTTACAAGTGTAGAAAGTTTGAATTAAATCTGTCCGTTTAAAGTGGGTCAAAATCGAGTCCAAAGGAGTCGGTTACATACAAACAAACAAACAAACAAACAAACATACAGGTGAAGCTAATATAAGCGTGTTAAAAATGGGCGGTGATATACCTCTAGCACACCCTACTGGGTAATAAAATATAACCGGATGGCGGAGTGGGTAGTGTACCTGCCTGCGACGCAGAGGTCGTGGGTTCGATTCCCACTTAAGACAAATCTTTGTGTGCATGAACATGGGGGTTTGTCTTAGTCTGGGTGTTTCTATGTATAATATGTATGTATTTACAAAATAAATTCAAATTCAAATCATTTACCCCCCCATTTGGCCCCAGGAGGCGCTTGAACACGTCAAAATATTACAAACAAATGATATAAAAATATAAGTAAAACTAAATTATACTAATTACAATAATAATAAAAGTGTATATGTATTAGTATCAGTTATTCTAGTACCCATAGTACAAGCTCTGCTTAGTTTGGGACTAGATGGCGTTGTGTGTGAGTTGTGAAATATTTATTTATTTTATTTATAAGCGTAATGTCATGTTATGTAAAATACAAAGAATATAAAAAATCCTGACATTTGACTAATCCAGTATTTTACAAGTTGGATTTACCATGACATCAACAGGATAAATCATGCACACGAACAGACTACGAAGGTCAACGCACACATGTTCAATCTGCGCAATATCGAGCCACTAAGGCCGGCCACTCACTTGTTTCTGGCCACCAGTTGATTCTCTTCCGATTACTGGCCTTCCGTTTCTCAGAAATGGAATGTAATTGCATTGACATTGTTTATTTGAGTCCATAATAAATAAGCATGTTTCATATTTATGTGGTTCAACTTGAAAAATGTTGTAATATGGTATTACAAGACACAAGTCACTAATATAGTTTTGAAATTAACTTGTCAAAATCACGTCAGTATGTCTTAATAGCGGGGTAGATTTTTTTTTCATCCCTAAGCTAGATAAACGGTCTTCCACGCGATAGCCGAGTGGGAGACTGTAGGACTGCAAAGTCAAAGGTCTCGGGTTCGAACCCACGGCACACACCTCTCAATAAATCGTTAAGAATCATATAAAATCGCTTGCTAACGGTGAAGGAAAACATAGTGAGGAAACCTACATTCCTGAGAGTGCCTAAAAAGTGCTCGAGGGTGTGTGAAGTCTACCAAACCTATGGACCCTTCTCATCATCATCAAGAGGTTCGAGCCCAGCAGTGAGACATGTATTAGATACAGGGCTGCTATTTTGCTATTATTTAAGCTAGATAAAGTCAAAAGATATGTTTTTATAGTTTAACGTCCATCTCTAGTTGAAAACGATTTATTGCATCTAAGACTCTTATAATATGTACACAAGAGAGCCAAGCGATCACACAGAAACTGTTCCAGAAAAACACCAAAAGCGCGATAGTCTGACACCACCATTACGAAATTCTAAACAATCAATTTATGAATGTACCGTACGTGTTTTAAAATAAAACAGCACAGGGTAATACTTCAAAGTACGGGAATATTCGGCGGTTATACCGACCTGTCATAAACAATTGCAATATATGAGATAAACTGGTTAATTTTAGCTTGCAAAACAAACAGGAACGCTAACAACATATATCTGACGACAGGCTATAAAATATGGGTAGCGAAAATATCTATAACACATATAATTATGTGAAATATTTATAATATACATATAATGTGTAACTGTAAACACGGAATATATTCAAGGGCGTAAATAAACAGAAATAGGAAATACAGATTTACATTTTAGCCTTTGCCAATAAACTGTTTAATTAAATTAAAATGGAGTTAATTAATGATGTTGACATCATTCGAACCCTCCAGATGATATTTCATACTACATATCTGCCTATTTGGCTATAGATACGTAAACTACTATACTGAACCTGGCTCACGGCTCACTAAAATTGAGTAGACTTGTATTTTTCTTTTTTTTATCATAGATGTAAAAACACGCCGCGCCGTGCAAAGAAAGGATGGCTGGGGCTAACAAGAATAACTTGTAATGGTTTGTATTTTTTATATTGACACCGAATAATCTGAATCTAATGCAAGCACGGCTGCTGATGGGTCGTGCAACTCTTGATGACCTAAAAAAAATATGAGAAAGACAGTAGTCAACATTGACATAGGTGTCATAGATACGCCATTCCTTGCATCAAAATAACGATAAGCCGATTGTTCAAACACGATGAAATGACTGGCTATTCAGCTCGCTTTATTCAGGTGAATACAATAAACTAATGAGGATGAAAAAATGCGGTACCCAAGGTCAAATCTAGCGGAACTAGTTAGAGAAGCAAGTGCGAGTAAAAAACGAGGAAACAAGTTTACTATGATAGCTAATAGCTTCCTCGGCTTCTGTAAGAAGAACCCTGATTAAATATATCTATACAAGTTTTAGTAATTCAATGTACTAATTTAAAAAATATATTTTTTGCACAACTTTTTCCTGCTTTATGCGCCGATCAAGCTATGAAAAATTGATAAAAATATTTTAATTTTATTAATCGTTGTTATTGTTGATATAATGTGTGCCGAATTTCATCAAAATGTATCCTGTAGTTTTTTCGTAAAAAGTGAAAAATATTCAGACATTCACACAAACATTAGTAGCAAAGAAGTAGGAAATGCACATAAATATAGCGGAGATGCGGGTTTTAGATAATGACAAATATGCTAACCACGGTACTCATTACCTACCAGTTTCGTCGCCATTTAAATAACACATTTATTAGCTGAATGTTAAACCTTCCTCTTCATTTAAACATTAATATTAATAGTATTTATTTACAGCAGTACACTTTATTTTATTACCCGGTGCACACAATGCACATCTATGTAAAGAGTTTTATGACCAAAACTTGGCAGTCATACAATTTAATAGTTTAAAGTAGCTAATAAATGAACTGGACCGGAATTGAGGACAAGGAAAATGCGTTGTTTCCTTGCAATCGTAATTAGTCAAGGGAGAAGAATAATAAAATGATTCTACAATCTCTAGACTAAACAGAGACACAGTGATCTAAGGTAACGATAAGATAAAACAATTAGAGGCAAATAAAAAAAATACATGTCATTAATCTTTGTTGAAGGCTGCGTTGCAGTGGCGCAGGCAACAGTGGTAACTCCTTTTCTCACTCTAAAAGGAAGTGAATTCTTAGGCATTTGACATGAATTTTGAAATTTCCTTTCCTATGCCTAGTACTTATTTACTTACTACTAACAACTCAAGGTAACCTGTGCATTATTTCAGCTTTATATGTCCAAGAGATTTGTCAGGACTTTATAGAGTCGAGTTACATATTGACGATGTATACTATGACCTCAAACCGAAGTTAAAGTATTGCGGAGTTTGTCCAGAACTAGAAGGTCAATAATATCTTGTGATAAACGTCGTGCGTGACATCGGCATTAGCTCTCACATCACGTGTATGCGACTACACGACAAAATAACAAGCAATAGGTTGGCATTGAGAGTACTGAAATCAATTGTAACTGTTTGATATCACTTGTCGAAGAGGAAGCTTTAAATTTTTTTATGACAAGTTGACCAAGTTGTTAGAGACACAAATATCGCCGACGACGTCGCATTACATAAAATTCACTCGAACAAGCTTACAAGTAAATTACAGATTACATCACGAATAAGATAGCATAGATAGAAGACGTTTTTGATCAATAAGGCGATTGATTTAATCTCGTCAGTTGTTAGGTATGACAGCGACCTAGAGATAGATTGTCAACTCCACATCAATCATTTTTATCAATAACAGAAGCTGTATGCTGTTAACTTGACGATAGACGACAAGAAGAATAGTAATTTTAACGTTGAACGGCACTATGTCACTCGGCACGTGACGTTGTGACTCTTGAATTGAACGCTCGTTAAACAAACACCTTAGCGATGTTGGAGTGCATAACTAAATGATTGAATTAAATTGATCATAATAACCTATTTGAGACGGGGCGTGATCGCAATTTTATATTAGGCATGGGCTTGTTATGGGACTGTCCTGCCAATAAGCAGACAAAGTAAAATATATAATGTTTATTAAAGTTGATACTGGAAAGTTTGAATTATACAATTGCATGTAGGTATAAGGTCCCAACAAGTTAAGGCTGGGCAGGAACAGAGTTCCTTGCTTTATGGTTAAACATAGATTGAAAGTATGTACCTTATTTCATTAATCTACCAGGTAATGAAAAGTTTTTAATATTGACAGGTGAGTAAGTAATTATACTGACAAATTATCGGTAGTCTCACAAAGTTTTGTTAGGACTTGGATGACTGGTTTTTCGTGCGTGTGCGTCGGATCACGCGGCATACAATTGTGACGATTTGAGTCTAATTACAATGAAAATGCTCTTCTGATCATAGGTTTAGATAAATCTCTGGTCAAAGATATTCGGTGAATTTAAAAAAATATCAAGCAAAATAGAAAACGTAGTGAGGCCCTGGCAGATGTAGTAACACCCTTATAGTGTTACTACATCTGCCAGGTAGAACTGGCAGGCAAAATAAATGAAATGTTGAGGAGATTGAAAGATGCCCGATAACTAGTACTCGATCACCCTGTGAGATTGACATAGTGCAAATGAAAACCTCTTACAAAATATAATTAGCGCTTATAAACGATGTAGATATACCTACGTTGATATGTAGATTGCACATTGCACTGCATAGGTTGGATTATCTCATATTAGGGGCCGTTCAAATATTACGTAAGCAGATTTATTACAATTATTTACCCCCCCATCCCCCTTGTCAGCAAAAGTAATCAAAGCTTTTACCCCCTCCCCCCATGCTTACGTAAACATTTTTCAGATAAAAATGTATTTTTAAACGTATGCGTGCGGGAATCCCCAAAAATGCGTTTCGTTTTCAAGCATAGACAATGTGAGGGTTGCCATTCGTGTAAAAAAGTAAATAACTACCGATGACGTAATCATCATCTAGACTCCCCTACCCCCCATGTCATCCAAAATAAGCAAAACAAAGACCCCCCCACCCCCCCATAGTGCTTACGTAATACTTGAACGGCCCCTTATGGTCATTTCATGGCAAAGGCAAGTTTGTTTTCTGTAAAGTCAAGTCACAAAAAGAGAGAAGGAATTAGGTTAATTCTTCTATATCTTAGTGTAAGGTTTAAGTTATTTAAGCTACTTATTTGTACTGTCAATTAGAATAATGACGTTGGAGGAAAAGGATGTCATGTACTGAGTTAAATTTAATTAAGTTATGGCAGAACACAATCAGGGCCAATACCGCAATTAAACATGACAAAATTATTTAAAAAGTACCTAATTTAGATGTTATGTTAGAAAAACATATTAAGAATTTAGATAGATAAATCGAATACCTAGTTAAAATATGCGAGTGTTGACACTATTGCCTAACCATGCAAAAATTAAAAAAACGATGAGATGAATGTTCAACATGTAAATGCACAATGTAAACACCGAACAACAAACAACCTTCAATACCGCCTGATAAAACATACAGTGTGCACCAAAGATGTCTGTATTATAGCAGTAGCATTTTCTTCACTAATTACTAACAAACATATCGAAGAAATGTCGATTCAACTCATCAAGTATTAAAACTCGTTCGTAAGGCTTAATACGAGGCGGCCGCTATCGCTCCGAAAGTCCGAACGTTATATTCAATGCAATTATGCTCAGGAATTTTGTTAGATGACTGCAGAACGGAAATGAACCTTATTACTTGCACAGTTAGGTTTAGTTAAGATTAAAATATGAATGATTGTAGACGCACCAGTAATCGTATGAAAAGCGTTGTAGTCCTTGCACGGGCACACGTATAGCGCGGCGAACGCGCGGCAACTAACTGACATTTCATTTGATATTTCCATGTTGGTGCCGCTGAGCATGTGACCGTGATCCGTGCTAACTTCGTGATGAGTTCGTTAAATTATTTCCTAACTTTATTTTCTTGACGAACGGCTCATTAACTTATTGGTTTGGTTTTGAACGTGCGCAAGAGCATTTAGTCTTGAGTTTTCATATAGGTTTTTAATCTCAGTCAATTGGACATTACATTTTATGTGAATAATTTACACTACAAAGTATGTGCTAAATTGAATTAGTAGCATATTATTACAAATGGGAAAGTAACTGTCTGTCTGTCTATTTGTTCACAGCTAGACTACTAAACCGTTCTTGATATGAATTGGTTTAGAGGTAGTCCAAGACCTGAGGAAGCACAAAGGCTACTTTTTGGCGAGATCACCATTTTTGAATTCATTGAAACTAACAGATTAATAATACTAATATTAATGAAACTCAACGATTAGGCACAAATGAAAATACGTAAAGTTTTTTAATTAGTTTGTTTGTACTTACATGTGAAGTAGCGTCGATTTATAAGAATAAAATATCAGGAAAATGTATTGCCGTGACTGTTGTTTCGACATCAGCTGATGATAAGGAAGATGAGAGATATCTCGTGATCGCGCCGTGCGGTTGGCAGCACTGCTCTCCTGCACAGCCTCTTTGGTCAGCCGGCTCATCGCAACCACACTGTACTCTGTCGCACGCTTCGTGACGTGACGTGACGATTATGACGTCTGCGTCGTAATGTTGAACATAACTAACTAAGCTCGGTTTAAAATTAACATGATTTAAGTATGATCTGTTAGGGTAAAATATGGTGGTCTTTACTATTTTGTAACATCTATGTATATCCATATTTGCAATAAAAATATTGAAGTTTGAATATTGAAGTTTAAAGTTTGAATTTATCTAGTTAGCCAGGGTTAAATTCGATTGCTGGACTGAAAAAATGTAAGCCAGCGTGACACTGAAGTGCTATTATTCCAGCGAGCAAACAAGGCAGGTTTCAAAAGTACCAACAACATAGTATCAATGCCCACTAATAAATCCTGTTACTGTACTGAGTACAGACAGCCCAAGTGACCATTCGAACGCAACTGGAATCGTGGACCTACCTAGATCTGAGGTAGTCAGATTAGTCAGGTAATTTGTACCGAAGATTGAAAGTTATCGTGTTTATATTAAGTCACATACTAAATATCCATGAATAAGTAGATATTGTTGACAAAGAGTTTAAAGCCCAATCAAATTAGCATTCAAAATTGCTGTCTTCTTCTTCGTCGTGTCGATGTCTGAGTCAAATTTTATTTTGACTTGCCATCGTGGTGAAAGGATTAGCCAATTCGCTTTGGAGAACTCGCGATTTGCTCAGGTGCGCCGGACGTAGGGAATCGTTGTGTACGTCACTCGGAGAGGCTCCATTCATGCATTTGAAAGTACGGCAAGATAATTCGTATAATTTTATTTAGTTCATTTATATACCGAACTCAAGCAATAAATTAACAAATATTATACCATTTTAGAATCATTATTAGAAGCACCAACTTTTGACATTCCTTGTTCAACTCAATTATGTACTTAGTTCCTTTTTAGGGTACGTAGTAAGTAAGTACATACCTACAAGAAACCCTTATAGTTTTGCCATGCCCGCCTGTCTGTCTGTCCGCGGCATACCGTTAGTGCTAGAAAGCTGAAATATTACCTACATGGGTTTGTAAATAAACTAGGCCGCCAAAATGCTTGAAATAAAATAAAAAAAAAGGTAAAGTGACGATATATATTTTTTAAAATTAGTCGCACCCCATGGTATGGGTTATCGTTAGATAGGTATATTAAATACATTGAGGCAAAGACAGACTTTAAGAAGCAATTTTTCTAGTGAGGCGTAGGTACTCCCCCTCTAAAAGCTAAACCGTTGGCTCGAAAAAATTCTTTAAAAAAAATCTAGCAGTAGCATATTATTATGTAATGAACGTTCAAGGCAAAATAAAGCGGCTTTGTTAACTTTATTAGTTCACGAATAATAAGGCACCAAATTGTAAAATACTTGGCATATTTCGTACATACTCCAAAAACCTTTGAAAATAATATATAATGACTTATAAGATAAAAGAAGAAGATGTTTGATATCAATAGTAAACCCCTTTTAAGTCGAAAACATGTTGTAGTGACTAACTACAAACCCTATTGCGCGTGGCCCGACACGCACTTAGCCAATTTCAATACGATCAGTCAAAGCTGGACTTTAAATTTACTTGGAATCCTTGATTGTCAAAAAGTGTCATTTAATTCCAAGCTTGCGCAATAAATAAAAAAATTGTGACCAGAGCTTAAATAAACAGTATTCAAGATTAAATAACAAATAAAAACATCAAAAGTAAAGGCGAAGTTATGAACCCAATAAAAACATGGGCAATCAAAGTCCAATCAGATTGCAACTGAGAATGAACACTATCTATAGTAATCTATACAAATCGAGAGAAGAAAGGGATAAAAATGAAAATTGCATCACTCAGAATATGAAAGCGCAGATTGTAGAGCTACAAAAACAAATTAGAGATTTGATTCAAGAAAAAGAAGTTGTTGACAACAATCCTAGGTCAACTACGGAATGTTCACCCAATTTTCAGAATACTGTACTGACGATGAATAACCAGCTAAAGTAACTGAGTGGATTCGTGTTAAAAGTAGAAACAAAAAACGGAAATTAAACACCTCAAAACCTCAAAGATGGGCTTTGAGGTTTCACTCAGTAATGAGGTATCAAAGAAGAAGCATTTGACTGAAATTCCAAAAACTAAGAGGATTAATATTCCACCCCTCCACCAATATAAGTAAATATAACGTAGACGATCTATTCAAACGTTTGAGGCATTTCAATCTATTATTTGTCTATAACCTGTTGCATTTTTGTTTTAATATTAATAATTAAATTAGCGTCCGTATTACTATTACTACTATACATTATTTATTAAATATATATTGAGTTCTTAACATAGATTTTGCTGTGTGCCCATAATTATGTTATGTTATTATAGGTTTTACTTTGGTATTTTGTTGAGGTAAGGTAATTGGAATATAAATAATAGATGATACGTGTTCACGCAAACTGTTTGTATTCACGACTGACTTAAGTGGTGGGCGCAGCCACGTCGCTAGTTTGTTTACATTTAAATCTATGTTTATGTTAACATAATAAAATATACACTGTACCTACACCATTCCCCCCTTTTTTTAAACAAAAAAAACTAACAAATATT
This sequence comes from Hypena proboscidalis, assembly GCA_905147285.1. NCBI lineage: Eukaryota > Metazoa > Arthropoda > Insecta > Lepidoptera > Erebidae > Hypena > Hypena proboscidalis. Next base: position 16,455,852 of record LR990131.1, read on the forward strand.
TTATAAGTAATTAAAGGGTTAAGCTAACATATTTTCTTAAAACACTTTATTTGTAGATAAATGCGGTTACCGCCTGATTAATCTCAAGCGCTTTGTGAGAGCTAAACAAACTGCTACTCAACGAAAGCGTTGTTTACAAAAAAATACACATAAGTTTTTATTATATAAATAAACAATAAAAATGTCTTAACCTATGATTAGCTTATACAAAAGTATATTTAAAATAAACAATAAACATTTCGAAACCTATGAATAGCTTACACAAAAGTATACTTAAAATCATTTATACGTGGAATGGGATAACGATCCGGCTTTGTTATTGCATTAAGCCGCCTATAATCCCCACACGGTCTAATATCTCCATTTTTCTTGGGTACCACGTGAAGCGGGCTCGCCCAAGGGCTTTTGGAGGGTCTACAAATTCCTAAGTCTAACATATTCTGAAATTCAGCCTTAACTTTTTTGAATCTATCCGGTGGTACAAGTAAAGTGTTTTAAGAAAATATGTTAGCTTAACCCTTTAATTACTTATTAAATATTTGTTACATTCTTTGTTTTAAAAAAAGGGGGGAATGGTGTAGGTACAGTGTATATTTTATTATGTTAACATAAACATAGATTTAAATGTAAACAAACTAGCGACGTGGCTGCGCCCACCACTTAAGTCAGTCGTGAATACAAACAGTTTGCGTGAACACGTATCATCTATTATTTATATTCCAATTACCTTACCTCAACAAAATACCAAAGTAAAACCTATATTCTGAACTTTTTATTTTTTTTATTGTTTTATTAAGTTTTTAATGAGTTTTGGGCGCCTAAATAAATAAATAAATTTGTTGTTTCAAAATCTGCAGGGAGATCCATTTAATAATGTCTGAAAACAGACAAAAACATCAACAGCTGATGCTGTCGTCAACATCATTCAACAGTCCATAGCACGCCTTACTTTTCTTGATCTTTTGAGTAAAACAAAACAAGCATACTACAACAAACCATCTAAAGGTGTAGTTGGTATCTTATAAAATAAGCTCATAAAATTTGATTTGTCTGTTTGGTCCACCTGTAAAAACGGGCAATAAATTTAGCTACATGAAAATATAGAAGTTGACACATTACGGTCGGTGGCACAAACACCGATTTTTGGAATAATTTGCAAAATATTATAAATTTCAATTACAATTTGATTATCAATAAGACATTGAAGCTCTATTACGGCGTAGTAGTTGTTTAAAGTAAGATGACCACAATACTTGTTTTTATAGTGCTGTAGGAACTGGAATCTTGCAAGATATCAAACATACGACTTTCTTATAATAAAGTACTCTGTGCATACCTACGACCATTGCATACGACCTATGGAACGCATTACAAGCAAGATTGAAAAGAAATGAAAATTTTATTGATTTGAAATGTACCAACTGACACATTTTGACGCAGATGTCTGCAGTGATGCTTACTCCAACATTTTCATATTATGATGATATGATGTTTCAGAGGAAATAATCTATAGAGACCGACTCATTCGCTCAGACTCATATAATTATGGATTTACTTACAATTCAGGGTGTAACAAATTTAACTGCAAAGATTTTACGGGGTGGCCGTGTATAGGTAAACAAACATGATTCAAGTAAAGTTCATTTTTTTTTAAGAAAATATACTTTTAAAAATATCTATCTTTATAAATTGATTAAATTTCGATCAAAACAATTATTTGCTTAAAAATATTACCCATAAAGTCTATATTACATTAATTACTGCAGTTGGGTCTATTTGCCTCATCATCATCATCACCATTATCAGCCGAGGGACGCCCACTGCAGGACATAGGCCTCACATTTCCACAGCGCGCGGTTTTGTTTTTGTTTTTCTATTTGCCTCATGTGCTAATAATTTCATGGCCTAATCTCAAAACGGGACACTAATATCAAAACATAAGTCTCCAGAATAAGTTTGATGAATACCAAAGCTACACTATTAGTGTAGTTATTATTACTATTAGTAAGGTGGGAGGTTGAGAAACTCAAACGAGTCGCGCGGATGCCCGCGGCGCCGCAGGAATTCCGGCGAATTCCATAGTAGTAGTAGCGGAGAGTTTCTCATGCGATAATGAGTATTATAGTTGTGAGAATAGAGTTGGAATTCATATGACACTGAAACTGCGCTTCGATTCGCTGCGCTTCGACGCGCTTTTGGTGTGTGTCGACCCTAAGTTTATAATTTTTCGTTTTTAAAGGAAATATCTGTCAATATCTAAAAAGACGTCGACGCCTTCGACGCTCCCTGGCTTTTAGAGGAGACACACTTCGTTGGCATTTCTAGGAGTTTGCAAAAATACTTATTAAAGTCAGCGCCATCCGTTTTCCCCGACTCTCGGGTGGCTTAGGGTGTACCCACATTTATCGACGCGGAATCGGCTTAAGCCGAGTGCGTATCACCACACTACTCGACAGCGCCGTACGGATGCTATCAGCTAATCGACAAAAGGCTCGTTTCGCCGTCGGCCGTTGTCGCGTCGTGTCGGCCGGGCCGAGCCGATGCGAAAGGTATTAGTAACACCCTTATTCCGTCGGCATAAAGACTTTTTTGACCGGCGTTAGCCGATTCCGCGTCGATAAATGTGGGTGCACCCTTAGGCGCCGCTTCTAAATTAAAATTAAAATTCAAAACATTTATTTTCATAGGCCCCAGGAAGGAGGCACTTGAACACGCCGAAATATTACAAACAAATGATATAAAATAAAAATTAATTATAAGTAAAACTTAATTATACTAATTACATTGATTCGAATAACCGGGGCTTAGATTAATTTTAATCCAACTGTTTAGAATCAGATTAAAATCAATCTAAGTACGAGCTCCTTCTTAGTTCATAAATAAAATATTATTATTACAAATTATGACACATGAATCTTATTCAGTCACAATGAACATCAATCGTAATAAGGGGGTTAGGGTCTAAATTAGGAAGGACGATTAAAAGTTGTAGATTCAAATGTTTAACAATTCAGGCTATAACTGTTATTACAACCAAGCCGATTCTGAGACCCTGGGTGTTAAAATCATTCATCTAAATTTGGAAATCTCACATATTTTACCTTTTATAATATAAATTCATATCTTTGGCATTTAAAAACGATTTGATCAATTAATAATTTTCAAAGAGAATCTAATTAGAAAATCAGTCCAATTAATAAATACCTATAACAACTATCTTTCTAAATAGCATCCGTCTTATTCTCAAAAGGAAAAAACGCGTCCACATAAAGCCAAAAAAACCACTCTGACTACGACATAAACGTAGTGATTATATTCTCTTTGACGCGCCGACGACGACAACATCGGAGATAATATTAATCATTGACTACATAAAAAAAAATAATAATGAGATTATTAATAATATGTCAAAGATTAAACATGGCGGTATTTTGACAGTTATATCCATTTGCAACATGAATAGAATATTACTCTGAGATTTGCAAACATTTGATTGTCACTGCTATAATAGTGATGACCTTCATTGTCGATGTGGCCATCGATATCGAAAGAGTGCGCATACTATGTCAGTATGTAATATATAATATATGTGGTGGTGGCTTATTTATATCGATCAGTATGGTGAAGTCCGTAATTATAAGCCATATACGCAAATCTATTTTTAGGAACCATGACATAGATTTTAGGAAAAACAAAAACTGCATTCTTAGATTTAAGAAATTTCTTGTACTCAGCTCGGGAATCGAAACCGATTGAATTAAAAAATAAAACCTGCATTATTCATATTTCGATATCGATTGTGTAAGTCATTAATTAGCAATAAATCTAACTATGGAACATGGTATCTAAAATTAAAAATCGCATTGTATTTCATATTCATAAATTTAATTCACTTATTTATTAATTTTATTTCATAGGGCTTATTACAGCTTACTTAAAACTAGGAAAACATTGATAATATTATGAAGGCCAATTACTAGTTTCCATATACTTAATATACCTACATATTATATAGCAAAATCAAAACCAACAAACAGTACAGCACAATAAAAGATAAATTAAAAACGAACTGAAACTGAACAAAAAAAAAAGAAAAATGAATGAAAACATTTAAATACAAAAAAACTACTGAGGTGTCAAGGGACACCCGGATGGAACGAAGTTCCTTTCGATTAATTAGTAAAGAATTTTTTATTTTTCTAAGTTGTAAAAAAAATCTTAATGTGGTTCACCGAATACTCACTCTGTGTGTCTGATGATGTAGCACCGTAGCTGTAACGTAGCATATAATTACTACGCCGCTAAGAGAATTGCTACGAAATGTGTCGTTACAACTTTTCGTTCCAATTTTCCCGTCTAGCCCCCTTTCGCAAAGCGCAGGAACTTCGTTCCAAAAAAAAAAAACATTACATTTAATTTTTATATGCTGACTTCCAGACGGTAGGCATTACGCCTTCTTGACAGACCGCTGAAACATATTGTGAGTGGTGTGCTGCACAAGCTCGTAGTGCAATTTAATATAAAGACTGTCGGTCATAGAAAGTCAATGCTGTCGGTATATTGTTTGGACCCGCTGATTTAGCTATGTCCACTTGTTTTAGAAATTTACAGACCTCATCCTTACAGATTCAAACTGAGTCTGGTGATACATATTTTACGAAATCATTTTGCAATATATTTGATGACGAATCATTGTTTAAGTCTGCCAAAAAAATTGAGTAGAAGTAGTCGCTAAACATATTACATATTATTATGTCCTCGCCGTTGTTAGAAGTGATCTGACTATACTGAAAAACTACTGTAGAAACTGTTTTGTTTGGTATATCATCTTCCAAATGTCTGCAATTTAATTCAGCGTTCCAGTCCACCTCAGTAATTTCTTTGTTTATGCAACAAAGAACTAGATAGTATAGAAACTTAATATAAGGGTGTATGTAATTCCACAAACTCTGCGATACTACACAGTGCTCTATGGTGTGAGTCCTCTTGCACCCCCAATATATTAGTATCTCTTTGTCTTGCACTTGCACTAAGGATCACTGCAACGGCTAACTGCATAGGTAGGTACTTACTCTGAGGCTAATGCTGGGTCCACACCGAGCCAACGAACGACCAACGAAGGCTAGGGATGTGATAAAGTTATTCGCATCACCTATATACATTACGTTTCATTCGATTTGAATTTGTGTGTAGCTTATGTTTGAATGTGTATTGGACCAAGTAAACGATGAAGACTGACGGGACTCGCGAATAATCCACTCGAAATGGCATCAATATTTACCACGGATCAATATTTACAGACCCAGCATAATGCTGGGTCCACACCTGACCAACGAAGGCCAACGAACGGCTAAGGATGTTACAAAATTATTCGCTTGACATATATCGATTAGTGTTTATTCGATTATTAATAACTTACATAAGTTAATAATCAAGTGGCAATTACTTATTTTTAACTATTGATGCCATTTCGAGTGGATTATTCGCGAGTCCCGTCAGTCTTCATCGTTTACTTGGTCCAATACACATTCAAACATAAGCTACACACAAATTCAAATCGAATGAAACGTAATGTATATAGGTGATGCGAATAACTTTATCACATCCCTAGCCTTCGTTGGTCGTTCGTTGGCTCGGTGTGGACCCAGCATAACTGAAACATTGTTGTTTGACAGCACTAGATCCAATAACCGATCATTGTCATTCCTGTGGCAGTTGTACTGCAAGAAATTACATAGTCATTTATTCATGAAGAATTTAAATTGTGTTTGAAAACATTACATAATTAAAAGATATAAATACTCAAAGTGTCTATTGGATTGGATTTCCCCTTGAATATTATTTGGACACAAAGAACGTTAATCTTCGATAAGGTGCAAAGATTAAAAAAACAAAAAAATAGATAACATGAAATACATTTATTACACAATTAACAAGAAATTTGGAAATACAATAATACAAATATATATACATTAACGTAAAATCAAATAAGTCTCGGGACTGCGCAGGAAACGTCCGAACAAAAAGTAATTAAAAACGCTAAAAGTGCGAACTAATAAAACAATCGTTTACAATAAATAGGACCAATAAATTCATTTGTTATGTGTGTACCCGGTATTAGGTACATATATCGTCTCGTGCTTCGCCTCGGGGTTCGCCTTATGCCTCGTGCTGAGTGTAAACGTGCCATAATAAGATAAGAGGTAATTCGACGAAACGTTAACTGATTAATAATAATTACGCTTAGAGTTTGTTCCATAATCCCCAAATAACGATATTCGTAGGATAAATCTATAACACAAACAATTTGAACTATCTAACGCTATATTGATGAGCTATGTTTATGATGTCTCTTACTCAACAGTTGTGAAACAGGCTCTTATTGTAATCAAGGTTATGATATCGGTGAATAGGTTTTGTTAGGATATTCATTTGTTGTATTAATTCAGAGTGTACATGAAATGCATAGCAAGTGCGTAGGTAAATGTTCATATTAGTCAGTCTAATTAATTGTTGAGGCAATCGTTACGTTACAGAAACAGAACTGAACAAATCAAACTTATTGAAAGCCTACCTATTCTTATTGGATAATTTATCAAATAGTCATCGAAATATTAGAAAAAACCTAACAGATTTAACAATGGGAATTGAAATTAACGTTTTTAAAGTAAATGAAGAGATCAACAAGCTGTCATTGGAGCTAAAAATCAGTAATGTTAGTGCTAAAGTTTTTAATGTAATCAGTGATGTGTTTATCATCGAGTCACATAGTGGAGGCCCCGTTCTATTTCAAGTTATGGTTAATGAATTATGCGTGAATCAGAACGAACAAAGGTATGAAAGAACCCTATTCATTAGACTTACCAAACAAATATCAACGGATGAACGAATCTATAATATAATAAAATATACTCACAAATGTGTTGAAGAAACATCGAAAGAAAGATGTTTAACAACGGACGACGGTACGTGGCGATTAATTGACGATTGCCTTGACGGATTCAAAAACATACAACTTAATGCTAGTGTTTTTTTTTCATTAGAAATAATAGCAGTGGTCAATGTACCGCCGTCTTGTAACCAAACATTCTTCGAAACTCTTCGTGATGATACTGAACTAACAGACTTTGAATTGCGAGGAGTAGATGGATCTATCCACTTGCACAAGGCTGTGGCAGCAGCTCGCAGTCCAGTTTTCAAGACAATGTTTGGAGGTACGTGGCGGGAGACGAAAGAAGGCGCTGTCGACGTCAAAGACACTTCTAAAGACACCTTGCAGCACTTGAAGGACTACATGTATTTGGGCCAAGTCCCCGAAACTGGATTAGAACAGCTTTTACTTTTGGCTTCGTTCTACATGATGCCGGAATTGAGGCTGCAATGTGTGAACAAGTTGAAGTCGACTGCGACGGCAGATACGGTGTGTGATTTGATAGCGTTCGCGGTGAACCACCATCTATCTGATCTATTAGTTGCACTCTTGCTTCAAGTGGAAAATGGCAAGGTAAATGTTGAAAACATAGAAGTCGCGTCGCTTTAGAAACTAATTCAACAAGTGCTGTGCTGGTTAAAAATAAAAATACTTTATACATACTTCTCTTAAGTTTCAACTTATTCTTGGTACTTTGTCAGTGCCGGATTAGCCTGTGAACAAATTAAGCAATTGCTTAGGACATTAATTTTGCACGTGTTGTGTAGTGGTTTAAGCGGTCGCCTTGCCGCTCCTCTCTGCACTGGTGTTGTGGGTTCGATTCCCACATCGGACAGTGCTTTGTGTGATTCCCAATGATTTGTTCTCGAGACTGGGTGTGCTTGTGTGAGTGAATGTGTATATTTGGCCTTGTCATTAGGACCATTGGATAGTGTAACTGCTTCTGACGTTCTATCTAATTTAAAAAAATCAAAATATAAAATTTCATTTAAAATTGCGACTAACGTGAGTCGCTAGAGGCAGCCCGTCCCAGGCACCAGGTCTTGGGGCATCTAACCAAACGCCTCCATACTCCTTTGATCAAACCCAAAATATGTGTATTTTAAGTTTCAGCACCAATTAAGTACATCTAGCGCTCACTCTTAACGACGAGGGCACTTTGGTACCCTTCTTATTTAATAAGGCAAATATTTGAAAATGTCGGCGTTCTTAACTTTTGGCTAAAGAAGAATGTTGGTGCCCCTTCTTATCTTTTTAAGAAAATACAGTCAAATGGATTAACTTTGAACGTTTTTGACAGTTTTGTATAAATTACAATCTTATTCTCTTATTATTATAATTAAGTGCTCCTTTCAAGTACTTGTAGCATTTTGTTAAAGTTCTCCACCCCATTCCATGTTTTTTTTAATAAATTGTTTTTCTATGACTTTGTACCGTTCAAAGCTACCCTAAATTACTTCAGCTTAGGTTACGATTACAAATTAGGGCAATAAACACTGCTAAAAACATCGCAGATTCGAGTAAGTTGTTAAATTATGACAATAATAATTTATATTATTAAATACTTTCGTTGGCTACAAAAAGTATAGTCAAATCGTTTTACACTGCTACGATATTGAAATGTAATCGAAATTTTCAAATAATTTAATAAATCTTTTTTACAACTTTGTTCAAAATAAGACGGCAATTTAAAGTTACCCCATTTGAGCTTATTAGAAAAAAGTCCGCGTATTCGACGCTCTCTGACACTCGGCGGCGAGGACACTTCACTGCAATTTTTGAAATGTTGGCGTTTTCGTCGCATCGCGACTCTTGCAAGCTCCATCTTTTAAAAAAATATTTTAAAAAGTTAACGTAAGTATTTGGTGCTCTCGGACTCTTAGCGGCACTTCTTTGTTTTAAAGAAAATATTTAAAATTCGCCTGCTTCGGCGCTCCCTGTCTCGTAGCAACAAAGATACTTTGATGCTACTTCGAGTTTACGACATTTATACGTCACGTACGTCTCCGTTTGTAAAAATATCTATGCAAATTTCAGCATTCTAGTTTTAACAGTCTCGACGTTAAGAGTTGGACAGACGGTTATGGCGAAACTATAAGGGTTCCTCGTGGGCACTACGGAGCCCTAATAGAAGGGACACAATAAACAGTTGTTTCACCTATATAACCAATTGGATGTTTCAAATCATTGTGACATCCTATTGTATTGTGAAGTAGGGACATTGTTAGTATATAAAAGTTTTTAAACTATTCAGTATTGTCACGCTGAGTTGGTTACGAGGTATGGTCGGATAAAACAGACACATTCAAGGCAGAGCGCTTCGTGAATATACGCTAGGAATCCTTGAAGGACTATTAACTAAATTTGTGGCACATGCAATACGTTTTGGTTTAGCGGTCGGTAATATTACTTAGAAATAAATATTATCATTTAAATTACGTAGTATCTTGTAGTAGGTACTATAAACAAAGCATATTCATGATCCACATTTAGACAATAATTAGCTTGTTCTATCAACAAATGTTATCGACTTTGACAGTTTCAAAGGAAATATTTGTCAAATGGGTCCTGAATCTACTTTGCTGATAGTACATACCTAACTTAAAATAATATCGTTTTGGTTTAGCGGTGAGTCAGTTTAATTAGAAATGAATATTACCATTTAAATTATTTAGTAGCTTGTAGTAGGTACATAACTTAAAATAATATCTGGAATTACAGCCCATGGTCATCCGCAGAAGAGTACACACGTCCAATTCATCACACCTTTGCAAAAAGAAAGAATCATCAGGTCTTCATATTTTTGAAAATATGAAATCGACGCGTGTACATATATACACTGAGATGTAAAATTTAAAAAAAACTCATGTTCTATCTGTATTTTTTTAAATTACGTTAATAGCAATAAAAAAAATCACCCCTCCCCCCCTGAACCCATACTATCTTCATCTCTGGTGGTACTCAAGATGTAAATGTAACTATTACAAGCTCGGTTGAAACATTACAAGTAAATGACAATAATTTTTGGTAAAAATTACAAATTATAGGAAAAGTAGCATTTATTTTTATTACAAATAAAAACAAAAATCGTCATATTAAATAATTGAAATAAGTATAACGCCGAAAAAACAAATAACATGATCAATAAATTCTTTAACAAAATTAACTACAAATATTCACCCACAGCCAAAATTATCTAAATCCGTGTTATTTATCGTGGACCTGAAACAAATAAAGTAATTTTATTTAACTTTAGGTGGCTAACATATTAATTTAGAAGGTAATGTACATAATTTTTAGGTAGGCGATTGTAATGCTATTGAAAATATTTAAAATACAGAAGTTTAATTAATTAGCAACAAATATATTATTTACTAGCTAAACCAACAGATGCTGTCTTTGATTGCCGCTATAAAATTTTGCCTGCAATTTTCAATATATGTTTAATATCATAAAAATCTTTTTCTGACAACTTATGACCAAGAGAAAAAGGGTTTAATTTACGTACAAGATGCAAATTTTTCGTGCTACGTAAAAGAACTTTGAATGCAGTTTTGTTTATTTTAATAATTAATTTTCTCTCCATAGTGCTCTTTGGTGTTGCTTGTGTCTTTGAATTCTCAAAGTATTAAATATGAACCACTACATACCCATAACACTAGGTATCCTCATGGACCACAGGAGCGTGTGACTGCACTTCACTGTCACCAGCTCAGAGCCGTCAAACGTGTTGGAAGTACTCACTAACTCCCCGAACTTTAGTGGCTGGTCTGCTATAAAAAAAAACATAAAAAAAAGAATTGTTAGAAGACGAATTATAATAAAGAAAAAATAATCAACCAGCACCTACTCCTGGCTTCGCCCATGTTTTTCGGGAATAATTTAGCATCTTATTAGTGATAAAATTCCAGAAATTGGTGCAGAAGAAACTAATATCAATTCTTTCCTATCGTAATCAGATATCGCTGCCTGATTGGTTTTAGTTTTTTAGTTTATTATGACTGCTCAATGTGAGCTCTTGGGTTCGATTCCCAGTTTAGAGAAAGAAAGAGAGAGAGATTCAGACACAGTTACTGTCGCATTTATAACAATATTAGTAACGATAGTGTAATAAGGATTCAATTACCCAAGTTCCACTTAAGCCCTGTCGAAGTAACATGTTGACACGTTTCTCCAATTGGAACTAAGGAGCACCACGCCCGTTTATGACTCCTCGTTTCTTCAGAAATGGCGATGACGTGATCTCCAGGGCTGAGCAACCAGGATATGGCGTCGTCCGTAAGTAGATAAACACAAGTACTTGAGGGCAGCAACTTCTTGTCTCTAGCCAAAAATAGAGTTTGAATATTCCCTATGATCTGATCCAGCCGACCAGAACTTTGAGCAAATACTAATACATGGTCTACCTGTGAAGTGAAGGTCATATTTCTTAGAAACAATAAAAACTGTAGGTACTATTAACTTTTATGGTGTCGTGTTGCGAAACAATTATTATTCTTCAATATTAAATTACTATTTGAGCTCAAAACATTTACCTATCATCTACATACATGTAATTTTCTGTATGTAAATATAGGTTTAGGTCTTATTTGGCTACTTCTCATCGAGGATAGTAGCTAGTAATAGCTACTATACTATCCTCAATGACAAGTAGCCAAATGAGACCTAGCACCGGCTTAAAACTAGTTCTATGCTGGTTCTTAAACTAGCTGGTTTTACTATAACTGCCATTACTGCCAATCTAGTATTAGAAGTGCATAACCTATGCTCTTTTGTAATATACTGCATGTGATGGTGCAACAAACAATAAAAAATATAGCTAGGTTTTGTATGCATATACCATTTTAAATTTAACCTGGTCTAATGATCAACCTTGCCTACTAATCGGTTAGCAAACTAGCCACTGACTCATCGGTTAGCTGTAGTCGGTCCATCTCTACTTAAAATAAAACTATAAAATATTCATTGCGATTTTCATTAATATCAATTTAGCAGCTGTTCCATGATCAAACAGATCTTTGCAGAATATTTTTACATCAAAATAATGCAATGAACTAACCTGCGTTTCTATAGAATTGCTATAATTATGTAATTCCATTAATGCTTTCGTAAAATCTGTGTAGTCTTGATCTGGCGTGTAAATAGCCTAAAAATAATAGAAAATACATAATTATTACAAACTTGTAACATCCATATTAATGCAAATAGGATAAATAAACAAGGTAACATCTCAGATTTCAAAAATATTTAACATGCCTTATTACAGTTATTACTTTTAAATGTAAGCTAATGTTAGTTTATAAAAAATAACAATTTGTTTAAATTATTCAACATGATTTTATGTAATATATCTCTGTTTTATATTTGGTATAATTATAATGCATAGACATCAATAAATGTTATCTAATGTCTGAAGAATTTTAATTTAAAACTTATCTATGCATTTGCCATAGTCTATGCATGAAATTGAATTTAAAATTTAGCATGCCTTCCCACCATGCAATAGATACATATGATATATCGTTGGCTATTTTTGAGCTGAACAAAAATAACTATGGCACTAATTTTGAATGTTAGTCCGTTTTGAGCTTCGCATTCTCAAAAACGAGCAACTAGTACTTACCTACATTAAACAATAAATAATTAAATAAATAAATTACTTATATACTAAAAAAGAAATATTCAAAACCAATCATCGTTCCAGAGATTACTGCGTTCAAACAGACAAATTCTAGGACATAATGACATTTGTATAGATTTTAGTTCAACAATCTCCTCAATTCTTTAAAAAAAGCATTGGAGTTTGTTTAAGCATATCAGTTTAACTAATATCTATGAACAGACTAACATCCAAAACTTAGCGCAAAACAAGTAATAGCTATCCAACAATATATCACATGTAGCTTATTGGAGAATTTTTACAAAGATTGATTATAATGTTGAAGTAAGACCAGTACTAATGTAATTAATTAATTCTAGGAATTAGTAGTTTGAACGCACTGATATTATGAAATTAGTGGTTGCATTAAGATAGTTCTTTTTGCTAGGTTTTAGGATAGGTACCATTACGCTACAACCTATAGGAGCGAGACACTTAGGTTAAACCAAGTATGCAGTTACTAGTTTTTATGAATGCATAGCTCCAAATGAACTAACATTTGGATCTTGTTGCTATAACAACTTTTATTCAGCTTAAAAATACCTATTCAATGATGTATTTTTAATTCTTTCAACTATTATTACATGTAGCTATTGGAGGGTAGGACCAAAATGGCATTTGTCCTTAAGTACAATTAGTAACGCCACTTAAATATAGGTACCCATAACAATAAAATTAATTACTATCAGTGTTTTACTATCGCTGTGCTTTAATATCTATTTGCAATAAACTACAAAACTACTGCAAAATTTATTAATACTGTTGGATAAAACACACAGAAAAATAACCATACAAGGTGAAATAAAAGCTTGTAATATTTTCATCAGCTTGTAATATTTCATCAATCAATAAAACAGAAGAAAATGCCAAAAACTATTAAATTTCCTAAAAGTGCAGAGCAACCGTTCCAAGACCTAATGCAACAACATCTTAGCCTAACAGAAATAGATCCATTTGATTCAGCCGATGCTACCTGGAACAAGTTCAAGAGTGTCATCCTTAAAACAGCCGAAACTATTGTGTCAGGTACAGCGAACTTTCATCCAAAGTCTGAGTGGATGAGCGATGAAACCTGGCGGACTATCGAATTAAGAAACAGTGTCAAAACGCAGGGCTTAGATACGGATTTGGAACGTCAGCGCTATTCGCAACTTAATGCTAGCGTACAACGCCAATGTAGGAACGACCGCAATGACTACATTAACGAAATATGTAGCGATCTTGAAAGGCACGCAAACACCGCTCACACCAAAGATATGTTCCAGAAAGTGAAAGCTCTTGCAAAGGAATCTAAACTCAAAACATGGACCATAGAGGACAAAAAAGGTAGTATTATAGAGGATAGAAACCTTGTTCTCGAAAGATGGAGGGCATACTGCCAACAGCTCTATTCTGAAACTGCCCACGACAATGTTGAGAAGAGGCAAGACTACAACATTAGAGAGCCCGATATCCTTTTCCGTGAGGTCGAGAATGCAGTTAGCAAACTTAAAGATAGAGCGAGTGGCGGCGATCGAGTCACATCTCAACTCATCAAGCTTTGTGGTAGCAAAGGTATCCATATACTTCACACTATTTGTCAAAAAGTATGGCGAACTGGCCAATGGCCGGTAGATTGGGCAGATTCCACTGTTGTCCCTCTGCATAAAAAAGGCTCCACACGCAAATGCGAGAACTACCGGACTATATCTCTCATCTCCCACGCAGGCAAAATTCTTTTGCACATATTGAACAAGCGGTTAGAATATTACATACGCGGACAAATTGCAAAAGAACAAGCAGGATTTGTCAAGGGAAGAGGCACAAGGGAGCAAATCTTAAACATCAGGTTGCTTATCCAGAAGAGTAGAGAATTCAACATTCCCATGGCCCTTTGCTTCATTGATTACGCTAAAGCATTTGATTGCGTAAACTGGCAGCGAATGTTAGAAGTCTTAAAGGAAATGGGCACTCCTGAGCATTTGATCTTCCTAATACAAAACCTATACCTCGATGGCAGGTCCCGAGTCCGGCTTGAAGATGTGGAGTCTGAACCTTTTAGATCAGAGCGAGGTGTCAGGCAAGGTTGCATACTATCGCCACAACTATTTAACATGGTCAGGGAACACATAATGCGCAGGGTGCTGGATGACTGGCAGGGTGGCATTCGTGTCGGGGGACATCTTATTAACAACTTACGATTCGCTGATGATACCACCATAATAGGAACTAACGAAAGTGAACTTGCTTCCCTACTTAGTAGAGTGGAACTAATCAGTGCGCAATATGGCCTCCACATAAACCGGAATAAAACCAAATTGATGTTCATCGATAGACCTGGACTATTACAGAGGTCGGGTGAGCTGCGAGATCTTGACGTTGAACAAGACTTTGTATACTTGGGCTCGCAGATCTCTAATGACGGAGACTGCATGAAGGAGGTGACAAGGAGGGCACAAATTGCGAAAACAGCAGTAAAGCGTCTGGAGAAAATATGGAGGAATAAGAACATATATCGCAAAACCAAAATTAGACTGATGCGCACCCTTATCTTCTCCATTTTTCTTTACGCGTCTGAAACGTGGACGTGGAAGCCGCGCGTGAAAGCTAAAATAGATGCATTCGAAATATGGTGCTGGCGAAGAATGTTAGGCTTTTCATGGACAGAACGCCGCACTAATGCATCTATTCTTGAAGAGCTCCAGATCGAAACCCGGCTTTCAACTACATGCTTCCGGAGATTACTTACCTTCTTTGGACACACAGCCCGCCAGGACAACCTCGAGAAACTTATAATGGTTGGCAGCACTGCAGGAAAGAGATGTAGAGGCAGAGCCCCTACACGATGGACAGACGCCATTAGAGACACCACGGGTGCCAACATCCAGGGGGCAATACAGCTAGCCCAAAGCAGAGGAACTTGGAAGAATATGATTAAGAGCAGCACTCCAGGTGGTCACAACCCTCAGCCATGAGGAACTGACCAAGAAGAAGAATATTTTCATGCAGTCTGACAATCTATTGCTACACTAATGCTTTACTACCATGCATGCATGCATGAGCACGGGATAGATTGCTACTTTTTTATATTACTATAGAGTGGATGTGTAGTCTCTGTGATTGTAAGTGGTAACTACAGCATATAAAAATCAACAATCCACACAATCAAACTACAGATGTGTTGATTTATCTGACAACTATGATGTAATAATTATATGCCTCATGTGCAAGTGATTTTAAGTACCTGATTTCACCACCTAACCAGAACATGCAATTCTATTTGGCGGCAGGTTAAAAGTGAGACAATGGTGTTTCCACCCTCAAACTCGTTGACAAGAGCTTTTATGGTGGTAGCACCATTAAAACTTTAAATATTAACTTTAAAACTAAAAGTATCACCTTACAACCTTTCTTTTTGTATGATTCTAGTATTTCTTCAGTAATAGAATCGAAGTCTCCAGTTATTAGATGAGGTAGTTCAATAACATTTTTCATGTCTTCAGGCAGCTCATTCACAAATTTGTCCCATTGCTTTGTTCCACCGTCAATTGTCATTCTAACAGTTGCTAAAAATGAGAATCATATCAATACTGACAAAATAAGACAGGAAGTATTTATAATATTTTTGGTATTTTTTATGCCTATAGATTATCATTATTATTATAGATCTTGTAGCTGTAGTGATAAGTCATAGACAGAGCAATGACTAAAGAAAAATATACCATGTGCATGTATATTAATAATATATATTGTCTGCACATGTGGTGTAGCGGTTTAAGCGGTTGCCTTGCCACTCTCCACTGCACTGGTGTTGTGGGTTCGATCCTCACATGGGACAAATCTTTGTGTAATTCGCAAATATTTGTTCTGAGACTGGGTGTGCTTGTGTGAGTTAATGTGTGCATTTGGCCTTGTCATTGGGACCATTGGATAGTGTAATTGCTTCTGGCGTTCTATCTAAATGTAAAAAAATCCATACCACCAAAGAAACAGCTTATAATATAAAAAGGCCAGCAGGATTTGTAGCTATGTGTGCTGTAGGTTAAAGCAGCTGCCTGCAGAGGTTGCAGGTTTAAATCCTGTTTATTAGTATAAATTGCTAAATGCCTAAATAATCAATAAGAAATTATATCACCTATCTTTTGACATTGGTTGATCATGGAACAGCAGAGTGGTGTTGCACTCTTATTGGCTCCAAATGCATTGATCACTATTGGATTAATCATATTTTGATAAATTTAGGGAATTTGGTCACAGCTAAGAAAAAGCAAAAAAAATTTACATAAATTGAATAGGAATCTTACTCACCATTATTCCATAAGTTTGTTACAAAACATGGGCTTTGTGAGATTGGTCGGTTTAGAATAAGTACCGCATATCTGATGGAGGCAAGGTCCTGCGGCTTAGTCACAGGAGTCACATCCCATTTCCAGCATTTGGTAGCAGTCATACCGCAGTTATGGCACTGTGACATGGACAAAATGATGAAGTAAAATATATTAAAATAATGCAAAAAGGTATATTACTCTTTTCATATCATATTCTAAGGGATGACTACTATTGAATCATCAACTTTGGTGGTATATAAAACATATCTAAACCATTTAAAAACCACTTTGCATAAAAAAAAATCAACGAACACTGTGCCAGTCAATAGACAAGTCAAACAATGATAATGAATCCGGACTTGAACTTAGATCTCTTATCAATTGCCTATTAATTCTGATCACAGTATTTCATTGAGATTCAGTTTTAGATAAATTGAATCAAACTGACAAATCAAAGACACTGACCATAGTTTTGCATTTTGTTCCGTTGGTAGCCATGGCGAAGATAGATACTAATAGGTATCACTGATTTCAGTTTTTAAAGAGTACTATAATTTGAACGTTACAATCATAACACTTTTATATTTATTCAGACTACTACAACGACTAACGACATGACATAACCTCAAAGAATTTTGACAATTGACATTAGTGACAGCAGTTATGTTATCTTATCACTCTGTCTCTCTGATGAAGGAATACTATGGATATGCTGTAAAAAAATGTTAAATGAAAAGTCTAAATCTGAGCTAATAAGGATAGTGTCATCTTTGTCTAGCATATGTTATTAAAGAGAGATAACTATATGATTATCTGTTCTTTTTAGTTGCAATTTCATCTGTCATTTTATTTGCGTGGTCCTCTGATGAAGGAATACTATGGATATGCTGTAAAAAAATGTTAATTGAAAAGTCTAAATCTGAGCTAATAAGGATAGTGTCATCTTTGTCTAGCATATGTTATTAAAGAGAGATAACTATATGATTATCTGTTCTTTTTAGTTGCAATTTCATCTGTCATTTTATTTGCGTGGTCGATCCGCCATTTTAGTCTGCCGTTGTCGACTGCTATAATTGGACAATTGGTTTGAATGTAGTGTTGTAATCAAACATCTTATCGATGTTTTTTATAATACTCTTATAAATGTATTTTGTTGTACACAGATTATCTGAAAACGAAAATAGAAAAAGAATTTGGTTGGAAGCCATAGGACAAGAAAATTTAAGAACAAATGTTAAAGAGAAGATATTGATTTCGACATTTTAATGAAAGTGCATTTAACAAAACTCTTGAAATCGTAAGTCTTAGAGATGATACAGTGCCATGTCTGTTTAAAAGAGTAAGTACCTATCTAGTATATTTTGTAATTCAAAACGAATACATAATGCTTAACAATCCACTCAGCATTACCCTATCATTATCAAGTCATCCGAGAGCTAATACACAAGGCATTGGCTCCCACTCAAATCCCATCCAGTTAAGTTTTTCTCTACTTCGTAAACATAATAATTATCATTAATCAATGTTTCGATATAATTATAATTTCAGGATCAATCTTCAGATCAGCACCAACCTCCATCGTCAAATAATGCTAAATATTCCTAAGGCAAACAGCATAGTTTGGTATGTGATGTTTCCAATTAATTCAAATATTGCAAGAATATAAAATAATGCTCACAAAATTTATTAAACTTAATATGGTTGATACAATGATATTATATAAAAACAAAAGCAGATATGTTATAAACGCTCGCGCTGTGAATACTCAAATACGTCCCAATTGGGACGTCTTGTGTTTAGTTTGCGTGTGGCCTGCGTCGAGCGCAGTCACGTGCGTACCACTGAAGTGCAATCATTAAAACTATAGCTATCTCTTTCATTTGCGTGCTATTTCGTATCTTTTGTTTTACTTATCAGTTACATTTGTCAATGTGTGCAATTTGGAATAGCTCGGAACGGATTTAAATCGTAATTTCTATGAACGTAACATATCTATAGTTCTATAATATCATTGGGTTGATATTATTGTTTTAGGTTGATGTACTCAAAGTAGTCCACCAGTTACAAGAAAAAGTTTCAAGCCAGAAGAAAAAAAATAAATGCCTCAATGAATCTGTCTGTCGACAAAAAATAAAAATGGCAACACTTCAAGAAATCACTAAAGACCTTAAGATGGCAAACAGTTTTCATGTGTAACCATTACACATGAAAACTGTATAGCATTGGAACAATGCAGGTATCTAAAAACAAAGGCTTACCTTTAGAAAGGCAATACAGTGAGGAAGCCATAAATAAGTATTTGTTAATGTTAATGAAAAGTGTTGTGGAAACTTATACGGGGTGGATGCGACATAGCGACATTTATTGAAACCACAGCTTCTATACATGGCCAGTATGCATTTCCACCGGATAAAAAATTCTCTGGCGAAAAAAAAAATCCACGTCTTCCGAACAAATTGCACGATCGCAATGTTCAAATTGTTCGGAGAACGTGATTTTTTTTTTCGGCAGAGAATTTTTTATCCAGTGGAAATGCATACTGGCCATGTATAGAAGCTGTGGTTTCAATAAATGTCGCTATGTCGCATCCACCCTGTATGAATTTACATTTCAAATATGTTGTTAAAAAATATACATAGAAATTGTCTTTTTGAAATTATCTTAACAACGTTATTTTATTCCGCAAGGAATGAAAAAATTACAGGCTGTAGGTACATGAATATAATTATAATAAAATAAAGACTTTTCCCCTATCTTATTTGGTTTTATTTATTAAATCCTGCATTCCCCCAAACATCCAGCCCCCAAACATCCAGATATCCTAGTAAACGAGCAATTCTTATGCAGGACGGCTCATTTATATCGGTCAGTACTGAAAATGTAACTATGAATCATGATCTCTAAAATACCGTTTTGTGGTTTAAATACCGACTTCCCCATACTGATCGATATAAATGACCCACCCTGTATATGCCCGGACGATCTGGAAAACGGCTCTAACGATTTAATGAAGCTTCTAGAAAAGGGGTCATTTTGGACCAAAAATAAGAGTATCCATTTTGATAATATTTCCAGCTTTGACTGTAAAAGCATCAGTAAAACCCAGTCAATTCGCTGAATATCATCAATAATTTATTTTGTGCAGCGAGCCTTAGAAACGAATGCCCGCGTCCGCGTGGCGTCACGCTCACGCACGCCGTCCTTGTTCATTTGTCTTATCGACAATCGAGGGGTAAAATATACTGTGGTACAACACTAGTCAGCCATTTTAGTTGCCGTAGGTATGCACGTTTTTTTTGCAGGTAAGGCAGTTCCATATATTTCCTTGTTCTGAGGCGTGGTCGATCCGCCATTTTAGTCTGCCGTTGTTGACTGCTATAATTGGACAATTGGTTTGAATGTAGTGTTGTAATCAAACATCTTATCGATGTTTTTTATAATACTCTTATAAATGTATTTTGTTGTACACAGATTATCTGAAAACGAAAATAGAAAAAGAATTTGGTTGGAAGTCATAGGACAAGAAAATTTAAGAACAAATGTTAAAGAGAAGATATTGGTTTGGACATTTTAATGAAAGTGCTTTTAACAAAACTCTTGAAATCGTAAGTCTTAGAGATGATACAGTGCCATGTCTGTTTCAAAGAGTAAGTACCTATCTAGTATATTTTGTAATTCAAAACGAATACATAATGCTTAACAATCCACTCAGCATTACCCTATCATTATCAAGTCATCCGAGAGCTAATACACAAGGCATTGGGTCCCACTCAAATCCCATCCAGTTAAGTTTTTCTCTACTTCGTAAACATAATAATTATCATTAATCAATGTTTCGATATAATTATAATTTCAGGATCAATCTTCAGATCAGCACCAACCTCCATCGTCAAATAATGCTGAATATTCCTAAGGCAAACAGCATAGTTTGGTATGTGATGTTTCCAATTAATTCAAATATTGCAAGAATATAAAATAATGCTCACAGAATTTATTAAACATAATATGGTTGATATTATTGTTTTAGGGTGATGTACTCAAAGTAGTCCACCAGTTACAAGAAAAAGTTTCAAGCCAGAAGAAAAAAATTAAATGCCTCAATGAATCTGTCTGTCGACAAAAAATAAAAATGGCAACACTTCAAGAAATCACTAAAGACCTTAAGATGGCAAACAGTTTTCATGTGTAACCATTACACATGAAAACTGTATAGCATTGGAACAATGCAGGTATCTAAAAACAAAGGCTTACCTTTAGAAAGGCAATACAGTGAGGAAGCCATAAATAAGTATTTGTTAATGTTAATGAAAAGTGTTGTGCAAACTTATATGAATTTACATTTCAAATATGTTGTTAAAAAATATACAGAGAAATTGTCTTTTTGAAATTGTCATAACAACGTTATTTTATTCCGCAAGGATTGAAAAAAATACAGGCTGTACATACATGAATATAATTATAATAAAATAAAGACTTTTCCCCTATCTTATTTGGTTTTATTTATTAAATCCTGCATTCCCCCAAACATCCAGCCCCCAAACATCCAGATATCCTAGTAAACGAGCAATTCTTATGCAGGACGTCTCATTTATATCGGTCAGTACTGAAAATGTAATTTATTATGAATCATGATCTCTAAAATACCGTTTTGTGGTTTAAATACCGACTTCCCCATACTGATCGATATAAATGACCCATCCTGTATATGCCCAGACGATCTGGAAAACGGCTCTAACGATTTTGATGAAGCTTCTAGAAAAGGGGTCATTTTGGACCAAAAATAAGAGTATCCATTTTGATAATATTTCCAGCTTTGACTGTAAAAGCATCAGTAAAACCCAGTCAATTCGCTGAATTTCATCAATAATTTATTTTGTGCAGCGAGCCTTAGAAACGAATGCCCGCGTCCGCGTGGCGTCACGCTCACGCACGCCGTCCTTGTTCATTTGTCTTATCGACAATCGAGGGGTAAAATATACTGTGGTACAACACTAGTCAGCCATTTTAGTTGCCGTTGGTATGCACGTTTTTTTTGTAGGTATGGCAGTTTCATATATTTTCTTGTTCTGAGCTCTGTCTACGACTACGACGACTTATCACTACAGCTACAAGCTACAAGATCTATAATAATAATCATAATCTATAGGCATCAAATATCGATGTTTAAAAAACATGACTAAACTAATTCTATAAGTAGATTCATGGGCGCGAGCAGAAATATTAGATGTTAAGTTTTTTCTTGCTTTTTTTTATATTTAAACCTAAAAACCAATAAATACGTTACTTTCGCCTCGCGAAGTAAATACCTTCAGATGATTATATTTTTTTTATAATCCAACGTTTTCTCCTTTTGCTTTTGGTTCACAATTTGACTGCTCTAGTCAAAGAACTGGAAAAGAAAGGTCTTTTGTTGGGCTGAGAATCAGAGATCTTAACTTAATAATATTAAGTTAAGGGATTAATTGTAAAGTCGGTTATAAAAAATAGGTTGACTATATCTGTGGTAGAAAATAGACACAGATAATACTTTGCATCCTTTTGCATCAGAGTCGTAATATATTGTCTATGCTGTCATGCACGTCATTCAACCTTATGTCAAAAGTAATAACTTGAAAACGTCAAAATTGTAGTGAAAATTGTTTGGTGTAATATCAGCGCATTTAAATCTAAAATAATTTCACAATGAATAGAATATTTGGAAGAGGAAAGCCTAAAGAACCTGGCCCAAGTATTTCAGATTGTATAACAAATGTTAGTAAACTATTTAGTCGTTTTCTTAGTGAGATAATATAGATCCTAAAATTGGATGATTCATACTCTTTCATAGTGAGAATCTGATTTCTGACTTCATTGTCAATTACAGGTGGACGCCAGGGCTAATAATATCGAAGAAAAAGTGAACAAGTTGGACACAGAACTTAGAAAATATAAGGATCAAATGGCCAAAATGAGAGAAGGGCCAGCGAAAAATTCAGTAAAGCAGAAAGCTATGCGGGTCCTTAAGCAGAAGAAAATGTATGAGCTTTTTTCTTTTTATTATTTGCTAGCTTCATCTTATTCCTACCTTAATCTTGGTATTTCAGTACTTTGCTGTACTTACTTTGTCAGTCTTTGAACAGTTGTGTAAATGCCCATTTATATGATGCAAGTATTGCGAGGCAATTCTAATGCTTGCTTTGTTTATAGCGATTAAAAATAGGCAATGCAAGTTTTGCAAACTTTAATTGTGTAAATAGGCCTTAATATTTTAAATACTTTTAACAAATCTAAGGCTTGCTATCAATTCTGTGGCTATGAGATAATAAGTGTAGTCTTACATGAAGAGCAAAAAGTACTTTTTGTAGGCTGGATATTTTAATAGTAGCTGGGTTTCATAAAAAAAATTAGTGAACAAAATGTAAAAACCTTACTTTTTGATTAAATGAAAACAATGATCAGCAACCAGTTCATTTTTCACATTTGAGTAGACAATCACGTTTGATTATTTAATTGTGTTTGCTTAATTTAAGTCAGATATTATTAGATAATGGTCCTACACAAAACTAAGACTCATTTACATACAACTTTTGGACCCAAAGGGTAAAAACAGAGCCTTATTGCTGTTGATCTGGCCATCTGCAACCAGACTGTATCTTGTAAACCGTTATATATCTAGCTATAACGGTTTATAAACGGTTGACATTTTCACAGATGTTGTAAAACCATTGTAACTATAACAACAAATATAAAAAAAATAATAAAATAAATAATTAAGGCGGCTCCCATACAACAAACATGTTTTTTTGTGCTCATATTGATCAATGTTTACAATAGCTACAGGTAGAGGAGTGAAATATTCTCAGAATGCCTATATATTTATAGTTTGTTATATATTTACTTCAATAATAAAATTATGGGCGGCTCCCAAACAACAGATGTGTTTTTTTAAGGTTTTTGTAGATTTTAGTGTGGAACCCGTCATGCTCAAGTTCAACCTGCACTTGGCCAGTTTTTGAAATGTATATTTCCTTCTTTTAAATGTTTACGAAATCAAAGGAATATTTATTACAGGTATGAACAACAGCTTGATAATCTGCGATCACAGTCCTTCAACATGGAACAGGCCAACTATGCAACTCAAACATTGAAGGACACCCACACTACCATCTCAGCCATGAAAGATGGCGTCACACAGATGAAGAAAGAGTTTAAGAAGATTAATATTGATGCTATTGAGGTATGTGTTAACTAAGAATTCTGTATTTTATTCCTATGTTCCTCTTGTGTGAATATTTCTTAATGTGATCACAAGTCCATGCCATACAGAATGTTTGTCCTATAACGGGCTATGTACCTACAAGGAACCCTTATGGTTTTGCCATGTCTGTCTGTCCAACCAACAGTCTGAACCATCCATCACATTTTGTGCTAGAAAGCTGAAATATTGCATTAAAATGTAAATTAACTATGTCAGCAAAGTGGTAAAACAAAATTGTAATAAAATATATTTTTTTGGGGTACCTTCCTACATGTAAAGTCGGGATGATTTGTTTTCTCTCATCTCATCCATAGTACGAGGTATTGTTAGATAGGTTATTTTAAAACATTCAGGAGTTGCAAATTCAGTTAATTGATTTAAAGATCCTTTTGTGAAATTATAACCTAACTTAGAAAAAATATTGTTAAGTAGGGCTAGATTCACTTACATGCAAAGACATTTTGCAAGTGAATCTAAGGGCCAGGTTCTGTGTCAAGTCTCAGTTGAGAAGAACTGGCAAGAAATTAACAGTTTTCTACATTATAATTTCACAACACAATCATCAGAATTTTATAAAAATAGCAATTAATTTCCAAATAAGAAGATGTTATGCAATAATTATGACAAAATTCATGTATGATAACAGTTGAAACATCCTTCTCACATTGTAATAATCACAATGTTTCCTGTTGTAGTGTTATGATTCCATTACCATATTTTGTTAGTTTGTTACAGGAAAAGTTACGAAATTATAGCACCTCATTTTCAAAATTCGTATTTATATAATATCTAATATGTTAATTATCAAATTCCTGTGAAATGGCTTGACTTATATTTTTTTTGTTATTAATTTGTGGTAGGTCTGAGAATACTTTGTAATTAATTTTTCATGCCACTTAGTGAAGGTCGACATACCTACCACGCAAGCGAAACCGTGGCCGGCCGATACTTATTTAATATTATTTACAAAGTTTTTATTGTCTTATAATGGTTTGTTGTTAAAATATTTGCAGGATGTTAATGACGACTTGGCGGACATGCTAGAGCAGGCCGACGAGGTGCAGGAAGCACTTGGTCGCCAGTATGGCACGCCGGAGATCGATGATGACGAACTTGCAGCCGAACTCGATGCCCTTGGTATGTTTCAACAAGAGATGTTGCGGATGTCGATTTTTTCACAGCTACGTACGTTGTAAAAACTAGCCTTCACCTGCGACTCTGCTCACACTGATATGCCCATGGAAACTAAATCTACAACTAAAGTGAATCTGAGGTTTTTTAAATACTTAACACTAGGGTTGCCATTTATTATTCATTTGAAAGGGACAACCGGTCAAAATTTTTATAAAAATCGGGCGTTTTAATTTTTACCTGGAACAAAAAGCAGAAATGGGAGGGGATTTAAGGGGTTAAAAAAACTTAGAAGTGGCATGTATTTACTTGCCTCAATTTTAAACTATTGCCAAATAGCAGTGGCTACATTGGCGTAAAATCATAATTGCGATGGTTTTATATGTAAATTTAATTTTTTGCAATTTTAAAATCGCCTTATCTTCGTGTGACCAAATATTTTCTGTTATCCATCTGCTAGTTCTGCCAAAGTAATCAAGAAACTCCCCCCACCCGTCTACAGTGCTTACGTAATACTTGAATGATTCCTTAGACCCCAAGGCAATGTCACAGGCTTATTTATTACAAAAAGACTGTGACATTAGCTTGGGGTCTAAGGTCTCTAGGCAAAGTCGATCGATATCGTCTCAAACCTCCACTGATCCCCGGAATTCCATCTACAGGTGACGAGATAGCTTTGGACGACGATGCGTCTTACTTGGACGATGTAGTAAAGGCGCCGGCCGCTCCTGACAAGGAGCCGGGCGCCGACAGCGTAAGGAACAAGGATGGGGTGCCCGTCGATGAGTTCGGACTGCCGCAGGTGCCCAGCGCCGTGAAGACCTCGCATTAGGCAGGTACCGCATCATGCATTGTGTATTGGCAGTAGCTAGGTTTGAAGGATCGTCTAAATCTATTCTATTTAAGAAACTATCAACGTCTAGAATAGTGGGACAAGGGGGAGAGGCCAAAGTGACCCCTAAAGCATCTAAACCTTCGAGGATTCGCCTCGGTTTGTAGTTGACGAGATATATTTAGATTACGGTGTGAAGGCGCGGGCAGCTATTAACAAGTATATTTTGCATGTGCTATCAGGAAAGTTTACGCCTGCTCACCTTTAGGTAATAAAATTTCAGCTCGATCGGACACCAGGAAGTGGGTAAAATTTAACTTGCAAGATTCCACCTTCACATACAAACATAGTTAAATAAAAGCTTTTAATAATTGCGTAGCACCGCTTTCGTAGCACGGTGTATATTGCTCCTTGCACAGATACGCTTCA
The DNA here is from genome assembly GCA_905147285.1 of Hypena proboscidalis. Classification (NCBI taxonomy): domain Eukaryota; kingdom Metazoa; phylum Arthropoda; class Insecta; order Lepidoptera; family Erebidae; genus Hypena; species Hypena proboscidalis. Next base: position 16,482,378 of record LR990131.1, read on the forward strand.
CGGAAATATTTAAAAAAATGAGCATGTCGAAACTTTTTATAGGCTGACCGTTTAACTGAGTCCTCGCCTGCGCGGTACAGGGGCGCGGGGGTATGACGACAAAGGGGACTGAAACAGTGGGGGCACTTAATGAAATATACAAGAGATGAAATGCACCAAGATATTTCCTAAGATATGTGACATCATAGGAAAAAATATAGTTTAAAAAAACTAAAAAAACACGCTTTTAAAGCACATCAAACTAAAAAGTGAAAAATAATTCTTATTATAACCTGAAAATAATAATAAACGAAAAATACTAGTACTATTGTGAAAAAAAGCGTGGGTCGCTCGATAGACGAAAAATATGGCACAGAGCGCCCCACGCTTTTTTTCACAATAGTACTAGTATTTTTCGTTTATTATTATTTTTAGGTTATAATAAGAATTATTTTTCACTTTTTAGTTTGATGTGCTTTAAAAGCGTGTTTTTTTAGTTTTTTTAAACTATATTTATTTTTCACTTTTTAGTTTGATGTTATTTAAAAGCGTGTTTTTTAGTTTTTTTTATAATCCTGGCGATCCTAATCAGGATAATGAGATAAATTTATGAAATTATTATATTGTCGCTGATTCTTTACAAGTGTAGAAAGTTTGAATTAAATCTGTCCGTTTAAAGTGGGTCAAAATCGAGTCCAAAGGAGTCGGTTACATACAAACAAACAAACAAACAAACAAACAAACATACAGGTGAAGCTAATATAAGCGTGTTAAAAAGAAATAGTGATTTATCAAATGAAAAATACTTAAGTAGATACAAAATTTTAATGAACTTATGTACGTAAATAAAATAATTGAGAATAAACTAATATACTATTTGTTATCTAAACATATAATTAAATCGTAAGAAAGTCAAATCTTTTTTTTGGGTCCAGTTTCTTTTTTCTAAAATATAAGTATACGTTAAAACCTATTTGCTTGCACTGACTGTTTATTTTATGTCCGAAGATTTTTCGATTCATCTTGAGATTGTTATTACATGTGTACCTCTCACAAGGTGTCTGCAACAGTCAACACATGCGATCGCTACCCATGTAGCGAACGAAATGAACAATTACAAAAATTTGCCCACCGCCCGCACCTGTTTCAGTCCCCTTTGTCGTCATACCCCCGCGCCCCTGTACCGCGCAGGCGAGGACTCAGTTAAACGGTCAGCCTATAGGCAGTTACACGAAATTCATTCTATATTGAATTCTAACGCTGGCTGCTCCGGTAATATGGTTGATTATTGCATAACCTTTATTCTTGCTCACGACTTTATACGTCGCACGCCGAATGATGATCCCTATGACAGTTCGTTAGCGCTTAACATTGTACTGACGTCGTGTCACATCAAATCCTTTAGAGGTCCATTAAAAAGTCGAAAAAATCATAATTGTGTACATTTGTAAATTATAATAATGAATATTAAAAAATTATTACGTAATGTTCGGAAATAATGGAAAAATGTACATGGTACGTGCTGCAAAAGTTACGTCGTCAAGCTGTTATCGACTAAGAAGGGACACATCGATAAACAAAATATCGATAATTTGTTGGAAAAATTAAACAAATGCTTTGCAGTTTGTATTTTATTTATATCAATCTGAATTTGATACAGGGTCAAGCGGATCTTCAAAATCAAACTAAAAAGAATTCTAAAAAAAAAGAATTCTAAACTCTTTAAATTATGCAATTTTAATAAAAATTAAAGTATAGTAAAATAAAATATAATAAGGCTGTTACTTTTTTATCTAGTGTTTTATGTCCATCAATGCGCGTAATCCTTTTTCAAAATAAATAAATATTGCTTATTATGTTGAATGACATGCATTTGCCTAAAAAAACAGTATTTTATCGAAATTGTTTCGCATGACTAATACAACTGCCAGTTGAAACGTCATAGGGATCATCATTCGGCGTGCGAACTATAGTTAACGAGCGAAATCGTCACTTTTTTGACAGGTCTTGAACTGTCTGGCCTTAGGGCATCAAAATTATTTACTAAGCAACATTCAGCCGATGTATTAAGTGGAACCTTTTTGTGTTTACGATTATGTCTTGCCTGAAGCTTTATCTTTTTCTACAGTCTTACTAAGCGACAAGTACAAGCTCTTGTAGACTATCAATTTTACACACCAGCCTCAACCAAAAATTTTTTAATTAATATGTATATCTTTTTGTTTCAGCACCTCCCCACCACACAGTTGAATTTGGATTAATATAATATATTGTTTAAATTGTAAAATAACAGCAAATTCACAATTTATATTAGATGCTAAGTTTTTTTTATATTTCTACATTAAAGCCGAATTAATACTGGAGCAATTGTGTGCTTATGTGACCATAAGAACTTATTTAAGAATATCGGCCAAGTGCGTGTCGGGCCACGCGCAATAGCGTTCCGTATTTAGTCGAGCAAACATATTAGAACTTAAAAGGGGATTTCTATCTGTATTAAACAAGTAACAACTTTACACAAGGCATTATTTCTAAAAGATTTTGTATTATGTATGAATTATTCCAAGCACCTGCATTTTATAAATTGGGCCTCTAAAATTCTTAATAAAGTTTACGTAGCCGCTTTAGTTTTCTTTAACAGTTTGTTACCATGATTATATTCAGATTTTTCGAGCCAACAGTATACCTTTTAAAGGGGTGGGGATTGAACATATCCATGCTTCCTAGAAATGTTCCAACGCTATGCCTCGGACAGATGGACAGTCGGACATGGTGAAACTATAAGGGTTCCTTGTAGGTACCACGGAACTCTAAAAAACAAACATTACCACAGAAAAGATGCAACTAATTGTTTTGGTGTAAATTCGGATTAATATTGGTCGATATTGTATTACAATACTTACAGCATTTCTTATAGGTAACATTTCGTAATGTCACGCTTTTTTTCAATTATCTTTTGATGAATTTTATCTGTCTAAGAGCTTGTATACAAAACTTCGAATCAACGCAATATGAATTTGCAACGCAGGAAACTATGGGAGAGTGACTGAACCGAATGTATAAAATACGACCGCAAATTAATTTGCGAGTTCCTATGATGCGTCGTGCGAGCTTGCAAATGTCTATAATACAATGTCGTATCACAGTTTTGGCTACCCGCACACACGTAATATTATTGACAATATGTCGCTGATTGATTGGTTTTTGTGATGCTTTTACAATCAATCAATCAATTAGGCTACTGCTTGACATAGGCCTCTCTCAATTTGCGCCGCAACACCCGGTCCTGCGCCTTCCGCATCCAGTCCCCTCCAGCGATGCTACTATGAACTAGTAATAGATAAAATGATAATATTGTCAATAATATAAGTTTAGTGTAAGTAGCTTAAATTGCAAACAACTCTGTAATATATGGGTTAGGAGTGCTAGTTCAGGTAATGCTTGCCTATCAATTTTGTAATACATTTCTGCTTAACCAAGTAACATTTCTAAAAAGCGTGATATTTTTTTGACTTAATTTTAGTCTCCAGGTAGACTGACAGTATAAAGCTACTCTCTTCCCTGCCGCAGGGGAGATTTGGGGGTCAATTCGAGTAGTTTTTCTCTTATTCCTAAACTGTCGCGTTTAATATTGCGTGGCGCAACTCAACTTCTTCCCTGAATTACCCCTGTGGCATGGATGGAAGCCTGCTTATACAAAGAAAGACCATCTTTTAAATACTGCAATACTGTTTTAGGTGTAGCCGTGTCTACGTCCCACCTGCAAATAATTTTTCATTCTATAAAAATGCATTTGGGTGTTTAGGAAAATTGTATCAATAGCTTTGTAATTTAAATTGTATAATTGTTTGCTGTAATTATGTTATGTAAATGTAATCTAGGTCATATGAATCTATATATTTAAGTTAACAATATATAGTCTTTATAATCCTTTTGTTTTATTCTCTATCTATGGGGCGACACAAACAAGAGTTGTAGGATGAGAACGCATCGCCGTGTATGAAAAGGACGGGGCACGAACAATTGCACGGGCGCGCGGGTGCCACGTGATCAAAGTTCCCCCCCCCAACTAGCGCAGCCGTCTGCCGCGTTTTGTCTGCGCCTCATCTCTTCTGTATGTTTCCGAATAATGCGCAATAGTCGAAGTGTTTTGTCCGCGCCCCGTGCTATGTTTGAATATAATTATTTGCATGAAAGTTTATTAAACGGTCTATGGCAACGTAGTTCTCTAACAGATGGACCGATCGATGTGGTTTTTTAGTAATAACCACATCGATCGGTCTGTCGCGTCTTCCTGACCGCCTCGTAGGCCTAGCGGTAGTGTGTACAACCGCTAACTGTGAGAAGTCTCATATTCGATCCCCTGGTCGGGAACAAGTGTTACAGAAGCTTGGGAATAAAACAACCATATATGAGGAAGGCAAACAATCGACCTTTATTACATAATAATAATTTAATTGAATTATATTACACAGTCAACACTAAAATACTGGTTTGTTCATCGCTTATGCTTAAAAGACATTACACATTGTAACAACGTGTCCCGTAGCGAAACACAATAAATAATAATTATCAATACTTGTCTCCGTATTTACATCGTACGACATTGGTCCATCACGCACGCCGGACTTGGTGATAGAACTATGTTTAAGACAGTCTAATTGCACTATCTAGGAATAAATTACACTCGCGGCTTAATCTAGGGCTTCCTGTCCTGTCTTTGGCAAGAAGAAGCAGAGGATGGCAGCAACTGTGGGAAACAAAAAATATAGTACCATTTAAATGTTGATTCAGAAGTCAAATCATTTATTTTCATGCATGCAAAGGGCGCTTGAACACAAACAAACATCAAAAATATATAAAATTAAAATAAAACTTAATTAATTAAATATAATAATTATTATATTAAGTATTAAAATGATTTGAATCACCGGAGCCTAGATTGACTTTAATTCAACTTAGAAATTTGAATTAAAATCAATCCAAGTGCCAGTTTCGTTGGGTATTGCATCATGAGATGAGCTGGTGAGAAACTCATGTGCACCATCTTTTCCAACAATTCTTGTGATCATTTTTATATGAATGATCAGAACTTTTTTTGAACAAGCTCGAGTTTTTTTTTTAATCTACGGTTTTATTAAATTCGTATTTGCATCTTTCTTTCTTTCTCGTTCATTGTTTGTACGGGACAGAGAGATCGAAGCTGTAACTTAGCGATGACCTTGAGTTTAAGACCTGGTGAAATCAGCACTTGACTTGTCACCAACATTGCTTGCACTACTGTGTTATGATTTGGAGATAAGGTTAAGTTCAGTTTCTAAACCTTTTCGGCCACCTAAATAATATTAAAACTGCAGCGTTACTGTTTTTGTAACACAAATATGCACAATATGGATAATAACTGGTTGGCAATATGATCATCGGCACAAGAGGTAATGATATTAAATTCTTCAGGAGCTACGCATCTACAATGTTTTTGAATATTCAAGGAACTGTTACCTCCTAACCGGACTTAGTATACTTAATCGAATTATTATTATGTGTTAAGGTGTTTATGAATATCGTTACTTACTGATGAGGAATGCTGCGAACACAACAATTGGAACTACACAGTTGATATCGATGAGGTAGCCGAAGGACAGATTACCGATGAGACCGCCACCTCGCCCCGCCGTCAGTGACAGAGCTGCTGCCATTACCCTGGAACAAGCAGATCTCATTATTGCACCACATCAGAACATGTGCTTTTATTTATTTATACTACACCTACGTAGAAAGTACCTCTTTGCAGTAGGTATCTAATACGGAGAATATCTATCAAAGAAAGTTAGTCTTTTCAGACGAGTTCTGAAAAGCAACATGTAATGTATGTAGGTCTGAAATATTACTCCTAAATTCATTAAATGGGAGTAATGAACTTTTTTTTAAATTTCTTTTTTTTTTCATTTTGTTTTCTGTACTTTTTGGTAAACCATAAATAAAAAAGAATATTAAAAGAATAAAATAACTACTTTTATAAAAATAAATAAATTAATGTAACTTAATTATATAATAACTCCCTAAATAAACCACTAAAATCACTATTATTACCTGATACAAAATAATTACAAACGTTTTTTCACAAATCAACTTCATAAAGTGTAGCTGGCTGCATGCGATTGTTACCCGTGTCTCTATGCGCGTATGAAAGAAGAAATTGTAAAATTTTTTGCATTTCGCTCCAAATTCCTCATCATTTTAAAACTTTTGAATAAACAATTTGTTGCAAGAACTTAATATGTCGAGTGATAGTGATGCTGACGATTTATTGACTTCGGAGGAATTGAAAGTAACTGCTCAAGCAGTGATTGAGGACCTCTTACCACAAAAGTCAAGGATCAGATATAATAAAGCGTATGCAGACTTTCTGCAATGGAGAAGTGAGAAAAATGCACAATCTTTTTATTTTCCTTGTAGGTGTAGTATAGAGCACTATGTATAACTCGGGCGAAAGTTTGATTTCTTTCGGGTGTATTAGGGCCCTCAGCTACGCCTCGGGCCTCAAACTACACCCTCAATGAAATCAACTACTTTCGTCCCTTGGTGTACAATGTACTATTATTTATTAAGGATTGTCTACAATACTCACCTTCAAATTAACAAAGAAAGTTATTAAGCATTGGTTTAGTGTTGTAACGCTTACAGACAACTACGACATTACATTACAGAATTAAACTAAAGCTATTTTATATAATAGTTAAATATTGATAATACGTGCAACTAACGGGCCATTTAAATGTATTGTGTTTTCAAGATTCTAATATATATGAATAAATAAATAAAATTGTAAATAATATTTTCTAAGGTTTACGCGAATGTTATACATGACTAACACTTCAATTTTCGGATTTTATCGCGATATTTCACTTAAATTTCACTAACTTTAAATTTCACTTAAATTTCTCTTACATTGGACAAACCAAAAGAAGCATAGGAACCCGCATGAAGGAACATAAGTATAGCTGACATTAAACACCAACGTTCAACTAAGTCTGCTGTCTGTGAACACACACAATTGGGTACCAAGCATTACCTCAGATTCGATAAACCACACGTACTTGAAATTAAAAAACATCCTAATTTCTATAGAGAGGATGGTTGGAACCTACCACCAGCTTGGGACCCAGTTATTGAGTTAACTAAGACACCCTTCAAACAAAACACAGCTAGACTTAAAGACACAGTGAGTTCAGCCTGCGTAAATAGAAACTCTCAACATTAGAAAAAGTGAAGAAATGGAGGGTACTGCGGAACAACTTCCAGATGTCAAGACGCCTACCAGCTCAGTCTACCCGCGACCATGAATGCTGAAATAGCATTTGAAACGTCGGGAAATCAAAGTAAGTGAAATTTAAGTGAAATATCGCGATAAAATCCGAAAATTGAAGTGTTAGTCAAATAAATTGTAAATCACACAAACATTTGGGACAATCGCGGTTTTGAAATATTTGTTACGGATTGTGACTGATTTATTTTTTAGGTGACCACTATCAACTTTTTTTGGTACTATACAAAAGAGCAGTCAATCCGATTGTAGATACTCATAATAAACTGTTTTCAACCGACTTCAAAAACGAAATCTGATTTTAATGTGGTTTTCAGTATTTTAATTTAAGTTTAAGTATATTATTTTACGGGATCTCATGCATTGGAGACAGGCAATGGAATGGAACTCTTCAAAAACGAACAACTAATAAACCGTGTTTTGTGCAATCGTTTGTCCGTATTAGTATTGTATAGTCTGTAGTATTAGTATTCGGTATTGCTTACTAGTAAAAAGACAAAATAAAAAAAATATTGCTTTACGTGTTTTTGTCATAGACTGGATTTTGTACAGGTATGCCATTCGTGGCATCACTAATTAGAAGACAAGAAGGTAAATAAGTAACTCATTGAAAAAATACACACCTAAGGTTTGTAGGGAACAAGTCGACCAACACGCAGAACACAAGACTGATGGCGAGAGACGTCAGGGCTTCAAAGATGCAGGACAGCACCAGGTTCTGGGTAGAGTTCTGCACGAAGTACAGACCCATTGTGACTACACCGGCAATACTCAAACTGAAGACTGAAATAAAACACATTACCATTATTAACTACTTATTCAAAATTATGATGTACCTATGAAAACATGATATATAGGTAGGCAAGTTTTATTGATCATTAAGTATAGTAGTAGGAATGGCTTCTCCCTCCACTTGGGACCCGAAACACATGTTTGCGGTACTCTAAGCTTGCAGTAGGATTTAGGTTATACCACAACAATGTAAGAATGTTGTGGTACTAATACTATCTATCTTCCTTCTAAGTATGTACAAAATATAACTTACTCAAGAAGAATTTAGCTCCAAGTTTGTGCACGCAGAGAGGCAACCACAGCGAGGTAGGGATGCAAGCCAGACCGACGATCAAAGTGTGCATGTATACGCTGCCGTCGATGGTCTTCTCGCAATCGAAGGGGTCCTCCGTGGCCGCTGACAGGGTCACCACCGTGGATACGTCACATACCGATGCCGATAGGTTGGGGTAACGGTGTTCGTACTCTTCGTACCGGTTGAACAGCTCAGGGAACCAGATCATGAGGGTGTAGTAACTAAGGATGAGAGAATAAGGGTTTAATAATGGTAACTGCCTCATATATAGTAACGGTTGAAGCAGACTATCGTAGCAAAGGTTCCTTGTAGATACTACGAAACCCTTAAAAATAATTAAATGATCACCTGGTGGTCAGACCAAACTGGATGAGGCAGGTCAAGATGGTGTATTTGAGGTAAGGCGGCCTGCACAGAGCCTTGGTTTGAACCCAGATTTCAGAGAACAGACGTTTCAGGTCCTTGGGTTTTCTCATGCTAAGACTACGCACTGACTTCTGAGAGGATTGGGATGCCACAGACACGGAACGGATCTTCTCCTTGAGACTTTTAATCTGAAAAAATAGTCAGAATTTTAAACTTTACGTTGGCAATGATTCTAACCTGCTTTGTTATTAGTAGAATTACTAAATAGGTAGAAAAAATCATGATTGAGTTGCATGTGTTGTTGTTGAATTGTAGTATTATGTACAAACGAACATAATCATTAGAATGAGTTTCGTCAGCTGTATTATATCTTAATTTTGATTAAATTCAGCATCAGAATCTTACCGGGTAATTGTTGGGGTCGTCACCGGTGTTAGCTTTGTAGATGGCTTTAAGGCATTCTAGAGCATCATCGTAGTCGCCGCATTCCATCATGAACTTGGGACTTTCAGGGAAGGCCAGCAACCAGAACCCAAGGCAGAGAGAAGGCACTCCGCAGGCAGCCACGAACCAATTCCAGGAGTCATATGAGAAACCCTCGGTCTCTATCCGAATGCCCGTGATGGGAATGATTCCCCAAGCGATCACTGTGAAATGTAAAGATTCTATTATCATTTGGCATTGTAAAGGCAATTGTAATGCTTGCTTTGCTTATCGCTATTAAAAATATTGAAATGGCAATAGAATTGCATTGCAAAACTTGCATCTTGTAAATGGGTTTTAATCCTACGTTAGGTCGACAAAACTATAATCCTTACATGGCAATAAGATGACTCCGAGCGTCCAGAACATTTCCATCCAGCAGAGGATCTTCTCTCTGTATTTGGTTTGCTGGAATTCTCCCAAGTAGGGGAAGCAGATACCCATGGCGCCGGCAACTCTGGAAAATAGTTTTGGTATGTGTAACTTAGTGTGGAATAAATTATATTAAATAGATATATGTATCTCTCTCATCGATTAGTAAAGTTTGTTATACAGTAGTTATGAATGGCATTTAATTCTTCATGATAATTATATTGGGCTATCCAGCACCAGTGCACTTGAAAAATTTACAAAAAAATGTTAAATAGTTTTTGTGTAAAAGAAAAAGCGACTCTTATTGCTTTTTTATTTTAATAATAATACTAAGTTATGGAAGCCAAGAAATAGTTACAAGTTACTGAAACTCAGGAATAAATATCGGCAGATTGAATTTTAAAGCTTCTGTAGATTAAATTTTAAAGACTTATAAAACCGGCCAAGTGCGAGTCGGACTCGCGCACGTAGGGTTCCGCACCACTGTACATCGAAATAAATGTTTTCTTTATTCTTTATTATATTGGAGTTGATTGATTGAAAGGTAAAATGCGGTTTACGATTTATAACGTATTAAAATAATTGTTAGATCTCGTTTAAACCAATTTTTGATGGAAGTTTGCATGGTAATGTATACATCGTATATTATTTTTTACATTTATAATTTTCTTTATTTTAGAAGTTACGGGGGACACACACTCATTTGTCCACTTTGGAAGCGTCTCTCGCGCAAACTATTCAGTTAGAAAAAAAATATATTAGAAACCTAAATTTCATTTTTAAAGACCTATCCATAGATCCACACGTATGGGTTTTATGAAAAAAATATTGAGTTTCAATTGTAAATATGGGGAACCCCAAAAAAATTTTTTTTTTCTATTTTTGTATGAAAATCTTAATGCGGTTCACCTAATACAACTACTTTCCAAGTTTCCACAGTATAGCTCTTATAGTTACGGAAAAAAGTGGCTGTGATATACGGACGGACAGACGGACAGACATGACGAATCCATAAGGGTTCCGTTTTTTGCCATTCGGCTACGGAACCCTAAAAATCAGTCTCGGGTACCTATTTTGCAGCTAAAGCTGGTCAACTTTTTCAGACAACAATCTTAATTTCATAGACTTTCCTTATTAGCTACCTGGATAATAGGGAAAAGTGTACAAATTTGCGTTAACAAACGGGTTGTAAGATAATGATTGTGATGACACCATTTCGCTCGTCGTCCGTGCAATTAGTCGATGTGGGAAACGTGTGTGCAATCAATGGTAGCGTGACGCCGGCCAAGCATCATTTGTCTCATTGTTTACAACTCGGAAAAACTATTCAATGGAGCAACAAAACAAGCGAATCTATTCATTATTTCAGCTGCATTTTCACTGGTTAGATCCGGCTAGACTATTTGATATTAGATTTGTGCATGAAGGCTGATTTACATTTCGCACGCCCAGTGCAACACTGCGTTATGTCGAAAAATCTCAACATCGATTTTTTTATATAAATGAATAGCTAAAACTTTAGCGCATATGCTAATAAGACAAGCGTATTTATATGATCAAAATTGACCAATATAATTATATGGTGCGCTAACTAGATATTGCTGATGACCCGCTGAAATTTTCTAGTTGCAACAGGAACAGCATGCAGATCCATTAGTGTAATTTAAGCAAAAGCGAACTATTTTGCGATAATGCGGTATTGTTGAATATTGTATGACAATATCTCTGATTTTTTATTTATATATTATTATCTACTAGCTGAATCCAGTATCACGGAATTATAACGCTGGATCGGCAATTAACGTAGGTACATTCCACCGATCCTATGAGAATCCGGCTTCTAAATCTATGTAAATCCGCCTTAAAGCATGAGCTGGACTAGACTTGTCACCTAATGGAAAAAGTTATGGCCAAAATTCATCATATTAGATATCACGGGATATATACCATGTATTTTGTTGTAGCGAGCTTTTAGATATTTCACAGATGCTGCAAGCCGATTTCATGATAAAACTGAATAAAAGTCTTAGAAATACTCTTTGGCGTGTAAAGTGAAAACAGAGACATTCCCCACTCAGCTCTACTACGCTCGTTGATTTATTAGCTGCACAATGTAAACGTTTGCATCACGTGCTAGTCCGCATGGCTGTAGAGTACTTACGAGAAACCGTTGACAAATCGACAGGCCATGAAGATGGGCAGGATTTGGACGAAGGAGGAGAGGATGCCGACGAAGCCGTCGAGCAGGAGCGTCGACACTAACACCGTCTTGCGCCCCTTGGTGTCGGCCAGGCAACCCCAGAAGTATGAACCGAGCACCATACCTGAGGAAAAGACAAGTTAGCAAATAGATTGTAGATGGGTAATGTACTGCAAGATTCTCAGACCCAATGGAGCTGTCCAATTTGGAAAAGTAAAATTTTCTTTACAAAAATTGACAGTGCCAACGTACTAGATAATTTTGCTGTACCTACTTGTATTTTACAACTATATAGGTTGGAATTTAATAGATATAAGTGAATCGTAACAGGTTTCACCCAGTTACCAATTTGCGAGGATAATAATCTTGTTTTATTTATTTTATTTATTTATTTAACAATTTATGTACACACACAAGAATGGTTAGAAGGAAACACAATATAAACAACAACAAGTACAAAGGCACTGCTTATTTCTTAAAGAAATTTCTTCCAGCAGACCCGCGAGAGGAGATCGTTATAACTTATGAAAAAAAGAAATAAAACAATGTGTGATAAAAATAAACAAAAGGATAGGTTATACACGCATACATACTATATTATATTATACTAAATAAATCATACATACATAACAATAAATAATATATATATATATATACATTAAATAATTATAATTATGATATTAAATCTTGTCATAAGGAGTTAATAGGCAGAGGACAGATAATGTTCTTTAACCCTCTTTTTAAATGAATTCGAAGTGGAACAGCCTCTAATTTCAGCAGGAAGTAAGTTCCACAGTCTCACTGCATGAACGGAAAAGGAATAGGAATAGAAGTCAGTTTTGTGGGAAGGAAATTTGAGGATAGTACGAAAATGTGACCGGCAGGCAGAATCGGGAGTGTTTTGTTAGGGCTTACCTAACATAGGCGCTGCCGTCAGCCAGCCCTTGTCTGCGGAAGTCATCTTGAAGTCACATGTCGCCGTGGGGAGTACAAACGACACTATAGTGATGCCGATGGCTGTGTTTGCGTAGATCAGACCTGTGATAGCCAGCAGGCAGAAGTGGAAACGACCGAACCCTGGAAATTAACATATAGCTTAAGAAAATAATACCACATCACTAACATGACATAAATCCTAACTGATATAAAAACTCTCTAATTTTGAAACTTTGTCCGTCTTTGTGTTTCTTACGCTTTCAGTTCTAAATGTCGGAACTGATATTGATGCAAATATAAAAAAAATAGCGCAGGACATGTTGCAAACTTTTTTTACTTCTTTTACGCGAGCAAAGCTAAAAGCGGGAGATAGTAATTTTTTTTAAACATACTAAAACTAATAGTTTCCTCTAGCTCTAAGTAAGCAAAAGCAAGCTTAATAACCGAGCGTGCATTTACAATAAAACTTGCAAAATTTCTGACAAATTAATAAATATCTACTTGTTGTTTATTATTTTAGCATTAGTTTCTTTATTTTTTTTTCTGTTCCTTGATATATCGTGCCATAGACAATTGAAACGTTTGTCTAATGGCTCAATTACCCGTAGGTACAACGTTTCTCGGAGATAATCCCTCCATATTTAATTTGCTTGATGAACGATCAGGCTGATGCATTTATCTGAACATCTGTTAGTATATTATCTATCTTTTTTTCGCTTAGGGTTTATTAGATATTTTATTGATGTGAAAATGATAGATATATCACGCACCAGCCTAAAATGCCGTGTCTAACTTTAGTTTATTTTTTGGTGTAGTGGTTAGCGTATACGCCTTTCACCGCGGGGTTCGATTCCCGGGTCGGACAAAGAGTTAGTTAGGATTTTTTTAGGCAATTCTCAATAGCAGCACGATAGATGGTGAATTGGCAAAAGGCTTACCCCCCCTATTACATGGGACCTAAACATAAAAGGTGAAATGTGGGTGTTTTACACCTCTGCTTTACCCTTCTGGGTAGTAAAAGCGTGATGTTATGTTATGTACCACAAATGAAATATAATTTCGAATAGGTATATCACTCTCATTGGTACAACGCAATCAAAATTATTGCATTTACAGTGTAATGATTTAATAATAAATACTCCACACACGTAAGTGATGGACTATTGTTCTATTCAGCCCTCTCTGTCTATCTAACCATGTAGTTTCTAATATCGTCATAAAACCTCATGTTTGTCAACCTCACTTAAATACACAATAACAAACATACGTTCTTTGATTAGTTCTCGTATTGGCGCCTCATCGTCTGCTCTAATTAAAATAATACGTACACTCACCACGGGCCAAAACAAGCAGCATGTGAAACAATACTTTCTTTATAAAATGTTTGATTCCTTGCCAAATTGTTACATTATTATTAGATAAAGTGCTTACCTGTAGCCGAGATCGCTGCTTCGAAGTCAGCTCCATGCTCAAAAAAGTCTAAACCTGTAGACAAATAAAAAAAAAACAATTAAAACCTGTTAGCAGAGATAGAAAATACCAAATTGCAACCAAGGAGTTTGTCACTCAACTGATAAAGCGCGAGTAAAGACTACTTCAGATATAGTAACGTGCGTATCTTTTTTCATAATTTAGGTAATCATTTGATCATTTTTGAAGTTCAGAGAGTAACGCATGTCTGCCTAAATAAACAATTCACTGTTATTGTTGAGTCTTACACTTCACACGCAAATATCTAAATAGGTAATAGGATTGGCACGAAAGTTATTGGCATTCAGCTATGTGCTGTCACATATACGTTAATTAATTTGATAGTTGAAATTATAGAATGATTTAACCACTATTTGTATTTATAATAAAGTCGACAATCGAGTATCTAATTTTCAGTCTGCTATTAGAGATTTATAGAGGGTATTTGGTTTTTTTTTATTGATTACGCATGAATCTGTCAGTTTGATTGAGAATACTTTTACTACAATATATGTCTTCAATTATTATACATATTATAATTAAACACATGAGTGATGAAGGGGATATGATATAATTTGTAAATATGGAGATAATGGACACCAAAGTTTTGTTATTATAATTTTATGTTGGTTCATTTCCCCTTAATTACTTGGTATTTCTAAAACTAAGTGTTAACTGCGTTGTTTTAAAGTTTAATTTGGTTTGTACGCACATAATTCATTCATTCAGCGTATAAAATAGTTAAAAAATCCATTCATGTCTTCAATTGTTTGCCCGACTGACTAATTCATAGACCTAGCCTAAACCACAAGGGCTAGAAACTTGAAATGATGAATGAAGATTCCTTACATGACGTAGGGGCGCTCAAAGAAGGGATTTTTTTAAAATCCCATATTAAAGGGGGTAAATTAACTGAAATATTGTATGGAAGTCCGTAATTTTCCAAGATAGAGGCACGAATTATCGTATAGTTGAACTTGAATAA
This sequence comes from Hypena proboscidalis, assembly GCA_905147285.1. Lineage (NCBI taxonomy): Eukaryota > Metazoa > Arthropoda > Insecta > Lepidoptera > Erebidae > Hypena > Hypena proboscidalis. Next base: position 16,497,580 of record LR990131.1, read on the forward strand.
AAACAAATGAATTTCTATAAATAATTTAGAGGTTTAAGTTAGTAGCAAGTTTACGCAAAAAAGTCAATAGATGGCGTTGTGTATATTTTCATACTCGCGCTACAACCTGCAGGAACATGAAGTTAACTAATCCCACGCAGACAAAATCGCGGGCAAGAGCTAGTATTTTATTTAATGCGTTGCGTAATAATAAAGATGACACGATATGACTATCCGATAGTGAAAGATATCTGTTGATTACTTTACGGACGTTTGTGCTACTGAAGACACTTCACTTAATACGAGATCTTTTTGAATACTTGATTAGAGCTAGCATTAGGAAGTATTTAAGTATTGAGAAATGAGAACTATAGGTTAGTCGTAGTAAGACAGTAATAATAGTATAGTATATATAGTAGTCTGCACGTGTAGTGTAGTAGTTTAAGCGGTCGCCTCGCCGCTCTCCACTGCACTGGTGTTGTTCGATCCCCACATGAGACAAATCTTTGTGTAATTCGCAAAGATTTGTTCTGAGACTGGGTGTGCTTGAGTGAGTGAATGTGTGTATTTGACCTTGTCATTGGGACCATTGGATAGTGTAATTGCTTCTGGCGTTCTATCTAATGTAAAAAATCCATATTTATCTTTATCTTTAATAATATATTTTAAAAAAGACAATTTTCTACTTGATGGAAAGGGAGGAATAATTTATTAATAATTATATATAAAAAAATAAATAAATTTATTATTATAATATATATTTAATAATTATTTTGTAAAAGAAAAATTACCTAAATCCGAAATAGAATGTATGATGACCTTTGTAATTTCAGTGGACGCAGAAAAAATTACGTTACGTAATGATTCCATTTTTAACCGACTGTGTTAGACGCATTTTTTTTTTCATGTTTGTCCAGCGATTATTCCGTCTTTTAAAACCCATTTTAACGAGTTTCACGTGTTTGGTGTCATTTTACCGAAAATCGAGAATATTTTAAAAAATAATTTGAAAAGTCGGCACCTTCGGCACAGCCTGAGTCTTGACGTCAAAGAAGCTTCGATAAAGCTTCCTTATTGTTGAAGAATATTTAAACGAGTTTGGGGGATCCGCATATTTGTGCAGGAGTTCCTACTGCAGCGGGTATATGGTCATTGACAGCAAAATTAGTCGAGTGCCATTTTGCGTATTAAAAATAGATATTTTTAAAAGAAGGCACCTCCAGCGCTCTTTTTTCTTGTCAACAAAATATTTCAAAATGTCAGCGCCTGCGGTGCTCTCTGGTTCTTAACAGTAAAAGGCACTCAGTTGTAATTTTTTCTGCTGCGCTTTCTGACTACTGACAGCGAATGAATTTGTGTGCTACCTTTTATTAAAAAAAAAATTGTTTAATAAACTCGGTGCTAGACAGTAAAATCACACAGAACTGTGTGTCGCAAGCAAAAGTCACACGACTAGTCTCAATAGGATTAAGCTACTTTGGTTAACCTGCCCATAAACTCACGTACACTTCTTTACTTTTGATAAAAACCTACTTCAGTTTCTTAGAAAATTGATGCCGACAAAGTGAAGTGTTCTTAAATTTATGGAAAACTTGTTTTTCTTGACATTATCGGATGTCAGTTATAAGTAACGGTGTTTTGGGAAATAAACAGCTGATTAGATTTCAGTTACTGATAATAAAATATGAAACAAGACACAACTGCATTCTTTATTAGATAGTGGCTTTATATTCTACATTTTAAAAGGTATGGTATAAACTATAGTTAGAATAGTGGTAGATTGTTTCTGGAAGATTCGAAGAAAGGAAAGGAGGCGCCACTTCTTCACCTTTAACCCTTGGCGTTATTACTCGTAATTTTGTCATAATCATAATGTATAAAAAAGAAATAATGTTTTATTTTATTTTTATGTAAGTACCTATAAATTAGTAAGCTACACTTTTATCCTTATTAAGCTACTGTTTTTACATAGCAAACCAGGTTAATCAAACACGAGTAATTATTTTAAAACGGCTTCATTCAACTGTTGACAATTGTCATTGTTATCTTATCAGCAATGAAAGTACAGGTAGCGGTGTTTGCTAGAATTGTCGCATGATTAATCAATTTTATAATGAAGGAGATGAAGGACATGCAGTCATAAATAAATCTGAGTGACATGATTAAACACTGGGGACGTTTATCAGCTCGCTGTGTACAAATGGCTTTTGGAAGACAAATATGTGACAATGGGACGGCCGAATCAATTGCAATGGCATTGTGGCGGCTCAAGGATCTCATTTCGAAATACCTAATTATATGGCGCCAACTGTGTCGCGACGGAAAACGTAATTTTTAATCGACTTGTTATTTAATTTTTGTACTGAAAATGGCGTGGCACGTGACAAGTTTGTTGAAATGAACAGTATTTTCTCTTTAATGCTTATGTAGAAAGCAATCGAAATTCGAATAGTTAAAATAGAATATAGTAAATAGATTAAAAAAAATATGCTTTGGTTTCTGATTGACATGTCTACGCCCGGGCCGTGGCTACGGCGCGTATTAAGTCGTTCTCGCGAGGTAGATCGTCATATTGATCATAGATCTACCGAGGTATTCGTTTTTTTTGGGCTAAAGCTGTGGGCACGCGACTATATTCCTTTGGAATTTTGGATTCTCAAGTAGTTGTAGAACAGGGCTGCCGAAGTACACAGTCTAATCCTGTAATAGCCTTGTATCTAACTCTGAAAGAGTTTAAGTTAGTAAAATATTTTTTTGCGGATCGATGGCTTCTGCGATTCCCTACTTTATAATATTAGTACAAATAGTATAAGTAATATTTGAATGGCTTTGTAACAAGACAATAGCTATTTAAACAAAGTTGTGGTTGAATATTTCAAAGAAATTAATTAGTGAAGTGAATTAATTTGCACACCTGATCACTCGGTGCCGGCAATACAAATCATTTAAATTAATGAGCAAGATGTCATGAGCATATCATTATTCTAACTAACATTATAAAGTGTGAGTGTGTTTATTTTATCTTTAATGTCAAATTACATGAGAGAAACTGCGGTGAATCTATATATCCTCTTAAAAATCTTCTTAAAATGTTTATACGCCCTTTACTATGTCGCAGTCGGCCAAAAAGCTACGATTCTGAGTAGAAACGGGTGACTTATATTAACTACTAAGTGCCGATTTTACCAACGTGTTAAACTCTCGTTTAACGATAAGCTACAGCTTTAGATATCTCTGTCTCAAAGAAACTTTGTATGCGAGAGAGAGTGGTCAAAATACAGTATTAAGAAAACTGCTGTTAAAAAGTTTGTTGGACCGACAGCCGTTGGAGCAAACGAGTCCTGGAATGAAGACGGCGACTCGGCAACCGTAAGGTAGGACGCCCCCCTGCCAGGTGGACTGATGACCTGAAGAATGTCGCTGGAGGGGACTGGATGCGGAAGGCACAGGTCTGGGTGTTGTGGCGCAAATAGAAAGAGGCCTATGTCCAGCAGTGGACAACGAGAGGCTAAATGATAAAATAATAATCGGCCAATGAGTTATGAACTTATGATTTATGATACCTATGCGAAGTCAGCTAGTTAACTACAATAGTAGTATAATGAGGAGCTATTTTATTTCATTGTTTGTGTAATTAGTTCCATGTTCCGTCAACTCACGTGAGATGACTATTATATTCAGTTTGTGACTGAAACAGCTGGCCATGTTTGGTAGTTATTTTCACGGCGAAGGTTGAGGTGGAATTCATCAAAATGATTGTTTTTAAACTATTAAGCATGGAAAAATTTTGTCCTTGATTCGAAACAAGACCGATTTTATTGAAGTTTATACCCAGGTTCGAAAGATCGGGTTTTTTTTATTAGGAATATTCCATTGTTGTCCAGGGAATTGCAAATGTTTTCAAATAGGCTTGGGTAGGGTAACATAAGTAACATTACTCTTCCGTAATATTCGGCAAACTTGTAAGAAACAAAAGTTTTCTTAGGAAAGTTTATGTATTATTCGGTAAAAATGTTCTAAATGATTGTTGGCTTTATTACGATGACATTAATTTAACAGTTCTTATATATCTACCACACTTTTGATACGATGAATATAGCGATTTGTAGTTTTCATCGAAGTAAGAAGGAACTTCGGGCTTTGGTCCAGGGACATCCTTAAAACCTAAGGTAACATAATATCCTTTCATAGCGATATTAAACCCAAGTTTTATAGTTTTTAGATAAACCTTAATGGCAGTATAAGTAGGTATATAACACACATATCAATGAAAATGACAGCTGTGTTTTGTTTTCAAGTGTAACTTGTGTTACTTTTATATTCGGTAAGGTAATATTTTATGGGGCGGATAATATTTATCCGGAACCTCAGCAACTGGCCCAAAGTATGCCATCTTTGCTTGTGCTTTCAAGCAGTGGCGTAACTATAGGGTGGCAGGGGTGGCAAAATGCCACGGGCCCCCAGCCTGAGGAGGCCTCCGTGCCCAAGATGCCACGACCTTGAAACTAAATATTAATTATCAAAAAGATTTAAACGCATTCATTCATCTAAACATTGAAAATTCTTGACCGGGTAATTGCAAAAATATTGGAATAGACAAGGGGCAAGATAACGAGATTTTTCTTCCTAAAAATCTGGCATTCTAAGGTGAAATTTGCATTCTAGCACTGAATCACTAGTAAGCGGCTTCAACGTAATGATGTTTACTAGGGCCCCATCCAATTGTTGCCACGGGCCCCGATGGTATAGTTACGCCACTGCTTTCAGGTCCTATTTAAGTGGTGATTTTAGTTCGGAAGTAGCATTTCTAGTTTACTATTGTAACAATTTATTGAAATATGAATGCCAAACTAAAGTATCGAGGAAAATTATTTTTAGGACAGACAAAAGCGAAAACCAGCATACTATAGAATCACATAAGTAATTATTATGCAAATCGAATTCAAAAGAATGTGAAGTGCTGTACCACTTTAAATAATCGTGTATTATTGCAACAGGATATTTATGTGAAAATCGTATGGTAATGGCGACATTGATTACGTGAAGGCTGCACCCGTATACCGTTCTACACACTTAATGTACCATTTTTGGGGGCACCACTAGTCATACTATATACTAGGGATGTTATGGATATGAAATTTTGGATACGGATAAGTTACGGAAATAAGATTGATTATTATACCGGATACGGATTCGGATTCGGATATTAATTTATTTTGGATTATCCGTTAGTTTCGGATAATTTCGGTTACGGATGTTAGATTTTTAAAGACTTCAAAAGTGAAATACATATACAGCTAATAAAATGATTTTATTTATATGCCAGCATTTGGTACGAATAATGGCCGGCCGATCAAAACAACTTGTAATAACGTATCTTATAATAAGGCTCGGCCCCTACGCGATATTATACGAAACTTTTATTTTGGATTCGGTTACGGTTACTGATATTTTTTTTTTCGGTTACGGTTACGGAGCTCCCTAACATCCCTGCTATATACATATATGTTATGAACTAAGCAAATTAATATGCTGTTATTAGTTCATTTCAAAGCCCGTTTGACGTATGCAAAATGGTATTTTTTTTATGAGATATGCTATACGAGACCTAGAACTGAAATAAACATAGTTTAGATAAGCAAAATGACTATGTTCTTAGTATTTATAGAAATGCGTGCGTTCATGTGGATATAAGGTGTTTTAAAATTTACAGTGTTTGAGATTAAGGCCGTTCCGAAGGCGCGGGATCAGAAAACGGCCAAATTTTTCAGACAGGAAGGGCGAACAAGTCTGAAAACTTAGGACTTGAAATTATGTCGTTAGGAGACGAAGAAATATGCAAGGCGGTATTATATCTTACATAGATTCTTATATACTAGTGGGTCTAAATATATATATATATATTTTTAATTCAAGTTAATATTAAAATTAAAAAAATATATATTAAGATAAAGCAGCGATAGCCGAGAGACCGACCGTAGGACTGCGAAGTCAAAGGTCTCGGGTTCGAACCTACGACACTGTCAATTAATCGTTAAGATTCGTCTTTTCCTATGTGTATTTATTATTTCTATCATACGGCACACACGCCTGTCAATAAATCGTTAAGATTAGTCTTTTCGAAGATATGTGTGTATTTATTATATAAATATCGCTCGCTAACGGTGAAGGAAAACATCGTGAGGGAACCTACATGCCTGAGAGTGCCTAAAAGTACTCGAGTGTGTGTGAAGTCTACCAATCCGCTCTTGGCCAGCGTGGTGAACTATGGCCTAACCCTTCTCGTCATGAGAAGAGACCTGAGCCCAGCAGTGGGACATGTATTAGAACTGACTGAATAACAGGAAAGAATAAGTATTCTATTACTATCACTAACAAAAAGCAATTAAAACGTTGATTTCAAAAGTAAGGCAGTGCAAATTATTAAAAAGATAATTTCCTGGCAAGAACCATTACCATAACATCAGGCACCGTGACCCGGCACATAATGGCAGAACCGAACCCAGATCACGTCATGAGCAGGGCTTTTTAATTGCGACAGGGCCAAACAGATTAATTTACGTCTCCTTGAAATAATTAACCAGTTTCTTTAGCGGTCTGACATGATTCTTTATTAATCATTTGGATAAATGACCACAAGTATCAAAGATTAACTGCCTCGATGGTGTAGCGGTTAGCGTATGCGCCTCTCGCCGCGAGGTCTCGGGTCCGAATTCTCTGTCAGGAAATCACAATAGCAGCACGGAGTTGGCATTGTGCGCGGTGGATGGCGATAAGATCACTCCCTATTCCATGAGCCCTAAACATAACAGATGAAATGTCGTTGTGGTACACCTCTGTCACACATTTCTGGGTAATAAGCCGTGATGTTATGTTCTGTTATGTATGTTAAGTACTAAAGATTTGATAATATTTTGTTATGTTTTAAACTTTCGCGATTTGAGAACACTTTTAAAAATTAGACAACTGGTCTAAATCGCGTAATTAAAGAATGATGCAAGTCATTCAAAACGTCGAGCATAGGTATTTATTTACCTTTATAATAATTAAGCGATTTAGACCCGTTGTCTAATTTTTAAAAAAATATTTCTTATGTAGTAAGGATTAACATTCTCACGATCATTAAAGATGTTTTTTTCTGGCATGTCAGGAAAAGCTGAAAGTGTCATATTGTGTGTTTGCAACCAAAACCATTCTATCTCAAAGCTTAAATCCGTCCAAAAAGCTTAGGTATTCGGATATTGCTCATTTTATATCTAGTAAAACTCAAGCTATATTTATACAGGATGTTTGGTACATCGTTTGCCAAATTGAATTGGCTATAAGGTAGTAAGTATCCTTAGCTATATTAGATTAGTGAATTTTCATACAAAATGGAACATCGCGATAATTTTTAAATCGCATTATAAAAAAGTTTGTCCATAAATAAAATGGAGAGTAAGTGTCATTTTCGAAAAATCCTTAATTTAATTGAAAACACATTAGTTAACATCAAAAGTAGACAAAAATTCAGGGCTATATTTTGTTATTACGAATCAAAAGCTCAATTCAGTTTTTATCTTCTGAAATAACTTAAAATAAAAGAACTGGTGAGGTGAAAATTGAGTGCTAAAACTATAAAGCTAAGGGAGACTTAGACAATTCAATTTAGAAAACGATGTACCAAACAGCCTGTAGTTAGCATTTTAGAAATGTTATTCTATTATGGTTCTGATTTATCTGTCGTAGGCCTAATAAGAAAATTATATTTATACTTTTTAATTTCAGTTTCTTTATGCCACACAGAAACATTTTCATGTCAGAAACAATTTCTTAAAACTTAAATAAACTCTTTACACAATTTTAAAAACAAATGTGAGTTATAAATCTAATCTGTTTGGGTATTGTTTTTTGACATTGTTCTGAAGAATTTAGCATTTGAATGGGAATAATTAATTAACGGTCGAACATAAAAAAATGAGATATTATTATGTTGACAACTGTTAAATTTGAATTTGCAGCGCTATAATGACGTGACTGGATAAATTATATTTATTTATTTTCTGATAGGAAGTAGGTACCCGGATTTGATAAAAAAAATGTTTTTAAATACATGTTAAAAATAATGCGGATAATAAGAATAATAAGGTTAACATTCATTTATTATCTCATTTTTATATGTTTAAATATAAATTATAAAAGTAAAGTACATTTTAAAATATAAAAGTATAGTTAGAGGTAATTATTATTCTTGTTAAATATGTTTTCATTTGCGCAATTATATTATGGGTGATCAAGTGAAGTCAAGTAACCAGGATTTGCACAACTTGTAATTTGAATTATACTATATAATATATATTCTAATATTTAAATATCTATGTTCCAGTTTGATTATTAAGTTTAGGTTTAAGGTTTAGGTACAGGCTTCTGTAGTAGTCCATAGCACAGGGATGCGCTTTGCTTTACATATTTTTCTTCTTCATACATTTTTATTCACATCATCGGAAGCCATAAAAATCATGTCATATTTTTTTCAAAATAATAATCGTTCTTCTTTTCTTTATAATAGTCCTTTGTCATAATTTCTAACTCATAATTTATTTAATTTTAATTTTTGATTTAATGAACTACTTTTTGTATAGGTATGTGATATGAACATGTTTTTATGAATTTCGATATGGACCCACAGATTATTGCCATAAACGATCTGATAAGTTGTTAGTCCATAAGTTTTAAAGAGCTTCGCTATACATGTAATGTATGACAAGACAGACGGGCGGACAGACTATAGACGAAAATACGAACAATAAAACAAAATATCTATTTTGGACATTCTTTTATGTTTTTTATCAGCAAAAAATCGCATGCTATGTGTCATGTCATGTCATAAAATTAATAAAAACAATGAAAAAAATACCATCTCAACATTATTGGTCATTTAAATTCTCTGCGAAATACTTGTATGTAAAGTATTTGATAATGATAACATTAAATTATGTAATTACTTTAGGTAGCAATTAAAAATACAAACATAATAATGCAGATGGTTAAGATAATCCTAAGTTCGTAATTTCAGCAGATTTTTTTTAGGGTCATGTATCGAATAGTTGTGTTAATCACCTGATATTAGGAAAGAGATAAGAGCTCTTTTTTTTTTTAGGGTTCCGTAGTACCTACAAGGAACCCTTATAGTTTCGCCATGTCCGTCTGTCCGTCCGTCTGTCCATGGTATAGCGACGAAACCGTTGGTGCTAGAAAACTGAAATTTTGCACAAACATGTATGTTAACTATACAAAAAAAGTCGTAGAATAAAATTTGGAAAAATATTTTTTTTTCTTTTTAATATTTTAACATGTAAAGTGGGGATGTTTTTTTTTTGTCGCCTACCCCATAGTGTGGGGTATTGTTAGATAGGACTTTCAAAAACGTTTAGGGGTTGCTAAGACAGCTTTTTGATTTAGAGATCCGTTTGCGAGATAATTAACTTTAAAGAGCAAATTTTTGGTCGAGTAGAGCGTCCCCTCCCCTCTAAAAGCTAAACTACTGGATCCCAAAATCTGAAAAAAATTGTGTCGGTAGTAACATGTAATGAACTTTAAAGGAAAACTATAGCGGATAAGTTCACTTCATTAGTTCAAGAGGAATAGGGGTCCGAAATGTCAGATGCAGTTACTCAGAATATTTCGATCAAAATTCTTGAAACATAAATAAACATACATAATACATATACGGGGTGGATGCGACATAGCGACATTTATTGAAACCACAGCTTCTATACATGGTAAGTATCAATTTCCACCGGATAAAAATTCTCTGGCGAAAAAAAAAAAATCACGTTCTCCGAACAATTTGATCATTGCGATCGTGAAATTTGTTCGGAAGACGTGGATTTTTTTTTCGCCAGAGAATTTTTTATCCGGTGGAAATGCATACTGGCCATGTATAGAAGCTGTGGTTTCAATAAATGTCGCTATGTCGCATCCACCCTGTATAAAATCACGCCTTTATCCCACGGGGGTAGGCGGAAACGATGGAACGCCATCTGCTTCGCTCCTTACATACTTATTTCGCTTCCTTAACATTCATACATCTCGTCATACGTGCTAGCTGGTTTTGTGTACTACAAACATTTCCTTTCTGAAGGACGCCATTTATCTGGTCCCTATATGTCTTTCGAGGATAAAATAAATAATAAAATAAATAATTTCGAGGATAACATAAATAAAATAAATTAAAAATAATCATTAGATACATATCTAGGTCATACATAAGATCACGATTTTTATCTCAAGACGAACTACTAGAACAGGTTGAGTGAAAAATATAAATTATTTTACAAAAGGACTCGATAGATGGCGTTGTACTCGTTTTCTGAATCGCGCTATGGTTTCGTTACATGCTATGGTATAAAAGGAAAGTTATTTTTAATACTTCTTGTACAACAGTTACTTAGAATAATTCGTGCAAATTACAAAAACCTTTGAAAGTAATGACTTGTATGAAGATGTTACTTGTTTAATACAGATAGTAAATCCCTTTTAAGTCGAAATATGTTGTTACGACTAGTTACGGAACCCTACTGCGCGTGGCCCGACACGCACTTGTTTAATTAATATTATCTCTCTTGGGCAAATGCATTTCTATACAGGGTGTAAATGACATCGTGACGTAACCGCTTACCAGTGATTTCAGTATAACATTCTAAGACAAACTTGGTGAATCGGCAAATCGGTCTTGGAATAATGATACTCGTCGCGACCTAAAATAATAATCACTAATGTATAAGAATAAGCTTACGAAAACACTTTTTAGTGTTTAAGAACATGTTTTTTTAGGTGCGATATTTTTTTGCGGATTCGCTGAAGGGAATCGGAAAATTCGACAGTTACGTTAATTTTCATCGGAAAATCTTTTAAGTTGACCGGAAATGGGAAATGTATTAGGATAATCGTAACGTTTTTTTCAGAACCAGTCGAGAAAAACGTAAAAAACAAAAAATAATCCTCGGATAATTAAATATTGAAATTAAATATTGTTGGTTGGTTGGTTTGGTTCCACCAGCCTATACCAGCAAGGACAAGATAAAACCGGAACAAAGTACTAAAAACTCGTCCAGACGGCAACTCCAGATAAGATACTGATACTTGTTATTTTGATTTCGTTCATAATAAGCCTATTACCGTAAGGTGCTCTAAGTGAATTATAATAATAATGATGCTATTGAAGGTAACAATAGATGAGTGGCTGAAATGTCTCAATAGTTATGTCTAATGATAACGGTTATTTAAGTGTATTTCGAAACAATTTCAACAATAAGGTGAATTTCAGATTATTTATATAGCATTTAGCTATGCTTAGCAAATTATACAAAGAAACAGTTGAAAAAGATATGGGACCGGCAGGATTTGAGGATAGGAACAAATGGATGAAAGTTACGTCACGAAATGACGTATCATACAGTTGAGAAATGTAGGGGCCCGGTAAGAGGCGACCGTAGCTGGATGGCTAAGAGCGGCTGCCCGGTGTGCAGAAAGGTCGCAGGTTCAAATCCTGCCGGTCCCATATCTTTTTCAACTGTTTCTTAGTATAATAAGGTTAATTTTTCAAGACTTTTGTAAAACATAGTATAAATTGTTATTCCACTGCATATAATTGCAAAACAAGCCTGATGGTGGCTATAGAATCTCACCTATAACCACCATCAGGCAGACTAACCGTGTTGCAAGCGATCATGTCTTTTTGCAACTACAACTGAACATTTTGTCTGCAATAAGCTGCTCGCCTGTGTTAAGAATGTAAGGCGAACTATGTTAGAGATATATACACCGGATAATTCGGACTATTTGCAGGACCGACTCTACCATTTCAGTGCTGCGACGAAAGAGCGTCCGCGTGATTTACAGTTTCGCTCTCACTCTAAGTTTGTTTGGAGCTTTTTATTCTCTTACAGTAACTAGTGGATGAGCTTTATTGCGATAAAGAAATGGTCTTTCTGTACTGGCCTGCAGGACTCGTCACCCCGGATCGACCCCTCTAAAGCTGGCCATGATTATTTGTTTCAAATTTTGTGTTAGGAGATCCTGGGATACCGAAGCAAAATTTTCAATTATTGCTAGAGGGCTCGAGAAGAACGCTGGCAACGCCTATGGCACTAGAAAGTCGCAAAATGTTACCTGATAAGAGATGAAACATATTACTTTTACATTTAATCAAAAACTGACGTAGAACTGAAAAAAATCCCGCCACGAAGGTGGTGGCGGGTGATGTTATCGGACTGTACTTCCAAAAAGACGAACAATATATTTTCCTTGTGGCAGCTAGGCCAATGCAGAGAATATAAGTAAAATGAATACAAAATTGCAGTTTATATTGCCTGAATCTATGTAAATTGTGCAGGTTTATACGTACACTAGTTATGCGCATAATTCACATGCACAGCAAGGCACAATGAATTATTATGCATATTAAAGGAAGGAAGTATTCATTTAATTACAACTTGTGACAAAAACTGCATCATTTTTTATGTTTAGGTTTCTTTCTTGCTGTGGGAATGTTCCTGTGGAAAGGGACGAAAATGTGAAACAGGAGGCCGAGGTTTTAAAGGTAGTGCAGTAGTAGGTACTTTTCTCTTTGGCATTTATTCGTGATAGGTATTTTATGAAAAATAAATTTTGTACTCTTTTAAATATAGGGTATAAATCACATCGTGACAAAGCCGCTTTAGTACATGATTTAAAGGTCCTGGATACGACAAATCACACTGAAATTATTTTTAAATCAGCAAATTATAGTTATTTTGCTATTTTTCTGACTGATCCTTCCTAGGATTCAAAATTGGCATTTTTCGAAAAAGAATTTTCATATTTGTAGAATTTCTTGAACAAACATTTTCGCACCTAGAGCTTATGTTATTTAACAAAAAAAAAAACAAAGAAAAATCTAAGACCGATCTTCCAATGTGTGAAAAATGTTTGCACCCAGGGTTAAGATTGAGACCCATGAATGAATCATGTACTGAATGAAATACGCAAATAAGCCTTGTATATTACGCCCTTAGAAAATGGGCTGATTAGAAAAGAGCTTTTTCTATATTTTTGTACTTCAAGCATGTAGTTGAGAGTAAGCTAAAATAATTTGGACTGCTGATGTCAAATCAAGACAGTTAAAATATATTATAGCTAAAAATGTTTTCTTTTATATGAACTACTTCAGGATTTATATGGAAGAATATACGATAAAAGTTTGTTTCCAGAACCACCAGTGCAAATCATGGTCCAGCATGAAACGGGGCACCTGTCAATGTAAGTTTTTCATGCCATCTACAAAAATCAGACATCCAAGCAAAGTAGAGTTGTCCACTTCGTCATAAAAAATCAGGGGCTATTTACGCGCAAACAATGTCACTTGCAAGTAAAGTTTTTGTAAAATAATGTCAGAAACGGACAATAATTGTCCGTTTGAGTGACAGCCGTACAGCTGGGATTAGACGAGTCGTGGTGACGGACGCCGGCATAATGCCTATTGTACACGACACTAAATACTTCATGATGTATGTCACTGACGGTGATGGGAACGTTTTCAGGTTTCAGACTCGCAACTGTCACGTATTTTTGATTTGTTTGACAAAATTCCAATTCGGCTCTAAAGATCGATATTGATAAATAAATATTAATTTAAATGGTTTGCAAATTATATCCTTATAATATTGAAATAATTTGTAACAAAACGTAAAACTTTACTAATTTAGCAACGCAATTAAAATTTTGATTGTATTTTTTTTATTATATATTATTTAATTAATTAAAAAAGCTTACCCATTTTGGTTAATTCACTTTAGCACTTTATTATATAAGTCCAAGAGATCACGTCAACGAGATATATTCACGTATCACGAACGTATCATCATCACCCTGCGTCCAACACTGCAGGCGCGCTGGCGCGGTAGGATGCGCACGCGTCTCGGCTCTCGATCGCGTCAAGGATTCCGCGTGCTGCCTGCTAAGGCTTCTGTGCGAATGCCGCTCAGCTACCGACCACTGCCTAAGACTCCTTCCACTTACAGATAACGATAAGGCCGCCGCGATCGCTCATCTTCGCTATCTCGACGGTCGGTGACGGTCATCATCGATCTCTCGACGACATCGTGTTGTTATGCCATCTCAAATTTCAGTTATGTAACCTTTTTATTTTTATGCTAATCTTTAGAGAAATGGCACGCAAGATATATCTGCTAACCTCTGCTACGATTATTTTGATTGCTACTTATAGTGAGATGCAAGAAAAAGATCCAAATAACGTTGTAAAAAATTTATGTATAAATCCCTTAACCTTAATTATTTCCATTGCAAATATCTAGATCCTAAAACGATTCAGATAAAAAATATCTAAACCACATCATAACTTTAATAAATAACTCATCTTCTCCGAGATTGCGCTCTTCGTTTATAATAGAGCTAATGATGAGCTGCGGCCTGTAGCTACTTAAGATGATTGTGATATTTCATCACAGCACTCGCGGGTCGGTCCCGAGGGACAGGACGGAGTAAGCCACGGCCGGGCTGTAATGAGCTGCCTCATAAGGCGATTTGTTTGATTTTCTTCCCTCATCAATTATTTACACAAAACCATCTAAAATTAAACTTCAAAAATCAAGTCATTTGCTATTTTGATACAAATAATAACAGAGATACACGTCTTATTTTATCAACGTCATTGAATTTCATAAGAGTTGAAGAAAAGTTAGTTAAATGTTAATCAGATCGAAAGATTGAATTATCAGAGAATGATAATATTTCATTCGGGTTTAGAATAACGTGATAAGATAGGTACACTTGAACCGATTTGGCTGATTTTGGATAATAGCATGAAGCAAAAGGTTTATGCTTTTAAGCCTCAGTAGTTAAAACTAGCAATATTTACGTGATCATTGAACCCAGTAAAAGAAATTCAATATCAGTGAAATAAGGTTGTATCAATTATATTATCTGTTAATGTAGTCAATAAGTACTTAACCTTGCTAATAAACATAACAGTTACTCTTTTTAATAGTTATTATAACAGTAAGTAATTAGTTAGCTATTCATTATAAAAGGAAGGGAAAAACTTACCATATCCGTATTTAGTTTTGTACGCACGACCACTGCCAGTTCGAGCCAGCTGGAAGTCTTCAAAATGGTACGTGCCATCATTGCCTTGATCCCCATAACTCCGAGGAGTGGGCGGCGGCTGCGAGGTTACTTGGGTCCTAAGGCTGCCAATACTGCCTATGGAATCGTGGCGAGTCAAGGTAATTAACGGTGGACCAGGTGAGGCGGTATCCATGCCTCTCTGCCAATCCGATCCCCCTGGCTGATCTGGCCCTGCACCCACATCTCTGGTAGGTGCACCTCCTGGGATATCTGGACCAGCCGCCGTAGTGGTCGTTCTACTCTGCCTATCTTCTTCGGCTGGCCTAGATCTATCAGTTCTACTCTGTGCGCCTTCTTCAGTTCTTGAGCCACTTGGTCTGGGTCTTTCTGCATTTCCACTGTCCTGATTTTCTTCGTCAGGAGGAACTGTTCGGTTCTGGTCCTGGGTGTTGTTGTTTTCCTGATTAGCTTCGTTTGGTGTGCCGTCCTGCCCGGTGACATCTCGCGCCTGTCCGGTATCAGGGGCTGGGGCTTCATCGTTCTGCCTCTCTGCCGGAGGATCCTGGCCGGTGCCGGTGTTTTCTGAATCTTTTGGCGTTCCTATAAGAAAACAATTATATTAGGACATTAGGACAATACCGAAAACACGTATAAAGTTTGTAACTTTTTAGCACATAATTAATTACAATCATTTTCCATAACTTAGCTTTAAGTTGAATCCCTACAAATTATGTTAAATTTCCATCTCTATGGTTATTGAAAACGGCTGACAAAATATGGGAGCGAGTGTACCTAATAATATTTCGATTTTATTTTGTATCCATGTACTACACCTAGGTCTGCTATTTTACAAAATAGCAGTTATTTAGCTACAGGGTTACACATGAAATATCACACTTCGGTAAACTAAAAATCAATAAATTTATTTGAAAACAATTAGGTATCTAGCAAAGCTACAATTAATACTTGAGTGATGAGCTTATTCTTTAGCTTAAATCTGTAACCTAATAGTTGCTAGGAAAAAATATTGGATTTGTTCGTTTCATACACGTTTTTAAACGAACATTTTTAAGAATGTATCAGCACACAAGTCATACGTAATTTGCGATTCGTCGTAGCGTACGGCTCGGGACAGGGTCACGAAAGGCGACGCGTCGCGGTCAAGTGCGCCCGCTGCCTTATTTGGTCAGCCTAGGGTTGTACACCTCAACTATTTACTCCATACAAATATTATCAAACAGGTTTCCTCTGGGCAGTGCAATCGCTAGACTACTACTGCTACTTCCTATCTGAATCACTGATTAGCCAAAGCGTCTACGCGATAACAAGAACTTAGTATTAAACTTCATTCAGAGAGTGTTATGCAATAGGAAAACATGCAATAAAAGTATAGCTTATGTTTCCTTATAGAGTTAAATGTTCCTGAGACACTTCCTCGCTTCTTTGTAAACATATTTAGGTATTCGTAACGCATTTGTTGTGACACAAAGCGACCTTTAAGGTCGTACGAGTGAATTCAGTGATCGATATACTTCGATAACGAAGATAAATCTTTTGTAGCATTTGTAAGGTTTGGATCGCCAATTTTTTTTATTGAACTAATTAAATTTTATATTATTAAGGTAATCATGCTGTAAATGCCAGGTTTACGGTAAATAATAATTAATTCACCGAAAATACGATAATTATGAATGAAAAATATACATTTATTATGTAAAAGAGGATTAAGTATTCAAAAAGAAGGGCCAATAAGGTTTAAAGATAATTATTAGGTAATAAACAAGCCACGTATACAGATTGTAGGGTCGGCCAAGGCGCGCGCCGAATACTAAAGACGATTAAGGAAACAATACATTTATGCACGAACCTCGACCTCTTTCTATGTTACGAAATGTTTTCCACTTGAATATTATGCCGATCGACAATAAATACATTATTGAAATTTTTATTCTTTTTTGGATCATTTATCGACAAGATATCACGGCAAAAGCTCAATTTTGCTCTAGCTGTGCTCTCAGTTTAGGCAAATAATAGTTGTAAATAAACTAACTTTTAGGTAAACAAATATTCGTTTTTAAAAATTTTACTGTTTAATTTTGTCTGAAATTTGAAAGTCAAAACAAAATTAGTCTGTAAAATATGATGCTTTAGCATATTTACCAATTTTTCTTAATTTTCAATGCAGAATATATGATGCGGAAAAGAGGAAAATTTTAAGACCAAAATATAACTTAGTGGTGTAATTTATTTATATATTTTTTTATGAATCGAACGGTTCACAAAAATAAATATCTGCCTATATAGATATACCTATAGTTTGTATGCTGTAGGTTAATATGGATCCAAATTAGCCGGGTTTAGCCTAATATTGAGCCATATTCGTTAACGATGCAGTTTATGGCAAACAATAATAATTTAAAAATATTCAAGAGACTTCTTTTAATTTCGGAATGATGATTTAAATTAGGACTGATCGCCACGTTTGTGGTATATCGGTACAATTAGATATTTTTATTACTCACTTGATATTTGGTATTTAATTTCTTGTCGATATGTATGTGTAACTATTTGCCGAGTGCAGTATCTAATAATAACAATATGAATTTTCTAGGAATTTCAAACGATCGATTATATGTGACATTGTTAGAAAAATATAGGCAAAGAGTTTTCCTTTACTGGAAAGTATATGTGCAATATTATTGCTGATCTATTTTTAACTCTATGAAGGTTTTAATAAGGTGCAAAAGGTGTGCAGCTAGTGAGAAACCTTTCGTTCGCTTTATTAGTTCCTGCATTGCATGTGGTGTTATTATCTAGTTCCTGTTTATTTACAATTATATTTACTGCCATAGAAGGTCATTTATTGATGAGGTTCTTTAAAGGAAAACCGCCTGGAGATTTTCTATAAGAGGCTTTTATTGTCATCTAGACATTATAATATATCGTATGATAGTAGTTAGTAGAAGTAGCAGACTGACTATGAGTTTTTGGATACGAGTAACCAAGAAAACTATATGATTTCAAAACTGCTTACTTTGAAAGTGATCTGTGACCGATTAAAAGTAAATTCCATTATCTTTTCGCATATTATGTCTTAGTAGTAAAACTTGCATTTGATATAAGATTAAGTAGGTACAGTTATTGGTTAATCTGAGTTTTTCATACAGTTTGTCTGCGAAGTCCCACAAAAGTAAGACTAAGGGCACTTTCGCGCTACGTTTAATTCGAATCCGATTCGAGTTCGGGCCGGAGTAGTCAAATATTGTTTTTATGGTAGCTTACTTACTAGCTTTGATCCAATATACACCATCTGATTTCACAAACGAAATCGTTATTGACAAACTCGGATCTGATTAGGATCGGTCGTAAAGCGAAAGCGTCCTATGGAAATCATGGACTCAATGAACTACAATAATATATACCATCTGAATTAGTCCATTCAAAATAAACACGATTTAGCCAAAGCCTTGTGTCGTTAGTTCTAACACCTTGCAAAATTAAATGACAAAAACGGTACTTACGACTCATCAGCTCATATTATGGTATATTTGCGATATATATTGTTTCCTATATTTTGAAGTCCATGAAAATTTGTCAATTTCAATGGAAATTCCTGTTTCTCGTTCTACTTCGAGAATTTAGAAACCTTGCTCAAAGTTCACTTTGTATCGATATCCGACCGACACATAGTTAGAAATTATCACCACGTTTACTCTTCCATTATATTAAAATATGTTATACTCATATTATTTTAATATAAATAAAAAAAGTTGTAGAATACAAAAATATAACGATGATTTTTTTGACAAACCATGACAAACAAACAGTCAAATTATGACGTTTGCCGGCGCCTGCTTCTGTGTGGTTCTTTGTTATCTGTTATTCTGTTATATATATTCTCTGAGTATATATTATATCTTCATCTTCTTTGTTATCGCATATTTTTTGGAAATAAAACAAGAGGGAACACATAGGGTTTTAGTCCGTGCAACTCGGACTGCCAAAGCCACCGATTCTGCTCGGGTCGATGGAGAGTCTGTGGTATTATGGTATTTGGTGAAGAGGCTTGGTAGCTACAGCCTGAGAAACAACATACTAATCTGAAAAAAAAAATCGCTATATCTGAGGGCCTCAATATTATGACGGATGTTGATCTAGCCAAATATTACCAACAAAAACAACTTAAGCTAAACAAATAGAAGTTATCTACTACATGTCATGTTGTTGTTGTTCATCGCAGCAGGTAACAACCACTGAAATTTCCCTATTGCAAATATTTGTATGATACTTTATTTTTCTCAGTGTAGTGTTAAATTAGACGTTTCGCGCTGATGGGCATTTCGCTACTTAGACCTTCTATTGTAGCAGTTCGATTTATTAGGCATATTTTCGATCTCTAAGTCGATTACCTCAGTTTTTAATATTATAAATTGATTAAACAGGATGTGAACGACATGGCACCGAAGCCGCTTAGCGATGTCACAGGGTGGATGCGAATTTTTTTCACCAGAAAGGCTATGAATTGCTCAATGGAAAGGAAACCATCCGTTTCCGTATTTCAAGAACTCCCACTGTTATTACGTCACAAATTTTGTTTGTAGTTCTAAAGAAATAAACCTTTATCACACGAATTGGTACACATTATTTCGAATCTACCCTACTTATGTCACGCCTTCTAATTGTTAACTAAATACGGCTTGGAATATTCACGCAGTCACGCTCACGCTACAGCAATATTACATTGGGTGACAGGTTAAAGGTGAGACGGTGGTGCTCCTCCCACGACCTCGTTTCCAAAAGCTCCATCACCAGCCCGATCGTACAGTTTCATTACACGCCGTCGTAGCGACTACGTGTAGATATCGTTTAATTCATCAATACTTGTTGAAGCATGGCACGAAATGTTGCGTGCGAATATTATTTGTGTTTGTGACCTTAGTGAATGTCACCGATGACGACACGACATACGGCATGAGGACAGAGAGGTGCACCCTTCGCTTCTTGTGCTTCTTCTTCAATCAAGGGCAAGGTCTTCATTGCACACATTTTGGTGGCATAGCTTTTGAGAAAAGTTGAGTTGAAAAATAGAGATTTTTAGTTTAGTTATCATTCTAAAACTGCAGCATCGTAGTCTACAGATATATCTAGTGACAGTTTTGCAGATTTGCCGAGATGAACTACAAGGAAGTTCGTTAACTACTAACTGTTCTACGAAACACATCCCTGTACTCTTCCGGCAACTTTGACTACCTGTTCAATCTTCACATTTTGACACAAGTGTGAGTTGAAATCGCAACACTTGAACGTGAGCATCTGAGCAATTGTAAATGAGTTCGATTTGTATGTAAATCGTTGTATGTGCACAATGGCGGAGGTTCGCAGATGTCACTTTCCTATTTCGATGAAGAATAGTCTCAAACTCAAATATGTATTTGTTTTTTTGCGGTCAACGCTCGAAATATCTGAAAGAAGACAAGTGCAACATTTACATAATATATTTTAAGTTACTCATTCTAGTTTTCAGTGCTTACCCTTGTAAAACAAGTTTGGCCACTTAATATATATATATATTTTTAATTCCCATCAACTTCTTCAAACCAGCAAATGCATAGCCGTATAAATAATTTATTTATTTATTTAAAAACATCTTGCACAGAATTTGTGACAAAGGCGGACTTAATGCCGAAGGCATTTTCTACCAGTCGACCCTTAGGGAAGTGCAGAGATAATTGGTAGGTGCATAATAATAAAAGTAGGAGTAATTACTTTATTGTATAATAAATCTAAATAATACACATACTAAACTAATATTCAAATATTATAGGGTGTATTTTTGAAACGGGGCAGTAAGGGCAAGTACCTTAACCGTTGCAGTTACAGCAAAACGTTCTTAAAAGACCTTCCCTAACTTTTTGGGACATTTTGAACTGCATTCACAGATTTTGTAAAAAACTTACAGTTAGCAAAAAAATGCAAAAAGTTCAATTTTTTTTTTATGCCAATCGATTCTATTACATGTGGGGATCAAAAAACTCTATGGGATCATTTTAGCTTTCAGTACTAGAAAAGACAGAAATCGCCAAAAACGTTTCCCATACATTTCGGCAACAGAAACGAATTTCTACGATGGTCTAACTTTTTGTTATGGCCTGGAAGTGGGTAGAATTGACTGTAAAGTAAATAAAAAGAATTTTTACCCTCAAATTTCGAATTTGATTCGAAAATCTGTGTGTTATACTTAGTTTCAGCTGAGAAACTTCGTATGAGTTATTAATTAAGGATTTTCGCTAAAATGTCTTCTAATCGTGAAAAAATTGACTTATTAGAAGCGTATTTTGTCAATAATCGAAATGCGGGAGCTGCATTAGTGTGGTACCGCAATAAGTATCCGTTGCGGCATGTGCCAACAAGAAAGGTTATTACAATTCTTTTGAAAAACCTGGAATTGCAGGGTTCTTTCAAAAGAAAGCGGCAGCCTCGTGTGGACATGGACACGGAGATTGCGGTTCTGACTTATGTCGAAGCATATCCAGAGGTATCGTCCAGGCAAGTCGCCCTTGAAGTAGGTGTATCCCACTCCCTTGTGATAAAGATATGGAAGAAATACGGCTACAAGTGCTATCGATATGGGAGCATAGTTCAAGTGTTACATCCGGGTGATGATGTTCGAAGGCTTACTTTTTGCAGATGGCTAAGAGGAAAAATAAGCAGAGATCATGAATTTTTACATTACATACTGTGGTCAGACGAAACGAATTTTTCCAATAACGGTATGTACAACAGAAAAAATCACCACTATTGGTCCAAAGAAAATCCACTAAGAGTTACGGCAAGTCATAATCAGGTTCGCTTCTCATTCAACTGTTGGTGTGGTATAATGTCCAATCGAGTCATAATGGTGGAATTTTATGAAGGGAAACTGAATTCTGCCATGTATAATGAAGTCATTTTACACCATCTTGAAAACGAGATGGACGAATGGCCCCTGTCGGAATTGCGAAAAGTTCATTTTCAACAAGATGGTGCTCCGCCACATAACAGTCACCTTTCACGTTCCAATTTGAGCCGCCTATTCGGTACACAGTGGATAGGTACACATGGTCCAACACAGTGGCCACCTCGTAGCCCCGATCTAACACCACTTGATTTTTTTTTATGGGGCTTCGTGAAAAACGAGGTGTATAAGACGACGTACGCCAGTGTTCAAGAGCTCAAGGATGCATTAATGACCATTTTACGTAATATTCATCCCAGAACATTATTAGCCGCCATTCGTTCAGTGCAAAAAAGGATAGACTTATGTATTCGTGAAAATGGAAATCATTTTGAGCAATTTATTTCATAAACCAATTTCTTAAATGTTTAAATGTTTTTTTTTATTTAAAAAAAGTTCAAAATTTTACCTGACCTATGAGTTTCGAGTTGATTTATCATATTTCTGTACGAAATGTATGGGAAACGTTTTAGGCGATTTCTGTCTTTTCTAGTACTAAAAGCTAAAATGGTCCCATAGAGTTTTTTGATCCCCACATGAAATAGAATCGATTGGCATAAAAAAAAAAAATTGAACTTTTTGCATTTTTTTGCTAACTGTAAGTTTTTTACAAAATCTGTGAATGCAGTTCAAAATGTCCCAAAAAGTTAGGGAAGGTCTTTTAAGAACGTTTTGCTGTAACTGCAACGGTTAAGGTACTTGCCCTTACTGCCCCGTTTCAAAAATACACCCTGTATAATACACAAATACAATAACATACATTACATAAAATAATAAAAATAAAATAACATACATACATAACATAATAACATAGGACACTACTGAAATAATGTGGCAGTGATGAAAAAATCTAAAAAGTTTTCTTGATATTTGTACTTTAGCAAAAACTAACCCTTTTTATAATAGTTTTGATGAATTATTAATACATATTCTGCTACTTTATTGACCTACATAATAATATTAATGTATGATGATTATTGATGATGCTTGCTCAGTGACAGCTTTTCCAACCCATTTTATGGCGCGCTTTGACGAAAATTCTGTGTCGGGATAGAAGTATTAAAATAAAGTACATACAAGGACATAAGATTACTGATCAGTGACATAAGTAGCTATATAGTTCAGTCGATACGTATGACGTAGGAGCGCCATTTCGCTTCAGTCGCGTCTGATGAAACCTTAAAGCGATCAATCCTATTAACGCGCTATTACCTAACTGAGACAACACACGAGGGTAAGCTGATATTCCCTTGTTACAATTTCTGTGGAGTTTCACTTTTTACCCAGTCCAAATTGGTTCATAGTATTATTTTTAAAATGGACCGCTTCACATAATATTTTAAACTAAATAAAAAATAATTTAGTATTTTTTGTCTACAACTACAGATACTGTTACATCCAATAGTTTTAAGAATGTTATTATTGGTAAATCAATGTACACTGAAGTTTAGCACCGTAAAGATATAATTACAAGAATTTGATCGATAAATGCAAATGAAACAAGATATTTGATTTTTGGAGAAACTATTATCAAAAATTATAATAAAAATATCGTCCTCGATTTTATGCCAGCTTTTGCTGCCGCCTTGGAAAATGTCGTAAAATTTTTGGGTTTGACCGTGAGTGAGCCGCTTATTCGAGCCCGGGGAAAGCACCACGTCTTTCTGTCTCACTGTCTTACCTTTAATTCACCAATGAGGAATATGAATGCTCAATGAACAACTACATACAGTTCATACTGAAATTTCCATTAAATATCAGGTAGACTACAGATGCATTCGCTGCATGAGACGTATAAAAAAGGAGATGTCCGAAAGAACAGGACGAGGATGTTGTTAAGGTAACTAACATTAAACGGCCCTGAAGCAAAAGGCCTTGAAATTACATCACCATCATTCATCATTCAAAAATAGGTTTTTGTTAGAGTACCTGATAAGATTGAGATGATATTTGAACAAATATGAATATATTACGATTTATCTCTGAACCTACAAGTGTGATTGATTGCTATTTGCCAAGGAAGTGTTATCAAATGTAAGAACAAATATTGTTGAGTATTGTTATAAGTCTTTCAGTGTATCGTACTAAGTCTTTGCTCTTTAATACAAAAGCAATTGTGTATGAAAAGCATATCTAAAATGTATTTATTGTGACAGGTTATATATAAACTGGTCGGCGCCATGGCTCGCTTAGAGACTTTATAAAAAACGTACACAAAAAAAAATTCAGCCTGTATAATTTTATGCTAGGACCCACACACCCTATATGACATAGGGTGCCCATTCTAACATAATTGGCATTATAGTGTTAGTAAGTGAGCTTTAGAGGAGAGAAGCGCTAGTCCGGTTTGGTAGCAAGATCAAATTATGAGGACATGAAGCATAATATCGTGCACAGTTAGCACTTACTTTTATGTTTTTTTTCTAAATATAGCTACTTATTATTACAGATTTGATCGCTTAGACTTACTCCAAGCGCACTACGCTCTATCGTTCTCAGACAAACCTTCTTCTTCTTCTTTCAACGGCTTTGTAAATAATGTTTGGGTTCCTATATTAAGATGGAGTATGGTATATATCCATAATAATAATAATATACCCTGCCCAGCATAGGATACAGGGAATACATATGGCCCTGTATCTAATGCATATCTCACAGCTGGGCTCAGGTCTCTTATCATGATAAGAAGGGTTAGGCTTTAGTCCACCACCCTGGCCAAGTGGGAAATGGTAGACTTTACACACCCTCGACCACTTTTTAGGCACTCTACGGCATGTAGGTTTTGTCAAGATGTTTTCTTTCACCGTTCGAAAATACGAATCTTAACAATTTATTTGAGTAAGTATCTTCAGGCTTTCTTGAGCAATTTTTTTTACTTTTATAGGTGTGTGCCGTGGGCTCGAACCTGAGACCTTTGACTTCACAGTTCCGGTAAATGTGTCAATGAAATCGAAAACGTTCTTTTAGTCACAGATTAAATCTTTAGTCCAAATTGAACCGAAGGGATGAGGAATATCTCATTGTACGCGGTACCTTTGGTATGCAAACATTATGTAAGATTCACGTAATTTTAATTCCACGATAGATCATCTATGACAGCTCTTATAGTACTAATACTGGAGTATTTCTTTGTAGAGCTAACACTTGGTTGTTATCTTGTTTAAGAGTTGGTATTCCGAGGTGTTACTTGTCAGCTGATGATTGATAGGCAAGGCTGATGGAAACCGCCTTTGACGTTTGAACGCATCAAGGTTGGTGCACGGCCTTGGGACTCTGCATGTGGATTGTAGAACAGTTTCCTTAAAAACATTTCGGGTGTGTGAGAGCTGAATGCTGATATGAAATAAGAGACAGCGAATATATATTTTTTTTTTGAGGCCTAAGTAATTTTTTCATGTATTGTTGTATGGGAAAACCAATAATGATGAATCGTAGAATCAACCAAATCGCGTATATCTCCTAGAAGAAGTTCGTTAAGTATTTGTATATAAATAGGTAAATGTTTGGATAAAGGATCTTCGGAGTAAGACAGACAATCACGGAAAGAGACTGTTTAAAAGAACAAAAAAGTGTATGTTTAAAGACTAGAAAATGAAAAAATATGTCTCAAAAATCTTCCAACACGCGTGAATCATGTCGTTTTTAGATGTCGCGCAAACTTTACAAATCACGAGTGTCAGTGTATTGCGCTAATAACAGCCAGTGTCCTTCCTGTCATTTCTTCCAAGATTTTCACGGTTCGTGTCACAAAAGTTATTCAAATGAGCAGCATGAAGATAGGTCTTGTTGTGTTTCAGCATTTTAGTCACGAGGGGGCGCAGCAGTCGTGCGGGAGCCAACCTCGCTCATTATTAAATAAATGTGCGACAATTGCTTCTTTATCTCCCTTAAACAACGAATCAACATATTAATGTCTCATTATTTATTGCCTTGTAAATTATTTCACAAGGTAAATAATAGGTACGCATTATTTCAAGTGCACGTCCGATAATGGTAGGTAAATAGTAAATATTATGGTGAATTCATAGCTTATCTTTTGTAAAATATTGTTGGATTCTACTCGAGCAGTTAACTATAGGTAGAAGTTATAATTCGGGATGTATCTCAAAGATATCAAACACATTTCAAGAGATTATTTGTAATATTGACAAGTTGAAGCGATAAGATCTGTCTGTGAACTTGAAACATAAGATTAGAGTAGGACTAGGTATAAACCCATGGTTTTTGGTACATTTAGAATCAGTTACTTAAATTCATACCCATCTAATGAATAAAGAAATATTCGTGAATAAAATTTATTAAATAACAACATACAGGTTAGGAACGGCATAAGGGCCTCAAATAAAATCACAGATTCTAGACGTTGTCAGTGTTTACTTTCAATATTAAAAAAATAATAATTTTACAAAATAAAACCTGCTTCAATTAAAAAAATGCACTAAAAAGTAATACATACTTAAGTAATATTCAACGTTTAGCCTCATCTGTCTATAACTTGAAAGTATACAGTGAGAGGCCTTAAGGCGCCTATATTAAGAATTGTACCCGTACTTCTTACCGTTGAGGAGTTATACCTTCCACCATCAGCTCAGCAACATACAATTCTGACTGCTAGATGCAAATATCCGAATTATAGGTAATATACAAAAAAAAACATAGAAGCCTTTAAAATAAGAGGGCAGCCCTCGATTTCTCTAAGATTCCATCATCAGATCGTGATCTTTTCACAACCATACAATCCATATTCCTAAAACAAAAAAAATGTGGTGTGTATGTTCATAGACTGTAGCGAGTCTGACTTGCGCACGTACCATTATCTATAAAAACAGCAAAAAGAAAAATGTCTGTTGTATCGAAGCACCCCTTAAATATTTATTTTATTTAAAGTTATTTATTTTACAGTAAATTTAAAGCTAAATAATTGTTTTAACTTCTAATTGATTATTTTTATAGCATTTAGCTATGCTTGGCAAATTATTCTAAGAAACAGTTGAAAAAGATATGGGATCAGCAGGATTTGAACGAAATGACGTATCATACAGTTGAGGAATTAAGGGTTCTGGTAAGAGGCGACCGTAGCTGGATGGCTAAAGCGGCTGCCCGGTGTGCATTAAGGTCGCAGGTTCAAATCCTGCCAGTCCCATATCTTTTTCAACTATTTCTTAGTATAAATAATTGTTATATTAAGTTTTCAGTATTTGTTGTTATAGCAGCAACAGTTATACACCATCTGTGAAAATTGCAACTGTCTAGCTATCACGGTTCATGAGATACATACAGCCTAGTGACAGACGGACGGACAGCCAAGTCTTAGTAATAGG
The DNA here is from genome assembly GCA_905147285.1 of Hypena proboscidalis. Taxonomy (NCBI): domain Eukaryota; kingdom Metazoa; phylum Arthropoda; class Insecta; order Lepidoptera; family Erebidae; genus Hypena; species Hypena proboscidalis. The sequence continues at coordinate 16,524,982 of LR990131.1, forward strand.
GTTTACCCTTTGGGTACGGAACCATTAAACAAAGATCAAAACAAAACAAACGGAGTTAAAATGTACATATATGTATTATTATGTAAACGAGGTATAAATGATGAACAAAATCACAATCCGATAAAAAAACCTTTGATCTGCAGAATCCGTGCGCATTACTTTCAATTTGACAGCTTTACAGGGTCTAAAGATAGAAAGCAATAAAATGAACAGACAATCAGTTTGTTTATATAAGGCCGTATTGGAGGATACAATCAGTCGTCGACTCCCTGGGACGCAATAAGCGTAATCCCCGAGGCGAGAGACCGGGAAATATATCGTTAGAAGTGACTTTAAAAACGATTTACTTGAATGAAATGAGCTGTGATGTTTCGTAATTCTGAATTTACCAAGGTAAGTATTTAGTTCATCGTAAAATGATTTGTAATAAAAAGATATGCATTTTAATCTATTTTCTAAATTATATATTACATTATGTCTACCGTAATACGAAAGAGAAGTTATAGTTAAAAAAAATAAATCAATACAACGTAGATCAGAGGGGCTAGTATAGCGAGATATATTTCGTTATATGTTTGTAATATTTTTGTACGGGGAAACATGACATTGCTTCGTGAAACCCGATAGACAGAAAAGATTTGTCAATAAGATGATGCCTGAAATTTAAAATTGAAATCGATTAGCAGTCATTGTATTATTATATTTTAAGTAGCTGTTAAATTATACAGATCACGTGTATTGGTACACGTTTTGTAGTTTAATTGTATATTCAAAAGATAGTAAGACGCTTTGTGATGATCCTAGTACATTACTGACTAGCTTCCGTTCGCGGCTCCGCCTGTGTTGTACGTCGAATAAAATCATGTCGAGGTCCCTAGGCAATACAGTTGCCGTAGCCCCATTTTTCTAACTTAACATTAAAATACCTAATTTTGTTGACCAGAAATTATACTATATTCATTAATTAATAGTATAAGAGCGCTGAAGGCGCCAATTTTAAAATATTTTCTTTAAAACGGAGAAAGTGCCACCAAAAATGCGCGCTGACTATATTAGATAGTTTTCTTTAAACAGTTTGATTATTCGTTTCCGCATCGTTGTATTATAGTCAGTCTTGGAGCACCTTAACATCGTATTAAAATCAACTAGGTATTTTTGCAACCAACATCTTGCCATTCGGATATCCAAACATCTACGAATTCTTACGAATAAATATTCTCACTCAAATTATTTTAATGAACACATAACTACCTTCTGCACAATAGAGCACATAATATAATAGTTTTTTTATGGATTAGCATTGAAATGTTACATAACCCACAAGAAACTGTTTTAGAACAGATAAGAGCACATACCTATCGCTAATCTAGCCTTCAACGTAATCTCTTTAGAAACTCAATCTTGAACATGAAAATTAACAGGGTATTTTAGTATGCTCTTTTAAGATAAATCAGAACTACATAATATCACGCCTATAATACCCAGAAGGGTGTGGCAGACGTGTACATCACCTACATTTCACCTGTTATGTTTAGATCCCATGGGATAGGGGGTGAGCCTATCACCATCCACCATACACAATACTAACTCCGTGCTGCTATTGTGCATTTATTTATTTAAATATCACTTTGTTATTTTATATAAATCATAGATCAGGAAGTTCATGAATCAGAATATGAATTGTTTTCCTTTTATTAATTACATTTAATGATGATATATTTAAGTAAACAAAATTAATTTTGTCAATCTCTTCCAGTAGGTTTGTGTCGGTAGCGGTCAGTAGTTGGGCGGGCGGGAAGCGCGCGAGGGCGGCGCGCGCGCCCAGTCCGCTTCCGCCTGAACTCGCGACAACAGCGGCAACTGCCCACGGAACTTAACTAACGCTCGTTATAACTTAATAACTTTACTTTTGTGGTGTGTGGATACTAGTGATAACTTAAACTAATATGTTGATCTTAAAATCCAAGACACTTACGTTTGATATTTTATAAATAGACCAAATAATTGTATTTTTGATAAAAACAAATCAAATTTCAAATTTATTCTAAATGCAGACTTGATTGAGAGTAAATTGTGTGAGTAATCGTATTAGGTACTTAACAAGGAAAAATTATGATTTTTATCAATAAAGGTAACTAAACATACTATAGGATATGATATCTCTTTTAAGTTTTAAATTAGGGTTAAGATCAGTGAATTTTACATGAGTTAATATCATTTGTATGGCTTTTAAACAATGTTAAAACTGAGAATAAATAAATCCTACTGAAGGGAACAAAAAATGTCTCTATTAGTAGTTCTCAATTATATTCTTAATATTCATTCATTGTACTTACTACGTTCTAAAACTAAGACTTGTTGTGTGTAAACGTCTGGGAAAAACTGTGAGAAGCCAAGACTATACTACAGTGTACAAACGTAGTACTGCGGTAACTGCAAAATACTGAGGCTTTACCTACCATAAACAATGGCAGACAAACTCCATGAGTACCAGGGCGTCACAGGCCGTCTCCATAGCGCCAGAGACAAGTACCGGGAGCGCATGACTAAATGGAAAGAACAACATCCAAGGGGCGTTAGAGATGTGGTGTCAGAAACCTTCTTCGGGATACCCAACTCTGATGAACCGCCCGAACGAGTGTGGCAGGACAGCGAGTACAGCAATATATTCAGGTTTCTATTGATTATTTTTATAGCATTTAGCTATGCTTAGCAAATTATACTAAGACAATGTTGAATAAATTATGGTACTGGCAGGATTAAAACCTGCAACCTTCTGCACACCGGACAGCCGCTTTAATCAACCAGCTACGGTCGCCTATTGCCTAAATTTTTAACTGTATGTTACGTTATTTCGTGACGTCACGTTCATCCATTTTTTCCTATCTTAAGTAGGATACAACTGTAATTTTGTAATTTTTGAAAAGTTGGCACTTAATATTATAAGTAAAGTACTAACCATCCTTAACTATTTACTTGACTTATTCCCTCAGATTAAGAAACCATTTTCGATTGAGGTGGAAATATATTATCACAATCGGTCTTTTTGTTAGGCTGCTATAATGCCACAGAATACTGTCCTTAGTATTGTCCTTTCTGGATAACTTTATTGTACGACTATTCAAACATTGATCTTTCCGTAGAAAAAATAAAGTATTGTAAGTCTGAAAGCAATAATATAAACTAAATACATTTATCAATCTTGTTATGCGAAGTCATTGCACGAAGAACAATACGATGAAGGTTATGAGTACATTGCCTATATATTTGATTAATTTCCATATAAATTGCAACGAATATTTTAAATATAATATAATGAAATATAATATAATGAAATACTATATCTAGTATCTGCGGCATTTTTATCATAATTATGACATTTATGACAAGAACTTAGTCTCGTAGATTATAATGTTCTTTGTACTGGAACCAGCTACTTGATGAATGATAATTTTACAATAAAAAAACTTACCTCGATTACAATGAAATGCACTAAAAGTAAGAAATACTTAGTAATATTCAACGTCTCGCCTCACCTGTGTATAACTTGAAAGACGGTCTTAAGGTGTACCTAATATTTAAAGATATGAATAAAAAAAATATTTCCGGACTTCTAATCCTTGAGGATTTGTACCTTACAGCAACAGCTCAGCAACATGAAATGCTGACTACTAGATGCAAATATCCGAGTGGCTTTATGTAATATTACGAAATCAATATCGAAGCCTTTAAAATTTGAGTGTTGTCCTCGATTTCTCTAGAACCCCATTATCAGATCGTGATTTGATGTAAATGGGACCACTTGGCAAGTATACTCCTTAGACAAAAAAAAGAATTTCTAAAATCGTTTCAGGCATACCACCTCCTTTTTTTGAAGTCGGTTAAAAATCAGCCTAAAGCCTTATGTTTATTAATTTTATTAAGATGTAGGTTGGTTGTTTGTAGGTTGCAACAAGCTAATCTTTGGTACCGCTTTTCGGATTTCGATAATTCTTTTTGTATTTCATACTATGATTCCTGTAGCAGACAATAGGGGGTTAATGGTACTAAAAATTGCAAGATTTGTATTTTTTCTGTTGTTTTTGTACTAATAATAGCTTACATACCGAATTTTAGCTTTCTATAACTTCGGGAAGTACCCTATGAATTTTGATGATCATCAGTGAGTCAGTGATGAAATGAGGGGTTTTTAGATATCAATAAAATCTAAAGGATAGGAGCAATTCAAATGAAACTTTTTATATTTAATAAGTCCGGTACTGGTATCATATCTTGAGAATGTCGTTTATCTAGAGTATGCTAAACCGAAATTGCACAAAAACACTTCGAGAAAAGGTAGGTAGTGCCCTTCACATCGCTCGCTCGTCTTGGCGGGGCCACTGCAGTGGTCCCAGATTGTCAAAACGTCAAATACGGGTGTGGCAGAGGTGTGTAAAACACACTACTTTTGCTATGTTTCAGTCACATGCAATGTCGGGTGAGCCAATCACCATCTACTGAAAACAATTCCATATTCCGTGCTCCTTCCGAAATTTTGGTGACGTAAATACCCATGACCCAAAAAAAAATGCCGCCGACTTGGGCATCAAGCACAAAACTTCGCGGTGAGCAGTACACAGTTCATTACAGCTAGACCAGCGACTATTTTGCTCTATAACGACAACTAACTAAGTATAAAGGTTACTCTACTTCCCTGTCCTATAATAAACGCTTTTGTAATTTTCACGTGCCTAACACAATAGCGTATCGTGGAGTATAATGCGGAAAATATGTCCAGCAATTACTAGCACGTTGACATTCAATTACCTTGCAGGAAAAATTGCTAATTCCGTCTGTCTTTAAGGGAACAATTGCTTGGATGGTTTTCATACAAAAGTTATATGGGTTTTACTTTAATATTATTAAGTTCTTATCTATTATTATAGACGATAAATAATTAAACAAATTATGAAATACGGGTGTTACTCACGTAATATTGGTCTATTTAGTCGACCGCGGTTTCGCCTATACGTCTAGGCATTATCAAGAGAGTGCAATACGTCGCGCAACCGCGGGCGACTAAATAGACCAACATTACGTGAGTAACACCCGTATTTCATAATTTGAATAATGTTACAAACTCACGTCAGTTTTAATAAAAATACGATAATATAATATTAAAGTTAAACCCTTATTACGTTACTATGACAACACGGCGCATGGGAGTCTACACTTAAGACTCAAACTACCTATGAATCACCCTTCATCGAAATACGTTTAGGTGCATGGATCTCTGTATTTTTGAATCAAGGTTACTTTATATATTTTTTTCAATATTAATAAATAATAATGTACCTACCTAAGATAAAAGTATTATAATTTATATTGCAGAAAAAGTACCAGCTGTTTAAAAATTGCATATTATACTTTATTTTAGTCAAAAAGAAAAGTTATACATAAAGTTATATATTAAATAATATATATGTTTATATTTTATTTATTAAATGTCCACTTGTATTTAAGTATTTTGTTTTGTAGGTATTATGCATATAGTTTTACTATGTATTTATAAATTTCATTCATTATTATTAATATTATTATTTAGTTATACTATATACTATAAACATAATATACTTTTTGTTTCGAATCAAAATGGTATATTGTATAACTTTACCTGCCTTGTTAATCTTTGCATCGCTTAAAGGTAGACTGGTAGAGAGTGCCTATGGCATTAAGTCCGCCTTGCATACAATTTAAAAAATATATATAAATAGTTTCAGGGAAATAGTACTTAAAAAAACTAATGAGAGGGTAAATCTAAGTTATCTATCTACTATACCTACTTACTTTAATCTTACTTCTACAAGCACTTTTTTTTTGTTGTTTCGTCCACTTAACTGGACAATACATAGCAAAAGAAAAAAAACATGCTTAAAATTAACATACAAAACTAATGTTTGCCCTTCTAGAAATGGAGACAGCATGCGAAAGAATAAGAATAACTTAGTGCTTTAGTGCTTCTAAAAATACTTAATCCAGTTAGCTTGGAAGGTTAGCTTGTGATACAGGAAACATAATAACGCAGTTCATAATAGTGAAGTAATGCATCTACAATGTGTTGTAGACGTAAATACTTTCATGGCTTTCGCTAACCAGGAAGATAGTTATTATATTTACTGAATGAATAAACGCAGTATCGTGAATAAAATAGCCTAGGAGCCCGTAGGCATCAGACTAAAGACATTTCATAAAAACTGAAAGTTTCGTCTGTGTGTGTCTCTAATATCTAAGTGTATGGAATGATCGCTTTAAGAACTGGGATTTAATTCCAATATTTCCATTTATTTTTATTTTTAACCGACTCCAAAAAAACGGAGGAGATTTTCAAATCGATTGTTTTTCTTTTCTTTTGTTTTTTTTTTTATGTTTGTTCTCCGATTACTCGAAGACGCTTGGACCGATTTGAGAAATTATTTTTTTGCCTGAGAGTATACTTGTCATTGGTGCCATTTTTATCCAGTCATAATCTGATGATGGAATTCTAGACAAATCGAGGGCATTCCTTACATTTTGAATGCTTCTATATAGTTTTTCGTATATTACCTAAAGCTACTCGGATATTTGCATCTAGCAGTCAGCATTTCATGTAGCTCAGCTGATGCTGGAAGGTACGTCTACTCAACGGTAAGGATACGGGGATAATTCTATAAATATAGACACTTTAAGGCCGTTTACTGTATTCTTTCAAGTTATACACAGATTAGACAAGACGTTGAATATTACTTAAGTATTTCTTACTTTTTAGTGCATTTTTTGCAATTGAACTCGGTTTTTTGTTTGAATTATTTGTTCCATAGATAGAGAATTTTTAAATTCATTGAAGAGAAGTAAGAAGGTTGGTTGAAATGGATGAATGGTTCCTAAACTATTTAAACAGTATCACTGATGCTAAGATTGTTTCGTCAGGAGAAAAAGTCGTGTGGAGTTAATGAGAATATCAGCAGCAGTCATGGGCATCGAATTCTCGTACGCCGGAGAAACCGCCTTCGTATCACCCACATTGCTGCAGATCGGAGTACCTCATCATCAGATGACCTTGGTGTGGGCACTGTCTCCCCTCATCGGGTTCTTCATGACGCCTCTGCTGGGGTCCTTGAGTGACAGGTGCCGGTCCAAGTTCGGGAGAAGAATGCCGTTTATTGTGCTCATGTCTGTTGGAGTGTTACTTGGTATGTATTGTTATGGTTTGGTTTTATAGATCGTTGAATGCTTGAATTTTAAGATTATTGAACGCATTGTTTATACTTGTGTGCATTCTCTATGGAGGCTTGATTGAATGTTAGAAAAATTTCGGACTCGTGCACGGGTTCTGTGGTGTTTATTCTATTGGAGCTCTCCTTAAATATTTAATTTATTAATTATTTTTATTATAAATATATAAATAAATATTCTGTGAATATATCAAGTGTGTACCTACGTATTACCGTTATCAATATCGAGCCAAAATGAGCAAAAATTCCCATTTGTTGTATAGGCCCCCCTTAATTATTAATTTTATTTGGTTTTAAGTATTTGTTATTAAAGCATTACAGTTATACACCATCTGGTAAAATTTTTACTGTATATCTGTATCGGTTCATGAGATATAGCCTGAAGATAGACGGCAACCGTTTTAACCCCTTGGGTACGGACCTCTAAAACGGTCACCTGAATTGGACTGAACGGTGAACCTGGTATCCTTTTTATGCACGTGGCAGTGTAATTCGTGAATTTATTACTCACCGCATCCATGGCCTTATATGTCTGCTGAAGTACTTGCCTACTAAGATTTTATAAGTAATGAGAATTACTGAATATCCAATTATTTTAGTAGGTACTCCGGCAAATCGCAACAGATATTCATTTAAAACTTAATCAAGACGTAACATACAAACCTCTAGTTACCCATTTAATTATTCCAGAACCAAAAACCCAAGAGGGTTGATATTGAATCCGGATTTAATTTTGTGTAAATGCGTTTATAGCTTGGGTCCTAAATTCACGATTTCCTAAACAAACACTTATTATTATGAGGTAGGTAATTGTCTCTAATTACTGTGTTAAGGTGGGACAATAAAAGGTTTGGAGTATTTGTAAATGAGGGTCGTAGGTACTTCAGACGGAAGCAACAGGCTCCGAAAATGGGGAACAAAACAAGACCAAATAAATCGCTCATATTTTACTATTAGGTATACCTTTCCGTTTATTTGATTTGTTTATTGCTAACAATAGTTATTTATGGTACAAGTGAGAAAAAGTTTATATTTCTGTTGTGAGTGCCAATTTTAAATCTTGAGCTTGCGAAGTAGTCTTGAATTAAATCACGAGCGTAGCGAGTGATTCCAATAAAGACTACTTTGCAAGTGAGAGATTTAAGAGGTCACGAACTGGAAATTAAATTTTTCTTACGCGTTACATACAAAACTTTTCACCTCTTCCAGTGAGAAAATATTAAGATTTAAATAAACTCGTACTCGATTGCTTAACTTTGGATAATTCTATGTAATACGACAGTAGAGAATACCGATTCAGAATGCGTTTTAGCGCCTTCTGAAAGTCGCCATTTATTAAATATGTCGTATGCTTTCAAATACTTCTCACGTGATTTTTCTGGTAAAAAGCAAACTTCTGTGTACTAGCTTCTAACTTGCTTCTACTAGCAAGTTGTTTCAACTATTCTGAAGTTCCACAAAGTTCTTTATCACTTGATTCACACATTCATTTTTTTGTTAAAAAATTGCAGTCAACAATTAAACATAAACTGAAAAGAATTTAAAGTTCCCTGCGATGAATGACACTGACACAGACACACTTTTTTTTTTTAAGAATGCGTTTGGAAATTCGTTCCTTAACATTTATGTATGGAGTCTAATATTAAATACTTATTTTTTATTAAATGTAATGGTTAATCACGAATATAAAAACATTAAAATACTAAATAAGCGTGTATTAATATAATTTAAAATAATTAAAACGTATCGTTTGTAGTTTTTAAATAAAATTGATGTCAAACAACAAAACAGCCACCATGTAGGTTATAACCTACATGGTGGCTGTTTTGTTTTTATTAGCGCCTATTCATTGGAAGGATTTAGTGTTTCGAAATTTAAATCACTTTGCCTCACTAGTGAGTAATAAGCGTTATTACTCACTGAATTCTCGCAAGCAAACGATCTTTTTCGTGCTGGTGTGGTGAAAACAATAGTATTTATATAGTCTAGAGAGTATTAAATGATTATTTTAATGACATGTGAATTTCATATACTTTTCAATTCCAGTTACACGGTAAGCAATAATAATAATGGGCTTAATTCATGTAGGTAAATGACACATGGCTAGGCATATTACCGTAACAAACACAAGGCTTATAAAACTGACGGATAATTTATGAGTGCTGACATATTATTATGAGTTTCCATTGAGACGAGTTATTAAAAAATAATTCCACGAACCCCACGCAAACATGTTTGTTTACAGGCTTAATTCTGGTGCCTAATGGAGAAGCGATAGGTTACTCGATGGGAGACGAGCTACCTGCTAACAGGACGGAGGTGCCGGCGGCTTTAGGTCCTCGCAGCGCAGCCCTGGATGCCGAGCCGAGTAACTACCACCCCTGGGGGGTGTTCTTCACTGTCCTCGGCACCGTATTCCTGGACTTCGACGCAGACGCCTGTCAAAGCCCCGCGCGCGCTTATCTCCTTGATGTGACAGTTCCAGGTCAGTACTATTTCCCCTTAAAAGAAAGCTACCTCACTTTATACCGTCCTATTTACCGCGGCCTGGTAACCTCCTCAAACTAGTCTATTTACGTTAGTTTTGTCCTACAAAGGTGAACAACACGAACACTTCAGAACTCTCAAGTGGGTAAACAAGGAATTTTGAATCATCGCTACTCGATTTAATCTATCTAAAATAGAACATAGAACAAGACTGTAATGATGTGTGATGATTATAATGACAGTGTTATTTCCAAAAGATATCGCGATGCGATAATGTTTTTAGCCAGAAGCGTTGAATCACGTCTTAAGTGGACTTCACAATTCAGAATGATATTGTTTACGCAATGTTTTCTTCTTGAGTATATTTGCCAGTTTTAGTTTTGGGTTTAAATCCTTCACCCAGTTTGTTTGGAATGAATTTATTTCAATATTTATTGTACGTCATGGCATGTGACTTGTTGTGTTTGGAGGTTTGTCAGTTGTTTGGCGCTGAGAGTGATGAACTACAAAGAAAGCCTCTTTATCTGTTCACTGTCTGTTTGTGATTGATTTATCTTGGCACCAAGATTTATTTTAGGGTTTTTACACTCAAGCGCAACGTGATTGTTTCAACGTATGGATATTTACATGTGATTTGTTGTAAGTTTTCATTTAAAACTGGCTGCATGTTGTGTGCATAATAAGTGTCATCATAATTATTTAATTTTCTATTGGAATGACTACCATCGTGTCCCTCAATGTAGCATTTCTGCGTAAGTGTAAGTATTTTTATTGAATGAAATTTACTGTAAGTACTTATTATAATAGATACAATACAGTTTGTTAAGTTATAAAATAATAGTAAGAGGCGTTTACTCAACGCGAAACATTCATTCTGTAAAGAAAATACTAGATAGTAAAATACTGGATGTAAGCTACAAAAAAAGTATTGATTGCGTACTGCGACTCTTCGATACTCTACATCTACAGGTCATTAAAAAGGGATAGACGTATCAACTTCACTGGTCACGCATGAGCATAATACAATGAATAACTAAGATATTTTAACTCTGAAAACTGCTAGTAATATGGGTTGTGTTGTGATGTTTTGTTGCTATGTACTCTACATTAATTTCGACAGGTTTTAATTTACTTCCATCTCAGTATTTGTGGGTTATCTTGGAAGCTAATTTAGAGTATTTTATGATGATTACAATATATTAATCCAACTCAATCGAAGGTTGTATGTAGGCGAGTTAAACACTTTCTTGTATTGCTAGTTGTATCAAATGAAGCCAAACAAGTCTGGAAGCCTGTAAAATTTTTAAAGATTGATGAAACTACCATTGCATACTGGTGTACGTAATTATTGGTATAAGGTATTCAGTAAAACTAGCTTATATTATAAAGTTGTTGCTGTGTTTTTTGTTCTCTTAAAATAATAAATATATACTAGGATTATTTTGGAGAAGTTACGGCAAGATTGGCCATTTTACTTACTAATCGGTGATATATATATATATATATATAGGATATATATATATATAGGATATTTTTTTTTTTTTTTTTTTTTTTTTTTTTTTTTATGTTTCCTCTTGAGGTTAACCACCTCAAGAGGGAGTTTATTTATCTGCTATTTGATACAGAATAATTTATGTTTATCAAAATTTATAAAATTTGTATATACATATAGTTCAAAATTAAAATAATTATCATTTATCATTAAATTATATAGGATATTGCATTAGGTTGTATTTACCTGTAATGATGGCTCTGTATTTATGTAAATAACAAATAAGTTTTAATATGTTTTTAATTAAAAATAAATATTTTGTCACACTATTGGTTTAAATCTTTTATACATTAAGCGTTATTTAACAAAATGAATACCGTAATGGCGACTAGAAACAGCTTAAATTGACTAAGCAATAATAAAAAGATCTTCTGGTGACATAGTTTACTTTCTTCTTATTTAAATAATCCAAGTGTCCAACCTGAATAAAATGGTAAACAGCCACTGTTCAAGATAAGTATTCGCAAATATTGATATGGAAATTAACTTTTAATATTCTGTACATAGCAGTTGTTAACATTAAAGTGTGACGTCAGATCTGTTGGCTAGACTAAAATAGCACCGTTATCAATCATGTTTCAGTATCTTAGAAATGTTATACTTTCAACAACGATGGTAAAGTATAACCCCGTAACTGCAGCATTGAAGGAACATTCCCTATGATACCCTAAGGCTCGACACACACCGAAAGCGCGTAGAAGCGCAGCGAAGCGAAGCTCAGAAACTCTACGCTACTACTACTTTGTAATTCGCCGGAATTCCCGCGGCGCCGCGGGCATCCGCGCGACTCGTTTGAGTTTCTCATGCGATAATAAGTATTATAGTTATGAAAATAAAGTTAAAATTCATATGACACTGAAACTGCGCTTCGCTTCGACGCGCTTTTGGTGTTAGTCGACCCTAAGGGTGCTATTACAGCGAAACCGAATCACCTATGTGGTTTGATCTAAAGATCAAATGCATCGATTGACGTCGATCCGTTTCAGAGTAATAACTCTCTAACCGTCATTGGTGCATAATATATTATGACAATGTAAACGATAATATGATTTTCTGTTGACGTGTACAATTTTTCAAACACCGATTTTGATGATTTGTTATTTTATTTCTGATGAAATATTTGCACCAGGAGCTACAAAATCCTGTACACTGAAAAACTGCTTTTGCACGATGGCATTTTTATACCGTATAAATATGTTTTTGTTATATACTGGACGATTCTAGAGTCTAGGGCCTTAAGTCTGCTATTTCGATAGCTTTCCAATGATCTGCTATTTTGATAGCTTTCCAATATAAGATATTTTGACATGGCGCCTGGATGTGAGAGATGAATTGAAGGCCTCGAAATTTTTTCAATAGTGTCATAGTCAAGTCAGAATGGTCGATCATTGACCGCATAGTGACACCATATTTTTTTAATTTTGATAGTTTTTTCCGCTGCCGTTGATTAAGCAGATTACCAAAACTGTCAAAATTAAGCATTATGGCGGCAATGATAGACCATTTTGACTTGATTCTGACACTACTGAAATTGCAGAGCTGAGGCCAAGGATAATGTAATACTACCGTAGACCTTAAATTCATCTGTCACTGTTTCTCACGAATTGCATGCTTTCCATCCAGGCGTCATCTCAAGACCTCTTATATCACTCAGTTCGTTTTTAGTTTTTGGTCAGAGAAAGGTCAACACTGACACAAGAAGGCTCGTTTGAATACAAATGAGTGGCACACGTCGATGGCACGTCGTCGTATGGTTTCAAATTCAGCTGGTTATACTGAAATAGAGCATTAATAATATAATAATAATAATAATAATTTATTCATTTCCACAATAAGTACATATTCCTTACATTTGTTCTTACTTAGGTACTATACATCGAATTACTATTTTAATGTAAAGAAGAGTGAAATCAACAAAAAATCTCCTGCACTAGGCTTAGCCTGTCTTGCAGGAGGTTTTTATTAATTACATTACCCTATGTGAAATGGCGGTATTTATGTTTACAATAAAAAATTTGCACAAATTAACATCTTATGAATAAGTAATATTTAAAAATTAAGATAATGAGATCATAATAATATACTAGTGTTAATTAAATTTAAGTTAAGTTAGATTCATTGAGAAGCCGGTCTATTTTGAAAAAGTGGTAATTTCGATTCTAAGTTACGGATACCCGTTTCTCTACCATAAAATTCTAATTAATAGTTATTATTATTGTTGGGACGAGGCTTTGGATGTTCACGTCGACCTCCGTGTGTCTTTTGTAAAAATTAATAGTTAGTGGTATGTTCTAATTACTGCCTTTCATCGTAAAAATAAGCTAAGGATGTATTTATTCATCTCATAAATTACAAGATTTCACAGTATCTTATTTCAATAACAGTCTGGTGTGACATACATGTAATTTGTAGGAGATCTAGTGTCCAAACGAAGCCGAAGCCTATGTATCTTAGAGCGCCAAATGTAAGGCAGTAATTCCATATATTTTTTTACATTTTGCAGTAGAAATTTCATCCTAGGAAGTTTCCACACAGCTCACTTAAATGTAAATTTTACATAATAATCAAAACAACGTCTAATAGCCTAAGAGCCCCTAAATAGTCAAAAAACATTCCATCAAAATGCTTGAAATATTTTTTTTTGATGGGACATTTAATGTTCATTAAGAACCGAAAGAACGATGATCCAGCTAAATTTCATGCACTAGATGTTATTTTTTATGAAAGCAATTCTCCATTTCACGTTGAAAATATGTATTTATTTGCCAAACAGATATTGAGTGAAATCATCTAATGTCGTATACATTCACATACACGTACGGTCCCATTCAATCTCCTCGTGTACCATTCAGCGTAGAGGCGTGATGTTTGAACAATATAATTGTACATCCTTTCTTAGAAAAATCTGATGGATAAAATAAAAACCTTTTCTTGTTAAATGTTTTGTGACGTAAATATAACGGATATTTGTCATGCTTTACATGTTTGTGGAGTTTATATTTCACTGTTTGTACAATTTACATTTTGTTAAGTGTTTTCATGATGCATCTAGTACGGTACTGCCATGTCGCATGTACAGTCAGTTCCAGAGTAAACTCACGCCTTAAAAGTGCATAGAAGTACTGTGTAAGTGTGCTGTGATGCGGCAGCTGATTGTACATACCAACAGAATTTTTAAGAAATTTTGTCATGTCCTGTTAAATAATTCAAGTCTGTGCAAATAGACTTACCACACCATCAATAAAAAAATGCTTCTAGAATCCAAGTAATGCTGGTTTTTATAGCATCTTCAAGGAAACCAATATACTAATCAGGATATTGCAATGAACAATCATCCAACCAAATAAAAATCTATCGATACTTATGTCAATATTATTGTATAAATATTTATAGGAACAATACGAATTTCCTATGCTGTTATGTTATCCTTACATGTGGAAATGAGAACGGAAACAACAAAAAATATGTACACAAGTACTTTAGTCTATAAGATGGCAGTTTCCATTTTATGTTTGCATATTATTATGTCTGTTGATTCACGAATCAGTAGCGTCATATTTAAAATTACAAAGGCTTATGGGAATTTTTAAAGAAATGGGTCAGCTGTGTTGATTGCACTTAGTTATTAATTGAAATAGTTTGGATTCGTTTCATATAGTTTTGACTAGATTTACTGTACAGTTAAAAAGAACTCTGAATGTTTATAACGTTTCGGGTTTTTTTTAACTTAGTATACCTACTTATTATAAGAACATTCTCGTAGTTCAAGTGTAATTATAATTATTTTTATCAAAACTGACGTTAGTTTTTACTATTATTCAAATTATGAAATACGGGTGTTACTCTGTTTGTCTTCCACGTGTCGCACTCTCTTGAAAATGCCTAAAAGTATGGTGAAACCGCGGTCGACTAAATAGACAAACATTACGTGAGTAACACCCGTATTTCATATTTTGAATATAACTATAAGTCGTGAATAAATTAAAATTGATATACAACTAAAGTTCTGAATAGTGCATAACCTACACTACTTACTATAAAACTTTTCATTATAAAAATAAGCGTGTTGATAAAAGCTTTATTTTCATAAAACCCTGCCCGAGGACTTGAATATTTACTCTGCTTCATAATAAATAAGGTCTATTTACTTATTTCCAGAAGTTTTGAGCATGTCGTTGGAGCCTGGCGGTTTTTATATAAATAACGCTTGATGTGAATAAGAAAATTTTCAGCGTGTGGTTATTATTATAATAAAAGTGTTTTATATGTGTAACTTATTTATTACATGTAACAAAAAGTTAATGGTATGTTTTTGAGGTAAATAATATGTTTTTTTGCTGACTGCTTCGTTAGTCAAGTGGTTAGCGTATGACACCCTTCTCCACGGGGTCTCACCGGGTTGGGCAATGGTGTTATTTAGAATTGTTATCAAGAAATTCTCTTAAAGATTTGTACCTGGTTGATAACGATATCACCTCCTTCAAATGGAACCCAAACATAATAGACGACATGTTGGTTTAATATACCTTTGCCTACCCGTTCGGGTTATACAGGCAATATGTTACATTATTTTTTAATTATTAAAACCGACGTGAGGTGAAAACATTATTATTGAAAATACTGGTTACTCACGTTATTCGCGTGTCGTAACCTCCGCCTAGACGCTACGATACGCTACACGTCGCGCGGTTGTGACGACACGCGAATAAAAGCCCAGTTGATGAATCTACGTATTAGATTCGAAACTAGTCGGCATATCCCGGCTAAAGTAACGTGAGTAACCCGTATTTTCAATAATAATACATTATTTTTTATTTCAATTTCAGAGGATCACGCGAAAGGTCTAAGTACTTTCACGGTGATGGCTGGCCTAGGCGGATTCATGGGGTACGCGCTCGGCGGCATCAACTGGGATGACACCAAGTTAGGTAAATGTCGTTTACTTGTCGGGATTGAGATTGCCTATTTAAGGAATTAATTTGTCGCTAAGGGAAGGGAATGGAAATAATAAAAAAATTGCGCTCTCTGCCGTCGTGGCAGTACAAATATTGGTGGTTTGAGGTTTGAGTAATATTTCACTATGCATACTTATGCATTACCTAAATTTACATGCCGGAAATGAGTTTTTTTAAAAGATTATTATTACGGAAGGTTCGATGATAAACTTCATTAAGAAAATTAATTTAGGGATGTAGTTAGATTTATGTATTTAAGTACCCTAACAATATCGAGTGTTACCTTTATTAGTCATAGTCATAGTCATAGTCATTTATTCATAAACAATTAAAATTGTGTTTGAAACATTACATAATTAAAAGATATTAACAATTAAATTAAAATAGAAATCAGAATAAAATTTAAAAATAATTAAACAATAGATTCATAAAAAATACATGCACATTGAGATTTAAAAATAAATAAAAATAATACAGCCAAACAAAGAGATGATAATGATAATAGTAATAATATTTATAACATTTCACATTAGGTACACATTACAATTCGTCAAAGGAGTAAAGACACCTGTCCAAAAGGAAAGCTTTCAATTTTGTCTTAAAGGCCCCCGTGTATAATACGCTCTTTATGTCCTCAGGTAACTTATTAAATAGTTGTACAGCTTGATACTTAGAGTTATGTTTGACTATATTTAATTGCGGATCAATTTTCGACTTCATATCTTTTCTGCGACTCTTTTCCCTTGTCTCTCTTTCTTCACTATTTTCGAAACATTCTATATATTTTTTTAAGTGGCATAATACAACTAGAATGTAAAGGCTTGGGACGGTTAGAATACCTAATGTTTTAAAATGAGATCGACAACTTTCAGTTTGCGGTATACGAACCATAGTACGAATTGCCCGTTTTTGTATTATAAAGGCACTTTGTGTATTATAACAATAGCTATAGCCCCAACATTGAAAACTATACCTCAATTTAGATTCTACGAGCGCATAGTATACCATTTTCAATCTTTCTACATCTAATTCGTCTCTGAGAGATCTTAATGCATAACAAGCTGATGATATAGCTGCAGTTATGGCATTTAACTCTGGTTTCCAGTTTAACATTTCATCAATATAAATCCCTAGAAATTTAACTTCTTTTGCCAGGGTAATGGTTTCATTGTTTATTGTAATTTGCATATTATCAGTATTACGAGATGTAGTTCTAAATAGCATGGTGTGTGTTTTAGTAGCATTTAATTTTAATTTATTGACCATGAACCACTTCGAAAAAGCGTCCATCAAATTGATTACTCTACTAGTTAATTCTTCGATATTCTTTCCATTTACGACAGCGTTAGTGTCATCCGCAAATACCACCAGTTTAACATTTGGCATAATTGTATTAATAAAATTGAGCATGTCATTTGTAAAAATAATAAATAAAATTGGACCTAGAATAGAACCCTGTGGTACTCCTGTCTAGGTGTATGTTAGGGCAGACTTGTGTGATTGCACATACCCTTTTTCATCCTTTCTGCTTATTTCAACATACATTTTCCTGTTATTTAAATATGAAGAAAAGAGTTTTAATGCTTTACCCCTCACGCCATAAAAATTTAGCTTAGCAATAAGAAGCTCATGGTCCACGGTATCAAAGGCGGAACTGAGATCCAGAAATACCCCAGCAACCCTCAACCTATTGTTAACCCTTTCCGTGATATCGTCTAAAAGAGTGTAAATGGCATCTGTTGTACCGATGCCTTTTTGATATCCAAATTGCCTTCTATTTAATACCCTATTAAGATTGAGATGGGATATCAACCTAGTCTTTAAAAGTTTTTCAAATATTTTTGAAAGGGTGGGCAACAAGGATATGGGCCTATAATTTTTTGCGTCTATCTTGCAACCTTTTTTATAAACCGGAACAATTTTTGCTAATTTAAGTTGATCAGGAAATACCGATTCGTCTATGCATTTATTGTAAAAACAGGAAAGCGGCACAGCTAGTAATTCTGCATGTTGCTTTATTACACCTATTGGTATTTCATCAAAACCACACGAACGCTTGGTTTTCATAAAACTGATCATCTTTAAAACTTCACAAGGTGTAACAGGATCAATTTCCATTTCTTTAGTGACTCTATTTGTACTTAGCTGCAAAATTTCAATTGCATCTTCTTTGTAATTTCCAGTTACAACTCCAGCATAGTCAAACTGTTGAACTAGATGATTGCATATTACTTCTGAACTATCAGTAATTTTTCCGTTTATCTTTAGCCTAAAATTTTCAGTCACTATACCTTTAACTTTATTTGTCTTTTTATTTACTAAATTCCAAATCTCTTTATTAAGGTTACTTGAATTGTCAATGTGTGCAGCTATTGTCTGTTTTTTTGCCTTTACTATAATACGTCGATAGATGCGTAAATAGTTATTTTTATACTTTAGGATACTAGAATCAATGTTTTTACCGTTATTAGCACATAAAACCCTTTTCATTTTACTGGATACCCGTAATCCTTTAGTAAGCCATTAACTTTATTAACTACCTACACCAAAGCTCTACCACAATAAAAAAAGACATCACTGATTTCGGTTATAATTTATTCCTAACTGTCTATTTCAATCAATATCAATTGTCTTTAATCATTTTTTACAGGTGATTTCTTCGGCGGGCACGTCCGAGCAGTGTTCTCCCTCATCACCATAATATTCATAGTGTGCGTCTCCGCTACCATCACGAGTTTTAAGGAGATTCCTCTAGATCAGCTCCGGGAACAAGAAGAGTTCAGGAAGCTGGCACAGAATGAACGCATTCAGGAGAGTTTTGATGAGGAGGGCTCGGAGAATTTGAAGAAGGACAATGTTATGTACGGATCTTTAAACCAACCTGAGGTATGTAAATTACCTAATATTTTTTTTACTGCCCCGATGGTCTAATGGTTAGCGTTTGGGCCTCTGACTGCTAGGTCTCGGGTTCGATTCCGGTTCGGGCAAAGTGTTGGAGTTGGAATTGTGCCTGGTGGATGACGATAGGCTCGTCCTATATCCCATGGTACCTAAACATAACAGGTGAATTGTGGGTTTTGTACATCTCTGCCACGCCCTTCTGGGTAATATAGACGTGTTGTTATGTATGTATGTTATATATGTATTTAATTTTTAAGAAATTTAGTTCATTTCTACTGTCTGATACTGTCGCTGACATCAGTTTACGCTTTATTTTATGTATATTTATGTCCTTGGCAAAAATTCTAGTAAATATTAGCTTCAAGCGATTTCAATTTGCAGTAGTTGCTGAAAGTATATAACCTACTTAACTTTAAAAGACTTGCTATGTAATGCAATTCCATAAGTTTTCACGTAGAGTGCACGGTTGGCGCAGTGGTTAAAGCTGTCGCTTCGCCGCTTTCAACTGCGCTGGTGTTGTAGGTTCGATCCCAACTTGAACAAATCTTTGTGTGATCAACTAAGATTAGTTCTGACTCAGTGTGCTTTGTATGTGTGAAAAATTTGTTTGTGAACGCCCTCGCGACAGGAGTTATTTCAAGTGTGGGTGCCGTTTTTTTTAAATAAAAAAATTAAAAAGGGCTGGGTAGATTGAATGTATTATTAACGTTATAGGTACTATCAAATGAAACGACTCTCCTTTTCCCCAAACTGATTGTCCAATAAATTTTATATTTATTTTATTTAGTCGTTAGAAAAACGAACCAACAGATCATCAACGTATTGTAATTTTACGCTTAAATTGTTTGTATTTATTCGACCACTGCAATTTGAGAAGCGGTCTGACGTTGAAATTTTAAGTAAAAGGGCTTAGGTAAGTCTTTGAAGCTCTTTGTAAATCGTTTAACTCGTACACTATATAGGCTTTCAAAATTGTGAAATTATAAAAAAATAAATGATGAGCTCCTGTTTTCTACTTGATTACTTGGAGCCATTTACAGCCTTCAGACAGGTGGTCTGGTGTTTAGCGTATGCGCTTCTCACCGCAAGGTCTCGGGTTTGGTTCCCGGGTCGGGCAAAGTGTTATTTGTAAACTTTCCGTCAGGAAATTCACAATAGCAGCATGGAGTTGGAATTGTGCCCGGTGGATGGAGGTCGGCTCACCTACTATCCCATGAGACTTAATCATAATAGGTGAAATGTGGGTGTTGTACACCTCTGCCACACCCTTCTGGGTAATATAGGCGTGGTGTTATTACATTTTTAATCATACAAAATCTAAATATTAAAGTCTATGTAATTATAGTCGTAAATCTGTTATATTTTACAAATGTAGTCCTTTAATCTAAGTAATCCATTACTTACCCACTCACTAAAATAGATTTATAATCTGAGTTTTAAATACAGTTACCGTTGACATTTTCAGAATGGTGGTGGCATCCAACAGCCGGAAGGAGTTCACGGCGGTGAAAGCTTGTCCCTAGTCCACTACCTGAAGTCCATCGTGATGATGCCCAGCTCCTTGAGGGTGGTATGCCTCACCAACCTGTTCTGTTGGATGGCGCATGTCTGCTACTCTTTATACTTCACTGATTTTGTTGGTGAAGCTGTGTTTGGAGGTGATCCAGCAGTAAGTTATCTGTTCATTTAATTAAAGGCAGGTTAATGATTGGATGATCGATCAATATACAGCTCCTACCGCTGAACGGATTACATATATTTACGGCACAGATATTTGGCGCGCAGATAGTACCGATATCCGTTAAGAAAGGTTTTCTGAAATTCACTCCCTAAGAAAATGGCATAAAGGGTACATAGAAATTCATGCTGATGAAATACGTACGACCGGATGGCGGAGTGGGTAGTGTACCTGCCTGCGACGCCGAGGTTGCGGGTTCGATTCCCGCTTAAGACAAATCTTTGTGTGCATGAACATGGGGATTTGTCTTAGTCTGGGTGTTTCTATGTATAATAAGTATGTATTTACAAAAGAAAAGTATGTATGTATAAGTATCCGTTATTCTAGTACCCACAGTACAAGCTCTGCTTAGTTTGGGACTAGATGGCGTTGTGTGTAAGTTGTGAAACAGGCAACAGGTAAATTATAAAATGAGATGACAATAGTAAATTGTACAACGATTAGCAGATCTTAACTCTATTTCCAATAACCAGTTAATTGGGTAACATCTATTTGTGACATGAGAAGTCCCTATTTCTATTAAAAAGATATCATTATTTTATTAAATTGCCCCAAAAAGTTACGTTTCAGAGTTTAGAGTTAAACACGTCACCAGAATTATAAATCCTTTGCTGTTAAAAGTGCCTATTAGTTTTATAATAGCAAACTATAATACAATTGCTATTACAACTGTTACAGGCGCCAGTAGGCAGCGAGAGTCGTTCGGACTACGAGGCGGGCGTACGCTTCGGATGCTGGGGCATGGCCATGTACTCCCTCTCCTGTGCTTGCTACTCCACTATCATTGAGAAACTTATCAAGAAACTTGGGTAAGGAATTATGTTTATTCACTTGTCAATGAACGCCTGATTACTTCCGATCTTATAAGTCACAAATAGGGAAAGTGAAAGGATTAGCCAATTCGCTTTGGAGAGCTCGCGAATTGCCCAGGGTGCGCCGGACGTAGGGAATCGTTGTGTACGTCACTCGGGGAGGCTCCTTTCATGCACCCCATGCAAGACTTTAATGAAAATATTAGATGAACAGGTGCAATTTACTAACGTTTTGGCTGGGTTACTTCAGCAGTAGTCACTAGGGCTGACATTATCATAATTATCCATAGGTTATATATTTACTGTCTTTCTTACCCAGCTAAAGCGACAAGCAAATAAGTAGATAAATGATGTTGCGTTCATTCTTATAAAATAAAATTACCTACATAAATTAACAGAAAATACTACAACAATTTCAGTAACCAAATAAATATAAATACTTCAAAGATTTTAAAATGATATGAAAAGAAGACAGTATCAAGCTTGTAAATATATAATAAAACGCAAAGCCATGTTCAAAGTTTCAGGAGCAATTTTCAAAGCCGTTAATGTTTTAGCAAAATTTCAAACAGTTTTCGACTCACCAAATAATTGAATTAACTGTACCTTTTTTTTGCGCGGGGAAATGCATTTACGCATACCACCCCGGTGGGTAGGGTGAGTATGTGGGACTCGCTCGTGCCTAAAGATGGTAAACGGCACGAGAATACCCACTAAAACCCCGCGGTGCTCCTGCACTCGCCGTGATGGGGGGGTCATGGGAAACCGACATAGCCATTCATCCACGACCCCCCCGGCGATGCCCGCCTAGGCAGGCCCCTCATGGCCCCCAAAAAGTGGGGGGACTGACACCGAGGACCGCGTGCAATGGCCGTCAGACATACGCCAGCGTCGTTTACACCTTTCTTTGTAGATGAATTTACTATTTTATAAATAGGTAGGTATATACTTATCTATTAGGCGATTAAATATTATTATTTACTAATAACTTTTAAGTAAGTAAGGAAACTAAGTCCAGATTGATTTTTGGATGTTCTTCATTGCAATTTACATTACATTTCTGCTTCAATGCACACTCTAAAAAAAAATTGGTTGCTCCTAACAAGTTTGTGATTATTTCAAACAAGCATCTTGATTCCATTTGAGCCTAACAAGACGTTATATGAATCAATTAAGGTGGTTTTTGTTGCTTTTACTATCTGCTTCTTAAACAGAACAATTAAAACCTTAATCAAAGTCAACAAGAAAATGACTAATATGACGAATTCAACATAATATATTCATCTATGGTCTTGGTTAATATAAATATGAAAATGACTACTCTAACTAATTCTCATTAATAAATTTGACTAAGAACTTGATCATTATAACTAATTCATATTCGTAGACTCAACTAAGAACTTGATCATTATAACTAATTCATCTTCGTAGACTCAACTAAGAACTTGATCATTGTAACTATTCATCTACATAGACTCAACTAAGAACGTGGTCATTATAGCCAATTCATGTTCGTAGACTCAACTGAGAACTTGGTTATTATAACTAATTCATCTTCGTAGACTCAACTAAGAACTTGATCATTGTAACTATTCATCTACATAGACTCAACTAAGAACGTGGTCATTATAGCCAATTCATGTTCGTAGACTCAACTCAGAACTTGGTCATTATAACTAATTCATCTTCGTAGACTCTACTAAAACCATGGTTATTTTAAATATGAAACATTATTATATCAACATAGTTACTCTTAATCGAATGTACTGAGATACTTTGTCTCATTAACTAACACCGATCTATTAATTGGGTTAGGACTTCAAATGCATATTTAGGAGCAATTTCGGTATTAATTGCGATTTATAAATACAACCCTTACCTCCGGTTTTTTGAAATGCTTTGAAAAGGGTTGTATTTAAAAATCGCACTTAATACCGAAATTGCTCCTAAATATGCATTTGAAGTCCTAACCCAATTAATTAAGATAGCACCTTTCTTCTTCTTCTAGAAAAGAAGAAAGAAAAAGAAAGATAGCATCTCAAGATCGTACCCAGAATGTTATCTGAGTTTATTATTATTATTATTCAAGTGTATTAGTGTATTAATACAAGACGTATGATATCAAAACGTCATCGTTTTTTCTCTAGTCTCAAATAACAAATATGTTCCTACTATTTACATATTCAAACTGTATCTATTGGTAACTATTTTGTCTAACAAAATTTTTCTAAGTAGGTACATATGTCTGTTAGGTACATAAATTTGGTCAAAATGAAACAAAAATATAATTAAAAATAGTTAGGTATATATTATATTCATCGACTACTTAGATAGTACAGCGCAGGGTAACATATTTTTTGCCATTGCTTAAAATATTTATATTACAGGGAATCGGCGTTCTAACTTTTTTAATAACAATATTTAACAGTGAAATTAATTTTTACACAGCTTATTTCTTAACCAATTATGAATTATCATCAGTCACAATAACATTTGTTTATTATATTATTAACAGTGGTCTAAAATTATTACAACCAAAACAAACTAAACTTTGTTGTAACAATTAGCTTATTATGTACCTAAATATGTATAATACTAAATACTTAAGTAAGAATTATAGTAAAGAGAAATTTTAACATAAACAATGTCATAAACAAAAGTTAAATAATTATTGTCAGTCATTAAATGCGGATGACATTTTATAAAACGCTTTTTGTAATGCAGAGTATGGTATCGACACAGGGTATGTGTCGATACCGTACTCTGCATTTAGGGCCCATATTATTTTATAACACGTATCCACTGCGTGTATAACAGATATTCTCTCATAGATGACTGATCTATTCGCAACTATTAGAAAAGAATTTATTATGTCCAGCGACTCACCCACTACAATAATATAAGGTTGGGATGGCGCTCCTTTTTGGCTTTTTGGAGAAGGGTTGAAAGGCGGAGTTCTATTGCTTGAGGGATTTCTGCACTAGATTTTACGTGCTTTATAAAGCCTTCCCGTGCTTCAACTTTACTTGGTTTCCAGCTTTGACCTGCATCTGAACCGCGTTTCTTCTTTTGTTTAACTGCCGCCGTGTTTAATAAAAACGGTATAGATAAAAATCCGGCTAAATTTGATGTATCTTCATTCGATGCTGAAAAAAAAAAAAAGATAATTAGATGTTAGCAACAAATTTTATTAGAATCTATTTACTACATAAACAAATTTGAAGTGTCAGCTTTTTACTAAATGCATATAAAAGTATATACGGTACCTACATCAAAAAAACAATTTATAAAATGTTTGTCTATCTGTTTGTTCCAAGAAATCTTTGAAACGGCTTGGTCGATTTTAACGGGACTTTTATTGGCTGATAGCTGACATTATAAGGAGTAACTTACGCTACTTTTATTTTACGAAACGGCTATAAAATAAAACCAAAACCTACCTAACCCCTAAACCCAGGTATTTACCTAAACCCTTGGGTTCAGGTAGGTACCAATTACATTTTCTATAAGCACCATAAAAAAAAACTTGCTATTGAGATACTTACGGGTGAATACTGGTATTAGAGCCTCTAAATCCCATGTCTTGAGCAGTTCGCTAACGTCTTCCATTTCCAGTAGTCAAAAGACGGGATCACACGGGATAACTGCACTTGTACTTATAATCAACGTTTATTATATACCTAATCCTTTAATATCAAACGTACTGAATTAAATTACTTGATACTAAAATGACCACCAAGATTCTAACTTTAAGCAGAGAAAAGAAGCACAGCAGGCCACTCCACGGCACGAAATGGTTTAGACTTGATTTGCTTACATCCCTCAGTCACCTGGCGCCAAAGATAGATGCGGGCGGGTAGAGGGAGGCATAGGGAGGGGTCGATCTCTTGATCAAATCTATCAATCGAATGATTAATTCAACTAATATGAAAGTCGATTCAACGTTTTAGTTATAGTAGAATGTAACATTAAATTTTAGTTGACGTTATTATCAGATCTTAGTTAAATCAAACAAGACAAATTGTTAATTTTATAAATAAAAATGATCAAAACTATCATTTGATTTTGATTGCTTTTATTAGTTTATTCTAAATTGATTCAACTGACGTATTTGTTTATGTTAACTAAATAAAAATGATTAAGTTATACAAATAAGTGAATAATGATACAAACAACGTATTTACGTGTTAGAATTAATGAACATATGTACATTGTTCGTTCAATAAAAATGAACTTGTTGCTTTAATTAATCAGCTATCGTTGAGTTGCATAATATCATGGTTGTTTTATTCAATTTAACGTCAACTAAGAGAAAATCTCTCTTAGTTGGCCTCGATTTTTTAGAGTGAACCGGTGCCGCAAATTAAAGAATAAAATATCAGATTTTCAAAAATTAAAAAAAATAGGGGGTAGGTGGTGAAGAGGAGGTATAATATAAACCTAAGTTTTCTTTTCTTTATACAGGGTGTTAATGACATCGTGACAAATCCGCTTTTCAGTGATTCTTAGACCCCGGGTGTTTCCCTTTCGATTGGACTTCAAAGTCCTAAAAGTTCAAAGTCATAGTAAAGACTTACTACACCAGTAATGGATAAGTGAGTTACATATCTAAATAGTGGGTATATACTTCTTAAATAAGCAATTTACACATGCATATCTATTGCATCCAGTTTTCACTACAGCGTAGAAGTTTTCACCCTGCATACCTAATTGCTTGGCCCATTGTACAAAATCACTGTTAAGCGGATTCGTCACGATGTCAATTACATCCTGTACACATGTAGACGGGTTTTAAGTAAATTTTGCAAAAATTCGTATTAATAAAAGAAATATATCTTAACATTATGTTATAATATCGGACCGGAACTAAGATTGCGTCACGTTTGTCTAGTACGTTATCTTGCACGTGTACCCTTCAACTTGACAGCTCAGCCGAGTAAACATCTCCCGTGTAATGAGATCAGCCCATCCTTGACTTTGCCTCACTTCCCGACAGTTAACCGGCTTCCCACTGATTTAAAAATCAATAATATTACAAGCTTAGCGCGACTAAAACCTCTTCCTCTAGATAAGTAGACTATTACTTCACCAAGCGAACTAGGCATCTCGTCGGAAAGAAAAAGTTTGCAACGAGGTGCCTACTTGTCTTGGTGGAGTAGTAGTAGAGTTTATCGCCAATGACGCGAGCGAATTGAGAACATTCTAGTCTTATGCTCGAATCATATTTTCCGGTTAATATGGTAAGGGTTCGTTAAAAGTTTATCGACGATATCCTTCCGTGATCGCATCAATGTTTGCTTAATGCCAGCAAAATGTTTGCGATGAGAGTTGCTTAGGTTGTTCTTTAACGGAATAGTTTCTGAAAACCAGATGCTTTTACCATAGCTTAGCTATGTTTTATAGCCAACATTAATGAACTCACTCTTTACTATCTTCTCAGAAATTTGGCAACAATCGAAATCATTATAGTTTTTTTGCATGCATGTAAAGTTTGGGAACACAATGTTTTGGCAATTTCGCTTGGGAATATCAAACTATAAATATGTGTAATATTATTCCAGAGCAAAGCGCGTGTACGTGGGTGGTCTGTGCACGTACAGCTGTGGCATGATGGCACTGTGCCTGATCCGCGCGCCGGCTGCCGTGCTGCTGTGCAGCTGGACCGCCGGCGTCATGTACTCCACGCTCTTCACCATGCCGTACCTCCTCGTCGCGCATTACCACGCCACTGGCAATGTGAGTAACAATGGCTGGGTTCAAAATATTATTTTGGCATTCACGTCAAAACGATTTCAGTAGCAACAAAGAGTCTGGATTTGTGCCTGGTAGATGACAATAAAGCTGAATCTTATGAGACCTTAACATGATGAGACAGGTGAAGTGTGGACGACAATAATGTAAAGGTATCTCTGCTTAACGCTTCTGGAAAATGAAGACGTGATGGTATGTTATGTAGACAATGTAGTAGGTACTTGAGCCTGTTTAATGTTTATATCCATTCTTGAAACGTGTATGAGTCGTTTGTCAGTAGTACAAGGTGTCTATATAAAACATGTTAAGGTTCGTCATACACAGGCTGTTCACGTGGCCATCGTAAATTATCAGGAAAGGATACCCTTCAATGTATTTCGCATTCAAATTAAAACCTAAATATTGCTATTTTTAACATTGGCATTGACCTGACCTAATTTAAAATTGCAATTTTTTTCATAAATTAACTCCTCTATGATGTATTTGGGACTCATATAAATACTACAATATAATAGCTACTTAGTTTTACTGTCTACTGCGAATGCTGCACAGCTCCAGACTCAAAAAATATTTCGTTGGACCCGAGGAAATAACCCGCAGAATCACCATCATTATAACTTGTAGATTTTGATAAATGAACAAAAAGAAATTCGTTTGTCAAGTCTTGTGGCTATCATATGCGCCTCTCTTAGCGAGGTCTCGGGTTCGATTTCTGGGTCGAGCAAAAGTGCTAGACACTTATTTCATATTTCGACAACGTGTGATTTGGGATTTTGCCGTTAGGAAATTCCTAAATAGAAGCAAAGAGTTGTAATTGAGCCCGCTGGATATCGTTAGGCAAACCCTCTACCTTATCTAAACATTGAACCGTCTGGGCGTGTAATTATTTAAATTAAAATAAAACTAGCTCAAAACAGATGAAATGTAGGTGTTATACATCTCTGGAATCTCATCTCCTTTCAATTAGCTCTCGCATACGCTAACTATAGCACCAACGAGGCAGCCCTATCCTGCAATGAATAAATTGAACCTCAACGGGTAACGGATTGTGACCAAAACTTTCTCTTTAACACAGGTAGTAGTTTTCTATTAGAACGATCCCGATTGAATTAAACTTCCACATTACGTTGATAAAAGGGAGTAGGTAGTGCTGACCTTGCTCCATTTTACTGCATAATTTCAGCTCACATGTGGCTGGGTTATAAATAGTCTCTCCACTCGAACCTCCCTGAGCATATTTTACAAGGTTACTCAAACATTTTAGAGGAAATCGATAGAATCATTATTTTTGAAACAATTTTTAAAACTTAAATGTAGTTTTGATAGGACTAGATTTAGGGTTGGGACAATTTTGTAATGATACCATACAGAGTTGACTGATTCGTACCATGGCCTCATGGGACCTGCGCTTTGTGACACCGTTGTGTTGGTGATGCGCTGTCACTTCGTCCTTTAGGAAGTAAAGGCCGTACTGCCAAATTGGAACGTATTTGTATAGCAGTCTGTTAAAACTGGATAACATTTGATTGGGCACACGACTTCATGGTACCGGGCCAGTTCCTTTATTTGATGGTATTGTGTTTATTTTCCAGTGGGACAACACCGGCGGTGGTTGCGGTGAGCCTCGCGGCATCGGCACGGACGTGGCAGTCGTCAGCAGCTGCGTGTTCGTGGCCCAACTCATCGTGTCCTTCATCATGGGCCTGGCAGTAAAGGCAGTGGGGTCTACTGCCGCCGTCGTGGCAGTCGCTGCCACTCTCGCTGCCTGCGCTGCCGTTACTGCTACTCAGATTACGTACCTTGATTTGTAGTGTTTTAACGAACCTGTACTGATTTTGATGCACAGATTCTGCTATGCAGAAATGAAATTCCAGAAGACGGAATAGGCTCAGAGAAGATTTAAAATCGATTGTACAAATCTAATTTGGAATCTGTTTGAGTAGCGCAAAAAGCAGCGCTCCAAAATCCTTCCTTTTTGGTTTGATTTATATGTTTGCTATTATTTATTCTACCTACTCTTCTCTTAAAAGAAGCGTAGGGTTTTTTTAGCCTACGCCCTAGCAACTTAACAAGCTTTCGCTTGCTTTAACAAAAATGTAAATTATGCTTTCTTGGGCCTTCATATTCTAACACAACCCTAGAGCTACAGAACCTCATTCCAATAGCCATATTATAACTATTTCATTACTGTTTTTATTGTAAGCAGCTATAAAAAAATCTAATAACGACTGATGGTCCAGTATAAGCTCTATAGTATTTTGTAATATCTATGTATGACCACTGTTAGATCAGGAAAAACTTAATATATATTTTTTTTTGAGTTTTAGATCTGATAGCTATAAGGTTTCATGTAACATGATAATTATTAAGTCTCCAAGTGATCTGGGTAGGTATTACTGTATTTTATTTTAAACTGCTTACTGTACTGTTTTTGTTAAGTACTGATGTTTTTTTTTCGAATTTTGTTGAATTTGGTCGAAATAAAATGTAAATCATTTTATTTCGACCAAATTCGACAAAATGTGGTGAAGGTAGTAGATACAGAGAATTTTTCATGTTAAAATATTTCCCATAACAGGCCAGTGTCTTTAGAACTGTGGTCTATAACCTCATCTCTGAACAATGAATATCTAAATAAGTTGAAGAAAAAAAATTGCGAGTGTTTTTCTATTATGGAATCCCTAAATAATGTACTAGAATTTCTTGGGATACGCGACGAAGAATAAAAAAGGTTAAGAAACACTGTATTAGAGTTATCCATAGAATTCTGAAACCATTAAAAATAGACACTCTAGTCAGTATAAATAGCTAAGTATAATTAAGTGAGGATATAACGACGACAAATGCTAAGATAATCAAAGATCTCAATGTTTGTGATATTACATTACATACTATGTATTGTTCAGTGTTGTTTAAGTAACAGAGTATATTTACTGTTAAATATTAAATGAAGCCTATTTATCAAATTTTCATTATTTTATTTTGCACCAAAAGGTTGAAAAATGAATCACCGATGTAACTCAAAGTTAACGGTAATTCGGGTGCATGAAAGGAGCCTCACTGAGTGACGTACACAACGATTCCCTACGTCCGGCGAACCCTGGGCAATTCGCGAATCCTCCAAAGCGAATTGGCATATCCTTTCACCACGATGGCAAGTCAAAATAAAATTAGACTCAGCCATCGACACGACGAAGAAGAAGAAAGGTAATTCATGATTTCACGTTCTTCCAATATTTTACTTTTTTACTGGTCGTAAATCTTTTGTGAACGAGCCAAATAGTAGTGCTTCCAGTTTGGCGTTCCAGTTGTAATTACTGACATATGAGGCGTAGAACACGTAGTTCTCAGCTATAGCGACGCATCTATAATCTGCTTTTGTGCATTGTTGATGTCCATGGGCTGTACTCAACTAAACCTTAGGTGGATTACAGGTTCGTTCGCTAAATATATATATATATATGTATATATATATATATATATATATATATTTAGTTTGCTTAATAGAGATTGAAGAGAAATATCTTTCTGTTGTTGCTACTTATCTGCATATTTATAATGCCGGGCTTTCCTGCTGCAAAACTGGCACCAGCACTTTGCTTCGGAAGACGTCACCCTCTCTGGAAAAAGCGTTGTGTACCTTCTCATAAATCATTTAAGACAAGTAGTGAATTAGCAAACAAGAATTGATTTATTTTAAATTTTTTACACTGCATTTGTTTTTAATGACGCCTTTTCACGGACTGTATTTTGTTATCTCAATTTAAAATTTCAGACTAATTAACTTAGAATATGAAGTTTCTTTATCATAATAGAACATCTATAACGGGATAAAAACTCTGGCAGTATACCCAAGTACCTACATAAGTAATATTAATATGTTTATACTTAGGTATACTGCCGAAAACAACAAAATGACACTAACTTACGTTAATCTAGAAATATTCGTTTCTTTCACGTAGACGTTGACAAATTCGCACAATACGTGATGTCATTACTTCTATACATTGGGAGGGCAAAACCTAGTAGATATGAAATATAGTTACATATTATGGTACATTGTTTGCCAATTAAATTGGCTGCTAAAAGCTAAAAGGTAGCATCATTAACTTTTTTTAGCACCCCTTAACTCACTTTTCACTTTTTAATTCAAATTAAAGATTCTTCAGAAAAAAAATACTACATTCAGCTTTCGAATATAAAAAAAAAATCGCTTTATCAGCTATTTTTGGCCGCCTCGAAATTTTGTACTAGTTTTAATTTTTACGAATGTGTTTGTGTTTACGAATGAATTACATTGGCCGCTGCCTGAGGGCCAAAAGGAAATCAAATTAACTTAAAATCAAATTTTAATAAAAAAAATACAATAAAACTTAATGCCTACATCTTAGGTGACTAACGCTCGATGTTAGAAACGACAGTGCACCAATCCGGTAAAAATGGTTGTATGGCGCGACGTCCACTGCACGTATTGCTGACGCTGCGCCACGGCTCATATAGCTCCAAAGGTATGCCTGACGCATACGTAACAAATATGCCTATATCCTATTTTAAATGTATTTTTTTCACTCCTAATGTAACTATAGTTAAAATATTTTTTGAAAATTGGTATATAGCAATGTAGTGAACTAACTTTAAGTACTTTATGAAAACAATTTGTACGCCAAATGTGGCTAACATGTCTGGACATTACCTTATAATAATATCTTGCATGCATCAGTATGTATACACATGTTATGGCAAATAAATATTACTTTACTCTACTTTACTTACTTTACTATGTATTCGCCTTAATACAAGTTCAATTTTATAACTTGATTTAAAAAAAACCGGCCAAGTGCGAGTCGGACTCGCGCACGTAGGGTTCCGTACACTATACATTTAAATAAATGTTTTTCTTAATTCTTTATTATATTGGAGTTGATTGAATGAAACGTAAAATGCAGTTAACGATTTTTAACGTATTAAAAAAAAACTAATTATTAGACCTCGTTCAAACCAATTTTCGGTGGAAGTTTGCATGGTAATGTACATCATATATTATTTTGACATTTATCATTCCCTTATTTTAGAAGTTACGAGGGGGGGGGGGCACATTTTTCCACTTTGGTAGCGTTCTTGCGCAAACTATTCAGCTTAGAAAAAAAATATATTAGAAACCTCATCATATATCATTTTTGAAGACCTATCCATGGATAAACGTATGGGTTTGATAAAAAAAAAAAAAAAAAAATAATTACGGCAAAAAGTGGCAGTGACATACGGATGGACAGACATGACGACTCATTAAGGGTTCCGTTTTTTGCCAATCGGCAACGGAACCCTAAAAAGTAAAATAGATCTTCCATTTTGTACGAACATTTTCTAATCTATTAGCTTTCTAATGGTATGCAATATGGCTTAAAACCATAAATTACTATTGGTCTAAGGACCCTGGGTGCAAAAATTTGTTTATTATTTTTCACTGGAAATTGCCGCACACCTGAAGTCAGTTTTGGAAAATTTTGAAATCAATAATCGCAAATGTATAGGAATAAACTTCCGAACGCACTTTCCAGTGGTTAAAACATCAATATAACGCTCTTAATTTAAAATATATTGAGATAGTAAAGGGTAACGTTACTTTTCCGTAATCAGTCGGAAAAAAAAATGGTAAAAAGCAAAATTTTTCTTTTCAAAATCCTGCATTTTAGCACATAGGGTCATAGAATCATGTAACCAATTAATGGTAAGCAG
Source organism: Hypena proboscidalis (assembly GCA_905147285.1). NCBI lineage: Eukaryota > Metazoa > Arthropoda > Insecta > Lepidoptera > Erebidae > Hypena > Hypena proboscidalis. Next base: position 16,558,164 of record LR990131.1, read on the forward strand.
CTTCGCCACGATGTCATTTACACTCAATACTCAAATCCCTAACAATATTAAAAAAAAAAAACAATATTAAATTCTCTTTAAATAAATGATTCTGAAATACAGAATTCAAACGCTACCCGCTGTAATTACAGTGCAATAATTACAGAGCTTTGATCCTTTGATGTGAAATGTTCACAAACTTCAAACGTCCGCGGCCTCTAATTGATTAAACGATTATTAATTGCAGACCAGAATTATAAAACATGCAACCCTTTGGCACTGTCTCCATTTCATTAGAACTTAGTTTAGATTTTTGTACAAATAAAGATGTTAATGAGAAAATAGAGCTTCATTTTCGTACTTATAAACAGCGATACGAAGAAAGAAGAAAAAAAAAAAATTATAAGATTTTTTGAAAAGAATGAAAGGCTACAAAGCGTAAGCTAGTTTACACCTACCAGCATTAAATGAATTTAGGGCTTTAATGTATGTAGTTTTAGTTGTAAATTGTCTCTGGAGTAGCCGCCTAATCTACACATTTATGGAGTTAATCCATTGTAGACCTCCCAAAGATTTCAAAATGAAGACTAATAAAATTATAACACAAACCTTACCCGAAGGTCATAATTGCAAATAACGGTCTACCACCGAAGCCATGTAAAGGGCCCTCCAATCCCTTTGTTTAATTTCCAACTCTTGAATAATAATCACCTTAATGGATTTTAAATGGATAAGTGTATAATCTAAATATAATAGACTGCTAAAAGACCATTACAATAGTAATGTGACATTTTCATTATTTATTGGGCCTGTTTTCAATGGACCTTAAGATACAATAGAATAAATCCTGAGTTTTATTCTGAAAATGCTAATTCTGAATCCAATTTAATTTTGAACGAAGGGACTCAATTTGCATTTGTTAAGAAAGTTAGGTTAGCCTAATTGGTTTAGTTTATATTCATCATGTAAATTATGTTGTAAACATTGTCTAGACATGGCTGTCCGTAGTGTCAATGTGTGGTTGTCGACCCGAATTATTACTATTTATAATTATGGTTACATTGTTCTACTTCTATGGTTCTACTGTAGAAAGTGGGACAATAAATCAAAAAGTTTCACTTCTTTTATGAAACCATTTTAGCTACCTAAGCTTATAAATATTTTAACAGCATTTTAGAGATTATGTTAGGAGAAACTTTCATGTCAATAGGTCAAAGATCAAACTCATGTTTTTTCATGTTTCATTTTTGTAAGTAGGTTCAGCAGTGGGTATTAGAAGGTGTTGTTAGAAGATGTGTGTATTAGAAGATGGGTATTAGAAGATGTTTATTATGTGAAATTTTATCGCTCAAGACAAGTACAGTATATTATAGCGATTATATGCATAACAAATTATTTGCAGTATGTTTAAGAGGAATGGTTAATTCAAAATGCATGAGGAGATTTATTTAGGTAAATCAGCAAGATTTTTAAAGGCGTATATACTATTATGTTATGCGATATCGTTTTTTTAAAACATCTTTTGCGCTGTATTACCGGCAGACAATGAAAACGCGCCAGCAATTAAACCACTTTCAAATCACGTCGCATCAGCCATATCATTCGCTTACTGGACTCGTTAGAAGGGCAGCCTGTGACCTAACGATGGGGTTCGTCAGAAATGTGTGGTCATCATTGACGCGCACTAAGGCCCTAGAACTATCGAGCGGGACTTTGGAGACCATGTTCTTTGAATCTGTTTACAGGGTCACTTATATAACAGGTAGGTACATGAAGCTTTTTTATACGCCATTATACTTTTGGAATCCATAAACATCTACATAAGATAACAGATACCTCTCTTATCAGGAGATCCGATGAGAGCACTTATAAGGGCAAGAGAAACGGATGTATTAATATCCCCACACCTTAAATTTGAACAAAAATCCGTACTTCTTAATATTTTTTGTGCCAAAATGTTTGTCTTCAAAACGCTCTAAAGAATTGTGCCTCTATAAAAACGTATAAACTCAATAGTTCAGATAAATCTATGTCTGCCAGCAAGCTTTGGCAGACCATACTTTACAGTGGCCCAACGTGGTGAAATAAAAAACGATAGCCTTAATTATAAAACCCATTAGTGCAAAAACTAGCACCTTAAACTCATATTATTATGCCTTATTAAGCTCAATAAATATATATTATATATATGTCTAGACGGGTTACAAATTTTTGAGCAAAAAACGTTTCCCAAAAAATCACATGCCAAAGTACATTTCCCAAATTTTCATTTGGCAAAAAAACATTTGGCTAAACAACTTTTAACAATTTTACAGTAAGCAATACTATTTTCGGCAATTTATTATTTAACAAATAATTACATGGCTATGTTTAATTTTACCAAGTATCATGTTGTCAAATATGGGTAACATGCTCTTTCCAAAATATTGCATATTATGAAATTTACCTAAGTCTAATTCAAAAGGATGCAGAAGAATCACTCGTCTGTTACGATTTATGATAATATGAAATTGGTGGGTCGTTATAGCTTAAGATCCAATTTTGAAAAGATACTGCTGCATGGATGTTTGATTCATCTTGGACAAATAATTTAGAGGTAAGAACTTCTATAGTAATAATATTGTTATTACTTATTATACAATGCAATTGCGGCGCTTCGCCGGCCGCTGCGGCGGCACGCGCTCTGTTGGGATCACAGTTCTAACCTAATTAACCTACTTTTAATATATTTTTCTTTCAAAATAAAACATTTGCTTAATGTATATTTGACATAATACAATTTAGTTAAGTAAACAGTTGCCAAATTAATATTTGACTAAGTGATTAAAACGCGAAATATAAATTTGCTAAAGGATCTTTTGGAAATTGAAACTAGTGCGATAAGTTTTTTGGGAAGTAAAGTTTGACATAAAATATTTTGCCAAACAAAACCATTCCCTGTCCAAACATCCAAATTGAAATTTACCGTACCTTCCGACGTATGCAATATCATTTCTTGGAGCATTTCTCAAAGGATGATAGTTTTAATACTCGGAAACCAGTCATCCAGTTACATTAACTTTTACTGTGATTACTGTAGCAGAGGTACAGTAAAACTTGCGTCAAAGGTACAGTAAAACTTGCGTCAAAGTTCTCAAACTAGACCCTCGCAGTTGTTGGAGCAAACAACTTTAAGTGCAAATTGCACTTACATTCAGGGCACCGGTTTGCTACAATGCAGTTAGCTCAGTGGCAATACACACAAAATGTCGTGGAACTAAGAACATAAAATGTGAATTCGAGTTTGATGATACTTTTTTCGGCTAAACTGTATTCTTATGACAAATAGGTTCGAGATAGATATTATACCTTGACATAACATGCGGTGGAAGTGGAAGTCCTGTCGTAAGCGAAAACTTTCTACCTCAGCAAATATGGTTCATAACCTAAAAAACTTAAAATTAAACCGATAGGGCTTTTTCGAGCAAGCGGAGGCAGGAAGCAACATTATCATCGTTTCACCTTTGATCTGACGCTAAATAGAAGTGCTTGCTCTACTTGGTATCGGTTCGGTGGTAATATTTGACCCAGACGGGAATGGCTTGGCTCATGATGGATAATATCGTTAATCTTTAGCTGATTACATGGGCCACTTGTAGATGTAGTTGCCACTTACAGTATAGGCGACTATATACAGGTTTTTTAGAATTCAAGTTAAGAGCTTTATATTTTCCACAGGACAGTCCTCAATAGACCAGACCATTGGCTACCAGCTGTACAGCACCGTTGTGAAGCTAATGATAACGTTTATCATGAGTGGTGAAATCTGGTACGGCTGTACTGACGCCAACAGCTTGGACGAGGTGGCCGGCTGCCTTAACGTGGTGGTCATACAGTGCATCACCATTTATAGATACATCAACTTGGTAAAAGGAGGATCTTTAAGGATATATTTCAAAATGATAAATCATCTTTCTATTTTTTGATTAATTTTGCTTATTTATCAATTAGGTATAATAAAACAATATGCAATATTTTATTATGTTTATATTTTTGTATAACATTAACATTTTGGAAAAATTGTGTAAGAAAAAAATCATAAAGAGGTGAATTAACAAATAGGGGAAAAATGTCCTTAGTTTTTTCGGAACAACTATAAGATTTTTACTAAAACATTTTTATACTATGATCAGTGTTGTTTTTATTTTAGATGACGAACAAAGACTTTTACAAAAACCTAGCGACGTCAATGAATTCGAAGTACTTCGACATATCGACGGAGAAACGAAGGAAGTTGGTGGACCTGTGGTCTCAACGGACAGAGAAGTATTTGAAACTGCTGCTCGGACTTGGAAACTGCACGCTCGCAGCTTGGTAACAGCTACTTTAATTAATTGTATACGTCACTGCTATTTATTGTACTGTATCCATTTCCCGGGAGATGGTTTCACTAGATTTATGCCACCGTTTTAGTGTAGCTGCTCTCTTTAATGGTCAAAATGGTGAGCTCATTGTATAGATTAGAAGAGGCAGCTACTTAGCTACTCGTATATTCTAAAGCTGCTAGTTCTTTAGTAATGACAAATAATGCAGAGCTGCAATATTTTAAGAATTGTTTTTTAAGAAAAGTTTTTTTGTTTGTTTGTTCGTTTGTACTGCAATAAGCTCCAAATCTACTGGAGCGATCTTGATTAAAAATTGTGTAGATATACTTCAAGTCCCCAGGACCCAGGAACTTAGATAAACATTTCATCGACGTACCACGCGGGCAGAGCCGCGGACAGATGCTATTATAAAAAATATATGTTTTAACCTAGAACTTGAAATGCAACTACTAAGTTGAGCTTGGCTTGAAAATAATGATAACAAATGAAAAAACAATTTTTAGGTTCATATATCCGCTAGTAGACGAGTTGGAATACAACCTGATAATCGGTATGCGGCTGCCATTTGACTACAGGACTCCCATCCGATATCCATTTGCGTACATCCTGGTGGTGATAGCATTCGGGTACATATCACACTTCGTGATGGTCACGGATTCTATCATGCAAGCCCATCTGATACATCTGCTGTGTCAGTTCTCTGTTCTTGTGGACTGCTTTGATAACTTGTTGAGCGAATGCAGGGTTGGTTTTGAAGGTAGGTGGAACCCGTTTGTGTATCTGATTTGTCTTAGAAAATAATAAAATATTTAGTGATGGCACAGCTCCTCGAACGAGCTTGAGAAAGGCCAATATCGTAACTTTAACCTATTGCTTTTTCGGGTTTTTGGTGAGATTAGGCCCTGAAATGATTGCCACCTGAAGCATTTATATCAGTATCTTTGATATTTCACTTTTACAATCGAGATAATTAAAAGAAAAAGGCCCAGTTTAACAAGTTAAACCTTTTTAATAGGATAGTGCATACACAAATGATAGTGACAGTTATGTGTTCTACTTTCAAGTGTACTTTTTAATAATGTGACAGTTGTTTTTTTTAAATAATGGAAAATTTATTTGAATCTTTTTAAACTGCAGTAATTAAATAACAAAGATTCTGTTTCAGGTATACCGATGAGTGATTTGATAAACAACGAAGAGTTTTCAAAAAAAATTACAAAGAGACTAGATGACTTGGTAGAACAACACAAATTAATTTTAAGGTAATAAGATGATTAAATATTAGGAGCGTGAATCGCATTGTGTTTTCTCGATATTGGTAAGATAAGTAAAGGTAAACATAAGGTAAAAATCGGATTAGTACATAATCAAATGGATTGGTTTCATAAACGGGGAAAGGAAATTGATACTACTATAAAAAAAAAATCCTGGATACAAATTGTCACGTTAAATTTTAATTTTTGTCGGATTTCGAGAAAACCTTTTCGGAACATTGTTATATACAATTTCTGTGTGTTAGTCAAACGTTTTATTTTTATAATGTTTGAGTTTATTAAACACTAAGTTGATTAATGATTGAATAAACAATTGCATTGCAGGAACACAATGGATTTGCGGGACATCCTGAGCCTGCCAATGTTAGGACAGCTGGCTGCCAGTGGCACACTCATTTGTTTTGTTGCCTACCAGTCAGCTACGGTAAAATACACATTATGTAAATTAAGGATGATCACATTTATTAAAATATTGCTAATGCTCTCTTATTTATTATACTTGATTTTTGAATATTTTATACTGTTTCTGCAAGTATTAAATTATCATATTCCTCATCCACAAACTCCTAAAAAAATGGATCGTTTCGACTCCACAGTTCATATCTTGGTTTGAGCAAAATGAGTCAAACATGTTTAAACTGTTATTTTTTAATTTCAGACTGTCGGAGAGAGCATCGCTAAATGCCTGATGAGCTGTTTGTTCTTGGGATACAATGTTTTTGAACTGTACGTCATTTGCAAGTGGTGTGAGGAAATTACTAATTGGGTAACTAAATACCTTTGTTGTTTTTGTATTGATATACATTACATTATGTGATGTACCTATTAGAGTGGTACCTATCAGAGATGTACCTATCAGAGTCGTAAGTGTACCTACGTGTTATCACAATCAGTATTTGGTCAGGTTTGGTAAAGAGCTAATTTATTGGTTTTTAATTCAACATCGCATTTGTCGATGATGCCACATTTTTCTTTTAATGATACTTAAATTTGACTGAGGTCTTTTTTTTCATCAGTTTTTTATTTTTTATTTTGATTGACAGAGTTTGTAGTAGAATCTAACTTATAATTACTTTAAATTTGATAGAGCAACAAAATAGGTGAAGCGGTGTACAGCTGCGGTTGGGAAAGGGGCTTGTTCAAGATCCGTGGAGTTCGCTCCACCATCATGTTTGTCATCGCCCGCGCCAACAAGCCTGTGGTCCTTACAGCTGGGGGCATGTACAACCTCTCTATAGCTTCTTGTGGAAGTGTAAGTATGATAAAAATTTAATATTCATAACTGGCTGTTCCCCGCGGTTTTACTCGCGTTTAATGTGACTGTTACGCAGTTCCGCTCCCGTAGCCAGTGCCGGATTACCTTACACGGGGCCCCAAGCAACCACTGATTTTCGAGGCCTTCGTTTTTATTTTACCCTCCACCCCTCTAATTTTTTAAATAGAAAAACAAAGATACTAACACGAGCGATCGAAGCGCCAACGTTGCGCGCGAAATACAGTTTCGAACTTATTTCAAATCATTTGAAAGCAATGAATAATTGAAAATGTCAATGTCATTATTTATTTTATTTTATTAAAAAAAAATCAAATTATTAAATATGTTTAAAAAATTTCAATTTTCGGAGCCCCTGTCCAAGCGGGGCCCCAATAAATTGCTTCCTATGCTTCCTGGTAAATCCGCCACTGCCCGTAGCTACTGCCGTAATTTTGAAGCGGAATCTCGTATTATAATATGATGTTTAATTCTACATTATGTACATGAAATCGGGAGTTATCAGATCTTCTGAAGGCGAGAGTTTTACTTTATGAAAATACGTAAAGTATTACAGAAAAGATATCAAAAGAAAGAAACAATAAACTTGCGACGTAAAGTTCGCTTGTTAGATAAAAACCTGGCGGAGTAAAGCAATACATAACACGAAGTTGTGTCATCTCATTCATGTTATGAAAGTAAATTGACATCATAAAAATAAGCTCAGCATCTGAGGCCCTCGATTCCCTTTGCTAGGATGAAAATAAAATATAAACAAAGAGAAATAAAATCAGTAGATGTGGAGCAAAAAAATGTTTGCTACCTTTCTTTCGAGCTTTGCACTCGCATGAAGCAAAGTTGAGTTTTGCTCACTACTGATCTTTTTTTTAATGACACACAACTTTCACACCACATCATCTTGGGGACTAAATTTCGAGCTGCTGACATGAAAAGTTGTATGTGCGATACAAGATCAAAGTTATTTACATCTCGTGCTTTTGAGACCCTCATTGCGCTCAAGATTCTTCTAGAATCTTTTGCTTATTCGAGTTTTTTTTTTGTTTTTTTTGTTTTGTAAGATGTCACAAATATCTTATTTTATTAGAATCTAGCCCATAAAGGTTAATGAGTAATTCTTTTTTAACCTAAATTAATATGTAAACATAAATCTAAGAGGCGATAGATCTTATTCGAGTAATAAGCTCAAAATAAGCACTCGAAGAAAATACGAAATTTTCTTTCTTATTGCACAAATAACTAATGTAGGCATTATCGACTATAACCTGCGGATATTCGCAGTTGGGCAGTTCCTAAGATTATTATTGTATCCGACTGGATGGCGCTCGCCCGAGGCTGTGACCGAAGTACCAAAATGCCGGTATTAATTAAGTTTGGTCTCAGTTAACACACTCAGTGTGCAGCGGACTAGAACATTGTTGCCTCGTGAAACATGATTGTTTTTCAGTGAGTAGGTACTGAAAACACAACCGTGGCCATATTGTTATGTTTTCTAGAGCCTAGCTTGCAATTTTTTAGGTTCAGTGGATTGTGCGCTTATCTAAATATCTGTAACATAAGGATATGTTTACGTATGGTGAGGGTACGTATTTTTTTCTACGACGTGAGTAGCAAACGGACGTATAGTCCACCTGATGGTAAGTGTTGACTATAGCCCATAAACATAAAAAAAACACAAATGCAGATTGTAGATGCATCACTCTATCTGAGGACTATAGTGTAATGCCTCGTGTACCTGTTATTTCAGGGCCCGATCTTACCACAAAACCGGAACACAGTAGTGCAAGCATTACTATTTGGGGCAGGTAAGAACAGATTTCTCCATTTCGTCTTTTTATGTGTTTGATTCGACTGAATATAAACGAAATTTTCGACCGTACCTTTCGAAAAATGTCACAATAGGGCTAATGAAACAATAAAAAAAATAAAAAAATATGTTTTTATTTTCCAATCAGAGTGTAAAGAAAACTTGAACGTTGATATAGCTTGACACTTGACGTGCATTTGTAAAACAAGAGTCAGAATAATATTTTATAAGCTATAAGGTATTTAAATATTTACAATACTAACCTACTGTAATTTAATATTTTAAACTAATTAAATAAATACCTAAATATATATACATTGAATAAAAGAATAATATAAAATTATTAAATAATTTCATATTATTCTTGGGGTGCATGAAAGGAGCCTCCCCGAGTACGTACACAAGAACTCCCTACGTCCGGCGCATCCTGGGCAATTCGCGAGTTCTTAAAAGCGAATTGGCTAATCCTTTCACAACGATGGCAAGTCAAAGCCTTGACTACCTTACTGACTGTCCAAAATGCCCTTCCACCTGCACAAGAGAGGCGCTCATGAACGCCGACGAGAGCACCATAACAGTGGCCACTTATTCGGCCAATAAAATTTGACTCAGCCATCGACACGACGAAGAAGATTAAATAAAACCAAAACTCGTAAAAAAATCAGGTGTCAAAAAATACGTCCGCATAAGCTATAATAATTTAAATACCTAGCAGTCCTATGATGTCATGCATGACTATCTCTTTTCAGATAATTAAAACATCATACAGCGCACTGACCGTTTTGCTTCGATTCCGTCATTGATCACGTAATACTTTTTATCTTGTTCTATGCAGAGTAATATTCATTGTTCTTAATTTTTATTGCCTGCTAACCACGGCTTAATAAAAAGTTCATGTCAAAGCGATTCATTTTAATTTGTTCATGTATAAACTTAGTCTAGTGACCTTATTCCTTCTGTATTTTATGGTATTGATGTTCAAATAGTATAATATGTAGGAGCACGTAGCAGAAATACAATGTATCTAAATGCTTGTTTGTTTTATTTCACTAATTATCCCACTGAAATACCTTTATTTTAACACGAGATGACTAAAAAATAAGAATAAAAATTGAATATTTGTTTTCTAGGTATCACATCACAGACAGCGTTTGATAAATAAACCTTTCAGTTCTTGTTAAATTAGTAAGCATCACTGTCAACACTGACGTTTAATAGATTCGCCTGTAATTAAAAGAAAAGAACAAACGAATAATAGAGTAGTTTGTGCAAAGGGGCCGCCCACTGCACAAACCAAACAACTGCAGAAGGCATGTTTGTGAACGTGCCCGACTTTATTTGTCGAGTTCGATTGAATCAGCCTTTTTTGCTATCGGTACCTGTGGCGTCTGACGTTGATTCGGGTCGAGTCAATATTAAATTGTGCAGCAAGTGGCTGGCTTCAATCACAAAATCAACTATCTTTACGTGATCACTCCCATCATATTTATCTGGCATTGTTTGACGACTGTTAATACCTGTTGAATTTGTCTGTTAGTTTAGTATTACTCATAGTGTTGTGAATTGTGTTATACAGTCAGATTTTTAGTTTTATGGATTGAAACTACGAGATTAATTGTGTGCGTGATAATCTTGGTTAAAAACGTTAGTTAATGTTTTATGTAACATTATACTGTTTAGATTTTATACGACAATAATTTCTCAAGCAACTCTTAAGTAAAAAGTATTAGGCGAGGACCTATTGTTCACGTGTAGCAAAATAATCGTTTATTGCCCTTCGATGTAGCAATGTTTCTGCAACTTTTATGGATTTTCATGGCAGTAGTTGTCGCTCAGCATCAGATGAAGAACATGCAAAATCGCTACATAAGTCGTATAAAAAAATAAAACTAGGCCTTCTGAAAAACACTCTTATTTTGGTATACAAATTAAAACGTCATACTTCGCTTCAAAAAGCAAGTGAAATGAAAACCTGTCAATCTTGATGTCCATATAATTACAGACGACACTGAAGTAAATAATTAAATTAGGTGAAGATATATCAGAGAGAAAGGAAATCTCCTCATTGGCCAATTATCCTACAACAATGAAGGTGCTGGGCTTTCTGTGGAGGAAATTAACCCCCAGCCAGGCTTTGGATGAATCTGGGCCGCTGGAAAAACGGTTCTTTCAGAGAGTTTATCAGCTCGCTTTTATTACAGGTAATTTCAAATAATTAGCTTATTTTTCATTAAGTTTGTTCAATGTTGAGAGAAAGTGCCTGTGTTTCAGTTTTTGGAGTTTTATATATTTTTAAGATAAAAAGGATCTTTACTAGGTTGTTGTATAAAATACATTTACATTTATTTATTTGTTATTGTTATTTATTACTCAACTTTTTAATTTAATTATTTAAATTTAAATGAGTCATTTTACTTCTTACCCGACTACGGCAAAGCCAAAAGGAAGAATAATGATTTTGGTTATGTTTGTTTGTATATTCCACCGTAATGCCAAAACTACTGAACGGATTTTTAGAATGAGGTGTCATTAGATTTGTAAGAATAGAGAGAGCATGCATTTAACTAGAGACAACTATAAATTTTAAGGGATTCGGGGATTCCCGAATAAAATTTAGGGCAAAGTTTAGAAATGTATTGGTTTTGACAGCTTTTACCCGGCTCGGGAATTTTTTTCTGTGTGATTTGACAGTCCAATTGTTGCAAAAGTATAACTGTCAATTTCCTTCATGTTTAATCTTGACATCTATTATCTCTGGGTGACATAGGCTATATAAATTTTATTCAAATTTTATCTAACAGAATTTAAACGTCCAATTCTAACAAGAAAAAAAAATGGCATAATCATGACGTGCTTGGTATCTAATGAAAGGTCTTGGCGAGCACATTACAAATATGTATACTTATCATATTGCTTAAGTTAAAATCTATAGTTTAAATACGATCTTACAGTTATCAAGATCTTCTCTGTATAGCACCAATATTAAGTACAATATTATTACGTAGTCAGGTTATAGTTTTTAAACTTAATTACTTTTAACGTAGTCCGGTTATAGTTTTAAACATTTTTTTATTGATTAAACATTCGTTATTGTATTCTGAAAAACACTTAAAGTTCATGGTACCATCACCAGGCCTATCATACTCGGACGACTACATATCATACAAGTTGTACTGTTGCTTCGTATATGTGATATCAGCCCTGATACTCATCATGGAGATCTGGCACGTCGTGTCTGATAACCTGATCCTGGACGAGATGATATCCGCCGTCAACGTCATCATCATACACTCTCTCACCTGCTGGAAGCTGGTGATCATGGTAATTATTCTACTGATGGCTATTCTACTACTGAATTTAGCGTTTTTATAAACTGAATAACGTCACATTTATTCCTTCTTTCTTATCTGCTATAAGTTAGGCAATTACTCCATTTAAATTTAGCTCTAAAATAGTGGCAACAAAACAAAGAAGAGCCGATTTCACCAAGGTGTTAAAATCAAGTTTAACGCTAAACTACAGCTTTCGATCTCTCCGTTGCGTTTAAATAGGGAATGAGAGAGACAGAAATATGGCAAATAAAAGGTCATAAGAAGTTTGGAGGTGAGATGTAATCTGCAATCATTTGTTGATGCCCAATGTAACAGGTAGAGTTTAAACACCCTAGGTTGTCCTCTTCTATCGCTGAAGTCGCCCTAGGATTCAATATCAGTTTCAGAATAACGAGATACAAATTTGTCCTTAGTGTGAGACGATATAATATATTAGTACCTCGGACATGCCGCGGAACAACCCACATAAGTATTCCGTAATTGGAATCATACGGAATTTGAATTTCTGTATATCAAATATCGACCATATGTATATAGAAATAAGGATGCACAACATTTCGAAACCGACAGTTTCCCTTACAGAATCACGCCACCGGACTATTTTAACTCTACACTCAGGCATGTGTAGTCATTAATCAATTATCATCTTCTTGACTTTACTAATCTTAAAGTCAGCTTCTATTTTAACTGAATATCAGTAATTTTACACAGCTATTAGAGAAGCACGCGTCATAAAGGCAAGATATAATCTCTTTTCCCTCATGATAATAAAACTGCTTGTAAACACAACATTGTTTGCAAAATCCCTCAGCGAATTCCTTTGTGTTTTACATTAAATTATGTACGTTTACTAAATCTTTTAGTTTCCATTATAAAACAAGGTCAAGCTTGAAGACGGCAGTTCCGTTACTGCGCTTTGAACAAACCCAGTTTGGTTGCATGTTTAATTTTATTCTGTCTAAAAAGTTTATAAGTATGCTAAACTAATAGAATAATTGCTTTCTCGTAATTCATGGCTTAATATAGGTAAGTTTAGGCTCTCGTAATTCTCAAATTAGAAAATATATACATAATAATATAATTTTTAACGACCGGATGGCGGAGTGGGTAGTGTACCTGCCTGCGACGCCGAGGTCGTGGGTTCGATTCCCATCTTTGTGTGCATGAACATGGGTATTGTCTTAGTCTGGGTGTTTCTATGTATAATAAGTATGTATTTACAAAAGAAAAGTATATATGTATTAGTATCAGTTATTCTAGTACCCATACCACAAGCTCTGCTTAGTTTGGGACTAGATGGCGTTGTGTGTGAGTTGTGGAATATTTATTTATTTATTTAATTAAAAATATTTAAGAAAATAACATACGAGGAGACTTTATAATACAAAAGAAGCGGAATCACACTTTTTTTTATTATTATGTATTTCTGTCTGTATATTATGTTTTATCTTAGTATTTAACTCCTAAGGGGTAAATAGAGGTTGTAAGTGTGTATGAAAGGTTTGTCAATTATGAATAAAATTGCATGAAATTCTGCAAATAGGTTTATTACATGACGTATATGAATGAGTTAGATTTTTTGGAAATGCTCACCCAAAATGGTTGGGCAGTTTGTCAATTATGAGATAATAGAATTAAATACTGCACTTTTATGACGTTTATGAGCTATAATATAGAGTTTTTGGAAATGTCAATATCTAACGGGACAAATTCAGGGTGTTAAAATATAGTTTTTCATATATCGAAATCCAAAAGCTAATTAAATAATGAAATGGGAAGATACCAAAATATATTTTAGGTTTAATGAGACTTTTTTAAATAACAACTGAGAATGATATAAATCATGCAATACGTTTTTTATAAAACGCGGCAACGGAAATGCCCTCTTATAAAGTAAATTCAAAATGAATTTAAGAAGAGTTTATGCTGCAGCTTTGAATTCGATAAGGAAGTTTTTTCAGCTTTCTGAATATATTACGGTACAGCGCGCCTGGTACCGAGAACTTTTAAAGAAATAAACCTGCATTTTACCACAGTTGCGTGTTTAAAGGAAAAATGCTTATTATTATAATGATTAAAAAACGAAGTATATTAAATATTTGATGAAATATGGCCTTAGTTATTATTCTTCTTTCGTCTTTAGAATACGAACCTCAGTTTAAACCCTACAACATATTTATCTTCTTGATTATATTTCGTATTAGGCGTATTATTTCGTATATCGTACCTAGTATTAAGGCGAGATGTTTTTATTACATTTAGTATGTAGTAATCGAGCGTGTTATCCTACTGATAGGTAGGTAGGTAAGTGGAGTTTCAATCTTAATATCCAAATTCTGCAATAAATCGTCCTTGCACACTCTCTCTGGGGTCGGTCCCTCATGTCTGAGGATCGTGGTCAGCATTAGGGTTGCATTTGGAGCGGATAATCTGCCTCCACCGGTTCCTGTCCAGCGCATCTCTTACGACCGTGTGGAATTTGGTGGACGACGAGTCTTTAATTTGATCGGTCCATCTTGTTGGTGAACGACCGCGCGATCTTTTGCCTTCCGTGTTTTCGACGACAATCAATTTTTCTAAATTCTCGCCGCCTCTGCGCATTGTGTGACCAAAATAAGACAGAATGCGTAGTAGGCATATGGTGGACAAACGAGTTTTGATTTGTAGCTGCGCCAGGATCGATGCATTGGTGGGTTTCGCAGTCCAAGGTATTCTTAACATTCGCCTCCAGCACCACATTTCGAATGCATCAATCCTTTGCCTTTCTCGGGTCAAAATTGTCCACGTTTCAACTCCATACAGGAAGATAGCACACTACACCTGAGGAATACGATATTCAATATCATTATCATCCGTCTGCAGCATTAACACCCTTTCTAGACGTGTCATCTTTTAACACAATCGATCCATCTTTTCGTCGGTCTTGCTCTACTCTTATACCGTTCAAAATTAATTTGTTTATGACTTATTCTAATAACATTTCTTTCTTTGCTATACTTAATCATTAACATACTTATAATTGTAGATCGGCAACAAAGAAATGTACAAGAAGCTAGCAAAAGCACTGGAGTCTCCAAATTTTGACATATCCACGCAGAGAAGAAGGGAGCTGGTGGACCATTGGGCTGACACACACAGCAAGTTTTTGACCATCTTGCTCATCATGTCCACTACTACTTTATTCTTTTGGTAATTCATATAAATAATTGTATTTGTAGTTTAGTATTTTATAATATGTCAAATAAAAGATCTTAGTGGGCCGTAAATGCACTGTCTCAGTCACTCGTGTAGGGTTTATGCTTTACGTATATCTCGCTCTCGCGTGTCGCCAAGAAGTTTGACGTTTGGTATACCCTATATACTTATACTTATAAAATGTACTAAATTCCAGAAAGCTTCTTACTTGTTGTTTATAATATAAAAAAGCCCCAATTTCAACAAACTTTTTGATCCGCGGTGAACGCTATCTATGTCCCTTTCAAAGAATGAATGATAGAGTTAGAACAATAGCATACAATACTACAGTTGAATAGTAAAGCATCAAATAATTGATCACAATCTGAAGAGTCAAGTCTTTCACTTCTTTGAGATGCTGATAATATTTTCAATTAGACGCGAACTCTATTTCAAATACTTAAGTCTCAATCATTTAAACTTAGTCCAACTTAAGTTATTTCAACTTTAAGAATTGACTATTCTTAATTTAAACTTGGTGAATACTAATAACTTTTTATAAAAAAGTACGTCTTACAATTTCTTTGTCTTCTCAATGCTTCTCAATCATTTAAACTTGATCCGACAGTCGGACCAAGTTTAAATGATTGAGACTTATTTGAGTTGGGCATTCCGCAATGTAACTTATAACTGCGACTACGTAATCGCAGTCAGCAACCATTTTAATAACTACATGAAATAATACTGAATACTGGTAGTCGCAGTTATCTATTCGCTAGTAGTTTGCTACTTGCAGTTAGGTTACATGTGGTTATGATTTAATAAATCGTAACTAATTGTAACCATAACTTCATGTAGTTAATTTAAGTGACTACATGTTAATCGTGACTACATGTAAACATAGCTGCATGTAGGTAACTACATTTAATCGTAGTTATTAATCTGATTCCAAAATAAAGTTAACTACGCCCAACTCTCGAACTTAAGATTATTATTTTAACTTCAAGAGTTGGATATATTTCATTGAAACTTCGTGAATACTCGAACCTTTTGTGAAAAAACAAAGTAGGTAGTCTATCTAAAAATCTCTTTGTTATACCAACTGTTACCAACAAACGATACGCTTTTGAAGATAAGATTTTAGCTTTGTTTTTCATTTCTGTTGAAAAATAAGATTATTCAAAGAGAAACAACAGTAGTCGTTAATTCTGACACAATATCGTCACGCGAGCATCGTTAGTTACATGACACCGTGCTGGCAACACGTCACTCAAAACTTCTTGAAATACATTTATCAATTTATTTATTAAAATACCAGCTGCCGCCTGCGGCTCTACCCGCGTGGATCGTTAATAAGAATATTATGATTTTCTTAATATTACGAGTTGATAGTAAATCTACGAGGCTTTAGTAAATGACTTCTCACAAATAAAGTAAACGATGCTAAGTAATTCTTTGTTTGAGTATTCGTCAGTTAGTAGGTACTTTTTTTACTGCAATGACAGACGAATGTCAGAAGAAATTCGATTCTAAATCCATAGATTATTTTAATCCGTGCATATTACTCACCACACAGTACTATGGCTACGATCAATATTATTAGACTGCAACGAAAACAAAAGTGAACCAATTCCCTAATGTAAATCAAAACTGTTTATTGAATTTTCTGACTTATTTCTGTTCACTTCCTTGTATTGGTTGCATCGTAATATATCGGGGTAAACTTTCCATTTTCTTATGGTATGCAGTTACAGTATGCTTGAAATATATATCCAAGAGAAATAAACAGCCAGTTATTTTAATATTTTGTAAGAAAATTTTATACCTACTGTTATTTTCTTGAAGAAAAATATGAGTCAAGGAACACGGCAGTTCTGATACGCAGTACTAGAGACCTTACCTGTATGATTGTCTTGATGTCTGATTAGTCCTTAGTGAAAATTAACAAGTAGTGTTTTCACTGCTCTAGTATCAATTCTGCTGCTCCATCAAAACTTTTTACAATGGCTAATGTACCGCGAATTCACTTGATTGACAAATATTTGCTATTTGAATTTGGGAGTGCAAATGCAATATTGAAATTTCAGGTACACATTCCCACTAGTGGATGACGTGGAATACAACCTAATGATAGAAGTGAGAGTTCCTTTCGACTATCAATCGAAGTTCAGTTACCCGATCACCTACCTGATAATTGGGATCATGTTTAACTCCGCTTCGTATCTGGTGGTCATGTCAGAAGTGATCATGCAAGCATACCTTCTGCCCCTCATTTGTCAGTATGCTGTACTTGGTGACTGCTTTACGAACGTTCTTCATGATTGCGCTGAGGAGTTTGAAGGTTGAGTAATAGTAATAACTGTAAAGATTAATGAACAGCCGGGTATATAGTCAATAAATGCATGAGATTAACGTTGGACTGCAATTTATACTAGACTTTCAATAAACATGAAGACGCTTTAACAAATTCAAATGAATTTGTTTGGATTTTAAATGTATTGCCACTTCACAAATACGATTAATCGAATGCCATTTATCGTGATTGTATTGACTCTTATTCGATTTGTGAGATACTATATACTTACTCAAATAGATAATACAAATTCAATGTTTAAATCTATAAGTTTTTTGATTAGATGGACAATATTTATGTATTGCAGGGCTTCCAACTAATGAATTGATTAAGAATCAACTTTTTGTTGACAAATACACGAAGAGACTCGGTAATTTGGTGAAGCAACATGTGACGCTTTTAAAGTAAGTTGTAAAAAAGCTACCCTTTTTTTAGTGATGAGAATAATCTTGTGTCAATTCAGATAAATTAATAGTAGTCTCATGGTAGATGGCAATAATTCTCTATTAATGGCTCTACGGTCGGCGAAATAAATATTTCTAAAAGTGAACGATATTTTTCATGTTGCAGCCAAACTATGGATCTGAAAGCAATATTGAGTGGCCCAATGCTCGGACAGCTGTGTTGTAGTGGCATGCTTATTTGTTTTGTAGGATACCAGGCTACAGCAGTAAGTTTTTTTAATATCAAAAAAGAACTTAATATTATCAAACTTTATCAGGTTATCATACGTATACATAAATTAAACGATTGCACCGACTACACAAACTATTTGCGATTGGTGTGGAACTATACTGGCTACACGCTTCGTCTTTCTTGCACAAACAGCATATGCAAACGGTTGGTGCAAATTTCAAATGTATGAATTTTTTATAGCCGAAGAGTCAGTGGCCGCCTCACTTACGTCATTTTATAAAAGCTGAAAGTTTCACTGCCACTGGCTCTTAGGCTATTATATTACTCTTGTAAGATTAGTCGTGTAGCCGGCAAAATTACTTGTAGCCGGTACCATACCAATCCTTCAAACTTAAAAAAAAATATAGTAAGGTTGACAAGTGATGTTTTTCTTTAGTTTAACAGTCGTTCTGAAAGCACCCTAATCCTATACATTTGACATTACAGTACTTATATTACTTAACACTTCGTATGACACATTGTATGTCACATGATTTAAGAATACATTATTTAACAATAACATCCCAACTTACAAAATCAGTGGGATTGATAACTACCAATACAGTCCTTGTTCAATCAGTCGTAATGATAGTATGCCCTAAGCGTACAGTAAGTACAGGATATATTGCACCAATATGTAGTACTACTGATAATTAAAGCTGGTTTGGTAATCTCAATGGGAAGGTTCATTACTAGTCATTTACCTGACACAATATCCACTTTATGACACGGAACTGACATCATTGTCTATTATTAGACACTATCCCAACTATATTATATTATATATTATATTATTATATTATATATTATATTATTATATATTATATATTATATTATATTATTATTATATAATATTATAAATGCGAAAGTAACTCTGTCTGTCTGTCTGTCTGTCTGTTACGCTTTCCCGCTTAAACCTCGCGACCGATTTTGATGAAATTAGGTACAGACAATCTTTAGACCCTGAGACAGAACATAGGCTACTTTTTTTTTAAAAAAAAAGGGATGAAGGGGTTGAAATAGAGGTTGAAAGTTTGTATGGGATTTCTTAATTATAAAGGTAAAAACCATGAATCTTTATATTTAAGATTTGCTTTTATTTCCTTTTTTCCCTAATAGGGTATTTTTAATCTAATAGGTCGTAGTAGGTAATAATATACAATAAAATACAAACTTAACTTTGCGGTTTGCTCCCGAACCGCAAAGTTAAGTTTGTCGTAGGTTATAAATGACCTATGACAAACTTAAATTTGCGGTTCGACTTATAAAGATAAACCGAAAGGTTTATTTTTATATAAGTCGTACTGTATAGATTTTAATTTTAAAGTATAGGTATAGGTAGTATATTTGATATTGTACGTAGGGACCGTAGGTTATTTTATAATACTGTTAAGTAGAATAAGACATTCGTATAGATATTAGTTTATAGATCAGAAATAGGTTTATTTAGGTAGGTAGGAATTTTATTTTCTGTTATTGAGTTTTTTTATTGATGTACCTACCACACAGATGAAATCGCGGGAGATAGTTTGTTTGTTTGTTTGAAAGCGCTAAGTTTAAAAACAACTGGGTGAATTTTGATATTTAACATTACGCTAAACTCTACGGGCTGTCTCGGACGCACGTGTCGCAATTTCTATTATTTCGAAATTTGAAGTAGTTTCGAAGTAGGTACATGAGTTGTTCCTATTTGTCTGTTTTGATTTGTTTGAATATTATTTTCCTTGAGTTTTTGTCGTATATTTGTTTTGGTCGGTTTGGTAATAGATAGGTAAGTAAGTGCATGAGTTGTACCTACTATTGTTATATTGACATTGTTACCTTTAGCATTTTTTGTTCATAAAACGACATCCATGCGGACGAAGTCGCGGGTAACAGCTAGTTTACTATATTATTACCACACTATTACTGAGTCAGACGTAGAAGTAGACAATAGCATGAAAAAAAATAAAATGTATTAATATAATTTGCAAACAAGAGAAACTTAATATAGTGCATACCTATAGAATAAGGTTAGATTTAATATTTTTTTTGTTAAGTAATAATTTCAGAATGTAACTTTTGCTATGTTATTACAGCAAAGGAAATAAAAAGCCTTTTTATATTTATTTTCTCATTCATTTATTCTCTCTCATGTTTTATATGTTTTAACACAAATTAAAAAGTAAAGTAGTTACATTTAAAATATAAAATTATAAAATTCTAAATTTTTATTATTTATTTATTATTACAAAGTCATGATCACGTAGGCTAAATATGTTATCGATCTGTATATGACAGTCTGTATACAAATAGATTAATATGATTTATATTTATCTCAATACATTAGCAATTGTCTAGGGTAACGTTAAATTATTAATTACTTCTTAAACAATCCAACAGAAAAATTTGATTTCTTTACTTTTGCAGACAGTCTCAGAGAACCCAGGCAAATTTATGATGTCAGTTGGATATTTGGGATACAACATGTTCACACTTTACCTCATTTGTCGATGGTGTGAGGAAATAACTACACAGGTACCTAAATATTTTCTCCAAATAAAATATTTATGCAAACATCCGTTTTTGGTAACATTTTATAGCTGAAGTATTAAACAGATAAAAACCAGCCAAGTGCGTGTCGAGCCACGCGTAACAATGGTGCCATAGTAAGGCGTTCCAACATATTTGGTCTTAAAAGGGATTTACTTTTTAGGGTTTCGTAGTACCTACAAGGAACCCTTATAGTTTCGCCATGTCTGTCTGTCTGTCCACGGCATAGCGACGAAACCGTTGGTGCTAGAAAACTGAAATTTTGCATAAACATGTATGTTAACTAAACAAAGAAAGTCGTAGAGTAAAATTTGGAAAAATATTTTTTTTTCAGGTAGCTCCCCTACATGTAAAGTAGGGATGTCTTTTTTTTTTGTCGCCTACCCCATAGTGTGGGGTATTGTTAGATAGGACTTTTAAAAACGTTTAGGAATTGCTAAGACAGTTTTTTGATTTAGGGATCCGTTTGCGAGATAATTAACTTTAAAGAGCAAATTTTTGTTCGAGTAGGGCGTCCCCCCCCCTCTAAAAGCTAAACTACTGGATCCTAAAATCTGAAAAAAATTGTGTCGGTAGTACATGTAATGAACTTTCAAGGAAAACTATAGCGGATAAGTTCACTTCATTAGTTCAAGAGGAATAGGGGTCCGAAATGTCAGATGCAGTTACTCAGAATATTTCGTTCAAAATTCTTGAAACATAAATAAACATACATAATACATATATAAAATCACGCCTTTATCCCACGGGGGTAGGCAGAGACGATGGAACGCCATGTGCTTCGCTCCTTACATACTTCTTTCGCTTCCTTAACATTCATACATCTCGTCATACGTGCTAGCTGGTTTCGTGTACTACAAACATTTCCTATCTGAAGGACGCTATTTATCTGGTTACTTTAACTTAATTAGTTCTAGAGTAATTGGGGTCCAAAGTGTAAAATGCAGTTACTTAGAATAATTCGTGCAAATTACAAAAACCTTTGAAAGTAATGACTTGTATGAAGATGTTACTTGTTTAATACAGATAGTAAATCCCCTTTAAGTCGAAATATGTTGTTACGACTAGCTACGGAAGCCTACTGCGCGTGGCCCGACACGCACTTGTCCGGTTTTTTATATTAAACATGTAACAATATGTTTCTACAAGTGTAACGTAATTATTTTCAAAGGTTTTTGTATTATGAACAAACTTCTTCAAGTAACAGCATTTTTCAATTTGAGCCCCCTTTACTCTTGAACTAACAAAGTTAACTAAGTCGATATAGTTTTTCTAAAAACTATAGTGAAAATCTGAGAAAAGCGATAGTACTACGCCGTGTTTTTTTTCAGATTTGTCGAGCCAATGGTTTAGATTTTAGAGAACTCGAGCAAACATTTTTCTTCAAAGATAAATCTGACTTAGCAACCTCATTATGTTTAAAAGAACAATCTAACGACGACGCACACTATGGGGTAGGCGATAGAAAAAAATCATCCCATTTTACACATAGGGGATTATTTCTAACACTTTCTTGACATAGCTAACATCCATGCACATATTTGCTTTCTAACACTAAAGGTTTTGACGATATGTCTTGAGCAGACAGACGTGGTTTGATTCTGCATCGGTAGGTATATTTAATTCAAATTCAAATTTAAATCATTTATTTTCATAGGCCCCAGGAGGCGCTTGAACACGTCAAAACATAACAAAAAAATATATAAAAATAAATTATAAATAATATTAAATTACACTAATTATAATGATTTGAATAACCGGGGCTTTAATTATTAAGTTAAGTTATAACGGTATTTTATCGAAGGTGCGAAAAGGGGTTCCTCGTAGGTTTTATGGAAGCCTAAAAAGGAGCTAAAGATATGATAAATGTAGCGACTTCCCGGTAGATGAGCAATAAGATTTGAATGCAGCTTCAGTTCAAGTTCTCAATGTAATAAACTACAAGCCGAGAAAATAAATACTTCGTTGGAACTATTTTAAAGTGAATTTTCTTTGTATTGGCTTCCACCCACGCCGCCTCACATGTCGATACAAGAGTATTAGACTATATCTTACTGTCTAGAAAATACTTTATTCAGTTTGTTTGAATACCACTTTGATTCGACTGTAAAATGCAATTTATGTGCCCGTGTATGTTTGTACAAAGATTTAAAATATAAAATTGAGCTTACGATTTGTGATTGAAAAAGATCAGTAATATAATCGAGTAAAATTTGGAGATTTAGCCTAAATTTCACAGGTGTTAGATAAACCTTATAGGCAGGATAAGCATATAACACACATATTATTATGAATCATATCATATGATATAAGCACATGTTTGCCAGTAAGGTCAAATTAAAGTGCCATCCTGCTTTCTTGATCAGGATGGCTATGAGACGTAGGAAACGAGCGTTCCGTAAATTTAAGAGAATGTTCTTAGTTATTATGTACTATTGTTTTATTGTATTATGTACTATTGTGTGCAAAAAGTTAAATAAATATGAAAGTTATTTCCACCAAAATGGGGCACTTTTAAATTCGGTCAGGTTATATTTTACGGGTCGGATAAGATCCACCGGGAACCTTAGAAACTGGCCATAAGACTACTTAGGATCTTATTATACCAATCGATCGATGCATAGATTGACGTCGATCGATTTTGGTGTGATAACATTCTAAGACGTCACAGTACGGCTCCTGGTGGAAGATGAAAATTTGTGATTCTGTTATTGTTCTTAAATGTAGAGTCAAAAAATCGGCGAAGCAGCATACTGTTCAAGCTGGGAGAGCGGCGTGTCTCAGATCCCTGGAGTCAAGGCCACCATCATGATAGTCATCGTCCGAGCCAACAAACCCCTGGTCTTTGTGGCGGGAGGAATGTACCGACTTAATTTATCTTCTTATACAGACGTAAGTAACTAAGTATGTAGTAGAACTCGAGACTGAATTTCGAGATTAAGGGGAGATGAACTCCCAGCGCCGTGTTTTCATACTTTACGTTTATATATTGAAAAAGCGGCGCTCGGGTGTCTATCTGCGTCTTAGTGCTTTAGATACGATTTAAATAAAAGTAAATAGATAAAACTTTAAAATATTACAGTTAATCCCATATTAAATCTTTACGGAAGACACCCAAGCAGCTGTTCCGCCTTAATCGAGGGTCATATCACACATGACATCATCACAAAAACTAACAACCTTTGGTATTTTTTAAGTTAACTTTTATTTATTTAATCTATGCTTTTATAACTCGTCTAATCAATACAATTTTATGTATGAAGTCGGTTAAAAACTAACTTCCGCCCGTGTGATACATCCTCGCATAACACGCTACATGTGTGCAAAACTCCATCAAAATAAACCCGTTAGTTTTAGCCTGAAAGAGTAACAAACATCCACACACACATCCTTACAAACTTTCCCATATGTACGTTGACACAAATGTAAAATTTATAAGAAATGTTTTGTTAATAATTTTGTTTTTTTTTTCCAGCTCGTCAAAGCATCCTACAGCGCCCTAAATATACTTCTTCGAATGAGTAATGATTAAACGTTATATCAAGAATAGGGGGACTACTTATCACGTTTTAGTAACATCAGAACAGCTCTTATGTTTGCCATTGACATATCATTTTAGAAAAAAACGATTTTGCATTCGATAAATCGATAATGAAGGTATTACCAACTGACAGGATTCAATAGATGTTGAAAATCGTAACAAAATAGACTACTTAGTTAAACGAAGTAAATAATCATTTACAAGTAAACATATATATCTTAATTTTGTTTTAATTAGCAGCCATAATATCCTAACCCACACGACAAACTTACAAAGCTGCAAAAAAGAAATCACTTTTTCTGGCAGTTCCGATATAAATTTGGTAAGTTTCATAGGTATAAGAATATAAAATATAGATTCAGACAATCTCAATACTATAAACTTCAGAATTAGATATATTGGTAAATTTGCCACAGTTTTCACATTATGTACAGTTTCTCATCACAATATCGATTTCTCTAAAACATTCGTAAGTTTGCAATGGAGGTGACGATACATCCCGAGGTTTAATGTTGAATGTATTATTTCCTGGGACACTTATGTCAAAAATAGAATAAACTATATTTGTACATTCCTAACAACATTTGTAACTTTCCATAAACTAAAACTATATATCATATAAGCAAGGCTGAACACACATTATAATAATCACAATTGGATATAGGTTTGAGTGATAATCAGATAAATAATACACCCCGTCACGGAACAACTTGTTTCAAGTGATCTTTTGAGGAAAATATGTTACTGTAACCCATACGATTTTGATGGTCATGTGATCTGCAGTATCCTACTGAATTAGCCATAGCTAAAGTTATGCTAATTTGTTTTCTATTTAGTAACTGCGGTCAAAATACTACGTAAGACAAAATTATTTATATAGTAGTAGTCTTTGTTAAAATGCCATGCTATGTTACTATCACAAAGAAACATAGGTAACACGTAGTTAAAACGCATAAATTAAGATTTTCTGATTCCGAGTTTGAAATAAAAGATTTAAAATATTTCGCAGTCTTTGTTCTGCGAATTGTTTTTATAAGTTGTGTAGATACCTATTTAAAAATAGGAATTGAGTGGTTAGTTTCTTTATTCTTAAAAGGTGTTGCTAACTCTTAAAAGTTCTAAAGTCTAAGTTCTTAAATAGTACCTACCGATTCAAATTTTAATTTATTGGTTAAAATTAAATTTTAATTCATAATAATTATGAAACCTCGCAGCCAAATTTACAGGCCAACATATCAGGCATATGAGGTACATTGTGATGTTTCTTGCATAAAACAGGCATAAAATTGTAGCAAGACAGAAAATAAACCTTTTTCTAAGTAAACCGCTCCGGTTATTACCTCTTCACATACAAGAAATGGCGTTTGACAGTAAAAGGGCCGTATGATAAAATATTCAAGTGGCCATTTACCCTTACGATCGTCCGCTGTCTGCATTATATATGTGCCTTCGAACGCGTCTTACTGATAATTACCCACTAATTATACCCTTTAAGTCCCTTTGGAAACCGACTGTGAAATGTTGTTGGTAATACATTAATTCAGTACTGGTACGGGCCACTTTTCATGATGGATTAAACTTTAGTCCAACATGCTGACTAAGTGTGGGTTGCCAGATTTTACACATCATTGAGCTCATTCGGTAAATATAATTCTACTATTCTAAATACTTATTTACATAACTTTTGGCTTTCTAGGACTTTGGGCAGTACCCTATAGATTTTGACGATCATTAGCTAAATTGGGGGTTCAGATATCAATACTAAATTATATTTATATATATAATACTGAATATATGAAATTTCAAACTTAATTCGCATATATTTTACATGAACTGGAAAGCGAAGAAAAAGTTTTAAATGTTTTATTATACATCTGTCTCAATATATCCGAATAAGACTTTCTAACATATAATGTTATTGAGAGTATGATTCATACAGAAGACACATTTACGTCTTTAATAATAATAATAATAAATATTCTTTATTGTACACCACTAAAAAAATACAGTTATGAAAATTACAAAAGACAATGTTGCACAATCGGCGGTCTTATCGCTAATAGCCATTTTATTCGGATTTTTCGGGTCTTTAATTCGGATAGAGTCCATAATTATTTTCCGTCACCTCGTGATGCGTATAGGACGAGATAGACAGACGTATTTGCGGTAAACAATAATAGAATGAAATAGTATTGTTATGTAAATCCGCGATTGTTTCAACTTATTACCATTTGTACAAAACATTTCTAAGAAGTTTTAGGCAGCTTGAAGAATTAGCCAGAACTGCCTGAATACAAATTATAAATAGTGTAAAAAGATTTCAGGCTCCAAACGTATTTCAGTGAACGTTGTGAACGGACCACAAAGAGCGTATTTAAAATTCGGATTGAAAAAAAGTACCACCATGAATGCGTCTGTGCTCGGATTGATGATTTCCATGGTTAATTTCCAAGTAAGTAAGCATCGCACTAGTCGATGATCCTTAATTTCACCTACATCAATAACAATCCGGATATTCATTTTTTTATATTCATTTTTAATCTAAGCCCCGGTTATTCAAATCATTGTAATTAGTATAATTTAGTATTATTTATTATTTATTTTATATCATTTTTTGTAATGTTTTGACGTGTTCAAGCGCCTCCTGGGGCCTATGAAAATAAATGATTTGATTTTTTTTTTTTTTTTTAAATGTTACAAACTAATTTAGAATGAGGAAATCTAATACTCTACTTCATTTCTCATCACAACATTTTCATGTCTTATTAAACTTCATGTATTTATAAATTTACACGAAATTTCGTATAGTTAAACATGAATAAAATTAAATGAATTTCGTACCAAAGATTTTTAAAATTGTAAGAGCAGCAGGTTTAACCAACAAATTGAATAAGTGGCGTTATGCATATTTACTAACTAGCGGGCAGGGATGTCAGGGAGCACCGTAACCGAAACTATCGGATAGCCGATAAAAAAAATATCCGTAACCGTAACCGAATCCGAAATAAAAGATAAGGATAAGGGCGGAGTCTAATTGAGGGACGTTATTACAAGTTGTTTTGGTCGGCCGACCGTAATTCGTACCAAATGGTGACATATAATTAAAACCATTTTATTAGCTATATGTATTTCACTTTTATATTCCTTAAAAATCTTACAACCGTAACCGAAGTTAGCCGAAACGAACGGACAATCTGAAACAAATTAATATCCGCATCCGAATCCGTATCCGGTATAATAATCAATCTTATATCCGTATCAAATCCGTATCCGAAATGTCATATCCATAACATCCCTGCTTGCGGGCACCGAGCAGAATAACGTTTGACGCGGGTAAAACCGTGCAGGTCATCTAGTTTAATAATAAAACAGATTTTACCTACATTTTAGTTTGAGCCTGTTTTGCTACCACAAGGATAACTGCGTTGTTTTATGAATATTTTTTTTTTTGCAAAACTACACCCAAAAATATTTTTGTTTAACTTATTCTATGATATCTTATTTTAACAAATGCTGATAGTATGAAAAAGTCCAGGATTTGAAGTTAGAAGCGCATAAAATTGATTCTGGCTTACAACATCCGTAGAAAAATCTTTTGTATTTTAGTCTTACTTGCTTTGTTGTCTTCTAATGTCCGAATCCCACATCTGTTTGATTTTTTCACTGATGTATTAACCGGATTTGTCGTTTAGTATATGCGATATTTGGCACCAGCGTCATCATTTCAACTTGTTAAACATTCATATTGGAGTTTACTGCTTATTAGTCTATTGTATCTTGAATCTTGTTGTCAAGAGGTGTGAAGTCAGGTAATAGATAATGGGTTTAATTAAAGTAACATTTATTGAATTAATCACAAGAAATAGCTTTTCCGAAAATGAAATTTGATTGTTTTACAGATGCTTATTGTAATGATGGTCGATTTAATCAATTTGTTCGTTTCAAATATTGGGCAAATAAATCCAATTTATATTCAACGAGAGTTGCCAGGCATTTATTTTCTCATTATCGCCCTCAGTCTACAAGCGCCTAGACGGTCCTTGAGTTAACAAAGCTTACTATTTCTATCATAGAATTGCGTCCATGAAAGTACCGAGGAAGATAAATCGCATGATCAGTAATTACATTTTTGATTATTGATAAGAACACGCACCTATACATTCATTCATTCAAGAAACTTAGAGACTCATTTTAGTGTAGCAAGTGTTAACTGTGTAATAATGACCTACATTTAAAATATTATTTAATTTACTTTTCAGTCATTTGGAGGACCCAAAAGGCAGATAAAAGACCTGATTGTAAATGTGGATAATGTCTCTTCTCTAAAAGAGACCTTGGAACAAACTCATGGGTTATCCATCGATGTATTCAGGAAAAGCAATTTCTTTCGGGAGGGAGACAGATCAATATACGTATCGAAGATTCTGCTCCAGTATTTATTCGAAGGAAATGTAGACCCCGATGAGGAAGGCATTATGATTGAATTTATATACGAACCCCGCGATACTCCGCTTGCAAAAGGGAAACCATCGGAAGCTGGTCATTTGTTGTTGAAATATAACGTTTGAGAGATGATGTAGCTAAGACCTTTCTTCGTCACGCTGGCGATCATTTTAATCGTTAAAAGTAAATTAAACTTGTTTTAAAATAGTTCGGTAAATTTGTAACTGTTCAAACTTTAATACTGTAGCGATATTATATTGTATTTATGTTTAATTTAACAACATTGAAAGAAAATAAAGGTTAAGTATTACTTTTAGTTTTATTTTCCGTAACTAAACAAATGGGTACTAATATATCATTATTATGAACGATGAATACTTACAATATAGTGTCACGGTGCAGTGGAATTGGACAATGGTGTATTAGTGCTAGTCTGCTGGTGAATTTGTTCTATTCACAATTAACGAAGCATGCGCGACCATGTTCATTGGTACATAAATGTATTGTATTCTTAATTTCATTATGTAATTGCTCCCATGCTGATCATTCAAGACACTAAACAATTTGAATGAGTTAGTTCCAAGCCTTTTGTTAATTATATTTGGATGGAAAAAGTTTTACTCGTCATTCAGATAGATTAACAGTAGAAAATTAAGTAAGTCCAATCTTCTTTTTTTAAAGCAAGCATCGTAAAGCAGAAATCGGGCTTATTATCCTATGTTACCTACACGAACATTACACGAAAATTAAGAAATGCGCTGCTTTTCAAATGACTATATGTGATGCCTCCTCTGTCGGAATTTCAGAATCAAATTACGACTAGTAGCCGTAAAACATTAATGCAAGTCTTGTACGCTAATAATATTTGGCCGCCGGTTAATTTATGTAGGACTAGTTTTTGCCTGCTTTAGTTTACTGCTCAGCTCTCGTGAAATTTGCCATAATGTTAAATTTCTATAGACCTTTATTGATAGTTAAACTATCAAACGCAAAATGAATTGTCAAGATTCGACCAGTAAGTTCTTCAAGAACTTACTGGTCGATTAGCGCTATCAAACAAACAAACTAACTTTCGTACGTGGTTTCGTCTGCATGCTAGGTATGTTGATTTCAGCTTTGGTGTTGTGCAAATTGCTAAATCAACTGAAAAAAACATTGTTATTTTGACATTAAAAACAAACCCTTCAATTTTATTTATTTGTATTGATTGTATTGATGTTATTGTGACTTCCGTTAAACACGTTTACTAAAACTTTTAGAAAAAAACGGTAACAAATACTCTATCACTAAAATGTGTCAACATGCAGCGATTTCTTTAGAAACACGTAACCTTTGATATTACACCGGAGGAGGTATAATATGAACGTTTACAAATAAGTTGCCATTTATGTAGATGTTCGTGAAACGAGAGTGGCAGTCGACATTTGACACGGAGCGCGGCGCTAACGCTCGACATGTGAATTGTTTGAATTGACCGCATTGTGCAGTTTTTGTGTATAACACTCGTTTATATATTATTATATAACATACTACTTTATTGTCGTTCGTAATATTATTAGAAGTAAGTAATTGCGAGATTTATTTATAAAAAGATCACGTTCCTCCCTGGAATTGTTTTTTTTTTGTTTTAGCGTTATAATAACCACTCCTACATTTCAGCCGTTATATAGGTACTATCGGCTGCAGATAAGCATGCCCACTTTAGAAAATATTCCTGCGACAGCGCAGGTAGTAACGCACACATTGAACCAACGAATCAGAGGCATTTTTTTATTTGTGTGAGTGCAAGCTCAATAGCCACACTTCCTTACCCCACCCCCTTTGAGACAATTGTATTTGTGTGAGTGCAGTGGGCAAAATATAAACAATAGCCGAAATGTGCAACGTTTTGTAAGTGCATTGTTTAGTCAAATTTCTCAGAACTTAAACAATAGCTATTTTTTTTGTGTTAGAAGCCGATAAATGATGGTTAAAACATGTTAAACAATATTGCACCTTATCTACTTAACAACTATGGTAAGGTGATTCAAAATCGCTAACAATGCTTGTCGGCATGTTTTATTGAACTTCTTACGATTTAAAACAATAGTTAACTCGGTTTTTAATATTGGCAAAATCGCCGACAATATCCCGTGATAAAATCTACTTTTAACTAACTTAAAATGAATTTACTAGTATATAATTTAACACATTTAATTTATTTAACAAATAATAAGCAATCAAGACAGTTATTTCACCCCCATTAAACGCATCAATATAAAAATCCTATTTACAAATACTTGCATATCAATCCATTCATCTTTTAACACAATGATGATATTACGATATTCAATGCGCCCGCGCCGTTGGAATCAGTTTTATCAGAGATTTATTTATACATTCCATTTAAGATTTCTTCACAGATTAACTTAACACTTGTTCGAAGACTTGAGCAGCCTCTGTTAAAATATATTATTTCAATTGAAGCCCAAAAATAACCCAAGGATAGTTATCAATTTATTTCTTTTAACATAATCTAGTCACTAAGAAATTTTTAATAAATAAAAAAAGATAAAACTAAAATAAATTGTTGAATAAATTAATTCTTATCAAAAATAAAATTTGTTTCAGAAAGTTCAAATAATCATTTGAATATATTTGGCAATACCAATATATTTTTTTTATCTAAACATTTAAGATAGTAATAAGTTCAAAATTGTTTCTCGCTGGCAATAACACTATTCATAACAAGGAGCTCACGCGAATGGGA
This sequence comes from Hypena proboscidalis, assembly GCA_905147285.1. Taxonomy (NCBI): domain Eukaryota; kingdom Metazoa; phylum Arthropoda; class Insecta; order Lepidoptera; family Erebidae; genus Hypena; species Hypena proboscidalis. The sequence continues at coordinate 16,589,657 of LR990131.1, forward strand.
TTTACATTTATTTAAAAATCATCTACAATTAACCGAGCGCACACTCGCTTAGTGTGAGTGTAACAATTATACATATAGATATTTATACGCATACAACTCGAATATCGTTCGCGCTCCCCATTGGTCAGAACGTTAGCATCGAGTATACACGCCGTGAGCGGTGCTATGCGATTACCGTCTTAAAGGTGGGCATGCGGAACTGCTTTCGATAGTACCATGTCAACAGCTACTTTTAGAAAAACTCGGTAACTCTATCACTCTAAAATGTGTCAACATGCAGCGATTTCTTTAGAAACACGTAACCTTTGATATTGCACCGGAGGAGGTATAATATGAACGTTTACAAATAGGTTGCCATTTATGTAGATGTTCGTGAAACGAGAGTGGCAGTCGACATTTGACACAGGCGCGGCGCGAGCGCTCGACAAGTGAATTGTTTGAATGAGGTTCTAAACTGCCTTTTTATCACGGTAGGTGGCGCATAGTCGGGATGGCCAATGATAGCTGTCAATTCAATACATTTTGTAACCTATTGTTTATAAATTTAAATTTTCTCTTAAAATGCCTCTGTGTGCTGTTCTTGGATGTAATAATACCGGCGTGCATTTATTTCCCAAAGATAAAAAAGGAGTTGGAAAGGCTATACGTCGCCAAAATTGCGTAGCGACAAAGTATAGCAGGTTATGCCGGCATAATTTCCAAGAATCTGATTATTTTGGAGAGTCAGCTTATACTGGTGTGTTATTATTAACAATTTGTTGATTATGGGCATAAATCAGATCACTGTGAAGGTTAATTTTAGATTTGGATCATATGTTTCTAACCTAAAAGTAACAATACCATTTACCATTAAAGTAATGTTCTCCCATTTCTCGTAAATTTTCCTACCAAGAGTCAAGCAACAATTAACAGGTTACAACTAAAAAAATAACAAAATCTGGAGCATACTACTGATAAAAAATATTTTAGGCCTTCCACTCAATGTGATTTACTTTTCTTCCAGTTATCCTTCCTTCTCGTTTTTTTAGCTCATCTTTTAATTCTTTGAGCTTCCAGGTACCGTACATGTTGTCAATAACGATAGCGGACCGGTTTCAAACGGTTTAAACACAAAAAATAGCACAAAACAAAGTGTAAACAAAGCGTATACGATTTGACAGTGGCCATCCCGCCGCTAGCGACATCTGCGATAAGCTTTGCGTTTACATCCTCATTGATTGCATTGTGCATTTTTTCGCGACACCAGATGCTACATTTTTATATGTATAACACTCTTTTATATATTATTATATAACATACTACTGTATTGGTGTCGATTTTGTCGTTCGTAATATTATCAAGAGTAAGTAATTGAGAGATTTATTTATAACTAGCTTTTGCCCGCGACTTCGTCTGTGTGGAATTCGTTGTATTAAGTAATAGTAGCTGCTCCCGGTTTCGTCTGCGGTAGAAATATCGATAAAAAGTAGCCTATGTTACGCGGCTTGCAGTCAGTTACATGCATGTAATATTATTAAAATCGGTCCGACCGTGTAGATAAGCCGATACAAACAGACGGACAGAAAGACAGACAAACCGACAGACTGCCAGACAAAAAATAAAAATATATTAAGCAAGGGCTTAATACACAGTTTTTTTATTTTTTATTTTTATTTATGTCAAGCTGATCTATAGTTGTTTGTATGACACCTTTATCGTGCAAACAACTATATCAGCTTGAAGGAACATTGTTATCTAGACATTAAAAACAGACACTTCAATTTGATTAATTTGTATTGAAGAGATCACATCTCTGGATTTGTTTTTATTTTTTATTAGCGTTATAATAACTAAACCTCAAGCTTGTTTAAAGAATCTCTACCAGTAAACCAGTACAACCAAGATAAGGAGTGAGTCACAGAAAAAAATAATAGACATTATATTATATTGTCTGCACCGCAAAAAAAAAAAAAAAATTCTCGCAAAAAAAGCATAAATTTCTGGTGAAATTTGACCTTACTGTCTCAAAATCATGTACTTCGTCACGATGTCACGTATATCCAGCCCAGTATAGAAACAATCAGCTGAAACCGACAACAGAATCGGCGCTACAGATTGTCACATTGGAAGCCGCACGCAGAATGCGCTAACGTCAATGAAATATGCATCACTGTACCACGTGACTGCAATATTTATTACAATATACTGTATTGTTGTATTCAAACCACCTACTTTGTGCACCGGCCACACTGCACTCAATGACGCCTAAATACCTCTGATGATAGTTGGGTCGTTTCGTGATTAATCAGTGCGGAAGTGGGGAGGTAAAATTTATCTTATAAAAATATCAGGCGCCGCAAATGGCCTTACCGAAACAATGTTTTTTTTTTTTAATGATGTTTCTAAACGATTAGATACGTCATAAAGATTACAATCTAGTCTAGATATAACATTAGAGACTATTGAGTAATTTAATTTTGACCTAAGCTACTAAATTAATTGATATACTAAACAATGATTAACGTCATTGTATTATTCTGTCATTTAATTTGAGAAGTTATAACATTCGTCATCTTTTCATGATTAATTTTATTAACACCTTTTTTATCGTTTTAGATTGGAAATATCCGTTATTAAGGCCAGGTAGTTAGAAGCCTGTCGTAAAGACAGATGTTTGAGCTTCCAGTGTGAAGAAAACTGTGAAGGATGCTACTAATTGAAAATATCTCAGTAATTCTGAAAGAAAAACCTAAATATGACCATTAAATTGAAATTCTGTGTTTCTTATTTCGTGATTTTTAGCGAGAGTTATATTTTTTTTTAGCTTCCATATAGTTCTAAAACTAAAATAAAATACTATGTATTTCAAAACTACATTCAAAAGTATAAAAAAGTGTTGATTTTGCTTGTAAACTGAGGTCGTCAGCGAGAATAAAAGTCATACAATGATTAATTATATTAACGAAGCAAAAAACTTTATAATTCAATGGAGAATACATTTCGTGGAATTGCTATTTATAACTAACTAACCAACTTAGTTATGGTTTTCTTGTTTAAAGCAAGGCAATTCCACGAAATTTCGGTTGATCTAGATAAATGCACAGGGACACTTATCACTAAGTAAAGGAAAGCACGTCATTTTCATGCACTAGGTATAAATATTTTTGCTATATTACTATGACGGTAAAGAACGTTATGTAAATATACTCTTGCAATATTAAGACATTAATCATTGTATTTTTACCGATACTGAATAATTATAATTTTAATATTTTCCTACGTAGGTATATCTTTAATGTGACAAATGAGTTACAGTGATGCAATTTATTATCAAGATAAATAATAAATTGTATGAAATATTCCCGTTGTTGTGTGCCACAGTGCCACTATCTCCTCAATTAGCAGTGCAAGATTTCATGCACTTGACATTTATCGCAGGACCCTTATCAGCACTAACTACATAGTTATTGCAGTACGACGAATAACATGTCACTGACACAGAAGCTGGGAAAATCTAAATAAATGAATGCTGCGGATTTGATGAATTAGAAAGCACTCCTGTAATGTGAAGCGATCAGGCATTACACATACAAACATCCAGTAGCAAAGACGTGTAACGCGCTAAACTTAAATAAAACAAAAACAGGCGGTCGCCCTTTGTTTACAAATGACGCATGAGGCACGAAGCACATGCAATCTATAAGTCGCGGAGTCGTTTACCTTCCGCGCGACGAGACGCTCGCCATGTGCGTAGATGCGTAAGCGCACCGACGAGCGGCGTCGCAGAGAGGCGAGGCTCGTGGCGGCGCGCGGACGATGCCGCGCTGGCTGTGGGCGGCAATGCTGGTCGCGGCGGCCGGCGTCCGCGCCTGGTCTCCGCCCGACCACCTCGTGCTGTCACCGCGTCTGCGCAGGCATGCACTGCACCCAACTTCTCGCCGGCTCCAACTGCTCGGCTGGCACCTCGAACTGCACGAGAACAGCGCCATCCGCTCGCCCTACTACAATGAGTGCCAGTTTTACAAGGGACGTGTATTATACGAAGAAGAATCTACCGTCACAGTGACGGAGTGCGATGGCCAGCTGTATGGGCTGCTGCAGGTTGGCAGCGAGGAGTTCGTACTGGAGCCGACTAGGGCCGAGGGCTCGCATGTGCTCCGGCGACGCGACGTGACGCTGTCCGAGCGGGAAGCCGCTTACAACCTTACCGATGACACGGTTACGGACCTTGAACTTGACTTCGAGGATGAGGATGACCCGGATGACGATGAAACGCAAGTACATCCTCGATACAGTGTTCCTCATTATACGGTGTCACATGTGCATCCTCGATACAGTGTTCCACCTGATACAGACTATTTTCGTGGAATGCGGACTATTAGTAGGCCAGTTTCAGGTTCGTCAAAGTGCTAATAAACTGACTTTGTATGACCATGTGTCGGGCGAACTATCAATGTGATTAAAATGTTGCAGGTGTCAAAGGATTGTGGCTTGAAATGGCCATCGTGGCCGATCACACGATGCTGAAATTCCACGGCAAGGAGAGAGTGAAGCACTACATCCTCGCATTAATGAACATCGTGAGTATGAGCGCTGCAGAATGGATGCACACTCGTGTTTATTTTGGTACGACGCTTTGAGAGTGCATGGTTTTACTCATACAATCTTTATGTAACACATTATAGGTCAGTGCCATCTTCAACGATCCCTCGCTCAACTCGAACATGACGCTCGTGATCAACAAACTGTATCTGTATGAGGAGAAAGATTCTGTGATAAAGCAGGGGAATGTGAAGAGGTCTTTGGAGTTTGTGAATAAGTGGAATTACAGACATCTGATGAAGTTGCCGGCAGGTGCAGTATTACATCTAATATGTTATTAGTTTATGTTTTGGCACGAGGAAATTATAATCTCCGCCTAAAATATAATTCTGTTGGTGGATTAGGAACATGTAGTTATCTTCGCGTGTTTATTCTAAGATTTATTTTACAAGTAGCGTTATAACAACTTCCGCCAGTGGCACTAAATCATAGCTCTGATATCATGAATTCATGAGATAATGATACATGTCCCATTTATTATGTTGGCTAATTTATTTTTGCTTTTATCTTGACAATATTTTAAAAATTAAATGTTTTAGTGACGAAAATATTTTATTTGCGAATTAGAGGCGTAACATTTCAATGCTTAACGATATGCTCTGACGTTACAATTTTTGCGATAATTAATGTAATACTGCATTACGTTAATTATTACGAATATAAACTGAGTTATACATAACATTTAAATACACCTAATCATTACTATACAAAGAACACAAGAACAAAGTGTCAGTTTCGATAATAGAGACAATAAGATAGGTGTTAATGGACACATTCTTAGCATAAATTAAATTAATTTAGTAACTTAGGTCAAAATTAAATTACTCATTAGTCTCTAATTTTATATCTAGACTAGATTGTAATGTTGATGTAGTATCTAATAGTTTAGATACATCATAAAAAAAAATAAAAAAAAAATCATTACTATACAACGCATCGTATTTAATATCGGTAGAGCTGAATCTGTAGTACCTAATCCAACTTGGAGTGTACGGGCATTAGCAAACACGAAAGCTAAATAATGCTTAAGTTTGAGTTGCTCGAGTCACTCCGTAGTTAGGAGAAGCCTCAGAGTTGGTAATACTGTAAGCCGTATTGCATCGAGAGCCCGAGAATTAACGTCTGGTCGACACACTCGGGATTGCTTGAAAGCTTTACTTATTATTATAACTTATTACATACCACGTAATATTGTTTGTAGTTAATTTTACATTGCGATCTTACAATAAATTATATTTGCAGTATTTTACTGATACGAATTTTATAAAAACGTTGCGTCCCCAAGCAATTAAACTAAACCCGTTAGCTTTTTTGACTTTGTTATTTTGCCTGTGGTAGTATACGTGTTTAGATCAGTAAGATCGAACGAGATTCTACACATTACTAGCTTTTTCCAGCAGCTCTGCACGCGTGGAACGTCGATAAATAGTAGTTTATGTCCTTCTTGAGGTTTTTAACTATTTTTAGTTTAATTTTTATTAAGATCTGTTCAGCTGTTTAGTCACATTCACATTTATAGTATTAGAAATTAGGAGTGCACGAAAGGAGCCACCCCGAGTGACATACACATCGATTCCCTACGTCCGGCGCATCCTGGGCAATTCGTGAGTTCTCCAAAGCGAATTGGCTAATCCTTTTACCACGATGGCTAGTCAAAATAAAATTTGAGTCAGGCATCGACACGACGAAGAAGAAGAAGTATTAGGAAAGAAGTAATTAGGAACTCAATTTCAGCTATTACCCTTATTTATAGTCGTTACACTTCACAGGTAGCACTGGATGGGACGCGACCGTGTGGTTGACGCGTGCCCAGCTGGGTGGACCCTCGGGTTACGCCCCAGTAGACGGGGTCTGCTCCAGCACCAGATCAGCTGCCATCAATCGAGATGAGGGACTTACCAGCGCCTTCGTCATAGCCCATGAGCTGGCCCATCTGTAAGTAATTTCCCATAATAAATAAATACAGTATTATAAAAAAAAAAAACCCATTTTATATTTTAATATATATTTTTGTATAAATTGTGTACAGAACGTTACGTTTTTTTTTACTTATCGAGGTTCGAAACCCGAAAACATATAACATAAATTGCATTTATCCTTCAAAAATATTTATAATAACTATCTTTAAGTACATAGAAGCAAACACTTATTTTGTCTTAATAATATTATTGTTAGTGTATATTTAGGAGTGATGTGCGAAGAAAAGTCTAGTAAACAAGTAATTCTAATTCTAATAGAGTACCTACCTGTATCGTAAAATTTATGATATTTGTAAACAATAATTTACCCAAAATACGGACTTCAATTACAATAATTTTTGACTTATATGGTTTTCTCATGAGTGCCATTGTCAGAACTGGACCAAATTGAAATGACACCACACGGAAAGCACCAGCTTAAAAAATATTAAAATTCAAACATTCGAAAGTTATGAGGTAACAAACATAAATAAATGTATATATACAGACGAATTGAGAACCTCCTCCTTTTTTGAAGTCGGTTAAAACAAGAAATAACATTGAAACATTATGTAAACAAAACATGGTACAAGTACCGCGGGGAAAATGAACACTGACCATGCCTACAAACTGTGGTTTAAATTAACGTCGCTTTGTCCACCCCTGTAGAGGCAGATATCTTCGTTATGAAATGAATACATATGGCCCAGCTATAAATTGTGCTTCACTATTAGGTCCTATCGCGTCTGGCCAATAGGTCTGGTGTTCTGCCAATACTATCATTGCGGCCTATTGGGGTCAGCACAACAGGCGTGCACGTGGGACCTATTCAATTATAGAAGACATTTCTCCTCGATTTCCTAATTGCTTCTATGAAAACAACCACATCTCGTTTATTGAACAGATACTTACGTTTATTTGGAGTGTAAATTGGAAGAAAGTAGTTTTACTAACATTTGGCATCACTCCCAGCCTATTTGTCCAATCCTAACTAGAAAAATCCGAAAGTAACTCAGTTTGTTTGTCAGCCTGTTTCGCTTTTACGTCTAAACGGCTGGGGACCTATTTTTATTTATTTTGGTAAAGATAGACTATTAAATGAATTACTTTTTGTCCGCGGGTGAAACAGCGAGACGCAGCTAAGTAGTTATTCGTAAGATTTCAATAATATTAAGTTATTGGTCCTCGCGAATCATTTACCTTGTTTATTGTCAAAGCATTTGAAAATATGTCTACAACATTCTATTTTCTCTTTCGTTCTTATAAAAATATCCCTAAGCTAAACTTAATGACATACAGCACTTTTAATAAAAGTATTTGCCATGATTTTGATTCCAAACCAATATATGCCCCAATTCTCCTTTGCAATAATATTATGAGGCCGGAAATAAAAAGACATCGAATTCCTTATTTTTATATAATTAAGTTTGTTCCAATAATAAAAGTTCATCACATTTATTCGACGTTTTTATTGTGTAACAATACTTCCGCAAGAAACAAAAATAAAAGAGATAGCCGATGTTTTATATTAAATTCGTGTGTTTCAAAGGCGATCTTCAATAAAGATACAGTAAAGGTTGTTATTAAACACATTTCTTTTGTAAAACAAATAATCAAAAAAGTCTTCAGCTTTGAAATAACTGAATGGAAAATTATAGATATGATAAAATCGTAGATATGTTGGGCTGATTTCCTGAAAATCATAATATAATGTGTACTATATATACTTGCAAAAACAGTTTATGCAAATTTCAAAATGAAGCGTGTAGGTGTGGTATCTAACAGCAAATGAGAATAAAAACCAAATAAAATTGTAAATTCAAATCATTTATTTTCATAGGCCCCAGGAGGCGCTTGAACACGTCAAAATATTACAAACAAATGATATAAAAATAAATTATAAGTAAAACTAAATTATACTAATTACAATGATTTAAATAACCGGGGCTTAGATTAATTTTAATCCAACTGTTTAGAATTAGATTAAAATCAAACTAAGTACCAGCTCCGATGGGTATTGCATTATGAGAAGAGCTGGTGAGAATGTGAGACGGTTCCTATTCTCTTTATGATTGTGTTGGTTCCTTAAAAAAATACACTTAATCTTTATTTGCAGGCATGGTTAACTATAAATTTAATAGGTAGATACCTAAATAAATAAGATAAGTATGTGTCTTGATTCACATACGGAAGCAAGTTCATGACAAAACCCTTTGTTACGACTTGCGAGTACAAACTATTTGCGCTAGGATGACGCACCCACGCTTGCCACAAAAACAATGGCTATAAATTAAACTGTTACTGTTAATTCATTAATGGTTACAGAACCTACGTTTCTTTTGTTTACGTGACCGGTACCGAGTTGGGCACTTTAAGTACTGTCTGCACGGATTAATAGACAGTGGGGTAATGCAAAGCCTTCTGCTGTCGGATGGTGGATGGATGATAAATGATCATACAATGTATAACAATGTGAAGTTTTCGATGAGATGAAAGCATGATGCATTTAACTTCGTATACTTTTATTTGGCATAATAATAGTTACGCATAATAGATACTAATTTTCATAATGTATTTCGGCCGCATAATCATTGTAAAGCATAGTAGTCACTTGGCATAATTGTCTTTTGACATACATAAATCATACTATCCACATTTAATAAAATTATTTTTTTATGTAAAACCAAACATGTTGGGGCAAACCCTAGCAGCAATGTAACGTATTTTTACATTTGGATACCCAAGTGGCCTTTAGATATTTATTAGGCGAAAAAACATTATGCCTAAAACGGACTATTATGCAGAATAACATTTTGCCAAACGAAACATGCCCAAAACGAGCACGTGTTATGCGAAATTAAATTACGCCATAAAATATTATATGAAATGATGGAATCTATTAAATAATAACCTAGCAACTGATCTGCCGAAGAATACCTACTACTGGCTTTAGGAAAATATGATTCCTTTGTTACTCGTAAAGAAATTATTACGATCGCGTTGCACAAAATTATTTAGAATTTTTTTTTGTTAAATTTGCTTAGCTTTCCACTGAAAGTTATCTAGGTGTCTTAAGCAAGCAGGCCCCAGGCTCCTTTTCTCGGCTAAAATAAAACCAACTTTTTACAACAGCTTAATAAACTCAGGCTCTAAGTTATACAGCCGAATAAACATTAAGTTGTGTTTAAGCTTTTACCAAAGTTGGTCAATAGTAAAGTGAACAACTCCATAATGTGGGTGTGTAATTGACATAATTATATTCAAGGTATGGTCATGACTGTAAAACAATTTAAGAATGTTATAAAACTCGATTTGCTTTTTTGTTCTTTATTCAACTTTTTATGTCGATTTTCTGGGCTGTTTATTCGTAACAAAGGTTAACAAACCTTTTTGTTTGAGTTATTTTAGGGAAAAACGGTTTTTTAAAGCTGACGTAATATAACGAATATCAAAGTTATTAAAAAGGGTAGTAATAATACTTTTTGGTTAATAATATATACACAGCATAATTACATTACATCAACATAATTATCATTATTTTTACATGGATAGGTATATACTTCTAGTCTTCCAGAATTAACGAAACAAAAATTGTTATCTAAGTAGTTAACTGGATTAGGTTTTGGTTTAGTGGAAGTGTTTAATGCTTATAAACGAGTAGTCCGCATCATAAGATATCTTTTGTCCTAATGAATCAAGTGATAGAGTAGTGAATTAAGGCTCGGAGTGTACTGAACCAGACAAAGAACTCTTGGTTCAATCTTGGCTTTAATTAACGCTTGATTTGTTCATTGCCATTTAATAAGCGGTATTTATATAGGTTACGCTACGGAATTGATATTTTTTTACAATGTAACCGCTGTGAACTTTCAGCCCAACTGAAGCTGCACCATGACTTATTATATTAGTACATATTAAATTTTAAGTGCCAATAATTTCATTTCTACTGTTCAATTTTATATCGTTTGACAATAAGGTAGCACGGCCCACAGTGTTAAATGGCAACCTCAGTCCTTACAAACATTGAATCTTTAGGTACATCTTAAAAACTACAGTAGCTCCCTTCCCTCCTTTTTACACTGCAAGCACTCTGCTATCAGGCGTCAGGCTAATGGAGTGTCAGTAATATTTTTCTCTCTCTCTCAAAAGCTCCATTAAAATATTTATGATTGAATAATTGATGCGCACAAAACATCGGTTCATTTTCTGAAAACACGTTTCGAAGTGGTAATTAACGAAGCAAAAATCGTTGTAATTTGAACAGAATTTTTCCTTTGTGTTTATCGCCATTCGAAGAAAAACCTTTAGGGCAAAGATATTTCGGAATTGTGGAATTGTCTTTTTGATTCCTTTGAGTTATTGCTTTTTGATTTTAATTGCTATTTAATTAATGACTTAAAATGTCCTAATAAGTAAAACACGCATGTGTTACCGTATAAGGTTATTAATTTAATATGCAAAACAATATAAATATAAAATGAGAAACCAAAATGCCATTGATACGTAAGAAGAAGAAGAATTTAATATGTTGAACATCTTTATGACGAACATCGTGATCATAATTATATTATTGTGAAGCAAATGTCTTTATTAACGAGAATGCCGACTACTTAGTATGACATGTTTATAGATTACGCATTTTATAAATTACTAAAGATGCTTGACTTAATTTTTTTGTTAAAAAAACCCTACAGTAACGTATGCATTATTAAATGTTAAAATAGACTATACTTTGTCCATTCCTTTATTTTCTTTTTGACAGAAATCACGCCTATGAATTACCGTTTTTTTTTGTCAGATTAATGTAATACAATAATAATTGTATTTTATTGACAAGCGGCACTTTTTAGGGAAGTTCACTGTTTGTAACAAACAATCACAGGCTATAAATCAAATCGTGAAATGAAATAAATCGATCATTATGAAAAAGAATAATTTGCCTTTTTTTTTATTGTCTGTATTTTTATAAAAAAAAGAATATAATTATAGTATCATGATTCCATGAATAATTATTTGCAAGAAATCAAGTCGAAATCTTGGAATTAAAAATGAAAATGTAAACAAAGGTAACTAGGAAGTCGTCATAGACTAAGTATGTGACATTATTATTATTTTGTTTATTTATTTCATCTAATAAAAACTATTAATAAACGAATAATTAATAATGAACTAAAACCATTTCGATGTAATTAATCGATTGAAAGTTCTTCGTAGACAACATCGATTATGATTTCAAATCGAATCAGTAACGTGTGAAGACATCCCTAAATGTAATCTGTCAAAAAGAAAATAAAGAAATGGACAGAGTATAACTAAAGCTACTATTTAAAAAAAATCTTAATATCCCTTAGCCTAGTTAATCAGACATAATATCTGCTCTTCTGCAAAATATCTGCATTACTGAACCGTTTTCCAAACTAATAAACTCAAGTTTACTAACAGTAATAAATCAGCTATCAGCACTGATGAAACCAGATTACAAACAGTGAATACCATTGACAAATTCTACAGGATGTTTCGGAAGTCTAGAGACGTATTAAAACCATATTTGTTGTAGTGTTGCTAGTAGAAATGTTCACAAAAAACAATTAGATAAATAAAATAAATACAATAAAATAACAATATTGTGTCACAATACTAGCAGCTCGAAAAAGCGTTATTTGTTGTGTGAAAACAATGACTTTAAATAAATAAGTCATTGATGTCATGTCAGCATACGCGGGGTCTAACACAAGCTTGGCGAAAATGTGAAATACGTTGGTTCTATTATCTGTCTCTTTTACTTTGATAGTAAAAATAAAGAGATAGAAAATTATTCAATTTTGGTAGACCCTATGGAAGAACGATCTTTTTTCTATGGCAGGCTCCAACACAAAGTCCAAACAACGTTCAGGAACTCGTATATATATATGTATCTAAGGTATTCAATTATAATTAGCACTTTGATAAATATACAAAAAAGATATTTGATGTATTTATAAATAAAAAAATATGAAAATGAAATATATTTCACATATTATTATTTGAGTTTAAAATTATTTGTGCATTTAGCAAACATTATCGTTGTTATCGAATATGAGTTTCCGAACGGACTTAAAAAAAATTGGTCAAGTGCGTGTTGTTTTTGGCAAATTTAGTTCCGTACCAAATGTACTGCAAAGCTTTTATACCCCAAATATGTATTGTTTTTGTTAACCTTAAATATAAAAATTACAATGATATAAACAGCTTTTCAAAAAAATATTTTCCCGCCATCACAATCTATTATTTTGTTTATTTGCCACTTTTTGTCCATGTTAGTTTCGTGTGGAAAATCGTAATTCAGATGTTTTCTTAAAACAAATTAACATCACATATTTAACAATAATGCGTTTATTAATTTATTAAAATATTTTTTGCATATTTATAGATTTGATTAAACGTCATTAAAACTATAAACCAGCCAAGTGCGAGTCGGACTCGCGCACGTAGGGTTCCGTACCACTATACATCTAAATAAATGTTTTTCTTTATTCTTTATTATATTGGATTCTTTTATGTCTTAAAGGGATCGGAGGAGTTGAAAAAGACTAAAAGATGACTATTTCTAAGCATTATTTTCTCACTGCTGATGTACAAAACTGTATGTGCGACACAAGATCAAAGTTATTTACATCTCGTGCTTTTGAATCTCTGACTACGCTTAACGCTTTTTTCGTGATTCTACTATATAATCGATCGCTTTTTCTTTTGACAAGGTTGCACTTTGTCATGGTTTGACAGATTTTTACGTGTAGATGTTGACATGACAAGTTTTTGCTATGACTTTTCACGAACATGATGAAATATACGTTGCATCAAAAATGCCGGTCATATTTATAATTATTATTTTTAACCGAACACCCTTTATATTTATTTATCCGTACATATAAAATATTTTATATGAAATAAATCGCTATGATCGAGCGAGTGATCACAGACGGAATCGGGCGCTTTCATCTATTTCGGCTTCAATTGATTCTATCTGATAGGCAAGGTTGAAGCGGTATCGTGTGTACGGTACCGCTCGGTTTGGCCGGGATCAAAACTATTTGGATTAACATACCTACAACAAATAGAAAACTCTTGATTTCTATCAAAGTAAGATGTGAAGTTAAGAGATTTTTTATGAATATCTTCTGACTAAAAAAATAATGCATAAATGATGATTGTATGTTATTCAAACTTTGTGTCTAGGAATTTAAACACCTATTGTGTTATAAATAATGCTCACAATATATTTACTTGACCAGAATACCTAAAAGAAGTTTATTTGGAATTAGTACCACAATCCATTTCACTACTTTTACGAAGAGAATTCGATAGAAAAACCGTTTGCCGCATTTTTTAAAGAAAATGCACGTTAAACTTACCTTATCTCTTCAAATTATCGCAATCCGAATGTCCTGTGTGAAAGGTGCTCAACAGTTCTCTTTATGTGTTCACGTAGTTTGCACAAGTCAAATGAAGTTGTCCAAGTAATCAGTCAGATTCAAGTTAGTAACAATAAAACTAAACATGGGTAGGTATATTAGGTAGTTCCAAGTTTAATTGTCGGCGCCCGTCTTATATAGGCATGGTCTAGTGCTGCTAAACTCGAACTATATTACTTTTTTTATTATACTCGATTCACAACAAAGTCTGATACACTAAAAAAGGCACAAGTTTCCCTTAAGAGCGTGTATTCCTTTTCAAAATGTAACTGTCAATTTTTGTAGTGTTTTGGGAATATTTCGTAAAAACTGAATGAAAGTATGATTTTATTCAACTAACTTTTTGGAATGCAAATTTTGAAAGGTAAATATAACAATTTCATTCGTAAATACAGCATAATTTTGTAATTTATCAACTTAACAGTTAATACTCTTTCAACTGATAAAATAGAAAAGTATGCTTTAGTTATTAAATGTAATTGTCATATTTACCTTTTAAAGCCCACATTCTAAAAAGTTAGTTGAATAAAATCATACTTTCATTCAGTTTTTACGAAATATTCCCAAAACACAAAAAAAATTGACAGTTACATTTTGAAAAGGAATACACGCTCTTAATCATGAAACGTATTTATTGGACTGTCTGTCTTTGCCTCAAAACGTAATGTGGACAATAATAAAGGTATATTTTAAAAACGTTAAATGTTATATAGTATACGTTGTAAATCATTTTCTGTGTACTTCGTAATTGGCGTACTGTTCTAATATAAATTATTTACCTATTGCCTGTAAGCTGTGAAGTGCCTGTATGAAATAAATAAATAAAATAAATAAGTAAATTGTTGGTGTTGTACACCTTTGGGTAATATAGGCATGGTGTTATGTTATGTTATGTTACTTTTTAAATGTTTAATTACTTAGGTATACCACATCTAGAAATGAATGGATTTCATTTGAGGTTAGTCAAGATGTTATAGAGGTGCCATTTCATTTGTATGCAACATAAGAAATAAAATCTTATATTGTGTTTTTGTCCATGCATTAAACTGGAATAAAAAGTTAATTAAGTGACCTATAATAAGCATACTTTATTGTTCATAATAGCTGGCCTATGCAAAGAGACGAGTATGATATTTACTAAGAATTAGCATAAAAATGCAATTTCGTTGAAGCGATGCAATAAGTATTCGCGGCGATTACTTCGCGATAACGCATTAACGTACATATGGCGAAAATAATACAATAATATTGTTTAAAGGAGATGTGTTTTCATTTATTTAAATTAATACAATTTACTGATAATGTGATTTGACAATAAAAAGTAATATAATGGTCTCCCAATTTGGAATTACTGGCAAATTACGAGTTATAAATGGGTAGGCAAATTACAATAAAATACTTAATATTTTTTTTACTTTTAATTCCTTTCTTCAATGTTTTCGGGTGCAATCAAAGTGCAAGCGGGTGATTTGCGACCAGCGGGTGTCAAAAGCACATGGCTTCTGGTTAATCGGATGAGGAAGAGTAAAAAAATAATCATTATAATGGTTGGCTGTCAAACTGATGCCTGCACGAACAATATGCTTTTGAGAATTGTTGATGTTCATGGGACGTCGTATAAAGAATGATAGTTACGACTTACACAAGATGCACTTTAAAAGTTAACATTAATTACAGCAACAGCTTTGTAAAATAATAAGTTATGTAATCTGAAATTTAAATGGCGCGACGTGATCACAATATGGATCATATTACTTTGAATACAGGCTGATGTCATTGCTAAGTGAAGAGACGTGCCAGTGTGCATAAATGTATTGGTTACGCGTGTCTTTGGGTTCAAACATGTACCCGGTAGTGCGTGACAGTACTACTTTAAGGGCTAAGGTAGGTACCTACTTAGAAACGTCAAATATCTCAAAAGAGTATTCACAATTCACCCTGCGACAGCACTTGAATACCAGGCACAGATTTGAAATGGTAGCAGAGTCGGTTTGATTTGGTTCTACTATTGCTCTGCATTTGGTTATATTACCTACGACTTAAAATAAAAAGCTATAAGGATGAGGATAAAAAGCTAGAACGACTCGTTAAAGCCATTTAAAAATCAGCTGATTGCTTCTATCTCCGAAAATTCTTTAAACAGCTAGAATTAAAATACCAAATGTATGATAGAAATCAGTTAACAATAAGCATTTTTAAAATTACTCTATAACTATAGGTGAAGAACTCACTTAGCAACAAATCTCTAGTAAGTAGTAACGTTCATTATCTCAAAGGCAATAACCCGATTATTTCAGCTGATTCATTATTATTATAAGACTGAGATAACTCGAAGCTTTATTTTTAGGAGTACTCAAGATACTAATATAGATCTAATGAGCTCAAGATTATGATGGATCTGTTTCATTACATGGAAATAGTCTAAGCTTTTATCAAATAGACATATTTTGAATTGTACTATAAAAAACAGGTATATATATTTTGTATTGTAAAACAGGTCGATCGTAACAATCCTAAATATTTAGTTTGGAGGTAGGACTGTGCATTAAATATTCTTTTGAAAAGAGGCAATATTAAACAAACATAATGTTATTAAAAGTGGGAATATGGGTTTTATAGTGCCTTTTTATCTCAATACTGCATGAAGCCCAACATCCCATATTTGACGTTACCTTTCTTATTATTTAAGGAACTCCTGAGTTTTGAGTTAACAATATTATTTCCTTTAAAATTATCCTACCCGATGGACTGATGACCTGGTCAACACAGCCGGAAAAAGAATAGATACAAGTGTCCCAAGACAGTGTGTGAAAATGTTTTTGGTAGACCTTTGCGCAACATTGGGCGTCTCTATAGTTTGAAAAGGAAATAAATATTATTTTAATGTCTATCTCTGAAATATGAAAAACACCATCACCATAAAATCAGATACAAAAATACACTCTTAATTAAAATAGGACGCATAAGCGAGCACAATATTATTTTTCTGACCTCGTTTCAAATAAAATTAATAAAAGGAACTTTGAGCGTGCATGTCCAGCACTTAATGAAGCCGTAAATAGCCGACGAAGACGAAACTGTCTACTTGCTCCATCAGTATAAATAGAAACTAGGTAAAACAAATTTAGTTCCGTCCTTAGTTGTATTTTAATTAAACTTGACAAGAACAGAAACAAGAACGGGTAGCTACTCTTTGGAAGCAAACAGTGGGCGATTCGCTGATGTTTTAATCCTTTAAAAGTAGACAAACAACCTTTAAAGTTCGCTATCTCTACAATCTGCCATATTCGAGTAATTACCTTAACTAGAACTGAGTTTATTGCGGCTATCTTGCCGTATTTGAGTTATGACTAGTAAAAGCTTTACAAATGTTATGGACTTCAATTCTCAATTGTCTATCGTACTAAATATAGACTGCACTTTATAGTTTATTGAAGTAGGCCTGAATAGATTTGCTATCGTTCGAAAACAAAAACCGTGTCTTAACTGTGTTGGAATTGTGACATCACCTTATACTTTCATGGTTGCTGTGTGTCAGTTACGTTACGTGTGAGATCCTGGCTAGTGACAATCAATATCGTAATATTAGATCATTGGCATTGCCTTCTAAGAACATGTACCAGATACCACAAGTGTTTGTTTATTTTTTATAGTCCTTATTGAGAACAATAGCAATTGATTAAATAACTAACAACTTATTTATCTACTAACAATAGTATTATCAAATATATGCACAGATAAATACATTTATGGATTGTTAAATTACCTACAAGATTTACAAACATGTAGTTTGTAAACATAGTTTAATTAAACGTGCGGAGGTTGATTTGTAATTGTTCAATCAATATAAGATTTATGTATGGAATCTTGTTATTCTTTAGTTAATCTTGTTATATTTCTATGTATTCAAGGGTATTCATAGAAATATAACACCCAGAAACTAAAAATACGCATAAAAAGTAAAGCCACTTTATTGTGCTGTTTTGGCTTAATACAACTCCTACGTACCTACATATCGGATTTATGTTTGTGTGCGTGTCGGCCAAGCGTTGCGGGGTAAATTTCCCTGTGTGCGTGATTGGTTTTTGGCTTCACTTTAGATGAAGCGCTTGTTTGAAGACTATCTTTCTAGGTGTCTTCAATCTATACTATACTTCAGACAACAAAACGAGATAATTTTCATGATTTACAATTATAAACCCAATTGACAGGCTATAAAGTTTAATTTCTATTGCAATTGAGATTGTTTAGGTCATTTTTAACAGTTTTTATTTTACGAAAACCAACTTAAATAACCAAGCAATAGAATTTATATTCATGTGATTTGTAATAGCATAAATTTATCTTGTTTCTTAGGCTTTAGTATAGTATAGTTGTTTAATATAAATAAAACTGAAACCATAATTCATACATTTAATAAATGATTAATCTCTGTAGTCGAAAAAAACCTTGCAAAATCGATCAGTTGACATGAAATGGTTTGTCATTACCATTGAGCTAGAGATAGCCGTACGTCGGTACTATCATTCATCACAATGAATGAGTCAGAAGTGATGGTAGATGGTAGTTTGTACCGAAATGACGCAATCGTAGACCAAAATAAAGTGACGACATCAATGGATTGTGACTGCAATGTAATAAGCAACAGATAAACCTAGGGCAACTTTACAACAAATTTTTCAATTAATTCGATATTCAAAAACCTGAAAGTTTACACAAATATTTTACAATATTCCTTGATAAAGACAAGTGTTCGTTTAAGTTGACTTCACTAGAAGCGGTCAAGAGATTGCAGATAGGTCTTTACTCATTTTTCTAAACACAAGCATTATTAAATTTTCTGAGTACGCTGAGAATATACAAATTGTTTCAGATAATATTTTTTTTTAAAAACCATACCCTACCCTATCATCAACAATTATATTGCTCCAATAAAACGCATTAGATCCAAACAGTGTACACTCGGGCTTACAATTAACTAAACGCAAAAAACTCATTAGTATGCAGCGGGTCGCTTATTTCGGGGTTATTTAACGCACACATCTAAATATACCCAGCGTTTCCACATATGCCCTGACCTTTGATGTGCGCCGTATGTTCAACAAATGTATATATCCGTGCGGTCATCTGTCACAGTTTTAAACAAGGGTTCCCAGTTCTCGCGCGATCACGCCGCAAGTACGCGTAACGAATATTTTCTACATTATATTTAGCTCTGCCAAGGTCTTAAAGAAAGTGAGTGACGGTTTAATTTCATTTGCTTGAGGAACTACGATTTCCTGTTGAATTTTGTACAAATAAACTGGGAGTGAGTCATAGGAAGCTCGTTAATTGTTCCACGAAATGATTCGCTCGAATCAAGATCATGGTTACGGAGCGGCTGCAGAACAAAAATAAATTTCTTCTGTGCAGTACTTGATGAAGGCCCTTGAGCCGCTCAGAATTGAGGCAGAGTATACATAGTATCGGTAGATATAATTATAGTATGATATGTGCTAGATGTGTGCGTACTCTCAGAGATAATTCGCTACACATATACGGCGTTGTTTGTGAACAAAGATAGGAAAGATGGAGGGCACGTGAATGATTTATGATTTATATGGAAGCCTTATCTAGCCAACCTATTTATTTGGGTCGTTCCAACACTGCTAGATACGGTTAAGGCACGCAATTGCTAGCAATTAGAAATTGTTTGAAGCAGAGAGATAAATGTACCTACCTATTCTTGGTGAACAGTCGTAGTTAGAGATGAACCGACTAGAGGGCCAGGCAATTAATATCATTAGATAAATTAAATGCATTTTAATCCGTTATATTTTGTTTTGTTCGTCACTCTATCACATGCAGTTTATTGGCATTTAAAGTGAAATCGACTAGTTGACGACTACAAAATTTGCCGACTTGTCGGCACATCTCTAGACGTAAATGTTGGTATTGGTAATAACAATATGAGTGTAATTATTTATCGAGAGTATGTAAATAAAAATATAAGCATTTCATGTTAAATGAGTTTCTAGATCTAGCTATCTATGAATAAAAAATAAGCCATAAGAAAGTACCAGCATAAATAATAGCAGGATCCTTCCGTAGCGACACATTTCACACTTGACCGATTTGTTGAACATCTGCGCCAAACAAAAACAAACCAACGCGGCCGTCGCATTGATTGATATCTTCCATTGTTTAATAGAACTTTTTACGCATGTAAATAGTGTTCTCAACTTTACTATTGTAATAAAAAAGTAATTTCAAGAAAAAGAAGCTGAATTGTTTCATGTTTCAAGATATCTTATCAAATGTTTGTGAGTCCCTCATTGGTTGTACACGACGGCAGTTTGTAGGCTGGAAGAGATGCGGCTTAAGCTCGGTTAATTTTACGAAAAATATGTTATTAGTACCTTTGTCCTACTGCTAATCCATTAATAAATAATATCTTGAAAATGAAAGTAACAAGTTTAATTATGAACCAACTAGCTTCTGCGCTCTCAGGACTTGAACTATATCCATACTAATTTACATCAAGATCGGTTTAGTAGTTGAAAGCATATAAGAGAGTCAGAGTTACTTTCTCATGTATGGTATTAGTAAGGATTAACTCCTAAATCCCAGACGACAGCTGTCACCTCACTAGTAACTTTACATCCCAATTCAGGTAAACGATTATCGTACAATTTCCCGAATCGAGGTGCCGATTAATCCGTCACGTCGTCGTGTCGTCTCGTCATTCGAACACTCCACGAACTCCTCTCACGCAATTACCATCGTTTACTACGATTAATTAATTTGCCCCAAGGAAGGTCTTGGGTAAACATGCAAGGAAATTAATCATTATTTACTTACAATTTCGTTAATATAACCCGTAGACTTATTCCCTAAAGATGACTGTGATTTCTTTTGCAATAGTTTCTGTCAAAAAGTAATTATTCCTGTCAAACAGATATAATTTCTGGTTTCTTAAGTAATAGTTACTGTCAAATAGTAATAGTTACTGTCAAAACACGCATTTTTGACATAACGCAATCAAATTACTCTCCTCAAATGTATGCTTCGTTCACACGTAATAAAATAAAACAAAAAACACTAAATTTGTCTATTATTTTATTGTCTATCTGGAATTGAGACAAAAAAAATATTAAAAAAGCGTGCATGAGCAAAAGAAAAATTGAACGTCAAAACTGGCGGACAATTCTTTACATTTAGAGTACGTAGAAAATTGTTTTCCTTTTTGCTGCATTACCTAGTAAATTGAAAATAAAAATATTTATTTAGGTCCAAAAAACAAATAAAAAATCATTGTTAAATATTAATTAAAGTGCCTTTAGGTGTAATTAGCTAGTTTAGTTTGTTGTTTGTGCAATTATTCATATTTTATTAGTAAGTACCAATTTTATTTCATTTTAATGTTTTACCCTAGTGAAATTATACAGGGTGGCCCGTTTATAGTAGTCCAAAGAATTTTCACAGATGTAGGGCCGGCCAATGATTGATTTAAACGCAACATATGTTCCGCGAAAATCAATAGTTTAAAAGTTATGATTTTTTAAAGTTTTTTCGTAAAATCGCCACTTTGAGCCATGTAAACCTCTCTAAAGTGAAAATGATTGGATAAAATCGAATCAAATTTGGTGTGTATATAGCTAAAACATGTAGCTAGCAGGAAATAAGCTATTTTTAAGATTATTCTAAAATGGTAATATAGTTTTATACCTTTTTAAAAGCAGTTTGTAATTTTTATATGTTAAAGTATGATTTTCAAAAAAATCTAGTAAATTAAAAATGTTCTACACGAAATTTTCTAATCGTGGTAAAAACTACCTTAAGATGTAAGGATAGCGTTAATAAAAAAAAAGTATCATGACTATCGAAAGTTCTTCAGAATTGAACATTGTATGCACTAAGTAGTTAAAAAACTAAAAGTGTGTATTTTTGCCTTATACGTAATTTGAACAAATTAAACTTAATAATCAAAAGAAAACACTAAAGTAGGATAAAGAAAGAGAATTTAATAAAAAAAACATAAAAAATTAAAAAAAACATTACAAAAAATTTTCAAATTGTCTGCCCTCTCTTTCAATGCATAAACGGCACCTTCGCAAAAAATTCCATTTAAGCCTATTGAAAGGCTGTGCACTTGCATTTATTTTTCTTATTGCAAGTTCTATTTTTTGTCATAACTCTGGCTCAGACCTACTTGCCCGATCTCCTTAAAATATCCCCATATGAAGAATTCTATGGGGTTTAAGTCGGGTGATCGTGGGGCCAAACAATTGTACCACCACGACCAATCCATCTTTCCGGATATGCTTCGTTTAGGTGCTCCCTAACTCTTAGCGCAAAGTGACAAGTTGCGCCGTCGTGTTGCAGCCACATCCTCTCGCGTACATGGGGGAAAATTTCCCCTAGAAGGCCGGGCAACTCATTTTGAAGAAAATTTAAGTAAACTCCAGCATTCAGGCGAGCTGGTAGTTCAAAAGGACCAACAAACTTTTATGCGTCATGTTGAAATTTTTTTTTATTATTTTTTTTATTTTTAACCTACTCTAGTGTTTTTCTTTTCGTTTTAAGCTTTAATTTGTTCAAATGACGTATAAGGTAAAAATACACACCTTTAGTTTTTTAACTACTTAGTCCATACAATGTTCAATTCTGAAGAACTTTCGATAGTCATGATACTTTTTTTTTTATTAACGCTATCCTTACATCTTAAGGTAGTTTTTACCACGATTAGAAAATTTCGTGTAGAACATTTTTAATTTACTAGATTTTTTTGAAAATCATACTTTAACATATAAAAATTACAAACTGCTTTTAAAAAGGTATAAAACTATATTACCATTTTAGAATAATCTTAAAAATAGCTTATTTCCTGCTAGCTACATGTTTTAGCTATATACACACCAAATTTGATTCGATTTTATCCAATCATTTTCACTTTAGAGAGGTTTACATGGCTCAAAGTGGCGATTTTACGAAAAAACTTTAAAAAATCATAACTTTTAAACTATTGATTTTCGCGGAACATATGTTGCGTTTAAATCAATCATTGGCCGGCCCTACATCTGTGAAAATTCTTTGGACTACTATAAACGGGCCACCCTGTATTATACTTATCCATTATTCTAGAATTTTATATCACGTAGTTGACCTTATCTTTCAGTGGCAAATATACTTATGATGTTAGTTTTATTTATTTTTATTAGTATTATTTGTATTGATAAAACCTTCTTGTTGACACCTACTAAAATGTATTTTTACTCTGTGGCATCTAATGTCTTTTACCAAAAAAAATTGGAGCGTTTCATTACAACAAAAAGCATATAAATAGCTTTGAACTGAATTAAGAAAGTAACAAATTCAAACAATAAAATTCAAATTATATAACTGATTATATCAAAAGAAAACTGAACACATTATAACAACAAACACAATATAAGTCATTATGGTAAGAGGTATTTTCGGAGAGATTTTCTCTTTAGTGTAAAACGAGTGCTTAAAATTAAATAAAATAAGAATGGAACGCGATGTAATGGGAAAAAAAGTTATCCTCAATACAAAACAAATATCAAAGATCGAGATAATATTTTAAGACAACTATAAAAACGATATATAAATGTGATTTTAACTCTTTGCTACTGCTATGTACTAGAAACAGTGAGTATGCGTTATAATTTCTACTTAGTCCTCCGTGACACGATGAAATCACATATCTCTCACTTGTGTTGTAATGTTTTTTGTCTTTCAGGTGCAATACACGAATATAGCACAGCTATATTATAATAGTATTATGATAAGATGATAGCGGCGGTTGATTTCAGAGCTAAACATTTTTTTGACTTAAGTTTCATCAGTGCAAGCCTAGCGAACATTAGAAGAAAATAAATGTTCCTGAAATTCTGTGAAATAATAATTTTTTTCAAAACTTCTGATTTTTCTTTAATATATTCTTATTTCTCTCACATAATTATCATAGAAATAGACACTACGTTACGTACATAAGAAATTATAAATGCTAACGGTACGACAGCTCTTTGTGCTCCGGCTAGTTCTCAAAAAACATAGCAATATACCCATTCCTGACCCGAGTAAACGATCCATAAAGCACATCACCAGCAACATCGCTTGCAAAACAACTTTCGGAAGACGACAATATCACATTCTTAGCTGCAAAATATATAATTATGCTCATAAAAAGAATAAAATTGCAGGCTTAACCAGACGCGAAGTAAAACATAAAATAACCGCCTGGCTACAGCAGCTGGATTACAGTTTGACGGAAGACCTACTTACCTACACCGCTTAGTGGCTATTGTATTGTATTTATCACATATCATAGTAATAATATATTTATATTCAAATGCATGTGTCACCTACTTACACCATCTCGAACCCAATACTTGTACATCTGCATGCTCATTCACAATTCACAAAACACCTCATCAGAAACACACACTTTACACTCACACATTCACTCTACGCACTCACACACACAACACACCCAATCACTTACGAAATTATCAATTATGAATCAAAACAGTAATAACTTTATTTGATTAGTAGATTACTATTATTTACTTACTCCTGCCTTATAACTAGCTGTGCAACGACTTTAACGCCTAAATAACGTTTTTAAAGTGTCACTTCCTGCGACTGAACACTGTCAGCTAAAATACAGGCTTTTGCCTAGTTTAGTAAACAGTGCCAGTACCTTTATTTTGTACATAATTATGTAAACGAATAGCGTCAAACTATTAGATAAGTAAAAATATGTATTACTTTACTTGTGTCAAATAAACATTTTTATTTTATTTATTTATAAATGTAAACTCCAAATAAATAATAATAATCGTGAATACAGAATGTAAGTAGTTACATTATCTGGTGCATAACCTGTATTGTCCCATTGTTGGGCAAAGGTCTCCACCATCCTTGAAATGGAATGAATCAGGTTTTTCGTTTTTTATTAAAGTATGTAACTAGATTTGAACTACGTCGATAAAAAGCACTTACCCGTGTGCCAGAATTCATTAAAATTTGTTTAGTTTGGCGAGAAAGAGGAAGCCTACAACTTAGCTACATAATATTATTGTTTCAATATTTTGAAGATACATTATTTTCATTAAGTGCTTTTTATATCCCAGACTGCCATAATTCGTGCTACTACTTGTCGTATTTATAAGTTTTCGTATGAAAAATCTCGAGATATAT
This sequence comes from Hypena proboscidalis, assembly GCA_905147285.1. Classification (NCBI taxonomy): domain Eukaryota; kingdom Metazoa; phylum Arthropoda; class Insecta; order Lepidoptera; family Erebidae; genus Hypena; species Hypena proboscidalis. The sequence goes on from LR990131.1 coordinate 16,614,852, forward strand.
GACTAAAAATAATATGACCTAAATTCTATTGCATTACGTATTTAATTAGTATTTTATGACATACATAGTATTAAACAGTTATTGATTTGATGTATAACGTTAATCTGAAGTAAAAAAACCTTTTAAATATCATTATTTTATCTCGCCAAAGTACAAGAAATTACTAAGAAACTGCTCCATGACCAGTTTCCGATTTTGACATAAGAAATTGCGTTACTTGCCTGTAAAGCTGTCAAACCTGCAAGAGGATAGTAACTGGCAAGCTGTCAATTTTATTGCCAAGCAGTTATCAACCGTATGTGTATGGAAATAAGGATGCACTAAATCCGAGATGAACCGGTTTCAAACGAAATTATTAATTGCTTTAGAAATCGACTGGAAATTAGTCATCTTTACAGAATAGCCATGCCGAGGAGAATTCTCGAACATAGGCAAATGTTATTACAATAATAATATTAACTATGTGTGAGCTGTGTGAGCAAGGAGTTCACATAATCATTGAACTTTTTTTGTTAAAACTTTGTCGGCATGTTAGCATAGAACAATAGGGTTGTCGTTATCGGAATTGTAATGCAGTTTATTTAAAACATTCAATGAGGTTTCAACCTCTTTGCCAAACTGCGTGGCAAAAATAAACTGGCTGTAACGTTTTATTCGCTGTGACGAGAGTTCTAGAAAAAGAAAAAAAACAAAAGAAAATCGTGGCGCGGGAAAATGAAGACCGTAATTAAATTGAGTTTTTAATTGTTGTTTTATTTGTGAACAGGCGCTTATTAATTGAAAACTGTAAGTGTTTTTATTTCAGTTTGTTCTAGCTCGCTGTTGTTAATATTTAATTAAACTTACTTTATTTCGTTCAGTCATACTAAGCACAATTTTTGTTAGAAAATTTATTAGAGCTCTGTCTTGTATTCCAAATGTATTATTTATTTTACCAATATTGAGTAAATACCAAATACTAGTATTTTAAAGACTTTCAGGTACCCTTAATTAACATTTATTTATTTGGTGAAGTTATTGTAATAAAATATGATAGGTATCTCACGAATACTTTACGATGAAAAAAGGTAAGACCTGAGTCTGAGGCGATTTTACGACTTACATTTCGAAAGTCATAGTTCTTTAAAACTAATTGTCATCATGTCAACTCTTATAGGAGACGACTTCAAAGCGCCCACTCTTTTAAAGCAGTGGTACTTAAACTGCCAGCAGGTTTTAATTACCTTAGGTAAAGACACCCAATTCTGCGGTATTTTCACCAAAAGAAGAACTAGAGTAAACATTTTTTTTTATCAAAAAAGTAATTAATCTTTTTTTGAAATCCACTCACAAGTTGTATAAATAACGTATCTTTCAGACAAGAAGAACATGTTATTGCTTGATAACGCCGTTATTCTAAATACTTTGGAAATTAGGTGACATTTTTTGACCCCTTGAAATTAGGTGGTAACCTTAAAGTTTATTATTAGAACTAACGGAATGTGAATTTTAATTTCTGACTATTGTAACCAACATACCGTACAACCTTACATCGGTAAATATATCGGTTTAAAAATGTAAGTTGGTAATCAGTCTTTATCTATAAACATGGGTGAAACCGCGAGAAAGAGTTACAACAATAACCTCTTTGTTTTTTTGGCCTGTTGCCATAAAACCATAGATATAAAGATTTAGTGTATCACAGCCTAAGCTGTAGTGTTAACCTACTTTATTTGTTTGCCTTACGTGATAACTCAATAGGCTGCGGTTTTAAATCAGCACTAAAAACGTAATTTACAGCAAATTAAACACTCAATTCATGGCGTCGACCTCACAAAGTAAAATTATATCTAACGTTCAGTGACTTTCATGATGATCCTTTGTTAAAAATTGCTTAGTTTTATTGGACGAAAATGCTTGGAATTTTTGTCGACAACACGTTTGTAAGCGATCCTTTTTGCTCTTTCTTTGACAAATCTAATACATTTTGTAAGGATAGCCAAGTAGATATCTTTAGTCTTAAAGTCTAGAAAAGGCTGTCAGAATTACTGACACGAAATGTTTTATTCGCAAAATTTACGATGTGAGGCTTATTTTACGTAAACGATATTAATAAAATATTATATATTTAAAACAAATTTATAAAACTGATACAATATGGCTTGAAAGAAGGACTAGGGCTTCTATTCTCTAAACACATCCACCTCATCGGCTTTAATAGGAAAAGAAAGCCACTGAGAATGCTGCACTTAGATTAGAATTCAGGTACGCACGCCCACATATTTTTTTTATCATTATTTGAACTCTGAATAGTGTCTGAGATGATGCAGAGATGATGATAAATCTACAATCGATATTGTTTCATACTACGGTACTCCTTTATCGGGTTAAACAACAGTATTATACACCCACACTTTATCAACAATATTACATTAAACGGATCTACCTTAACTATATACTAGTCATGTTTGATCTCCGTTTGAAACGATTGATCAAAGATGTTGTGCCATTGACACTGTTCATGTCATTGTATATTACTCCTATACGGATTGCCATAAAAGGCGCTATGCTCAATTAGTGTCGATAGTTCGCCTCTTAGAAAAACCAGTGTACCATGAGATAAAGTACAGGCTTTATCCATACATTAATTAAAATCTTGTTTATGTCTTCCACGAATGTGTATTTATAATTTGAAATTATCTAAGCAAAAACTACAGCTTTATTTTCTCTTTCCAAAATGTCTATCCTAAAGTTGCCTGGAAGAAATCGCTTTAAGCGATAAGGCCGCCGTTTCTAATTTTTTCCTGTAATATTTCTTTTTGTTGTTACCTCTTAAGTTTTCATGTTATTTTTATACATTATGTACACATAAATTATTTTCTATCTTTTATCTATCTACCTACTTAAGGTTATTTCATTACCTTTAGCAGAATCTCATAAAATAGGGATATGTTCGCATGAAAACATTTAGATCTAGTAAATGTAACTACAATCTGCTTAGATAATATACCTGTTAGATAATAATATATATACTAATATTATTATTAATATTGTATACTATAAGGGTCAGTTTTTGAGGTTTAGGATAAATCTTATTCGATCCATAAAATAAAACCTGACGGAATTTAAAAGTGACACTATAGGCTGACCGTTTAACTGAGTCCGTTTAACTGAGGCGAGGACTCAGTTAAACGGTCAGCCTATAGTTACACTTGAAAAAGGAACACAATTGTCACTTTCATTTATGTGTGTTTTAGGCTTATCCTGCCAATAAGGTTCACTGGTGGTAGAGCTCTTGTGAATGAGCTCGAGGGCGGCAGCACCACCGTCTCACCTTTTACCTGCCGCCAAATAGTAGTGCTTCCATTACTGTGTTCCGGTTTGGTGGTGAGATCAGGCCCTGAAATTACTGGCACATGAGGCATAACACCGTAGTCCTCAGCTGCAGCGACGCATCTATAATATGCTTTTGTGGATTGTTGATGTCCATGGGCTGTACTCCACTAACCATCAGGTGGACTACACGTTCGTTCGCTGTGCGCGTAGTATATAAAAAAAAATGTCTAATAGTTATGGGTTTACTAAGACGTATGGGTAGCTTATTATTATACTGTTTGTTGTTTGGATTTAATTATAACGCAGTAATTGTATCTAATTAAAGTCCGAGGTTGTATCACTATTCCAGTATAATAAATGCAATTAAGACAAAAAGTAGTTTAAGGTCAAACGATACAAAACATAGGTTTAGATACTGATTCAAATCTGTTAAATCAATGACATTTTTTTATGTAACCGGCTTTTAAGAAATTTTTAATCCAACTGAAGAATGTGAGTTATGTGAGCAAATTTGTCGGTTTAAGTTTTCATTTTACAGCAATTAAACGAAGAAGTCTGTCCATCACATCTTTTCCCTTGTTAGTTATAGAAACAATAAAATAGAATAGATACATTATATTTACTGTTTACAGAAACACAATTAAATCATTTTTTTTTTTATTTTTCGACTCCATTTGAGTGCTAAAATCATTACCCCTAGTATTGAATCCTGTAATGATTTTGTATTCATTAATATTAATTTTTGATTAAAATTAGGTCATTGCATTGAGTTGTGATTTTGACTAGATAATTTTATTGATGTCTTTAATTTAATTAATCAATTCCATATTGTTTGTTAAAAACATTCTGAACTATTATTTTAGAATAAATTGTTATGGATTAACAAATCAGCAGTTTAATATTTTATTCGGTTGACATTTTGAAAGTAATGTCGCAAAATAAAACGCATTTTCGGCAAATAGAATGAATGGCGTTGACTTACAAAATGGCAGTCTCTTCTGAGCGTGTGAAAGCCTGAAAGGATCGTTTTGATAAAGTGAAGTAATAATTAAGTAAAATGATGTAAAGGATAAGAAATAAACGTATCGAGGAATAATTACACTGGAGTATCTATTTTCATCACAATCCCGTATTCATTTTAACTTCAATGAGTTAATAAATATTATTTTTTTAACAGAATGGGGCTATCGCACGACGGAGACGAGCAGTGTCCAAAAGAAGTAGCCAAAGGATCTGTCATGGCGCCTACGGTGCTAGCTACTCTACACAACTATTCCTGGTCACCATGCTCAAAAAAACAGTTTCATGAAAAATCCGAGTAAGTACGAAGTTGTTTCTAGACGTTTTCCTTAACCGTACACAGGCGTATAGTAATTAAATGAAAATAATACACATGTAAAAATATTACCTATTATAAAAAAAAACTAATTTTAACGTAGTTAATAATGGTCACTGTGAGGTCGCGGGTTCGATTCCCGGGTCGGGAAAATAATATTTTATTTTATTTTTTTATTTAACAACTTTTCGCACTTAAAAAAATAGTACAACATAGGCATTTTCTACCAGTCAACCTTAAGGTGATGCAGAGAGAACAAAGGTAGGTGCATAAATAAATTAAAATAATGTGCTGAAAATGTGAATACATACATTGAATAATGTTATATCAACAAATCAAATACATATGGTAACAAATATACTAATACATACATTAAAATAATATATAATAAAATATTTACACAGAAGATATTAAGCTTTTAATGACTCTGCTGTCGTTTCACCTTGAAGAAGATGACGTAGGTACTTTAATTTTGGAAGTGTCCCGGGTGGTGCACATCCTGATCTCAAAGAGGAGTGCATTCTCAAGGGGGAGTGCATTGTGAACCTTCCGTCAAGATATTCTTAATAACAGCACGGAGTTGGAATTGTGCCCGGTTTTTGGCGAAAGGATCACCCCCTATCCCATGGGACCTTAACATAACAGGTGAAGTGTGGGTGTTGTACACCTCTGCCACACTCTTTTGTGTAATATAGGCGTGATGTTATGTTATGTTAACGGAGGTGTGCCATGGTTTGGAACTTGGAACCTGAGGCCTGCAACTTGTAGTTTTACGATCTCGCAAGCGGCTTTCAATATATACGGCTATATATTCAATGATAGTTTATCCGCAAATAAATCCAACACTTAAAGTCAATAATCTAAACACATTATGGTAAAGATGTTTACTCGTTGAATAGTAAACACTTTTCTATTATCTTACTATTAGGCAACGTTTGCTTATCTAACATTATAGCATGTTTTTCTAATTCGCAACTACCCGCACCATATTCTATTTTTGAAAGTTTCCCAATTTCGTGACAGCCTCTTTGTCCTTCCAAGAAACAATAACATAACTTCCGATTGCGACCAGTGTTATCAATTTCTGTATCTTATTTCTTTCGCATACCCTTCGTTATTTCTGCACATAAATACAATTATTTTATTTGACCTTATTACTACAGAAATTCAATTTTCAGTTCAGATGTTTCTATGCTAGATATACAATATGTACTTATATTTTTATTTGTAGAGACAGAAGATGCTTTTTATTCCTTGTTAGTATACAAAATGTGGAGTATGAGCTCAACAGGTGAATAGAAGATACTCCTATTACAGTTGATTCGTATCGATTGTATCGATCGATTTGTATTTGATGTTATACGAAATTGACGCCAAAATTATAACTGAATGAATGTTTGCATAAACAATAGGCAAAAAGCTATTTGGTAGTTACCAGAGTGAATGTAGATTTTATTTAGAGTAAACATATTGGCTTGAAGAACAGATGATTGATAAATGGTTGTAAGAAATGTAGCTAAGTGGTGCATTACCGCATGAATCATAGTTACTATTGCAAATACTCTTCGTAAATTGAGTATTATTGCATGCTTAGCGTGATGGATGTAGCTGATGACGTCATATTGCCTTACTATTCCAGCAATGCGGTTAAATACCAGCTACAAGTTTAGTACAGATCCATAATAATTGTATTACGCTATAAGTCTATGTACTCCGATAGACGATGTTTTGACCCTTAAAAACCATAGATTCGGTATTCAGTCTTTATTGCATTCCATAATGTTACATATAGAACTTAACTATAGGTACAGCATTAATAATGGGCCCTGACGGGCACGGCAAAGATAAAAAAGTTTATTAACGCTTTAATTAATTTCTAAAAAAAACACCGAATTTTCTCTCTGCTTATACCTGATACATACAGTATCTATGATTGTGGTTTACTATACACTAAATATATATCTACTGATGTTGGTAGTGCTAATCAGTCGTAACTTTTTAAAACAAAATGTTACGGTCGAAATGTTTAAATCTGACGATGAACACAAAGCACATGTCTAGACTTACGAAGAATAGAATGAATGAAAGTTCTGCAATATCTGTGAGTATAATTTGGTGACAGTACTTGATGCGAATGTGCTCGTGATGCAAATTGAAGCCGTCACTGGAATAGACCACGCCTTCATTCATTCATACAGGATGTTAACGGGAATATTTAAGTAGCTTAGACTTCACAGTATGACTACTGAAGTGATTTTCTTTTGTTTGTTTTACAAACAGAACAAAGCAGAAACAGCACTCATATACTCAGAATTAAAAGACGCCAAAATGAATTAGGTGTGAAATTCAAATATATTTGAAGACCAGTTCGACAAGTTTTTCAAAGAACGATCAAAATCCCTACATCCTCTTTCGGAAAGCGCTAGAATGCTATGTGAATTGTTATTTGTTTTAAGTAGAGAAATTTAATTAAGTATTTATGTTATTTTTAGTCTAAACGAGAGTGTCATTGTCACCAAGTGACAACACACTTTTTCTTTCCGTCAATAAAGATATAAAAAAAAGTCCTACATGTTACACTACTTATTGCCTAAACTATATATTGAAAGGGTAAAGAGTTGATGGCCTGCGACTATTTTAATCTGCTTGTCTTACAATTGATACTCGTTTTCAGGAGCTGGTGGTGCTTACACGAAAGAAGTAAAGACAAAGGTGTGGAGCTCGGAGGCGCTAAAGAAATTGCTTACTATGGATTCACAATGGATGAGCAATGCCGGACTGAATTTGGAGAAGGGTAAGTACTTAAAAGATAAAATACTGAAATTTAGGCAAGCAAGTTACGGTATTGAAGATATTGACCCTTTTATTCATGGCCTATACTAGATACAGTTCCTTTAAGTTTAGTTTCTATAGCTTGCTAAAATGGTATCCGGTTTCATTATGTTTACCAGTTTTCTAATCTTTGGCAAAAGGATTTAGATTTGAATCTAAATTCTAACAAGCTCAAGTTTATTAGTACTCGGGGACTTATCAGATCGCTCGAGCGCTCGCAGGATATATGATGTTTCATACGCAGATTATGCAAGTATTATACACCCAAATATTTGACCATTTTGACCTCCTCCATATTTTAATCTAGGTATACTTTAGTGTACACACTCGAGTAAATGCTAGTATTAAATATAGGTAAAAAAAAACTAAAAAGGTTATCAAAGTTGGTATTGAATGTATAAAATAGCCTATGGTGTCATATTATTTGTCATTCAACCACAAAAAAGAAATATGTGTTATCTTTTGAGACCACATAGTCATATGTGTAGTTGACTTGGTGTCTATGTTTGTTGTGGTTTTACATGTGCGAAATTAATGTATAAACACAACATTTTCCATTTGTCTAACAAACTAGGAACTTGTACTGCATTGTTAAGTTTATTACTAGGAGCATTATTGCCAAACATAAGTATATTTTGATATTATAGAAGAGCGCAAGGTCTTAAATCAAGTAAATCCTACCCAGAATAACATTTTGATGCGCAGACTGTCTGTCCAATGTTCGCCTGTTCCGGATTTCCTCAGTTAAATCATACATTTACAATGGATGCCGGATTTCCGAGGAATGTAGTTTCTGAATATCCCTTTGCATTTGCCCGTATTTCAGATTAAGCAAACTCTACAGAGTAATGTGGATGAATTTGCGACTTATTTCGAATGCAATTGTACGTGTGTCTTACTCAAACTCATATCTTTGTTCAAGCGGTCTGAATAAAAAGTGTTTTATCTTAAATAGCCTAAGAACCATTGGACGCCCGACTAACGTATTTTTTTACAAGCTGAAAGTTGTCCTGATTGTGCCTCTAGTTTTTATAAAAAGACATAAGTCGGGTGGCCACTGGCTCTTAGGCCATAAGAATTGTTTTTTACCGAATAGATCTCGTAGTCTAACATTATTTATTGAGAATTCTCCAAAGTGTGTGTGTGTGTGTGTCTTTACAAATGGAACCTAAAACCTAGAAGGTGTCTGAGGTAGATACCTCAGCAAGATCTACAGATTAATCTCAAATATACATAATTCGTCATCGGAAAAGAGCACCTAAAAAAAATCGCCCATATCCTTGCTTTTACTGAAACAAATCAAATTTCGTGTCCGTCCGTCATTTTGCAGTAAATACAAATACACTATCATAACGAAAACCTAGTTAAATGCAAAGAAAATATATCCATAGTTTGAAGATTTTCATTCATAGAGATATTTAACAAGCTCGTACGAAGACATGTAGGCAGAAATTAATATCTGCTCTGAGATTTCAACAGTACAGTAAACTCATTATTTTATTCTTAAAAACGAAAATGCTAAATGGCATTTCAGCCGTATCCAATTTACTGCATGATATAAATTGATCGATTTTATCAAGCTAATGAAGGAATCAGAGATCTTGCATTGTCTTCATAAATATGAGTAATGAAACGGAATCCAGCAAATTACTTATTGACAAGATGTCAGTTTGTCAATTGAGTTATATGACATTTGGTAATTGTGGTCGGCTCTCGATGCGGGCCCAATAAAAAAATAAAGTCGTCCTGAAGCTTTTATTTTGAGCAATATTTTATGAAATTAGATCTGATTGTGAATCGATTCTTAAATGATTCGAGTATTAAATAGAATATTCTTGTTATTGTGTTATTTTAAGACACCGGATTTCTACTTTAATAATGTGTAATGCAAAGTTGGGAAAAACCGGTTCATAAAAAATATACGGGACTATGAACTTTTTCGTTAATCTATTTATGAGTAGCGGAATCGAATCTGTGCATGGTATATTTTGTGGCTCCGGCATCGCCCCAAACTTCATTAAAGTGGACACGTGAATATTTCGACACAAATTTGATGAACATGAATATGTAAAATATAGTTGCTGAATTGCACAGCGGATATTTGCATCCTTATATCCTCGTTCCCCAGTCTATCTTTGGATCCTATACCTTGCTCAACATAACAATAGTTAAAGAAATATAATAATATAAATGTACTAGATCTCTCTTTTGTTATTTTGGCATACAACACTTGCAGTTGTCCGCGACTTCTACCGCGTTTAATTCGATATTTCTATGTTATTTCCTACATTTTTAAAAGCAAACTTTATAAGGTAATATTCTAATAGCTAATATTCTTCACAGATGAGGCGAGACGTTAAATATTACTTAAGTATTTTTATTTTTAGTATTTTTTTTGTAACTGAAGTCGGGGTTTTATGTAAAATTATGTTAATTAGGTATAAGAAATCAAAATGGGTTGTCAAATTAAGTATAAGAAATCAAAACTCAAGTACAAAATCCGTTTTTAGTGTGGTGTGATGATCGGAGATTATATGCGAAAAGTTAAAAGTAAGATGGCGGTGCCTCTTGCTTTGGGTTCTATTCACGTCACTGAAAAGCTTTTATACTTGTTGAAGTAACTTAGCTCGTAACGTTACACGTTATGGGCTCGCTGCCGCCCCCATTCACATTAAACGCGAAATAAGTACGTGTTTATTGCATTTTATAATGTGTTAACCACAACACAAAAATGTTCTGTGAACACAAATAGCTACATTTACGGCTACAGATCTGATAAAAATACAAAGAAAGTAACTCCGTTTCTTAACATATCATTGTGTCAAAGAACGTGTACAAAAACAAAACAGTTACATTGAACTTATTAACAAAAGAATCCGGACAGATGTCAATTACTCTCGTTTTAGTACTTTTATGACGGATAAACTAAATTTAGTTCGGGTAATACCGACGCGTAATTTGGTAAGACGATTCATCGCCACGTGCTAATATATATTTGTCAGAACGAGACTAAGTGCTAAACAAACATATTATTAGGTCAAGTTTATAAACACTACAACTAATCATTAAACACTAACTGGAATTAAATTGCCTGTAAAAAAATCTAGCTCGTGCTATATATGCAGTACCTACATACACTAATAAAATAAATTTAATATACCCAATATTTTTTTATGATAATATACTGTCAGCTTTTCTTGATTCTTTTTAATAAGGCGTTATCGTTACTAAGCCTTTTTGATCTGAATAATAGTAAAAGTTATTTGGGTCCTTTAAACAAAAGGAATGTTATTAAGGTCAGTCATTACTAGTCATCTTGGTTTGATACTAAGTATGTTTGTTTCAAATTCTATATAATAATAATATTATAAAATAGTTGTTACTTCGAAAGGGCGCGGTAGCTTTGAGCGAAAGCGTTCCCTCGTTACATCGCGGCGAGTCGACGCCCCGTCCCCGGCGAGGACATTTGCTCACAAAACGCCAGATGATTCATTAAATTAAAACAACTCAAAATATATACTGTGAGTTGTTCTATTTTGTTCAAACAGATATATGTATATGCTATAAATTTATCTACGCAATATTCCAAATCCTGCCTGGAATTTCAAAGCACTAGAGATGAATTGAGCCGCATTATGATAGACACAATTTTTAATTCCAAAACTAGACTTTCCCGAGTTGTGATATGTCATATGTTTATAACTAAAGTTTGCAATAAACAAAGAAATTTCAAACAAACAAAGGTATTATGTTGAGGAATTAGGGATAAACCTGTAAAATGTATAATATATATATATATGCGAAATTCAAAGCATTATGTATATTCACAACGCAACCTTCCGGCTACCTTTTAACAAGATTATCTGACATCAAAGTATTTTCCTTTGTTATTTGTTATGTAATCAGTCCTGAGAATTTCTATGAGTAGTATCTATATTACCCTACATTTTGTCCTACTAATATTGTAGAAACGGCACTTTGTAATGTTTTACATAACATTATAGATGTTGGGTACATGTTTATTACGCATTACTACTGAAGGTATTTTAATATATGGTACATATTATTAAAGACATATATTGTTAGGCTTTTTACGACGCTGCAGATATAAAATGGCTGTAGCCTCGGGCGGCAGTTGATCTCATAATATATTGATCTTCACTTTATCATTGGGTATTCGGTATGATTGGTTTAGACAGGAATTTAGGTCGAGATTCTATCATGCTTGACGTCTTCTAATTATTGCGAACAAAGGCCCATCGTTTATTATCTCATGCGCCACAAATAAGCTAAGCTTTATTGTCAATTATACTGAACTATTTCCCTTTATCTTCTCTGGTTATTCATCGCTTGACAAAATGTAACAGAAAATACTTAGCTCTACGTATACGTACATATTATTACATAAATAAATTATTCAAAAAACAACATTTTGAGAATTATAAAGTACTATCATATAAGTATAAGTATTTACTTATAATTTCAATGTTATTAATTAAATTGTATTTTTTTTTGTTTGCATTTTATTTAATAAGATTAATGTTTTGTCTAATTATTTTTTATAGTGCATTTTGTCCTCCTCTATTGTTGAAGAGCCAAATAAATAAATAAATAAAAGTATAATTTTAACTTTTAAAATTTAAAATTACTTAAAACTTAAATTAAACTTAAATGTTTTTGGTATTTGAATAATGACTACAAATTTTAACAGCCCATCTGTAGATTATAAATTTTAATTTTGTACTTAATAGCAATCATCTGCGTACATAATTAATGCTAATTAAAAGTTAACATTAATTTCAAGCAAATTCAAAATAACTTAAGCACCTTCATAAATTCCTTTGAAATTAAAGCCAAGTATGTGAGGAGATAATTAAATGTTTATGTCAACAGTAAGGTTGTTAAAATAAATGAGTAGGTATTCTGTTTTAATTAGTTTTAGTTAGCTAGCTACCGAAGCGGACCGAGGAGCTACCGAAAATTTTATCATTCTCTTTTTACACATTGCTTCTCCATATTATAATCGGTTTGAATATACTTTTTTTCTTAAATTCTGCTGGCATTATGCTAGCTAATATACAATGTGCTTACATTATATTGAAACACACACACACACACGCGCACAGAAGCGCGCTCGGAAATATCGCACCAATAGATTCAATTTTTCTCTCTTTTAATCAATAGGTCTCTCTTTTTGTTTTCTTTGTAATACAGTAGACTGACACAATCCACTTACGAAATGTTATCAATAATAAATTGTAATCCTCGACTATAAACTACCTCTTATAATACAGGTATACCCTAGCTTAAGAGGTAGAATTCATCTCTTGTACAGAATCTGAAACATAAGCTGTGTATGTTTACTCTTAATCTTAGCAAACTCTGTATGTTTTTTTTTTTAACTTGAATAGATTGAGATTTTATTATTATTAAACGTCTTCAGCATATTAAAAAAAAATCCTCTATATAGATAAATATAAATGTCTAAACATGTATAATGTTTTGTCCAGGTTCTCGGTGTGCAAGTCTGTAAAAGTGCGGTCAGCGTGTTCAAAACTGTGGTGTGGCAACCGCAGCGAGCCTAACGTGTGCCAGTCCAAGCGGGCACCTCCTCTTGAAGGAACACCCTGTGGACATAACAAGGTAATAAATTACACAAAGTATTACATATCATCAAGTTTCTCACTGTCTCAGTCGCTAGAAATACGCAAAGCAATAGATTGCGCCCGAGTTAGCGCATTCGCCCAGTTCAATCGAGCCTCATAAAAATAAAAAATGTTTTTTTTCCTAAATATAACGTTGGAAAACGGTATTAGAGGAAAGACAATCGTGTCAAAGTAGCTGCATTTATTTGTTTTGTGTAAACATAAAATAGTAACAATTATACAATCTAAACAATAAGACAAAATGATTTGTTAGTCTAGTTTGACAAAGACAATGCCAGGAGTATTCAAACGTTTAAATCACGCGTCCGTGCAACTGCTATTGGATTTATATGGTCCAAATGTGCTGTTTCATAATATCCAATTTTTTTGTGAAAACTTTAAATATATGTTTATTTTTTAATATTTACTATCAAGAACAATCTTTTGTACAGCATTGATTTGCTTTCACAGAACGTAATATCGTTATGGAAAATAGAATATTGCATTCGTGTTCACGTGGCGATATCGAATACCTTACTAGGGATTCCATCAACGTTCACACACGTAGGGACCGTGTGCGCGCATAAATTCAATAAAATCCTTTGTGAATATGTTTTTCAAGCTATGCAAATGATGAGTGCTGGGACCGCCAGATAAATACCGACGCCGAGCCGCATACCGCGGTACAAAGCCGTGAAATAACACCACTTCTAGGACGTTTTTCATTTCCATCCAAGGACATTTCAATAAGCACCCATTTAATTCAAAATCAGGCCGTTTTATTCTTAACGAGAAATATCTTTCATTGAATTCCGAGAAGTAATTAGCTTTGTAAATTGAACGCGTCTCTGTTTTTCTTAATGCTCACCAACCCGAGTAGATAGCTATACCGTGTTATATAATGTTACATTTAATTTAGTGACGTATTTGCAACTAGATAGCGCCTCAATTTTTTTATTTCAATTATGAAAAGGACGACATAACATAAAGAAGGATGTTAAAAATGTGCTTTCAAAGCCTAAGGACTTTCTAATCTCCTTACGATAAAGCCGCTTTGAAGCTTTGAAAAAATATCAGAATAGTAATTTTACCGTGCTTTATTTTATTCGTTATTTTTTATGAAGAAAGACGAAATGAATGAACAGAAGCAAGGATATATAAAAATAATATCATTGAATGAATCGCTTTCCTTTGAACGGAAATCTTTGTATTCAATAACATAAATGTATTAGGTTTTATGAGTTTCGTATTAAATTCTGAAGCGTTAAAAGATTTACTGGCTATTGCACATGAATTAATTAATTAATTACATTTGAAGTGTCTGTTATTTTATGTCAAAATAACAATGTTTTTTTTTTCAAGCTGGTATAGTTGTTTGCACGATACGATATCTTTGCCTAAAATCCAGTTTTTAATTTTTTTATCTGTCTGTCTGTTTGTATCAGCTAATCTTTGAAACGGCTGGTACTTTTTATTGATATACCTTGCGAAAGGAAGTTAGTTTGATGTTTGATAGCCCTAATCTCCAGAACTGCTGGTCGATTTTTTATAATTATGTGTTTGATAGTCTAACTTTATATAAAGATCTTTAAGTATTTAGTATTACGCTAAACTGCACAGGAGCGGATCAATAAGGAACGCAGGTCAATGCGCCCGCAAGTTACCTTTTGATCTTTATTAGGCCAAAAAATATTATGCTAAATGACTTATACGTAATAAAATAATATGCCTAATGACGATTATGCCAAAATTAAATGAGGCGAAAATATAGGATTCCATGATAATATGACACTTTATTATTTTAAAGATTACCTGTTTGGACTTAAAATAATTTTATTTCAGCAATCTCTCCATAGAATGTCAAGAAATAAGCTGAAAAAAGCGTGGGTTGCTCGATAGACGAAAAATATGGCACAGAGCGCCCCACGCTTTTTTCAGCTTATATTATGAATTATTTTTCACTTTTTAGTTAGAAGTACTTAAAAAGCGTGTTTTTTAGTTTTTTTTAACTATTATTTATTTTCTACTTTTTAGTTTGGTTAATCTAAAAGAGCGTTTAAAAAAAAAAAAAAAAAATTTTTTTAATTTTTTTTTAATTTGTTTTATCGAATTATTGCATTGTCATCGATCTTAGACAGGTGTGCAAAATTTTAATGAAATCTGTCTGTTTAAAGTGGGTCAAAATCGAGTCCAAAGGAGTCGGTTACATACATACATACATACACACATACATACATACATACAGGTAAAGCTAATAAAAGAGTGTTAAATAAATTATATACTAAAACCTTCCTTGACACACAAGGATTAAAATACCGAAAACTGCATTCAAATCGGATCAGTAGTTTCCGAGAAAATCGCGAACATAAAAAAGGTGACATACATACATACATACATACATACATACATACATACATACATACACACATACATACGGATCGAATACAGAACCTCTTTTTTTTTAAAGTCGGTTAAAGACCACCACAGTGTTCACGTATGGCAACAAATGGCATGGCAATCCAATTACAATATTAAATCAACTAATCAGCACCACCGAATTTCGAAATGGTGTGAAATGATCAACCAATGGTCAACTTTGCTGTAAATGAGTCGTTTCGTTTCTGCACTGTAATGACAGGCTATATATATAATATCTAGTTTGGCTTAGGGATTCACAACCGAGTGCTTTAAAAAATGATGGCAAATAAATTCAGATTGCTCGTGCAAGTCGCCAATATATTTAAATCACATTACAGCATTAGCATTCACCTCTCTCAGCCTGTGCTGATGTAAAAGCAAGACGTTCAAGAGAGCCGCACTCTACTTTGACTAATCTTATAAATATTTGATTGTGAGGTTTAGTGGTTTAGGCTTCCATCTCTTGATACATTTTAACTTATTTCTGCTCAATACATTTAAACTTAGGTAAAAGACACGACTTCGCTCATGTTTCACGTTCACCTGCTATAAGATCGTATTGCTATTGTGTCACTTTTAAATTCGGATAGGTTATATTTTATGGGTCGTATAAGATCTATTAGAAACCTCAGAAGCTGGCCCTTATTGTAACGGTATCTAACAGGTATATTATCTAAGCAGATCGTAGTTATATTTACTTAATCTTAATGTTCTCATGCGAACATATCCCTATTTTATAAGATCTGCTGAAGGTAATGAAATAACCTTAATAACTCATTCGTGGAAGACCTTGTCTTCATCAAATATTAATTTCACTTTGATTGTTGTTGCTTATTGCTTCCAATGTAACTTTATTTCTTAAAACATTACTTAAGAGAAACTAAGTTCAGTTTCAAACAACTTGCATCGTTTTTTTTAGGGTTCCGATGTACTTACAAATGGTCAAAACTACTAACACTAAAAAAGATGGCATTTTGCATGTAGAAGTACCTATATTATGTATTATTCAAATTTTGAAATACGGGTGTTACTCACGTAATTTTGGTCTATTTAGTCGACCGCGGTTTCACCTATACGTCTAGGCATTATCAAGAGAGTGCGATACGTCGCGCCTGAGTCCAAGCTAGTCTTGCACTGTGAGTAACACCCGTATTTCATAATTTGAATAATGTTACAAACTCACGTCAGTTTTAATAAAAATATAATAATATTATGTATATGTTTATGTTAAAAAATTGGTAGAATTAAATCCTTAAAATGTTTGTTTCGGGTACCTCACCTACTGTTAAGTGGGGGGGGGGGGCTTATTTTTGTCGCTTTCTGACGTTTTGCCTATGTCCTTCTTCAGATTTTGAAGTATATCCGTACAAATTTTCATCAAGTCGACAATTATGTAAGACTTATATCTCAATATTTTGTTGTTACATACAAAATGCACCTACTAAGTTTAAGTGATATTATATTAATGTTTTGTACAGGCGTTAAAATGTCTTGGTATGAATATTTCTGGTTGGGTTGCCTATAACAGGCACAAAAAAATATTTTAATAGGCAATTATAAAGCAAATTGCTTTTTCAAGTCGTTCACTGCCCAGTAATTAATTAAATCCTTTCTTATCCTTACTCATATTATAAACGAGAAAGTAACTATGTCTGTCTGTCTGTATCTGTATGTCTATTTGTTACACTTTCACTGCGGAACTACTGAACCGTTCTTCATGAAAATTGGTATTACATAGTTATAGATCTGAGAACGGTCATGGCCTACATTTTATTGATATACCTGCCAAGAAGAAAATATAAATAATGCTATTTTTACAGTGGTGTGTGAATCGCATCTGCGAGCCTATGCCGGGGCACGGAGCAAGGGTGTATGAGAGGGGACCAGAAAAGCCACATTGGACGGAATGGTCTGGGTGGAGTAAATGCAGTGCTGAGTGTGGGTATGGACTTCGCACGAGGCAGCGACGGTGCTGGTATAGGGGGTAAATAAAAACATCTTACAGTATCTATATCGATATACATTATAATAATTGTAAATTTGCCATGTCTGCACATTGCACATTGAAGATTTTAAGAAAAATAGTACGACTGGTGTTTATAAGAGCAGTAGAAGACAAATCATATTTTATTAGATTTTTGGCTGTCTATCTGTATGTTCGTACGGCATCACGCAAGTCAACACCATGAAAATATGACTGCAGCCATCGACACGAAAGAAGAAGCAGAAGAAGATCACGCAAAAATTACTGTATGGAATTGAATGCTGTTTATCTTGAATAGCCACCAAATAATAAGCGAATATTAACTTTTTAAATGCCCAAGACCTTGATCTTAGTACTTCTTATTTCTGTAATGCCTCACAGTGTTTTTTCCTAAATGTTTTAATTGACTCTGCTTTGATGTTGTTTCAGCGTAATATCGGAGGGCAGTTGCGAGGGAGCCGGTTCCCAAGTGCGGACGTGTTGGGGCGGCGCATGCGCAGGCGTTAGGGACGGGCGCGCAGACATCTGTCAACGGCAGGACCATCGGTACATACCCTACATTCACCCTAACGGTCAGTGCCACCATCCTTTAAAATCAGCCTGTATGTAATCTGTCAATTTAAAACAGTTAGGTTGACTCATCAGTATAACAAAGAGTGAATCCCATGTGATCGATAGTCGAGTGCGAGACCTTAGGACTGCGAAGTCAAAAGTCTTGGGTTCGAACCCACGGCACACACTCTGTTAATAAATCGTTAAGGATCGTTTTTTCGAAGATATATGTATATATCATGTAAATTGTCGATCGCTAACGGAGAATACACATCGTTAGGATACCTGCATGCCTAAAAGTGCTCGAGGGTGTGTGAAGTCCACCAATCCGCAATTGACCAGCGTGGTGGACTATGGCCTAACCCTTCTTATAATGAGAAGAGGCCCGAACCCAGCAGTGGGACATGTATTAGATATAGGGCTGCTATTAATATTACTCCACCATTGCTGAACTCTCTATTCTAGATTCTTGGTTCGTTATTTTAGTCTGCAGCCGTTCCACAAATAACCTGCAGGTGTAATAAAAAAAAATGCGACTATTGTATGGCAAACTATCTAGAAGTATAGCATTTTCTAAATAATTCCTTTCCCTCTATATTCATTTTCATCGTGTTCTATCCTTTTATATTATGGTTTAATTTTCTTTTCAATTTCAGGTTTTCTGACACAACTTACAAGCGGTTGATGATTTCGAAAATACATTTAGTTCTAACATTATCGTTGTTATTGTGACAAACATAATTCAATATGCGTATTGTAAAGATATATAATTATGTGGAAAACGACTCAGTAGTGGAAGGGCAAAATCAATACTCCATCGTGAATACTTACGGACTGTTACGACTGTTATAAACGCCGAGAATATTCCCCGTAATATCTTATTCAGCAGATGTCGGGTCAAACATCCTTTCAAATGTGTTTTAGTACCTACATTTCCGGACGTATAAATAAGGTGTTCAGTAATGATGCCGTTTAAATAAAAAAATATCGTTTTAATTTTATTGTAGAACTGTTTTTAGTCTCGGGAGCGTTTTTTGCAAGAATTTGGTTATTTAAATATATCTAGTTTTATTGTTTTCTTACTTTTCTTTTGTGTTGATGAGCGTATTTCTAATATAAAACTGACAAACAATCATTTATATCAATTTAAAAGTTTATGAAATTGTTTTACTGACAGATTATTAACTAGTAACATGGCTGCCAGTTTAAAATATATTTATAGACATAAAAATGTTTCAGGCTTGAAACACGGCTACGCTTTCAGAATTCTGTGCGCAAACCACGCGCAAACGTAATATTATTTGTCTGACTAAGCCCTTGGATGTTACTCAAAGGCACGGTACGGTATTGAATGGCAGTTACTTAGTAACTCCAGCCTATACGAGTACCTTCCCCTCTGAAATCAATCACAGGTAAATACTGTATTCACTTGTCTTGCATGCGGCTAGTCCGGATTGGTATATGTGTACATTTACTACCGAGATTTGCTCGGCTTTCATCCCTGCACAGGCTTCTCAGAAATGTATTTCATTAGATTAATGCACGTATATTGCTACTGCTCTAAGCTAGTTATATTGTAGCGCTTGCCTTGCAACAATATACGCAATCATAATGCAAGATTTATATCTGTTATTATTGAAAATACGGGTTACTCACGTTACTTTAGCCGGGATATGCCGACTAGTTTCGAATCTAATACGTAGATTCATCAACTGGGCCCCGTATTTTCAATAATAATGTCTTCACCTCACGTCGGTTTTAATAATATGATTTATATCTGACTTCTTTGAGATATTGTCTAATGATACAATATTTCTGACCTCAAATACAGTGTATTTAAAGAAAATAAATTTACTGATAGAAATCTTAGAGGAATTGATAAATTTGCAGAACACTGGTTGTTATTTAACTTTTGTTAATGCCAAAACCCAAATCGTAACGCAACGTGGTGTCAAAATTGTAAATATATCAGCGAAGATCCATTAAAAGCTGGCAGCCTCAAGTGAAGTGGCTGCCATGCCATTACTGATACTAATGGATCGCCACTCGCCAGCCATTCGGCATACTTCTTGTTGAATTATATTTTTCACTTTCAACCTAAAATAGACAATCTACTTGAGGCCGTTTAAAAGTTTCTAAACCTAACCATGTTATCTCCCGTGTCTTAAAGAGTTTAGTAAACCTCTACGACGTAGTTATGTCTACGTGTATTACAATGTAATTATGTAGATTATAGCCAAAACAAAAAGTATTGATCGAATTGGATGACTAAAATTTTGTTTTTTTGCCTCCCTTAGTAATTTGCATTTAGTTTCAGTAAATTAAAATTATTGTTTTTCAGTTTCAAAATTAGAAATACGCTTAAATCAACACAATAGAAAATTATAAACCAATATTAATATTAAAATAATCAAAATGTTTGCAAATGACGCGCCCGAGTCTACAACAGTTCTACAATAAAATTTAAACAATATTTTTTTATTTAAACGGCATCATTACTGAACACCTTATTTATACGTCCGGAAATGTAGGTACTAAAACATATTTGAAAGGATGTTTGACCCGACATCTGCTGAATAAGATATTACGGGGAATATTCTCGGCGTCTATAACATGAAATGAAATGAAATGAAAATATCTTTATTCTTTAGACTTTAACAAGCACTTAGAATCGTCATACATTGTAACATATTAAATTCATAATTAAATAATGGTTAAAACAATAAATATTTTGTTTATAATTATTCTAGAACACAAACGAATTCCGAAAAATTATAAAGTTATTCACAATTCTTTACCAGCAAAATCCTAATCCTGTGTAGAGCTACTAACTTGCTTCCAAGGTTTTTTATCGTTTATATACCTACTCATTGACATTGTAGTAAGCCCTTTGAAGAAGGTGTTGTTTGACTGCAGATTTAAATTTATGCGTAGGAAGATTTAGAATTTTCGTTGGTATCTTATTATAAAATTGAACACCAAGTCCTACAAGTCCAACAGTCGTAACAGTCCGTAAGTATTCACGATGGAGTATTGATTTTGCCCTTCAACTACTGAGTCGCTTTCCACATAATTATATATCTTTATAATACGCATATTGAATTATGTTTGTCACAATAACAACTATAATGTTAGAACTAAATGTATTTTCGAAATGATCAACCGCTTGTAAGTTGTGTCAGAAATCCAGGCATTAAATACAAAGTAAAACCATAATATAAAAGGATGAAACACAATGAAGATGAAAAGAGAAGGAAAGGAAGTATCAAGAAAATGTTATGCTTTGAGTTAGTTCGCCATACAATAGTCGCATTTTTTTATTGCGCCTGAAGTGCATTATTGGTGGTACGGCATGGGGTATGGCTCCAGACTATAATAACGAACCAAGAATCTAGAATAGAAAGCTCAAAATAAAAACTGAATCGGTAGGTATAAATCAGTTTGACCACATAAGCTATAGGTATTATTTAACAAACATAGGCTCTAAGCAGTAAATTAACCCGAAGAGAACTAATCCCCTAGACTGACGCATTGCCAATTAATTTCATTGTGCAAACAGTGCGGCATCGAATAGAGCAATACCTCTATACATTGTTGATGATATTTACTGTTGATTAAATACGACTAGGCGAGATAGTTGATTACTTCATTGTTATCATGCTAACATTAAACACATTGTTAGTAAAATGACTATGGATAAAGATTGAATTCAATAGAATGTATGCTCTTGGCTTTACTTCACTTTCATGTCCTATGCAAGGATTAAAGCTATCTATCCATATCAATTTACTTAAATTTAAAAGTTTAATATACAAACGGTGAGAGTTACTTTTACATATTACCTAAAGTTTTACCTAGTAATTAAACAACTTGCTAAAAGGTTTTGCCGAAAATTTAGAATTTTACTTACTAACCTTACATTTTTACCCGACTGTGTCAGAAGGAGAGTTATGTTTTTCGAGCGTATGTATGTATGGTTGTATGTATGTATGCATGGTTGAATGTATGTATGTATGTGTGTGTATGTATGTGAGTCTGTATGTCTATTTCTTTGGCACGCCTTACAGCCAAACGGCTAAACGGATTTCGACAAATGATGTGTCACTGATTATAAAAATACGGTGTTTTTTACCTAATATAGGTTTAAAATGAAAGGCAATAAGGCATAAAGAGTCTATTTCAATAATATAAATATCCTATCACATTGATATTACTAATAAAACATAAGTAAAAAAGAATCAAATAAAATTACTCTTATAAAAACAAAAAACCTGACTGCTTTAAAATAATAAACGGAAAAGTGAAAAAAACAAGTATAAATTAGTCAAACTAAATACTTTATGGTGCTGCAGGCGTTGACAAACGTTGTTATAAATTTAGTCCGCGTCTGCTGTTCTATAAAGTATTTAGTTTGATAATTTATATTTGTTGTTATTTTTTCAGTTAATTATTTTTGCGTAGCGCTTAGGCAGAGCAACTGCCATAACCAAGCAGCGACTAGATTTAGTATTATTTGTTAAAGCAATTGTCAGATCAAAAATTTGAAAAGTCCAGTAGAAAATCAAAATATTGATATTATTTTCAACAGAAACCCAAAATTGCGAGATCTGGTGCGTAAACTACACGGGCGGAGGACCATCAAACTTCGGAGCCCTGCCTGATGGAACTGCTTGCAGCTACAGCAGACCTTACGACGTTTGCTTTCAGGTATTCCAGCTACTTATAATGCTGCTATGTACATAGAAATAATATTATAATCAGTCAGGCCACACTCAGATAATTTACGGGGTCTAAAAAAATGTCTGGTAGATGTCGATAGGCTCCTTCCCAATCACATGGGACCTAAACAGGCGTAATGTTTATGTATGGTGTGCTACGGCTGCGCGTATGGAATTTACTGTGGATAAGCGAATACCTGTCGATAAAAAAACATAGACCCATTTACATCTGATACACAACTAAACTTGTGTAAAGACTTTATATATAAAACAATACACTCCTTGCCGGGAGTAATTATTTTATGACGTAAGGCTTTTATTTTTATAAAGCGTAGCAATTATAATATCAAACCTAATAAGAGTCGACTTCTAATCTAATGCTAAAGAAACGCTAAAGATTCTTGGAAATGTTTTGAAATATCAAAAACTTTGTACGGTTTTAATTTACTGGTTCTCTTGGCTCATCATTTATTTTGTTATCAAAAACGAGGGCCTCTTCTAATAATTAAATTATTTCTCATCTTAATTAGCCAAAGCTTTTGAAAAATGTCTTTCATGTATAAAATTAATGCTGGTTTTATCTAGTGTCTGGCATATTTAGCAGTAGACAGAGTAATTCGGGTTTTAATTATATAGTCTGGCAATAGGCACACGTGCAAGTATTTCTATCGATAAATAATCCCCTTATTAAATTTATTTATTTACTAGCTGACCCAACAAACGTTGTCCTGTCTTAATTATGAATTCTGCCTATGCTATGTTAAACTCCACAAAAAATACATAAAAAAAAGATCACATTAGAAAATTTAATATGGTGGTTAAGTATCCTAAAATGGCCTAATTTTCGGCGCAAATTCCTTTTGTTTATTTTTTTCATAAACACCTTTTGTTGATAATAAAAAACTCAATAATAAAAGACAGTGAAATCGGTCCAGCCATTCACGCGTTAATGCCGTGACCAAGGAAAATAAGAATTCTTTTCTATATATAAATAGATTATTTTGATTTGTTGTAGTTAACTATTAAAAATGTAATGTTTATGCCTGTCAAAATTTTTTGTGTGATTTTGAAAAATTGCCTATTTGCAAGGGCTAAAGTTATATACCTACAATATTTTTTTGCTCTCTTTAATAAAAATACTGTTTAGTAATATTATTATGTTGTATTTATAATTAAACTATTTATTTCTATCCTCAGGGCACGTGTGTCAAAGGGCAGTGCAACTCAACGGACCCGGTGTGCAACTGGTGCCCGGACGGGTACTGCAACAACAACACGCACATCTACCACAAACAACTCGGCAGAGGTATTTAATTACCTACATTCTTCAACTATTAAATTAAAATATTCATATTTTCAGATTTGAGAAAAATAGTAGGTTATTGACGTAAAAAGTTTTACTTCGAACTGCGAATATAGGAAAAAAAGCACCGGTTTATTTTTCAGTTTCTTATTTAACGGTAACTTATTAAAAAATACAAGGTTCGTACAGCTTCTGCTCGCATTATATAATGCTGGGTACACACCTAACGAACGAAGGGATTTGTTATTCCTATTTAAGACTGCTTAGCGAACGCTAACGAATCCTTTGATGTTACCGCTACACTTTCGCTTGCCAACGAACGATCGATGGCGTCCGCTCAGCCGTTCAAAGTACTCTAAACAGTAATCAAAAAACGCGTTCGTTGACCTTCATTTGCCGGTATATACCCGGCATAATAGAAACATCGCCTCCTTGGCAAACAAACAAAACGAGGTTAACTAGTCGAAAATAAAGGCAGTTTCTTAAAAAGGAACAAAAAAACAAATTCCAAAGTCAGGTCACAAGCGAACGCTCGTCAATCTGTCTCCACTGATCTCTTTTGTAGGTAGTGAATGTTTTGGAAAGAAAAAGTAATTTAGTTAGATTTCATTAGAAATGCTCTGTGGCGAGACGAGATAAACTACTACGTCTCGCTGAGCTTGCTCGTTCAATAATATTTTATGAATAACTCAAGGTTACTGACGGTGAATTATTGCTGATTCTGAAGTTTACCTATGTTAGGTAAACTAAAACTCGTGTATTTTTTATATTGTGAAGAAGGACGAGCTTTGGTCAATGCGTCGTTTCAAGTCTAGATCAATGTAGCTGTGGCGTAGTGTAGGTTTTTGCCGCGGGTTGACCGCAAATTTGCCGCAATTTTTTTTTCCGACTGCCTACGTATCCAGAAAAAAGCATTATGCCTATTTGACCAAGATTTCATGTCCTTGGTGCCGGTAAAACCGTGATGACATTTCTATCATTTGGCAGCATGTCTAATGCTAGACATGGTCGTGTTTTCTCCTTCGAACTCATTAAAAAGAGGCTGTACTAAATTTGATGACACTAATATTCATTTTCAATTAAAACTCACAGGTTGGACTCGTATGACGATGATACCTCACAACGCGCACCAGGTGTCCGTGCACATCACAACCCCCATTCCTCTTAACATAGCCATCAGAGAGCGGAAGAAGGACAAGCAGATCCTGGAACTGATCAAACACTCCACGCGCTACGAAGTCGAAGGCAGCAGCTACCTAAAGTACGATCCTAACGTACCCCAGAACCTGCAGATTGTAGAAGTGGACAGTCACGTGATTGATATAAAGGAGGGCGGCGTGAGGTGGGAGGGGGCGGCGGTGGCGGCCGGCACCCTACTGCGGTGGACCATCACTGACACCGACGTCATCATCACGTCTGATTCCAGGCTGCAAACTGACTTGATGATTATGGTAAGATTATTTGTCTATACTTAATTGTTACATAATTGTTCGTCCGACTGACTGATACATCAACGCAAGGCCTAAACCACTAGGGCTAGAACTTGAAATTTTCCATGAAGGTTCCTTACATGGCGTAGAGACGCACTAGGAAAGGGATTTTTGGCAATTCCATTTTGAAGGGGGTAAAATGAGGGATGAACGGTTGTATCAAAGTCCGTCATTTTTAAAGTTATAAGCATGAAATTTCGTATAGTTAAACTTTAATAAAACTAAATGAATTTTTGTACCGGGGCTTTTCTAAATTTATACCCAAGAGGAAAAATTAAGGGTTTTCAGTTAGAAGTGAGTTGACACAAAAATTCGATAGAGGGCGTTGTTAATATTTTTTGACGTTTGACGCGGGTGAAACCGCGCGGGACATCTAGTTTTTGTGCGATAACGTTCCAACGACCGTGACGACTCCTTCACCTTAGTCAATTTATGAAGAGTCTGGAAGTTTCTAAGCAAGCAAGGATGGCCTGGATGGATGGGTTTGATACATGATGGGTTTGGCCGGCATCGGTATTCGTTAGTCTGGTGAGATAGAAACAATGATACATACAATTACATTACTATTCATAAGAATTGTCCCTGTTCAAGTAATAACTGTTACAACTTCACTGCTTTGGCGTTTAGGGCTGTAGAATACTAAAATGCTTGTTTTTTTGCCATCAAAATGTACTGGTAATTATTTTAAAGAACAGTTGATTTTTTTTTTGTATTGTAAGATATCACAAATATCTTATTTTATTACAATCTAGCCCATAAAGGCTAATGAGTAATTCTATTTTAACCTAAATTAATATGTAAACATAAAGAACAGTTGAATGAACATTCAATTAAAGATCACTAAAACAAATAAACAGTTACCAGGGTTCGGATGATAGATGGCCTATAATTTACAAATATTTAAATATGTAAATTAATCCACCAACTTAACGATAAATAATGAGTTCATCCAACAAGTTGTTTCTAACTTCGAGAAATCCACACAAAGCTAAATAATAATTATTCGCTCAACTAAGTTTCGCTGTTATTCTGAATACTTTCAGCAAGTGTTACAACTAATTAAGAAAGATTAATTACGATGAACTTTCATATCCATTCGCTTAAATCTGAAACTTGATTAATATTTGCTGTGTTAATTAAATTTATAATATTGGAGTTGTCAAATTGCTTTAGGTGAAGTTATATACGGTAATCCACCAGTATTATTCGTCAAATTGAATATGAATTATTATTATAGTAGGTAAAACAGAATACTACGTAACTAAAACTAATAAATAATAGGGAAAATATTTGTGAATATTTTTCTACTGAAATGTAACTGTGTATGTATCTACGTGAAACTTTTTAGTTTTAAATAGACCTTTTAATAATTCAGTCTTACATCTGCTACTATTTTCAAGTAGTTTTTTTTGCGGATTTCAACTTCGATTTATCTCATAACAGGTATGAGATAAATCCTCACTTTCCTACCACACTGTGCTTCTTACCATCTTTTATTTAAACGTGATAACTGCATAAAACTCATAAAACTCATTATTGGTTATTGGTTTACACGTCATCTATACTAATATTATAAAGAGGTAAAGTTTGTGTGTTTGTTAAATTGTCAGGGGTAATCTCGGAATCTACTGCACCGATTTTAAAAATTCCTTCACTAATAGAAAGCCACATAATCGCTGAGTGTCATAGGCTATATAAAAAACCGAAAAATTAAAAGGTTTTTACGTGGTAGTCCGTTTTGTAAAGAGAATCGGAGAAAAACTCATCGTTATACGTGAAGGCCACAGCACCGCGGCAGCGGCGCGCGATGGTTTTGGCTTATTTCGGTTCGCGTTCGTGCTCACTTCGGAAGAAGGAGGCGTGACCTTCCTTTTACATCTGAGAGGTAGGTACCCGCGCGGCTCTTTACGCAGCGGACGTCCCCAAAATTGAATTTTTCGTAACACACTTTCGACATTCATTAATTTTATTTTCGGTACATTAAAAAATAAATCTTTTTTGTATATATAGTTTTCATTTAATTTAGGTTATAGATAGGCATTAAGTTTGTTTAATGTACCTAGATATTAAATTAGGTTATAGGTATTAAGTTAGTTTCATGTAGATATTAATTTAGGTTATAGGTAGGTATTAAGTTTGTTTTGTGTAGATATTAATTTAGGTTATAGGTAGGTATTAAGTTAGTTTCATGTAGATATTAATTTAGGTTATAGGTAGGTATTAAGTTTGTTTCGTGTAGATATTAATTTATTTCTTACGAACGCTGCCTTAACTATGAAAGATATATATTTTTGAACATTATGCCCAACGAAGTGGGCACGGGTCAGCTAGTTATAGATATATTCAAGTGAGTAGGTAATATAAAATAATAGATAATTAATAATATTATCACACAATTCGAAGTCAACATTAAATTACATTTATTAATTCCAAAATCATATAAAAATTATAATACAAATGTCCAAAATAATCATAATTAATAAATAATAAAAATTACAAATAAAAGTCCAAAAATAATAAAATGTCAACTGTCACTGCCTCGATGATCTTGTGGTTACCGTTACCGGTTACCGTTACCGGTTACCGTTACCGGTTACCGTTACCGGCTACCGTTACCGTTACCGATATGTGCCTCTCACTGCGAGGTCTCGGGTTCGATTCCCGCGTCGGACAAAGTGTTATTTGTGAACTTTTGTCAAGAAATTCACAATAGCAGCACGGAGTTGGAATTGTGCCCGGCGAATGGCGAGAGCCTCACCCCATATCCCATGGGACTTAAACTTAACAGGTGAAGTGTGGCTGTTGTACACCTCTGCCACACCATTTTGGGTAATATAGGAGTGATGAGCTGGTCTACTAATACTACTTATATGACGTTTCTTCTAATCGACTAGTTTTCGAGTACCGTCTCTATGCACTACCAGGCATTCTGACTAACTACATGTAGGATTTGTAGACATCTTTTATTCCGTTAGCCACGGCCTGTTAAAAAATATATCGCATGATTCACACTTCTGCAAAGCGACAAGCTTTAACAGCGTGAAAATAACACAATCGAGAATGAAACACAAAAGCTGTCAACGTCAGCCGTATGACCAAAGCGGTGTAGGCGTCTCCATTTCTAGACTAAAATCTGTATATTTTGCCATTTTTGTGCAATAAATAGGTATAGCAGGTACTTTCAGTATCCCAGTTTTTTTTAAATAAAACAGATTTAAAATTACGTAATTGGTATAGACACAGTTAAAAGATATGAAATTTAATTCAAATCGTACTTAATAATGCCAGAATTAACGAGAAACTTAGCTAATTACTATTTAATATTTGAACTCTGTCTGTTTACTTTTATATAAAACTCGACGTCCACCTGTCGGTGTTTTTAGAATGACAATTTTGAGACCTTGCCGCGGTCGGATGACCATCGAAGTTCTGTTCCATTATTCGCAGATTTTAAATCCAAAGAAAAATATGAGTAATCTATACATTGTGTGCGAAAAACAACACGTAATACAAAAGGGAATAAACTATGAAAAGTGTAACGAAGCGTAACATTGCATGATAAGGGTCGGGCCATCCGCGGCCGCTTTAATTATTCAACGGAGCTTACAACTGTGCCGTGAAGTTAATTGGCAACTCTGTACTCACTTTATATCTCATTTTCCTTTATCGTGTTTTATACAAAAGGTTTTTTTGAGGAACGTAACAATTCAACTGAACGAGTGCGGTTAGTTTAAACGCTTTTCTCCACAAAGCGGGGAGTAGGTTAAAACGGAATTACGAACACGCGAGGATGCGACACTCAGCTGCAAAAAACGCCCCAAGCCACTGAAAAAGCCTCGGCTTTTCTTAACACAATGGTTTTTTTAATACTTCAGTTGAAATAACAAAAAGGCCCGATATAAAAACATAATATTTTCATGTAACTTTTTTGTTTCGTGCACATAAAATCTCTAATTAAAAGTTTTTTGCCATCCAGAAATAGTTTTTTGTCCAAACGATACCAAAATGCCGAAGTTGTTGTCCCTTCGTTAGTTTAACACCAAGTTTTGCTACTTCACAGGCTACACCTGAACAAGCTGTCGAAGAACCTTTGATGGTGGAAGTGGCAGTAAACTACAGCACACCGGCCACTCGCAGTAAACCTTTGGAATACAGGTATTATTTATTTTTCTGCCTAACTAATCACATCCCAAGCACAGATAAATATTGTTAAAGGAATAACATATAAATGGTCTATATTTTTAGTAATTTTATGTGTTTTGTAATGATTTCATTGTTTTCATTTCAAAACAATACATGTTCGAAGCTTGTTTCGCTTGTCATCCTAATAATTGGTATCAGGGTGACAAGCGAGACAAGCTTCGACGGACGAGTAGCAAGTCCCTTGCAATGAATAAGCGTATATTGACATCGTGAATACCGTCTGTTTGCCATAATCTCCTGGTAGATACCCCTCTCAAACAGAGGAACTTCTTTAATTTAAGCCTTCTCAAAATAAATTCAATTACTTTCTTTATGGTAATGAGTTGATTGAAAACTTTTAGGAATAATTTAATTGTTTCATGAAAAATAAAGTTTCATGAAAGCTTTGTGGGGATAAAAACTGAGGGTCAAAGTAATCGTCAGCCATTAATCGGATAACCTTTTTATTATACAGGCTGATTGGTTAAACGATAGACGTTTTAGTGAACATGATTCTCGCTACAAATATTACAACCTTTATTTTGTACAAAATGGCAGGCATTTTCCTCTTATTCTCAAAAAAATATGCATGTACTAAACAATTACAGGTTAGGACGTCAAGCCGAAATGGGGTACTAGGGTAAATTATGCCGGCTATTATATAAATATTCAAATCAATTCAGGTTTCATGTTTGCAACATTCTTTTCGCTACTATTACTAGTGATATTTCCTTTTTTTATTATTTTATTATTATTTAATAACCCTGCATAGCAAATTAGCAACGTCATATAAGAACACTATTCTACCCTTTGATTATAATTATTTCCTCTGAGATTCTACCATTGATCTCCATTTTATAAATAACTCAACACGACAGAAATAAGTTGACAAAGTAACATCTGTGAAGAACACTCCCAAAGCTCTCACATATGAACGTACAAATTTAGCAAATCTCTCTCGTATCACTTTGAAACAAGCAGTGCTATAATATACCTTATAAAGTTCGTAGACATTTTCCTTTCTTTGATACTTCCAATGTACGTAAGTAAAACAAAAGTTACTTTATATTTTAGTCCTACATATCCTACTCCGTCCCGGAAAATTCTTTTCCGATATATCTGTTGAAATAAATTTTTACAAGGTTTTATGTATCTTGCTTAGATTCGATTTTAGTTTGGCAATAGTTTTTGTATATTCTTATCGATATCGTTGAAAACAAAATGTAGTATCTATCTTAAAGTGATAAAGATCCGTATAAAAATATCAATGAATACAATTTGGTCTCCTTCTATCTATATTTAAAACAACATATTATTTTTAGGCCTGGACTGGACTGTTGTACAAATCTATGATCTAGCCTGCAAATCAAAAAATGGATTCTTACTCTGTACAAGCTATAAGTTATTATAACGCCTTAAAAATACCAACAAACGTAGAAATAAAACGAACTGATTTCTACCTTGCATCCATAAAAGTGAAATTAATTATTCTTAAAAACTGAAACATCTACCGAAAACTTGAAGATAAAAAGTTATTTTACAAACTTACTTGAATTTTTCCCTAAAAAGACATAACGGGCGAGTTATTCTGTAGATAGAAGGATGTATAGTTTAAATACAACCACTTTATTTCATCAGTTTATAGACTATGAAATTCTTTTTGTTGTCATCGGATCGGCATCATGTCATCGTGATGTTAGCTTATTAAGTCATTACAACATAACATAATAAGAATACGCAGATTTGAAATAATTAATCTTTGATAAACAGTCGTGAAATGATCAACATTGATTTGATAGAAAATAAGTATTAAAATAGCACACCATTTATTAACGACGTTTAATTAACTTTAGAATAAAAATCACTTTAGTCTTCCTTGAAAATAATAAAGCGAGCTATTTGTTATGTGATAAGTACGGCAAGCGTCCCATAATTTTTCTCCACTCCATCAACAAACTCCTCTCACAAAGTATTTAATTAAGTGCTCTTTCATTCTTTCTAGTTAATTACATTTTATATTTCTTGCCTTGACGAATAATTATATTTTATTTTTTATTTTCGAAAAAATTATTCAATACACGAACTGTCGTAAACATTGTTGTATTTTATAAACGAACAATTTGGCATGTGGTCTTTATGATGGTGAGTGGCAAATACAGCACATTAATATCCAAAAATTACTAAAGATTGCAGATTTATCGCTACATCTGAGTATTAGATGATTAATTTCAAGATTCACTATTTTCATCTACAATTTCGTTTACGGTAATGCAAGCAGAGACGGTGCGGCCTTATTTCTCAACAGCTCTACCAAAATCGAATATCTATATGGAATGACATATCTAAACATCTGTAAGTTCTCAAAATACGTATCTGCGCTGCTATAGATATAGATGTACAGTAAAATGATACTGTATCGTCTCACAATAGATACTGTCTACAAACTTTGAATCGGAGCCATCAGCAAATATTTGAATAGTAACAAGTTTCTCCACCAACAAAACTTCTGCTATAGGTTGTCTTTGTCGCAGACAGTAACTTTTGCACAAGAAAAATGTTTATTAATGTACAAAAATATAAGGCGTACTAAGGTTGCTAGCTGGAAATTATTTATCCTCTTGTGTCCGTTTGGCTTAAACGGACGGTATTAATGTAATAAAGTCAACAGCGGTGGCGTGCTTTTGTTAAAGGACGCCCATTATTTGCACGCACGGATTTCTCGCTCCCTCGCACAATAATAAATTCAACATTTAGATTAAAATTTATGATGACATTGTAAAAATAAGGTTTACACCAACATTTACGTTACGACATAATAAAATCCCTTAATATATACACTGATAAGGCAAAATGATCTATTAGTTAGACAGGTTCAAACATTATAAGGACAAAAAACGAAATATTTGGTCAATCCATATAATTTTACCTAATCATCACCATGAGTAAATCTCAGCTCTTAGTTTCGATTGAACAGTAGACCCAAAGGATGGTTCGATTATTCGAGAGGCTGGACAAAATCATTCGTCCGTGCTAACAAATATTGGCTGAGGTCAGCAATCCGTGTACCGAGTATCTCAGGCTGTTTGAAGAGGACATTACAAACGGATTGATATATGTTATTGAAGGATATATTCCTCTAATAAAATAAATCAATTAGTGATGTCAAGAGGTTATTTAATTTTATTCTCTTCGTATTAAAAATAATCACACATATGTTTTTTCCAACTCCAACTATATACTTCTGATTAAATTCGTTGCGGGTTCCAAGACAATTTTAACTCTCCCTGAGATTGCCCGTGTGTCATGCACGGTGCCTTTCAGTTGGTTACCGCTGTAGATCCTGGCGTCACAGGAGTCACAGTGGTGGGCGTGTGGGTGGGATTATATCCCGTACAAAATATGTTATATTAATTAGTTTAGATAGATTATTGTCAGAATAGATTTTGTAAATATGTATAGTTCACATATAAGAAAATCTGAGGTCTCTACGATTAAATAGTAGACCCAAACATAGCATGGCTTCCTTGACACAAGCACATAGCGGCATTGAAGGAGGTTCGATTATTCGAGAGGCTGGGCAAAGCATTCGGCCGTGTAAACAAATATTGGCTGAGGTCAGCAATCCGTGTGCCGAGTGATATTTCCGAGGTTATT
The DNA here is from genome assembly GCA_905147285.1 of Hypena proboscidalis. Classification (NCBI taxonomy): domain Eukaryota; kingdom Metazoa; phylum Arthropoda; class Insecta; order Lepidoptera; family Erebidae; genus Hypena; species Hypena proboscidalis. Next base: position 16,648,281 of record LR990131.1, read on the forward strand.
TGTTCAAATCCTCTTTGAAGAGGACATCACGGATGGGTTGAGATGTTGATTTTATATAATTGAAAGATTACTCAGAGTTTTGATTTGAAATTTAATTAATTATTAATACTAATCATCTGTTTTAGAGCCTATCAAAATGATATAATTCATTGACCAATAAGAAATACCTATACTAAAGCCTACGAAACAAGATAAATTTATGTTATTACAAATCACACGAATATAAATTCTATGGCTTTGTTTTTTAAGTTGATTTTCGTATAATAAAAACTGTTAACAATGTCCTAAACAATCTCAATTTCAATAGAAATTAAACTTTATGCCCTGTGAATTGGGTTTATAATTGTAAATCATGAAAATAATCTCGTTTCGTTGTCTGAAGTATAGATAGTATGTATATTCGTGTATAGCTGTGATGGTGTTTGAAAAATTTTAAAAAACCATATTTTACAAGTTTTTGCCGTTTGTGCAGGTGGTTAACAGAACGAGGTCCTTGCTCATCGTCGTGCGGCGGAGGCGTGAGGGCGGTGCGGCCGCGGTGCCTTCGAGGACACAAGTGCGACCCCGTCATCTTTGAGGCCTGCAATATGCACAGGTTTGTTTTATTATTTGTGTATTAGTTAAGACAAATCAAATGAAAAAAATATCGATAAAATAAATAAAATGAAATGGTTTTTTTTTATTCTATTGTATTGTAACTTATAACTCTGGTATCGTAAAGTATGATATGTAAATGATGTAGGTACTTACCTACTTGGTTCTGCGTTCAATTTAATTGATTATTTACGTAGTTACAAGGGCAGGTGGATCACCCACCTGAATTGGCAAGAGTGTATCAAAAATCAAAACATAAATACTTACAATAATTACGAAGTATTCAACTATGATAATCATTAATATTATTTTCTACACTGTATTTTAAACGAAGTTAGAAAAATAAAATAAGGCCGAATGAGTTATTACCATGTAGGCTGTATCAAAAATTTACCGACTGTACCGAGGACGGAGTGTAGTTAACGATTCTGTAGCTATCGACTACTCTATCGATTCGTAAAGCCAGGCGTGTACCAAATTGTTTCTCAAATATTTATTTTCATGTTTGTTTGTAACCCAATTGTATTCCGGTTATTTGTTCTAGGTATTTAATTTCAAAATGGAATCACCAAAAACATTATAAGGTCCCTATGCCTGCTGGTTCAATTAAAGAATATATTTATTTATGCGGCTTCCTGATTGTTTAACTTGTTATTTTCGGTACGAAAATCATATTTGCTTTTTAAAATGCCATGAAATCCTGTTATACCCATACTTCGTACACTCCTTGCTCTGAGGACGTATCATTTGGTGTTATTATCACTATCCAGTTTTGATGGTACAACATATAAAACTGTTACAATTATGAATGATTCTGAATGATGGTGGCAGAGCTCTTGTGAACGAGCCCGTGGGCACCGCCGTCTTACCTTTAATCGCCTGCCAAATAAATGGTGCTTGCATTACTGTGTTCCGGGTGAGAGGTGAGAGGTCCTGAAATTACTAGCCCATGTGGCAATAACGCCGATATGAATCGACACACATATACAATCTGTTTTTGTTAATTGTTGATCTCCAATAGCTGTTGTTACCACTTACCATCAAATATGGACTACTCCCGTTTGCTATATAATTCTATAAATAAATGTCCCTTGCAATAAAATTAAAGTAAAATAAATATTTAGGGCTCTAAAGTTATTACAGCACTATTAAACTTTAGAATTCTTCAAAGCTCGGAGATTCTTCCAGCAGTGATTAATTAAGAAGTTGTCCGTTAATTAGCTGCGAGTTCGAGTGGGTCGGGGGCGAGTGGGAGGAGTGCAGCGCCACGTGCGGCCACGACGGCGTGCAGGAGCGGCAGATGTACTGCGTGCCCAACAACACCAGGTAATAAATTATTGGTTTGTCTTGGTCTGGGTGTTTCTATGTATAACTAGCTGACCCGGCGAACTTCGTACCGCCTTAGCGTAAATTTGATGCACTACTTTATTTTGTATAGCTGACCTATCTTATGTTTGCGTACCTATTCAATGTGAACTGGAATCTATAATATCCTCCATATAAAAATGAATACCTATTTCCCTGGTCTCGTCATACCTGAGAAGGACTTTACTAATTTTATTAAATAAAAAACAAAATATATATTTTCATAATAGTGTTTGTTCCATAGGGTTCAATAATTTCACATATATTTTTACAGAAAATTTATTAATATAATATTTTTTTTTCCGTAAGAACCCTGTACAGAGTATGAGAAAACTAAAAAAAAAAATCAGCCAAATCGGTCAAGCCGTTTTCATGCTATGTCGTGACAACGGAAAACGGGTTTCATTTTTATATATATGTATATATAAGTATGTATTTACAAAAGAAAAAGTATATATGTATTAATATCAGTTATTCTGGTACCCATAGTACAAGCTTTGCTTAGTTTGGGACGAGATGAGGTTGTGTGAAAGTTGTGTGACATTTATTTATTTATTAGAAAACATTCCGCATGATCACTACGACCGCACTACGAGAGCGGTGCTACGCAATTATACCTGGTGAGCTAGCAAAAAAAAATCTGAATTTACCAAATCTATCAATATTTCTCCAAATCATTTCCCAACGGCTTTGAGATCAACTTTTATTCTAATGGTTTCAGTTGAATATCAGTCTTTTACGTAGAGTCACTACCATTAGACGTCCACGATCTAACATACTCTTTGGTAAACTGGTTGTCAGATTGTCTAGCCTCGTAACAAATTTAATGTCAAGCAATTTATTGTGAACGCTCTTTTTCTAATAATTTATTAAAAATGAAGGAGTGTTTGATGGCCATTAAACCAAAGAATATGAGGATAAAAATAACACAATACCTTTTTATTACAGGTGACTAGAATATTTATTTGAATATGATTTAGTTTTGATTATGTTACTTAAATCAAACAGTTTTGCTGGTTTGAAACGATTCAGTTCACGTGTATCAGCCGAGTTTCCAATCAGCAACAACAAGTTAATGACATTAGTGGTCGGGACTGCAATCATTTCCCTCGCACTAATTGGTTCGTCGCAATTCTAGTACTCGAATAAAACTAAAATCTAATACCGAGCTGGATTCTTGTAAAAATTATAAGAAATAACAATAATATTATTTGTATTGAGATTGGTTTGTAATAGTAAAATAATGGACTTTCTTACCATAGTTGTCGTCCTCAAAAATCGGAATTACAATGAAGGAATTGATGTGGTTTTTGTAAGGAATGAAACGCCCAGTTTGAATAATACTAAAGCTGTACACATCGCGATATAATACTCAATCTCGATATAGCTTTTAGCGCGAATTCACCGCGACAGTAGCATGTTGTCGTAAAAAAGATGAGGGCGTTGTAGCGGCAAATGTTTTCAATGAAGATATACTTCTGTCACGCGCCGACTACTCACGCAAGGCACGGCAATGATACATCATACATAACATATAACATAACATCACGTCTATATTACCCAGAAGGGTGTGCTAGAGCTGTACAACACCCACATTTCACCTGTTATGTTTAGGTCCCATGGGATAGGGGGTGAGCCTATTGTCATGCACCGGGCACAATTCTTACTCCGTGCAGCTTGTAACTTTCCTGAAACACACTTTACCCAACCCGTGAATCAAACTAAAGACCTCGTGGTGAGAGACACATACGTTAAAGTAGTAGTTAACGTTATGTCTCTTACCATCCTCAGGTCTAGTGACCATCGAGGCAGATTGAAATGAATGTTAAATTGAAAAGTGTTAAACTAGCCAACAAAAAATGACAAGTAGGTATGCTTTTATATCGATTTTTTTTTAATATAAATAAATATCTACTCCACAGTACATCATCTCGAAGAGATTTAATAAGGAACAGCGAGTCACCGACGCTGTGCACATCGCCCAAACCCGACACCATGCAGCCGTGCAACCGAATCCAGTGCCCCGTGTACTGGCGAGAGATGCCGTGGACGCAGGTAATATAACATTGACATAACACAACGCCTATATGATCCAGAATGGTGTGGTATGATACCAACTCCCAGAATTGAGAATTTCCTGACGTAAAAATCTATATAACACTTTTCCCGACCTGGGAATCAAACCCGAGACCTTAAGGTGATAGGCCCCGTACGCTAATCATCTTTATAAGACGATATGGAATTGGTCGGAAACTGATCAAAAGAAACAAGGTGAAATTACTGACGAGTCATTTCTGTCAACACATTTCCCCAACATTCATTTAAAATGACTTCAACAACTGATGACAACTTGTTGACGGAATGTGGACGCGTCGTTTAAAATGCCATTTTTCTTTCCTCGGATAGTAAACAAAATAATTATACTTTGTCCATTCCTTTATTTTCTTTTTGACAGATTACATTTAGGGATGCCTTCACACGTTACTGATTCGATTTGAAATCATAATCGATGGTGTCTAAGAAGAACTTTCAATCGATTAATTACATCGAAATGGTTTTAGTTCATTATTAATTATTCGTTTATTAGTAGTTTTTATTGGATGAAATAAATATACAAAATAATAATATAATAATAATGTCACATACTTAGTCTATGACTAGTTACCTAGTTACCTTTGTTTACATTTTGATATGTCATTCCAAGATTTCGACTTAATTTCTTGCAAATAGTTATTCATGGAATCTTGATACTATTATTATATCCTTTTTATATAAAAATACAGACAATACACAAAAAAAGTCAAATTATTCTTTTTCATAATGATCGATTTATTTCATTTCACGATTTGATTTATAGTCTGTGGTTGTTTGTTACAAACAGTGAACTTCCCTAAATATTGTCGCTTGTCAATAAAGTACATTATTAGTTTAGTACATTAATCTGACAAAAAAAAAACGGTAATTCATAGGCGTGATCTGTCAAAAAGAAAATAAAGGAATGGACAAAGTATATACATTATTTTGCTCCATTTTTATGGGCGCTGTTAATGCGATACCAAAAAATTGCTAAAATATTCTTATCTGTCTCAATAAATCAGTAAACCAATTTAGGACAACAACACAGTGTACAGTACTAGTAACTACAGTAATTTATACATTAGTAAGATCAATCATAATTATTTGTAATGACAATGTAACTGGAGCTGAAAGTCAATAGGCATTTCACACAATGGCTAATTAGTACGTGAGCACAAGACTAACACAATTAAATATTAAGAGCACGTGTGTAATAAATAACCAGTTTACACTTGTCTACGCTAAGGCTACTGAAACAGTGCCGAATAAATGGTTACCCAAGAAAAATAAATAGCTAATAAGTGGTGATTAAAAATCATGACGCATGGTGTTGTTAGTCTTACCTTCTTCTTCCTTCTTGTTACCTTTTGTTGCATGCAGGCCGTTTAAAAAGGGTGATAACAGTTTTAGACTGTTGTCCATAGCTCCCCATGGGTTCAAAAAACATGAAACTCAACAAATATTATCAGTTAGTTCTTAAAAGCATTAAGAAAAATATTCGAAGAGAAAATTTTGTTCAGACCACATTTCAGCTTTTAATTACCTCAGTTTTATGAATAGTTATGACAAACGTTTTTTTATGAATGATGTTTGCCTTTTTACGATGGAGAAGAGAAAATTGGGATCTAAGTTAAATTATGTATGTTGTCATGCCGTATCCAGAAATACAGGTATTAGCGGTGTAACCAAACGGGAACAAAAAAGGTGCGCATATAAATGTAAATGGAAGCTTCATGAAAAAGTCATGAAGCCGTGAGTGGCCTTGTTTGTATAGCCGACGATACCACGCTAAGAACACAAAGTCACAGTCGAAGTAAAATGTCGACAAATTGTCGTGTATACGACTATACGTACTGACTATGAGTAAAGTTTCAAACACACTCAGTAGATAATAGTAAGTTATTTAAGCTACGAGTGAGGAAAGTTTGATATTTCGTGTGGGTGCCGGTCATAAATCCTGAGATTGCGAAGCAGTCTGGAATTGAATCACGAGCATAGCAAGGATTTGTTCCTTTTAAACGCAAAGACTAGATTTAGTTTGTAAATTGGGATGTTCTTGTTATGATACGCAATCATTAAAATCCTCCGCCGCCCTAGCGTATGCCTGATAGAGTCGGTAGAAGGCGAGCGACAGACATTCTTGAGTGAAAACTTGACGTTGCATTAACTCGGAATGCCAATCCGAGCTATTTGTTCACGAGCGCTCCAGTTGCTCATATTGCTACATCATTTGTTGCAATTTATTATGTGGGACCCTTATGTGAAAACTCTACTAACGCAAAAAAAACCTTTTTCAGATGATCAAATGAAACTTCCATTCTGCTTTTAGTCAGCAATTTTTTAAGTTTTAGCTTTTGAATGTGGATGGATATGTATAACATCGTTGTATATGGTACTGAAATCGACAATAAAAAGATATTATTGGTTTTAATGTCACAAAATTCACTTACTTTTGTCCAAAACAGCCATGATATTGTGCGTCTAAATTGTGTAGTAATTTTTAAATTCGAAAAGAAAGTTTTTAGGGTCCAGCAGCAAACAAAACCATATAATAAAACCTCATAATAATATATATTTTTTGTTCCAGTGTTCCACAACCTGCGGTCGTGGAGTATCCCGTCGTCCTCTCGTGTGCCCGGCATCAAACGAGCACCTTTGTGGTCCGAAGCCCCGGGAGCGTCGCCGCCGGTGTCGCTTGCGGCCGTGCCTCCGTCGCTACCCTACCCGCCACCTCACCGTGTGCCCCCCCTCTGACACCACCCAGTACTGCGAGCTCTTTGACGTCGAACAACTCAAGAGGCACTGCCTCGTACCGCCTTTTAAGAAGTATTGCTGTAATGCTTGCAGGGATGTCGAACGGGGACACTTCAGAGGGAACGGATAGGAAAAGTAGTCGTCGTGGTGTGTCTGACGGACATTATACGAATTTGTAGTAATCACTTACGAAGAAAACTGCAGTATGTATGTCGTGATGTCAACCATTGGTACTTCGGGCTACTGCCGAGCAACCAGGGAAAATATAACATCTACAACGGCCATGAAAAGTTCTTTGGTGTCTTTATATCGTGAACCAAATAGGAAAGGAGTATTATAATGAGATCGTGTTGTAGGACAACTAATGTAACCAGTATTTTTTATGTTGTTTTTACCATATTTGTAAGTATAGAATTAAGTTATTATATTATAGTGGAACGTAATGATAATGCGCAACGAAGTGCCATAATGTATTGTACACCATTTTCAGCGTAATAAATGTGCTATTCTTATAAACAAATTGATTCTTTTCAAAAATTCAAAATTCAAATCATTTATTTTCATAGGCCCCAGGAGGCGCTTGAACACGTCAAAACATTACAAAAAATGATATAAAAGTAAATAATAAATAATACTAAATTATACTAATTACAATGATTTGAATAACCGGGGCTCAGATTAATTTTAATCAAACTGTTTAGAATCGAATTAAAATCAATCTAAGTACCAGCTCCGATGGGTATTGCATTATGAGAAGAGCTGGTGAGAAACTCATGTGCACCATCTTTTAAAATGAAAAATATAACAATATAAAAGTACATAAAAAAATCACATAAGAAGAGCAATTCATTTCCAAACACTATTATCATTTATGTAGTCTGAAATACTATAGTAAGCTTTTTGACATAATTTAGTTTTAACATATTTTTTAAATTTACCTATCGATAATTCTATTGCGTCTAAAGGAAGTTTATTGTAAAAGCGTATACATTGACCTGGAAACGAGTTAGAGATTTTATGGAGCCTAGTAGTGGGCACAGCGAGTTTGTTTTTGTTCCTTAGATTTAATTTATGGAGATCACTATTTTTCTTAAATTTCGTTTGGTTTTTGTGAACGTACATTAAATTTTCGTAAATGTATTGAGAATGTAACGTCATAATATGTATCTCTTTAAATTTATTTCTTAGTGTCTCCTTGGGACTCATCATATAGATAGCTCGAATAGCTCGTTTCTGGAGCACAAATATTGAATCTATATCCGCGGCACTACCCCAAAGCAATAAACCATATGACATTATACTGTGAAAATAGCTAAAATAAACTAAACGCGCAGTGTCAACATCGGTCAGTTGACGAATTGTTTTTACGGCGTAAGCTGCTGAGCTGAGTCTACCAGACAACGTTTCTATATGTGGGCCCCATTTTAATTTAGAGTCTAATGTTATACCAAGAAAGACAACCTTATTGACCATTTCCAATTCCTCATTGTCCATCACCACACTAGTTTTGACTTGCTTAACATTTTTTGTAAAAAATCTAATATATTTTGTTTTACTACCATTTAAAAGCAAGTTATTAGCACTAAACCAGTTCACTATCTTTGATAAAGCATTGTTTACATCGTCAATTACTGATTGTTGTCTTTTTACCTTAAAAACTAAAGAAGTGTCATCCGCAAACAATACTATCTCATGATTATCCTTAACAAGATGAGGTAAATCATTAATATACAAGAGAAACAGGAAAGGCCCTAAAATAGAGCCTTGTGGCACCCCCATTGCTACAGCTGATCCATGCGAACGCTTTCCATTGACATCTACTCTCTGAATCCTATCGCTTAGATATGAAGTAAGAAGATCCAGAGCGATGCCTCTTATACCGTAGTGGTGTAACTTCTTGACTAGAGTTTCATGCTGCACACAATCAAAAGCCTTAGATAAGTCACAAAACACCCCATAGGCATCCCGCGACTCTTCCCAAGCCTCAAATATGCATTCCAGTAATTTTACCCCAGCATCACATGTTGACCGTCCGCGAGTGAAACCGAATTGTTTAGTGTGCAACAGATTGTTTTCATTAAAATATTTAAGTAACTGCGCGAGAATTAATTTTTCAAAAATTTTACTAAACGTAGGTAGCACCGATATTGGTCTGAAGTTTGTGGGGTCTAATGTACTACCTGATTTAAACAAAGGAATGACTTTACTTAATTTCATTAAGTCAGGAAACACACCACAATCAATACATCTATTAAATATCACGATTAAATCAGGTGCAATAATGTCAATCAACGAATTTATAATATGTACAGAAATGCCCCATAGATCAGCCGTTTTCTTAATATTAATTGATTTAAACGCGGCTTTAAAATCAGACAAATTAACAAGGTGAAAATCGAAATTATTGTAAAACTCAGGCACATTATCTTTAAGTAACGACTCGGCAACGGAGGAGGAAGAGCCTAAAGCACTAGTTAGAGAGACAGGAAAAGCAGTAAAAAATCCTTCAAAAGCACTGGCAACTTCTAAATCTGACTTGGTTACTTGACCATTGATACTTAACTTAAAGTCTGAATTTTTTGATCTAACCTTCCCAGTCTCTTCATTAATAACCTTCCATGTGGCTTTAATTTTATTACTACTATTTTTGATTTTAGATTTAATAAATGTAGATTTGGCAATTTTACAAACGCGTTTAAAAATCTTCGAGTATGATTTGACATGTTCTTTAAACTCTTCACTGCTATTAAATTGTCTTTCATAGTATAAAATGTACAATGTTTGCCTACTCTTATGGATACCTGCGGTTGCCCAGTCACCAAAGACAGGACTACTAGTAACAGTAATCTCCTTGGAAGTAAATATTGAGTTAAAATCGCGAAGAAATGAATCAAAAAACGAATTATACATTACATTAGGCTCTATGTCATTATCTAAGAAAGGTAAGTTATTAGCTAGGTTAACTCTCATACGTTCAAAGCGACTAGCTGTTACTGGTACAGAAGTAATTTTTTTCCTAACTACATTTTTACTTTTTATTTTAAAACTTATTATTTGCCCAGAATGATCAGAATCTAGTTTATTAATAATACTTCTGTGAGTTGGACTAATATCTGTTTTCTTTGTGTAATTTAAAGTATAAAGGTCATCCCACCCACACGCCCACCACTGTGACTCCTGTGACGCCAGGATCTACAGCGGTAACCAACTGAAAGGCACCGTGCATGACACACACATAAAGGTCAGATTATAGATCAAAGACATATTACAAAAGGTAGTCGCAGATAAACTTGATCTGTGTTAATTCTTATTGCCGACATAAAAGTATACAACATGTTGCTTCACTGTTCTCTAACCCAAAATTAAAAATGGTGAAAATCCCTGAGATGTGATTTAACTCCAGATTATCGATATTTCCAGTGGTTGAGTTGTGGCAGACGACAGCATCGTCCCGAGAAAACACTGATAAAATCTGCTGCAACAGGTTACTGTCGACGCTGGCTGAAACTTATATGAGGGAATATTAAATCTTGAATGATGAGAAATGTCTGTCTAATACCCATTTGGTACTCATTTTGCGCTTTTTTTTGTACGTCTACGTTTTAATGAATGGATTTGTAGTATATAAGATGGTAAATGTTAACTTTTGACCACACCTATCAAATCAAGACTGTTCATATGTCAAAATTTGTAGGCCTATGATATTCGGTATGTTTTATGTGCGTTTCGGAGCCAAATCTACCTAAAATTATGGGACCGGCAGGATTTGAACCTGCAACCTTCTGAACACCGGGCAGCCGCTTTAAACAACCAACGTTCACCCATTTGATTCTACTTAAGATGAGACAAATGGATTAACGTGACGTCACGAAATAACGTAACATACAGTTGAGATATTTAGGGTCCTGGCAAGAGGCGACCGTAACTTGTTGGTTAAGGCGGCTGCCCGGTGTGCAGAAGGTCGCAGGTTCAAATTCTACCGGTCCCATAATGTTTCAACTGTTTCATGGTATAATTTACTAGATAAGCTTAGCGAAATGCTATAAAAATAATCAATCAATTATTCTTGTATTTCACTGGCGGTTTTCTACCTCAGTCGAGATTATTCAAGAAATCTCTGACAGAAGTAAGCACAATGTCACAGCCCAAATAATTCTTTTTTTTTAACTTTATATTTCATATTCATTCGTTTAAATCAAGCGTAAATATTTGAAAATCATAAAATACTACAATACTAGGATAAAGATAAAACAAAAACAATAGCACAGCAATTTGTTTAGTTGTGGTTAACCCACGCGTGACATGCAGATGTGCACCATGAAACCGTGCATGGCTGGCTTTGAAATAAAATTCACATTGTATTACCGTATATATCTGGTCGTAAAATGCTCACTAAATCATGCTGAACTATCCATGGTAATACTGTAAAGTTAAAAAGATGGTTCTGTTGTTTAGATGAGGCAAATAATTGTTGGATTTGAACAAAAAGTATTTATAAAATGAGTACATCAAGATGCAAGATTTCTTAGTCTTATATTTTTTTAAACTTTCGCGAGTTGAGTACTTTTAAAAAAATTAGACAACGGGTTTAAATCGCGTAATTATTATAAAGGCAAAGGTTTCTTTGTCTTCTCTTCTTGTTTGGCAACAACAACAACACATTTTGACGGTTGCGGTTATTGTAAAAAAATATTCTTCTTAAAAATATGCATTCCCTTCTAAATTACTTAGTAAGCCAGTCAACCAAACATAACCCGTGGCTTATGGTGATGTATTAATTTTGCAGCTTCACATAGTACTGTTCCATTTTAACGTTTTAAATATTGGTTGTTTCAAAACGTAGCACATGAAGGTAAAGTTTTAAGCTCGTCTAACCGGTAAAATCAATAAAGATGGGTTAAAGCCCTTTGAGGTCGTATTAGACAACTTCTTAAGATCGTACAGTTTAAGATCAAAGGTACTTTCGAATAAGATTAAATAGGCTTTTCAACCAAAACGGTTTATTAAATAGCGTTTGTAAAGTGATATTTTGATTTTGTTAGACGAATTTGATAAGATTTTGTTTAAGTGCGTAGACGATAAAACTTAACATCACGCCTATATAACTAGAAAGGAGTGAAATTACACCAATTTTCACCCGTTGGTCCCATGTTCATCACCGTCCACCGGGCACAATCCTAACTCCATACAGCTATTGAATATAAAGCAATTGTTGCAAAATAAAATTATCATTGAAATTTGGAAATTCCATGTCTTACAATAACAAAGTCAGCTGTCAGAAATTTCTGACAGAAATAAGAAATATTATCTTGATGTTAAATGTAACAGATAACGCGGTAATATTCTAAACTGAGATGTACAAAGGAATTGTTCCATATTGTAAGGAATTCAATGTCTAATGGAGTGGTTGTAAGCGGTAAAAAAGGTGTTTCATCAAACATTGACCTTTGAATTCTGGCAGAACTATAAATAATCATACAATATACTTTTGTGATGAGAACAAAAGAAAGTCGAAAAATGTTTCATAATATTTTATGTTGAAAAAAAATAGAGTTGAACTGTTAAAAAATCTGTATTTCTAAAACTTTCATACATTCAGAATCGCAATATGTGTTACTTTAAAAGATGGAAAACAAGACAGACAATTTTTTTTAGTGTATAGGAAAACTGAATGTATGTACTAAATAATAGTGTCTCAAACTTCAACCAAGAGCTGTGTCATAAAATCGAACTCAATATAGGAAATTTACCCACCGTGGCGACGGCGGAGGTACATCTGAATGGAAGAAATATTCCTTTTACGACGCGAGCTTTCCAAATATTCAAAGTTAAAACGATTGTACGTTGAATACGTAAAACATAAGACTGTTTCAACTCTAAGCTATTTCGTTAGACGTTTTATGTGGACTTAACTGATTTAACTGCCTCGTTGTTCTAACGGTATAATTTGCGTATCGCTTACCACGAGGTTTCGGTTCAATACCCACGTCAAACAAAAGTGTTATTAAGAAAATTTTAATAGCGGTACGTAGTTGGAATTGTGCTTGGTGGCAATACGCTCACCTTCTATCACATGACAACTAAACATAACAGGTGAAGTATGGGTGTTGTACACCTCTGCTATACCCTTTTGAGTAATATAAGCGTGAATTTAGATTTCTTTTCTGTTTATGTTATTATTATAACTCAATAGCAGAACTAATAATAAACCCAAACCTACGCACAGCATTTCTAATGCTCTCTGAGGCTTACATCACAAACTTTAGGTACTAACTTCAATAACCGCAGAACACCAGAAACACATGGAACAAGGACAAGTTTAGCGAGTAATTAAATTTTCACTAAACATTCAAACTCAAACCGCGTTAAGTTCTTATTCTATTGGATGCCACTAAATTATTATTTTATCAGATTCAATTTGTTTTAATATTTCAGAAAAATGCGAAATTAGTTTCTATTTAATTCTCTGAAACGTTTAAAAACGTCATACAGAACATACTCAGAAATGTCAAAATATGTCTAATTGTGAACCAATACTGCTTAAGCTTGCAGTTGGAAGCAAGCGTCAGCGCTAACGCTCGACGTATGCTAAAAACGAGCCAACATTACGTGGTAATTATTGTTGCCACATAATCTACGGCATGGGGATCAGTCCGCGAAATAACGCCTGTGGTGTTGCAAGCGTTCGAAACTTCATAATAAACCACGGTGACTAATAATCATGTCGCAGGCCGTGGCCTCGATCAATACCAAATTTTTGGATGTGTTAAAGCTAATATTATTTATAATAATAAGGTACGTAAAATATGTTGCACAATCGGCGGTAATGCCTTCCAGATGTACAAAAAACATTGGTGACAATTTATAGCCATGGTATACATAAGAATTGAAAGAAGAAAAGAAATTACATGATAGTTTATACATCTAATCACTTGTACTGCGTTGTACAAATATGAATATATACACATACTTATATTATATTATTAGTATAACTACAGATATATTATTATTTACCTAAAAACCTACATATACTATAAATATTATAATACATATTACAATACTAATAATATTTATGTACATACTTATAAATAGGTGACCGCAAAAGCCGACTAATATAAAGAAGAAAAGTTAATCTCGTTACGGCAGTACTATTCAATGAAGATACAAAAAATATGGGAGTTAGATTAGTTTGCGGCTTTTACTAATAAGCTGATTAACCTTAACTTGGAGAAAGTGTCTTAACATAAGAGTTTACTTAACGAAAGACACCCTCTGGGAAATTTCTTATTAGTCACAGCACAGATTGTTTTCTAAAAGCACGCATATTTTGGCACCAGCTTCTGCCCGCATGGTACGTAGTTAAGAAGTAACTCATGTCGTTTCTGGAGCCTTCAGATAACTTATCAATTTACATTAGTGTGGTTCAGTGCTTTAGACATGTAAGCATATCAGAGCAGATAGACAAAGAGAGTTACTCTTATAATACATACTTCTTTTGGTCTAAAAGAAGGTAGTTGTTCACAATAAATTACCATTTCATTTTTAAAAAGGTCTTCTCTTTAGCATTGGATAAATAACGGTCCCAATTAGTTGACATATTTTCCGATAGAATTATGAGATTCCTTGCTATTTATATTTCTTTACTTCATTTGTATTCAGTTGTGGAACCTAATTTGCAGTCAGCCACCGTAGCTTTAATATTTGATCGTCTCATCAGACGGTCTTTTATTTGAGTGCATGGGTGCATGGTGAAATGTTGGTTCTTACTAATATTGACTACTATTTTGTGAGCAATGAATTCAGTTACATTCATAATGATGATATTAATAGACGTGTAACAAACTTATATTCGATTTTTTAAGTTTCTGAGCCCAATCACGTTTTTTCTGTATTCATACTTACCTTAAGCTATTGTCTATAACAAACAAAAATTCTATAATTACTAGAAAATAAATGCTTAATTTTTTCTAATGATAACGATATAACCAATCATAGTAGTTCCCATTTAAAATATACTGTAGTCGTCTGAATCAGTAGGAAAAATAAATAGTAAAGTGCCAATTAGTGGACAGATTCTTTCTGTAAGAGAAATGTAAATTTCTCTTTTGTGAGTTTGCTTTCTCAGCTTTATTTGTATTCAGCAGTTGAACTAATTCGCAGTTGGTCCTCGAAGCCTTAGATGTATAGATATAGTGTTATATTGTTTCGTCACACAGAGAACAGAAAGCAAATCTCATTAAATTGTAATATGAAACCCGTTTAAACCTATAATCCTGACCAATTAGCAGACACAAGTTTAAGGATGTCTGTCATTTCACATCATATCATGCCTATGCCTAATGTTTAAATTGATTTTGGTGGTGTCCATTACATCATAATGCAATATCAATGCATTACAAATTCATGAAATACGGTTATTCGTGTTGTAAATAAAGTGTGCCCAGCCATATTATTATGCATGTTACATGTGTCAAGGTCGTTGTCAACCCTCCGTGAATTACTAACTGAATTGCATTATATGTGATTTAGTTACAATGGTGTTTAATGATATATGGCTATGAATAATGCAATACTGATGTCATACAACCGTATTTTGAACGAGTTAGAAGCTATAATGCAACTGTAATAATAATCAGTAATAATATCCATATCCGGGCAATCAGGGAACTTGTCTATTTTCTTATCTTTAATAATATTTTTTTTTAATTTTTATCTTGTTGAAAAAGTGCTACGTTTCGTTTTTCAAACAGTCCTTGAGCAAAGTGTCAGCTACTTTTCGTATTCTACATTTAATCGTTTTAACTTTGAATATTTGGAGAGAACTGACATCGTAAAAGCGAAGGAATACGTCGTTCACTTTATGAGACAACTCTTTGCTAAAGTTTGTGACACTATTAACTTACATTATGTTTCCTATGCTAAGTACTAGGTATTCTAACAAAATACAGACTGTTGCAAGTGCTGAATTAAATTTTATTTACTTCTGTCTTTGTACTCACTAACATTAAGAGCCTTACTAAATGTTAGATATCACGGGATATTACCATGTATATGTTACAAATATACATGGGAAGTATTCATAAAAGTCTTAAAACTAATATTATATTAAGAGCCTTATTGTATATGGCGATATTTTAAACACAGAGTCTATATTTACCGTTATCATAGTTGAATTCAGAAAACATATCTATGGTGGAACCCAAAAAAAAGTTATTAATGACTTGATATAAATAAATACAAGTAAAAACGATTGTTCGCTATCACTTTTATTGACATTAGAATTGAAAGCAATTTCGCAATATTGTAGAAAATGTAAAATCTTTGTAGCAAAGCACGTTCAGCTGACTCATCCTTTGATGACGGAGAGAAAAAGTCATTCACTAATTCGATTAAAATGATTCGTTGTAAAATTAAAGTGCTGAGCTGCGAATCTATTGCAGAAATAGCTCTGACTATTGATTTTTTTCCTTCGCTGTAATTGGCAAGATTTATAATAACGTATCCGTACAGAGACTGCAGACTTCCAATGTTTTAGAACATTAATTAATGAGTAGTTAACGGCTGTAGTTAGTAGTTTTATTTTGATAATTTATCTGACAACTTTATTATACATTACAGTCACTTACTGAGTTTAACTAAAATTATTATGACAAAAAAATGTTATAAAGGACGTTTATGAGTTTATTTTGCTTGAGGATTAATACCTGTTTTCGAATAAATCAAAAGTAGCTTATTATTTAAGATCTTTCATGCGCTTTTCGACCATATACTTGTAGTAAAATCGTTTCAACATTGAATATATTATTATGCGAGCGTCGAAAAGACGAGTGAATACGTAGTACACTTCACGGCACTTGGGTAGAGTTTGCGAAACTATTCCTATTTCGGGCTTAAATTCTGTTTTGTTCCTTTATGTTTAACGTACTAGCTGGTGAAGATAAAGTAATATTAAATAATTAGCTTTCGCGTAGCATGTCGGTAAAAAATAAGCTTTAAGAGCGTTTATTCCTTTTCAAAATGTAACTGTCGATTTTTGTAGTGTTTTGGGAATATTTCGTAAAAACTGAATAAAAGTATGATTTTATTCAACTAACTTTTTAGAATGCAAGTTTTGAAAGGTAAATATAACAATTTCATTCGTAAATACAGCATAATTTTGTAATATAACAACTTAACAGTTAATACTCTTTCAACTGATAAAATAGAAAAGTATGCTTTATGTAATATTAAAGTTGAAAAATTAAGAATCCAGCAGGACTCGAACCTGCACCTCTTGGGTATACGCCCCAAGTGCTTTGCCAATTCAGCTATGGATTCGCATGCTGCCGGACTCGAAATTTCTCAACTCTTTTGCGCCAGCCGAAGCTAGACGAACCATTACTTGGTTTTAGCGCCATCTATGCGTTACTTATTCACATGATCGCATACAGTACGTTTGAATTAAGATCAACTCATTACTGTCGAGAGATGACGCATTTTTATCAATACTTGTAATATTTAAAGCAAATTTTAGCTTTGCTATGCATTTATTTTTATGTAATATTAAAGTTGAAAAATTAAGAATCCAGCAGGACTCGAACCTGCACCTCTTGGGTATACGCCCCAAGTGCTTTGCCAATTCAGCTATGGATTCGCATGCTGCCGGACTCGAAATTTCTCAACTCTTTTGCGCCAGCCGAAGCTAGACGAACCATTACTTGGTTTTAGCGCCATCTATGCGTTACTTATTCACATGATCGCATACAGTACGTTTGAATTAAGATCAACTCATTACTGTCGAGAGATGACGCATTTTTATCAATACTTGTAATATTTAAAGCAAATTTTAGCTTTGCTATGCATTTATTTTTATGTAATATTAAAGTTGAAAAATTAAGAATCCAGCAGGACTCGAACCTGCACCTCTTGGGTATACGCCCCAAGTGCTTTGCCAATTCAGCTATGGATTCGCATGCTGCCGGACTCGAAATTTCTCAACTCTTTTGCGCCAGCCGAAGCTAGACGAACCATTACTTGGTTTTAGCGCCATCTATGCGTTACTTATTCACATGATCGCATACAGTACGTTTGAATTAAGATCAACTCATTACTGTCGAGAGATGACGCATTTTTATCAATACTTGTAATATTTAAAGCAAATTTTAGCTTTGCTATGCATTTATTTTTATGTAATATTAAAGTTGAAAAATTAAGAATCCAGCAGGACTCGAACCTGCACCTCTTGGGTATACGCCCCAAGTGCTTTGCCAATTCAGCTATGGATTCGCATGCTGCCGGACTCGAAATTTCTCAACTCTTTTGCGCCAGCCGAAGCTAGACGAACCATTACTTGGTTTTAGCGCCATCTATGCGTTACTTATTCACATGATCGCATACAGTACGTTTGAATTAAGATCAACTCATTACTGTCGAGAGATGACGCATTTTTATCAATACTTGTAATATTTAAAGCAAATTTTAGCTTTGCTATGCATTTATTTTTATGTAATATTAAAGTTGAAAAATTAAGAATCCAGCAGGACTCGAACCTGCACCTCTTGGGTATACGCCCCAAGTGCTTTGCCAATTCAGCTATGGATTCGCATGCTGCCGGACTCGAAATTTCTCAACTCTTTTGCGCCAGCCGAAGCTAGACGAACCATTACTTGGTTTTAGCGCCATCTATGCGTTACTTATTCACATGATCGCATACAGTACGTTTGAATTAAGATCAACTCATTACTGTCGAGAGATGACGCATTTTTATCAATACTTGTAATATTTAAAGCAAATTTTAGCTTTGCTATGCATTTATTTTTATGTAATATTAAAGTTGAAAAATTAAGAATCCAGCAGGACTCGAACCTGCACCTCTTGGGTATACGCCCCAAGTGCTTTGCCAATTCATTTCAAGTCCGGCAGCATGCGAATCCATAGCTGAATTGGCAAAGCACTTGGGGCGTATACCCAAGAGGTGCAGGTTCGAGTCCTGCTGGATTCTTAATTTTTCAACTTTAATATTACATAAAAATAAATGCATAGCAAAGCTAAAATTTGCTTTAAATATTACAAGTATTGATAAAAATGCGTCATCTCTCGACAGTAATGAGTTGATCTTAATTCAAACGTACTGTATGCGATCATGTGAATAAGTAACGCATAGATGGCGCTAAAACCAAGTAATGGTTCGTCTAGCTTCGGCTGGCGCAAAAGAGTTGAGAAATTTCGAGTCCGGCAGCATGCGAATCCATAGCTGAATTGGCAAAGCACTTGGGGCGTATACCCAAGAGGTGCAGGTTCGAGTCCTGCTGGATTCTTAATTTTTCAACTTTAATATTACATAAAAATAAATGCATAGCAAAGCTAAAATTTGCTTTAAATATTACAAGTATTGATAAAAATGCGTCATCTCTCGACAGTAATGAGTTGATCTTAATTCAAACGTACTGTATGCGATCATGTGAATAAGTAACGCATAGATGGCGCTAAAACCAAGTAATGGTTCGTCTAGCTTCGGCTGGCGCAAAAGAGTTGAGAAATTTCGAGTCCGGCAGCATGCGAATCCATAGCTGAATTGGCAAAGCACTTGGGGCGTATACCCAAGAGGTGCAGGTTCGAGTCCTGCTGGATTCTTAATTTTTCAACTTTAATATTACATAAAAATAAATGCATAGCAAAGCTAAAATTTGCTTTAAATATTACAAGTATTGATAAAAATGCGTCATCTCTCGACAGTAATGAGTTGATCTTAATTCAAACGTACTGTATGCGATCATGTGAATAAGTAACGCATAGATGGCGCTAAAACCAAGTAATGGTTCGTCTAGCTTCGGCTGGCGCAAAAGAGTTGAGAAATTTCGAGTCCGGCAGCATGCGAATCCATAGCTGAATTGGCAAAGCACTTGGGGCGTATACCCAAGAGGTGCAGGTTCGAGTCCTGCTGGATTCTTAATTTTTCAACTTTAATATTACATAAAAATAAATGCATAGCAAAGCTAAAATTTGCTTTAAATATTACAAGTATTGATAAAAATGCGTCATCTCTCGACAGTAATGAGTTGATCTTAATTCAAACGTACTGTATGCGATTATGTGAATAAGTAACGCATAGATGGCGCTAAAACCAAGTAATGGTTCGTCTAGCTTCGGCTGGCGCAAAAGAGTTGAGAAATTTCGAGTCCGGCAGCATGCGAATCCATAGCTGAATTGGCAAAGCACTTGGGGCGTATACCCAAGAGGTGCAGGTTCGAGTCCTGCTGGATTCTTAATTTTTCAACTTTAATATTACATAAAAATAAATGCATAGCAAAGCTAAAATTTGCTTTAAATATTACAAGTATTGATAAAAATGCGTCATCTCTCGACAGTAATGAGTTGATCTTAATTCAAACGTACTGTATGCGATCATGTGAATAAGTAACGCATAGATGGCGCTAAAACCAAGTAATGGTTCGTCTAGCTTCGGCTGGCGCAAAAGAGTTGAGAAATTTCGAGTCCGGCAGCATGCGAATCCATAGCTGAATTGGCAAAGCACTTGGGGCGTATACCCAAGAGGTGCAGGTTCGAGTCCTGCTGGATTCTTAATTTTTCAACTTTAATATTACATAAAAATAAATGCATAGCAAAGCTAAAATTTGCTTTAAATATTAAAAGTATGCTTTAGTTATTAAATGTAATTGTCATACCTATTTACCTTTTAAAGCCTACATTCTAAAAAGTTAGTTGAATAAAATCATACTTTCATTCAGTTTTTACGAAATATTCCCAAAACACTACAAAAATTGACAGTTACATTTTGAAAAGGAATACACGCTCTTAATATAAATGCCGGCTATAAAGCAAAATTATGCTTAAAGAAGGAACATAAATTCAGACATCTAAATATCTTTATAAACTTTTGCATTTAACATATTAGAAGATAGCGGAGTCGGTAGTGCAAAATGACAAAATTTTCGCATCCAACATCAGCAGATTAAACCACAAATTCAATAATTTAATACTGCAATAAAACTTTTTTTAGATGTTATCAAATTAAATTCTTCAGTTATATTTTACTTGAAAAAGTTTGGAACGAAAATTATCCTTTTCAAAGGCTTTTTAACAAGCTTTCTCATCGTGCTTTGAATTGATAACATCTCCTTCGCTTTTCTTTTAATATTTACAGTTTTTATACAGAGAATTTCTTTAAAAACAATCTTAATTTTATTTAAAATTAAGTAAGCATATAATAATTTTATTTAAAATTAAATTAAGTATTAGTGGAACGACCTTGTTGTCTCTGCCTAATGGCAAGTGAACAAATAGCGGGTGCAAAACCCTTAAATATTTTGTATTAATATCGACTAATTTCAGAACCTTACCATGTAAATTTAGGCATGGCAAATCAATACTATGAGGCGCGGTGTGATTTTTCTCCACCTCAAAGGATACTTCTTACTGTTATAATTTTTGTGAAGCTGGAATGTTTTGTTTTGTTTTTGGTGTTGCTTTATAGGGGTCTTGTTACTCGAAATAAATAAATTTTAATTTTTTATTTTAATTTAAAGGGAGGATCCTCCGAACACACTCGGTGATATTGCCTGGTGGACAGCTGTCCAACGGTAGCGTCTTGGAAGTAATATTTATATATACTTGCAGTGAACATTTTGCCATTGACACGAAATGAGACAGTATAAATGGGTTAATTTGCATTTTATTTTAAATAATATCAATTCAAAATGCAAAGCATACAACACAATCTATCTCATTTTGGAATAGAAATCTCTTCGAAGTTATTTAAACACAGGCTTCGGCTTACCGCAATCTTAATGTTCTATTTCAGAAATGAGAAAACTCAATGCAAAAATCAAAAGTCATTCCACTCTATTTTACAAACTAGCCATTGATGTTGAAATAAAACAAATCACAACAATGGAGCATAACTTTCAGCTTTCGCAAACAAAATGTACTTTTGTAACTGGTATTAGAGCAGCTGAAAGACGTTAACCAATTAAGCATCTTCTTGTATATTATAACTACAAATAAATAAATTGCTATGCCTTAAAAGTGTTAACATTTTCTTTTGATCGCTGTATAATTTATATAATGTTCAATGACATAAATTTTCCTTAAGTACCACTCTGGTAAATAGTGTTACATAATAAGTTACAGAAATTTCTCAAAATGTTCAGTAACGAAACACAAAAATGTGAAAACATAAACAGCACATAACATCACGCCTATATTACACAAAGGGTGTGGCAGAGGTGTACAACACCAACACTTCAACTGTTATGTTTAAGTCCCATGGGATAGGGGGTGAGCCGATCGCAATTTACCGGACACAATTTCAACTCCGTGCTGCTTAAGAATTTCCCCGCGGTGAGAGGCGGATACGCTAACCACTACATCATCGAGGCAGTAAAAATGTGAAAACTTTGCCTAAAACATTTTCTTCAATATTTTACAAATCCTGTCGTGTTAAAGCCAACGGCCACAATATGCACGAAGCATACAGGCTGCCTAGAGCTCACTAAGTCAATTATGGTCACTAAATGCAGTTCTCGTGCATACCATACTAGCTATATAACGTCAGACAATATTCTCGCTACTTCATCACTGACTAACTTAAACGGACTAACTGAAAACCAAACAACTATTTTGTTTCTAAATCACCAACTATATTGGATGTTTCGCAAGGCAGGAATCGGATTAACTTCTAGTTTCCTAACGGGACAACTATCTCGTTATAAAGTTAGGAAGTAATTTACATGAGTTAGCCGAATATATCTAGAAAGGAGACGACTCAGTTATCAACTTAATTATTTATCTGTTTGTATTATAATGCTTGCTTTCTTCTCCTTCTTTGATTTCTAGAGAAATAAAACAAGTAAGCAAGAATACAAATTGAAAAGTCTATTGTGCTTTCACAGCTACAGCTACCTCTGAACAGAACTTGTAGAAAATCGTATAAAGATATTTGAAGCCGTGGATGGTAACTGTTTAAATTATAGCTTTTGATCTTTATATTAGTATATAAATAAGTATTATTTTATTCATGAAAATAATAATATATAAATCAAACTTCGCGCCTTTTTATCCTTATTTCAAACTAAAACAATCGTACAAATAACTTCACATCCTCCGCAGCTGTGCTCGCCAATAACACTTATAACTTCATCGCCGGCACCTTCGCATCCCTTCAGCCGTGACGAGGGTATCTAACGACATTGCCGATCTATGACCGCCTTATTTTACTCAATAAAATAAATTCATACATAAATTGCCATCCACTTACTCCTAATGCTGATATAAACTTTAACTAACTGTTTCTTCATCTAGTCTTATCATAATTATAAACAAAACTAAAATACAGATCTGAGACTACCGAACGTGGAAATTGAACAATCACCAAATATTTCATATAATCTAGTTACGTAATTATATCATTATTTATTTATCAATTGTGTATGTTATATAGTGTTATTATTTGTCAATATGTATTTGGCTTTGATTTTAATGTTTCATATTTTAATATTAAGTAATGAATTAAATTCCATTATAATATAAATAATTTTAAAAAAAGTTACATAAATTTTAAAATAAAATAGTAAATGACGTAGCTAAATACCTGATGTCATCAATCTGTAGTTAATCCACAGAATATTATTGAACTTGAAACTAGCATCTACCTACAGCCATTTTATTCGAAGCCTTCAACAACATCTACAACAGTCAATGACGAGTGAATGAAAATAGTACACATTCATTAGAAAATAGTTTTAACACAAAGCTTTATAATTCAAAAATCTTTAACTGTATAACTACATGTGAATCAAGTAACGTTACAAGTTGTCAGTGCATCCAATTATTCAGTGCATATTACCGACCGGACACAATAAAATTGCTGTCAGCGAAATGCGAAACGAATAATTCAATGAACTGGAATTATTAATTAACGGCAAAGAGAAAATAAATACTGTTGTGTTACCAAAAATGTTGGAAACGTTTTTAATGTTCACAGTTAAGCTCCGATTTCACCAAACTTCTAATGTACAGATTTATTAATCCCGTATTTTTATAATCGTCATCCCTTTCTCGCATTCAATGTTTGATCGGGGCAGAGAGATAGAAAGCTGTAGCTTAGCGTAAAACGTACGTTTAACACATTAGTGAAATCGACGCTAAATCAGCGCAGTGCTTGAATAGTCTGTATAAAGTAATACACTGGACCGTTTAGGAAAAGGATGACCTTTCAGCCTGGTTGTTACATGTAAAATGAAATTGATATGTATCATCGCGTTAGTTTTCGTTGTAATTATTGTAGATAATAAATAAGTTTTTTTTTACCATATAATATATAATCATCTTTATTCACAGAAAAATATACATGTTAGATCTTAAATTAAACTAATCTAATAACTAAATCTAAACTTTATAAGTCACTGTCAGAAGGCCTCGTTCCCAAAATGCTGGCAGCATTACCGCGTTTAAAATCATGAGCGTTGACGTATTTATCCAACAGAACATAATTAAATTTATATTTTAATGATCATAACTGAATTTTTCAGGACAATATAAGAAAAAACTATAAAATGAATGATACAGACAAGAACAAGTTTAATTGCCTTGATGTCTTTCAACTACTTAATAAATGTTATGAAAATATATTTGCAAACTCAAAGCTGAAACTTGGTCTGTTATAATGACTTTCTTTCTTTAAACATCTATAAGTAGTTTGTGAAGTTGGGAAGCACAAATGTATTAGTTTTTCTTATTTCTGCTGGGAACACTGAGATTACAGCGAGCTGAAGGCAGTACTAAATACATTCGATTGTTTGAGATTCTTTTATCCTCCGCCATTCAAGAAGAGTACTTCAGGCTGCCTGAAGCTCTTTGTACTTGTGTTTTGGTGAAAGTTTAACTTGTCTTATTGTTTATTCTAAAGTACTTCCAGACTGCGAACATTCGCTTATTATAAAACGTAACAGGTTTGATTCATTACACTTGTGGGAGGTGATACGACTTTAACAGCATATAATTAGATAACAGTGCGTATTTTGTAATGATAAAATGAAGAAATATGAATTTTTGTTCGAAAAATATTATATTACAGGCAAATACTCGCGGTTTGAGCAAGTTTACATTCGTAGAAAATTAAACCAAAAGTACTGGTCATAGTCAGGCGTCTCCCGCAACCAAACGTGAAAGACTTCCGCTGCACCGTTCATACACGTCATATAAAACTAGTTATCAAATCATAGATAGATGCGCGGAACAATTTACCCTTCGCTTTTCCGCGAGTATTGGCAGACTTATTTACTCTCCATGTCGATTAAGTGCTCATGTTTACATTTAAAATATTTGTACACATAATATCGTCCCAAAAAGAATTAAAAATGTATACAATCTTTAAATAAAAAATAAGAAAAGTATTAAACAATGGGACAATGTAAATAACAATTTTATAATATATCAATTGGCTGTTATTATTTACCAAAGTTTATAATTCCATTCCAAGAAACAACCCCATGGGTACCAAGAAATGCCACAACATGCCACACATATCAAAAAATATATCCCAACTAAATAATATCCTACATTCATGTTGCGATATAATTTCTGTTGGATTTCATACCGTACAATTTGATATAACATTTTATTCCTTTTGCCGTGTACTCTTGACTGTAGAGAGAAAACCCGATATCCAATAAGCCACCATTCAGTCTTTAGAAAAGAATGAATGGTACGTAACTACTGACGGTATTGTTCATTTTTACTCGTCGGTGATAATGGGTATAATTCTTTACTTATTTGTTTGATAAAATCTTTTTGTGTATTAAGATATACCTAGAATATATATATATATATATATAATAGTATGCATAACACGGACAGCTAAAGATATTAAACTATAATATAATGTAACAAATATATAACACCTACATTTCATTATATACTTATATGTTTAGGTCCCATGTAATAGGAGGTGAGCCTATCCCCATTTACAGGATACAATTCCAACTCTGTTGAGAATTGACGGAAAAATTGCAAATAATACTTTTTTGTGAGAGGTCGTATAGTAACAAGATAATTGGTTAAAATACCAACTATGTAAAACTCTTTTGCTAATTTGGTTCAGAATTTTAGCTATACTTTCCTAAGACTGTAACTACAATCAGACTTGTATCGCGATAAAATAGAAAACAGTCAAGAAAAAGCCCAGGCTTTTTTGACTACACAAAAGATTTACAAATACTTATCAAAAGTTACAGCTAGGCCACCGTCGGATACATCGCATCGCTTGAATGATAGAGCAAGCGTTGAAAACCGATGGCGTCCGTACATATTATCGATCGATCCCTCGCTTCAGGTTTCCTTTGACAGATTTTGCTTTGCCACTGAATGGAAGCTTTAATTTCTGTTTATATTATGTTATAAAGGGCATTTACTGAATATTTTTTATTTATTATACATACTAACTTAGAAATGTGTTGGCTTTTAATTATCGCTTGAATTACGCTTGCAATGGGCAAAAATATTTAGATGTACGAGCACCGTCAAGCATCAAGCTACACCCAGCGTATTAGAAGAAAAATCGCTGGGTGTAGCTTGATGCTTGACGGTGCTCGTACATCTTCGATCATCGTAATTCAAGCGATAAGAGTCCAACCCTTACAACGTTAAAGGAATAAACCATAAAACAACAAAGCAGTAATTTATCTCATAGCGTTAGTCCTTTATAAAACAGAATCACTTGCAAGTTTACGTTGAAGAGGCAGCTCCCAAAATCATTAGGAAATCATGAGTTTCAAAGTTAGCCCCATTTGGCTAATTGTTGTCGTCACTCAAGGATCACTTATCTCACTGGTTGGATCTCTGAAGTATGCCGATCTATCTTTACCTTCTTAAATAAAAATTATAGCTGAAGACTTTGTTTTTTGAACGTTTTTTTTCTAACCATCCGTTTTATATTTACAAATGACAATCATAACATATCATCACGCCTGTATTAAAGAGTGTGGCATAGGGGTTTAGAACAACATTTCACCTGTTGAGGTCCATTGGTGAGGTGAGAGGCCGCATTTGCTAACCATTACTGACGAGGCGACCAAGCTATGTAGATTGTAGACTTGTAGTTGCGTTATCACAGTAAATTCATGACCTTACTCTAGTGTTTTTTTTTCAAGAGTTTTTCTTCCGTAAACCCATGACTGAACCATTTTCCTATTTTGATCTATTTAAGGTAATATAAGTTAGCACTTGGAACATAAAATGTGCCAAATACAGTTTACACTCCAAACAAAAATATTGTACAGTACACTAGAGTGTATTTTACCGGCGAAAAATAAAATAATATCTCGCCGGCACGGCAAACTTTATGTCCTGAAAACAAGCTCTCACAAATAAGTACAGTTGAATCTGTCAGCCATTCAAAGTGCTTCTCCGAGTGCTCCAACTTTATGAAATGAAACAGCTTTTCATAAAAATCTCTTTGAACTTAAAAATAAATATAACATTAGTGCACAGGTGCTAGTTTCATGAATTATTTTTATTTCCAATGTTATAAAGGCGAAGTTCGTGGAGTTGTTTATGTGTGGATGCCTGTTACTCATTCACCCAAAAACTATCGTGTGATTTTGATGCAATTTCGCACAGATATGTAGCTTATTGTCTGGATCAACGTAAAGGCTTATTTTTATAAATGTACATATCACGCGGCGGGCGACGCCACGGGCGGAAGCTAGTAAAGACAATATTGATGATTATTTGAGTTTGTTGTGATGGGATGGAAAATTCTTTTCGAGCTATGTTAGTTTGCAATTAGCAATGTGCTTCTTATCCAACATTATACAACAAAAAAGTAATCATTTAATATTTTTATACAGTTGTTAGACAATGTTAATAAGGACTGGATTCTTGTTACGCTGACGTCGGCTGTATTTTATAAAATACATTGTATGTTATTAGTAATGATGAGTATGGGGTGCATGAAAGGAGCCTCCCCGAGTGACGTACACAACGATTACCTACGTCCGGCGCACCCTGGGCAATTCGCTAGTTCTGCAAAGCGAATTGGCTAATCCTTTCACCACGAGGGCAAGTCAAAATAATTTTTGTCTCAGCCATCGACACGACGAAGAAGAATGATGAGTAACATAAATATTACTATTCAAACAAACATGTAGTAATGTAGCTTAAATATAACAAAAGTATAATAAATAAGATGGATTATAATGAATCGCGTTAATTAGTTTCTGTCTGATCATAAATAAACAAATATGATACACGTCTGTTCGTAGCACATAGCTACGGTACTACATAGGCGGTCCGACAAATTATTTTCTTTGTCGCAATCTATGTTCCGAGTTAACAAGTAACAGTAGTCAAAATAATGAGTATTTAATCGTAGGCGAGTTAACTCGGGGTTATTTTTTTTACTCTGGAACGTGATAGTAGCGCTAAGAATATTGAGTATCCCGAATCAGAACAGAATCTCATTTATACGGCTTAATTTCACGTAAAGAGAAGTAACGGGGAGCTTCTACCACTATAACATATTCACGTCTATAACAAGTGGGTGTGTGGCATTGTGTGGTTATAGTTGAGAATTCAACTATTAAATGTTACGTGGGTTGAGCTCACGGCATTGTTATAATTACTTCTAAACTCTACCGGGAATGATACACGAGAATTGTTGTTTTCTTACCTAATTTCATAGTTTAATAGTCGGTTATAACTTCGGTCGGACAAATGTTAAATATTACATTCATAAAAAGAAATTACACATAGCGGACATGCGAAAGTTAAGATAGATCTGTAGTGTGGCGAGTGTAATAGTGGACAGATAGATAGCATCAAAGAAGATAAGAATGAGAAGGGAGTAAGTGACAGCGAGACGGCTGATTATGGAGGAAAAAGACGTTCTTCTCCAACCCCAATTAATTGAGATAAGATAAGAAAGAAGAAGATCAACTATGTGACTCATTATTTAAATAATAATTCTAAGTAGTTCACATGTTGAATCATAAATAAATATTATTAATAATTATAAATACCATACTTGAGGGTTCTATTAATGGTCTATAAAAGGTATATTTTTCCTTTAAAAATACATTTATAGTCAATATTGTGCTTCAAAAACGATCTCATCATCTCGAAACATTTATTACACGAGAAAATTCACTTACTTAAAGTTATTTTTATGTGAACTATAAACGTCACCAGCTGAATCCGTGCCATAAAACGTACATAAAAGGAAGGCGGTATCCGTGCCAATTCTATCACTTTGTGTGGAATGACCATTGTTTCATTAAACCCTCGGACGGCTGAGGTTTAATCCTAAAACTTCGCGGATCTGCGCTTATATTAAATTCGAAAGTATGCTTGCTCACCCTTCACTACTGACAGCCGAAATTTAATTAAATTTAATTTTAAATATAGCTATATATTTCTTTTTAATTAACGAAACATTTAAGATCATCATTTTAATTCACTATGCATACTAATAAATAATATAATACGTGCGTGTTTGTAGATAAAAAAATCAGTCAATAAAACTCACCGAAATAAAAATGGATGGCAAATTGGATGAGAAAAACGACTTCCCTAACTGAAAAAAATAAAACGATTGGGAGGATCGAAAATCACGTGAAACGTTATTTGATTGAGTAAAGTACCGCGGTCATAGATCGACAATGTTGTTAGACACCCTCGTCACGGCTGAAGGCTGCGAAGTACAAAGATGAACTTATAAGTGTTACAAACGAGCCAAGCCATGTATGGGAGCTGTTGGGTTCGTGTGTTTGAATTGAAAACTGGTATGTATGGATATGTGATGATAAAAGTATTCATCATTTCATCAGTACTCATCTTTCTGTTTTCACCTTAAAACCTTGAGGAAAATAGAGTTTTTTCGTTGTGCTTTGAAAATATGTGTGTATACTTACTTTGGTGAATAGCTTGAATTGTAGCGCGTTGGCACTCGCTTAAAAAAGGCATCATTGAATCAACAATATTTTACTTATGTGCTTTAGTTTATATATATATTTCGAAAAAATAAACGTATATTAATAAAAAAAACATGATTGCTACAAATGTGTTGTTGCTACATCAATCGAGGTTGGTAAATATTTATTTATTTGTTCAAGCAAAGGCAAACATTTCTGAATCAATCCACAAAAAGGTCGCAAATAAAAATAACGTAAAATGGTTACATTTTCCGAGTACCCGTCGGCTTTTACTCCTAAGTAGACTGGGCGTTGGTAAATTAAAAAAAAAACGTGAACAACCGTCGCTTTAGGAACAGGTCAAAAATCACAGCTACAGTACAGTACATAATTCGGACTAGCAATAAAGGTCTACCAAAGAAAATCGGTGATTGAATATTGTTTGAACTCACGTTAAGTTTTTTTGGCACTTAGCGAGCTAGCAATTGGTTTGTGGGCTTTGTAGACTTATAATAATAATAATAATAAACCCCTCTGGGACAGTCGTTACCTCACCATGAGGATAACGCAACACCCGGAGGCATATTAGGATGCTTTTTAATTTCCTTTTGATATAAACAAAAAATATATCTAAAGATCGATAAAGAGCACACAAACCGCAGGGCAGCTTGTGGCGAGCTGAATGTGAGTGGCGACACTGCGGTCCTGATTCCCCAGAGAGTCGGTCAGGGACTCGTCTCCGGCTTGCCTTCATTGGCTGGTCGGAGTGGAAACCCAAGAGCGCCCGCAGGACTCTCAGCTCTGTTCTTGCCTTAACCGGCCGGTCAGAGAGGGGTCGCCAGAGCAGAGATGCTCGGGGGTGGAAGTGTCAATTTCAAGGGCATAACTACGAGGAAACCTTAGGTGTTCCACCGAGGGTGAAATCGGCGCCGCACCGCTCGACACCCCAAGCCGCTCACGGCAATGTTGCTCCCTGTCGCCCGTATGGCTTTGCCTTAGGTGACCGTTCAGGGGGCCCATATAGTGAGTTGGCGAGTCACCGTCTGCCCCTTTTTCCGTGTACAACATGTGTTTCAGGGCAGGCGTCAGTTTTACCTACCATAAACCAGAATACCCAGTCCATTAGCACCTCAACACAATAGCTCTTATCATTTAGTCTCCATTTTCTGCAATAGGTCTGCTCAAACCGGGGATTGTCCTTGGGTGCATTTTTATAATGTGAACAGGGATAATCGCCGGTTTGTGCCTCATTACATTTAGAGTAAAGTGTTTATCGGGCCTCTGTGCTGTTGGCTTCGGCCCCACACATGCCTACCAAAGTTCCGGGACTCTGTAGTCCCGAGATATGGTAACATAAACCACAATAATAATAATAATAATAAATTTCTTTATTTCGGAACATCGTCCATATTAAAATAGCTTATTACATATATCCTTAACAATCTTATATACTAACTATGTTTATTTTATACGTTCGTTTGCCCAGCACGGCCCTTTTTAAATAGGGGGAATTCGCACTTTAGGTGTGCACCAAAGAAATGTACTCGCCTCTCGAAGCATATGTACCGCTTTTTTTTTTCAATGTACCGCTGTATTTTTGAAGAAAAACGCAAAGTAAAGGGGCCGTGCTGAAATCGTTTGGCTGGCACGGCCCCCGTGTATCTTGAAAACTATACAGCGAATTTAAAAGTTTCATATACTCAAGGAATGTACTCTATAAACAGAATATATGTACCGCAAAAGATATTCTGAATTCGTGATAACAAATGAAATATCGATGTGAGAAGGGGGCCGTGCTGAAATTTTCGTTTTTAAGAAAATGTGTAAAAAATACTAATCATCCTTAGCCAAAAACTATTTAAAATTAATTGGTATTTGGCAAGTATCATATGTACCGCAATAGCTTCTCATAAAAACTTGCTAAATTATAAAAAATATACATTTTTCGTTCATTCAGCACGGCCCTCTATAGGCGCCAATATCTTTTTTATTTGACATATTTGTTTACAAAATTCAACTTCCTGAATAACTACATTTAAGGAGTACGTTCGTTCTAAATATATAGCGATTCAACAGTATTACTTTTTTAAAAGATACATTGAATCAAAATTATCTTATATTACAACTGATGAGGTGACCATGATTCTACGTGAAAATGGATAAAAACAAAACTAATGCAGAAATTAAGTAAATCTTTAATGAAATAAACAAATTAACAACAACATAATTTAAGAGGAGATAATAACTGAACATAATAAGATGATCGATAAAAAAATAAACTATAGGTAATGAAATAATAAAAATACTATTGGAATGATGCATTGTCTGTCGCTATCACTTTATTAATCATTTATTCATATTACTTTTACACATATAAACATAACAATTATTTCGCCAAACTGCATAACAGTTTGTTGGCGAATATTGAGCACTCACTTATCCATAATTATAATATATTATGTATAAAAATTTTAAGTGATACATAATCTATTGATTTTATATATATAATATGTACATACAATGTAATTGAGAATTAAATATATTAATTATAAGATATGTTATTCTACACATTTACTTTTTCATTAAATTCATGCAACAATAACTTTTTAATTTGTTTTCGAACATGTTTTTCGTTAGGTTTTCTTACTGCCAGCTTGCTTTACGTACTGCCAGCGACTAAAACAGATCATTCTAACGAATAATTATATAAAGTAAATCTTAAAAAAATATCAACTGTGACATAATTTAAGATAAGGATAGACGAGATAAGTTTCGGACGCTTACACCGCATATAAAAAGGCTTAAATATTATAGATGTGTATCGATTAACTCATTTTTCTAGGCGGTTAGAATGAACTTCGAAAATGCGCTGTTTAGTTCCTCACGGGCGTAGTATAGGTTCGTAAAGCGAGTTAGTGACCTGCCAAGAAAAATGATTTTGTCAATATATTAATAACTTTCACCACCAAATCGGGAATGGGATGGAACCTTGTCACAGTATACTATTCTGACGTTTATAATAACCAATAAGAGCACATCATATCGCGATTTTATTAGCTTTGTTTTTGTAATTAATAAAGAATTATCGTATATTATAAAGTATTTTTACTCGTTCGTGACGTTTATAAGAGCCAATATGAGCGCTTAAAATCGCGATATGGTGTGCTCTTATTGGTTATTATAAATGTCAGAATAGTATACTGTGACAAGGTTCCATCCCATTCCCGATTTGGTGGTGAAAGTTATTAATATATTGACAAAATCATTTTTCTTGGCGGGTCACTAACTCGCTTTAATAATAATAATAATAATAACTTTATTTCCAAAAGTACAGATTAAAGTACAATTACACATACAATTGATACCCTGTTTCTTAAACTAGGTAAAACACCTGTATCTTAAGAAACAGTGTTCAGCCATAATTGCCATAATTAAATTTACTATGACAGTCGTGTCAAAGCTAGGGGGCTACCATTTTAAAAGTTATTACAAGCAAAAAAAATAAAATAAAAAGGGCCTTGTGTGCGCGCGCGTGTGTGTGTGTGTGTGTGTGTGTGTGTGTGTGTGTGTTTAAGAACCTATACTACGCCCGTGAGGAACTAAACAGCGCATTTTCGAAGTTCATTCTACCCGCCTAGAAAAATTAGTTGATCGATACACATCTATAATAATAAGCCTTTGATCTATGCAGTGTAAGCGTCCGAAACTTATCTCGTCTATCCTTATCTTAAATTATGTCACAGTTGATATTTTTTTAAGATTTACTTTATATAATTATTCGTAAGAATGATCTGTTTTAGTCGCTGGCAGTACGTAAAGTAAGTGATAGCGACAGACAATGCATCATTCCAATAGTTTTTTTATTATTTTATTACCTATAGTTTATTTTTTTATCGATCATCTTATTATGTTCAGTTATTATCTCCTCTTAAATTATGTTGTTGTTGATTTGTTTATTTCATTATAGATTTATTTAATTTCTGCATTCGTTTTGTTTCTATCTGTTAGTTTTTTTTTTTTTTTTTTTTGTGTTTTGATGTTTTTTTTACGTGTTCAAGCGCCCCTTGGGGCCCATGGAAATAAATGATTTGATTTGATTATCCATTTTCACGTAGAATCATGGTCACCTCATCAGTTGTAATATAAGATAATTTTGATTCAATGTATCTTTTAAAAAAGTAATACTGTTGAATCGCTATATATTTAGAACGAACGTACTCCTTAAATGTAGTTATTCAGGAAGTTGAATTTTGTAAACAAATATGTCAAATAAAAAAGATATTGGCGCCTATAGAGGGCCGTGCTGAATGAACGAAAAATGTATATTTTTTATAATTTAGCAAGTTTTTATGAGAAGCTAATGCGGTACATATGATACTTGCCAAATACCAATTAATTTTAAATAGTTTTTGGGTAAGGATGATTAGTATTTTTTACACATTTTCTTAAAAACGAAAATTTCAGCACGGCCCCCTTCTCACATCGATATTTCATTTGTTATCACGAATTCAGAATATCTTTTGCAGTACATATATTCTGTTTATAGAGTACATTCCTCGAGTATATGAAACTTTTAAATTCGCTGTATAGTTTTCAAGATACACGGGGGCCGTGCCAGCCAAACGATTTCAGCACGGCCCCCTTACTTTGCGTTTTTCTTCAAAAATACAGCGGTACATTGAAAAAAAAAGCGGTACATATGCTTTGAGAGGCGAGTACATTTCTTTGGTGCACACCTAAAGTGCGAATTCCCCTATTTAAAAAGGGCCGTGCTGGGCAAACGAACGTTATTTTATTTCAACATTGTGTTAAACAATCCAAAGGTGTTAATCTGACAAACAGTTAAAATCATTAGGTTCTACATTTAAACAAACTATCTCTAAATTTAGCTGCACGATGGCGGATCAATGCATCAAATGAACACTGGATTTAAATGAGGTAAATATACAGATAAAACTAATATCCGCAGTTAGTAGCTGTAATCTTAAAATTAGTCCCACAGTTAAATTATATTTTGGAATAATTTATAAATTAGTAACAAATACTGATGAATATTAAATGCCATTTAATAAAGTTTTACGTGTCTTACAAGAGATTAGGAATAATACTCCATATAGGACATATAATTAGATGTTAGTTGTTAGGCCCGCTAACTTTTCCTCGATATTAAACAATACTTCCATTTTCTATAAAACTGTAAAAATTAAGGGTGTTTAAATCATTTATTTCATTTGTAAATAACCAAAAATCTATTTCTTGGCTCATTTTTATTTTATCCAAGTAAATTTTATTTAGGATTTGCTATATTGACATTGAACCAAACGATATAAAACGACAAACTAAACCGAAACTTGACATTTTTCAATTTAACTCTTAAAAATGGGCACCGGAAATTAAAAGTTGCAGTCAAACTCGTGAGTTGGATATTTCGTGAATTTTCACCAACGGAAAGTCAGTGCAATTTAGAAGTACTTGTAGTCAGGTACAAACTGACATGCCATACATTTTCCTTTGTGTGACCGGTCGAACAGTTTCAGCTACATCGGTTGAATGATAGAAAGCCGATGTCGTCCGGACATCATATCGATTGCGCGCTCGCTCTATTCAGGCTACCTTTGACGGACTTTAGCTCTCCGTCAGAAATGGAGCTTCAATTATTCTTTTGTTTTCGAATATTACTGGTTTCACTTTGTGACGTTTATTTTGATCTATTTTTACCGATACTGGAATGAAAAATATGCCTTTTGTCTATACTAATCAAAGAGGTTGTAAATAACTCTTTTACAACTAGAGAGGCATAAATATCAGGCAAGCGTCAAAATTCGCCTTTAATAAATAAGATTTTATATCCTCAACCCAATCTCGTATTTGTCTGACAAAAGCGACGTAACAAAGTATTGTATTATTTTTATATCCAGGGATGTTTCAGTATGCACGACTCGTTCCAACTGCATTGTAACTACGAGTACATTTGCGGAACCTAATTCTAAACGAACTGTAGGTAAACGAAGCATGTCGAGGAATATATATATTCAAAGTTAACTAATTTTGGTCATTTTTTTTGATACAAAACACTTTGTGAGATATCCATGGAACAAGTAAAATCTATTTACCGATTCTTCCTTGAAATAGGTATAGAGGATGTGTCAATAATAAATTAAAGAATAATCCTTTACTAAAGTTTGGGGCATCAAAGCTAATTATCAGGGTATAACTTATTGTTGGGTAGTGTACAGTCGGCCAACGAGTTCGTTCGGCAGGGCACACTTCTACACAAACTTGTGTGAATAACGTATAAATAGTGTAAAAAATAAAGAAGTAAATTATATATGCGAAAGAAAACCTTAATGTTAACAAAATAAATATTATATTGCAATTCATTTTGAGTTAATACATGAATTGCAATGAAAAGGAAAAAAAAGAAAAAAAAATATAAATAATAGTCACCTGACTACGCTATTGAGAGCTGAAATATTGTTCTGCATGAACAAAATATTTCTATTAGTGAATTGCCGAGACGTCTAAACATTTCGGTAAGTGATCCAAATTTATATATTTTAAGTCTGTATTATATTTTTATAAAGTGGATTTCGGTATTTATCTTCAAATTATTGTTTACAGAGGAGAACTGTGCAGTTGTGGGTCCACCGGTATGCAAACTTTAAACACAGATCCTCGTCGGCCTGACCCACAGGCTATTGCCTATACCGATGCGAGTTCGTGGCACAGAGATGTGGTGGCCACCCACATGGCTGATTCATTTGCTTCCACCCGGTCTACTGCGACTACACATGGTGTTTATCTTCAAACTGTCCGAAACCATTTGCGTGCTGCGGGATTAAGATGTTCTAAACCAGCAAAGAAAATTTTACTGTCTGATCGTCATCGCCAACATAGAATAAGCTTTGCGAGTGAATTTTTGGATTTTGACTGGTCTTAAAATGTAGTTATTATATTATTACTAGTTATTAGTGTATATTGAATTAAGTGATTAAAAGTGTTTTAAGTTTGATAAGGATGCATTTTGTGGAGAAAGCCAGGTGAGCATTATAGTGAAAAAATGTCCTACCATGCGATCTAGTTGCCACATACTTTGAGATATTGGGGTCGGATGTCCTCGATAGGCCCCGGTGAGCTCATTGAAATATGT
The DNA here is from genome assembly GCA_905147285.1 of Hypena proboscidalis. Taxonomy (NCBI): domain Eukaryota; kingdom Metazoa; phylum Arthropoda; class Insecta; order Lepidoptera; family Erebidae; genus Hypena; species Hypena proboscidalis. The sequence continues at coordinate 16,685,127 of LR990131.1, forward strand.
ATTTACAAAAGAAAAGTATATATTTATTAGTATCAGTAAAGTTATTCTAGTACCCATAGTACAAGATCTGCTTAGTTTGGGACTAGATGGTGTTGTGTGTAAGTTGGGCGATATTTATTTATTATTTATTTATTTTTTGTTCAACTGCTATAGGTAAGTCGTCATAACAATTACAAAATGTAAAAAAATGTTATACTATATCTAGGCTCATAACCTTGTTTAACCAGAATAATGTTTGTCGACCTCATCATTCAATAATTAATTCCGATACTCGGTAGCTGCTCGTTACAATTTTTTCAGTTCATTGAATTATTCACTTTGCATTTCGCTGACAGCAATTTTTATTGTGTCCGGTCGGTGATTTGCACTGAATAATTGGATGCACTGACAACTTTCTGATGTTTAACTTACTCACTTTTATTAAAATTGCCTACACTTTTCGTAGTGATTTTTATCTTTAGTGAAAAATGTGTACGGTTCATTGGAGCAATGAACCGTACACATTTTTCAAAACAACAATTAAATTCATATTTTATACAGAATATGAACTAAAATAACCTAACTAGCTAGCTACTCAAAAGAAATACATTTGCAACGTGACTTTTTTGTACGACTTAGAATCCCTTCAACTTCCGCCAAACTAATAGTAGGTATCCTGTCCAAAATATTTCAGTCGTCCGTTTGGTCCACCTTTTGAAAAGTTTCAGCACCCTTGATCTCATGCATCACGTTTATATTAACATGAAAAAGTCCAAATGCCATTTTCCCGAGCCAGGAAAACAACCCCAGGACCTCGCAGTGAGAAATCGCTTACTCTAACCACTTGACCAACAAGGCACTTCCAGAGATCCTATTACTTTTAGTAATTACTAATTTAATTGAGTCAAAAACGATGGCTGAGTACAAAACCTCTTTATACACATGTATACCCAAACCAGGAAATAAAAACACCTGACATCGAGGCGTCCGCCTCTATGTCAGGTGTTTTTAGTTACTCACAATATAAAATATAAAAAAAAATAAAATGTTATATTTAAGAGGAGGTATTTAAACTCTAGTTTAAAAAGCCAGTATTTAGACAATATAATCGATGACACAGTTTAAATTCATATTACTTCAGCTACCAGGTTTGTTTTCGATGATTGATCAATTTGCACGTTGAGTGGTATTTACTCTCGGCGATAGGCTTTGGCAAAATTGGGAATACAGGTAGTCCAAATCCAATGTTGACACGCTACTATATTACCATAACGCTAGTCTTGATTACTTTGAATTTCAGGATTTGTATACAGGTGGATGCAAAATAGTGACGTGAAAATACGTGAGATTTCTATCTATTGAAAAGATCAGACTGATTTATTATTATATTGAAAACACTAATTCTACACGTAGTCAATGCTTGGTGGTGGTACCGTTAAAATAAATCGATTTAAAATAAGTTTAGCTATGAAAAAGCCCTGAAGTCGCCTTCAGCCAGTATAAATCACTTATATAAAAAAATCGTTTAAAGCCGATAAGTGCACCTTGAGTGAAGATACAAAATAAATAATAACGATAACTCAATTTTTTTTATAATTACCTACCACTTTAACATTTACGATGAAACAGAGCGATATTTGTTTTTACAGATACAGCGAGGCACCAGTAATATAAGAAAATAGAAGAATAGAAAAAGCTCGATATCCGACAGCGAGTTAAAGTCCGACAAAGGTAACCTGAATGGAGACGAGCGAGCGATCGATACGGTGTACGGACGATATCGGCTTTCAACACTTGCTCTATCATTCAAGCGATGCAGCTAAAACCTAACTAACAAAAATGAAAGTGTATGGTCTAAACTCGTAAACTGCACTGAAGATTCGTATAGGAAACCAATCATTTAGCCAATCTTAGTCCATTGCTGGTCATATACCTTTGCCGATTTGCGCCATAACACCCAGTCTTTCGTCTTCCGTATCCAGTCCCCTCCAGCGACCTTCTTCAGGTCGATAGCCAACATGGCGGAGAGCCTCCTACCTTACGGTTTCCGAATTAGGTTTAGGTTTAAAGATCTTTATTCTCAATAAAATCATAAGTCACTTACTTGAGAACAATGAATTTATATAAAATTAAGTTTAAATTCGTCGTTTAAACATTTACGATTTACCCACCCAACCCGATTACCCATAATGCATTCTAGTTAAATATCTAAAATGTGTTGCGTTAGCTCATTTTTAAATGCATTAAATGAGTGTACATTTTTAATGTGTGGGGGCAATTTGTTGTACAGTTGGGCTCCTTCAAAGGTAAGCATTGATTTTCCATAGTTGTTCTAATTTTAGGTAATATAGGTACTATAAAACTGGCTCGGCGAGTGCTACGTTAGGTCATATTTTTTATTTTTGTAAATGTAATATCTGTCTAAATTTTTTGTCGAGAACTTTGCGAATAAATAAACAGGTATTGTAAATATATAATTGTTTTAAATTCATTAACTTAGTTTATTAGAATTGCAGTAGGAAACCAAACACGAGACCATGTCACGAATCATGAAACATGCGGATGACTAAAACTTTCAATTTCCAGGGCCGATACCAATTTCACCAACCGGGTGTACCGCGTTGTCGTCGCGTTGGGGCTTAGTAGCCGTAGCATGGTCACCAACGGAGAAGCTAAGTGGACCCCAAGTGGAGGCTGAACCAAAACCCCAAGTAAAAAGTAAAATGTACCGATACCAATTTTACGATCGACTTGCAAAATTCTAAGCTTAGAAGAAAGAAGCAAGAAAACAATAATGAGAAGGATATCATTATTGTTTTCTTACCGCACAATTTGTGTAAATCGATTAATTAAAATAAAAGTGTTTACTGCCGTATTTTGGTTGAATATACTCTTAACTATAGAAGGGTATCCCTTAATGAAGTTTGCTTTTACACTTGTTCAAATATATTTATTTGCTAACCGTGATTGACTTCGTTTCAACTGATTTGTATTTATCGTGTTTTATGATTTTTTGTACCTCGTAAAGGGACAAATTTTATTCACACCTTTTAATAAAGCTAAGATATTAGATACATTAACGTCAGAAAAAAATGTAGATAAGGAAACAAAAAAATCAAATTGATTTGTGATTGTGATATACACCTAAAAAGGGATGTTATATATTTTTGAGTCTTAATTATAACGCATCTAGAAGGCCTCTTTCGTTTTTCGGACATTTCCGACAGGAAATTCTCAATAGCAGCAGAGTTCGACTTTTGCCTGGTGGATGGCGATAGATCACCTCATCTCAGATAGGACCTAAATATAACAGGTGAAATGTGGGTGTGTTACACACCCACATTGATCACACTGTAACGTAGTCACAACACAACAATGATATTGCCTGATACTTTTAATTTTATCGTCGTTTTCAATAAGGAAGTAACCGCGCCGCACCCTGTGAAATTCTCGATGAAGTTTACAAGTGAATTATATCACCACCGCGAGCTCAAATCCTTGCTATATTTGATTGTTCAGTGTTACACTAAAACAACATACCACATTCCAAATACCTTCAAGAAATGCTTAATATAGTTAGGTGGTAATTAAGGCACGGTATCCATAGAACCGTGCATTCTCAATCAAAAACACCCTTATTAGAAACATTTTTTTTCTTTGTCGGTGGTTGCGAGATTTCCAATCTGTTAAAAAGTAAATACATTTCATTTAAATTCAGATCATGACATTGGCACATAATAAAATACGGTATATTTTGAATTGAATCAATATTTTGCACCTAGTTGCTATTGAAATCCTTAAAGCCGGAAACATCCTGTTTTAGCTACATCCGGTACTGGAAATCGTGGAACTGATGCAGTGCAATATTAGGGAAATTTTTCAGAAGCTAAATGTTTACGTCAATATATTTCTATAACCAATAACCATTAAACGAGATGGCTGTTAATTTTTTATTTGCACAGTTTAGCTTAATTCCTAACTGGGACAAATATTTTTATTCAATTAGAAAGACCCGATAGAAAAAACTATCCAGTATAAGGATAAATTAAAAAAATAAATAAGACATCCAAAACTTTTTAAATTAAACGCAATTTTATTGCAACTAAAACTAACTTCGTTATAACCAAATTCGAAAAACTCCGCCATCTGTTTTTAATAATGAAAATTTCAAATACTTATATTTTTAATTTGGAAGCTAGCTTTTCTGAACAATAAATAGTTTTTGAGTTATAGAGTGAGTTATAGAGTGAGTTAAAAAATATACCTAGGCCATGTGGGTATAAAGAAAAATATTCGTAGAAGGTCTACGAATAGCCGTAGTGCTACGAATGCATTTTTATTAAATTTGTATTCAGTCAAATTAAATTAAATTATCGCGCCATCAATTTCAATATAACCGAATCATATAATTAAGTGATTATATACTTATGATATAGCATAACCTTTACACTAGTTACAACTTCTTTACTTCAACCTTATGAAAATATAGTGTTTGATAGTTATTACAACGGTACTATACAAAGAGATTTAATAAAAAGCAGTGTTTCGTTTTATAAAGTTGGAGCACTCGGTGAAGCACTTTGAATAACTGACAGATTTAATTGTTCTTATTTGTGAAAGTTTGTTTAGGACATAAAGTTGCCCGTGCCGGCGAGCGGTTATTTAATTTTTCACCAGTGTGCCATAAAATATTTTGTTTAGAGTCTAAACTTACCTACTGTAGTATTGTATCAACTCGCTCAATGGAATTTAAAAAGCTCTTAAATTTATCTTCACTGCGTCCAAGATAAGAAAAAAATATACTGTTTTGCAATAAGAAGCTTTAATTGAGTTTAACTGTAAGCTTGTTTTCAATTATCACGGTTTATTAAAAACTCAAGAAACTATATAATTACGACAAGTGGCTTAGCCCGCATGATATCTCGATAAAATATTGCAGTCTAATAGTTTTTGAGCAACCAAAACTCTAATCTTTCATCTGTATAATATAAGTATAAATTCCTAGACAGTAACTCAGTAATAAAATAAAATATCCCTTTGTTGTAGAGACCGATAATTCCCAAGCATCAAGGCAGCCTCAGTCGAGACGGCATTATTTCGCGTCATTGGGTGAGACATGAACCCGGCCTTGAGGCAGGGCAGATGTCCGATGTCGACGTTGTTTTGTATTACTACATGAGCAGAAGGTTCATTCATAACATAACATAACACAAAATTACGCCATATTACCCAAATAGGTTTTGCAGGGGTTTATAAGAGCCCACATTTCGAACAGATGTTAACAGATGTTCGGGTCCATTGAGAATATTTCCTGACGGAAAAATCCCAAATAACAATATTACCCGGCCGGGGGTTTAAACCTGAGTCCTCACGGTCAGAGGTTACATACACTATAATATTATTAGCGCATATTAATCATAATCAAAGTAAATAAAATATAATAAAGTAAATTTAGTGAGGAGAATCTGTCTTTTGTTTTAAAGGTAATGAAAACAAAGCCTTCTGTGCTTGTATACTTTGTGTCTCAGCCTCCAATTAGGCGATTGCCTGCTCTCCAATTGTCGGTTTATCGCATTTCAGATAAAGTAACACTCGGATTGGGCGATTACGGGCAGCGATGTTGTTTTACGTCAATTACCTCCATTTCAAATATTACCTGAATTCCTGGCTGTTGTTTTTGAGATTCTATAATAATAATTTATTTAAAACATTCAACGTTACGTACATCTTACAACTTGACATCTATTAAATTATTTCTGTATTGATCCCCACCTCAATACGAAATACAACACTTAACGTTAACAATAGCCATGTGTCAAACTTATTTTTTTTGCCAAACACTTGTTTATAAATGCCAATGAGTAAGTACAAAATACCGGCCAAGCGCGTGTCGGGCAACACGCAACAGGGTTTCGCAGTCAGCCGTTACAACATATCTATGGACTTAAAAAGGGTTTACTATATTAATCAATAACAACTTCTAAAAGTCATTAATTTCAAAGATTTTAAATTTAAGTTCGAACTATTTCAAGTAACTGCATTTTACAATTTGGGCCCTCATTACACTTGAACTAATTAAGGTATCGTAGCCACTATAATTTTCCTTAAAAATTCTATACATATACTATCACCATGAGTCTAGTTACCATGAGCTATCATGGTCAATTTACATATTCCAGCAAAATTTCAGCTTTCTAGTACTAACAGTTTTGAAGCTATGCCTTATATACAAAAGTAATATAGGTTTAACTTTAAAAATTTAAAGTTTTTATTTAATTTTACAGACAAATCATTACTAAAACACTAAAATGCATGTTAGTTGGCACCTTTTTTTGCAAAATTACTTTTAAATTTTTCAGTGTATGTAGCTCAATAAATGATTTAAACAATTATGACAACATGGCCACGAACAAACATACATTTTAGTGTTTTAGATATGGTCTATAAAAATAGATAAGAGCTTAATAATGTTAGTCAAAGCCATATCACATTAGTATGAAGACACGGCGCTCGGGAGTCTACTCTTAAAGCGATAAACCAATTAATTTGTAAGTTATAAACCCATGGGACCAGCACAAACGTTTCTTTTGATTTGTTTTGGATCCGTATGTGTAATTATATATATTATGTGTAAATCTTTTGTTGGTATAATCCAAGTTGGCTCTACTTAAAAACTAACTTTATAACTGCGTCTTGATAGTAAAGACACAAACCAAGGTCTAAGTCGACATACGTATACGTCTCAGATTATCCCTGACAGAGGAGGTGAGCGTGTCCCTGGAGTCTTGGCCTTCTCGCACTTCTACGGATTAAGGAGACATATCGTTTTCTAAACGGGTAATATGTATGTATTTAATAATTCACTCACAATTTTACTTTCTAATAGTAACACTCAGTATAACATAGATTTATTGCATTGATTTGTCACTTTACTAGCTTTTATGCTGTGTGTCATGCACGGTGTCTTAGTGTTGGCTACAGCTGTTGATCCTGGTGACACAGGTGTCAGTGATGGACTTGTGGGTGGGATGAGATTATACCTCATTTAAAAAAATGTCACTTTCATACCTGCTATTTGGGTCGCGTTTCGGAAGCGGTTCGGAACGCCGAACCGTAGGCCGGCCGCGGCGTGCGTTAAGAACTGCTATGCCGCGTCAAAGTACACGTATAAGCTCAAATTTCACCAAATTTGTTGATCCACAGCTTAACTCGAATTCAATCTGTTTGTCTTCTTCAACAGGACAGAGGAATCTAAAGTGTTTAGTCAGCGTCAAACGGTCTAACACATTGTTGTTGGGCTGAAGGTGATTTCAACAGTATTGCTGTCAGTTTACCGTGGCTGTACCTAGAAAGTCAGTTTTGACTGCGTGCTTCGTTTCTAAAGTTCTAGAGTAAGCTGTGTAAGTATTTTGCCTTTTAACTATTGAAAAGAGTACGTCAACATATAAGATTATGTACAGTGTACGTACAGAGTACATTAAATATTCCTTTAGGTTATATTCAGAAAAGTTATTCAAGCTTGATATTAACCCAATCCACATATAACTTCCTGCAATTTGATACAATGAGACCAGTTCCGTAGTAGCAATGAATCACCACTCAAATTAAATTTGATTTAAATGAAATTAAACCGTAAATAGCGCGCAAATTTATTACTCTTCAATGTTTTTATGGGTCCCCGAATAATTAAATAAGCGGTGCAGGCCTGGCGTGATTGCTAGTCAGTAAAAAAACAATTGTTTTTGTATAAAAATCACTTTACTTTAGCGTTCCATTACAATATATAACTTTCTGATTTTACGTAGCTTTTGAAGTAATTGATAGGCCTGATATTGGGCAACCTGTATAATAAAGTCGGTCTTTTTCCAATTCAATGCAGCCACGTCGTCGCTCGTTACTCTACTCCAAAACCAAACAGACGCGAGTCGATAAAAAATAATAAGGGTTGTCCGTAACAAGAAAAATAAAAAATACGTGTGGAGTGAGGTGGCGATATATACCTCTCAGTGATTAGAAGGACCTTGGTAGTTCTACAAAAATATTAATACCAAAAGGATTTCAGAAATATATATATTTTTTAACTGGCTGCTATTATCTTTTTAAATGAACGAGACATTTTCTGCCAAAATAGTTTAAATGCAACTTAAAATACAACGCTATAATAATTAATTTATATATTTTCCTCATATGAGTTAATACCGTTCAAAGAGAACACAGGATACATAGTAGTAGATCATCTCTCGCTTGAGGCTCTTGCCAACCAAACTTTACAAAGCGAAAGTTTATAGAAACTTCTCTACAACATCCATGAAGAATTTGGCAATATTTAGATTAAACTAAAAAGTAGCGAAATTAAAGTTGATATTCTGAAAACGATGTAAGCCAACCACAATAATATCCGTCATCATACCCTTTGCAGTAATAAAGCATCCCGTCGCCGGACGGTGAAGCTTTGTAAAGGAGTAATCTGTCCACGTAATATAGATGGAAGTTTTAATGGTGTCCCGTGACCCATTGTGTGAGCAGGTCAAGAGGATTACTCCAAATCTACTAGCCAAAACTATCTTCTCTATAGAAAATACGTAGAAGTAGGGGTTTGTAGGCACTTGTTTGTTTAGTTAGGAGTTGGACAGCTTGTTGGGAAATCATACATTAAATGATACCTAAAAGTTTATACTAATCCTTGTTCTATGTTTTATTTAATTTACTTATTTACCTTTCCGTGTTGACGTTTCAATAAGGTTGCACTTTGTCATGGTCGCAAAGGAAAATAAATAAATTTAATCGCGTTAATTTTCGTTTAAATCATAAGTTAATCAAGTTTAAAAGTAAATCTTTGTTCAAGTCATGATTTATTTATTTAATAGAATTTTTTCTTTAATCCTTTTGGCTAGCTTTAAACTTAAAGGTGCCTATGAAATTTTAAATAAAAGCAAGATCACTACAGAAAGAAGATATTCAGAAGCTTTTTAACTTTGAATGAAATAGAAAACATTTAGAAACGCTTATTTTTTTTAACAAACCTGTGTGCTCTTGGCATCATTGGCTCTTGCTATACTGGCCAGGGGCGCTAATATTAAAAATTTTCGAAATCGTTGCCAATGCAGCAAACGGATACGAGGAAGTTATTGAAGAGATTCAAACATTTCAAAGGAAAGGGCACAAATAACATGAGATGAATAGAACGTGAATTCGTGAAAGTCGAGCGTCTCGCCTTCATAACTATGTTCTCGGCAACTGCACTTCTTAACAACCTGAACGAAGTCAAGCGCGAAAATAACGTGAAATACTTTATACGTTTCTTCTTTCCATATTTTTCTTGTGAACTTTTGAGCTTCGACAAGCAAAGCTGCAGCAGTAAGAAATGCGCGGAAAATTTTCTTGACGTAGTCGACTCGGTAATGTAATTTTACTTTAGTACATGCATCTATCATTATATTAGTTTAAAAATGTATTCATTTTGAATTTTTAGATCCAAAATAGATAGAAATATTGTTCTTAGTATTAGATTGCTAAGCGTGGCTAAATGCTATATATAAATCAATTGTAAATTGGGAAAACCAATATCATCAACACCGCATTTGTTTTGATTGCAACATCAGTCATGTTGGTTGCTACCTTCTTATATAATATGTAGCTACAATATATTACGTGATGCGTCCGAAAAAGACGATGCATACAGAAAGAATAAAATATTTCATAATATTTTAAAATAAAATATTATAATATAAATATTTCACACAACAAAATATTTCACAACTTACACACAACGCCATCTAGTCCCAAACTAAGCAGAGCTTGTACTATGGGTACTAGAATAACTGATACTAATACATAATATACTTTTCATTTGTAAATACATAGTTACTAAGAAACCCACAGACTAAAACAAATGCACACAAAGATTTGTCTTAAGTGGGAATCGAACCTACGATCTCGGCGTCGCAGGCAGGTACACTACCCAGTCCGCCATCCATCGTCAAATATTTGTGGATTTGGAACAGGACTTGGATGGCTGAGTGGTAAACGGCTGGCATCCTACAGTCGAAGCTTAAAATCCCGCAAAAAAAAATCAGAGCACTAGATTGCTAAGGATCGCTAAATGCTATTTATAAATCAATTAGAAATAGAAAGAAATAGTTGTATAAAAATGGCGGTATTTTATTTTTAACAAAAGCGTTGGAAATGTCCATCTCGTTTAACAAAATCCTTTGTATATTAAAGCGAAAATTCCAAATAGCTGCGCGGACTTTGAAGCTTTGTGACTGCACGAACTAGTCAAAAAAAGGGATTATAAATTTAATAATCATCGAATCTAGAATGCAAACCAATTGTATAACCTAGAGTCCTAGATCTTACTTAAATAACTCAGTAGGTACTTATTTGTATATACATTACTAGGTAGTATTTAACAGATTCATTTGCGCATGAAAAATCTGAAAATATAATCCAAGTACTTGCCAGAACTATGTGGGATCTAGAACATAACAAAGGACTTCAATTTATAAGTTTTGCCTCCGCTAGTATACCCTTTTTTCCAAATTACACACTTAGGAGTTCAAAAGTCGCCTCACGTAGTCGTTAGGTACCTAAGCTAAAGTAAGTTAATATTTCGTGACAGGATTGGCAGTCTGCTTCCAACAACGAGTTTAGACGATAAGTAGGTTCCTTTTAGATTTTTTTTTAAAAGCTTACCTAGTAGTAATTTGCAAATATACATTACTTGTATTCTGGTTAACCCCCTCCAGCTAAGCTTAATTCGCTTGTGTTAGGTGGCAATTCCGGTCCGTAGTGTAATGACCAGGATTCAAACCCACGATCTCTCGATCGTAATACCGATGCCTTATCCATTGCGCTACAGCCGCTTATACTTAGGTATAGAAAAGCCGACTCGAAGCCTACTAATTTTAACATTATTAATTAATCATACAATTTAGACTACTAGACGAACGATCCGAAGCAACATTGTCCGAGCTTTCATCTAGATTAACATTATTATTGTACATCTTTGTACAAATATTGAACAAAAAAGGTTCGGCTGAGATTTTCAATCAACTCAAGCAAACATTTAAAATAAATTGGTAAGTAAGCGCCAATGGAAATATATTTCCATCTATTTACGTAACAAATAAAGAGAAGACGAAGCAAGTTGCCGACTAAACAAGATTTGGAGGAAAAGGGTTTTCATGTGATATCTACTTTCTTTTACCGAAGACTTTTAGAACATTTATATACATCCCAAACAGTAAGTCCCGTTGAGTGTGGTTAGCAAAACCTCAAAAACCATAAAATGTAAATTTAAGAGCGACGTATTTATTAGATGTAGTTTGCGAAAAAGTATTTGCATATTTGTAAGGGTAACCTCGAGTTTTGAATTCATGCTTTGGTGATGCATCCGGATAATTCTAGCGTCAGTGGTGTCCGCGTTGTGAGACAGATATTATTTAGTTTCTCGGACCGGGTCAGATAACCGTTTGGATAAGAAAGTATGCATTAAGCAAGAGAAAACTATTAGTTTAACATTTCCCAGTTGAGCGTTCCAACTAAAATTCACATCAAAAATTAGAAATGTATGAGTGCCGGCCCGGGCAATATTTTCTATGAAATTTGACAGTCCAATAGTTACAAAAGCATATCCGTAATTTTTTTTCATGCCACATCTTGACATATATTATCGCTTGTGTGGATAAATACAAGCATATAGCTACAGTGGATTAACTCACACACACATAGTAAATAAGGATAGGACTTCGTAGTTCGCTTCACGGCCAATCGATCTCTGGACAGCGTCCGTTCACGGCTGAGTGAATCCTAATGTCCAGATAATCGACATCGCTCATAGTTTATACCTACCTTCTCGACAAAATTGAGCAGAATACGTCGGGAAGTAGTAATTTTACCACAAATCAAGAATATACTACGCTAACGTAAAATTTACCACATAAAAAAGTTTCTAAAAAAATTGTCAATAAAGTTTTAACAAATTTAATTCTTATTGAACATTTAGCTACAGAGGATTTTTTTTTGTATTTTTTTTAATTAACAAATTCAAAGATATTTTAAAATCAAAAATCAATTAGTAACATAAAAGTAAATAAATAAGTTTAAGTAAAGTTTGGGGTGCATGGAAGGAGCCTCCCCGAGTGACATACACAACAATTCCATACGTCCGGCGCACCCTGGGCAATTCGCCAGTTCTTAAAAGCGAATTGGCTAATCCTTTCACCACGATGGCAAGTCAAAACCTTGACCACCTTACTGACTGTCCAAAATGCCTTACCACCTGCACAAGAGAGGCGCTCATGAACGCCGACGAGAGCGCCATAACAGTGGTCACTTATTGACTCAGCCATCGACACGACGAAGAAGAAGAAGTAAAGATTTTTTTATAATCATTAAAGAGTTAACACATTTTGCCATGAATTGCGAAGATGTTGAGGAACCGAATAATGTAATATCTCCCTATTCTTATTTAAAGTAAGTATTCATCTTTAACGAATACGCAAATATTATAAAATTAAGAATTTTGTTTATTATTTATAGAATATACATTGTTACAACATATGAATACATATTGATGCTATTCTGTATACCAAATAGAATCACTTACATTCACATATTGCAATTTTAAGTATATTGCCCGTTTTCAGTATTATAAATCAGGAATAACAATCAAACTGTTAATAAAATAATAACTCGTTGCTGCTACTGAGTCGATTACTATTTCGCTTCGCTAATTCGCCGTACATCCTCCCCGGTAAGCCAATAAGCGAGCTTATTGATCCGATAAACATACATACCTACATACATACATACATACGCGTAGCACTAATTTATTCATTGAACTAAACTTAAACTGATAATACCTCTCGGTAGGTATATTTCGTTGCAATTGGTATATTTCCATTTTCATTTACCAAATTTTACATTATTTTGCGTAGCTTGCCCAATATTCATCATTAACTAAAGAACAATGTTTAATACAGTGTTATTTATAAATCCATGAATCGCTCAGATTTCAAATTAACCTTGACCTATCCCCCAGAGATCCCATTTGCAATCTCGATCAACTTTGGCATTGGCCATGTTTTATTTCAAATTTTGCCGCAGAGCTTCAAAATCATGTGCTTTGTATGGCATGTTAATTTTACCCAGAACTGATTTTCCGATGAGTAGAAATTTACGATGATAATGATGACAAACACCAATAATTTACCTGTATGTTTGTACTGCAACGTAGTTCACTCAAATATCATTGTATATAAACAGCACACACACATCGTATAGCTAATGGAATACATGCACAAACCATTTACCTCTATGTTTGTACTGCAACGTGAGGCAAACAAACAATGATGCATTTCCATTCGATTGATCGTGGCTCATTTAAATATCATCGTATACAAAACAACACACATCGTATAGCTAATGGAATACATGCACAAACCATTTACCTCTATGTTTGTACTGCAACGTGAGGCAAACAAACAATGATTCATTTCCATTCGATTGATCGTGGCTCATTCAAATATCATCGTATACAAAACAACACACATCGTATAGCTAATGGAATACATGCACAAACCATTTACCTCTATGTTTGTACTGCAACGTGAGGCAAACAAACAATGATGCATTTCCATTCGATTGATCGTGGCTTATTCAAATATCATCGTATACAAAACAACACTCATTGTATAGCTAATAGAATACATACACAAACTATTTACCTCTGTGTTTGCCCTGCAACGTGAGGCAAGCAAACAAAGATGCATTTCCATTCGATTGATCGTGGCTCATTCATATATCATCGTATACAAAACAACACACATCGTATAGAATACATGCCCAAACTATTTACCTCCGTGTTTTCCCTGCAACGTGAGGCAAGCAAACAATGATGCATTTCCATTCGATTGATCGTGGCTCATTCAAATATCATCGTATACAAAACAACACACATCGTATAGCTAATGGAATACATGCACAAACCATTTACCTCTATGTTTGTACTGCAACGTGAGGCAAACAAACAATGATGCATTTCCATTCGATTGATCGTGGCTCATTCAAATATCATCGTATACAAAACAACACACATCGTATAGCTAATAGAATTCATGCCCAAACTATTTACCTCAATGTTTGTACTGCAACGTGAGGCAAGCAAACAATGATGCATTTCCATTCGATTGATCGTGGCTCATTCATATATCATCGCCTATAAAACCACTCACACATCGCATTTCCTATAAAGTACATGCACAAGCCATTTACCTGTATGTTTGTACTGCAACGTGAGGCAAGCACACAATGTTGTATTTTCATTCCATCGATCGTAGCTCGCTCAAATACCTGCCGCTAAAAGCTGGCTGAGAGGGCTTGACTTTATGACATTGAAGGCCCCTTGCCTTGTGATAAATCATGCAATCTGAAAATTGGGCCTTATAGATGCTGAAAAGCGGAAAAGGAAAATTAAATAGGGCTTCTTCAAGATGAAATGGTTAATTATTTTTTGCCAATAATTTCGAACATATTTAGGAATAAACGAGACTAGGAAATAAATATCACAATTACTTGGATTGCTATCATCATCGATTCAGTTTTTACGCTACAAAGCATTATTATTAGGTGTAAAAAAGAGTAGTGGTAAAAAGTAACGACAAGGATAAGGAAACACCCATTTGACGCTGGAAGTGGGTACAAAATGTTATTGTGCTCATGAATGTTTTCATTCACAAAATGGTAAAACACATTATGTAATAGACGGATGTCTGCACGGAGCGACCCGGCGGCGGCGCGGCGTCGCGGCGTCCAGAGCAACAGGTCTCGATGTGTTTGCAGACGCTGACGCCTCACCGTCGCTCAGCCTTTTTACTCCCTCTTATAACACCGTGAGTGGAATACTTATAAAAAGCTTCAACAAACCTATAAACACAGCTGTATTCCGTACGTCTTTGAATAAAAGCAACACTTGCTCCTTTTATTTTAAAGATAAACGGATCCCAGCTTTATATTGTCAGCTGCTTCCCACAACACTATCCACGTAGAGTTTTTATATATGAACATTTTCACCCGCGTTATACCTCACCACATAATTCATAACATGTTGCATTGCTGCTCATCTCCTTTTAATCGTAGCGTGATGAAATAGCATACAGCCTTCTTTGATAAATGAGTAGTTTCTAAGATCAGCGCGGTCAACCAAACAAACAAACTTTTTAACGCGGTTTCGCCCGCATAGCCAATTTCGAGATAAAAGTTTTTTTTCACCACACCAGCACGAATAAGATCGTTTGCTTGCCAGAATTCAGTGAGTAAAAACCATTTTTACTCACTAGTGAGGCAAAGTGATTCAAATTTCGAAACACAAAATCCTTCCAATGAATAGGCGCTGAAAAAAACAAAGCAGCCACCATGTAGGTTAGTAATAAACATTGACATATATTTTATTAAATAACTACATAATGATATGTTTTAATTATTTTAAATTATATAAATACGCGCTTATTTAGTATTTTAATGGTTTTATATTCGTCATTGGCGATTAAATTAATTAAAATCAGCTACTTAATATTAGACTCTATAAATAAATGTTAAGGCGTTCGAATTTCCGAACGCAAGATTTAAAAAAAAAGTATGCGTGTGTCTGTGTCAGTCATCGTGGGCAACTATAAATTCTTTTCAGTTTATGTTTAATTGTTTACTGGAACTTTTTAACAAAAAAAAATGTGAATCCAGTGATGAAGAACTTTGTGGAACTCCAAAAGAGTTGCGACAACTTGCTTCTAACACAGAAGTTTGCTTTTTTACCAGAAAAATCACGTGAAAAGTATTTGAAAGCATACGACATATTAAATCAGTTGCGACTTACGCCCTAATACGCATTGTGAATTGGTATTTCTATATTACTATCATTATATTACTGTATTTCATGGAATTATTCCAGGTTAAGCAATCAAGTACGAGTTTATTTAAATCTTAGTATTTTCTCACTGGAAGAGGTGAAAAGTTTTGTATGTCACGCGTTAGAAAAATTTAATTTCCAATTCGTGACCTCTTAAAATCTTTCACTTGCGAAGTAGTCTTTATTAGAATTCAATTTAAGACTACTTCGCAAGCTCAAGATTTAAAATTGGCATTCACAGCAGAAATATAAACTTTTTCTCACTTGTACCATAAATAACTATTATATGTTATAACCTATACACGTCCCGAGTTTCATTTGAATCCGTTTAGTACTTTCAGCGATAAAAGTGGTCAAAGTGCAGACGACCAGACAATTTTGTTTTTGCTAATTTGCTTCGGTATTGATATTAGATTTTTTTTTTAGCAACAGAAGTAGCTAAACACAAATAAATTTAAGTAGAAATAAATGTTCAAGGGCACTTAATTCTTAAAATCATAAATAATAATGCTTTTATTAATTTAAACGTATAGTGATCGATAATTAGTGCATTATTAAATATTAGGGATGTTTTAATGTGAAACGGTGGTTTACATAGAAGTTTGAAAATTTTCAAGTGTTCAGTTACTTTCAATCCTCAATCAGCAGTTTCAATAAGAGTACTAGTTTTTATTTTCCTACAAAATTAAGGCATTTCCCTCACATACTTTCAAACCCAAATTTACCCCCTTGGGCATCTTATTGTTAATTTATGTCGTGTTTCATGCATTTTCTTTTAAAATTGACGAATCTCCCATATAAACTTACACCCCCTTTTTATTCTTATAAATAATAAAATGATAAAACATATACCAAGTTTTAACTTAGACCTCCAGCTACACAACTGTGAAACCGCATCCATACAGTAGTTTTTGTTTTTTTAGACAGAGAGACAAATATAAAAAATAAATATATGTTTTGGCTTTTATGGCTGTTATAACAACCCCCTGTATTATTTTTACAAATATCTTCAATGTACAGGCATGGCTAATTTACAATTTTATTATATGTCTACTATTCAAATCAACATTTATTTGAACCTACAGAGGCACATTTTATTTCTATCGGCACGTCCATAAATTTTCAGAGCCGAAAAAACATTTCAACGCCGTATTTAAATAAGAATACAATACTGTTCGCTTCCCACATTAAAATACAGAAAAAAAGGAAAACTGTGGAAGGCTTTTATTAAATAGCCCGCAAGTCAAGCGTACAAGTTATGGAATTTCTATAGAAAAAACGGAACGTTCACACAATGGAATATAACAGCACTAGAGTGTTGACAATAGGAGATATAATATGGGAATATTGCGATAAAATTCAGGGCTGCGTCCATAAATTTGAGTGAATAGAGGCTGAGAATAACGATAATACTTTTTCAGATCACGTCCTCACGCTAAAGTGATAAAAGCTATAAGCTGTGCCTTAAGTCGGCGATATGAATTCAGCCCCTCCTCTCGTGGTGACCTAAAAACTTAATGAACAGCATCAATGCTATCTTCAGTCGCCGTCATTTCTCTCGTCCGATATGTTCTTAGTTTGTGAAGTATACAACAATATCTTCATGAAGTGCTCGTAGGGTGACACGGATAATGGATTTTCTTGACAACTCTCAAAGACTTGTGTATTAATAGAAATCAGAAATCTGAAATCAGAGATATTTATTTGTATAAACCTCTTTTATTGTAAATAACATCCACTGTACCTGTACAGTGGATGTTATTTACAATAAAAGAGGTTTCACAACATTTTACCCTTTAGGGTGTACACATTTTAAACATCTTGAAAAATAAGATAAAAATATAAAAGTAAAAGGCATAACATTTATTTACAGATTACAACTCGCCTGTTTGAGGCCACACGTTTTCAGAATGCTGGTATTTATTTTGGCCAGAAGTTGAGCATTCCTATACAACGTGGCAATGCTGCCAGCATTTTGGGAACGTTGCCCACTGGTTTTAGACTAGGTTTGTACATAGATTTAGATTTAGTCATTTATTTTTAGGTTAGTAGGAATTTTATCGTTTTAGTAATCATTGATATTATAGTATCCTTTATCAATTAGCATTCTGTTAAAATGAACGTTAAACAATATTGTATTGAGATGCTTAATTTGCTCAGGTATTTTATTGTCAATCTTTGGACCCATACACACTATACTTTTATGCAGCAATGTAGTCTTGGCTGGATGTAAGCAAAGTTAATCATTGTTATAGCGTCGGTTGCGAGACACATGATCAGACAGCCGAGGGAACAGATGGAGATTGGTTTATACAAATAATAGGACCAGTGCTCTGTTTAATAACTAGACATTTTGGTACCTATACTACGGTTGTAGTATGTAAGTACTACGAGTACTGACAGCGACAAGGACGAGCGGGTAGGGTCGGGTTTTCAAGCCGCTTTAATGGAAGTTATGTTAAAGTTATGTTAACATAAATGATCTAATATATAATGTTGGGTGATGAAAACATACGTACGGTGATTTCACGATAGTTTACTCGAATATAGTGAGTAATTAAATGATGTTGAGGTGATGAAAACAGACGTACGGTGATTTCACGATAGATTACTTGAACATAGTGAGTGATTTAATGACAATTAATATTATTAAAATCGATGTGAGGTGAAAACATTATTATTGAGAAGACAGGTTACTCACGTTATTTTAGCCGGGATATGCCGACTAGTTTCGAATCTATTACGTAGATTCATCAACTGGACGAAAATCCAGTTTTATGCCAGTTGTTGAATCTACGTAATATTCGAAACTAGTCGGCATATCCCGGCTGAAATAACATGAGTTTTCTCAATAATAATGATTTAATGACGTTGACGTTTGTTTCAAGAAGTTAGCGTCTTTAAGAAAAACCTAGGACTTCGGCGGTGGCGGCGTGGGTGAGTGCACGTTCACAGCGTGTGTTCGCCTGCGCCGCCATCGTCAGAATCCGAGTATATCACCCACCATTTTGGACGCTAACAATTTTAATTATACTCCACACTTGACACTGGCAGAAATAGTCACCGCAAGGAGACTCAGTTGCCATTAAATAAATAAGAAGAAGAAGAAAAACCTATTTTAATGTCATAATATTTATATCACTATTGGTTATATTATGGCAATGTGTATGCAAATGAAATATCTTGAATTCAGTGCCAATGGATTATAAACTATCATAATGTTGTTATGTAATACTACATTACAACAGCAACTAGTAACTAAATTGTAGCGCCTATTTGAGACGAAATCCCTACATAAATGTATTTGTTACCACCCTACGACCACATTTCGTAAGAAATTGAAGACAGTCCTCAATATTCTCTAATTGTCGCTTTCAAGAAGTGTTTCAGTTTTAATTGAAACTCCGCTTAACTCGTTAAACTTAATGGACTTGATTCTAAGTACGTAAGTTGAAGTTTAATTCTCGGTTCTATTTTTTCAATGGCTTTTCAATGTTTTTCCATCGTGTTGGCGGGATTTAGTCGTCACCAAGTGGATCAATCTTTCTTCGTAATTAATGTTTTGATTGAACTAATCTTATATGGTGCATATAAGAGCATGAAAGGATGCATGAAAGGAGCCTCCCCGAGTGACGTACACAACGATTCCCTACGTCCGGCGTACCCTGGGCAATTCGAGAGTACTCCAAAGCGAATTGGCTAATCCTTTCACCACGATGGCAAGTCAAAATAAAATTTGACTCAGCCATCGACACGACGATGATGATGATGATCTTATATATGTAATCTTTTTTTAAAATTTCCAAATTATAATGATATCTTACTGCCTCGTTGGTCTCGTGGTAAGCGTATGCTCTTTCCGCGAGGAGGGTTTGATTCTCGGATTTTTACAGTAGCTGCAGCTCAGACTACAAAAACTCCTTGAACGGAGTTGGATTTGTGCCTAGTGGATGGCCAACACATTTGACCTAAAACATAATAGGTGAAATGAGGGCGTTATACCTAAACTTCTGCCACACCCTTCTGGGTAATATTGGCGTGATGTTATGTTAATAATAATAATAATAATTATGAATACTCTTTATTGTACACCAAAAAAAAACAAAAGAAAGGTACAAAAGAAAACAAACGCTTAAAACTAGTTGCACAAACGGCGGTGTTATTGCTTATAGCAATTTCTTCCACACAACCTGGTTGTTATGCTTTGGTTTGTAATAAAGTTGTCACTTTAGGGATTTAGGTTATTAGGTCATATTTATAAACTAAATTTAGTCAAATTTGAAGCAGCAAGGATGACTGGAAATATCGAATGAATTCGAGATAGTGAGGAGAGAACTTTCATCTCGATTTAAAGGCTCAAAACTATTTTACAATAAAGCCTGAATATTTCAACGCTTCGGTCTCGAAATATTATATCAGCTTGATATATTTTAAAATTCTTCAAGAAAATCCTTAAATCAACAGACTATCGGATACTGAAGGTCAATTTTAACAGTAACCAGGTACCAAAAAAAGAATATGAGAATTATTTTCTAATATCTTAACTTACCTTAACCAGTAACATAATATTTATCTAGATACCCCAGAAAGCTCTTCATAGCTAGGTAAGAGTAGGTAGGTATAAAGGTGTAGGTATATTCCTTTTACCAATAAATAGAGTAATTTAAATTAAAAAGCCATTTATTTCCGAAAAAGTGCAAAGAATAATAAATCATGCAGATAACAATTTAATCTATACATTTACATGGTTCGTTATCATTTCATAAGGTCATCATTGAAATTGTTTGAACTAGTTATATAAAAATGTATATCAGTTGAAATCAAGCAACGGAGAATTCTTAGAAAGGGTTTCAAGGAAAAGGTAATCTTTATCTTTGTAATCATAGAGCGTCACTTATCATTTATATCTATCAGGAAAGAAAAAACGTTTTACAGAAATTGACAAAAAAGAATTTGAGAAATTCATTTATATCATAACTCTAGTATTTTTTTTCCTGTAACCCAAGCAAGGCTCTTCATAGCATCTTATAGCCCGGATTTACTGTAACGGCTAAACTAACCCTTTAAATCTATACATTGGATTATTACCTAGAACCTAACAACCACGATTTCTTAGGAAAGGTTTTCTATAAAATGGTTCTTGTCTTTACCAATTCTTTAAAAAAACGTTTGATATACAGCCTAATGGATACTGGATTCAGAAGTGTTACAGAAATAAACAAAAACAGAGTTGGAAAATCCTTTTACATCTTATCACCAACATAATATTTATCCAGAATCTCAGTAAAACTCTTCATAGCTAGGTATTGGTAGAGGAGCGAGAGCCGGCGGCTATGAGGCACGTGAAGTATCTCAGGTCCGCTCATACCTCCGTGTAATTATTGGCTAGCTTTTAGCCCGGATTTATTTTAACGGCTAAGCTTCTAGAATATACTATTATAATTCTGTATAACCAATATAGGTCATGGAGAAGATAAATATCCTTATGAATAGTAGGATCTATTAGCGTTCTAAAAGACTTCTTAAATATGATGCCATATTTTTTACTTACATTCTTCCCGTGGTATAAAATAAACAGTAATTTGTAACTTGTAGCCGTACAAATTTAATTATAACTTTGAATTTATAAATAAGCAATGAGAGTAGCCTGTAGTATCTGAACTTTGACAAATGAACCGCGCCCAACAAATTATTTCATAATTTTTCGTCCTCCACTCAAGTTTATTTGTTATTTAAATTTTCGAGGGCAAATTACGTTTACGGACGAAAAAGATTCATGCAAAAGTACTATTTGAATACTTTCTTTCAGTAAATATACTGTCTGAGTGAATAAACGAGGTACAAAGCCACAAAGACCTAAATTAGAAGGAGTAACTGCGTTTGATTTATAAACGTGTATACCGAGAGCTCAGTGCCAGCGGCCCATGAGATCGGACAAAGGCTTTACTTACAAAGCTAAGCTCTACAGGGCAAGGATAAAGCGGACTTTAGTCGGAAATCGAAACATCTAATTCAAATTACACCTATGTCTGCTCCCGTCTTTATTTTACCTTTAAATCCATCAACCTCGATCCCTACTTACACGATACATATAATATCATAATAAATAAGGCATCAACAAAACATAAATCCGTCAGCGTTTGAAGATTCAGCACACCCTAATTCTATTTGGTTGGATGTTTCCATTCCGCCAATTCAGTGAGCTAATAAGATGATGCTTATCTATTTTTATACTAACTCTTTTAGTTGGACGAGCTTAGCTAGCACCGTAAACATTGTTCGGAATGCACATTTGAAAACTCTTGCATTAAAGTGGACACGAGCGTGAAAATCGTTTAAGAGATGCATTAAAAGTTTGAGCGGCAGAGATTCGTATTGGGCGGGCGTCGGGTCCGGGAGAGGCTGCGGCGCGGCGAGGCGGCCCGCCCAGTGGTTGCTCGACCGCCGTTCGGAGCGCACGCCGCGTCGCGCACGCACACACAACCCGCCGGTACGCGACACAAACACACGCATGCATTACCCTACACAGCCTTACAACACCCCCCCCCCCCTCCTCCCTCGTGCTAATACACCCCTCCAACACCATGCTTCCCCCCTGCGCCCCGCGCTCCTCCGTCGCCTCCAGCCTCCGCGACCCTGCGCCCTACCATCCGCGGCCAGGTGGATACGTATTACACGCACTCAACATCAATTAGCATCATACTTCCATACATTGACAATGAACCATCTGAATACGTATTCACCGTGGGTGCAATTCCATAATGTCTGCATGAATGTGATTATTGTATTCAAATGTAGTTTATCGTAGCCTTTTGTATTTTCTAGTACTATCTTTCTCGTGATTGACGTTTAAAAAATTTGACTTATCCAAAGACCTTTCGTACTCGTCGTAAAATATATATATATTATTAAAAGCGTATCTCGTAACTAAAAAGGATTAAAATCAATTATACCGTAATTAAATTATATTTTTCTTGTTATAAACAAAAAAAAGGTAACCAATCTGCAATCTGAGTATAACAGTTTTTATTTTTTCACGATCCGCGCCAATAAATCTGAAAATCCAAATCTAAAGCCAGCGATAATTCTACTTAGCG
Organism: Hypena proboscidalis; assembly: GCA_905147285.1. Taxonomy (NCBI): domain Eukaryota; kingdom Metazoa; phylum Arthropoda; class Insecta; order Lepidoptera; family Erebidae; genus Hypena; species Hypena proboscidalis. The sequence goes on from LR990131.1 coordinate 16,708,110, forward strand.
ATTGAATAGCTTCTGAAAATATATAAGCAGGTTCTTTGGTAACCGAAAATGAAGCAGAATAAGGATTTTAATGTAACCGGTAACGGTTTCCGATTTCGGGGTTAATTTAGAAAAATAACCCTTTGAACATTTTGCTAAATTTGTTTAATTTTCCTTAGAATTTTGTAAGCGTTGCGGCCTTAAACGTTGAATTAATCAGGTACCAATCTCTTTCATTTTAAACTTAACTCTTCTTTCGCGATCAAAGATGAAATCAAAATTACGGAAACATTTCAGGCTTATGAATATTTATTATATCCAACTCTTTGAATAGCCTCAAACTTACTTACCAGTCCGTAAAAAATATTTTTTGCCAAAGGTATTATAATAATATTATAACTCTGTGCTCATTTTTAAAGAATTAAGTTTTCGACCTTTGATCTTCAAATTGCCAAATTTGCTTATGAATTTTCTACGCGCATAAAAAGAGATCTTTTGTTTGAAAACATACTACAGAATGAAACATAATACTGAAAAGATGAAATTTTACATAGAACTATTGATTCGACAGTCCATCTTATACTGATTTAGTTATCAGCTCAATTTTTATTGGTGTGAGATCTGTTTTAAACCACAATATCCCGAGTTTTTTTTATCAATAACTTTGGGGTCGGCTTCTGGAATCAGACCTTTACAGAAAATATGTAATGCAATTTTTTCACAATATCCACAATAATTCTCAAAGTAATAACCAAAGTGAAACGAAAATTATCACCTGCATCGCTACGAATGGCAGAAAGTGCTGTAAAATATAATCTATTACAACTGTTATTTACTTAAATTACCCTATTCTCTATTCTTAAAAATGGAATACGGTTATTCATTCGTTCCCTTAATCAAATGAACATTCTTTTTCAATAAAATTGAAATTATGTCACGGGTTTTATAGATTTCGAACAAAAACTCCTTATTTTTATAAAAAGGGGGGAAATGGGGTTTTTTTTATAGAGATTGGTACTGATTAGAGTTGCCAATAAAGAAATAATAAAAAAATATTACAGTAGTGTCAAGTGGAAAATTATTTCTCAATATTTGAATAAGGGTTAATTGTCGTCGGTCATTAAATAATTTCAAAACTTTTATCAAGCAAAAACATTGTTTTATGTAGGAAATCATAGGGTCTAAAATTAATATAAATAAATATTTTACATCGTTGAAATGCTTGGCTAAGCGGAGGATTTTAGAACAAAATAAAAATTATTCGATTAGATTATTTGTCTTATATTAAGTTAATTCGCCATTAAATATTTCAATGAGTATTTGAATGTCAATCATATCGGATCATCACAGCCCGTGGCCATTTTGAATGCCATTCATTTAATATAAATACTTGTAATAAAAAAAAGATCAAACAATATTTTGAACAATTTCACGAAATAATGTCTAGTGAAATAACATACAATTTATTTCAATTTGACTTGAGACTGCTTTGAAACTCAATATAATGTTATTATTTGAACTTGTACTCTACTACACCTTGTTTCTGATGAAATAATACATTGAAAACTCGCTCAATAAAATATAATAGGCTTGATTTAAATTTTATATTTTTGTATGTTATTGAAACCTATCGATATTAGCAACACTATTAAAATAATTAATAAATAATACTATTTTAAATAAACATTAAAATAGACAAACGCTCCAAACAAACGGTTACAATGGCGTGACGTCACACTTAAGTTTTTGCCTATCTATAGATCAGTCTCTCCATGCCAATTGCTTAAGTAAAAAAAATATACTGATATCTGCCGTAGCAAATCATATTGTAGTAATCGTTGCTCAATGTATCAGCCTGATGTAAAATAATATTGTTTTAATAGTTACTATTTAATATGACAACGGATGGTCACAATCTGAACAAATCTTCTGAAATCATTAATTAAAATAAAAGTACTAAAAAGTTAAGTATCCTGCTTAAAAAAATCTATAAAACATAAACATGTCTGTATAAATATAATAACATGAAATTGCAGTCAAAGCCAACTCGTTAAAATAAATATGCGATATTTTTCCGAAAAGTGTTATTTATAACTTTTGATTTAATTTCATTCGCGGAATTGTTGATGCAACGAATAATGAAAAAGGAATAATTGTTCTTTGTTAAACGTCACTTTGTTTCCAATATTTTTTCATTCGCGGAATATTGTGGAAGCATTCGTGTTAAAACGTATACCTACGTATATCGTACCTTTGATCTGACAAATGGAGATTTTTGTTACAATAAATATTCGCATAAAAAATATAGGTACCGAAACTTTTCTGCCTTGTTTTATAAAACAATATATATATTTTACTGCACTAATACTGCGCCGACTAATGAGAAAACGGTCTCTATATGACTAACCTTATAATATAGTACCATGCCAATATTTTATCTCCATCCCCATAATAATATATTTATATCTAAATGTCACATCTGTCTCAACAACACAAAAAAATTGCAGCGACAATTCAATCCACTTCAATCATCAATATATCACATAGTTCAATAAAATCATTTCATACGCAAAGCCGATAAGCCGATCACAAAAGGCATTAACAATATTGTTTCCAATTTTGAATGAACTTCATCCTCCAACAGTGTGATATCATTCCAATGAATGAACATAAAAGAAGACAATTCCAGATTAATAATGCACTCTCAAAGCTGCGTGTTCTCTTTGAGTTCAGTTTAAAGCCTTTAAACGGATGCCTGAACCATAGTTAACCTTGCTCTCTACACTTTCATGTCCATTATTTTATTACCCACGCTTACAAATATTTAAAAAATTACCTTGAAAATTAACGTTGGTTTTATTGTTTTTCAAAGATAAAACCTTACAGTTTAATTTATCTGGTTTAGAATGCGTTCCAAAGAGTCGCGACTAGCTTTTGTTTGTTGTATTCACAACGCCTTTAACATTTTTATCTACTTCAGTTTATATCCTACCTATTATTCTATTATACTATTCTTTACCTTTTATCCGTACCTAATTACAATTATCACTATAATACTAACCAGGAACCCTTATAAATAGTCCATATTGTAAATTAGACTCACCTTGAACCACTAGCATTCGGAGTTGTGGATAATGATTATAAATTACGGAATCGTCTCTCGAATACTAGATAGAGAATACTTTTCGTGAATTCGCAGGACTGTAATTTTCGGCATCCGAATTCATTACTAGCGCCTAAAGATCAGGTTTGGTACTCTTTAAAGAATTGTGAGGATCCACGGAATGTCGAATCTTTACGAGATTGCGGAACTGATTGCTGACTCCGATATTTTCTATTACGGTTCCGCTTTTCCTGCGTTTTCAATTAGACATTTGGGGAATACTTCAAGGAAAATCGGAAAGGAAGCAGGAGTAATGATATTGAGGAACGGAGAGAATCACTTTTTTTCCTATTGCTGTAATTATAACACAAAGAGAAATTTAGAGACTTTGAATCAAAATTTAGAATATGGTTTAAGATTTTTGCATAAGCCAGTTCTTTTTTGGGAATATTAAAATTATAACAGAGTTATATTTAATGAAGCTCAAATTATTTCATTGCCCATCACAATCATGAATCATAGGAAGAAATGAAACACGTCGGGATTTGGAACTCTGTATAATATACACGTCTACTGACAGTTAAAACATAAACATTTCATTGCTTAAATTAGCCGCTCTTGTGTAATCTAAATCGCGTGTAATCGTATACAAATTAAGATCTTAGTACAATTTGCTTAATCAATCTTAATCTGTCGTTCCATTAGTGTATGATGGTGGTGTTTCATTTGCGTAAAGTCAGATTGCATACATTTTTCAGACGCCTCAGGAAGGTTGAATTAAATGAGCTACACTTTCCCTTTATCATCATTTTTTAACGTCGAGCATAAAGAAAATCCAAATCGCTCTGCTGACGTGCAACTATGATTTTAATTTTTTTTTTATGTTTCTATTTATAAGAAGTTTGTTTTTACAAAAAAAAAATTAGTTACTCTAGTACCTATAGTACAAGCTCTGCTTGTTTCGGGACTAAAATAGTGATATATTTTATAGTTATTACTTACTGTGTTTATTAGAAAGGGTGATAATAGAGCGTGGATCTATAATAATGGTGGGAACATATTAAATCTTATTAATACAATATAAATCTGATTTCGAAGCAAATATTTTATGTTTATTCAGATTCAAAATTGCAAAACTCATCAACGAACTATTAACTTAATAAACTAACTAACGCCTCGAACTTCAAACAAAATTAGTCCTAAGATGTAAAGACTAAATTGTGCAAAATATTTCAAAACTCATTTAAATATTATGAACGCTTTCGATTTAATAATGTTAACGGCATATTCATTCAGCTTTTCATAAATCCAACCACAACTCACTCGCCAGATATATATCCGTTTCAACCAAATAGACGTGTGTAACTAATCCCACAAAATTCAAGGACTGTTTTGTTGTTCCGCAGCGGTTAGTGGTAGTGCGACTCAAACTCAAACTCACCACACCATCATCACATAAATAGGTTCGTTCATCAACCATTCTTTCATCTCGTCGATTCTGAAACGCTCAAAGGTTTGACGCAAAAGTAACTTTGCTAAAATAAACTTTTTACGCGTAGCTTCGTAAAAGCGATTTTCAGCTTTATTTACACACGCTCCGGTCCAACACATTGCTTCGACAAACTTAGGGCTGTGCCGTATTGACGTGACAAGACGTGATTGTATTTTATATTTGCGTTAAGAATTTGTTTGCTGAAACGCGACGCGAAAGCGATAGAATAAGTTGATGCGGTTCTACGGCAAATTGATTTGTATTGACATACAATCATTCTTATTGTCAGATGCAAAGTGGGAACGGTAGAAAGAGTAAATAAAATGTACAAAATAAAAGTACTCCTTCCTTATACGTCGTAAAATCAACATCTTTATAACAAGACGTGTATGAATAATAGACAAGGTTATTCATTATCACTAGTTACGCATAATTTACAGTCATAATCTATTACAGCCTGTACAGGCAATAGCTATGTTGACTGAACCTACATAATCCGTGATACCTAATTGAAAGTGCTCGACTATAATTATGTAGATATATCTATCTTGTATATTGTCGGCTTATTACATAACACTAACCAATTTAAACCAAGATACCGTTAATGTCAGAATAGTGAAAATAGCTTGGGACTTTTCGATATAAGTCGTCGATATCTTATAATTATGTAAGTTTGAAAATTTTGTTACGTCAACGGTCGTAAGGTAATGGATATAGCTGACTTCTATTTTTACTTTCATCATTCCACTGTACAAGAAGTACAGTGGAAAGACAAAACCATATTTTATCTTGACATTTGTTTTTAAATATAGTTTTCTATAAAGGACTTCCACCTTTTTTTTATTACGTGATCACGATATAATTATATTACCTGCCAAGCGTGTAAAAATCAAATTTTAAGCTCAAACACTTCACGTGATCAAGATAAACCAGGTGTATCGAATTAATAAATCGGTATTTAAGAATACATTCGTTAAAGTGTAACTGTGAACAACAAAGTGCCTAATATGCTGCCGCCGTGAAGCTTCAACTCGAGTAATCACGTCGCGTCACGCCGTCTATCCGGCCCAGCCCTACACTCAAGTGAGTAACTGACTTCCTTTCATCGCACACATATCGTTATTCGTGAGATAATACCCGTAAAACTGCTCCTCCACTAATGCACCTGCATCCTAACATCTACATGACCTACAAAGATTCAAAGAACTTTATTTGCATAAAACACGGTTACAATTACAAGTTGTTGTTATATATCAGGTACATGTATTGCTCTTTAATTGAGAGCGTGCAAATATTAAATTTAACACATCAAAATTATATGTGATAATCATTATTGCATGCAAATATTAGCATTATTATGTACTACAATTTATAAATAAATAATGTTCATGTCAATAAAATATAATAAATAAAATACGAAAATTCAAATAAATTGACTGATAGTTAACCTCTAAACTTGAAGTATTATAAATAGAGATGTGCCTACTAGTAGGCGCTACTAAAAATGGCAATAATCTAAGATTAGAAGTGCTAAATATTTTGTGCCGCTTTGTAATTATACTGCATGTGGTGGTGCGACGAAAAATACGAAATATAACTCGATTTAAATGCATTTTTCAATTTAAAATCTAACCGAATCTAATGATCGGCCTCTCCGACTAGTCGGTCGTTTGTCCGCCGTGTAGTTGGCCCATCTCTAATTATAATGTATTTCTTAATTTACGGCGGTTGTTTCTGCTACGTAACAAAGCAGTTATCTGTCGATCATGTTGTTTTAAACAACGTTTGATGCGTAGTTTCTACTAAAAAGCGTTTGTCGTCACTCTATAAAGCTCTGCCTATCATAAAAGTGCGAATATAGCTTTAAACGGTGGTACTCCTACGGATTTCTTCACAAATAAATGTTCATAGTTCTACATACGTGCTCCCATTTTAAGTATAATGAAAATAATCTCAAAATGGTGATTTTTGGCGTTTGATTAATAATCTGTAAAGGTTTATTTATGAGTTAATATCGATATTTGATACCTCCTCATTGTCTTTTACAAGCCACAGGCTTACAGCTCCAATCCTCATATTTCTATGAATGAATAAAAGCGAATACCGTTAAAATCTAAAACCAAGATTTTCAGTTACGTGTTGTTGTTGGAATGCCAACAAATTATAATATTAAAATTAATTATTACCAACGTATAATATGTCGATAGTAAAATTTTTATCACATACACGCAATTTATTTTTAGCAAACGTATGAATGTAAAATGCAAAAATTCGTTCCAATTTACAGTCCAATCTGTTACGGATGACGGATGTTACATTGATGGACATCAAAAAAACCTATATCGACGTTGAAATTCAGCGTCAAATGGCTTCAGGAATGACTTGCCAAAATAAAGGACTTTTGGCAACCGGAGCTGCAGAGTCTCTAAAAGCGGATGAATGCTAGTCAGTTCATGTATTGTACCCGTAACGCACGGCTCGCAAATAATAAGAATTTAGCTATAACGAGGATATTCGAAAATATTCCTATTATAATTGGTCTCAGGTTCGTATTCAGATTTTTGGGATTTTTTCGTCAGTATTTTTTCAATAGTAGAACGTAGTGGGAATTGTGCCCGGTGGATGGCGGTAGGCTCACGCTCTATCCCATGGGACCTAAATAGGTGAAATGTGGGTGTTGTACACCTCTTCCACAAACTTTTGGGTAATATAGACGTGATGTTACCTACGTTATGCAAAAATCATTGTTCAAGCTAGACAGTTTGATAATATACCAATCCTCAAATGGAAATGTGAAATAGCCATAATAGATATACAAACAAAATATACCTTTATATACCAATATAATTATACGGAATGCTTAAATACATGATATCCCATGAGAAGCATAAATCAACGTGAACATAATAAATCTACACTGACATTGAATTGAGGTAAAATCGGTATGAAATTGATATAGACGTGGAGATTTAAAGTATGCAGGCGATGAACCTGCGCTGAGGGATGAAAAATGTAAATAAATATTCCGGGGATAGTTGTCGGAGCAGTCGCGTTAAAAATAGAACTCTATTGGCAATCACATTTTGAAGCCCTTGTGTTCGAACTACCGCCAAATTGTAGGAAGTAGTGCTTACATAACTATTCTTTATTCCAGTAGTAGGACAGACATTTTAGGGCAAGGCTTCATAAGCTTCGTCATTTTTATTCAAAGTCGAAAAAATACGTAAAAGTAATCAAGTTTTCTACAATTTATTGGCTATTTTTTATACAAAAGTAATATGAGTTGAACTTGGATAGGTTGGATTTTATTAAGTTTTTATCTATTATTATTGACAAATCATTTTGAAAACACTAAAATGCATCTTTTCAAAATTTATTATTTTATTTTTTCAGTTTGTTTATAACTTAATTAATGATTATTTAACAGTTTAAACAAAAAGGCCACAAACAAACATGCATTTTAGAGTTTTAAATATGATATGTCTATAAAAATACATACAAATTTAATTACAGTAAAACCCATATTGCATTAGTATGAAAACACGGTGCTCGGGACTCTAACCTTAATGTTCAATTTGTAAATTGATTTATTTTCTGTATTTTAATTTTAACTAGTGGAAAAGAGCAGTAACCATGTCTTGAAACTGTGTTTAGTTTTGATGCCCCTATCTCACATCTACGCTGTAATATAATCAATGGTGATTGTCAATTCAGTGACGAAAGTTGACCCAAAAGATAAAGAGCTTACTGCTACTGTATGTAAACTTACGTAACCCTTAATGAGATTAGCGAGCTAACTCGAGTGGACCCTAATAACATGATCTATGAACGGCTTAAGAGTAGAGTCCCGAGCGCCGTGTTTTCATAATATTTACTATATTCATAATATTTTATATTATGTTACCATTAATTTATTTATTTAATGGTAAGTTACATTTACACAGTTTGATGTTTTTTCTCACCAAACACAGTTGTTTATAGGCGAGATGCGCTCTTTAAGTATTAAAATAACCTACCTATCTTTATGAATTTAAATTTAAACATTAACAATATTATATCGTGGGTTTAATATATTCAATTTTGAATCGTTTTTTTTAACAAATCATATCTAAAACACGTTGTTCGTGCTCGTCGCCATTTTGTCAAAATTGTAATCATTTATTGAGTTATTATTAACAAAGTAGATTCATGATCCACCATAATATATTACTATTTAGTACAGACATTTCAAAATACTTCAGTCTTAATTTGCTTATTCTATCAACAAATCAATCTTATAGCCTGATAATTACAAAACAAATATCTATCAATTGGGTCATGAATCAATTTTGTTCACAGTAGATAAAACCAAAAAAAAAAAAAAAAAAAATGGACGCCATCAAACATGCATTTTAGTGGTTTCGATAAAAATATGATTTATCTATAAAAATAGATAAAAACTTACTAATGTTTAAGTAAAACCCATATTACTTTTGTATGGAAAACAGCCAAACAATTGTTCCCCCTTATAGACATTCAGTGCTGATTAAGGACCAATTTCACCGATCAATTTCAACGCTTCTCCCTTAGCACGACTTGCCGCTCTTGTCATTTCTATTCGACTATGACGTATATATCAACATAGAAATGTCAAAAGACAAACGAAATTGACGTTTCTATGTTGATAAGTACCTACATCATAGCCTAATCTTAATGTCAAGCGTAGCAAGCCGTGATAAGGGGGCTGAATAACAGTTTTCGATGTCTCAGTCCCGTAAATGAGAAAGAGAGATCAAAATCGGGGTTCAACGTTGAGCTCGGTTCAACAAGTATGGTGTAATCGGCACTTAACCAAGGATTCCCGTAAACGACGTCGAACTACTTTATATAGTTTAAACAGCTTTAAAAGCTCTCGTAGTTGGCCTTTACGACGCTTTTACATGGAATTTTGTAATGAAAGAGGACGTATAAATTCTTTTGTAGAGACTTCTTTGAAATGAGAAGCTTCGTGTTGAAGTTTATTCATATTTATTGTGCTTACACGTGTACTGGCTTAAACGTTAGATTGTACATTTTAATCTATCTATATATATAAAAATGAAACCCGTTTTTCGTTGTCACGACATAGCATGAAAACGGCTTGACCGACTTGGCTGATTTTTTTTTTGTAGTTTTCTAATACTCTGTACAAGGATCTTACGGAAAAAAAAAAATAAAAAAAAAAGTATTCATTTGTTTATGGACGATATTATAGATTCCAGTTCAAATTGAATAGGTACGCATACATAAGATAGGTCAGCTATACAAAATAAAGTAGTGCGTGCAAATTTACGCTAAAGCGGTACGAAGTTTGCCGGGTCAGCTAGTACTTATATAATTGTACGTCCGACTGACTGATTCATCAACGCAGGGCCTAAACCACTAGGGCTGGGCACTTGAAATTTTCTATGAAGGTTTCTTACATGGCGTAGGGTTGCACTAAGAAGCGATTTTTGTCAATTCCATTTTGAAGGGGGTAAAATGAGGGATGAACGGTTGTATGGAAGTCCGTCATTTTTGAAGTTACAAGCATGACATTTCGTATAGTTAAACTTGAATAAAAATAAATGATTTTCTGTACCGGGCTTTTTCTAAATTTTATTCCTAAGAGGGGGAATTTAGGGTTTTTCAGTTAGAAGTGAGCTGACGCAAAAATTCAATAGATGGCGTTGTGAATATTTTTTAACTTGCGGACAACGGTCAGAATAATATTTGACGCGGCTGAAACCGCGCGGGGCATCTAGTATCCAAATATATAATTGGCAAAGCACTTGGGGTGTATACCCAGGGGGTACAGGTTCGATTCCTGATGAATTCTTAATTTTTCAACTTTAATATTAGATAAATATAATTGAACTTTGTCGCAGGTATTGAAATCACCCAGAAAACGTGAGTACATTTTAAAAACAATACCGAAGTGCTTAACGCCCCATTTCATGTTTATTATTAACACAAAAACTGCGTACTCTCTTATTTCATTCATGTTTAGATGTTTTTAGGTCAGTTTATTTTGGGTGTAACCTTTAAAATATCGTCACACAGGTATTCCTTAAAGGGTTCGGCTTTACACCTGAAATTTTTGATAATGACTCAATTACGAACTAAATAAAGTTTATTTTATGTACGAAACTGATCTAAAAATAAATTGGTAACTATGAATAATGTATCTTATATACAATTTTATTCTTGAGTTTTATTTTTTAACCACGTAATTAGCAAATTTTATTCAAGCATTATATACAGAAAATATTTTATTTTCTTGAGTTTGTTATAAGTACATAACTCATACAAACGAATACTACTCACAAATATAACAATACATATATTTTTTTATTTTAAAATAGTACATATCAAAAAAAACTGAATTTGTAACATATTCATAAAAAACATCAAGTCCAAAAATAATTAGCAACGGTTATATTTAACTTAGCAAATATCAACAAATGCGTACGTGATGAACCTAAATAATTTGTACTGGCTGTAAACATTGGTAATGTAGTTTGTAACAAATACTTGACAATAAGTTCCACAGCTGTGTTTTGTTACAACACTAGTGTGATTTACTACCACATATTTTAGCTAACAATGCTCCGGTTTCCTTGCTTTTAGTGACCTACTTTGCTGAATCGTAATAAAATTATGAAATCATTTTAAAATAGTTCCTATAGTACTTTTGTATGCGTTGCCGAAGTCCAGGATTATAAATAGAAGCCGTGCCTAAAGTTTTATTAACCTTCAATTGCTTTTTAAAACGAGCTTTTTGGTGTAAGTTATGATGTTACGACGAACAAAAAACAAATGAATGATCTTGTTTTAAATGCAATTCGATACGAAATATTGGTCGTGGTACTGCCCCAGATTTATGATGTCTTGCGATCTAAGGTGATTGTTATGGACCGAATTCAGTAGTTAAAAAAATACTTAATAAGTTAACTTAACTCCAAGAAATAACGAAAATCATCATTTTCATTTCGCGTCCGTGGTTTATCATTGGAACAATAGTTATTTGTGCAACAGGAGAGCAAAGTACGTATTTGCTTCGAGTGCTAATTAAGAGTCCCAAATAAGCGAAAGACTAGCTATACTGGTAATTTTAGGTTAGAATCTTGAGTGTAGTGAGTATTGAGATCTTGAGTGTATCTTTGATCTCGTGTCGTACATACAACTTTTCACATCAGCAGCGAGAAAATAATGCTTAGAAATAAAGGATAAGGTGTTTATTTTTAAACTGGAAAATATTATTTGATACTCAGATATAATCAATCGTTTCTTCAGCTTTATAATTTTTAATTTATAAATAAATACATCGAATATTTCAGTATTTGTATATATATTTATCGACAAATTTTATACAAGTTTCTGAACGTTGTTTTGACTTTGGTTGGGGCCTACCATAAACAAACGATCGTTCCTCCTTAGGAGAAAGAAAATAGGATCTACTACGAAACCGGAATGTAATGATAAAATAATTTCATATATTATCTTTCTTTTTACAACCGAAGTGAAAGAGACAGAGATAATAGAACTAACTTGTGTAAGACCCCGCTCACGTTGAAATCAATGACTTCCAAATGTCCTTCAAAGTCATGTTTCTGACGTTCGAAACAGAGTTTTGCTTACAGTTTTCATATAAAAAAAATCCTTTTTTACTAGTTATCTGAGAGTAAAAGGGCGGTAAAAGTCAGCACTTTTTATACGCCATTAAAATCATAATTGGGCTGTTGCGAGACTCAAGCAGTCACTTGCAAGTCTCTTTGGCGAACGAACAAATTTAACGAAGCATAATTCTCTTATAAACCAGGCGAAAACTACCGTTTAGAAACACATTTTGAAGTTTTGACAGTTCTTTTATTACTGTTCAATCGTGCGCGGCCGACGACTGGCGCCAAGCACGGAAATGAAGTTTAAAATAAAATTCTGCTTGTATAGGAAAAAAAATATTATAATGTAAGTATTTTAAAATGAAAACATTACTTTCCACAGAAATCAAAATACCTAACAAAATATAAACACACAAAATGAAAGTTGAAATAAGACCAAGCAAACATAAAGTTCTAGAAGTTTCGTACCATCTTCAAATAAATAATTATGAAATACAAACTGCAAATACGTTTTAATCTAACGTTTGCTGAAATACTAAATATGAAACAGTAGCACTTTATCTGATGAATATATAGGAATTTTCAAGAGCTGTACCGAAGTTGTTGTTACAAAATAAATATTTGCGGTGTGCTTTATATTGATGTGAAAATGGCGTGATATCAAATAATAAAATACAAAACTTAAGAAATAGTGAAAATCATGTTCAGATGCATAGCTACAGACTGAGTTTTAAAAAGTTCACAGATAAAAGACACAGAGACGAAAATTAAATAGGGATTTACTGGAAGAACATCCATTCAATTGAATTATACATGTCATGCGTTTCACTTTTAATAGTAGTGTTAAACTTTTAAATGCATCACTATATCAACATCATGTATATAAATTATCGCATCAAGTTATTTACGATAGTCTTAAAAACTTTACTGTTTGACAGCCATATGTAGCATAATAATACGACTTATGTCCTCATGAATCACACCATCATATTCAATGTTACATAATTTATAATTACTTAAGTCTTAGTATGAAAATTTAATTGACCTTAATATATACCGCAAATCGAAACGCAAAACACACAAAATAAAAAATACCCACCGCAAACAACTACAACGTTACTTGGTCAACTCAAACGCAAAGTAACGCCCTTCGTCAGCTAGGTGACGCTGAATCTTGGTGAATCTTGGATAGGTACTCGGTAATTTTGGTGGCCTTGTAGACGAACGAGCTAATAAGTAAATTAACCAACGACGCCAGACCTGACACAACACCTATATATTTAAACAATTTTCTATGAATCTACTTTAAATAATAATTTCACTCTACTAACATGTTCGCCGTCCGTTTACAAAATAACCACGTTGATTGAATTAAAATTATCGGAAATTTCACATGAGCTACATTTTCAGAGAATTAATTATAGCTACCAGTCTACTGTAAATAATCTCCCGTGATATAATTTTACATTCTAGGTATATTTCTCTTAATTATAGTTGTTCGCCTGAACCATTCATTTAGCTGGAAGATAATGGAAAAATAATAACTAAGGATATGCCGGCTCAGGTGCATTACGGTTCTCGGTTTTTCTTTTGAACAAAGTATATGACGCAAGATTTTTTATTGTCCGTGTTTTAACTGTTTTTTTTTACTTTACTTAGAACTCTGTAAATCGCTAACCAAAACGATATGACCCCGAACTTTTGGATTTTAAAATATAGGCTTATGAATTGAAATGGAAATAAAAATGTACCATTGCGTTAGTAAAAGAAGGCTGTTATCCACCCTTTCATCAATTATTGTACGGCACACACCTCTGTCAATAACTCGTTAAGGTTCGTCTTTTAGAAGATATGTGTTTTAATCAGGAACATTATCGCTCGCTAACGGCGAAGGAAAACTTTGATAGGAAAACTGCATACACGAGGGTGGCTTAAAGTACTCGAGGGCGTGTGAAGTCTACAAATCCGTACTTGGCCAGTGTGGCAGAGAGGCCATACCCTTCTCAGCATGAGAAGAGGCCCGTGTCCAGCAGTGAGCCTATAATATAGTTGTGTGATGTCAATGAGCAAACAGCCATCCAATTTTTTGCAATAATCTTTTCAACTTAAAACAAGATAGCCACGACATTTTCTCATCTTTTCTACATCCTATTTTTGCTGTTGACCTTCTGTATCGACTCGTCTATTAATAAACTCAACTAGGGCACAATAAACGAGGTAGGCTTAACTCCTAAGAAGTAATGGGCAGCTCTGACTCGCAAAATAAATGGGGGCATATGAGGGTTTTTGATGGTGGTTGAGCTTTTGTGAACAAGCTGGAGGGAGGTATGAAACCATCTTTAACCTGCTACCAAAAATAATAGTGGCAACTATGATCCGGTTTGTAGTGAGATAAGAACCAGTAATTTCAGTGATTCTCAGCATATTAGGCATAAAACATCAAAGTCCTCAAATGTTATTCTTCTACGATTAGACTTCTTCTTTTAAAAAGATGAAGAAGAAGAAGACCGATAACACTATGGATATTTGGGGCTTTGGTTACCACTTATCATTACGTAGATTATACAATAGTTCAGAATATACGATGAAAAAAAGGTTTTACCGGCAGGATAAACATTTACGGGATATATCTCCACACATTACGGTGAGCTGTAGTGGGTGTTGTAATATGTTGACATACAAAGCCACGCAAGGCTGCTGACGTGATAAATTTCACCCGTAAGACTTCTTATGTGCCACGTAAGATACTTTTTATGAGTTGTGAAGACAGTGGCGATTAATAATGTCACTGCCACCTGTTGTTGCCCCGATTCTGGTGACTATTCTCTTTTGGTAGTTCAACTAGGTGCTAGTGACTTAACCTTGCTTAGAGCTTAAAAATATAACTTCGTGCAAAAAATACTCTTACGTCTTTGCCTCAAGAAAACAGCGGGGCTCAAAGTATACTATTTTCAAAATGTCCCTCATCCCTGTGTACTGTGCTTTTAGTACCAATAGGTATATACTTATAAATTATGTATCAGAACTGGGATAATGTAGGTACCATTACCGCTAAAGCCTGCACAATATCCATATACAAAATGTCCCTAACCTATTTACGTTACGGCGTGTGAAGTTTACATTATATACTTAAGACAGGCTGTGTTGTTTGTTCATTATTTTAGTATGTTTATCGGGTAATAACATGTTAAGCTATTATTTTAAAAAAATACTAGACATAAGACCGTTACTGCTTTTTTTTTTTAATTACTCTTTTTTTGGGACTGTATTTAATGTAATAATAAATACTATATTTGGCTATGAAAAAGTCAGATTCCTATGTAATAGGTGAGAGACTAATGTGGAATTGATGATGATCAATATAAAGATGTGATGTGGAAAAAAAAATTCGCTTCGTTTCCCAGGAAACAGCATTATTAATGAACACATTTTATTAATGCACGGCTTCGTTTTTCTTTTATTTCCTTATTAATTTTACAAGATATCGAATAATTTTCCTGTTTGATGCCCGTTTAATAATAAATTATAAAGGTAGCATTATTCGATCTATAAATGAATATTTAATTCGCTGAACAAATGAAAGATACAAAATCAATGTAACTGAAAGACATTTCAATTACGCGATGCGCCCGGCACCTGACGAACCGGCTGTGAATCGCATTTTCTTCAATAGATTTAACGGGAAAATACATTGAAAATGTGAAATGTTTTATTGGTAGTGAAATCACGATTAGTGTTTTCTGAAAGTCACTGTATAAACTGAAACAGAAACAAAAACATTTTGCGTGAGACTAGGAACTTAGATGGTGGTAGCGCTCTTGTGGATGGGCTCGAGCACCACCGTATTACCTTTAACCTGCCGTCAAATAGTAGTGCTTTCATTACTGTGTTATGGTTTGGGGGTGAGATCAGACCCAGAAATAACTAGCTCATGAGTTACAAAACCATAGTGAATTATTGATGGCCATGGGCTGTAAATAACACTTACAAAAATTTAAGAAAACAGTTTTTGCCTGACATGAATCATCGATTCTAGTTGATTACACGTGTCTTATAGCTGTATGTTATCAATATGATATCGAAAACAGATAGTTATACCACATCAAAGAGCACTTAATCAATATGGAGCGGCAATGAAAGCAAATAAAGAGCGATTCGAGGGTCTGATTGTGCAGCGCATGTTTTGAAAACTAGTTTAATATGACGAGCAAAAGACCGGCGTTTTATCACATGTGGCAGCAGGAGACACCTGACTATGACTAGTTTTTGGCTGAATTGTCTTAGTACTACAAAAACTATTTTTAAAAAGCTCAATTTTTAAAGACTGCTAAAACAAGTATTCTCGTAATTACAGTACATGTCTGACATTTAACAAAAGCTAAAATTAACGCTTGGTCGGACTATGCATAACTTATTATCTGGTTAGCGTTTTATTAAACGAATAAATTTTGTATTAGCTTGCTTTGTTACTTGAGAGCGAAGTTATTCTCTCTAATACATTTCACAGCTACTCAGCTGTGAAATGTATTACGAGCTCAAGATTGTACTCACGATCTCGAGCTTTATTTAGTAGATAACAATAAGGTATTTGTAACGTGCATTTAAACAATTTCTAGTTACAATTGGCTCATAGCTCACAAAACATACAGCAGTTGCTCTGATAATATTTAACCTTTAAATGATATGATGCAAAGTGGCAGTCGTGATTTTACGGACAATAAAACATGAAACAAATTCGAAAAGTATATGTAAAGTAAAGTAAATATTTATTTGGATGAATACATAATAGGTGACTTAAACTAATTACAATGTATCATCATATTCTGCCAATCAAGGCGTGCAAATATTAAAACATAAAATTGAAATTATTATTTTTATTAAATAAGCTACACAAAACAATGTCAGCCTCTTCAACATGCAGTTTTTCGTAATAATTAAAATTCCACATGCAGTTATTTCCCAATGCAATATTAATTATTTATAATAATGTCAAAAAAGAAATGTATAATTATATGATCATAATGTCAATATCAAAATTCAAATATAATAATCATAATACAGTGTGCATAATTGTTATAATGTGTCATCGAAAACATTTATTCGTTACAAATATTTTTTATGACTTGTGGAGTAAAATGCTTATGACTCTTTTATTAACTTATAAACACACTTATTCATTTAGTGCACATCACACTTTTAACGATTGAAGAATCAATAAAAAAAAATTATCATATTTAATGACACATACATAAAAGAAAATATTGCGATCCAAACCCTAAAATTATAAAACCTCTTATGTATTTTTAAATCGGAGTCCTTTTCAACAACATGTAGAAAATGACACTTAAGAATCACAAAAAGGTTTTCCACGTAATAATCTTGACAATAATCCATAGCCATGTATCGGAGTCTCGTTATTCGTGCATTCGAGAGATGCAAAGGAAGCTAGCAATTACACGAGCACTGCCGACACGACATGCAATTGTGACGAGGATTCAGATCACTGCATATGTCTTGCTACAGTTTCATTAAGTACTACGAGAATATATCACGTAGCTTATTTATAAGTTACTTTGAGGATTATAAGTAATCCTTACTGAAAGCATATTGTGACTTGCTATCGAGAATATGTTTTCTAGTACTTTCTATTTTATAATAGATTTTTCATAAACTTTATAAGGTACCTGTTTCGATCGTCTAGTTCAGTGGTTCCCAATTAGTGGTACGCGTACCCCTAGGGGTACGCGAGATTGCATCAAGGGGTACGCGCAGCAATCTCTAAACTAAAATCCTTAAAAAATACATAATATAAAACTAGACTTTTTTCCATAGGACTTTTAGTTTTGCCGGAAATAGAAAAAAAAAACGATTTTTACCCTTTGACCCTGGTCTATAAAGGGGTACGCAAGTTGGAGGTCTTACTTAAAGGGGTACGTAGAAAAAACTAATTGGGAACCACTGGTCTAGTTGTTAGCGTATGCGCCTTTCACCGTGAGGTCTTGGTTTCAATGCCCAAGTCGGGCAAATGTTATTTGTAAACTTTCCGTTAAGAAATTCACAATAGCAGCACGGAGTTGAAATTGTGCCTGGTGGATGGCGATAGGCTCACCCCATATTCCATGACACCTAAACATAACAGGTTAAATGTGGGCGTTGTACACCTCTGCCAATTATGTTAGGTTTATAAGGTATATATGTAAAAATTGCTAGCATAAATAACGGTTTAAAAAAGGTAGCTTAAGACAAAAATACACTGCAGAAAGATCAGCTATTTAATAAATCTTGACAAGAATACTCGCTTAGGATTTAGTGACACGTCTCGTTATTTGTGCATATGAGCGATGCAAAGGAGGCGAGCAATTACAGAGCACTGCTGTCATGGCATTGTTCTCCTCTGACAGAACATGCAACTAGCTACGTTTACTAAGCAGGATGAAAAATATCATTAGGTTGTCTGGAAGAAATTGCTTTTAGCGATAAGACCGCCGATTGTGCAACATTGTCTTTGTATTTTCATAACTGTATTTTTTTAGTGGTGTACAATAAAGAATATTTATTATTATTATTATCACGTATCTTATTTAAATGTCGCTTTGAGGGTTCCAAAAAATCTCTATTAAGTATTGAGCCACAATTCCTTGATAAATACTATCGAACATATTTTTCTGGTACCTTCCATTCTATTAATAGATTTTTCATTAAATATGCTCGATATCATGTATCGAAGTCTCGATATTTGTGCATATAAGCGATGCAAAGGAAGCGAACAATTACAGAGCGCTGCTGTCAAGGCATTGTTCTCCTTTGACTCAACATTCAACTAGCTACGAGGATTCAGACTACTAGTGATCTGTCTCGTTACTGTTTACTAAGCTAGACGAGAAAATATCACGTATTTTATTTATATGTCGCTTTGTGGGTTCCAAAAAATCTCTAGCAAGCATACAGCCACAATTCCTTGATAAATACTATCGAACATAATGTTTTCTGGTACCTTCCATTCTATTAATAAATTTTCATTCATTACGTTTGATATCATGTATCGAAGTCTCGTTATTCGTGCATTTAAGCGATGCGATAGCCACTTTGAGATATCTGAGTAGTTTCTAGTGGCAATAATACTGTTAAGCATATATTATATTAGCATATATTATTATATTAATAAGTTTTTTATTCGTGATGAAGTTTACTAAATAATTTCTAAGTGATAATGCGGCATGCACTGTTATAATATGGAATGAAATAATTTAAACACTTAAGAAATATTTCAGGTTAAGATAACTGGTTCTAGTTACCACAAATATGTGTAGTTTATTGGCAATCGTAAAAATAATAATAAAAATAAATAGATTCAGCTTTCGCCATGTTTTTGCACTTGTGTCGTTAGCAATGTACAATGTGTCAAGTGTACAAATTAGTATGACGTTGAACGTATTTTTGTGGGCAGTTAGAAAATGTGTGTCCTTTATATGTTTTGATTATTTGATTCCTTTAATAAAACTATATGATAGTTTAGTATAATAAACATTTCTTGACACATATCTCGACATTATCTTGACACATCTCATCGCCAATAAACAGAACAATTTTGTAAAATTCATGACACTTATAAAATAAAAAATGTTCTAGGTGTGAGCGCACGAAAACTTTTACCTCTTCTAAAAAATTTGCCGAATATTCCATGTGGGACCGCATTTTATCACGTAGAGCACTTTATTTAATGTCAATTTACCCTCCATCTTGCTGTAAAAGACTATCTTTCGTCATGGAAAAATGTTTTACAAATTATTTATTAAACCAATAAGTAGTGATATTGAAAGTAAATTAAACCTTCATCAATTCTAGAAAAATCCAAATATTGTGTCGCATACTACTTTCACTACTTTAACTCTGCTAGTTTGTATGAAAGTAGGTTATTTATTTTGAAAAATCTATTTTATTGCTGTATTTTCTTTTCACAGTTTTAACTTAGTATAATACTGTATTCTGAATAAAAGTAGGTATTTACCTTTTTTAAATAAACTGAATAAACCTGAATGCTTTATAACAATGAACTTATCTCTTTTATACAGTTAATAAAGCTCAGACATAATTTATTACCTTCTAGTCATTATTGAATGAATCTTGAACACAAGCAAAGGTCGAACAACTGTAAACAATTTTATGGACTTAATATTTCACTATGAAATACATCTTATCGAGTATCTTATATCTCAACGATAAAATTGTATGCCCAGGTTATAAACAAGGGTATACGAAAGCATCATAACTTCCTTTAAAGTCATAAAGATAAGTAAAAGCTGGTGCATTGCCTATTAAAATAGCATATTAAATTGTGTTGTTAAACTTATTAAACAAAGCCTTGCTCATCGGGCAAGCGCTCCCAACGCGATATTTAACTTTCTCGGTGGCGGCAGCCTCTTCCTTTTCATTATTACTAAAAGCCTTGTTATTCAATGCCCTCTTTATTACCTTTATTTCTTGTTCAATCCAATTATGTACTCAGATAATCGTAATTGGCTTCGTAAACATTTAACTGGCAATTTGGGTGCCTGTAATTCCGTTTACAATATAAGCTTGTTGCATAACAAAAAATATACAAATGTAGTTCCATTTCTCTATTTCTATCTGAAAGAAAGTATTTAATGTTCCACGTCACAACGACGTTATAACCCCATGTAATAAATTTATGCGGAAACGGGTTAAATTCCTCTCGTTGCTATTCCAGTAATATATTCTCACATTTTCAATTACATAGCGAAGCGCTGAGCCTGAAACATTCACACACCAAATATAACAAAGGAAAGCTTTCCCGAGAAAAATACTGTGTGACGTCGTAGATCAGACAAACAAGGTCAGCAAATAAAACAATAAATTCGCACGTGAAATGTCCTATCACGTTTCAGCTGAGTGTTTTCAAATCACAACACGACGCAGTTACACTTTTATACCGCGCGATAAATACGCAAATGCTTTTATTTTAATTATTTGCCACAAACACAGATTTTTTATTGTCGTTCACCTTCTCATTCAATTGTAAATAAAACATTTTATATCAAAAGCTCCGAATCAGACATTTCACGAACTCCCCAATAAACAGTTCTGAACGAAAATAACCTTGATTCTTTCAAGACAGATATGGTTCGTTACAAGTTTACGACTTCACTCGGGTTGCTAGAGTAAAGTTTCATGTAAGGGGTATTACCTAATCCATTTCCTATAGGCTTTCATGGTCCATAACAGAGCAGACGGAAGGCGTTCATATTAACGCCTCAGGAAACTGACGGAAACTTTCGGCAGTCGAGAAAGCGAAACTTTGGGAATATCGTAGGACTCCTATTTCTTTTTTTTGTAGAGCTTAGTAATTTGCATTTACAAATTACTTGAATTTTTGTTAACCTCCTATTGCCAAGCTAAATACGCTTATGTTAGGAGGAAGTTCACGTCTGTGGTGTATTGGCTAGGATTCGAACCCACTTATCCATTGCGCCACGGCTGTTTATTATCGAAGGCTCACAATACAAAAGTCACACAAGGAACCGCAAGACAAACGTCACGAAAAGAATTTGTAAAGCGCTTACGTGACTCTCGTGAGAGCGTGAGCTCCGGTGACAGTGTCAGGCATGCTTTTTGTTGCCGGATGAATACACGCCGGCAAAATTAGGTCACAGCCGTGTCGTTAATTAGTGTAAAAGCGTGTAAAGATTAGTGCACCTGTACTTCTCAGCTATTCAGGGACTGTATAGTTGTGCGCTATGCAATGAAATTGAGTTCACTCCTGACCTAAATCACAGGATTTATGTCAAGTTAAGTAAAGAATAATTAGTGTAAAGACAGGGACCGCCATGCAAGTCGGAGTAGATCCGGACAGTTATTTCCTGTGCAGTTGCAATGAGATTGTAGCCCGGGCGGGTGGTTGTGCCGGGCTCGCGGGGCTTGGGGTAGCGAGGGTAGAAGGTCGGAGAGGGGCGGTGGAAGCAGGTCAGTGCCAAAGCAGCCTTGGCCCGTTGGGGCCGCTGCCAGACCTGTTGATATTGAATCAAATGATCGCTACAACCGATTAGATGATATTATTGGCTCGTTTTGTTTGCTTTGTGAGAGTTCTGTGATTTCTGCCTTTTGTTTAAATGATGAGATTACGTTTGCGTAATTGATAAGTGTATTGGAGCTTTTCTTGAGTGATTTTATATTTTGGATTGCTTTGAAATAATACGGTAGTTGGGTGAGTTGAATTTGATTACCTGTGTAGTTATGTGTGTATTTAAACCATTTCGAATTTATCATACTCCAAATGTAGCTAAATAAATATTGGGTTTTGCGATAACATTCAAATCCGAATATTTTGTTACTCACAACTCATATTATTCTAAAACAAACGTTTTATATTGTGTGTTTATTTTATCATTTCAGCTTATTCTCTGCTTTAAAAGCCTAGTACCTAAATAAACATAAAATTAATTCAACAATTTACGTTTTATTCATTTGAATAAAGACTAAGATACTTTTGCAGTCACCGTATCAAATCATGAGCTATCAGATTTTCACCAAAACCTTTGTTAAGTTAGGAATTCAGAGTTAGTCACTTATGATTTAATTTTTAATGGAATGAAGACTTATACACAAGATTTAATAAAAAAGTTTCTTCAGCCCGTGGCGCTGCCCGCGTGTTACGTCGATAAAAAGGTATATATATACCTATGTTATCTTGTATCTTGAACTATCTCGATAATTTTTACATCAAGTTCGGTCTTGTAAATTCGGTACCTATTGGGTGTGGATATGAATTAGAACCAGTTGCAAACGCCCTAATAGTACATATTATGTATTTATAAAATACTATACAAACGCTAAAATCATAAATTATTCCGCTCTACGTTTTGTTAACAGCCAGTAAGTATTGTTTCAGGCTCTCACTCTTGAAAATTAAGCCTTTGAACATTGTTTATGTTTTCTTTAGAATAACTCTAACACCACCTCGGTAATAAGGCTGTCATCACTTTGATAGCTATGAAAAGTGTGACGTGTTATAAAAATAATAAAATAAAATATAAATAGATGATGAAATAATAATAATAATAACATAACATACCATCACGTCTCCTCCACACCTCTGCCACACCCTTCTGGGTAATATAGGCGTGTTGTTATATATATTTTTTTTTTATACTACGCCCACAGCGAACGAACGTGTAGTCCACCTGATGGTAAGTGGAGTAAAGCCCATGCACATCAACAATCCACAAAAGCAGATTATAGATGCGTCGCTGCAGCTGAGGACTACGGTGTTATGCCTCATGTGCCAGTAATTTCAGGGCCTGATCTCACCACCAAACCGGAACACAGTAATGGAAGCACTACTATTTGGCGGCAGGTTAAAGGTGAGACGGTGGTGCTGCCGCCCTCGAGCTCATTCACAAGAGCTCTACCACCAGTAAATATACGCCTATATTACACAGAACGGTGTGACAGGGGTGTATAACACCCATATTTCACCAGTAATGTAAAGTAAAGAAATTATCTATGCCTATAAAATTTGTATTGTATATTTCTATACTAAGATTTACTAAGTTAAAATAGCAAAGGGGCATCCTATCGTTTGGTGTAGGGTTGCGAAGGTCTGACGGCATGATATTCAGCTGAATCCCTTTAATAAAAACCCCACCCTAAAGCAATTAGGAAAAGACTCGAAAATTGATAATAATTAAGTTAAACTTGTTATTCTAGTGACAAACTCCACATTAGACACGTGGACACAGAAGTCCAGAAAACACCTTGAAATTTATGACGCATAATTAACATCTTAGTCCTCAGCGGTTCACGGGCGGAAGTCACCACTTACCATCAGATGTACTGTACACCCTTTCGCGACATGTAGCATCTTAAAAAGAAAAAGATAAGCAGAAAATGTTCCAAGCCTAAATTATTATAATTCCTTCATTCAACTTGAAAACAAAGTCTTTAAACATAATTAACGATTTATTATATCTCTCTTAATTTCATTTGTTTCGCCTTCGGTGTATAATGAGAGGTGATAAGGAGTCTAAAGGGGTAACGCTGCAGTGGCGCCCTAATCGTGTTATATTGTTTTGTAATACGGGGAAGTCAACAACTTCGTTTAATTTTGCAACTAGGTGCTCCCCGCAGATTTAACCGCGTTTAACGATACTGCTCCGATCCTGTGGGCGACAGCGTGATGGTATATAATATGTTAACGCATATCTGTGAAGTCCAGTTATTATATACAATGCGTAGGCAATGTATATAATCCGAGCTGATTTCGGCAATGTGATTAATGATAATTTAAAAAATTATTCAAACACACATTTTTAAGCCTCGCTTAGTGAAGTTCTTACTTCTTGAAAGTTTAAAAAATAAAAAACAACGAATTTTTAAGTAATCAATGTTTTACTTGCAATTTCTAAATAATACAAACTGGCACTGTAGGTATTTTAAAATTTTAGAGCTCTTTTGTTCGTATTATTATCTTTCATAATAAAAACCCTTTGTTTACCTACTTATCAAATAAGCAGTCAAAGTTATGCCTTAAGTAATCAGTTACCTAAACTAACTTCGTATCTTATTTAAAATATTGACCGTATATAGTATATACCAACAAATAGACGTAAATGTTAAAAAAATAAACTAACATTTTTGATACTCAATATTGATTTAAAAATTATAAAAAAGAATACCTATAGCCTGTATGAACAGAGATGTCAATCAATATTAATGATGTAGGGTACTTTGAGGCAAAACCGAGAAACGTGATACCTCATTATTAGGCAACTGGATCATCACGTCAGTAGGTGGATATAAAATATTAAGTAGATGGTGGTAGAGCTCTTCACTGGTGGTAGAGCTCTTGTGAATGAGCTCGATGCGCCTCTCATCGCGAGGTCTCGAGGTCAATTCCCGGGTCGGGCAAAGTGTTAGTTGTGAACTTTCCGTCAGAAAATTTACAATAGCAGCACGGAGTTGGAATTGTGCACGGTGGATGGCGATGGGCTCACCCCTTATCCCATGGGACCTAAACATAACAGGTGAAGTGTGGGTGTTGTACACCTCTGCCACACCGTTCTGGGTAATATAGGCGTGATGTTATGTTATGTTCTACTAATCAACTTTAAATAATAATTTTGTTGTCATATATAATTATTTAATGATTTGCACCGTTAGATGTAAGACGGTAGTGCTTGCTGTCTTGAGCGCGTTCATAAAAGTTCTACCACAATAAAAACATAAATAGAGATAGATAAATGGAAGGTAAAACAAATATCAGACCCTCGTAGTTGCCAACAAAATACAACTGTGTGCAAATATAGCGAACATCCTTCTACAAACATCAAACTCGGCGCGGTGGTTAAAAAAGGTTTATTTGACGTGAAAAGTGAAAAGTTTTTCGATTTGAATTGAATTGTTTTTCAATGTTATTTGAAAATAGATTGTTTGATCGCTAACCACAATACTCATTTTTAACACGCTTATATTAGCTTCACCTGTATGTATGTATGTATGTATGTATGTATGTATGTATGTATGTATGTATGTATGTATGTATGTATGTATGTATATATGTATGTAACCGACTCCTTTGGACTCAATTTTGACCCACTTTAAACGGACAGATTTCATTCAAATTTTGCACACCTGTCAAGAATCGATGACAATGCAATAATTCGATAAAAAAATTTAAAAATTAAAAAAATTAAAAAAAAAGGTAAAAAAAAACGTTAGAAAATAAATAATAGTTTAAAAAAACTAAAAAACACGCTTTTAAAGTACTTCTAACTAAAAAGTGAAAAATAATTCCTCATATAAGCTGAAAAAAGCGTGGGGCGCTCTGTGCCGTATTTTTCGTCTATCGAGCAACCCACGCTTTTTTCAGCTTATATTAGGAATTATTTTTCACTTTTTAGTTAGAAGTACTTTAAAAGCGTGTTTTTTTGTTTTTTTTAAACTATTATTTATTTTCTTCCAGCTTCCATTCAAAGTCAAATTCTTTGTCAGAAGTACATCGATACACTCAAAAACATACGTTAGGCTGATCCCACATGAGGCGTGCGCGATCGTCGGACGCGTGGACGCGCTGGATGCACACACGTCATACGGCAGTAAGACGCGACGCCCCGTGTGATGTGTGTGTAGACATCACGCCCACACACCCAACAATCGCGCACGCCTAATGTAGGGGACGTCTTAAAATCAAATTAAAATCTTGTGTCGTAAAAACATTGCATAGCTTTTGAACAACTCCGAAACCGTTTGACCGATTTTAATTATTTTTTTTGTCTTTATTTGGCAGGCCTGAGGACTTATAATAGGTTGTTAGGAATTCTAGCTAGATAATCTATACAAACAAAGCTTCACTACCAACGTCGTTTAAAAAACTTGAAAATTATGTCTCAAACAGTACACTTTATGATTACCTGGTACTAGGACTAATCAACATACTGCAGTGGCCTAAATTCGCTGTAACTCGGCTGTATTACTCATGTTTTTTATTCCAGTTTTTACTGTTTTGATTAATGACTACATCGCTGTTGCGCTTTGAACGACACGTTTTTTCTATTCAACGAATACTATTTCGTAATTATACTGAAGATTGGATAGTAATAATACCAGATCCTATCATTTGTTTTTGTAGGTATATGTTTTTAATTAAACCTGATTTAAATGTTACATTATTATAAATACAATCTGCTAACACTTGCATTGTATACTTACTAATGATTCATATATATATTAGGATTCATATAACGAAAAAGATATCTACAAAATCAAACGTTGGTATTTTATTTAAACGTTAGACTTTAACAGTAACATTAATCTAATGTCCCATTTTAAGATAGTAGAGTTTTGTGAATTATCTCACGCTTTAACTACAGTCCTACACTATTTAAGATTTGAGACTAAATATGGTAATTTTCTTATGAAATATTAGATATCACGGAGTATTAACCATGTATTTTGTTGTAGCAAATATTTGGTTGTAATGAGCTTGTGTTTTTTGTTGATTTAAATATCGGAATATTTGCCACAACAAAATACATGGTAAATATCCCGTGATATCTAATATTTCGCAATTCCTACACCATTCACAATAAATACATACCTAACTTCAGCCGGCGAAATATTTCGGAGTTTTAGTTCAATGCGTACGTCAATTATCAGATATTAATATACATTGCAATGTGCTCTCTAATAAGAAATACTTACTCTACTTGAAGATGTTTTCATTATTTCCCCGTTAATTATAGTTAGGTATTTATTAGCTAAGTTTATGAAAGGCTGCTTCAAAGCAAATTAAGCTGTAAGTAGAATCAATTACCTAACATTTCTCGGAAACCATGAAGACAATGATCCGACAAAATTGAACATTGAACATAGAAATAAATCACTACGAATTATTTCGTACATCGCTTAGCACAGTTAGTTTTAGAATGTATTAATCAATTACTTTTTACACATTGTAAGTTTATATTAGATCCGTGTCATTTTTTAGAAGATGATATTTGTAAAAGGAAAATACTTCTTACGACTTAACTGCATTGCATTTGTTAATCCCCTGCCACTTTAATAGTTCATATAATTTTAAATATGTATATTACAGTAGTTCATGGAAGTTAAAGTTGAAGTGAAGAAAATTAACGTATTCAACCACATCAATTTACATTTAGCCGAGAGTCCGAATTACATAGGCAATCCAATTTGAGTGGACGACCAGGTCTAATTAGAACTGTCTGTATAGATGGCCTAGACAGTAGATTCATTACATTATGCTTTTTACTTACTACACTTGTAATGTCGACATTATATATATATATATATATATATATATATATATGTATAATATAATAATATATATAAATTAATCCCTTTTTCTCTTGGTCACGACATCACGCGTATACGACTGGAGCAATTTTGATGCAATTTGTTTTGGAGGTAGATGGGATCTTAGGACCGGACATCGGCTACTTATTGATGGCGGGTGAAACTGCGGGGCGAAGCTAGTTATATTATAGATTTGAACTTTACATGAAACCAGAACACAGTTAACCGAATTATATACCAACATATGTTGTGTGGTTCCCTCTTGTTATCTCTGAAAAACTTACAAAGATTTGTTTTTTATAAAGCCGCTACCTTTGTAACTAGACCACGATTGTCATTTAATAAGAGAAATTATGACTTACACCAGTCAGTTTTTATCTTTATAACAACACTCGTTATTTTTCAACTTCTAGATAAACCCAAACAGGCTTAAAGCGACGCTTAATGTTATTCGCAGCCTTCTAACTTTAATTAACATTTAATTAAATACAGAAATAGACAAGTACTTGGATGTTAATAAAGCCGCGCTATTGAAAGTTTAATAACGATTTACAAGATTCTCTTTTCTCGGTCCCTATCTTTATGACGTGCATGTGTATATGAAATACGTGTAGACGTATAAGCACACGTTTTACAAACTCGGTAATATAAAAAGGGCCTTTTTACCATTGTCAAGAGAAAGTTATTCATTGCGTAAATTATTTTCACTTGTATATTCGGTGAATATACTTCTTCTCCGAATATAAAAGATGAAAACAGAAAATTAGACCTGTCATGTCGTTACAATTTGATTGTTTAATATTTACTTCACGATTATTATCGCGACAAGCACCAAATATAATATTAAATATGAAAACATATTACATTTGCAAATATGTTCATCTGGAGCGCACGTTTGCTCGTTTACGTATTTTTATGAAACTCATTCCCAAATCCCAACCCGGATATTACTTTACATAGAAACTACTGCAAATATCCTACAGAAAAATAAAGTGGAAGCTTTTAGTAAAATTAATTTCGACAAATAGCTAGTGGATTTTATGACACGAATATACTGTTTTATAAATACAACAGCAAATCGGATCAAAATGTTAATAAACTATATTGCTCTATTGATTCTTTTCACATGATTAGTAGTCATGATTTTTCATTTGTCAGTCATTGGGAGTACAAGTGGAAGCAATGGCTCAAAGTAATTTTGTATAGAAGAATATACAAATGAAAACGTTACATCAAAGAGTGGCAAATGGTCTGCTTATGGATCATCTCTGGGGAGTCAGGGGCTTTAGTCCTCCACTTGCATAAGCTACCAAGTCAGGGCGACGCTTTGTTAGGCTAAGGAGTCGCTGACTTGAGGAGCTGGCCGATGCCATGAAAGCACGATGGCATCGGTTGTCCTCGTACCAAAGAGGGCCATCTTGCCTTGCACAGCCGCGGTGGTCGCTGTTGGCCACGGTTTCGGTGGCCCCCAAAACGCGGTTAACCAGCACACGGAAAAATTAAAAAAAAAGGGAGTAAGACTACAAAACACAAAGAAGTATGACAGGGCCAGGGGTACGAAGTGGCATTATAAATAAATTATTGCTAATTGACGAATGGTTGTTGCAGCAATGATGCGGCGCGGTTCCATGGCGATGATCGGCGGCGGGGAGCCGTTGATCGTGGTGGAGGAGAGCGGCGCGGAGGACACAGACTCGTCACCCCGCTCCTCGGTGCCCACTCGTGGCTTCTCCATGGACCAGGAGTCTCCACCAGACCCATATCATCTGTCGCCCTGGCGCGATACACGCAAACACTCCCTGCCGACTCCGTCGTGCACCACTGGCCCGACTGCTAGTCAGGTTTGTCCTTTAAATTCATAGTTTATCCAAACTCTTTCTAGCTTCGGTTCCGATTAAATCGTAAGGGTCGCAATCGTAAGTTGACAGTACCTGAGCGCAATGTGACGGCACGCATTTTTTTGTCTGAAAATATGTTAACATACGTCAGGTATGTTGACGCTGACGCTTGCTTCCAACTGCAAGCTTAAGTATAATAAATAGTAAGAGTAATATTATAAACGACGGTTACAATTGTAAAATCAAATACTTTTAATGTCCAATACTAATTCTGATTGCACGCAAGCTCTGTCTTCAATAGATTAACTCTTTAAATCGGATTAACTCTTTCTATAATCCGTTGACAATGATACATTGGAGTAATATAATGTTCGAAATTAACTACACTCTACTACAATCTTCTGGGTAACAAAGGCGTGATGTTATGTTATGTAGGTAAATTAAGTAATAATTATAATATTTGTTAACAGGTTCGTCGGCTGTCGGAGCGTGGCGAAGGCGCCGCGCGAGAGGCACGCGAAGCTGCATTCCTGGCCACACTCAGCCAAGCCCCGCCCCAACCTGGCGGACGTAGGTAAGAGTCACTCAACATACTTGCTATTTACGCATAATATAGGACATATTTCAAGCTATACCAAAAACTCTTTGAATTCAGTGATATTTCTTTTCTATTAAAAATAAAGGAACTTGTCATATCCAAAATTAAGAGTACTTTCCTTTCAGAAGGGATCCAAATAAAAATATATTTCATCCCAAATTCATTACAACTTTAACGGAAATATTTTTTTCAGAAACTAAAATCATGGATGTTTTTTTGGTAAGGTCGAAAATCATACCCAAAAAAACAACATCAAATAGACTTTTCATACAATCACCATCAAATAGAAACTGTTGATAAGTATAATCTACTTGGACTATCTATCGACACACAAATAAACTGGAAAACACAAACACAAAAAATCCGTTCAAAGATATCCAAATTGGCGTACGCCCTCAGAGAAATAAAATAGACCACAGATATTCAAACAGCACTAACTACCGATTACGCATATGCTTACTCATGGTTTAGCTATGGCATAATACTTTGGGGTAATAGCACAGACATACCTTTACTTTTCATCCTTCAAAAGAAATTAGTAAGAATAATAGAAATAAATCATAGAAATTACCGATAGTTGTAAACCATATCTTAAAGAACTAAAGCTCTTAACGTTACCATGTATTAATATTATAGAAATATGCAAGTTTGTCAAACACCATACACAAATCTTTATTAAACGAAAAAAAAAACGGTTCATTTATTCTTTGCGACACAGAGAAAGATTTCATCTCCCAACATCCCGATTAAATATATATACTCCTCCAACACATGAAAATAAATTATCCGAATCCATTAAAAAAAAAATGCATGCATTCACAATTAAGCTTAAAGAATTGCCACTTGATAAGTGTTAATATTAACGACTACCTCAAAGATAAAATTTTAAACAAATATATAAATATGAATACGTAATTTAAAGTATTTAAAAACAGAATAATAATAAAGAATTAGCATTGCTATACAACGTGGCAATGCTGCCAGCCTTCTGGACACGATGTCGCCTTTTGACATCGATGCGGAGGAATTTTTTAGTGCTCTATAAAGTTTTGTAAATATCATATTATAAGTTATTGTAGGTGTGTATATTTTTGTATTATATAAATATTTAATTAAATCTATACCTAGTAAAATAAAACAGAATATAATTAACATATTATATGATTTAAACATTTTATAAATCATCCCTTCTTCTCTCCTAATTTTGCTTGCCCGACATGGTCCATGACGATTTAATTTTTGTAATACCTAACACATGATGGAATGCAATAATTGTATTGAGTACTGAGAAATATATACAATACAAGCCT
This sequence comes from Hypena proboscidalis, assembly GCA_905147285.1. Classification (NCBI taxonomy): domain Eukaryota; kingdom Metazoa; phylum Arthropoda; class Insecta; order Lepidoptera; family Erebidae; genus Hypena; species Hypena proboscidalis. Next base: position 16,739,880 of record LR990131.1, read on the forward strand.
GTTCTTTTTTTGAAATTTAAGGCTAAATTACAAGCTCAAACGTATGGAGAACATACACTTTATCAGGGATTTTGTTGCAGACATTCCGTAGTAACAATATCGAGGGTGCCCCAGGCGCTGTTCGGGCGAGGCCGCCGCGAGTCCATCGCTGCCTTCCCCGCGCTTGTCCGCCGCAGGGACTCAGGATCTGGTGAGATTTTGTCTATTTATTTAATTAATAAAAGATATTCGACAATTAATACTAGGTTTCTTGAACTACTGGATCAGGAGTTATTATTAAACCTTAATAAGGTGGAACACTCCTGTGGAATTTTATTGATAGTCAATATGAAGTAATAAAGATATTATTATACCTAAAAATATAAAAAACCCATACAAAACAAATCACAATAATGGAGACATGCTATTTTTCAGTTTCGTTTGGAGGTCCACCAGCCACAGACACATTAGGCAGTACCCATAATCTTCAGCTAGATATAATGGACGACATCGTCCAGGCTCGCAAAGTGCGCATGCGTCTGTGGAATACCTCCAACGAGCGAGTGTGCGAAGTTCAACCACTCGATGAGCGCTCGCCAATGGGAGGAAGCTCTGTCAGATACACAAATCGTGGGCGTAGACACTCAGACTTCGTCGGCTCTGGATTACCACCGATACCGGCACGCCGTCGAGCCTCAGAAATGCCACCGCCGCCACCGATCCCACCACGCAGTGGCATTGCCAACGTTGGCGTTGTCTGCACCGACACAGATCTCCATCTCATGCTCAATGCTCTTACATCTTCCGCGACGGAGATAGACCGCTGTGGCAAACCAGAACGCACCCGACGTCTTGCCGATATGAGGTCCAGCAGTTTCGATGCATCCACGCTCCGAGAAACACCCATAGATGCCGGCACGACCTGGTTCACACGTAGACACCAAACTTTAGCTACAAAGAAAAAAGAAAATGAGCCAAAGAAGAGCAAAGTGACATTCGCTCCAGACGCAAAACAAGCTCCTGGTGACGTAGCGGCCGTAGTGTGGGATAAGCCGTCGGGATCGGTTGTTGATGCGAGTGCATTGGGTAGTGCCATTGAAGTATTTCTTAGGAAAAGCACGGCAGCAGACCCGGTCGCGTCAACATCTGGCACGGCAGCCCCGAAAGAATTGCCAAAAACCAATGAGACTCGAACGAAGTCCAGAGACATTCCAGTAGGTCCTCGGGTATCGCCGCGCCCTGAAGGAGAGCGCTGGTACTCCAGCAGGCCAGAGGAGGAGGAGACGTCGGAGAGTTGTGATGCCACTCTCTGTACGTCATTAAAAGACCTTTTCGTGTAGACACTGCGGTGTATTTAAAGCTCTTGTAAATTATTATCTTTAGTTGTCGAGTAAAGATTCGTTTCTAAAATGGAAAGTGAGCGGTGTGTGGAGGGCGCGATGACAGCGCCCCTGCGCACCTGATCGTAATTTATGAATCTTCTATGTGATAGACTACGCGCCGGCGCCGGTCGTCCAGAGTCGACTCACGACCGACGCCTGATTCGCGTAAAATTATTTTTAGAGTAAATTCTATTTTCATTGTAAATTTTTTGATATTAGTGATCAGAATATTAACTTATTGTTAGATAGAGAATTATATTCGTAATCAGCGGGCGCGCGTTTTCCACGCCGTGCGCGGCGCTCTCCCATCGCGCGCCCGACCCTACCCGTCTCGTTCAACAATCTGTGTCTTGTAATCCAGTGTTACCATTAAAACAATTAAAACTTTATCATATAAAGATGGAGACGTCGGGAGAAACGTACGCTTAATAGACGAAGGCGACTTTCTGTCGTCTTTAATCAATAAAAGTTTTTATCGATGTTATACAGCATTTTCATTTCTGTAAACCCAAACAAAATACACACCAGAAAATTCTACGAAGCCCGTCCATAATAAAAATACAATATAAGTAGCTAGGCACATTTTTCAACAAAAAGAAAAACCATAACTTCGCAGAAGACAAATTCGTAATGGAATATCTTACGACTATGAAATTCTTGTTTATTTCCTTATTATCTCAATACAGCGTGGCAATAACCTTGTCCAGGTGGTGCCAGTAAGAACAAGTTGAATAATTTGGAACTCTGAGGCTTCCCTATTATGCGAACAAAAGTTTTACATCGTCAAGAAGTAATATCTGAGAATCAAGCGACGGCTGACGCTTCGAAACAAAGAAGCCGGACAAACTTATAAGTGACATCGTACCAATTTGGCTAAGTTCATGTTATAACTTTTTCAATTACTTGGATAGGTGAGCATCCACTCTCAACGTTAACTTAAATAAACGACAAATATAATGTCTTTATAACTTTACCAACTACAATAATTTCCAACTAGCCTTCAAAGTTCGTGATGAATAGTGAAATGTACAGCTAGGTACGCTGTATGAGAAACTATCTTAGTTCTGGTTGAGTTCAGAGTCTGAAAGCATAACGTGATCGCAAACTTCGGTCGTATTTTACATCAATACATCGTAGCAAAACAGTTAGCAAGTAATTGAAAATGTTAAGAAATAGTATTGAACAATAATATTACACATTTTCAGTTCAATTCCAATACTACAATCCTCATAGTGACTGTGAACAAAAGTTGTTCTCCGCATGTTAGACAAATGAAATAGAATTTAGAAAACATGTTCTCCGCCTGTTAGACAAATGAAATAGAATTTAGCTTAAAAACATGGTGCATATAAACTATAAAAATAAAGGTTACGAATAAAACACAATAGAAAAGCCAAAAGAACAGTGATAAAAAAGGGTTTCTGAGATATTTGCCTCGAGATTTATCCTCTACCCAAGTAATATTCACCTAATACGATGTTACTTTTACAGATGAAGGAACGGCTGTGCTAGTTATATAACAAACAACACATAAATATAAAAATACTTTTGGAGGTTAGTAGACTAGAATACGAGAAGACTTTCTTGATTTTAACAAATGGATGAACGTGACGTCCCGAAATGACGTAACATACAGTTAAAAAATTTAGGGTCCTGACAAGAGTTGACCGTAGCTGGTTGGTAAAGCGACTGCCTAGTGTGCAGAAGATCGCAGGTTCAAATCCTGCCGGTCCCATATCTTATCCAAATGTTTCTTAGTATTTCTTTATTTGATTCACATTAGATAGAAGTGAGAAAAAAATCCTAATCGTGGTTTGACCTGAATGGATAACGAATAAAAATAGCAAACTAGAAATTTATTTTATGCTTAGATATTTTTATATTGAATGACTTAAAAAATGAGATCATTTCAATTGTTAGCTATAAATACCATTACTTTTTTTCATCACTTACCATCAGGTGAGATTGTGGTCAAACGCGGGCCTATCCACCTTAAAAAAAAAATTAAAAAAAAATAAACTTGAACTTTATATATTTAGGTTTGAGTTTATTTTACTTAAAATATCCTTACGAAAGAGAGTAGGTGTTAGTAATACATACATTATCATACATACTCATACATGTTAACGACGCCGACGATGGCAGCTTGCAAACGATAGAGCGAATAATTCGCAGTCAGCGCATCACAAAGTAAGTATCGTCAGCAACTGCGGTGCTACGGCGCCAAACCGTAGCGCGCAGCTAACAATAGATTCTGAAACTCAGTTGACATTCAAAATAACCTCCAAATGGTCCTTTTTATGCAATTAGAAGCGTGCTTATTCTGTTACTAACGTCTCTATTTATCTCCAAACTCATTTACTAAGCGAGCATTCTATTTTGTTACAAATTACGTCCTATATTAAGTTGCGAACTGAACGCTTTCTATTGTTAGAACATTATTGGCATACCATTATTTAAATACGGGCAGGCTTGGTTCACAATTTTATGTATATAACTTACTAAAGTTTTGTTGTTTGAATTAAGGGTTAAATTAGCTGTTGTTTGAGTATTGACTTTAAGTTTGGTTTGTAAATAAACTTAAGAAATGCGGGCTTTTAGTAATTATGATAGAGAAAGTAGCCAAAGCAGTCTCGATACGCCACAACTTACTATTGATGTTTATTTTTAGTGAGGATCATTTCACTTCAAGTGCTGTTTGTTTCATCCTTTATATTGTCACAGCCCTTATGGTATCACATATTAAAAATGTATTTATCTTAGCAAAAAATAATACATCTGCCGAGAATGTTATTCAAAACAGCTTAGTGGCATTGGTAAACTTATTTTTATAGTTCTTTCAAAATGTCTGTAAAACAAAAAAAATATAATCTAGAAACATTTTTAATATCATGACAAAAAGAATAATAAAAAAAAACTACTGAGGTGTCAAGGGACACCCGGATGGAACGAAGTTCCTTTCGATTAATTAGTAAAGATTTTTTTATTTTTCTAAGTTATAAAAAAATCTTAATATGGTTCACCGAATACTCACTCTGTGTGTCTGATGATGTAGCACCGTAGCTGTAACGTAGCATGTAATTACTACGCCGCTACGAGAATTGCTACGAAATGTGTCGTTACACTTTTCGTAGCAATTTTTCCGTCTAGCCCCCTTTCGCAACGCGCGATAAGGAACTTCGTTCCAATATGTTATTACTTCGTCTGTTTGTCTCTCCAAAGCATAGCTTTTTTTCACGTACCTCCTCCCGTGTAAAGTGGGGATGATTTCTTGTTAGATAGGTCTTTTAAAAACCGAGACCCGTTGGCGAGAAAATCTGAATAAAATCATATGTAATGTACTTTCAAGAAAAACTATAGCGGCTACGCTTACTTTATTAGTTCAAGAGTTATAAGGACTCAAATTATAATATGCAAACTTGGAATAATTTGTTTAAATAAAAAAACTTTTGAAAATAATGACTTGTATGAAGATGATACTTATTTAATACAGATAAAAAACCTGTTTTAAGTCTAAATATGTTGGCACGACTAACTACGGAACCCTATTGCGCGTGGCCCAACTCGCACTTGACCAGTATTTATTTAATAGCATCCCGTGTCGAGAATGTTACCTATACTTGTCGCTAAAGTGTAAACATGGACGACAAACTTAAGTCAAATCCTCTTAGCCCAACTTAATCTCACAAAAAGGAGAACATTAGTTTAGGACATATGCCCTCAGCTTACAAGTGAAGGTCGAATAATTATTTGGAGCAAAGTGGGTTTAGTTTAGTTTAGTTTTCCTGGGCGGTATCCGCACTTAGTCCTCCTATGGGACCGTTGTACGTGAGAGGTTTCCCGTTTACTCCAGCCAGCCTATATCGGTCCAGAAGGAAAGCAGCCTCCGAGGGCTGCTGCAGGCTTCCGGAAGCGATGTTGGTGACTGAAGAATTTGTGCCCGTTATTCGGCCACGCTGCTACATTCCATGATGACATGCTGTGGCGTTTCTTCTGCCTTCATGCATCCTCAGCATAGGGGGCTGTCTGTTATTCCTATCGTGTGTAGGTGTTTGTTAAGTAGACAGTGACCGGTCAAGATTCCAATGACCTTGCTGAGCCTGTCTCTTTTCAGTTTGGTGAGGTCGCGGACAAGTTTTTTATTAAGAGCTGGAACAGCACTCTTAGTTGAATGGTGGTAAATAAAAAAAATATTAATATCATCGCCTTATTGGTCATGAACTATAAGAGAGAATTTAACAGATTTTTATGTCGACCATGAAAATATCCAAGCCAATGTATTTAATTTACTTTTCGAAATAGTAAAACATTTTAATTCTAAAGTGATTATGTTGTAAAAGCAAAAACAATCTATAATGCTCATAAAAAAGTTAACAAATAAAGAAAATATCCTTTCGATTCTTATAAGTAAGCTGTTAAAATGTACTAAACACGCAAAGCTTGTGATTTGAAGAATAAAGCTGTAGTTGGTGGAATTTTAACAAAACATGGTGGCTAGAAATTATTCTGTAAAAATCTTTGATAGTGATTTTACATCAGTAGAAGGCCGAATAGCCGCCTAGGCCGATCAATCGATTCGGTTAAATTTATTATTTTAAATGCATTTAAGATATTTCGCTTTGTTCGTCGCACCACCACATGCAAAATATAATAAAATAGCACTAGTTATGTAGCACTTCTAGTACTAAATTATTATCATTTATAGTAACGCCGACTTGTCGGCTCATATCTAGTAGATACGCTACAGTTCATAAAATACTGATTGAAGCTCAAAGCTCGAACATTGCAAAAATAGTTTTATTCCGTACGAAAAAAGGCTTATGAAGAACCTTTTCTATTAGAAGGAAGAATCTCTTCAGTAAATTTGTGCGGGATATAGAATTAATCTTGGAAGTAGGTATAAGGAGGAGATTAGATGAAATCACGTTCGAATCCTTATTGGGCGATCAGTAGTGGGATTCATTTGATTATATCTATTAATAACTAAATTACTGCCTCGTTGGTTTTGTTAGAGATAGATCTGAAGAGATGAAGAACCTATTCAATCTGTAGTCTAGTGGATAGCGTAAGCGACCTCTCCCTACGAGGGAGGGTTCGATACGCGGGTCGAGCAAAAGAGTAATTAGGGATTTTCTGATTGGAAATTTTGAGTGGGTGTTATACTCCTCTGCACTTCTGGGAAAATAGGCGCGATGCTTTGTTATGTCATCTAAATTAAGGATATGAATTGAGAATTCGTCTACCTCTTGGTTATTTTACATCGTGGCAGTTTGATGTGAATTTAGATCATACAAACACGTAGAAAGTTGTTTGTCATTTTATTAAGATAGCTAACTCCGATCCAAGAGAGTAATAATGTTCAATATAAGCCTCGGTGAGCTTAAGAAGGGTTCTTAAGCAAGTCTTGTCATTTATAAAATACTAGTACCTTCCCGTGTCTCCCCCTACGATGAAAAGATTCATCTAACTCAATACCAAACTTCATCTAAATCGATCTAACAGTTTAGGTGTAACAGTCAGCCAGAGTCGCTTTCGGATTAATAATATTAATATTATAATATATTAGCTAGGTTTAGTATTAGCAAGATACTTATTAGAAAATAGGATAATATATTAGTTAGCATAAGGATTATTATTTTAACTAGAACTTTTTATAACGTGTTATCAACAGAGATAATTTTAAAATACGACGTAGTAATGAGTAGGTTTTACTGTCATCATCGTGGTATACACGCCACTGTGCATGTGCACGGGAATTATAAATTTATAAATAGATAATAGCACGGTTGTATTTGCTTTATCGCGATAATGTACTGCCACGTTTATAATAGCAAATAACTATCGGAAATATTTCCACGGACAAGCTACAAACTATAATTATACATTGTTATTTTTTATTTACTAGAGAGCCTTTTAAAACTTCGGGTTTATATTTCTATTTAAGCGCCTGCTGAGAAAAGGTTTAAGATTTTACACATTTCGTATAGATAGTCAATTACGAAAAATAATCTTATAGCTGACGGAAAATTTGGCTTCAGGCAAGGGAGGTCGACTGAAGATGCTATCTCATTGTTAGTAAATACGGTATCCAGCAAAATTAAAATTCGAGAACAGTGTGTTACCAATTTTTTAGACCTAGCCAAAGCATTCGACACTATCTTGATTTAAATATTATTTTGATATCGGTCCAGTTACAACATAAAAAACAAACAAAAATCAAATCTTTTCCCTTTGTAGGATTAGTTCAGACATCTAAATAAATTTCGCAACCATCAGAGTTACTTTAAGCCAGTTTTTTGTTTAATAATACTGTTATTAAACTACTCGAGGTTCGTAAACTTGGACTATGTCGGCGGGAGGGTAAAAATAGAGGATTCCTCTTTTTACGTCGTGACTGTCGCGAGTGACGGACATCTCAGATAGAACCTAAGTGGCTTACAAGCCACTACCCTATATTATATTTATTAGGGTATATTATTATTATCCGACGACTTTATCCGTTTGCCCTTTTACGAAGGCCCTTGTGCTTCATAATAAATTTGTCAGTAGGGCTTGTACTATTTTGACAGACCTTTTTTATTTTTACAAGATTTTTTTAAATATCATTGTTATCGTTTGGATGGTAAAATTTTAGATAATTAAGAATGTATCAAGTAGATTAACTTTAAACTGTCTATGAATGCCAGCGTCTGTGAAACTCAATAAATTACAAAAAAACAGTCGCACAATATTTTTTTCTAGTGTAATGTGTAACCGTTTTAATAATTGTGAAATAATAATTGATAAAGTTACCACATTAAATCAATCCTTCAAATAAATACCTATTAATAATTTAGCATAGAACTATTTTACTCGGAACGGCCTCATTGTCAACTTTTGGGACCCTAAACTTTCCTCGTAAACAAACGCGGATTTAGTCGAAACTTTTGGAATAAATTAGGTGAGTTCTATTTAGAGTGTAATAGAATAATATAAAGTATATTAACATTAAACTACTTTTTTTAAGGCCTTTTATATTTATTTTATTGACTACAAATTAGCCGAACAATTAAATTTTAAACGTAGCGTCTCGTCATATAAGGATATTTCGTACTTTATCCAAATACATTCAAAGAAGTCAAGCCTCCGTTTAAAGTAAAATAATGTGTTGCTACCTGATTTTTTAAGTAACAACAAAATTTTACAAGTCCCTAAACAAATATTGCCATACAAAAGGAATTAATTTATGAATAGTTTTCTGAACACACATAAATAAATATCACGTTTTCATCATACAGAATGGAAGGGCAGGTATCTAAAGCCACATTTCTGCCATTATGTATGTGGAAGAGAGTGAGCTTTTCGCCATTCACCGCTAGCAATTTAAGAGTCAAGGTCCAAAAATGGTATAAAATAATTCCTCATTTCGAGGCTTATGAAAACTGATGTGGCACCTGAGTGCCTTTGCCGTCAAGGAGCCAAAGTGCACCGCAGGCACCTACTTAAATATTATTTTTAATAACTAAGAAGAGGAAATCGAGGAATTTTGATTATGCCGCGGCACATCACGTCCACACCCTTTGCACTTTTACTATCAAGTCATTAAATTCATGACACATTTGACAATTGTTTCGGAAAGAAGGTTGGTGAAATTGGGCTATGTAATCGGTGTTATTGCAAATTCGATCGGATTTTATCACTTTAATTTGCCAGAATACGGGACATAGGCCGTCCCGTACGGGCAATTGTAATTTATGTCAACGTGACTGTAAAATACAGGACGGTTTGCACCCTGCTAGTACTAAGAAAATATCTGAAAGAACAATTTTTTCGACTCGGGTATAGAACCCTATTCCTAATGGTGAGTGTTCGCGTACACTACTGCTAGAACAAGGAAGCAATTTTAAATACAAAAGATAATCAGACGAATACCACTACTAGGCCAATAGGGACACGAACGGGATTGCATTTAAACGTGCGAGCACTTAATCTCCTCACAGGATTAATTCTATATCTCGCATAAATTTACTAAGGATAATCTTTCTTCACATCGCAAAGGTTTTCACAAGCCTTCTTTCTTACCTTATTAAAATATTTTCTCAATGAGTGAGCTTTGAGCTTAAATCAATATTTCATGAACTGAATCGTATCTACTGAGGTAAAACCACTATCAAAGCTTATACAGAATAAAATCCAGATTACATGTCGAAAATAATATTCCACGGCGTATTCAAATTATTGAGACTTGTTTTGCGTGTCACAGCTTGGAAATAACCGATTCAGTAAAGTAAATTCTTTTTTTTTTTGCGAGATTCAGGTACCTCATTTTCACAATGGTTATATATATGGGATGTACTCTAAATTATTGCCGTAGTGATTATGTAGTTTTTTCATTTTATGAATAGTCAACTCCAACAAAATGGCTATCGAAATGATAATATTAATACTAGCCATCATTACAATTTCTAAATATTAAAATTGAAATCATAAACATGCTTCGAAAATAAAATATAAGCAAAGTAAAAAATATTAACCGAATATAAACCGAAAGCTGTATAAAGTTTATTATTAAAGCTCAAAAATACAAGTTAATTTCCTGCAGAGATATTAACTTGTTGCGTTCTATAAACATGGGTTTTATGCTCTGTGTACACGAGATTATGCCTGTTCTATTTGTTGAACAAGAAATAATCGGATTTGTTTAGACTACTTAATGTTAAGGGTAGACTCTCGAACGTCGTGTTTTCTGTTGCGTGTGATTAAGTTTTTATGTATTTTTATTGACAAATCATATCTAAAACATTGAAATGTAATGTAGATTTGCATCTCTTTTTTCAATATTGAGTGGTATTATGAAAAGTTATCCTGTATGACGCTATGCCTTTATCGCCGTGCGCGGAAAATAAACGCAGCATTTTAGTTTATATGTAAAACATAAAAAAACCGGCCAAGTGCGTGTCGGGCCACGCGCAGTAGGGTTCCGTAACTAGTCGTTACAACATATTTCGACTTAAAAGGGATTTACTATCTGTATTAAACAAGTAACATCTTCATACAAGTCATTACTTTCTAAGGTTTTTGTAATTTGCACGAAATAATTTGAAAAACCAGCTAGCACGTATGACGAGATGTATGAATGTTGAGGAAGCGAAAGAAGTATGTAAGGAGCGAAGCACATGGCGTTCCATCGTCTCCGCCTACCCCCGTGGGATAAAGGCGTGATTTTATATATGTATTATGTATGTTTATTTATGTTTCAAGAATTTTGAACGAAATATTCTGAGTAACTGCATCTGACATTTCGGACCCCTATTCCTCTTGAACTAATGAAGTGAACTTATCCGCTATAGTTTTCCTTTAAAGTTCATTACATGTACTGCCGACACAATTTTTTTCAGGTTTTGGGATCCAGTAGTTTAGCTTTTAGAGGGGGGGGGGACGCTCTACTCGAACAAAAATTTGCTCTTTAAAGTCAATTATCTCGCAAACGGATCTCTAAATCAAAAAACTGTCTTAGCACCCCTAAACGTTTTTAAAAGTCCTATCTAACAATACCCCACACTATGGGGTAGGCGACAAAAAAAAACATCCCTACTTTACATGTAGGGGAGCTACCCGAAAAAAAAATATTTTTCCAAATTTTATTCTACGACTTTCTTTGTATAGTTAACATACATGTTTATGCAACATTTCAGTTTTCTAGCACCAACGGTTTCGTCGCTATGCCTTGGACAGACGGACGGACAGACGGACATGGCGAAACTATAAGGGTTCCTTGTAGGTACTACGGAACCCTACAAAGGCTGACTCAAAGGCTGAATTTCTGGTAGTTTATTCCCAGTTTTCGTTTCGTAGAAAAAGCGAGAGCAGCGATAGACTTCATCACATAAATTTTCACGGAATGCATCATACATATTAACATGAAATGAAAATTATACATGCTTACTATTAGAATTAAACACGACGTCCGCAATATGAATAACTTCTGAGTCGCAAAGGTGTTTACAACAAACTTAGATTTAACACGCACAAAGCACACCCATATGAAGATAATTAAACATAAGCCTTTTAATTTTGCCAGCCTTGGATTATTTTACGGGTGAAACTGCGACCGACACATTTTCCTTACATGTGTACAAAGTCTTTCGCCACGTCTGTCCATCTATATTTTGGCAACAAACTCTTAAATCACTGGATGTTTTTGCGTGCAACAATTAACAGTGATTCATGAGCATGTTATAGGCATATAATTTAGTAAAATTATTGTAGTAACCGGCGGGTGGAGACGTTATGTTTTTGTTATGTTCGATTGAATAATGTTTGTTTAAGTGGTAAGACAATACATAAGACGCAGACAAGGATTCCCTTCAAGGTTTCAAGTTATGTGGTTGAGTGTCAACATCAAGTAGCTAATTACAATTCGTGAATGTTCACTTCAAAGTCAATGCGTTGTGCGGTACTTAGGGTCCAATTAACTACGACTGCGTGTTTACTTTGTAATGGAACGTGCCAACATTTTGAATAGTGATTAATATAATTTGGTTGCATATAATAAGTGCTAATAGCAAAGGTTTGATGGTAGTAAAGTTGTTGTAAATAAGACCTAAGGTGGAAGTATTACCGCATCATCTGTAACCTACTGTCAAATACTAAAGCTTTTTTTACTATATTCTGGTTTTGTGGTGAGATGATGTTCTGAAAACACTTTCGCACCAGTCCTCAGATCAACACATAGCAACTATTAATAAATCTATTGCGAGCTGCAAATATTCATAGGCTGTTAACTTACCATCAGGCTGACTGTTTTGGACTTCTCATAAAGTATATTGGTTTTGTTTCAGTACAAGATGTATCAATAAATAATTAAAAAAAAAAAAAAAAAAATTAATACTACCCTGACCTTTGTTATAACAGGATAACCATAGTCCATTAATAGAATGGCTACGTACAGTCCAGAGTTAAACTACAGACCCATTCCATTAAAGCTCAGTGAAACACGATTTTGTTTCAACAATATGAAATGCTAGTAATGGAAATAAACTCAACGGGAATCTCCTTCGGGACTAAAAAACAGAGCCCAAAAGGTCAGGAAATACAAAGTGAACTCCTAAATTGTCAGCTCAATTCAATTGGAAACCTCAGGGATTATGAGATTTATGGTGAAGTTAGGAATAGTGAAGAGGATCAACTGATATCTATTGGCGGTGTTGAAAGTTTAGGTTTTAATCTCAAGGATTGGTTTGTTTATTTTTATGTGTAATTTTGGTTTAAAATTTTCACGTTCAAAATGTTTTTTTCTGAAAACACAGGCAGAGACTTCAACAGGGTTATCATCAAAAAAAGCTTGTTTATTCATTTTTAAAAGCAACTTAAACTATGTTATTAAATACCAGTTCTTATTTATTTACATTTTTCAGCCACGTTACTAGAAAATTTCTGAGGGAATCGGCTTTCAGCAAAATCTTTCCAGATCTTTTTTTAAAGTTTAGGATATAAGGCTTTCAAATTTAAATACCTATGATCACGAGTGTTCTTTTACTTGACTTGTAATATATTAAATAAGAATAAGGACGTATGTATGTTTGTGATTAGACAAACACACATCTCTTTTATACAAGATAACAACTATGTCGCATTTAATGTCCACTACTGATAAACCCCATAAAACTGAAAAGTCATAAACAGTAGGACCATTTTGTTAGGTTAATAGAAATAAAATGTTATGACGCTTATTTGCGCTACAGAGTTATATAAAGGTACCCAAACTCACGGTTTTTATTACGACCGACTTTTAAAAAGGTTTTCATACTTGTTGAGTGTGATATTTATTTAAGTTACGTTTTATTTACGGCGACAATATTATGGTTCTTCCATTGCAATAAAGGATTCTGTACTTTTATTTCTGCATAAACAATATGTTATTAGACTTTTTAATCATCATCTTTCTTTCTTTTAATCATAGGACAGACAAATTTACTTCAGCACATAAATAGATATATTACATTCATTAATAATGAGTCCCTATTACATTCAAGAGTTATGAGGCTCAGCGTCGACATCAAGTAGCTAATTACAACTTGTGAATACTCTCTTCAAAGTCAATGCTAATGCGGTAAGAGGATTCAAGTTTACTACCAACGCTACGGTTACTTCGTAAGGAAATATAATATGTTGCCAGTAGCATATTGTATTCGTAATATTGTGTTTTGAATAATTTCAAAATTAAACATGAAACTGTTACTATTTACATGCTCTTTAGTTAATTAATTTAAAGCTTAGTTTAGTTTTATTAGGAGATTTATGAAACACTTTAAATAACTTACAACTGCTTTCTTTGCTGTTTATACATTAACTAAAATATAAAAAAATCTTGATTTCGTTATTTGATGGCTAATATTCAATCTAAAATCTGTAGTTTTAATTAATGCACCTATGTCGTACCCACCCTATATAATAAGAAAATTAAAGTTCAGAAACTGACGCTAGTTAGTTTTTTTAGAACACGTTCTATTAAATAAATAATAAACTCCTTAAATGTCTTCTCTAGTTAAATACACTGTGATTTGTACTATGTTAAATTAAAACAAAGCAAATACAATAACTAAAAGGTTTCCTGGAACCGTAGACCAGAGAGCAAAGGGTCGGCAATACAAAGTAAACTCGTAAATTGTTAGCACATTCAATTGAAAACCTCTGGGAACTAGAGATTTAATATTGAAGGTAACAACGATTGCTACCTTTGGAAGCAATCTGTATCGTTTTTCCAGTACTTCCGTGATGTAACTTAAATATTTTTAAATGCTTATCTATTTTTATCGACATGATAATGTCGACGTATGAAATACTGGTGTTATTCACATAATGTTGGTCTAATGAGTATACCGCGGTTTCACCTAAACATCTTTGTAGGCATTTTCAAAAGAGTCGTGCTGCTGCCCGTAGTGCAAAACTAGCTTTGATTAAGACGCGACGTGTCGCAATCTTTTGAAAATGCCGACATAAATGTGTAGTTCAAACCAGGGTCGACTAAATAGACCAACATTACGTGATTAACACCCGTATTTCATAATATGAAAAACAGTATTATGCATTTGAAAAAAATATGGTACCGGCAGGATTTGAACCTGCGACCTCTGCATACCGGGCAGCCTCTTTAACCACTTAGCTACGGTTAGTATAATTTGCTAAGCATAAATGCTATAAAAATAATCAATAAGAACATGCAATGTTTGTTGACACAATAATGCATGTTTGTTTGTTATCACTTTGTATGTAAACCGAATAGTTAATGACTTAATTATATTAAAGTAACAAACCAATTACGTTTGTACTGACAATATGCTTTTGATTGTTCCCCCTTAATATTGAAGGTAGGTAGCAGCGATCCCTGAAAAGGACAAATTCGGATACGGGTGCTGATGTTTTAAAAAGTGTGAACCATCACTCGGTTTAAATTGTAATATCGCCCTATCTATGAAATTTGTCTAAACATTTTTTGATCTACACAAGGTCGTAGATTTTGACGAAATATTTTTCTAACTATAACAGGTACTGGGCGGGGGGTTATTTTTCATACTGATTTACCATGTTATTTTGATAATCCATATAATATACATATTACAGAAGGTTTTTTTTTTTAAAGCCACGTTCAACAACTTTATTGGAAATAACTCTTTCAATTTTATTCGGGCCTCTGCAATCTATATTATACATTAATATCATACATTTAAGTACCTTCATAATTTGTGATAAACTGTCACATTTTATGAACGCATCAGAACAAAAAATAACGTCAAAAATGTAAAAGCGACTGTTTACTGTTAAGTCAGGGAAACATTAGCTTAATGGATGAAATTGTAATACAAATGAAAAAATATGACACTTCTGCACACAAATGTTACAAAATTTAATGTTTTATTTCGATCGACGCGACGGATAAATTGTATTCCATCCTTGTTGAGGCCGGATGTTATAAGAAAATAATGTGGGTACATACAAAACACACCCCACGTCATTTAATGACCGCTAGTGAGCTCTAAAGATCTCATGCTATTTTTTTTTCTTAGTGCCTTGTTTTTGATATCGTTGCTCTGATTAATTGTAGGTATCTCAATTATTTTTTAACGAAAAAGTAACACAATAATTAAAACTTTTCTTTTATAAGAAGGAAATAAAATTGTAAAAAAAAAGGCTGTAACAGTTGTCAATAGCGAAAAATATGAAAAAAATTGTTGCGATTTTTTGTATACCTACTCACGTATTTGAGGCATGATTTACATTTTGCACGAACAATTATTTAATTCTATTCAGCCGATGCTGTCAACAACTCATTCCAGTTAACGACACAATATTTATACACAACATAACATTCGTATCGAAATGGTTTAAAAGATGTGCAGAAGTTTATAACACTCACATTTTACCTGCTATATTCCCCATATAATTATATGCTATAGATCCCATCTTATGTGACCCAAAATTCTCCGATTTGAATTTGTACTTACCACTAGTCTGTTGCTGGACAATTCAAACTTCTTCTTCTTTCGTGTCGATGGCTGCAGTCATATTTTCATGGTGTTGACTTGCCATCGTGGTGACCATTCGCCAGTCTGCTTGGTGGAAATTTGCAGACTGCCCAGGGTGCGCCGGACGTAGGGGTTGATTGTGTACGTCACTCGGGGAGGCTCCTTTCATGCACCCCCCTTTCATTCACACTTTAGTTACTTCAATTATTTAATTAATCATTTTTAATTTATACATTAAGCTCCAATTACACACACTTATTGGTTGTATAAGCATATAACACACATAAATGAAAGTGACAGCTGTGTTGCCTGTTACTATTAAATTCGGTCAGGTTATATTTTATGGGTATAAGATCCATCCGGAACCTATAAATATAATATAAACCATGCTATCAGTTTGGTTATATTTAAATCGAGCATACAGTTTCACTATTTCAAATATCAAATAATAAGTTGAAACTATCAAATATCCCGTCTAATAACATGCATTGTGCTATTGAGGCGGATAATGTGTCTCGTATCATTGTACTCCAACAACAATAGTTGATAGTTGGATTGAAAATCGATAGCAAATAAAATAATAAACCTCTCAATATGATTGAAGACTTTTAGATTCGATAATTTAGTGATATTACTGTTGATATTAAATTAATTGTTACTATTTGATATTAAACTTTATAATGCAAAATATGCGTCTACTAAAACCACCAAATAATCGTTTTCTTTATTGTTTTTTTATAGCACTGTTTATAAAACATTAATACGCTCCATCTTACTTGCACAAACAGTTTGTGCAAATAGATTGTTTTGCTGTCTACCAAAAATAAAATATCTTACAATCTAACTGTTGCAATTTTAATTTTTTTTATACTACGACCACAGCGAACGAACGTGAAGTCCACCTCATGGTAAGTGGAGTACAGCCCATGGACATCAACAATCCACAAAAGCAGATTATAGATGCGTCGCTGCAGCTGAGGACTACGGTGCTATGCCTCATGTGGCAGTAATTTCAGGGCCTGATCTCACCACCAAACCGGAACACAGTAATGGAAGCACTACTATTTGGCGACAGGTTAAAGGTGAGACGGTGGTGCTGCCGCCCTCGATATTTTTATACATGTGCAAGAGATGGAGCGTGTGTGACGTGTTCAAGAAGTGTTCAGAAACATACATGACACAATCACAACGTATACCCAGAGTCAGAACAAATATTTACGGATCACACAAAGATTTGTCCCGTGTGGGTATCGAACCAACAACACCAGCAAAGTGGAGAGTGGCGATGCGACCGCTTAACCTACTACACGGACCTTGCACCCATTTATTAAAACAGCGAAAATGTACACGCTCAGTTCAATTTATACCTGCGTATCTGAAATATAGTCTAGTCCTTCAGCTACGAAACGCTACGCTCCAACCGCCGCTACGCCTTCGTAGCCCGCGGCTATAAACGCCATCGTCTGTAATAATATACTACATATGAGTTCGCCAACTATGTAGCTATATTATATACTCAGAGGACTCATATTTTATTATTTTGTAGCGAAGGATATTCATATATGAGCGTAGAAAAGCTTATTATGATGTTTTTATCTAGATATTACGTAATTACCTAAGGAAAGCAATCAAATATCTGTCATTCCATATGGTGGTAATTTAGTACATTTATTTTATAATATGCCTGTGATTTTGACCATTTGTTAACAAATAGAAATTACCCAAACATTGGTTGATTTGAAAAATAGAATAATTTAAATGTTAATTCTCAACAGCAGCGCCGAGTTGGATTCGTAGTCGGGGAATGGCGATAGGCTTCTTTTTCTTCGTCGTGTCGATGGCTGAGTCCAATTTTATTGGCTCAATAAGTAGTCACTGTTATAGCGCTCTCGTCGGCATTCATGAGCGCCTCTCCTGTGCAGGTGGAAGGTCATTTTGGACAGTCAGTAAGTGGTCAAGGTTTTGACTTGCCATCGTGGTGAAAGGATTAGCCAATTCGCTTTTAAGTACTCGCGAATTGCCCAGGGTGCGCCGGACGTAGGGAATCGTTGTGTACGTCACTCGGGGAGGCTCTTTTCATGCACCCCAAATATGCGATAGGCTTACCCTCTATCCCATGGGATCTCAACATAACAGATGAAATGTGGATATTAAATACCTCTGCCACACTCTTTTGGGTGATATAGGCGTGATATTCTGTTAATGCTTTATTGTACAACCACAGAATTAACAATTACATAATAATAATATAACAAATTAGTTAAAATGTTAGGTACAAAAGCGAGCTTAATTCAATATTGAATTTTCTACCAGCAAACCTTCTTCTTCTGTTAAGTTATGTTAATTAAAATTGATTTTAGAAATTAAAGCAAACAACTTTGCACGACCGGATGGCGGAGTGGGTAGTGTACCTGCCTGCGACGCCGAGGTCACGGGTTCGATTCCCGCTTAAGACAAATCTTTGAGTGCATGAACATGGGGTGTTGTCTTAGTCTGGGTGTTTATATGTATCATACGTATGTATTTACAAAAGAAAAGTATATATGTATTAGTATTAGTTATTCTAGTACCCATATTACAAGCTCTGCTTAGTTTGGGACTAGATGGCGTTGTGTGTAAGTTGTGAGATATTTATTTTATTTAACTGAATTGGATTAAGCATTAGATAAAGGGTTTTTTATCTCGAAAATATACTTTTAATGTGGATCCTTAGATTAGTAAGTACAATTTCGTATAATGGTCGTGGTTTTCGTACAGACCCTTCTGGGTGTTACGTCCTGAATATTAGATTTTCCATCGAATTTCCCTAATTTATTCTAAAACTTTGGTTAAATCCACGTCTGTAAACGAGGAAAGTTTCGGGTCCTACCAGTCGACAATGTGCTCGTTATCAATTAAATAAAATGGTCTACATCTATTTAATTATAATCCGTACTTAAAATATTAAACATATTGCTAAATACTTTATAAAAACTGAAAGGTATGTTTGTCAATTTTATGTAAGCTGTATTCAGCCAGTACTCGAGAGAGTTTTATAAATACATACATGTCAAGTGCAACAAATTTTGACTGTAAATAAATACCTATTCCAAATGAATATAAGACTTTCAAAGTCAAAGTCAAAGTATTTTATTTGTAAACATACCTAGGTAAAAAAAGTTAAACATAGGTAAAAAAAGTTGTTACAAAATTACAAAATGTCAGCTATGTTTGGCCTAAGGCATACAAATACAGGTAATATAAATAAAACTTAAATTTAAAAAAATTAAATAATAATAGAAATAATAATGTCAACAGTTAATTATCTATGTCTTAATATTTTTGTCATTATGATATTCAATTATTGTGTAATAGCCCTTCTTTATTAAAATTTTCTTACTATTATTTATTGACGAAACCTGAATCTTCTTTATACGTCAGTTAACCATTTCACACAAGGCTTAGCAACGTTACTGACATGAATGAATTTTATACAAATATTCGTAACATTTTCTACGGCGTGGCGTTGAATTTGTGAAACAGCTGTTTAACACCGGCATGTATGTTTAATACCCTCATTATGTTCTTATAACATTCCGCCTCAACAAGGTTGGAAACCAATTTAAATGTCGGTTCAACAATTTTTGTACCGTTTTTATGTAAAAGGTATCATAAACCTTTTATTTCCATTTACCCATTAACCTAATTCTTACCAAAATAAACCGACCAATCGTCGGGTCACGTGCAATTGGGATCCGTAGCTAATAATAATATTTAGACTTAAAAGGGGTTTTCTATGTGTATTAATCAAGTAACAACTTCGTATATTATTTTCAAAGGATTTTTAACTGCATTTTATTAATTGGGCCCCTATAACTCTTGAATTAATAAATTTAACATACTAAGATATACTAAGATTTCATTCATGATTCAAGATTTTCATTTAAATCCCATGCAAAATTTCAGCTTTCTAGCACTAGCGGTTTTGACGCTTTGCCTCAGGCAGACATACAGACGGATATACGGACAGACATAGCGAAACTATAAGTTTTCCTTGTAGGTACTACGGAACCCTAAAAAATCATTTACAAGTTTTATGTTTTACAACATTTTAAGCTTTTTTTACGGTTATAAAAATGTGACGAGTATAATTAATGACAGATTCTAGTATTTTCTTTAAAAGCACGTAGTCCATTTCTAATACCGAAGGTAAAGTCGACATACCACGTATTGGAAGCCGCGGGCAAAAGCTAGTAATCTTTAATTATAATAATTGAGATGCGTAAGAATAACACTACAATATCGAAATATTTTACCCAATATCGTCTGAGTAACAAATACATACCGATTTATAAAACTAACGATATATTCAGCTGCAATGCATCACTTATGAACTGCCACACTATTCCTAACTTTAGCATTGAATCCTTTGTTTTCTGAGGTTTGCCGATGCAATTCCTCTTCCAATTTACCGGTTAGCTCTGTTATTGGCTGACCCCTAATGCTCTTATTGTATTTCTGTGGAGCAAATCAATTGGTAGCTTTGAAGCTTATGAATCGTATAAATGAGGGAGAGGCAAGGAAAATATTATTAATTAACAAATGGATAAATAGATGTAACTATTGTAAACGTTTCGCAGCTCTTAATATAGCTCTTTAGTAATTAGTATTATATTTTAATTTCAAATAAATCCTGCCAATTTACACTGCCTCGATGGGCTAGTGATTAACGTATGCGCCTCTAACCACGAGGTCCTGGGTTCGATTCCCGGGTCGGACAAAGTGATATTTGTGAACTTTCCGTGAGCAAATATACAATTGCAGCACGGAGTTGGAATTATGCCCGGTGGATGGCGATAGGCTCACCCCCTATTTCATAAGACCTAAACATAACAGGTGAAATGTGGGTGTTGTACACCTCTGCCACACCCTTCTGGGTAATATAGGCGTGACGTTATGCAATGTTTAATTTCAAAAAACCTATTTTATCATTAAAAAGGACCGCCTGACCCATCGCGAAGGAAACATTTTTAAAAAAATAACGGGGAGGAGAAGAGAAGTGTTTAAATGGCCAGTGAAGTTTTGTTATTTCCACATCCTTCTACTTAGCTTTGGTAACAAAACCTAAATGGTTATTTAAACAAATCTCCTCTCCTCGACCTTTTGATGGAAACCAGGGATGTTGCAGATGCCGATATTTTCACATCCGCGGATGCGGATGCGGATGCGGAGTTTAGCAGGCTCACATCCGCGGATGCAGATGCGGATGCGGATGTATAAGATATTATGTAAATAAAGTCTATTAATGAAGAATTAAAACAATGACAACGTAATTATTAACATTTTTATTGTAATCAAACATAATTAAGTACTTATTTTTATGTTAAATATAAGTAATGTATAATGTAAGAAATTTTTTAAACTTCACCTACTGTTTTTTACATCAGTAATTGAATTTAAAAATAGGAGCATTATACTTGATGAAGAGTAGTATTGCCGCCTTTTCTGATTCAAGTCTGTTACGCAGAGGTTCGTAAATTAATCCCGCGCTACTAAATAGTTGTTCGCTAGGAACACTGCCCGGTGAAGCAGATAAAAATCTTCGTACTATTGTCGATAATACCTTAAATTCCCCTCGATGTACACTCCACCTTTCCTACAATAAAACGTATTACCGGCGTAATATAATAGAATTTACCTTGTGATCTTATGGATATTAGTCTTAAATAATATAAAGTTTTCTTGTAAACTCTTCTTATTTACACACTGTATCACAACAACATTAAAAAAAATACCTATCTATCTTTATGATACGATAAGTAGTTCACTTTCACTTCACAGCGCAAACAAACACGTAATATTTATTCACTTGCAAGAAACAAATGATGCACTAGCTAGAACAAACAAACGTATCGAATCTTGTCACCAATTTCTTCGCTCCCATTGGTTATTGTCACGTGCGACCGGCACGCGTCAATCACCGGCCCCGCCCAATTTCTTTCTTTTTGCTACTTGTATAATATTCGCATCCGCATGAACATTCGCATTGATTAATGCGGATGCGGAAGCAGATGCAGATGTCCAAATCAATGCGGATGTTCCGCATTTGCGGATGCAGATGCGAATGTTCGCAACATCCCTGATGGAAACCAGGCTTTATTATGACCAAGCTATTTAAATACAAATTGTTAACATAGTTTGTGAGGTCTAATTAAGGCTATCAAGATTCGTAGCTTCGTAGCCCTGAGCTACGAATATCGTAGAAGCGTAGCGTCCATCCAAAATAGATATACTCCGGCTAGTATAGGAGACAACATCTCTCAACTTATAACTGAATCCGACACGTGTACTCGATGTTAGGTATTATAACGTCCTTGGACTCGACACAGTATAAAGATATACCAGTATTCTGACTCGATTCCTTTCCTTAAATTAACAAAAAACAATCATGTTTTAAAACTTTCGCGGTTTGAAAACATTTTTCAAAAAATAGACAACGGGTCTAAATCGCGTAATTATTATTACAGTCGGCTCGTGACCACGAATGATGCAAGTCATTCGTCGAGCCTAGGTATTTATTTAGCTTTATAATAATTACGCGTTTTAGACCCATTGTCTAATTTTTTTAAAAACAATCATGCGTTACACGATTCGCTTACTGTATTTTAATTTTATGTATCTGACTTGAGCGTCCATGCGTGAGAGACATGTATCGACAGCGGCGCATCCTCGCCTTTTGATGGTAGCCTTATTTTGTTCTTAATCCGAGGCGTACGTGACCCGTTTCAGCCGTTTCTATATAGATAAACTACTCGATATATCTTTACTCTGGACTCTATTAGTGCTGTGATGTCATAAATGTAATGTATATGGCACATAGTTATTAGTTTAGAATATGCAAGTAGATAACAAGACTACGGCTTGCCAACGTCATTTCTTTCTGTGATTTAAATTCTATAGGTATTGTAATTTAAACTAGATTAGTTCTAAAAAAATATTAATTGGCTTATGAACATTTACTTTAAATTCAATAAAGTTCAAACAAACTATTTATCAATTGTGCATCACTTATTAAAATATGAAAGAATGATGAACATTGATTTCATAAAATTATAATTATGAATAATATGAATTAATATAACGCAGCAAATATAGGTTTTAAGTCTACAAATAATCTTAAATGGATGTATTTTGATATGTTTTTAGTGTATGTACCGTACCACCAGATTTCCAACTTCCAAAGACTGCGCTGCGACTGCAACGACTGTGGTCCAGGAGCGGTACTCAAAAACTACAAAATTATAGTGTATTTTCTGTTTTAGCCGACTTAAAAATAATCGGTTCTCTTCGATTGTATTTTTTTATTTTTTTAGACTAGCCTAGACCGATTTGAGAAATTCTCAATATCAGTACGGAGTTGGAATTGTGCCTGTTAGCTGAGTGACTAGTCGGCGAAACCCATAGTCGGCTTATCTCTACAATTATTGACGTTCCACACAAGAAAAACCCCAAGCAATAAATGTGAAAGAAACTTTATTTAAATTATGAAATACGGGTGTTACTCATGTAATGTTGGTCTATTTAGTCGGCCGGGGTTTCGCCTATACATCTAGGCATCATCAAGAGAGTGCGATACATCGCGCCTGAGTCGCAGCCAGTCTTGCACTGAAAGAAACTAATAATAAATTCAACGCAGCTCGGGTAACTCACATCAAATATTTAACTAAGGTTTCTGTCTGGCTAGCCAGGTAATTTTTGTATTATTTAATAGCTAGGTAGAGTTCCGAGAAGTAAATTAAAAAGAGTACTGGCTATGAAGGCCGCTCTATCGAGTTGGTAATACAATCATGTTTAGCATTGAAATTGTGTACAATATTAAACTTATCTACAAATATTAAGTGTTCTTTTTCTACTACTTGTATAAATATTATTATGTATCTTTTTAAATAAAAAAGAACTATACCTATTGCGAAGTGGTAACTACAGATTACATTTTTTTTTAAATCAATGTAAAAGAGTAGTCGCATAGGTCGAAAAGTAAGAGTTATCTACCAAATAAATAATTATAACTTGAATATAAAAGTGATGTAATTCAAACATATAATCGAACACTGCCCTTACTTTAATTTGCTTGTGTTTTATTTTATCTTTTGAGTAACGTTAGCAAGACCTTTCTAAAATAGGTTCTAAAGCCGTTTCCGCTCTTCATCTAATCTGTCTGTCAAAAGACGGTCCGAAGTTGTCATAGAAAAATTGTATGGTAGGCAGTCCGAAAATGTTATAAAATAAAATTGTATGGTACGAGAAGGTTACGTACTGTATCCGATAGCAGTCATCCAAATTTCATAGAATCTCAATCTAGGAAAAGATTCTTAGTTCGAAAGACTGTGAACAAAATCTCTAACCTTTGAAAGTTATCTTCTCCATAAATTATATTGCAGTCTAAACGACAAAATCTCTTGTCATTGTTATGTTGACAGTATTATCGATTCGCATTTAAAAACATATCTGAGTCTGCACGAATCGCAGTTTGGGTTTCAACCTGGACTGTCTACGGAAAGTGCTATTTTAAGTCTAAAACATACTGTCAGATACTACACCGATCGTGATACACCGGTATACGCCTGTTTTCTTGATTTTTTCAAGGCCTTTGACCTTGTCAGTTATGATGTGCTTTGGAGAAAGCTGGAGAACAGGGGTGTACCTACCGATATTCTCAGAATATTACAGTTCTGGTATGGAAATCAGACAAACAATGTTAAGTGGGCGAACACACTCTCCGAGTCTTATGGGTTAGAGTGCGGAGTGAGGCAGGGGGGGTTAACATCACCTAGACTCTTCAACATTTACCTAAATGACCTAATCGTTGAGCTCAGCAATATGCGCGTCGGCTGCAGCGTACATGGGGTAAAAATTAATAGTATAAGCTATGCCGACGACATGACTTTGCTTGCCCCAACGATTGGGGCTATTAATCAGTTGCTAAAGGTTTGTGAAAGTTATGCTGCCTCTCATGGGCTTATTTACAATGTAAAAAAGTGTGAGTACATGGTCTTTAAGACCGGCGGAAAATGTCCTGAGAATATACCTTCCATTACCCTAAACGGCTTGAACATCAAAAGAGTGACAAACTTTAAATATCTGGGGCATTTACTTACCGACGATCTTAAAGACAATGTTGACATTGAAAGGGAGCGTAGGGCATTATCGGTCCGAGGTAATATGTTGGCCCGAAGATTCGCTCGTAGTAGTGACCAAGTAAAAATAACACTTTTTAAGGCATATTGCCAAGGGTTCTACACGGGAAGTCTTTGGGTTGACTATACTAAAAGATCGATGGATGTACTGCGCGTCCAATATAATAATATTTTTAGAATGCTGTTGAGGCTGCCACGGCGATGCAGCGCGTCCGGCATGTTTGCGCAAAATCACACGGACGGTTTTCACGCCGTCATTCGCAAAAAGACTGCCTCGCTTTTGTTGCGATTACGGGCCAGCAACAACAGCATTCTCAAAACTGTGGCGGAGACGATGGATTCTCCGATTTTAATACATCTTGTTAGAAGGACTATCAACGGCAACTTCTCCATTGAGTGTCCTTCTAAAAAGAAAATACCAAATAGGAAAATGTAACTAACACTAGCATGTAAGATTTGTAAACTAACCCAATGGATTTTTGTTGTCCGAAATAAAGAATTTTATTATTTATTATTATTATTATTGTTTCTATTGTATTAAACACCTGATATTCCGACAAACATTACAAGCTCAATTAACAAATATGAAAGCTGGCAACAATGGAACATTCAACTTTGTATAGCAATAACAGCAAAATTTATTCATTTTCAAACATATTATGTACATTTAAATATTCTAATAACTTAATCAAAAAAAACAAAATGTAATACCTAACTATGTACAGTATATGCAATAACTGTTTAACCTTGGGAATAAATTTCGGTAGTTAACTAATATTGGTTATAACAGACTATAGGTTTTAAATTATATAGTTCCAAACATCAGGCCGTTTCATTTCACAGATATTCTCTTCTCCTCTCTCTCCTCTTTAACATTTTCATTAATGACGTCACTGATTATATCCATAATCTTCTTATATGCTGATGATACGAATTTTTTTAAAGTTATAGAATCTTCTTCGGATTGTATTAGTATGCAGAATGATTTATTGAATTTGGGCGAATATTGTAAAAAGAATAGTTTACATCTAAATATCGAAAAATGCTGTGTAATTACATTTGCACGTAAAAAAAATCCTATTTTGTATAATTATAAAATGTGCGATAAAACTTTAAAGCGTGTTCACGAGTTGAGAGACCTGGGTGTACAATTGGATTCTAAGCTGGTATTTGACAAACATATTCAAAAAATCACTGACAAGGCATACAGTATGTTGGGCTTCGTTTTCCGTCAAGCTGCTGATTTTAAACATGAGTCCACCTTCGTAATGCTTTACAACTCGTTGGTTAGATCACATCTCGAGTATGCTTCGACGATTTGGAATCCTCAGTACGAGGTGTATAATAATGCCATTGAAAATATTCAAAATAAATTTATCAAAAGATTAGCCTACAAATTCAATTCAAATAAAATCAAAATCTTACCCTTAGAAAATCGCAAAGAACAACGAGACTAGATATTTTTATATAAAATTATAAATGACCTAATTGACTCCCCTTATCTTTTAAGTAGTATCCATTTCAATTGCCCGCGTATTTTTATAAATTCAATCTCTAAGGAATTAATTTCATCTTACCACTTATATGCAGATGATTTACAGATTTATACTCAGGCACCCTATGACAAGTTATCGGAAGCTATCTCCGTAATCAACTCGGATTTCTCGCAGATATCTGAATGGAGTGCTAATTATGGACTTAAGGTGAATCCCGATAAAACTCAGGTTATTGTTATTGGCAGCTCCAGGATGATCTCTAAAACTAATTGGTCCCAACTACCGCAGGTGGAATTTAATGGTACTATTTTGCCAATTAGTAAAAAGGTGAAAAATCTCGGTCTCCAAATTGATCATACATTATCCTGGGGTCCTCAATTGCAAGAGGTTAGTCGTAAACTCTTCGCTTCAGCGGGGTCCTTACGAAGGTTACGTAATTTCCTTCCTACTGCCACTAAAGCAGCGCTTGCACAATCTCTCCTTCTACCAATCCTCGACTATGCTGATGTCAGCTATCTTAATCTCACTGAAGCCCAACTTGATAAACTTGAGCGACTTCAAAATTTCTGTATAAGGTTCATATTTGGCCTACGCAAATATGATCATATTTCTGAATTTCGAAAAAAGCTCAAGTGGCTTCCAATTCGTGCTCGACGGAATACTCATGTCCTTACGTTTCTCTTTAACGTTTTGTTTAATCCCGCGGCCCCTACTTATCTCAAAGAACGTTTCAAGTTCATTCATGACACACATTCAAAGTTCCTAAGGTCATCCGAAAACCTAAGACTGGATATGCCGACGCATTCCACAGATTTTTATGACCAGTCTTTCACTGTTGAATCCGTTCGCTTGTGGAATGCGTTGCCTGTTGCAATCAGACAAGCGGAAAGTTTGTACTGTTTTAAGAAAATGCTGTACGAACATTATCAAAAAAATACACCTTGAAATTGTATGTATTATATTGTATTAATATTAGTATATGTATATACATATATATATATATATATATATATATATATATATATATATTGTATTATATTGTTATATATTATATGTATTATAATAAAAATAGCATATTAACTTATTTTAGTATTATACCTATTATTTAGCGCCATTTTAAGCGCTAAATCCTTCTTCATTTCTGTCTAAACTACCTTTCTGTAAATCTTTTACACTAATGTCCATCCAAAGGTTGCCTGGAAGAAATCGCGTTAAGCGATAAGACCGCCCTTTGTGCATAATATTGTTATTGAAACTTTTGTACAAAATGTATTTCCAATGTCTTATGCACAAATAAAGTTTTTATCTATCTATCTATCTAATGCCCGTCACAGACCTACATTTTTCACCCCTACCTGTAGAACTAACTACATACTGTAAAATCCGTTTTATTGCTAGAGCTTGTCTCAAGCATAACAATTCGTACAACCACATAGATGTTTTTAGCGAAAAGCAAGTAACTTATATCAACTCTGTAAAAGCAATCGCATGTTCATCCCATTCATAATTTTTCTAAATAGTATTTATAAAACAAACAGTACGCTCTCATTTATGTAATGTTGAAACTTTAAATCTAAAATATATTATTATAACATATTATTATAACATTTCTTGTAATATTAGTAATTATATAAAATGTTATGTTCTTTCTTTCTTTTCGATTTGTTCACACTATGTATAGTGTTATTGTGAAAACTTTGTTGGCTTTCTGTTTCAATTTATGTCACTATACTATCTGTACTAATAATGCTGTATGTTTTCCTTAAAGTAAATAAATAAATAAATAAATAAATATTTTGATTATTTTTTTAATAAATAAATACATATTTTACAACTCACACACAACGCCATCTAGTCCCAAACTAAGCAGAGCTTGTACTATGGGTACTAGAATAACTGATACTAATACATATATACTTTTCTTTTGTAAATACATACTTATTATACATAGAAACACACAGACAAAGACAAACCCCAATGTACATGCATACAAAGATTTGTCTTAAGTGGGAATCAAACCCACGACTTAGGCGTCGCAGGCAGGTACACTACCCACTCCGCCATCCGGTCGTCAAGTAATACCAGCTCATTTAAAACTAGTTTGTACAACTGCTAGATTTATTGTGTAGTGGTTAACGTATGCGTAGCTCATTTCCTGTATCTAAAGAATAAAATAACAGGAAGGAATTTGATCCAGGCTTTGAGAACAAAGCTAACAAACTTCAGTGCATTCGTTTTGTTTCTACCCTTGCCTCAGCTCAAAGTAAACTCGATTTGAATTGCAAAAGCCTTTACGGGCTCTTTGTACATGAAGGCTACCTTTGAACAAAGAATCTGATATAATCAATTAAGTAAGCTTATTGGTAGTGATAGATGAAATAAATTGAGACTATAAGGCCCAATTTCACCAGCTCCTGGTAACAGTTCGGATAGCTGAGTGTTGGTTAATTCTATAATTAATTTACAATAATGACATTTCGTTCTGTCAAAAACGTTTTGAATAGGCTATCCGAACTGTTACCAGGAACTGGTAAAACTACTGATTGATCTATAATTTGTACAATATGTATATTGTTAAATACGATTTTGAGAAATAAGTGACTTTCAATATTTGTTTATATTTAGCGACTTCCAGCAGTAGTCAGCAACAGCTGACCGTACATACGAGTACGTACTATGTACTAATAGTGGTCACGCAACCACTTTAATAGGGTTCGAACACGACCCATGTGTCTGAGCGTTTATTAGTTCTGTTAGTTGTCAAGTTCTCGAGTATCACAGAATTGGATCTCAAGACGCCCATGGGGAACTAGGGCACTTCTCCCTGTAACCCAATACCACGGTTCATTAACCAACCAACCTTACACACGGTACTCAAGCCTCCCAAGAGCACACAACATACCTAATGTTCGAGAAATATAGCCTTAATGAATCATTGTTGTGTAGTTGGGATTCTATATTCCATTTGTTTAATGATACTGGGAATTTAACCCACCCATTGCGTGTTGAATAAGAATAAGAATAAGAATACGTTTGTCTTTAAAATACATTACGATTTTCAGTTGGATCCTTATACAATAGGGTAACCTAACTGAAATTACTCAAGTGATAATCGATGAGATAGTATAAACAGATGAGATAGTTGTAGTACATATATGTCATTAGTAGGTTCACATTGCAACAAAGAGAACAACTACCAACAATCATATTGATAGTTGTTCTCTTATCTCCTCCATAATGATAAATAATAAAAGAAAGATCTATTTTCTTTTAACCGACTTCCAAAAAGAAGGAGGTTCCAATCTTCTTCTTCGTCATGTCGATGGCTGAGTCAAATTTTATTTTGACTTGCCAACGTAGTGAAAGGATTAGCCAATTCGCTTTGAAGAACTCGCGAATTGCCCAAGGTGCGCCGGACGTAGAAAACGACGACGAATGACGTTGTAGACGTACACGGGGAGGTTCCAATTCGATTGTACTTGTTTTCTTATATTATATAAGAGATTTGCGTGGTCAAATAAACAACCAAACATTTAGGCAAATTGGCCTCTTGCGCTTTGTTGTCGCTTGGATGGATATAAGAACAATATAAGTCTTTATTAACTGCCTCGACGGTCTAGCGGTTGGCGTATGGGCCACTCAACGTGAGGTCTCGCGTTCGATGCCCGGCTCGAGCAAAGTGTTATTTGTGAACTTTCCTTCAGGAAATTCTCAATAGCAGCAAGATGTTGGAATGGTGCCCGATGGATGGTGATAGGCTTACCTCTATCCCATGGGACCGAGACATAACAGGTGAAATGTTGGTGTCGTAAACCTCTGCCATACCCATCTAAATAATCTAGGCGTGATGTTATAATATATTCCACAACTCGCACACAACGCCATCTAGTCCCAAACTAAGCAGAGCTTGTACTATGGGTACTAGAATAACTGATACAATACATATATACTTTTCTTTTGTAAATACATACTTATTATACATAGAAACACCCAGAGTAAGACAAACCCCCATGTTCATGCACACAAAGATTTGTCTTAAGTGGGAATCGAACCCACGACCTCGGTGTCGCAGGCAGGTACACTACCCACTCCGTCATCCGGTCGTCATTATGTTATGTTAAAAGTCCTTATACAGATTTAAAGCGTCATTGTATCTAAAGATCCCAATAAGCTTGGAGTACAGTGGGCCAAGCAATTAATTATGCAGGGCCAAAACTTCTACGCCATAGTGAAACCTGACTGCAATAGATATGCATGTGTGAATTATATATTTAATAAGTGTAATATACCCACTATTTAGATATATAACTCACTTATCCATAACAAGTGTAGTACATCTTTACTATATCATGAAAGTTTTTGCCCTGCATACCTAACTCTTTGGCCCACTGTACATAATTCACAGAACACACACAATTATAGGTAGCTAGATATACCATAGGCATAGCTTACGGTATATCTAGCTACCTATAATAACACACGGCTTCACCTTAACCTATACATTTCCAGTAAAAACTGATTTCGCATTGCACGGAAAGCCTGTATATCGCGAGACCATCTTATGCTGGCAATGTATAGATCGACGTGTGTACCTACATACCTATATAGGCAATTAATCTAACTCGGGAATCACAAACGATCTTATATCGTTAATTGAATACGCGCTCACACTTTGTAAATATTTAACTCGGTTAAATAATAAAATAAGGGGATTGAACAATGAACTAGAGTTACGTATTTTTTCCTAGGGAGTGTGTATAAAACTTGTTCTTATTGAAAAAGGAAATATCTCAGTCGTTTCCGTGTGTTGTTTAGTTCATAAATAACTGTTTAGATTGCTTTGTTGGTTTAGCGGTAGTGCAACACTCCCATGAAGTATTGGGTTGAACATTAGGGTTACTAAATTATTATTTTTTTTTGTCAAGAAATTTTATGTAGCAGCGTGGAGTATGGAACTGTGCTGTGCTAAAGACACGGGACCTAAACATAACAGGTGAAATGTGCGTGTTAAACGCTGCCACACCACACTAGGCAATATAGTTAAGCTTTGAAAACAACCTCACATTGAATAGATAACGATCAATCCATTCAAAAGCCATTACCATCCAATCACACGCAATACCCCTGAGACGCTTTTTCAAACAAATATAAATTAGGTAGACATTTATTCCGACAGCTGTGGATAGCAGACCCTATTATCGAATAAATAAGTAATAAGCACTCGGAATGGAATAGCTTTAATACTTATAAGTTATTAGCAGTTGCCCGCGACTTCGTCCGCGAGCAATTAGTTATATTAACCACGGTATGTGCCGTGGGTTCGGGTTCGAACCTTCGGCACACACCTCTGTCAATAAATCGTTAAGATTCGTCTTTTCGAAGATATGTGTGTATTTATCATATAAATTGTCGCTCGCTAACGGTGAAGGAAAACATCGTGAGGAAACCTGCATGCCTGAGAGTGCCTAAAAAGTGCTCGAGGGTGTGTGAGGTCTACCAATCCGCACTTGGCCAGCGTGGAGGACTATGGCCAAACCCTTCTCATCATGAGAAGAGGCCCGAGCCCAGCAGTGGGACATGTATTAGATACAGGGCTGCTATTATTATTAACCACGGTTTTACCTACTCAGCTCCCGTGGCGTTTTAATACCCGTTTTCACAACATATTTAATTGCTGCTCCGCTCCTATTTGTCGTTACGTGTTATACAGCCAGCAATAAATGTGATATTCAGCAAAAAAATATATTTTACAAATCGGACCAGTAGTTCCTAAGATTAGCGCGTTTTATTTAATTTCGTGATTAAGGGAGCTCGTAGCTAAGTCGAAGCCACGTGGACCGATTAATCTTGCAGGTTAAGCAATGCTTAGTTTACCGTGGTCGGCCGTGAATAGGTCTGCATCCGCGC
The DNA here is from genome assembly GCA_905147285.1 of Hypena proboscidalis. Taxonomy (NCBI): domain Eukaryota; kingdom Metazoa; phylum Arthropoda; class Insecta; order Lepidoptera; family Erebidae; genus Hypena; species Hypena proboscidalis. The sequence continues at coordinate 16,772,324 of LR990131.1, forward strand.
CCCGGCGAGAATGTTAAGCTGTCGGTTTCCGTTGTAGTCAGAGGCTAGAAAATCTGGCAACAAGTCTAACAAAAAGTATCGTATTATCTCATACTGGGTTGTATAGATCTGATAGCAGTCGCTCCACGTAAAATACTGATATTCAGCTAAATCCGTTTGACTAGAAGCTGTCCCTATGTAATGGCTCGGAAGATGATCAGATAATTTAATCACGTGATTAGCGTGTTCATACAATCAAACAAACAAACTACTCGGTTTTATAATATTAGTACAGATAAATTGGTTAGAAGGAAGCATCGATCTCGTTCCAATTACATTACGTCAATAATCTCAGTTCATAGTTGAATGAGCTCGGCGCGGTTTGGGAAATCACTCTTTGAGGAACATGTTTGATGAACGGAACTTAATGTGTAACTAGCAGTTCCTCGAACTGTTACTGCGTCGCTCCTGTGGGACTTAGCGAGGTGTTAATAATAAAAGTAATAATTGAAGCTATAATTTTTCTCGGCAGGCTAATGTAGATTTTACAAATTAAGTTTTGAACTAGCGTGTTCAAAGGAACAAGCGAAATTCTACAAATCGAATCTGATGAAGGAATCAAGGAATCTCTATAAAGATTGATTGTTATTCTAGTGTGGCCAGGGAATATTCTCGCGTAAATATTTGCGGTAGTGATCGCCGAATAGTCTGATGACATGAAGGGATCACATTCCTCTAAAAGCCTACCAGCCTACATCAAAGTTTGTACACGTGCAATACCCGTCGTGTTTTATTAACATTGCATGACTTGACATTGCATATTATATTCAGCGCCGAGATCGTAACATATACCGTCCAAATTTGTTTTTATTATCGAGTATTTTTTTTTTCTATATCTTATAATTATATTGTATTTTCTGTATAAAAGTGTCTGACAGTGTTGTGACAGTAGAATTTGTCATCATTAGGACGAATGTCGCACTACCTTACTCGCAATCAGGACGCACCAGAATACCAGCGCTGTAGTGCTGATGTGCTGCAGTAGTATGCTGAGGTGTGTACCTTTTTTGGCACATCAATTTAATTTTTATTATGAGTAGTTTTAGAAGTGATACTAAGCTTAAGATTTGCTAAAATAAACGTTTCTTTCTTTTCTTTCTTTCTAAATAAACCTAATAAAATCACGTTAAATCGCTATCACTATTTTTCGGTCAAACACCGCACTTAAAATTAAGGAAACAATTTTACATTTACCATCATGAAGACTGTTATTTAATTTGTTAGTAAAACAAAAGTATACATGTTGCGACAGCACATATATAAAGCAGAAACTAATTTAATTACTTGTAGTGTTTGTTTCTATTCCTTCGTGTTATTATTTACGTACCATATTTACAAAGTATCGCGTATTCAATAATCGATAAAATATTGTTTGTTCCCAGAAGGTGGATTTGTTTCCGATAGGTGCAAGTTGCTTACAACATACATTAAAAGTTGTATGGTCAGTCAATTATATACAGCCTCTTTATTATAAGACCAAGTGTCGCCCGCGACGCAGTCCGCGTAGATTTCGTTTTTTTTATAAATAGCTCTTACTTCTTGCATATTTAGTCTATTAACTTACTACCCGCTCCTGTGTGTTTACAGTTACGATAATAGTTCAAAGCCTCACATACCAATTAAACTATCAAATGCAAAACTATTAAATAAGTCTGATCAGTATTCAAACAATCAAACCCCTCAGTTTTAATACTTTGAGTATTTTCTCTCGCAACTCCGCCCGCTAGTCTTTTATAGGATTCATTTCAGAGAGTGAGGAACTGCACAAACGTAACTGTCACAATGAATTTATCTTAATGTATCACAAATTTCACATACGATACACCACACACAACTATGCGTCAAAACAATTATTTAGACATTAAACAAGGTTAATTAATGGCAATTGGGCTTAGAACGACAAAATCATTAATAAATAGAAATACAGTACAAGTTAAATTCAGCTATTGGTGACGGAACCCGTGACCTCACAGTAATTTGTTAATTTATTCTGCTAGACCACGAGGTAGCCGGTTTTTTACTAAAACAACCCGTCTAATGTATCTATTTTGAATCATTTAGATGTTATCTAGTACTTAACCCACTACTTTTATTTAATTCCTACTGGCCGCAACGAGGTTTTTTTAAAAAATAAATGACATTTGCATACTTTCTTGCCCACCAGAAAAGAACAAATAAATAAAAATATTTAAAAAAGTTTCGCCATGTCCGTTTGTCCGTCTGTCCGTTGCGTAGCGTCAAAACGTAAGTGCTAGAAATTTTGCATAGATTTGTATGTTAACTATGCCAAAAATGTGGTAAAATAAAATCTGAGAAAAAAAAAGAAAACTCGGGTACCACATGTAAAGTGAAGATAATATTTTTTCTCTCGTCTACCCCGTAGTATGGATAGATAGATATTTTAAAAACATTGAGAAGTTTTAAAAACAGTTTAAAGAGATAGTTATTCTAAAGAGCTACTTTTTGTTTATAAAGGGCGTCCCCTCCCACTTTAAAGCTAAAGCGTTTGCTCGAAAAATCTATAAAAAAACATGTAATGATCTTTCAAGAATAACTATAGCAGCTGCGTTACCTTTATTAATTCAAGAGTAATAAGGGCCCAAATAGTATAATAGATACTAGGAATAGTTCGACATAGTACAAAAACCGTGTTATCTAACAGCTCATATTATTATTTAATTGATCTGCTTTTATCTAAACAGTGGAATAAGCTACAAGACTTAAAAAGTTAACCATGGGCTCGATTTGTAAATAAGCTTCGTTATTTTTAACCCAAAAAACATTTTCTCGACACTAACTTTGCCATTGTACTGTTCAAACTGTCTTGTTGTGACTCCAAACTTAAACAGTTTTAACTACAATCAAAACGTCAGCTTCAAAGTTAGCGGAGGCAGAGCTGAATGCATTTACAATTTCATACAAAGTTTCGTACTTTAGTAAACAGAAATGGAAGTTTAAATACAGGATGTGAATTGTTACTGGTGTTTTAGTGAAGTATAATAAACGGATATTGTCTTTTTGGTTTTACTAGAGCGATGAGGGATTGACGACCTGACATAATTGGAAAGGTAATTATGATTGATGGTGTTTCAGTCGTCAGGCCCACCGAATGGCAGGTTATCTAACGACCTAAGGCTTCCCTTAAAATTTGACAAGTGGCTCATGCCGGGTTGTAAATCCGACACCACTTGTCGCGCGCGTCTGCTCACGCGCTTCTCCAAACCAAACGTACCGGACTACCTAATAAAAGGTAGTCTTTCCTATTTGACTTGGAGATAGAAGGTCAATACCGGGATGTGCAAATAAAAGACTTAAATCTGTTATAGAAACAATACGAGTGCTTGCCAAGTAAGATTTCCGGGTTCCACCGCGCACGGTCCTCAATCACCGATCAATTCTTCTCACTGGAGTCCTAACCTAACTTCCCCTGAAGACTGATATTGCCACAAACTGAGTGACAGACTTTCCCTAAACAATTTCCTATGCACTTTGATGGAGACTTTGCGGTGAGTAGAGAGATGTTCCCGGCGCGACGACTTGAAGAGACTGGTAATGAGCGCTATCATGCGGGTCCCCTTTGTAATCTTTTCTCAAAAGTAGGCGGGGCCCGCCAACTGCGCTCCCGCTTGCAACTATCTGCTCACCGCATGTCAATTCTGTTTCGCAGACGTGTTATTTTTCACTATGGAAAACACTCGTATTTGGCTTTAATTCTTAATTCGTAAATATTAGGTACAAGTATTATACATCGTTATAAAGGTCTTACAATTATCTATCCACTGATATATATTTCTTTGTTTAATTTGTCTAATTTAATACAAATGCTTAGTTTTCTACAAGTATAATCTAAATCTGTATTCAAATTAGCTTTATCCATCTAGTAGAGTTATCAAGCGCCTACACAAATAATCTTCGCAACACACGTCCAAACAATTTTCACTTTACTATCTAAGTTAAATATAAGTAATACAAACTAATGTCTATCAAATTGTCTTTTTCAATAATAACTCGAGAAATTCACTCACAAAAGTTCGATTTGCATCGCCAACATTCTCCCCCTCGTGCGTAGCACCAACTCCGTGAACTGGCGATGTTTCTCGTGGCCAGATGCAGCAAGGCAGGTTGTTGTCAACGCTGCGGATGATGTCACCTTGGCTCGGGTTCCTAGTGTGGCTCGTTCTGTTGACCCGTCGTCGTTGTGGCAGCAGCGCGGGCAGGTACTTCCGCACCCGGCTCCGCCAGAAGTAGTCGTTCATCAGTTGTCTCGATGGCAATGTGTCGCGACCAATTTGTGTATGGTCAGCGAACACGTCGAACTGTTCGATGTCGTTGGACCGTCCAATAAGAATCTTATTGGAGGTCATCGCCTTGTCTTTATTCTGTTCAATGTCGGTTAGAGGTGTGTAGAGGACCTCTTTCCGTGATGTCTTCGAAGAGCGGACCACCCGCTTGTAGGCTCGTCTCATGGCAGGTGCGTTGTGAGCGATGAGTTTACAGCGCACGCTCTTCCGGCGCACACCTGGCTCGAACACGCCCGGCCGCTCCGCTGCCGTCGCGATGTTTTCTTTCTTCGGTGGACGCGCGCACCGCGCGCCTTGGCATTCGTGGTTGGCACCCAAGAAGTTAGCGTCTATCATCGGTGTACCCCAGCGTGTGGCCAGACGCCACAGGGCCAGGGCAGTGCTGTCAGTCGCACGTGGTATTTTCCACGCAGCGATAAACCTCCCCCTCGTGCGGAAAAGGTCACCTTCTAACATTTTAATTTTCAAAAAGTTATTTAACGTTTTCATTTTACATAATTTCATAGTTATCAAAGTTTTAGTTTTTATTCGATGGCGGTTACGATCACGCCTCCGTCCTTTAGTTATGTTCATATGTGATTCATTCGCTTTATAATTTTTTCGTTCGGTATCGTTAGGTTGTCTACACAGCTGCGCACCCAGTGCTCTAGTAGTGCTATGTTTCAAGTTTTGATCGTGCATCTCCTTGTCAATTACTCTAGCATGTAAACATCTATTTACATAATGACACTGTACCTCATTTTTGAAGCTAGAGTCCAGGCCGTGCAGTACCCATCCTAGCGCTGTGAGTGACGCTACAGGTTGACCTAATTTACCTTTTCTTGTATACCTAGATACGATTAGGTTCCAATTATCTTGTCCAATTAACAATTTCGGTTTCGCAGGTTCATAATATAAGACATCTGCCAACTTCTTTAAATGCGAACATTCAGTTGTGCGTTTTTTATTTAGTAGCTGTGGCGAGAGATTCAAATTATCAATAGTGCGTACATTTATTCTTTCCAAATTATCTTTTTCGTAGACGCCTTTAATGCCCAAGTCTAGCCTTAAAGAGTCCTTTTTTCGAAGTACCTTTCCACCCACAGTTTCAAGTTCCAATTCCTCCTCACTGCCAGTAGCGCCAATCTCCTGCGCTACTTTTTCATCCAAAAGTGACACTGTTGACCCTTCGTCAAGCAGTGCCATCACCGTGGTAGAGCTTTTCGCACCGTGTAGCTCAACGGGTATCATTTTTAGGTAGGCTCGAGCTGCCTTCACAGCTGTCACCTTTTCAACGACATTCGAAGTCATTTCTGGTGGTTTCTCACGCTTATTCTCATTACTGCTCACCTTGTTATCAATTTCCGCTGTAGCGACCGGTCCGTCTGCATCTCGGGGCTTTCTATCAGTATGCAACATTTCATGGTGCGGCCCGCGGCATTTCCTGCACGGCGGTCGCCTACAAGTATCTTTACGGTGACTATCGGATAAACAATTGAAACATAACCTTTCATGCACAGCAGTCGTCCAGCGCTCCTTAACCTCCATCTTTTTCAGGCGCTGAAACAGATCTGACTGGTCGAACGACGTGATATCGTCGCCGACCTCTAATGATCCGTACGCCGCTTGTCGCTGGAACGGTCGCTTATTTATTGGTGCTTTCTCACAGTTATGTTTATGTGTAGCATATGCGCCACACTTATCGGCTTCAATATTCAAAAATTGAGAAATAAGAGTTATATCTGAGAACTCACCGTCGTCCTTTGTAGCAGTGTAATCGTACCATCGGAATTTCAATATAGAGGGCAGCTTGTCTAATAAATTTCGCATTAATTCAGGTGAGTGCAAGTATTGTGGCTTATTCAGGCCTTTTATGGCCGCGACGCTGTTATTTACTTGGCTGGCAAACATGCAGATATCACTCGGGCTTTCAGTAATTTTATTCAAAGACTTTACCTTTTCTATCTCCGCCATGACAAGAGCGTCGGGACGCCCATAGCGCCGCTTCAGCGCTTGTAGCACCTCACTAGGCATCGCTTCGGAATACAATAGGCTTTTGAACGTCTCCCTTGCAGCTCCTTTGACCGCCTTACGTAGGCGTGCCATGTTTTGCGCATCGCTAAACATTGGCGATGTATCGTCATAAACAGTTTTAAAAGCTTGCCACTCACCGCTTTCTCCGTCAAACACTGGAAGTTCGTGTATATATTTTGGTTGACTCTCACCTCTATGTTGAAATGCAACTTTCAGTGCCTCAGCCAGGACAGCTACACTTATACTAGAATTCTCTATCGGTTCAGGTTCAGTTTTAATACCACGTGGGAGATCTATCTGCGCTCGTCTGTGTCGCTTATCAAAATCTAAATCATGGTCCTCTGGCGCTCGTCGGTGTCGCTCTAATTGGACCGATGATTCTACCCACTCACGTACCTGCTCTGTCCTGCTGTTGGCATCGTCGTCTACAGAGTCCTCTTCCTCAGTATCCTGTAGCCTCTCTAAGTGGATGCGAGCTAGCCGCTCCGCAGCCTCTGCTTGCGCTCGCTCTAATTGTAGTCTAATCAGCTCCTCCTTAGCCTCAAGCTGTCTCGTCCTCCGGAGGGAACTATTTGTCTGACGGCTTCGTAAAGATTTAATACTCACGGCCGGCGGCCCGACAGTTACCGAAGTCCGCACGGAGGCAGGTTCCTCACGTGCCGTTGAGCTCGTCCGTCGGGGCGCGGCACTCATGGCCTTTGAGGTATCGGTAGCCTCGGTTGCGGCCGTCGTCGTAGTAGCACTTGCGATCGCGGCGTTGTCTTCCGTACGCACCACATTCGAACGCGTTCTAGACGTGGCGCGAGAACGCGTGACCGGCATTGTCACTCACTACGATCTTCTAAACGCACGCTAACTAATTGTCCCGTTATCACAAACGCGCGTTCACAATTGACACAGCCCTATTCCCACGTACCCCTCTTAGCCCGCCCCGTCCAGGAGAAGACGACTGGAGTTGACGTGGGAACCCCTCTTAAACTTGGCAGCACTCTAAGTAATTTACACACCCAATAAGACCTCCAAGATCTCGCAGACTTATCCGGCCGAAGGACCAATTGTTTCAGTCGTCAGGCCCACCGAATGGCAGGTTATCTAACGACCTAAGGCTTCCCTTAAAATTTGACAAGTGGCTCATGCCGGGTTGTAAATCCGACACCACTTGTCGCGCGCGTCTGCTCACGCGCTTCTCCAAACCAAACGTACCGGACTACCTAATAAAAGGTAGTCTTTCCTATTTGACTTGGAGATAGAAGGTCAATACCGGGATGTGCAAATAAAAGACTTAAATCTGTTATAGAAACAATACGAGTGCTTGCCAAGTAAGATTTCCGGGTTCCACCGCGCACGGTCCTCAATCACCGATCAATTCTTCTCACTGGAGTCCTAACCTAACTTCCCCTGAAGACTGATATTGCCACAAACTGAGTGACAGACTTTCCCTAAACAATTTCCTATGCACTTTGATGGAGACTTTGCGGTGAGTAGAGAGATGTTCCCGGCGCGACGACTTGAAGAGACTGGTAATGAGCGCTATCATGCGGGTCCCCTTTGTAATCTTTTCTCAAAAGTAGGCGGGGCCCGCCAACTGCGCTCCCGCTTGCAACTATCTGCTCACCGCATGTCAATTCTGTTTCGCAGACGTGTTATTTTTCACTATGGAAAACACTCGTATTTGGCTTTAATTCTTAATTCGTAAATATTAGGTACAAGTATTATACATCGTTATAAAGGTCTTACAATTATCTATCCACTGATATATATTTCTTTGTTTAATTTGTCTAATTTAATACAAATGCTTAGTTTTCTACAAGTATAATCTAAATCTGTATTCAAATTAGCTTTATCCATCTAGTAGAGTTATCAAGCGCCTACACAAATAATCTTCGCAACACACGTCCAAACAATTTTCACTTTACTATCTAAGTTAAATATAAGTAATACAAACTAATGTCTATCAAATTGTCTTTTTCAATAATAACTCGAGAAATTCACTCACAAAAGTTCGATTTGCATCGCCAACAGATGGTTTATTTTAAATCCCTAATTATATAGAGGCTTCAATTTGAATGTTTGGATGCCGCGCTCGCTTACTACCGAGTGGAATGTTAGTTCAATAATATCTAAACGCTATTATAATTACTTAAGGAGAACAAATTTATATATTCTATTAAAATAAGTTAATAAATCATCATAATATCAAATAAATCATACTCTATGGATTACTTGCCCAGTAAACACTTACGTTCGTTGCTCCTACGCATATTTTGTTTGATTTTGAGTAAAAAGTGCACTTCATCGCCTTAAAGCTAACACAACATCAACATAACCTCCGTGGTGAATCATTCAGGCATTTTGAAGACCACCTTCTGAAGAACAAGGCCGTAAAAAGCCATTGAAAATTATCCAAACATTGGAATAAACGGCCACTGCACATTTTTAAACATTCAAAAACTTATAAAACGGAAGCAAGTGAGTACAATTTTTAACAATTTGCAAAGAGTTTAACAACACATTAGGAGCTACAATCCCGTATCAGCTGATTTTGACAGCTTGCTCCGATCAACCAGTGTCTCGGTGTGACCAGCCAATAAAAACAACATATAAAACCAGAGACTACCTACCGGGAAGATTAGCAGCGTTGACACGCTCAATCTAGGATGCATAACATTGATTAAATGCAAAAATAATTATTATAAAACCACTTAAAGGCAAATCCAACCGAATTTGCACTGGATCATCTTACACACACGCTTATCGTCAACTAGAGTGTACTGCGCATAGATTCACCCTCAGAGATAGTACACCTTTTGTCATCATGATGAAATGCAGTGCTTGTAACAACCATTTCAATGATGGAGTGCAATGTAGTTCCTGCAGGAAGCAACTGGACTTTGCTTGTGCCAACCTAACTGAAGGAGGATGGAGGAAGTTGGGCAGCGAACGCAGGGCAGCATGGAAATGTTCTTCATGTCGCGGAGCGTCACCGTTGCCCTCGCCGCTGCGTCCGGCAGACTCACTATCACTCGAAGCAATTATGAATGAAATACGTGGTTTAAAGCAACAACTATCTGGCCTACCCACGGTCATAAGTGAGCTGAAAGGGTTGCGAAGCGAAATCCTAGAAGTCAAGACATCATGCGAATTTATGAGTGCAAAAATGGACGATTACAATGCCAGAATGGATCTGCTAGAAAACAGACTTACAGAACTCGAAAAGACGAAAGATTCGTTTAATTCTTTGCAGACAGTTGTTGCCAATATCCAAAAGGAACTCAGCAGCTACGATCAGAAATCCAGGCTCAATAACGTCGAGATTAGAGGAGTACCAGAAAAGAGAGACGAGAACCTCTTTAAAGTCGTAGATAACATCGGAAGTGCAGTCCAGTACACGGTGCCGAAACTACAAATAAATTATATCGCAAGAGTACCTACTTATAACACAAAGGAAAAACATATCATAGTCAGCTTCATAAATAGGTACGTGAAAGAGGAGTTTATTGCCGCAGCGCGAGCCAACAAGAGTCTTTCAACAACTGACCTGGGATACCAGTCTGGGCAACGAATTTATGTGAACGACCATCTCAATGCGGAATTGAAAAAGCTTCTTAATACCACCAAGACCATAGCTAAGGAGAAGATGTATAAATTTGTTTGGGTGAAATATGGAAAAATACATATCCGCAAGAACGTTGATTCACGTACTATTGTTATCAACAGAGAAAATGATTTAAACAAAATTGTCTAACCTGGTACCGTGAGTCTAAAATATTTTTAATATACTTCCTAATAAATGCCGCTAGTATTGCGCTCACCTCATGCATAATGATTATCATACTATTGTTCACCTGTCTACCTACAGAATTGTTGCTTGTTTACAAAATGTTTATGACCACTCGCACTCGATCGTCGCGGCCCCACCGCTACGTCTGCACGCGCTACGTACCATATTTAAATATATCTGATTCTTTCTCACTCACGCTTAACAAGGCCTACTGCTACTGCTCGCTCACTCCCGCTTCCTTCATTCAACATTTTTATGATTATTTTGTTCTTACACACATTTTCAAACTTATTAACGATGAGTTTTGCTTTGTAATAATATTAAATACTATATTGCATGATTCTATATCACTATTAACCCTTCTTAAATCGCCAATTATTACCAATCCTATTACTGCTATTGATGAGTTTTGCTTCGCTATAAAAACCAAGCCTTATTATTTTATTTTATTATTTTATTATATTATTATGGAAATGATTACAATTGCAATTATTGCTGATTATTGCGAACTTTGCTTTATATTGACTGTTAATAATATACTATATTATTTTGTAATACTTTTTTATATTATCACACAAAATATGGTAATTGCAATTAATGCTGACAATGAATGTATGCTATATTATTTTATTATATTTTTATTTTATCATAATTTGCAAAATGACTTACTCTTGGCTATAAACACTATACTCTTTGATCTTATCTTACTAATTTGTTTTATTCTGCAAATGAATACCATTGCTATTGATTATTATGAATATTGCTTAGTATTACCTCATATTACGATACCTAATTATTTATTAATACAATTTTATAATGTTCCGCTAAATATTATAATTACAATTATTGCTCTCAATGAATTAATGATTTATTATTGTATATTATTAATTTGTCAAAGCTTGCAAATTATCACAGTTTTTTTAAAAAATAATATTTATGTAAGTTTTAATGGGTTTTCGCCTTTTAGTTCTATAGTAGAATTGTTTTATCTTACATTGCAAATATTTTCAACTGTTATGATAAGGATCCACTCATGGCTAAGTGCTCGAAGCTAAGTATCTATTATCAAAACGTCAGAGGGTTAAGATCCAAAACTTATGATTTCTGCCGCAATCTTTCACTCAATTCTTACGCAGTTGTCGTGTTGACCGAGACGTGGCTGGTAGAGAGTATCTCTAACAATGAGCTTTTTGACTGCCGGTACTCGGTTTGGCGGCGGGACAGGGATTATGATTCTACAGGTCAGACTTTGGGTGGAGGCGTCTTGATAGCAGTGCGCAATGATATTTCTGTTCTGCCAGAGCCACAATTGCACTCATCAGCTGAGGATTTGTGGGTGACACTAAAAACTTCAACATTAAAATTACATCTTTGCGTTATTTATCTGTGCAAGCAAAATCTTGGAAACACGTTCTCATCACAACTAAACAACTTTTTAGTAAAAGTTAACGACGCTTTTTTACATTATCCCTCCGACAAATTCATAATACTGGGCGACTTTAACATGAGTAATATTACATGGTTACCTAATGGTGATGGTTCCCTGTCTGCCACAAATACACGCAGCCAGGACGAGCAGTTGCTTGTTGATGAAATTCAAACCCATAATTTATCGCAATTCAATAACGTCAAAAATAAGTATAATAAGATTCTCGATTTGGTATTGTCTAACGTAAATAATTCGGTTTCCGAATGTGACTCTCCACTAGTACCTGTGGACCCTCATCACGGAGCGCTGTCAATTAGTGCTACTACTATCGATGTACCGGTTTTGAAGCCGTTAGCGCATACTAAGTATTTTTATGATAGAGGCGACTTTGATTCGATTAACGACACAATCACAACAACGGATTGGAATAGTGAGTTCTCAACCAGACCTATAGAAGAAGCAATCGATTACTTCTACTTCAAAATCAATGGCTTGGTTAAACAATTTATACCCTCTAAAGTTATTCACAATGAAAAGTATCCTAAGTGGTACTCGGTATCGCTGCAAAAATTAATAAAGGATAAGTTCAAATACTTGTCAAAGTATAGGATCTATAAAAATAGGTCTGACTGGGAGACTTATAAACTTCTGCGGGATAGGATTAAAAAACTAGAGAAACAGTGTTTTGAGTCTTTTATATGTGCCACAGAGAAATCGATAGAAAAGAATCCAAAACAATTTTGGTCATTTATAAAGTCGCGTAACAAAGATAATGGTATCCCATGCATGTTGAGGTATCAGGATACTGTAGTGTCTGACGGGGACGATATTTGCGATACGTTCTCCTCTTATTTTTTGTCCACGTTTGTCACACCTGATTCAATTGGAGATACATCATACATTTCGGACACCCTCTCCACCGGCACATCTGACATTTCGAGAGTGGAAATAGACGTTGCAGAGGTCGGTAAACTTTTATATCAGCTTGATCCTTACAAGTCTGCTGGACCAGATAAATTACATCCTCGCCTACTAATAGGATGTGCTGAATCCATCGCCATTCCTATATCCCTTCTATTTAAGAAATCTCTTATGACAAACACTTACCCTCGCATATGGAAGTCGGCTTTCATTACTCCAGTCCATAAAAAGGGACCTAAGACTGAAGTAACCAATTATAGACCGATCTCGAAGCTTTGTATTATCTCGAAAGTATTCGAAAGAATTGTCTATAGTCAAGTGTATTCTGCTATAAATCATTGCTTTAGCCAAACGCAACATGGTTTCCTCAGAGGTCGCTCGACCGTCTCAAATCTCGTGTTATTCAACGATTATCTGACGGAAAGCATGGATGCTGGGAAACAAGTGGATGTAATTTACACTGACTATAGCAAAGCTTTCGATCGGATCAGTCATACAATCTTATTGAAAAAGCTCCAGAATATCGGGGTAAGGGGCGATTTGCTTAGATGGTTCACATCATACATTAGCAACAGAACTCAGGCAGTAGTAATAAATAACTATATGTCAAGCTGGGTCCCTATACCTAGTGGCATTCCCCAAGGATCACTAATTGCACCGCTGCTTTTCAATATATTTGTGAACGACATAGAACCCTGCTTTCATCACTCCAAACTGTTGTGTTTCGCTGATGACATGAAAATCTGCGCTGCCATTACTTCTTTGTCCGACGCTCAGTTACTTCAATCGGACCTTAAGCGACTGGATGAGTACTGTCAGGCAAATAAACTCGACCTTAATCCCGCTAAATGTTCGGTTGTTACCTACAGTCGAAAGAAGGTTAACATAACATTTCAATACATGATAAAAGGCCACCATGTACCTAGAAATGAATCGATTCGAGACTTGGGCGTTGTTCACGACTCGAAATTGCTATATGACAGGCATATTGATGGCATAGTAGCAAAGGCCTCCAAGGCTCTTGGGTTTATAATGCGATCGTCTGCTTGCTTTAGGAATGCCAAAACATGGAAAATTCTTTATTGCACGTTTGTCAGGAGCATCTTAGAATACGCATCGCAAATATGGAACCCGCGTTACGACACGTACCTCAAAAGAATTGAGAAAGTCCAAATCAAATTTGTCAAATATATATGCTATCGCCTACAAATTCCATTTAAATCTGATCAATACCTAAATATATGTAAAAAATTTCACCTACTGCCCCTTTCTGACAGAAGAAATATAGCTGATGTATGTTATATTTTAAAAATTGCTTCAAACAACATAAATTGTCCTGAACTATTAAGTAAACTTTGTCTCAATGCACCCCCTAAGTTAATAAGGTCAGCAAAACCTTTACATGTACCTTTATCTTCTTCTAATTATCGGCAAAACTCTTTCCTTAATCGAGCGAGCAATAGCTTTAACTCAATGGCTAAAGATCTAGACCTGGATTTATTCTGCACTAGTGTTCCGGTGGCGAGGCGACGAATGAGTGAACAGTTCTTTGCCTAGAATGCTGCATTACCTGTACTGTACTTTGGTTGTATATTGTTTAAGTACTTTGATGTTTATAAATGTGTAATTTAATTAATGTATTTAGTTAGTTGTTTCTGGAAATGTATTTAATGTATTACTAAACGCGAGGACCTGTAATTGGCTATCTATCACCTAGTAACATTATTATTTAAATTAGAATAAGCTGTTGGACCTCCATAAAGATAATAAATAATAAATAAATAAATAAATAATAAATATTGTAATGATGAGCAGCGCAGCTACGATTCTTGTAATAGCGGTAAGTTTTTGGTGATTTATACGCTATTTACTATCCGGTTACGTTTCGTTACGTTATTTACACTTAATACACTTACTACACATAAATTTTAGAGGTCTAACAATAATGTCAGCTAGTACATTGACCCCATTGCCACCGTGCTTCATTTTACCTTTATAAATCGATACTACCCATTGTTTCCAATTAATACGAAAGCTGTTAATGTTCAAACTACAGAATTAAATGTACTTCGTGCCTAACTGTCAGTAATTAATGGAGCTAATTTATTAAATGAAGCAAATTAACTAATGAACTGATAACTGGAATGAATATTAATTATACAGGGGATGTTGATAATTCCTGAATCGAGCTTTGTTTTCTAGCATTTTCTGACAAGGCTAAGTTTTTTTGTAAACGTGCATAATAATATCGACTGAACATTTTAATTCTTATGTGTTCTACAAGATGTGAGGGCATCTCAACATTGTTGCTACGCATACGCTGTTGAAATTATTTCTTCGTAAGAAAAGGAATATTTATAGTGTATGAAAATGTTGAGAATGCGCGTGTTTTTTCAATAAAACTAATACTTATAAACTTATACTAATAAATACCCTTAAACTAATGTAGTGTTTATCAATGAGGATTTTTGTACGGTGGGATTGATCATGCTCACTGCATGTATTGGCGTTGCCCGCCAGGTCTTCTTCCCTCTAATGCGATGATAGCGGTGGATAGATGGTTGGAACGTCAACTCGTTCCCGAGGAACCGCCTGTGGTACCCGGAGGTTCACTCCGTGGTTGCCGTTCTTCGCATGGAACCTAAAAATCTACTCTTATATACATTGAAGTCATTTTGTGCCGCGTGCTCATTACTGACTTATTTATTCGAAAATAGCTGTCTGTGAAACGGTGAGAAGAATTAACCGGGTCTACACTTATATCCAAACAAACTATCACATAATAATTTTAGTGCAATAACCTTTATTTGTCGGTATTATAAAAAGTGTAAAAAACAATACATTTCTGTGGAATCATTTAATATGGAGGTCATCAAGCAACCCACTCTCATAATGAATATTGATGGCCATTCCCGCACATTTTCCCAAAGAAGGTGAATTCGTATGAATTGAGATACGTCCTCCATTTGCCCGCACAAAGGCTTAAAGGTCGTTTCACTTAACGGGTCCATGAAAATCAGGTATTTTAAATTTTGAAAGTATTCTTCCATCCCCTGAAAAAACATTGATAACGATGCCCTTATTGACCGATTTTATCTTGAATATGGTAATATCAAACAAGAATAGAGTTCATAATTATAAATATTAATTACCTAGTTAGTTAAGTATCTTGTTTACAATATAGTGAGAGTGAACAGTAATCACTGAAGCGAGGATAATGCCGTGATTGGGACACTCTAAATATCATTAATTAAAGCGACAGTGATAACACACACGTTAATAATTCATGATTGAATGATATTCAACATTATTACGCTGTAAAACCTCTTCATTATCATCGCCATAACATCACGCCTGTATACCTAGAAAGGTATGGCAGAGATGTGTAACAACCGTATTTCACTTGTTATATTTAGGTTCTATTGATTGTGGGCAAACCTATCGCCATCCACCGGACACAATCCCAACTCCGTAATGCTGTTAAAAACTTCCTGACAGAAAAAAAAAATATGTCACAACTTACACACAACGCCATCTAGTCCCAAACTAAGCAGAGCTTGTACTGTGGGTACTAGAATAACTGATACTAATACATATATACTTTTCTTTTGTAAATACATACTTATTATACATAGAAACGCCCAGACTAAGACAAACCCCCATGTTCATACACACAAAGATTTGTCTTAAGCAGGAATCGAACCCGCGACCTCGGCGTCACAGACAGGTACACTACCCACTGCGTCATCCGGTCGGTCTAAAATCCTAAAGAACACTTTTGCTTGACCGAGAATTGAACCCGAATTCTCGCACTACTACAAGACCAACGAGGTAATCTATGTTGTAATAAATTAGTTATAATAGATCTCGTTATAATTACATTAAATAATCTCAGTTCATAGCTAAGTGAACGCGGTGCGGATCGGCGCGAAATCACTTTATGTGTTAGATATACTAATACAGGATACCTAAAACTGAACACTTAACTATTTAACTATGTACTTACAAAACCAATGAAACACCGAACACGAACACAGTCATACACAAACTCAAACATACACAAACACAGAACAACGCAAACACAGACATATACAAACACTCAAAATTTTGTTAAAACTTAATACTTTATTGAGCATGATTCTTGTTTTTCTCTGGAATGTACACGTCCACTTCCATCTTGTCAAATAAAATGGTGAGTGACCTGCAGCACAGGTTTTCCTAGCGTAGGCATCCACTGAACAACACACAATTGTAATGTGTGTATACTATCTTAGATCTTAAGTCATTGTTTCAGTCAGTCAATTGAATTTGAATTTGAGGATGCACCAGAAAGTGATGTAAAGCTTTCAATATTTTCTTTAATTTAATGATTACATATTACCATCCATTATATTACACAAACTAATTTACACTAAATACCCATCAGTATATCCAGATTTATTGAAATGCAGTCTGTCATGTAAATAATAAGGCACTTAATATTCAATCGTCGGTTTTCTCACGCGCTGACTACTGAAGTGAGAGAGTCCATCGTACTGGAAACAATCCGCTTACTATTCTCACAGACTGTATTTCAGATGGTGAAAAAATCTCTTCTTCTGTGCATTTATTTATATACTTTAAATCCTTACAAATTATACACTTTTTAAATCGTTCCGAATCGTTAAACAAATGAAATAACGTAAATATAATGGTAGAAAACTGTATGCCAATAATGTCTAGATTTAATTCATAACAAACAAGTACAATAATATCTTGTAAGACAACATTGTTAAAAAGTCTTAGTCTTACACTTCGCGCCGCTGCCCGCAGTGCAAGACTGGCTGTGACTCAGGCGCGACGTGTCACACTCTCTTGAAAATGCCTAAAAGTATAGGCGAAACCGCGGTCGACTAAATAGACCGGCATTACGCGAGTAACACCCGTATTTCATAATTTAAATAGTCTTAGGACAGTTATTAGGAATATTAAAACACTACTGTGGAATATTACATGTTACATGAAGAAATAAACGATTGCTATATAAAGTTTGGCACTTTTTGAGTTTTTGTACGTTTGTCACGCTGGCGCTGTGGATTCCTCACACTTTTAAAAATCCATACATTCACGGATGCTCAATTTGTAACAACTGTTTTGTTTATTTTCATTTGTTATTTATTATTTAGGAGAAATTACGATTTTCAAACATAATACAATTCACACACACAAAGCACACCCAGAGTCAGAACAAATCTTTGCAGGTCACACAAAGATTTCTCCTGTGTCACCGAACCCACAAAACCACTACGCCAACCGTGCACTCAATATGTAGGTATTCATTATCTCACTTAACAATTCATACCAATATTGCTATTATAGTAGGTAATTGGTTTTATTTGCAAAACAATACGAAACAAATTTAGCAGCCATCTTATTGTAGGTCAAAGCAACAAGCAGATCTTTTCATTGTTTTGGTCCTCGTCAATTGCTTGATAAACAAGGAAAATGGACAATATGATAATACTAAAGTTCTTAGAAACAATTTTTTTTGTCTTATTTATTCTTTTTTTTTTTTCTTCATAATAGAGATCAGAAATGTTTTTTGTTTAATTCTACAAATAACCCTCCTTCTGACGCAGTCGGGTAAAAATATATACCTACATGCATGTTGTTATTATTTCAAAGGCGTTGCTAAGGCACCACGATTAGGTTTTCTATTAAAATGTTCTTTAATATGCGTGCGTTTAATTTATCATCTCTAAAACTATTCATTTGAATACGTATTGTACGACATGAAAGTTATAAAACAACTTAACGTTACGCTATATTTCTCGTTTTTAAGTGCCGTTAGAAAAAATGAACATAATGAAATGTTGGTCTATTTAGTCGACCGCGGTTTCACCTATACTTTTAGGCATTTTCAAGAGAGTGCGATACGTCGCGCCTGAGTCGCCCGTATTTCATAATTTGAATAATGTTACAAACTCACGTCAGTTTTAATAAAAATATGAACTTAATGATAGATTCTTACATTGTACAATCAGATGAGACTAAATAATAATAAGGAACAGAGAGAGGATTCATACAAAAAATAGTAACATTGAAAAAATACCTTATTTTGGCCTTTTTCCTCGTCAAAAAGATACTGAGAGCATGAGATAGAGATGTAGTACAAATTATGTCTGTTCGCATAATGCGACTTAAGGAGATTCCCCGAAGCGTCCATTGGATGTTATTTAATGTATTTTCATAAACATATGTGAGGGGTCTGGTGTGTGCTCAGGCAGAGGAACTGACTTCGTTGCGTATACAGAACCCGAGATTTTGTCCTCATCGTGTAATTTATTGATGTTCAAAATAATCTACGTACTATTTGAATTACAAGTTCAAAAGGTATTACAGTCATTTTTTTAAATTACAAGGCTGTATGTATATTAAGTATTTAGATGTTTGCTGGCACTTTTTTCAACTACTACCTTAGCTCACTGCCTGGATAGAATTTCTTAGCAACTGCTTAGCTTTTTTTCTAATAAAAAAGGACATGACATAACAAGGAATCTATGTAATTTGTTTGTGTCTGATGGAATTATTTTGGATAGTTTTTTAAATCTATCAGAGGTTTATACGTAGAACGCAGACATAAAATGAATGCCGTATCATATAAAAAATACGTGTGTTCCATAAAATAAATTCTCGCGTCTTTCTCCAGAGAGTTTGTCTCGAATTTCGTTTTTCAGCGGTGATACCTCGCGGGCATGTTCATTTACGTAATATTAAAATATCTGAAATTTATTGCAGCGTTAACTCTGCATAATATTTCCACCTATAAAAATGTAATCAGTCTTTATTATGAAATATATTACATTTTAGAATTAATTTACTATTAAAACCGACGTGAGGTGAAGACTATTATTGAGATTATTATTGAGAATTCGGGGTAATCACGTTATTTTAGCCGGGATATGCCGACTAGTTTTGAATCTAGTACGTAGATTCATCAACTGGGCGATTAATTGCGATTCGTCGCCGTTGCGTGACGTCTCGCACTCACTAGTCGGCATTACCCGGCTAAAATAACCCGTATTCTCAATAATAATTAATTTGCTCTTGAACTAAATAGTATCTATGCATAAAGGTACATGCTTGCACAGATTAATAAGACAGTAAATAAAACACAAATAACCGCTAATGAGCTTTTTGGTTGCCTGTTATATGATAGACGCTAGATTCTATAAAAATACCGAATCCAACCATGAAGCCACAGCACCAGTATACAATTTTAAAAGCACGACAAATCCATAACTAGTATAACCATACATAACTCCATCGGAATGTAACTCGTTGTCATCAATCAGGTCGTAAACGTCGACGTATCACATAATTCACCGTCAACTAACGCATTGAACTAATTTTGGAAAACATGCTTACAGCACCAATTTCACGAAACAGTACATTGTTATCGAAACAATGCTATGTTTTCTGTTTTCGACAGTCAATTGTGTATTTACTGAAGAAGTGAAAAGAGCAATGTAAATTAAGCTGACTCTTTTTTTTATATACTACGCTCACAGCGAACGAACGTGTAGTCCACCTGATGGTAAGTGGAATACAGCCCATGGATCCACAAAAGCAGATTATAGATGCGTCGCTGCAGCTGAGGACTACGGTGTTATGCCTCATGTGCCAGTAATTTCAGGGCCTGATCTCACCACCAAACCGGAACACAGTAATGGAAGCACTACTATTTGGCGGCAGGTTAAAGGTGAGACGGTGGTGCTGCCGCCCTCGAGCTCATTCACAAGAGCTCTACTACCAAAGGTGAGACGGTGGTGCTGCCGCCCTCGACCTTATTCACAAGAGCTCTACCACCAAAGGTGAGACGGTGGTGCTGACTCGTTATGTTATCGCGAGATGTACTTATATACTCAAAGGTTATCACGCTATCTGCTAGTTGTTGCACAAAGTATAGTTAGCCACAGATAGCCTGGTCACATCATTGCAGTTATCTTATCACTACTTATCCTGTATCTAAGAATCACTGCTGCCAAACTTTTCTTTTTTTTAAAAACCACGCCCGCTCTAGGAATAACTCCTGTGTTGCGGGGGTGTTCACAAACATACAATTCACACACACAAAGCACACCCAGAGTCAGAACAAATCTTTGCGAATCACACAAAGATTTGTCCCATGTGGGGATCGAACCCACAACACCAGCGTAGTTAAAAGCGGCGAGGCGACCGCTTTAACCACTACGCCAATCGTGCACTCCTTTGAGCCACTGCTCTGCTGCGCCAAGATGCGCTCTTTCTAGAGTTATGTCTATTTTTTTTAACTACGATATTTAAAATTATGTCTCATTTAGAAAGTTGTAATTTACTTTGACTTTACACAATCATCAATACAAATAAATAAAACTGAAGTGTCTGTTTTTATGTCAATATCACAATGTTTTTTCAAGCTGGTATAGTTGTTTGCACCACTGCTGCTAAGCTACTTTGAGCCACTGCTCTGCTGCGCCAAGATGCGCTCTTTCCAGCGTTATGTATATTTTTTTAACTACGGAATTTAAAATTATGGCTCATTTTACTTTGACTTTACACAATCATCAATACAAATAAATAAAACTGATGTTTTTCAAGCTGGTATAGTTGTTTGCACGATAACTTTGCCTAAAATACATTTATTAAATTGTTTGTCTGTCTGTCTCTGCTTTTCGAGGCAGCTAACCGACTACAAGCTGCGTAGCATATGCTACTTTTTATTGATGTAAATAAAACTGACGTGTCTGTTTTTAATGTCAATATCACAATGTTTTTTCAAGCTGGTATAGTTGTTTGCACCACTGCTGCTAAACTACTTTGAGCCACTGCTCTGCTGCGCAAGATGCGCTCTTTCCGAAGTAATGTATATTTTTTTTACTACGAAATTTAAAATTATGTCTCATTTTACTTTAACTTTACACAATCATCAATACAAATAAATAAAACTAAATTGTCTGTTTTTAATGTCAATATCACAATATGTTTTCAAGCTGGTATAGTTGCTTGCACGATAAACTTTGCCTAAACCCATTTATTAAATTTTTTGTCTGTCTGTCTCTGCTTTTCGAGGCAGCTAACCGACTACAAGCTGCGTAGCATAGGCTACTTTTTATTGATGTACCTACCACGCAGACGAAACCGCGGGATAAAGTTAGTTTGTTTGTTTGATAGCGCTAATCTCGAGAACTGCTGAAACATAAAATGAATTATCAAATTTGTATTTGATAATTCATTTTATGTTTCACCAGTTTTATGTTCATTTTATGTTTGATAGTCTCTCTCAATAAAGGTCTTTAGATATTTAACATTACGATAAAGTCCACGGAGGCAGAGCAGTACGATTAAGCGCAGGAATAGATATTACTTAATACAACGATATAACGACAACAATACTAAGTTAAAAGTCCAACACAGGTAAGAAGAAAATAATAACTTCTAGCCAAATAAAAATGTCACGTTCGTCCTACCGGAAAAAATACACATAAATATTACATGCCTCCTATTGCCTACGTGCATTTGATAAATTATTATATGGTTCGGGACTTACCTACGTAAGACTCAATTATTAACGAAAATGATTTTTCTTGCGAGCACATCCATAATCTCCTTTTCTATGAGGAAATTATGAATAATGTCTAACATATTGCAAGAACTCTGACGCCAAATCTACTAAGTGTTGATATTGTTTAGAAAAAGTTTAGTGTACCATACATAAGTAGATACGTTTAACAATGAGAACATTTAATAAAATTACGATATTTTTAATTTTATTAAAAATACAAAAAGCGTACATTATAATTTACTTTTAAAGCTTTAACAGTAACCGCAAACGAGCTGTGGAGTATGACGTTGACATAACCCAATTATTTTGATAAAATATGAATTTAATTATATTTTCAGTGACATTCAAAATACCGTGCATATTCTGCTTTATTTAAAAAATATATATTTTACCAGTCAAACCGTGAACGTAAAATTTATATGCTATAAATAAATTAATCGTTTTTAATAATCACACAATATTAGTATAGTTCATTAAATAAATCTCAATGACGTCATGACCTGGGTTTGACCATGAGTCTGGCGTATCAATCTACCAGTACTTATTTACCTATCTTTGTCATGACTAATTTTATTCTATTTTCCTTCTTACTGAAATTATAAATCATTTTTTTATTAACAGAATTGCGTCAGTAGTATTTTTTTTACGATATCCAAATCAATATGTACTGGAATTAACCGGTGAAAAAATATACTATAGCAACTGCGTTAGTACAATATAACTGCTTTATTATAAATACTAATAATAAGGCAAACTTAACATTGTGCGTAAGACCGTAATATTAATTGCCTTTGAACACAAAATCTCGCCTCCATACAAAACTGATTTCGGCAATAATGATTTAAACTTTTTTTGATTATTCATAGCATTTAGCTATGCTTAGCATATATACATAGAAAAGTTGAAATATTTATGGGATCGGCAGGATTTGAACCTGCGACCCCTGCATACCGGACAGCCGCTTTAATCATTAAGCTACGCTCGCCTCTTGCCAGGATCCTAAATTTCTCAACTGTATGTTACGTCATTACGTAACGTCACGTTTATCCATTTGTACCTATCCACTTGTAAGTAGAATAATGATTAAGCTTACCTTTTATATATTCCTAAAGCTAAATAAATTTAAAAGTAGAAGGTTTTGAGTCATCCATGGATGCAGCTGAAATCTATTGAAAGCCATTTTAAGTAATCATAATTTGTACAAAAAGTTGTCAGCGCGTCTAACTGAGGCAACACGTTCTCGAAATGCTGGCTTATATTTCGGCCAGCGACTTAATATCGCAATACAACCCGGTAATGCTGCCAGCATTTTGGGAACGAGACCCGACAGTGACTTATTAAGTTTAGATTAAGTTATTAGACTAATTTAATTTAAGACCCTATATCTATATTTATCTTAAAATAAATGTACACAATCTTAGTAATCATATACAGTTTTACACGATAGTTTTACTCCAAGACGAGTAAAACTTAACGTGAGTTAGTACAGTAGTAGAACCATCAGGTACTTCTGCCATGTTAACGACATATCTTATATAAAGTACAGGTCCACAACAACTTCTCAAGATTGAGATCACGGCTACAAGTAATAGAGATTGACAGCAAAATCGGTACTTTAAAGCAATTTTGTACTGCGCTTCAGTTATAACAATTGCGACGCCATACCTTATATATTGCGAAGTGTTTTTGCTCTGGATGCGATGCGGAGCTTACAGGATCTGATCTGGAACGATCTGTGTCATTTGTGAACAGATTGAAGTTAGGTAACACTTAGAAATATAGTCGACGCAGCCTAAATTGTCACCCTCTAGCGCTGTCGTCGCTCTTTAGTTCTATACATTACTTATTAAACTACTATTACTTATATACTATTACTTCGCTGGCTGGGGCATGTTAGATAGATAGAGTAATCTTTATAATAGAGAGAGATAGAGTAATCACCAATATTAACAAAGAAGTTTATGATGTAAACAAATGCACTTAAAAATTATGTTGCACAATGGGCGGCCTTATCGCTATAAGCAATCTCTAACAGGCAACCTTAGGATGGACAAGTAAGTAATGAGCAAAGTTATGGGCAGTTGTTGGTGCGTTAATTAAAGAAAAAAAACAGAAAAATACAGTAAAAAGAAACGTCATGATAATGACAACGGAGATTTTAAAATATAAATAATACAGAAATTCACCGAATTTACACCGAAAAATTGCCGCTTGGAGTCATGCTCGGACAGATTGCTGATGCAAAACGACGGGTTGGTCGTCCGAATCTTCGCTTTAAGGACTGCTGTAAGCGCGGTATGCAGAGCTTTAGGGTCGATCCGAAGGCATGGGAAACGCGCGCCAGTATGAGGCAGGATTGGAGACGTGACCTGTTAGACGGTACGACAAAACATGACGAAGCCTGGCTGGCTACTCGCGTTTCAACTGCGACAAATGTGACAGGAAATGCCGTGCTGCTATTCTGAGAAGATGCTGTGGCCAATGATGATGATGATGATTACTTATATAATATATTTATATAGTTTCAAATTTTATTGTGCCCAAACTAGATAAAATCTGTACCATCACCTTTAATATTAACTGTAAGTTTTTTGAAGCCTTAAAATGATTAAATATATGTTTCAGAATATTACGACACTCATTTTGGCGTTTTTGTGTGGCAGATTTATTGGTTCCTCGGCAATTCTGTAGTAATTGAATAGTAATATAATATAGTATTCCAAGATCCAACCCATAAACATCTATCGATGTGTTATGTGTATTTAATTTTTTTCAGTCAACATAAACATGTGTCATACATGTACTGATTGGACTGTGAATCGAAAGACTCAGCCACTTCATAAAACGAAATAATTCACCTCATAATATTCACGGAATACTTAAATTCAAATTCAAATTCAAATCATTTATTTTCATAGGCCCCAGGAGGCGCTTGAACACGTCAAAACATTACAAAAAATGATATAAAAGTAAATAATAAATAATACTAAATTATACTAATTACAATGATTTGAATAACCGGGGCTCAGATTAATTTTAATCAAACTGTTTAGAATAGAATTAAAATCAATCCAAGTACCAGCTCCGATGGGTATTGCATTATGAGAAGAGCTGGTGAGAAACTCATGTGCACCATCTTTTAAAATGAAAAATATAACAATATAAAAGTACATAAAAAAAAATCACATAAGAAGAGCAATTCATTTCCAAATACTATTATCATTTATGTAGTCTGAAATACTATAGTAAGCTTTTTGACATAATTTAGTTTTAACATATTTTTTAAATTTACCTATTGATAATTCTATTGCGTCTAAAGGAAGTTTATTGTAAAAGCGTATACATTGACCTGGAAACGAGTTAGAGATTTTATGGAGCCTAGTAGTGGGCACAGCGAGTTTGTTTTTGTTCCTTAGATTTAATTTATGGAGATCACTATTTTTCTTAAATTTCGTTTGGTTTTTGTGAACGTACATTAAATTTTCGTAAATGTATTGAGAATGTAACGTCATAATATGTATCTCTTTAAATTTATTTCTTAGTGTCTCCTTGGGACTCATCATATAGATAGCTCGAATAGCTCGTTTCTGGAGCACAAATATTGAATTTATATCCGCGGCACTACCCCAAAGCAATAAACCATATGACATTATACTGTGAAAATAGCTAAAATAAACTAAACGCGCAGTGTCAACATCGGTCAGTTGACGAATTGTTTTTACGGCGTAAGCTGCTGAGCTGAGTCTACCAGACAACGTTTCTATATGTGGGCCCCATTGTAATTTAGAGTCTAATGTTATACCAAGAAAGACAACCTTATTGACCATTTCCAATTCCTCATTGTCCATCACCACACTAGTTTTGACTTGCTTAACATTTTTTGTAAAAAATCTAATATATTTTGTTTTACTACCATTTAAAAGCAAGTTATTAGCACTAAACCAGTTCACTATCTTTGATAAAGCATTGTTTACATCGTCAATTACTGATTGTTGTCTTTTTACCTTAAAAACTAAAGAAGTGTCATCCGCAAACAATACTATCTCATGATTATCCTTAACCAGATGAGGTAAATCATTAATATACAAGAGAAACAGGAAAGGCCCTAAAATAGAGCCTTGTGGCACCCCCATTGCTACAGCTGATCCATGCGAACGCTTTCCATTGACATCTACTCTCTGAATCCTATCGCTTAGATATGAAGTAAAAAGATCCAGAGCGATGCCTCTTATACCGTAGTGGTGTAACTTCTTGACTAGAGTTTCATGCTGCACACAATCAAAAGCCTTAGATAAGTCACAAAACACCCCATAGGCATCCCGCGACTCTTCCCAAGCCTCAAATATGCATTCCAGTAATTTTACCCCAGCATCACATGTTGACCGTCCGCGAGTGAAACCGAATTGTTTAGTGTGCAACAGATTGTTTTCATTAAAATATTTAAGTAACTGCGCGAGAATTAATTTTTCAAAAATTTTACTAAACGTAGGTAGCACCGATATTGGTCTGAAGTTTGTGGGGTCTAATGTACTACCTGATTTAAACAATGGAATGACTTTACTTAATTTCATTAAGTCAGGAAACACACCACAATCAATACATCTATTAAATATCACGATTAAATCAGGTGCAATAATGTCAATCAACGAATTTATAATATGTACAGAAATGCCCCATAGATCAGCCGTTTTTTTAATATTAATTGATTTAAACGCGGCTTTAAAATCAGACAAATTAACATGGTGAAAATCGAAATTATTGTAAAACTCAGGCACATTATCTTTAAGTAACGACTCGGCAACGGAGGAGGAAGAGCCTAAAGCACTAGTTAGAGAGACAGGAAAAGCAGTAAAAAATCCTTCAAAAGCACTGGCAACTTCTAAATCTGACTTGGTTACTTGACCATTGATACTTAACTTAAAGTCTGAATTTTTTGATCTAACCTTCCCAGTCTCTTCATTAATAACCTTCCATGTGGCTTTAATTTTATTACTACTGTTTTTGATTTTAGATTTAATAAATGTAGATTTGGCAATTTTACAAACGCGTTTAAAAATCTTCGAGTATGATTTGACATGTTCTTTAAACTCTTCACTGCTATTAAATTGTCTTTCATAGTATAAAATGTACAATGTTTGCCTACTCTTATGGATACCTGCGGTTGCCCAGTCACCAAAGACAGGACTACTAGTAACAGTAATTATATATACTTATATACTTATTATGCTGTAACTATGTAGATCGGTATTAGAAATGATTGTATTACATTTACAGTGACACGTCTGTTTGCGGTCACGAGCCCCTGCCCACACGCAACCTCGACAATCGTGTATGGCTTAGCTTCCACCGAAGTGGAGCGGAAAGGAGCTGTGTCTTGAATAACTAATCAGATTTTGTTATTTCTCCATTTCCTCTCCACTTCGCTTTGCAAAAATGGATCAAGCGGAGGATAGAGAAGTGGAGCAAAGAAGTCGCAATTTGTATAGATTTCTGTACAGCTGGTGGATCGCCCGGCAACGAACAATTATAAATTTCATTAAACAAATATAAATGTCACAAAGTCCTCCTTGTAAATGTTACGTGCTGCCTACAACAGTGGTATCTTTCAGCGAGCACAGCCAGCATGTGAGCAATAAGGAGAGAGGAGCGGTGTGGAGAGGAGCGAAGCGGCCAGCTGCTTACGTCACTGCGCCGCTCGCCGCTATTCATATCCGCTTTTCGCTCCTCTCCTCTTGGTTTTGGTGGAAATTACCTGTCAGGTTCGGCGCATTCTCCACTCCGCTTTGGTGGCAATTGGGCCTTGAACGTTTATCACGGCCACTATCAACTATTATTTTAATACTATGCGTCGTGTGAATTCAACTGTGATAGAAAACGTTGTGAAACCTCTGTGAAAAGTATACTATCTATATAATCTATATATATAAAAATGAAACCCGTTTTCCGTTGTCACGACATAGCATGAAAACGGCTTGACCGATTTGGCTGATTTTTTTTTTGTAGTTTCCTAATACTCTGTACAAGGTTCTAAATATAATATTAATAAATTTTCTGTAAAAATATAAGTGAAATTATTGAACCCTACGGAATAAACACTATTATGAAAATATATATTTTGTTTTTTATTTAATAAAATTAGTAAAGTCCTTCTCAGGTATGACGAGACCAGGGAAATAAGTATTCATTTTTATATGGAGGATATTATAGATTACAGTTCAAATTGAATAGGTACGCATACATAAGATAGGTCAGCTATACAAAATAAAGTAGTGCATCAAATTTACGCTAAGGCGGTACGATGTTCGCCGGGTCAGCCAGTAATCATAGTATAAATATAAAAGTACCAAACTCTTTCACTACTGCTGCTAATCATATTCCGGGAATGACATCTTTAGGACACTTTTAATCGATATAATGCCATATAATACTTTACAGTTTACATGTTGTCCTCGATTTAAGCGTAACACTGTTAGTATAATACAATATAGCAACGTTTATTTTAATAAATTACGCAGTCATTATAATTAAAATGGCGAACACGCCCGCCGGCTACCAGAAAATAAATTGCTCCAATATTTTCAGGCTATTCGAATACAAATATTAGAAGTGATTCTATCATTAATATCATTATATTATGCTTATCTATACAATCATATCAGATGGGCTGAGGCTTCGACTGATGCTATTACGACATAGAAAATAATATTATTATACTCTGTCCATTCCTTTATTTTCTTTTTGACAGATTACATTTAGGGATGCCTTCACACGTTACTGATTCGATTTGAAATCATAATCGATGTTGTCTAAGAAGAACTTTCAATCGATTAATTACATCGAAATATTTTAGTTCATTATTAATTATTCGTTTATTAGTAGTTTTTATTAGATGAAATAAATATACAAAATAATAATATAATAATAATGTCACATACTTAGTCTATGACGGTTTCCTAGTTACCTTTGTTTACATTTTCATTTTTAATTTCAAGATTTCGACTTAATTTCTTGCAAATAATTATTCATGGAATCATGATACTATTATTATATTCTTTTTTTTATAAAAATACAGACAATACACAAAAAAAAGTCAAATTATTCATTTTCATAATGATCGATTTATTTCATTTCACGATTTGATTTATAGTCTGTGGTTGTTTGTTACAAACAGTGAACTTCCCTAAAAAGTGCCGCTTGTCAATAAAGTACATTATTATTGTAGTACATTAATCTGACAAAAAAAAAACGGTAATTCATAGGTGTCAAAAAGAAAATAAAGGAATGGACAAAGTATAACGCATTTATGAGGGTTAAACAGGCATAAAGGCATTTTGGAGTACTCCTATTGCCATCTACCGATCATAACTTCAGACTACGTACTGTTACCGACCAAAAATGCTCCTTCTTATTAATTTAGGGATGTTAGGCATTCATGCAACCTACAAATAACATAACATCACGCCTATATTAACCAAAAGGAAGTGGCAGAGGTGTACAACCTATTTAGGTCCCATGGGATAGGAGGAGAGCCTATCGCCATCCACCAGACACAATTCCAACTCCGTTCTGCTATAGTGAATTTCCTGAAGGAAAGTTCACAAATAACACTTTGCCCGCCCTAGAAATCGAACCCGAAATCTCACGGTACGAGGCACTTTCGCAAGCCACTAGACCAGGCACCTACAAATACGTATATAAAATTGTCATGTGCATAATGTTTTATTAAATAAATAAAATAAAAGCAAACACAATTTTACCCAGCACAGATATTTCAACCATAGCTGATGATATAGGCTACTAGACTAACAAAGCAATACAAAAGTTAATAGAGCAAGAGTATTCTCAAAATAAAAACAGTTTCAGGAAACATATTTCATATAGTCTGATGAGCTTAAATTCCCACGATATGAATTCTGCGAAACATGCATGACCAAATTCAAGTTATTGGAACAGATTAACATAACATGACATCGTGCCTATATCAGAGAAGCTAAACAAAAATGAATAATACACACTTCATCTGTAAGAGTTAGATCCCATCAACTGGGCAAAATTCAGACTGTACGGCTAAAAAACCCTAACGGAGAATGGAGACGCCCCAAATAACCCTTTTGCCCTACGCAAGGGTTTAAATTCGAACCCTACGGTGAGCGTGACCACGACACAATCAAAAGAATTGATTAAAAAAGTTAATCATTACCATAAGGTCAATAATATATGAGGTGAATACATTGCTCGGTCAACAAGCCGAACTGTATCGATCGTCACATGAAATATGAAATAGATTGAGACCTGATATTTTCACGTTATAAATATTATATTTATAACGTGAAAATTACAAATCACGTGTACTAGATAAAACGTACCTTTTACACATTTTTATTGTATAAACCAATATATTGTTAAAGAACTGTCCATTCGCGTACATAAGCGATGATAATAATATTATACTATATAAATATATATTTAGACTTACACCATAGTAAAAATAGATACTATGTTTACACTATCCGTCACTTATATAATTTTGACTGCATTTATTCTAAAGTCTCGATTCATTTTTGAAATATGAGGGTACTTCCAAATCTTTTATAGACTTCCACAAATAAATAAGTTAATGAAACCTATATAATTTGAAAGATACTGTGTTACAGGCTTGGACTGGATAAAAAAAATCTTAGTAAACAAAAGTTTTAAATCAATCAGTCTGCTTGTTACACCTACAATCTGGACTGAGCTATGTAGACGTAACGCCTTTGTGATGGCTATTAAAATATTTAACCATCTACCCCGTGATGTACGAAACTTACCAACAAATAAATTTAGAAGCCAGTTATTTAGGTTTCTACGCGAAAAATGTTTCTATTCTGTGGATGAGTTTTTAAAATATCAGATATAATTAGAATGTAAGTAATGTTGATATATTGTAAAGTAAATATTTCTAGTTTGTAAGTTTATGTTTGTATGTCATAATATTACATGGCAAATGTGTAGAACTAAATGATTACCATAACACCTGTAAAAACCACATTTTGACAAATAAAGTATTTGTATTGTATTATTTGTATTGTATTGTAAAATACGAACGTTTAAATTAAAGGTAAAGTAAGGTAAGGGTTAAAAATTAAATCATCATCATCATCATCATTCAGCCGCTCGTAGTCCACTGCTGGACATAGGCCTCTCCCATTGCGCCACAACACCCGGTCCTGCGCCTTCCGCATCCAGTCCTCTCCAGCGACCTTCTTCAGGTCGTCAGTCCATCCTGGCAGGGGGGCGTCCTACCTTACGGTTGCCGAGTCGCGCTCTCCATTCTAGGACTCGTTTGCTCTAACAGCTGTCGGTCCTTCGGCAGACGTGACTAGCCCATTGCCACTTCAGCGAGCTTATTTTGCGAGCTTATTTTACTTTAGTTCTTTGTCGGATCGCCTCAATTAAATGCAGATAAAAATACAACTGTCTGGGCTGAAAGTGTAAAAACAAAAATATTAATTATTTTATGATTCTAAATCACCGCTAAACGGGACCATAAATAACATTGGTCTGACAACATTCAAAATTTCAAACAGAGGAGGGCCCTGCTAGCAATTCGCAATTGAAGATTTGCTGCTGATTATTCAGACGCCGCATGTTCTAATACTCTACAACCTGATTCATCGGCGTTACCTTGAGTTAACAACATAGTGGCATGTCGGCCGGTCCTATGTCAACGGCAATAGGGTTGGTAGGCTCGTTAGCTTTGGTATCTAATAAATACTATAGGCGTATTATGTTACTTGTACCTTTGACATAGGTACTGTGACAAGCACTAAATATTGCAGATACATCAAAAGACAACGATATCGATATAAATTCAGGGTTAGCAATCTCATTACATAACCACAGTACTGAAAGCGGTCGCCTCGCCGATGTCAACTGCACTGGTGTTCTTGGTTCGATCCCCACACGGGACAAATTTTCTGTGATCCGCAAGTTCTGATTTTGGGTGTGCTTTGTGTGTGTGAAATGTATGTTTGTGAACACCCCTGCGACACAGGAGTTATTCATAGTGCGGGCACCTTTTTTTTTTTTTTAAATAGTAGTCATGTTTACAAATGTAACAGAGGTTGTTGACCTGTCTTTCTCCTTATCTTCTCCTTGCTCCTTAATCCATTTTGGTGAGTTAAATCACTTATAGGAATATATAATACAATGGACAGTCGAAAAAAATTCTAGGTTGATAGCAATAGCTTAACCACTTTCAATTAAATCACAAGCCTTATAGTTATATAGAAGTCTTTAAGTACATACTTAATTTATTACCGTTTACATCACTCCTTAATTAAACGCATAAATAAAAAAATGCTATGCACCTTGATTTCTTTACACGTGTTAGTCGTAATCATGGTAATAAATTAAGTATGTAAGTATGTAATACCTATAATATGATGTAACTATGTATTACGTAACACATTACCATAGGTTTGATAACCTCATAATTTTAAGTCACGGTTACAGGAATTGAGCGAGATTACTATTTTTAAACAATAGCTGAGTTACTTTGTTCAATATTTAAAACATGGCAATTACTTACAACAATTCCATCGATCCTAGGCAAGCCATCAAATTAAATATTAACAAAGCAACTCGCCGTCTGTAACTGGGCAAATATTATTTCTTAACTATTCCAATTAAACAACGCTCGCCATTGTATGCAAAGCAGCTGTGCGTGTAGCAATAATTAATTTCAGCTTTATCTACTAAGTAGTGCTCCTCGGTCCTGTAACGATCAGCGCAAAGTTTTAATTTGCCAAAGAATTCGAAAAGTTGAGATTGTTTTGCGATCAAAGTGCTGAAGCCCTGAGGGGCGAGGGGTAAGGCGGGGCTTACCGGGAGCAGCAACAAGTCCATGTACCAGACAGATCAATAATCGGATGCTGGGACATGCGCACTATGCATTTCTAACATCATGTTCTCTCTGATACTACTCTGCGTGACATTCCTCTCGCCAGGTAAGTCAAACAATATTTTTATACATATTTATCTTTATCTTGTGTCCTTTAATCATATAGTTGACGGCGCCTTTGTAGTTTACGGGAATCCCAGCTGTTATAAAACCTCCAGGTTATTTTCTGCCCCAAATGTCAAAGTTGACGGATGTCTATGGTGCAATGTGGCCTTGTTTTGGTTCCTGAATTATTACTATTTCAATGAATGAGTAATTATTTAAGTTCTATCTATGAGACATCATAAATTAACAATGTATTGTGACTGAAATGATGTCTAGATGTTTATCTTCGATTGTTTTGTTTACATAATAATATTTTTATCTCAAACATACATCAAACATATTATAGTCTCGTTTCCATAGACTATTCGTTTTTCCCGTATATAATTTTTATCTCGTATATTAGTAAACATAATGCTATCGCACAAAGCCTAAAAACGGCTTGCAAATAACTCTCATATTATATTTAGTGGATGATAGAGGTTCTATTACGAAATGCCGTCTCTGCAAGCACATCAAAGACATTCAATACTCAGACTAAAAATAACTCTGCTTAGATTATACAAGAAATCTAAAATGTATATAGTTTAGAAACAGCTAACGATTTCAAGTTTCTACATTTTAAATAGCTTAAAAGGCAATGCAGTGAATACGCCTATATTTTAAGTTTTGCATCGAGATTATAGCCACATAGACTAAATGAGGAAATACATTTTTTATTTTACTATGTAAAATATTTTCAATCACATGGAACAAGAAACAAGTGCTCGACTAATAGATGTAGTATAACAATTATAGTACTATTAAGTACCACAACGACTACAACTGAAATCATTCTACTTTTCTGATTTTAAACATATTTTGTAGACTTTAGTATCCTTCGACATTTCTTGTAAAAATATATCACTGAGGTAAAGTGGTGGCTGACAAAAACATAGATTATACTATAAGTAGCTAAGCCTAAGTACCTAGATCAGTTTAAATCCGCCAACATATTATAGATATGTTCATTTATTTTATGTGGATTTGGTTTTCATTTAACCACATACACATGCACACTACTTTAATCAAAGAGATTGATTGATAGGTTTAATACCTAGTCATAAGTCATAACATTACCTAAAATGTGGACATATCATTTCAGAGGGCTCGTGCGACTTGTTAAGGGACAGCGTGCACGTAACGTCAGCAGCAGCGCGCCCCAACAATGAGCTGTGGTGCTACAAGTGCCTGGCCGAGGTGCCTGATGATCGGTGTGCGGACCTACGGCACAACAACTCAGCGCTTATCCACAAGTGCCACAACGACCGCAGGATGTGCATGGTACGAGAAATATTTCATTTGTTCAGTCAAGGTCTCCTAATGGTGACTTTTCCAATATCCCTGTACATCCACAAAAAAAACGGTGTTTTGCTACAGCTCAAGACTAAGTTGACAGTTATAAAGGCATCCCTTGGCCTAAACAGAGTGCCAAATGTCACCAAAACTAAACCAGAACACAAATTTTCAAGCTCTGCTATTTAGCGGCATTATGCAGGTGATATTAAACGAAGAGATTGATGATTAAGAAGATCCTACACAAAATCTCTAGATAAACTATTATTAAGTAAATAATTTACGCAAGTGAATGTTAATCATTCAATTGGTTAGTAAATGATTCTCGTTCATTGCTTCCAGGTCAAACGGTTCTCATTCACGACTTCCACTGAGAATACCACAACCGCACCCAAGATGTGGGCCTTAGAGAGGAACTGCACAAAGCATTGTGAACCTGGCTGCATCGTCATCGGGGAGAGGACCAAGCTGTACGCCTGCACTTCTTGCTGCACCACCTCCCTTTGTAACTATGGTTCTGGAGCCGAGCAGATATTGTATGACATCTTTATCGTCTTAACTGCTGTGCTCGTTCTGGCGTTATGATCCCCTTAAGTAGGTTAGCATCTGTACCAAAGAGTTTTATCAGAATATACCTGCAAGAAATGGCCACAAATTGTCGACGTTTCAAAACCCTTGGCTACTCTACATATAAGTCTAAATTCCATTTTAAAGCTCATATCCCCTCGCATTGGATAATCATGTTAGATTCTGCTTGCATTATTAAGCAAAAGCAGTATTAAAATCTACTATGCTCAAGCACTGTCATTAAATTAACAGAATTGTTATCTTAACACATCCGTAGTTATCACAATTAAATTAAATATACTTTGGATTGGATGATTGAGAACGAAATAATAAGTATGGCGAAACAAACGAATTTGTAAAAGGAACCAATATTGAAATTTTGACATTTTAATATGTAGAGGAGGGCTAGGAATTTGCAAAGAAAAATATATTGCATTCAGCCGAGTGTTCATGAGCAGCAAAACTTTCAGAAGTTAGCTTTGGCAAGACAATTTTGACTTCAATCACCTAAAACCTATACCAACATGACTAGTGCAGGGCTGGTGCAATGGCACGCGTGCCTCCAAATAAAGGCACTTGTATCAATAAAGGTTCGCCATCCCTGGACCTGTGATTTGCAAGTGGCTTGCGTCTTGCCGTAGAGCTAACACCTGCAGTTTTGTTACAGGACACTTGGATCTAGTTGGTACTTTTTTTTATCACTTAATCTGCCGTCACATAAAAATATGTAAAATAATATCATTAATTATGAATTACAATCACTCGGACATGTTCCTTGCCTACCTATTACTTACAGTTTTATGATAAATTAAAATATTGTTATAAATCGTAGTTAGACAATTTCGCCTTAAATTAATTACATTTTAGACGCTTTATAGATCCTCAAAACCCTTTTTCTGTAGGAAATAATGTATAATAATTAATTTTATTCATTAACAATATTTTTCATAGACTTTAATTGGTTCTTGTAGATTGATTACAGTATGAAGACTATAAAAAGTCTTCAAAATTATTTAATTTTTAGTGTTAAATTTAAACCAATATCAAATTGAACAAATAAATAATAATATAATTAGGTATATGAATTATTTAGGTAATAAATTATAAAATACGATTATAAAGTGTTTTAGTAACTTGTTTTGTTTCTGGTAATACTGAAAATTGTAAATAACATTTTATTATAAACTTACAGTCTTCTTGATGAGAAATCATAGTTTAACCACCTTCTAGAACCCAAAATTCTTAGATGCTGTAAAATTTAAGAACTGCTTTATCTTGTATGGTGTTTTCACGATGTTTTCTTTACTTTACCTTATTACCACCTAATTACTTGTAAATCGAAAGACATCGGTGTGAAAGTGAACTTTGACCCAAGACCTTCAACCTAACAATCACCCAGCTAGCCGTACCTACCTAATACATTATGTATTTAACAGACCAAAATGTTGTTACAATTAAAAGTGATTGTCGCAGGCGCTAATGATACACCGTACGATGACCCGAAACCTTCATACTCCACGGCCAAGGTTTTTGTGATAAATCGTCAATTGATCAGTCAATGGGATGAACTAATTACTTATTAGTTAATTATTCTTGAAGGAGTATCTTTATTTATATCTTAGACTGTAATTCAAATTAAAATTCAAATTCAAATCATTTATTTTCATAGGCCCCAGCGAGCGCTAAAACACGTCAAAACATTGTAATATATAAAAAATTCAATGTTTTAGCTTTAGAGCAGTGATTCCCAAAGTGGTTCACGTTGACCTCCCAGGCTCCCCGGGCGACCAGATAGGGATCCACGTTGGTAAGAAGAAAAAATGAGGGGTGCACAAGTTGTAAGAATCCACGAATTCTTTTCAGGTTTCGATAGTAAGGAACAAAAATTATGGCTAGGACTCGAAAAAACCAAGGAAGCCAGAAGATTGTGTAAAGGACTACGAGTACTAGTATGGGGTATTAGCGCCTTTTTCCATCGCGAACAGATATCAAATGGTCTATTTTGTTGGGCTGCTACTGCCTTACTAAAATGCAAAAAATACCGTTTTATGTAGCGAGTAGCAACGTTTCGGTATTATTCCACTTTGTATCGGTGTAAACCATGGGCGTTGAAAGTTGTGTGAGTATTATTATTACGATATTTTTTGGTTCTTAGTTTTTAAAGTACATAAATATCAAAAAAGTGAGTCGGCGCCTTCTGCGCTACCTGACTCTTGACTTCGGTGCTCCGTGAATGTTGGCGGCGAAGTTTTTTTGGCGGCGTTTGTTATTTTTATTCAAAATGAAATAATTAAAGAAGGTTGGAGCATGCGGCGGTCTTGCCAGTAAAAAAATATTAATTATGTTGCCCTATGTATGGACCAATGTAGTATGCTTTGGAAACATAATTATATCTTTTTTCCTTTTTATATTGTCAGAGAAATTTCATCTTTATAATTGACGCCACTGATTGATGTTATTAATTCGAGTATAGCTGGTTCGTCTCCCTGTTAACTAGTCAGATATTTACAAAAACATGTTTTAAATTGTTTTTAAAATCAAAATTCCCTTATTTAAGATACCTACTTGTGCGCGTTTCTGTACTGAATATCATTAAGTACCTACCTATACCTACTTATTTATGGCAGATATCAAATATCTCACATATTGTGAGGTATTTTATAGTTCTGATACACCTTATTATGTAGATTAGAAGATAAGTATGAGTCAGAGTTAAGACTAGAGTGTGTTTAACCTTGAAAGTTTATTGAATACTATCTCATGCATACCTACAGCTTTTCGCCAAACTTTATTATTGTAAATCACCCACACGGCATTATTACATCACCTCTGCCTTTGCTCTGCTAACATCACGCATCACTACATAGTTTACACTACATAGAACATAGAACTAAGTCACTTCCTGCTGTCTGTCTGTCCCTATGTATACTTAAGGGTAGACTCTGCACACATATAAAGGTATTGCTGTCTCTATCGGTCTTATATATAAATGTGTGAGTGAAAATACATGTTGATGTTCAGTTGTTACTCAACGGTTCAATACCTAGGATTTGTTGTTTGATAAGTCTGCCGATTTTCAACAAAATTTTGTTGCTATGGTAACAATGGCGAGATTTGTATGTGGAACAGGGATGTTTATTGTTCCACAGTCATTTGCATTATGCACTAGTCGACCAACTAGTCGACTAAAAATCTACTAAATAAAGATATTCTATACCTTTAGGCATAATTCAGACTAAGAACTTACGACGCTGTTTTAACAGGCGGGCAGGCAACTAAAAGAGATAAAAGATTTCACGTCGCGTTTTACGCCATCGGTTTTTTTACATAATAATATTTATATTTATACATATCTTCATTATGTGGGCCTGCTGGAAATATACTAAAGATTAGAACAGCAATTTAAAATAATCATGATTTTAATGAACTTAAAAAGCTGATCTGTTTATGTTGTTGCTTTTCAGGTTCATTTGCATTTATCCATACAATTTGTCTACATCTATCTTGGGCTAAATAGGCTTTATAAACTGGACGCAACGCGACGATGCAGTGCTTCTGTGTCTACGTCACAGATTACACATAAATATGAAGCTAGCTAGTCGATGTGAGTTGAGCCTAAGGATATAGCGCGTAACATGATTTAATTTTGGCGTCCGTATTCAGTTTGATTTTGATGATGATGTTCAGTCGAGTTCAAAATTGCCATGAGGTTTACATCAAGGGTAATTATTGTCGCTTTCGCAATACGTCCAATTTGAGTTCGCGTCAAGGCGTCAAGGTCAAGCCTTGCCCGACGCCCACGCATAAAAATAGAGGCTATAGACACAAATTTGATAGAGGAGAAGGTGGTAATGTGGCCCCCCACTTTGTTTTTTAAGTTTTATTTAAAAAATATAGGAGTGACAAACCTCAAAGATACATTATAGGACTTCTTATTTATTAGTCTATACATGTCTGACAATTAAATAAATGAAACGCGTCCAGGAAAGCAAAAATATTATTTATTCTTAAGTTATTCCAATTTGGCATCTTGACATCAAGTGATGGTTATGTGGCCCCCTGGGGGGTCACATTAAATGTATTGCACAGTTAAAAATTAACGGCGAAAATTACAAATATAATTGTCACCTTCAGAACCTCCACAGGCTACATGAGCCCATAAATCACAACTTTGACACTGTACCCATGGCTCTCCAGGTCTTTCATTGCAATAAATGGTTTCGCAGAACATACACGGCACGTTCGCGTTTTCAGGAACCACGTTTGTAAACGACTCGACATAATCGGTATTCACTGCGTCTTCGTCACTTTCAGAGCCATTGCTGGCTAAATTAAGCTGGTTAAATAATCGACTTCTGTGAAAACTTGAGGAAAACTTGAGAAAAAATTATGAATCACTCTTACATGTAATGTGGCCCCCGGGACCATAATACAACCAATGTGAGGGGGCCAAATTACAACTATTGAGAATATTTAAACAAACGTATCAAAAATAATTATTACAAGTCAAATTTTGTATTTACCTTTTAATTCCCGTAGAAGAACAGTTCAACGTATCCAATGTCCGAACACAATAGCCAAAACACTCTATCTATAAACAATTACCGAAATAAAATAACAGTACTTTAAAGTTTTACCGGTAACGAGTTTCAATTGGTTCGAATGACAATCAAACGTGCCAGGCTCTGGTGGATTTGTAAGGTACTAAATACGTATCATGCAGCAAGCATCCCGTAGCGCATAAAACATACTAGATGACGTTGTTCAAACATTAAAATATTGAAGGGGGCCAATATATCTGCAGGGGCCACATTACCACCTTTTCCTCTATCAATAAAACTTTGCGTGTTTAGACTTGTTTTTTTTTTTTAAAAGCTTACTAGCAATTTGCAAATACAAATTACTAGTATTCTTGTTAACCCCCTCCAGCTAAGCTTAATTCGCTTGTGATAAGAGGAAGTTTTACGTCCGTGGTGTAATGGCCAGGATTTGAACCCACGACCTCTCGATCGTAAGACCGATGCCTTATCCATTGCGCCACGGCCGCTTAATTAAGCGGGCTTTGTCAACAAAAAAACATTAACACTCATCAAGATCGATTAAACGATTTTATTTTGCAGGAACAACACACCGACACACATTCAAAGTTACTTTGGGATTTATAATATCACTAGTTTCTTCTGCGACTGCACCCACGTAGTATGTCGATAGTATGTAATTGCATCAAAACATTAGTACTATAATATAATAGTGATAGTACCGTTTAACTCTTGATTCTGAGTGTTTTCTTTATTTAAATAATAAAACAAAGTTTAGAAATGATACTGTATTATTTAGGGTATATAATAATAATATTTAATAATATTGCTCTAATATTTAGCACATTCGATTCTCTTGAGACAGTGATAAAAGAATTGCATTATTCTGCAACATGGCATTCGTTATTTATCTAATAATAATTACTTTCTTCAGCTCTATTTTACGTTTAACCTTATTCATTTTTCGCTCTCGTGAAGTATATGCTATGCTAGCTGACAAATAGGCCAAGTCTCTTCTTTCATTCTGCGGTTCACTAAAAATACAGAAATGTAAATAATTTACCTCAGCACAAACTCAAATGACAAAAATCTTGCGGTTTATATGCTGTAAATATATTTATCTTATTTTTGTTCAAATTTGCTGAAACGGTTATGTGTTTGATTGTACATATGAAAGAACAAAAATGACATGCACGATATAATGACATTACAATTTAAGTATTCGTAGATATAATGATATATTTACTATGTAAATAATGAACAGTACACAATGTAAAGATTGTTTACCCATATTTAAGTCCAGAGAAACTATTTAAATATTATAATCAACATTATAAAATACAAGTGTGACATAAATGACACAAGCGAATTGCAATGAATGACACTGTCAATTAGGCCGAGAGCTATGCATTTTGAATGAATATTATATCTGCATAGTTATTATTATGCATGTAGAAGGTTTTAGGTTCGAAAGCATTTAACGATTATTATTATTACTCCAACTCAATGATAAATTAACAAGACAATTAAACGTTGTCTTTTCAAAGATAAT
Source organism: Hypena proboscidalis (assembly GCA_905147285.1). Classification (NCBI taxonomy): domain Eukaryota; kingdom Metazoa; phylum Arthropoda; class Insecta; order Lepidoptera; family Erebidae; genus Hypena; species Hypena proboscidalis. The sequence continues at coordinate 16,813,370 of LR990131.1, forward strand.
GTGACATGTTTCTATAGATACTAATACTCTGCTCGGCATATATAGCTGACTATTAATTTATAACAGCCCTTGAAAGTATGGGGTGATTAGGGACGTGATAAAAATAAAAAAACAGATTATGATCAGCCTCATCATTTACACATTTTAACAGTCAATCGTTTTAACATTTACACTTTGTCACAATAGTACAATTGTATACAATTGTCTTTTGAAATAATATATAAATAACTATTAATAAGTTATTAATGCAAAAAACAATCATTGTTTTCAACTAACTGTTTTTATTTCTGTTATTCGTCTAGACTTGGTAGGTTCTTTTAACCCATATGCCATGTATACAGCTCAGTCCCTAAATGATTATTTACATAAAAATATAATTCAATTGTTTATAAAGAACGAAAAGATTCTGCAGCTAGATCTCGGACTATAACTTGTTGCAGTCGTTAATGTAAAAAAAGGTTCAATGCAGTTCATTGCATACTCTCTGGTTGGTAGACTATGCTATGTCATATCTCGGCTTGGTTCGGTATCTCACTGGCACCCCTCCTTCACTTCCGAGTAGCTAACGAATGGCTGCCTCACCCCCCTTCAATGAGTTGAGATAGATATTGTAATTTTCTTTAATTTGTAATATGGTATTTGATGAATGAAAATGAGGTACTTTGATGATAATTATTGATAAAATAGAAAGTATATTATATTTACGAGGGTCCTTCGTTTCGAAAACTTGTAATAATCTGTTGTATAATACTAAAAAAGGCGCATTTGTCAGGCCGTTCAAAACTACGGATGTTTGGATGCCTATAATTTTTAAAATAGGCAGACTAAAGATAATTTGAAATCAAAGGAACATAGATAATCATGTTTTAAATTGACTGTGCAAAAATTATAACATTGTGATGAAAAATGTAAAAGATACAACCATACTCATTTTGTAAGAGAATTCCATACCGGGAGTTCCCTCTTAAATCTTTAAAAATACGCCAGGCATTTTGATGCGGTTCTTTGTAATAGATTGAATGATTCAACACGAATGTTTTTATGTATAAAACATTCGTTCAATAGTACTCGTAGCGAAGCCAAGGCGGGTCACTAATATTTCATAACGCAAAAAAGTGTGGTAGAGGTTTATTACAGGAGATAAAGTGATAAACAGCCGTTACCTGGTATAACTTTATACTGTCTGCTGGTAGCGCAAATACTTGACGAAGAAATCTGTAAAGGTGAGTACCTATAGACTACAACATTTTCCCGAGCATTGCTGTGTAATGTAACGTTCTTACGAATGGTACAATACAGAATACATGCAAAAGCTCAGTTTCAGTTCAGTAAAAGGATGATACACTAGAACATATCATAGAGCGGCTCGTTGATCTGTTACAAGACTTTTGCCCGATCCGGGATCGAACTCGAGAGTTCACTTGCGATCCGCAGTCACATAACACTTATCACTAGCAATTTTTACAAAAAACAAATGTCTATTTTTCAGTTTAACTAGCTTCAGCCCGCAGCTCCGCCTGCATAGTATGTCGATAAAATGTAACCAGTATGCACTGCACTCCTGCCCTGAAGACCCATCTATCTCTGATACCAAATTTCATAAAAATCAGTACCCGTTAAGTAAGGCACGAAAGCGTAAAACAGACATATAGATTTACTTTCAGATTTTAAAAAATAGCTAGGAAATTAGGACCAGGAAGCAACTGCAAATTTAAAAGTTATAAGATATTTTATATAAACTTGGTGAGCTTTCTTTTTCTAGTTTGGCCGAAAAAAAATAATATTATTATGCATCGGTAATTTTTTCCCCGACTGCACTGCAAAAAGTGATCCAAAATTGTGCATTGTCTATTTAAGCACCAGTGTTAACATAGCAGTGCTTATAATAATATTAAATTACGATGCAAATCAAATGAGAATAGATTTTTTGGCCATATAATATTGAATGTTTTCCATTCGTCCCATTGTGAACGATATTTTTCCAGAGGTACAGGCATGCGATCGAAAATTTCGTTCATATTCAGACAAATGGAACTCATTCAATATGGTCGAAAATATGTTTTTATTTGACTGGCACAGTTTGTCGTCCTTTGACCACAAGTAGTTGTAGTCGGGAAGACCGTCGCTAAACCATGTTATTATTGTTTTTATTCCTCGAAGCATGACATACTCTGGTTTTGTGCAAACGGTTTTAATATTAAAACCAGTTTGTTCCACTGTTCCACGACTATTATACTTACCTACTTTGGACATAGCTACTGTGATGATGAGTCTTGATATTTTTTACCGACTTCTAGAAACAAGGTTTTAATACTATTCTGTTTTTTATGACTTTTTGTTAAATGCCATGTTTGGTCGGTATAATTCAAAGTTACTATGTGGATGTGATATGAATCAATACAAATAAGAAATAATATTATATTGAAATATTAACTTCAACAAAAGTGAAGTGACGTAATGACTCAGACTCAAGATTTGTAAGACGAATTTGCTATCTATAGGTAATTCAGTATTGCTACAAAAAAGCTAGGTATTCAAAGCGGCACATTTTTAGACAAGTTAATTAATCTGCGTGTTTTATTAATACCTACTATGTATTATCAGCTACGGTGATTCATGGCACCCATTTGGCAAATATTTCCATTGATATTATCACAGCAGATAATGTAAACGTTTGTTGACAGAACAAGTGAGGTTGAATCTTCATATTTTTGACCTAGGTATACAAAAATAGTATAAGAATGTATATACTTTGTTGATAGTACATTGTACAATCAACAAAGCAGATTCATGATCCACCTTAATCCTACATCACACAGCTAAATTCAATTGTTCTATCAGAAAATGTCAACTTTATCATCTTTAACAATTTCTTATGAAATATTTGTCAATAATAATTAGGTCATGACTCATGACTCTACTTTACTAATACATAGTAGGTACATGTATGCGTTTCGTAAACACTTCTCAAGTCATAAAAATAAAAGATAGTTGATATTTTCAATTATCAAAAAGCATACTCAACTTCGTATGTGTAAAGTTTACTAACATTATAAAACTGAATCGTTCGTGATTGGTTAAACGCTTTATCAGAGTAGAATAATTCTTTATTTTTTGGTTAGTACGTTTACTAAGGAAGCTCTAGACCAGTGGTTCCCAATTAGTGGTACGCGTACCCCCAGGGGTACGCGAGATTGCATCAAGGGGTACGCGCAGCAATTTCTAAACTAAAATCCTTAAAAAAAAAAACAATATACCTACATTGACAAATAAAGAATCTCTAAAGGGGTACGCAAGTTGGAGGTCTTTCTTAAGGTGGTACGTAGAAAAAACTTATTGGGAACCACTGCTCTAGACTATAAAATATCACGCTACGACCAAACGGATCGGAGCAGCTATGCAGCTATTTTCTACCAAATTGCCGCTTTTACATAGCTTACACTTTCATAAAAGCAGTGGCGTAACTATACCATCGGGGGCCCGTGGCAAAAATATTGGGTGGGCCCTAGTAAAAATCATTACGTTGAAGGCGCTTACCAATGATTCAGTACTGGAATGCACAAATTTTCACCAGATTTTTAGAAAGAAAAATTATCTTACGCGATTTACTGGAAATTGTAAGCTCGACCGCGCTACTTTAGTACCGTGAAAAAATGCAACCAATGGATGCGTTTTATAATTATTATTAGATGAATGCGTTTAAATCTTGTTTTTTTTTTCTGATAAATAGTGTTTAGTTATTTTCGAGGAGATGCCACATCTTGGGCACGGGGCCCCCTAGGTCCGGGGGCCCGTGGCATTTTGCCACCCCTGCCACCCTATAGTTACGCCACTGCATAAAAGTGAAGATATCTAATAATATAATTATCTGCAGTAGTACAAAAAAGTAAGTATATGAATACTTACGTAAGTCAAGAAAATCTATCTGTCTAGTAGTTTGTTTGACCTATCACTCACTTATGTCCTACACGGCGACCGAGGTCATCGTGTAACTTACATTGTAGGTATGTAGGTACGTGTAAAGGAAAACTACTACATTAGATATTAGTGATAATTGTATAGACTTAAGCGGCACCTAGATGTAGACCCACTAATGTTCTTCAAGGTTCTTGAATTTCACCAAATAGGAACTTGGTGTAGCGTCATAGCGATCCATTAAAATTAACATTCAATAGGTAAGTGTCGAGTCATTCTGATTAGAGAAATAGGGAATTATTTTTGTGGCTGGTACATTAAATAATACATCAATTGTTTGAATGTTAATCAATGCTAATATTGCTAAGTGTTATGTGGGCAGGAAAATAAAAATTAAACGTTTTATGTATAGAATTTAGTATTGTTTCAATATTGAATGTAATTCAGTACCCTAACAACTCAATTAAAACTCATATTTTATTTAGTTAAAAAGGACATTGTATGATGAATTGTTAAATAATACAACAATTATATAAGTTAATTTATTATGAATAAACAATGCACAGAAATAAATGCAATCTCTAGTTTGCAACCTAAAACATAGCAAAGTTTTATCATAATTGGAATGACCCATAATAAATTGTATCTTTTGTAGACTGGGAAGGTATTACTTGGGAGGACATAGTATTAAACTTAAAAATATTGTGTTATACTTTTATAATATTACAGAATTAAGTTAGGAGAGTTGCCCACAGTCAGCGACAGCAATTTTCTTTGAGGGTTTGCCCGACTGGGAGCCGAAGGCTTCGACTTGTTTAACAACATCCATGCCTTCTACAACAGTACCGAAGACAACATGTCTGCCATCCAGCCAGGAGGTCTTAACGGTAGTAACAAAGAACTGGGATCCGTTGGTGTTGGGACCAGCGTTAGCCATGGAGAGCACACCAGGACCAGTATGCTTCAGGACGAAGTTCTCGTCACCGAACTTCTCGCCGTAGATGGATTTGCCTCCAGTGCCATTGTGGTTTGTGAAGTCACCTCCTTGCAACATGAAGTTGGGGATGACACGGTGGAAGGTGGAGCCCTTGTATCCGAAACCCTTCTCTCCAGTACACAGGGCGCGGAAATTTTCACAAGTCTTAGGAGTGACATCTGTTCTCAGCTGTAACAAATAAATAAAACATTGTTTAACCATTATACCTCATACATGTACTAAGTTTAGTGTAGTGTTGGGTGTGTCATGGTAGGTGTGATGTCAGAAGGAACTTTAAATGCACAAATAGTGCCACAATCGCCCGTATGACACATACATTCACTAAAAGTTCGTTACCAACAAATCCAACTAACAAATAACATGTAAACAATGTTCTGACAGCGGCAAATTACACTAAGATATCATAATTATCTACATCTTGAAGATTTGACCTTCACTTAGCGTAGGTAATCTTACCTAAGAAACTGCCTACCTTTAATTCTAATTATAGATATTACAGCACCAAAGTAAGTAGTAACAGAAATAACATGCGTCAGATGTTTAGGTGAGACCTGTTTACGACATTTAGACGATATCATCTGAGAGGATAACACAAGGTCTTGGCGTGGTTTTCGCGAAATCACGCCGGCCGGGCCGCTAGTGTGACAAGTAGTTATCAAAAATAATGAGTAAGGATTATTACCTCAACAACGATTCTTCCCAACGATGAACCGTCCGCAGTAACGTCCAGATAAACTCTTGGTAAAGCCATGATGCTTTAATTAAAAGTCTTAAACCAGACAGCGCTTAACCACCACAATGACGATGCGTCTCCCTTTAATGCCGGGCGGAAACAGACCGAACGAAGCATAGACATAGACAAATTCTACGTCATGTCCCATATAAAGCGTTTAAAAATACGAGAGAAACTTCAGATTTGCAGATTTTATTAGTTTTTTTAAAGTAAATCAATATGGATAATCCTGAAAAGTCAAAAAATTACTACCTCTTCGTAAATATTATATTTTATTAGCTAATAAATTCTAATAATTAATTTATTGTACCATAGACAAAGTAACCGGACATAAGATCATTTTATGTTTTAACATCCGTTGCTCAGTATACTCCATAAATGGCAATGTCATGCATGCTGGCAATATGGCATCCTGCATATAGTTTGATCGTTTTCTAAACAGCTATCTTCCTATCATCACATTTATATTATTCAGATTATTATTGCTGCACGAACTCTTGTGTACTCTAGATGTCAAAGGCCTTCAGGATGTCTGATCTCTATTTAAATACGCATAGTTAATTAACGTTAATTATTACTATAAGATAAGATACGTAGGGTAGCGAAGGTATAAGGGTACTTTATAACCAGCTCACACTTCGAATGGAGCCTATTATGCTAAAACGCCCGCAAATTACCCCCGTCCTCCTCCTGAAAATTTGGAAACATTTTTCTCTCATCATGAAGAATTGTCAAGAATAACATTATTATATTATAGCAAGCCGTATCTGCGGTGTCAAATGTTACTACCTCAGAGAAATAAGCCAACCGGAGGTGTCGTTGTCAGGCGTCCCTCACTGTCAAATGTGGAAGAGCGCCGCTCTTGCACGTTATATAAAACTAGTTGTAGTTGTGCGCGGAATGGTATGTACGTTATAGTTTCGAAGAGAAAACTTAGATTAGCCGGCTATTAATAAATAAATTCTATTTTATATTCTATATTTATTCTTTGTTTTACTCGCAACTATTCTTAGTTATTAAATGTATATAAAATTGCTCATTCAATTAAATTTTTCTACCTACTTCTACCGAAAATAGCTGACAAGCTGGATTCGACTCCAAGTCGGCTCAATAAGCTTGTATCTTATCTATTTGTATTTTTTTTCATGATAGGAACTCAATTACTTCATCAAACGTTTTTAACGTAACCCCTATATTTATACATCTATTCCATATCTTCTTTCCTATAAATAATAATGTACTTATCTGATCCGTTATCCAAATTCCGTAATCCTTTCCCTATCATATTATTTTTTTTGTTGATTTCTACTAGTTTCCCAAAATTTTTTCTACTACGACACTGGCTAAAAGTTACAACAAATAGCCATTAAAAAAAAAAAAAAAAAAGTAACCACTGAAATGTCATTATTGTCGTTGTCACAATGACAATGACAAAGTCATAAATTTTTCAGTGCCGTAGTTTTTATACAACTGAACACATGTAAAATTGGCATAAATTATTGTAACTAATTTTGTGTTCATAATTCTTTTCACGTAGGTATTGGTTACTATTATGATGTGTAGATACTAAGCAGGCACCGTGTTCTAACATTGTTTTTCAAATAAATACGTAATTTTGTATAAAACATTTTCAGTTCAAAATGAGTTTAGAATCTATTGTATATAGCAGGGGTAACTTGGAAATACTCGACCAATTACTTCTACCTCTACAAACAAGATACGTGAAGGTAAACGGTGTCGAAGATGGTTGGAAGGTTATTAATAAAATGCAGGTACCTTTAATATTTATCTTTTACTTATGTAAATAATTTACTGCCAACGGTAGCATTAAAAATAGCTCTAACTAAAGTATACATATTGTTTAAATCGAACCAGTATTATTTTATTAGGTTTTAGTCATTGTCTAAGTTTGTAATTTTTTTAATACGACTCCAATATTTCAAGGCTCAACTTTCTTATAATTTAATAACCCAAAACATGTATCAAAACTTTTGAAATTAACTATTCATTTATATACTTATGAAAACTTAAATGAAGTCTGTAAAAATGTTTTTATTTTCACCATGTCAATTTTTCCAGGTTCGAGGAGCGCCCGCCATAGCCATAGTGGGATGTTTATCTTTGGCGGTTGAATTAGAAAAAGATAACACCTCAGACAAAAAGGTCATGAGGCAAGAGGTCAGTTAACCACTCAATTCATATTACAATGGGTGATAACATTAAAAAGATAAGAAGATAACAATGTGAACTAACATTAAGAGATAAGGAGCTTATCATTTGTTACGATAATATCTTGAGTTAGCATTAAGAAAATGTTTTATTGAAGATGTAATTCCTATAAAGGGTTGAATTGGACTTTGATCTATGATGTTACAAAATTGTTTAAGTAATTATTATAACCCTAATGTATTTATCTGATTAAAAATACATAAAAGAAAGGTTTTTAAAAATATACATTGAAGTTATTTTTCAACGTATATTTTTAAAAACCTTTTTGACCAGAAAAAAATCATAAATGCTTGGCAAATAATAATTCTGTTTTCATATCAAGTGCCTCATAAAAATGCTTAAGAGAATAACACAAGATTGTATTAAGGTCTTTTTTATTAGTGGCATGTATGGAGTACCAATTAACCTTTCACATGAGCAAATACTTGAGTGTGTACAATCTATTATTATCAATTGTTCTTATGATACATCTGTGCTTCCTATTATATTATTATCTACGTCAATGCTTAAATTAGATGCTCTTTATTATGTTATTTATCTAAAGGTATCAACAATAGGGAAAAATACTGAATTAGATTGTTTGTTATTTACTGAGAATATCAAATTGAACACCTATGGGTACTTTAAATGTTGTTCACCTTAATTATTTGAGCTAGTTCAGTGAAGTGAGTGCTTTCAAGTGGTTTAGTGCTACTTTAAAAGAACACAAGAACAAAGTGTCAGTTTCGTTAATAGAGACAATAAGATAGGTGTTAATTGACACATTCTTAGCATAAATTATTAGTAACTTAGGTCAAAATTTAATTACTCATTAGTCTCTAATTCTTTATCTAGACTAGATTGTAATCTTGATGATGTATCTAATTGTTTAGACACATAATCAAAAAAAAAAAAAAGAACCTTAATTATTTATAAATATTAATTATTTTTCTACAAAATCTTAGTAATAATAGTCAGACATGTACCACAGCATGTACACTACATTAGGCTTATTAAGATGAAATGTTTGATTTCTAAGAAATATTCTAATTGTATTATTGTCTGATCACTTCTCTTGTGCGATTTAATTTCTGGCAATTGATACATATGCATAAACATTTAAATTGGAGTGTGTATTTGAAATTGGCAATGTTTTCTATTATTACAGATTGAAGGTAAACTTAATTACCTTGTATCAGCAAGGTCAACAGCTGTAAACATCAAACTGGCAGCCGACGAACTGATAAATTTAGCGAATAGTTTGTCTGCTGATGAAACAGTCACCCATGAAAAGTTTAAAGAAAAGTAAGAATTTTTGCTTATTGCCATCCACCTGGAGCAATTCTAACTCTCTGCTGCTATTGTGAATTTCCTGATGGAAAGTTCACAAATAACTCTTTGACCGGCCTGGGAATTGAATCCGAGACGCTCAACCTTCAAGGCATTGCTAGACCATCGAGGCATATTTCATGAACTTTAAAAGCTTGTTACTAGTTTTTTTTTTTTTTTTAAACGACGCCCGCACTAGGAATAACTCCTGTGTCGCGGGGGTGTTCACAAACATAGATTTCACACACAGAGATCACATCCAGAGTGTGATACGCAAAGATTTGTCCCATGTGGGGATCGAACCCACAACACCAGCGTAGTTGAAAGTGGCGAGGCGTCAGCTTTAACCGCTACGCCAACCGTGCACTCAAGTTAACAAGTAACTCTTAAAGTTTTAGAAATTATGTACCTTAACTAAACCATCAAATTTCATCTCAATCTTCACCAGGTTTATTAGCCACATAGAGGAGATGCTAACCAAAGACATTGAAGACAATAAAGCTATAGGCAAGTTTGGTTCCGAAGCCATATTGAATACTAATGGCGATGGCCCTGTTCGAATCCTCACGCACTGCAACACTGGGTCTCTGGCAACTGCTGGATATGGCACAGCTTTAGGAGTCATCAGGTCATTAAATAAAGCTAAAAAACTAGGTAAGTTTAATTTAGGATTAGTACTTAGTTAATAGTGACTGATAACTACTGCTGTACTGTAGAAATTCATATTGCTCTATCGTAAGAATAAAGCTGCCGTTTGGACATTTTTCGTTACACACCTTTTCACATAATATATACTTTTTTGCAGACATAATACTATGTCTGCAAAAAATCCTTAAAATTCATATCAATTAACTAGTTATTATGCTTATCAAACAGATTCTTGAACTGTATTGCCTTTTGAACAAAATACTTAAAGTCGCCAAAAAGAGCACATTTTCAAGGACCCTGATTTAATCTATAGGTTACTTAAAAAGCAATACTTTTCTTTGAACCTTAACATAATCATAATTTCTGGGTTTTCTATTTTTACCCTTTCCATCAAAACAGAATACCTAAGGAACAAAACAAGTAGTGGAGCACCCTCAAGTTACTAGGCAAAATAAAACTATTTTAAATTATTGGCAATACCCTGAACTCTAAAGTTAACCTGTTAATTATGGCTTGTCCCTAATAATTAGATCTTGGTTTCCTGCCAACTAGTAAAAGTATAACGGTAAAATTCTGAGTTTGGCATCTGACTTATTTATATTAGTTATTCCGCCAATTAATTACTCAGGTCATGTTCTACATACGAATTTATCATATTACGAGCTTTAATTCAATATTTAATTGACAGCAAAAGTGTTGACTTACATTTATTCAACAAACATTTTACAGAATACATGCTTCACCCTCAGTTGTTGTGTTCCCCCCATGTTAATTCAAGCCAGACTATAAGCTACATGTATGCAATATTTTACTTGAGTAAGATGGACCCTGTAATGGAACATTACACACACACACACATGTGTGCCTCATCAATCTCATCATATACTTTTAAGAAACGCAGTTATGTTAGGTTCCATTATTTTAATCTGTTTTCAGAACATGTATACTGCACAGAGACAAGGCCGTACAACCAAGGAGCTAGATTGACTGCTTACGAGTTGGTGCATGAAAAGATACCTTCCACACTGATTGTTGATAGTGTTGTGTCAGCTCTTATGAACCTGAGGAGAATAAGTGCTGTGGTTGTTGGAGCTGACAGAGTGAGTAAAAACTATGAACATAAAAATAATAATAAATTTAAATTGCATTTGCTAATATTGTATAATATAATAGTAGCCCTGTGGGTATATACATGTCTCACTGTTAGGTTCAGGGTTCTAATCATGAGAAGGGCTATTTTATATGGGTAAGAGTTATTTTATACTTACATGAAAATGATCCATCCATAGAAAATTACCCCACATCCAGTACTATGTTTAAATAAACTGGATACCTCTGACTGGCCATCATAATCATGAGCGATTCAATCTTTAAGATTTAATTGCTTAACGATTAACTACACTGCACATTTTAATAAAGTTTTAGCAAAAGATAGAATAATTTACTAGGAAGTTTAATATGTACAATATGTACATATTATTTGAGAGAAAAGCTATGAAAATCAAAGATTTATTATGCATTTAAATTGCAATGATTACAAAAAAAATAACACTACCATATTTCGTGAACCAGGTTTACTGCGCCTGAACTAATTCAGAGATTTTTTTAGTCATTTAATTATATTCATTTTAAACAACTAATAAGATACGTATCATTCCTGCCGGAATTGGGGTGATTTTACAAAATGTCCTTTTTATATGTAGAAAAAAGTTATTTTTTTTTAAAATACATTAATGCTATCCGGCAGCGTCGCAGTCTACGTACTTTGACCACACTTTTTAGTATTCTCAAATTACCACACTCTCCTACCTATTTAAAATCTCACTTTCAATATCTTTGCTCCAGTCATGAAAAAAATCTCCGTTCTACTAACAACCTTCTTCTCTTTTGCCCTCCTCATACCTCTTCTTTAGTTCACTCTTCATTCTATATTCAATCCATCCTTATTTGGAATGCACTCCCTCTTGAGATCAGGATGTGCACCACCCGGGATACTTTCAAAACTAGAGTGCGTCATCTTCTCCAAGGTGAAACAACAGCAGAATCTTTAAAAGCTTAATCTCCTGTGTAAATATTTATATACAGGGTGGATGCGACATATTGAAACCACAGCTTCTATACATGGCCAGTATGCATTTCCACCGGATAAAAAATTCTCTGGCGAAAAAAAAAATCCACGTCTTCCGAACAAATTGCACGATCGCAATGTTCAAATTGTTCGGAGAACGTGATTTTTTTTTTTCGCCAGAGAATTTTTATCCGGTGGAAATTGATACTTACCATGTATAGAAGCTGTGGTTTCAATAAATGTCGCTATGTCGCATCCACCCTGTATAATATATATTTATATATATTTTATTTAAATGTATGTATTAGTATATTTGTTACCATATTTATGTATTCGAATTTTTGATATGATATTACTCCATGTATGTATTCACATATTCAGCACATAACTTTTTCTTTTTTTTTAACTCTTTACTTTCTTATGCACCTACCTTTGTTCTTTCTGCATCACCTTAAGGTTGACTGGTAGAAAATGCCTAAGGCATTAAGTCCGCCGTTGTACTATATTTTAAGTGCAAGAAGTTTTAAAATAAATAATAGTTATTTATGGTACAAGTGAGAAAAAGTTTATATTTCTGTTGTGAGTGCCAATTTTAAATCTTGAGCTTGCGAAGTAGTCTTAAATTGAATCACGAGCGTAGCGAGTGATTCTAATAAAGACTACTTCGCAAGCGAAAGATTTTAAGAGGTCACGAACTGGAAATTAAATTTTCCCACGCGTTACAATACAAAACTTTTCACCTCTTCCAGTGAGAAAATATTAAGATTTAAATAAACTCGTACTCGATTGCCTAGCCTGAAATAATTCCATGAAATACGGCAGTAATATCAATTCAGCCTTTTGTAAGTCGCCACTAATTAAATATGTCGTACGCTTTCACATACTTTTCACGTGAATTATCTGGTAAAAAAGCAAACTTCTGTGTTAGAAGCAAGTTGTCGCAACTTTTTTAGAGTTCCACAAAGTTATTCATCACTGGATTCACTATTTTTTGTTAAAAAGTTCCAGTAAACAATTAAACATAAACTGAAAAGAATTTACAGTTGCCCGCGATGACCGACACACTTTTTTTTTTAAATCGTGCGTTCGGAAATTCGTTCCCTAACATTTATTTATAGAGTCTAATATTAAGTACCTGATTTTAATTAATTTAATGGTCAATCACGAATATAAAACCATTAAAATACTAAATAAGCGCGTATTTATATAATTTAAAATAATTAAAACGTATTGTATGTAGTTATTTAATAAAATTGATGTCAATGTTTATTACGAACCTACATGGTGGCTGCTTTGTTTTTTTCCAGCGCCTATTTATTGGAAGGATTTTATGTTTCGAAATTTGAATCACTTTGCCTCACTAGTGAGTAAAAACGGTTTTTACTCACTGAATTCTGGCAAGCAAACAATCTTTTTCGTGCTGGTGTGGTGAAAATAAAATTAATAGTAGGCAAGTTGTACGGTATAAAATGAAAAAAAGCTACGCAAATTACACACAATAATTTCTATTGTAATAATCTAATTAAGCATAATGAACTTGTTATATGCATTTTATTAAATTGGAAAATATGAATCTAATTAAGCATAATATAGTTGATAAATAGTATTAGTATTATTTGTTTTATAAATAACATGGTATATTTTATAGGTCGCTGCAAATGGAGATACAGCAAATAAAATAGGAACTTATCAAATAGCCATTGCTGCTAAACACCACGGTGTGCCTTTTTACGTAGCTGCACCTCTAACCTCCATAGACATGGCGCTCAAGTCTGGTGACAGAATCAAGATTGAAGAAAGGCCAGATAGAGAAATGACGCATGTTGGGGAACATAGGATCGCGGCACCTGGTATGTATAAGCATTGCTTTAACTGTGTGCTGTTTATTGAAAATTTCCTAACGGGAAAATCCAGAGGCAGAATGAAAATGTAATGTTTCATTAAAATAATGCTTGCGGTCTGAAAGCACCTTTATATAATAATTTGCTACTGTAAGCTATGGTTAATAAAAAGTGGCCTTCAACTTTCTCCATACCAAGATTGCTTCAGTGGTTAAGTTCAGTTTTGAAATTGTAAAAGACTAGGGTGTTATTATAGCTACATCAATCGACGTAAAATAGCGCGCTGCGCATGCGTGGTGCGCTCTTATTGGCTCTTTAAACTTTGAACGTCAAATGCATCGATCAATATAGATCTAATTACATCCATAATATTTGCATTTGACATTGATCAGGAACCACGAAAAAAAAATTAAGTAAGTTATCTAATCCATGGCAACAGTACCCATTGTTCTCCTATGTTGGATCTTATCGTCCTGCAAGTATCAAGGTATTATAATTTAATCGATATTTCTTATAAAATAATGGTTTATATCGTGATGCGGAACAAATGTTGCGATAAACATTTATGCATTAAAAGCTGGCTACAATGTTTCTTAATGGGCTATAATCGATATAATTGTATTATTAACCACAGCAACACTATGAAACATTATAATAATACATAATATGTGGATGCAATTTTTACGTTAATCAAAACAAGTAAAAAATTAAAATTATTATATATACCTATTATTATTCTAACAAATCCTTCTAAAACCTGCCTGTTATGAATTTTGAATATAGGTATGAATACAGTTCTAGACCTGAGAAAGGCCATAGGCTACTTTTTATCGACATACATACCACGCGAGCTAAGCCGCATTGAGAAGTTAGTAAATAATAATTCGTTCTTACTTTTAATTTCAGGAATTAACTGTTGGAATCCGTCCTTTGATGTCACACCTGCTTCTTTAATAACTGGAATCATTACAGAAAAAGGAGTTTTTGCTCCAGATAAACTAAATGAAATTGATCCTAAATAAAATGAATACATTATTAAATGCTACAAAACTTGCTACATCCATTATTAATTAATACATAATCGAAATATTCTAAGTAGGCCAAAATGAAACATATGTTTTTATAAGATTGTTATACTGTTTACTGTTATAATCGCATGTAAGAATAAAATGCTACTGTAAAAGCTAATAAGTTTTATTTCTTAACCACAATATAGTCCTATCAAGTCAACTTATGACGATGCCCTGAATTAAAACACAAAGAACTCTTACATTGAGATTTGAAATGCACTATTTTGCATAGTCAGCGCGTATCAAACCTATGTATGCACTCTTTGATAATATAATAAACGTAAACAGGGCTAAATATGATATATATATGAGCCCCTCGTAAAATTTATATTTACAACCAATAAGTCTGCGAATTATGAATTTTTCAGTTAATGGGTCAGTTCACAGGTTCCTGATAAGTAGGTTTGGTAAATTTGGAATTATTTTAACAGGAAAAATCAGGGGTTAAACTATCTTAAACTTTATCAGGAATTGGTTAAATGGGGCCTGGGAGTAAGTTCTTATATAACAAACATTTTAAGACTATCACATCAATCTACAACCTTAATGATTTCAACCGTAGCAGTAATTTAATAATGCAATTTCGAAAACAATGGAAGAGACATGATGTGGTTTTGTCTCGAAACAAAGAACTTGAAACATCTTTTGTGGCCCAAACTTAATTTTATTCAAATATTTATCGTGAGTTAACACTATCAATCTGGACTACGCAACTATCATTTTATCATAGGGTTACTAGAATTTGAAACCTATTGCCTACCATAACACTAGCTTTGATTTTTAAATTACAACTAAAGATACTTTTGACTCAGTTTCCACCAAAGCGGAGAGGAAATAAATTTTATTTGCCTTTACATTTTGAAAGACCAGTAGTGCTATCTCACGGTGATAAATGATGCACACGTGCGCTAAACAGAGATAGGCTTAGCCGCGAGGGGTAGATTTATGGAGCAGCAAATTTGGGGTCAAATTTTGACAACGTGAGCCACCCCTAACAGCTTGCTGTCCTGCACATAGCACAGCACTTTCAAAGTCAAATAAAAGGTACTCGGGTGCTACTTCAGAGTAATTAAAGAAAATATTTTAAAAAATTGGATCCTGCGTCGTTGACTTTTGACAACAAAGGTGTGCACTTCATAGTTTTTAAAGAAATTATTTTAAAAAGTCAGAGCTTGCGGTGTTCTTTGGCTCTTCAATACGAAGTCACTCAAGTGCCACTTTATAGTTACTAAAGAGAATATTTCAAAACGTTCGCGTTGGTGTCGGCGTAGATTTAAGAACCAGAGCTCTTAAATGCAAAGGCACACAGGTGCCAATTCATACTTAAAAATAAGATTGGATTCTTGATAGCAAAAGCACTTGGGTGACACTTGTATGTAAAACAAATCGGTATCACTCTTGTCTTGCAGCAAAGGCACTTAGGTGTTAATTAAAAAAAAAACGGCGCCTTCGGCACCTTTGCCTTAATTTTTGTTTGGAGCTGGGCGAGGGGTGGCACGTCCTCTGGAGCCTAGAGTGGTAACTGACTAAAACTGTAAATTCGCCAAAATAGCCGATACACACAATACAATCACTTTAAAAACTAGCTTATAAGCGTAAATATCGTGCAAATAACTATATACCTCATTAAAAAAAATACATTGTCATTTTGACATTAAAAATAGACTTCAATTTATTAAATTTGTTTTGATTATTACGTTTAAAATAAAGCTTGTTGTCACAGTAAAGATAAGTAATCCGAGAGGTGAAAAATCTACCATATTGGTTTTTCTTTTAATAAAAATCTACCAAACCATTGATTTTCGGAGCCAAATTGCTTGGTTCCAAACAAAGGAGACAACGGTAAAAAAAGTATAACTCCAATCCAATATGTCAGGTAGTTGGGCAAGTCGAGAATTTAGTTTTAGTTGTAATAATTTAGGATAAGATAAATGGACGTTGTGAATATAAAATAATTATGGAATAATAACACAACATAACGGATTGTTGATGATTCATTTATGTTATAATAGTGTAGTTTTGGTATTAGTTTGTCAGTAATATAGACAAGGAAATGTTATATGTTGTTATTTATTGTTTCGATTCTACCCAAGTTCCGCAATCTCATAAATGAACGTGGTGACTAAAGTGAATTAGTGGTTTCAAGTGGAAGAATATAATTTGTTGTAATGTAAATAAAAAAATATTGTTTGCTCGCGCATGCGTTTGTGTCAAAAACAGACAAAGGTTTTGTATGGTTTGGAAATCAGCTGTATTTTATGTGCAATGACTTAGTGATACAAAAAGTGTGTGTTTGAAAGCGACAATGTTTAGTGAAATTGGATATATAGTTTTTCTACTTCTTGCTGTACCATACATCGAAAGTGGTGAGTACCAAACAAGTTATTTTTTGCAACCCACACGAAATAATAGGCCAAGTCTCAGTCCACTAAAAGTGTAGCAAATCGGTAATTTTAAGCCCAAGCTTACGTCCGTATACCGAATCTACAGTGTCCTTCACCCATATAGTTATTGACTACCTTGAAATACTGAAATCTGCAAATGATTTTCAACATCACAATGTATTGTGTTACCAAATTCGTAAGCTTACTACATTCTTTGTATATTTTCGGGTAACATAAAAAAATAAATTAAATTAATGTATTGATAACTGCAGTTTGTTTATGTCATGTAGATAACTGAAGAGAATAGATAAACATAGGTGTCAATGACCATCCAAAACAATGGTTCTTATTCAGAATATTAGTAATTAAAGTACAGATATACTATTATTGTTGATAACTAATAATATAAGGCATGATATCAGTGTTTACAAAGTAATTCATTAAATGTTGTGTCTACAAACAACTAAATGGCATAACCATTCAAAATATAAATTATCCCTTTATAACATAATTAAAAAGAAGAAATTAAAAATAAAAACAGATTCTTCACTAGCTCTCATCAACTTCATTTACTACATTACATTATTTTCATAGCAACAATAAACTCAAGTTTGTCCACTCTAATTAGGTTCACATTGTGTAATAGTTTAAGTGTGCTAAATAACAACCAAGTTAATGATGAAATTTTATTTTTGTGCAGTTTGCAAGTTTCTCTCATTATTGTCAAGTAATGAATGACTGTTGGACTCAATATTGTTTGCAAACAAAAATAATAGGGTCAGCTTAGTCACCTTGAACTTTATTTCGTAAATATTTGTACCAGATATGATATACACTATTACTTGTTGATACATTATTTAATCAAGAGGAAAATATTATTAATGACAAGACAAAAATTTGGCCATTAAAGTAAATTTCCTCTTAATTATTCACAAACTTCTGATAAGTTCTGATAAGGTTATACTTACTTAACTTAAAAAAAAAATGTATGGATTTATATCAGGTGGTTAACTTATCTTAAACTTTATCAGGTAGTGGTGAATATGGGGCTTAGTCTAGTTGAGTCCTTTGAAGGCATGTGAATATGCAAACCTATAATGTACTACAACATTTACAATAAAATACACAAGGTTTTAGCATTATACATAATATCTTGCCAGGCCTAGCCCTATTAATAACTTATTTTATTTGTTGAGCAGTGTCTTTTCTCTAGAATGCATGATATTGCTAATCAGTACAGAAAGAAAAATAACAATCAAGCACTTTGATCAAATACTACTACTTAGTTTTTACAAAATTAATTATTTCTATTAAATTTTACATAATAATATGTTTTTTTCATTTTAGACTATTTCTTTTATTAGAGTTCTTTTTTAGACTATTTTATTTTATTTGCTAAAGATTTTTAAGTATAATATTTTTCCTTAAGATAGCACCAATGCAATGTATTGTTTAATATAAAATATTTTTCCTCATTTGACTCATGAGTTCACCTTGTTGTTTAAAATAAAGATACACTATTTTATTGATCAATATTTCAATATTTTTGAGTAAAGAACATAATAGTATTCTATGCCAGCTCTTTGTTGTTCACTAATAGATATTTTAGTGTATAGCGCACTCCTAGTGGGACAAAGCTATGAAGTAAAAAGTCACCGAGATTTTATAATTTAAGTAAAAAACAAACAAACAAATATGCATACACAAATACAATTTTAGCATAAACATAGTGACCTAATAATAGATCATACATCTAATTATTTCTGATTACATTAAAATAGTTATTATTTCAAGCAGCATGTAGTAATTAATACACATCCTTTGTTTGAACTTCTATGAGTCTACAAAGCATTTGGGTCTGATTGCATGTACGTAAATAACAATGATGAATCAGAATAAAGCCTCATAAGTAACCACAATATTCTTACACTGTAGCAAGATTGAGGGT
Source organism: Hypena proboscidalis (assembly GCA_905147285.1). Taxonomy (NCBI): domain Eukaryota; kingdom Metazoa; phylum Arthropoda; class Insecta; order Lepidoptera; family Erebidae; genus Hypena; species Hypena proboscidalis. Next base: position 16,832,511 of record LR990131.1, read on the forward strand.
CACTATTGCTACATTCAACACCTACACACGATAGGAATAACAGACAGCCCTCTATGCAGAGGATGCATGAAGGCAGAAGAAACGCCACAGCATGTCATCATGGAATGTAGCAGCGTGGCCGACCAATGGGCACAAATTCTTTAGTCACCAACATCGCTTCCGAAAGCCTGCAGCAGTTTTCGGAGGCTGCTTTCCTTCTGGACCGATATAGGCTGGCTGGAGTAAACGGAAAACCTCTCACGTACAACGGTCCGATAGGAGGCCTAAGTGCGGATACCGCCCAGGAAAACTTAACTAAACTGCTACATTCATAGGCAGGCCGAAACATACAGGCCGGCACATTTTATGTTTCATGGCACCGTAAACCTCAATCAAGTGACCATTGTCTGGATGATTTTTTTTATACAAAAATGGTCAATATCACCAGCCTGATAAGTTGCCTTCATTTGGGATACAACAGTCTGTCAAACAATACACAAAAAGAAATCAGTGGCACTTTCACGGCCCACTCAACCATAGATAATTTATAGAGGAACAAGTTTTCATGAAACTTGGTAGTGACAGCATAATTTGTAAAGAAATTACTGCCTGTGTGGCATTTGCACTACTTGTTTGGCATTGCTCATCAGTGCTTTGCTTCAATTAGTTTTATGGACACCAATATAATGTTAAGTTTTAGGTTGACAGTCTAAAATACAAAGAAAGCGTTAATTCTTTTTACTGTGATTAGAAGTGAGATTTCAAGAGAGGAGTATTTAACTTCGTAATATATAATAAGGTTTTTTTAAATTAGTCAAGCCCAAGTCTTTGTCAAATTAACAAGACACTAACGTCAATACTACTTACCACAACATAAAAGACACTTACTGAAAAAATTATAATTAGAACAAATTATATAACAGTGATTCAAACTTAATTTTGTATGTGTTATATTTTATCCTTTGTATAAAGTTTACATAAAGATTGTAATACAGGCCCTAAATGTTTAGAAAAAGTTTAAAAACTTTGGTAAGTTATTAAAAAACTTATTATAAAAATATAATAATACAATGGTATATTCCAAAACTGAGAATTAATCCAAACAGCCAGTTTTTTTTTTCCGCCAGTGACTCTTCCACTGGTTCACTAAATCACTTTCAATATTAAATACAGTTAACTGCCAAGTAATAGTAGTATACAAAGAGATACAATGTGTAGGTAATATATTTTATGTAGCTATGTGTGATGTTCGCCTCTATCTGAAAACTGGTTTCGCAAATGTGAGTCATCATAACTCAGGCATCTTATTCATCCGCCTACTTTGTGGACTAAATAATACTAGTCTAGGAGCCTAGGAGGTTTGTGAACCGTTACTGACTGACTTACGTATACCTACCTAACTAATTGTTATATTAAAACTTTAAACTGTCCCACTGTGGGACACATGTAAATGATCATTGGTTGAAATAATTGTGGTAACCATTTTTGTTACTTTAACTAATCTTGAATGAGCCTATTTAGTAAGATAAGATTATTATATTTTTTTTATTTCGGATAACAACAGTTGTTTACAAACATATTACATAGGTAAATATAACTAAACAATGACCAATTATAGCTATCCACAATGTGTTACAAAGTACAATGAACAGATATGATTTAATAAAGGGGTATGACCAACTGACTATGGGATTGTCTATCGCTGCTGTGCTACCTATTCCGTGGCTTTTTCAAGATAAAAACTGCTGTATTGTATGTAGAATAATATGAAAGTTAAATTTAAACCGGATATTTTTATAATAAGCTGCGATGTCATGAAAAAAGTTAGTAAACAAGTGAAAAAAACGTGATAATTCTATCAAAACAAAATTAGATTCTAGTTCATCCTTCATGTTTAAATAGAAAATGTCCTTTGTTTATTAAAGCCCGCTTAAGTTATGTCTCTTATTACTAGATAATCGTCATACACAAAACTAGAAATTATTTACTATATTCGTGACACAAGAGTTTTGGCGATACAGTTTTTGGGCATTGCCTTTTGTGAGTGAGTGAGTTGTCATCATTTTAAGTTGATAAGTAATAAAAATTAAGTATAATGTGAGTGTGGATGCTTCAATGTTTGTTACTCTGCCACCTAAAAACAACAGGGCCAATTTTGATGATATTGTGCAACACACAGCTTATAGCCTGGTTTACCATATAGGCAGGCGGAAGCTTGTTGGAAGTGTATTCTTTGGTTCAACCAAATGCTATCAAAGAGAGGCATGACAGTAATGTGCGAAAAATAAATGCGTTCGCATATATAGCTAATCGATGCGACGTGACGGCTTTTAAAACGCACATCGAATTAGATTGTAGCTACATTAACCGCTTGACTACCTCAATACGCCTACAGAATATGTAGCATACATTAGCATTACAGAGGAAATAACCACTTTGAAAATCTATTTGCATCCTTTGGGTTGCAGTTCTATTGGATTCAATCCGCCAGTAATCATCATTATAGGGAGGCGTGGTCAATACAGCAGCTAAATTAACTAGATTCGCCATTCGACTCTACTAACTAAGAGACAGGCAATTTGTTCAAATCGTGCTTGCAACTCAAATGAAATCTTAATTGCTGTGTGAATCACTATCCGCCTTCGGGCTGGTCCCATTTTATCATATGCGTCAGCGGCAGAGGATTGTGCATCTCTTTTACGCTCATGTCCAAGTAGTGAGAGAGAGCAGTCACAACATCAGCTAATGTTGCAAAAATCCCTAGTACACGCACTCTGGTAGTTATTTTTATGGCACATAAAGGACGAGAAAAAGTTATCACATCACGTGTAAGTTTTCGATAAGATTGGTTGTTATCAACGAGTGCATTTATCAGGATACCAATGTTATTGATATGTCTACACAGCTATGAGGATACCATCTTAAGCACATTCTTTATGCCATTTAAGATTGATTCACTAAAACGCCCGATGACTGGCCATAATGGCTCCTAAAAACATGTTTAGTGAAGCTTGCATTCGAAGTTTTTGCATGTTCCCAATAGGGAAAGCCCATAATCTATTATAGTTCACTTGTGTCATGAATGACTCATGCCCTGTTGTGCCAATCTGGTCTTATTACTGTGTCTGGTTTTATAACTTATTGTTGGTTTATTTTACTTGAATAACATAAAGAAGGCACAGATAACTGAAACAACGACTGGCTTTGATACGTAGACGCTGGTTTGTGCTTTGATCGTTGGCTATTATTTTCAGGACCATATTCTACACAAGAAAGAGATAGCCCATGTTATAGCAAACTAGGACAAAATGAAGGTAGCAAGTAAGCATCACTAAATAATATGGTCAACCCATAGATTTAATACACCTAGATAGATAGTCTTCATCTAACTAGAGTGAAGCCAAAATCTAATCACGCACACAGGAAACATTTCCCCGCGCCCGCCGCTTACGCGCTTGGGCGACACGCACACTTAAATAAATCTGATGTACGTACGAGTCGTATTATAAGCACACACTTCTCAATAACGTGGCTTAACTTTTTAGGCGGGTTCTTGGTTTCTAGGATTAACTTTTCTATGGGTCAATCGAAATTAATTGAACCGACTTAGTTAAATAAAGCAGAAAATACTCTTACCAAAAATCACGACATATGAGTAGGTACAATAAACTACTATACCCGCATCTCGCTCTCCTAAAATTCAAGTAGAAAACATATTATTCAGCAAATCGTGTCCTATTTTTTGCCCATCCCAAAAACACGTATAATACTGGACGTTGGGAGCAGGTGAAGTACATTTATTTCTGTCCTAGTTACCTAGAGGCTAGAGGTGAGGGGTGCTTTGATCGTATGAAAAAGTAAATGGCCCTGTTACGAGGAGAGGTAATAACATCCATTCACGTGTTATCTGTCCTAGCGGAGAACAATGATCGCTGTCTAAAGATAGGACGACAGATATTTTACAACAAGGATTGTCCTTTTAATATATATTTCGATAGCTTCTGCCGACGTCGATAAAAAGAAGCTTATTATATTGTGGTAATCTAAGCTATAAACTATATATATGGGCAAAGTTTAAATTAAATCGTCAGGGTAGTTCTTCACAAACTTTAGCATTTACAACAGTAGGATAGGAAGATTGACAATTCATTTGTGACGCATTGTTGAATTATTACTATTTTTTTTATTGATTTTAGTCTTTTTGACAAAGTTTTGTGTAATTCAGACTCATGGCATTCTCATAAACAAGCTCTGTTATACTATGAAACAGTTGAAAAAAATATGGGACCGGCAGGATTTGAAACTGCGACCTTCTACATACCAGGCAACAGCTTTAACCAACCAGCTACGGTCGCCTATTGCTAGGACCTTAAATTTCTTAACAGTATAATGCTAAGTTCTAAACTGTTTAGTATAAATAAAATAAATAAATAAATAAATATTCCACAACTCACACACAACGCCATCTAGTCCCAAACTAAGCAGAGCTTGTACTATGGGTACTAGAATAACTGATACTAATACATATATACTTTTCTTTTGTAAATACATACTTATTATACATAGAAACACCCAGACTAAGACAAACCCCCATGTTCATGCACACAAAAATTTGTCTTAAGTGGGAATCGAACCCACGACCTCGGCGTCGCAGGCAGGTACACTACCCACTCCGCCATCCGGTCGTCGTATAATTTGATAAGTATAGCTAAATGCTATAAAAATAATCAAAACAAAGCTCAGTTATTTTTGTCCTTTGTTAATAAAGTTATAGGAACTTTTACGATTAGACAAGTACACGTGTTGTTACAAAAGTAATATCTTTAAATTTATTTGTCATAATTACAGCTACTTACGTGTTAAACAATTTGTACTTTAATTAGTTGTAATTATCTAATTACGTACCTAGTTAATTTAAAATGTACTTTCTGATTTCATCAGTGACGGTCCTTGGTACATTACGTGTACGTGATTACTTTCATTATCTCCATTGTTTTTGGATTGTGGCGTAAATCCGTGGTTTGTTTCTCGAGATCCGTCGCGTTCATCCGTCCGTTTTACTTCACCGTTAGACTTAGAACCTTGTCATTTTCTGTTTAGCAATTTAGTGCGTAATATTGTCTTATTAGCTTGAAAATTATTTATTTAAACTTAATGCACTAAAATGTACAAAGGCGGACTTAATACTAAAAGTATTCTCTACCAGTCAACCTTTGGGTGATGCAGAGATGTAGATAGTAGGAAATCAGGTATTTTTCCGTCAGTCTTCATAATTGTCTGTACAAGACTTTATTTTATTCAGCATCACGTTTCTCGATTTGAACTTAAATACATCCTATTCATTCCTCTTTTATTCTATCGGAGCGTGGAGGGAAATACTATTACAATATTATTTTACCAATGATAATTCCAGTCTAAAAACCAGATATTTTTCCTGTTCCTTTTTTTTCTTTCCTCTTCTCTCTGATGTAACTATTGTTATAACCCAGAAACCATTGATTCGGTTTCTAGTAAACAATCTTTACACCGTAACCTCTAAGAATTGGCAAACTCGGAAGCTTGGAATATTAGTAACACAGACATAAACCGAGACATGAAACTTAGCTTAATGCTACATTCAAGAGATTTTATTTATATTCCTTACCAAAGCATGTTTTGCGCTCGCCCGGTTCATTCTTAATTTGCGCTGAATAACGGTATCTTAAGAGCCTTGCCACAAATTACCTTGTTATTTTTATACCAATCCGGTACAACTTTATACATATATTTTAAATCATACGTTTAACTTATTTATATGAAAATTACGTCCAAGTTTTCTAAATGAACACAATTGATCATTTGCGAAAAAATAACTGTGTCTAATAACTTTAATTATTGCTTACGAGATGTCGGCATGGTGGTATGATTGCACGACAATTATTCTGTTTTATACTATACTATATGTCATAAATGTTACTTTCAAATTATCGAATACATCATAACACTATTGTGTAGAATAGAACGCATTCAAAAAAGATTTTTATACCATCTAGCTTTTTCCACGGGTATTGCTAAAGCGACGCGGAGTTACACCGAGCGATTACGGTCCTTCAATATCATATCGCTGGAAACACGTAGAGAATCACTAGACCTATTTTTTCTTTATAAGCTAGTAAATAATATTATCGACTGCCCTCAGCTCTTGTCTAAAATCAATTTTAATGTTCCTCGTAAGTGTCCCAGAAATCCGGTAAATCTACTGTACCCACCATCTCGCAGTACGGTCCTCGGCTTCAACTCTCCAATACCAAGACTCAGTAGACTATATAATAAGTTTGACACTCAAATTGATATGCTTAATACCAACCTTGTTAGATTTAAGAGTCAGGTTCACAACAGAAGGAATTTCTTTTAACAACTTTTATAATTAAACTGTGCCATTTAAATTAAATTAATATGTTAGTTTTAAGTTTATTTACTAATGCATGCTTCACGAAATTTTTTTGTAACGTTAATATCAACCTAACTTCTAACCTATGTTATTTTTGTTTTTACTAATCCATATGTTTATTGTGAATGCTGTGTTTGCCGATTGATATTGTGCACCCATACCTTGTTGATCATGCTTGTATTACATGTAAGAAATGTGTAACAATTGTAGGCGAACCTATAAATAAATAAATAAATGATTGTGATTCTGTCAAACTAAACAAAGCCGAAATGTGTCAATACGATAAAATTGAAGTGATCAACAAGTAAACAGTCACTTCACAGTTCGCAGCACGGCATTCATGACTCAGTGTCGTCAAGTACGAATCAAGCGCATTGTCAGAGATATTAATAAGAATTGAGCAATTTGTCTGCAAGAAAAAATGTCCTAATCGGCCTGTTGTTTAAAAATTAAGTTCTTTTTAGCAAGTTATACATCTACGACCTTGACTATGAAAATTTTCGTGCCTATATGAATTGGTAGTTTTTTGACCTGCTATGGTATAATGATTATAATGGATATAATTATAGAGCTGTATATAACAACAGTGGGTAACACCTGTAAGCACCCAGATAACAATAATTGTATAATTTAGTGGTGCGACGCTCATGAGACAGTGTGGTTGACGCATCGCTGCTCGCTCGCTGTGACGGGGACGGGTGCGTTCGTTGAACCGGCGAGGTCACGTCCATGTCCATCCATGACGTGTGCGGCTTACAAACACTCTTTCCGCACTTGATGCCAAGTCTCACTGACTGACAGAAGTGATAGACGAACGATACTCCGCTCATCAACTCATCATTCATAATTATCTGCCATCTCGCTTTGTGCCGTCCGCCGGATATCATGCGCCCTTTGCAATATTAATGTGATATTTTTAGATTTCTCGTAAGCTATTCAACCATATGAGCTTTAAGCACAAGCTCTGTAATAAATGCTTTATTCGTCTAGTGACCAGAATATGTGACTGCTGCGTGTTGGGGCTTTTTGGCTTCAACTAAACAAAACAGGCGAATCGTGGGTGAAATTATAAATCTGCTCAATTTTTTATGCCTCCGTAGGTCGTGAAATCATAAAATAATCTATGAGTGTTTTTTTAACTGCGTGGAGAATGATACCTAATAAAATAATGGTTAATTCCAGTTTCTAAGGTAGATAAATTGCTACTAAGCAACAAAAAAAGCCGTGGTTGTTACCGAGGTGGACCGAGAATGCTCACTTTGTAATGCAGTTGTATTTTGCAGTTACTATACCATAGTAACCGTAAAATATCACATCCAGTTAAAATTAACTTTTCTTAATTGTCATAGATGTAGAACTAACTTACTTTCAATTAATTACAAGTTTTTATCAGCCGTAAATACGCCCAGACTGTCGCAAAAGCGAGCAATTTACACCGTTGATAAGATTTCTATTTACTTTGAAACATGTATTTTGATAGAAAAAGTTTTCAAAAAAGTTTGGGCAAAGCATTTTAGCTTGTTGTTAAAGCGAGTTGAAAAGTTTTTACTGCATTTGACACAGTTAAGCAGACAAAGGCCGATCGGTGCAAGTCGAACGGCAATTTGGTACAAAGTAGTCTCGTAAAACGTTTATGGCTGGAGTAGTCTGCATATGCCATAACACAACACCTTTATACTTTATTTGAGGTTTGATTTAAGACTCTTCTTGGTTATTACAGCATTCATATTGACATAAAATTAACCTTATTTCATGCAACTCGCGCAAAGACTGCAGGTATTTTTAACAATTATAATCCTATTTGCTCCGGTGGTCATCGAGAAAAGTGTGAGCTTGACTACCTGACTCTTATCTCATGTTTATGTCATGCGTTTTATTGCCCTAGCAAAGGTAAACCCTGAAAGAACGGACACAGGAGACATTAAACCTTAGTCCTTTGGTAGAACTGTCTATAGTTCACTTGAAAATTGAATAAGAACTTTAGTTTGCTAATTTTATTATGTGTTAGTCAAATAAAATGTAATTATCCTATAGTAGCTTGGTACTATGTCTGGTAGGTAAATTTCGAAAATCCTTTTCCTTAAGTATACAATTGTCGGTTTATAGTCTGAATATGGTTACTCAGAAACAGCATGATAAAACCATAATTTTGCAATGAACTAATTCAATGATTTCCTTAATGCCATTTATCCTGTAGCTTCTTTTTATCCTTTACCTAAAGCTGGCGCTTGCCTCGAGCTGGGTTTTAGCCTATACCTAAATATCAAAGACACTTGTTTTAAAAACTGTGTCTCTCTAAATATATTTTTTTTTACTGCTTTTCCTTCTGTCAGAAATCTTTTTATATAATACTCCAAAATTATCCAAATAGAAACAATAATCAAATGGGAAAATTATCATAGTGGGTAGTTTTCCGTGATGATCTGATGAATGATGAATGATGATACTCTTTCAGACTAGAAATTGTGGAAATAAAATCAACAGCACGTTGATCGTAATTAACAGCTCTTATTTTTAAACGAAAAGGTAATTTAAATTTGTTTATTTCAGTCCGTTTTTAGTGCTGATGTTGCAAACATACAGAAAAGCAACCTGATGGCAAGCAGCAGTAGGAAGTGAAACAAATTATTATCATATCGACTTTCATAACATCACGCCTATATTAACTAGGAAAGTGTGGCAGAGGTGTATAGCACCCGTGTGTCACCTGTATTGTTATGCCCGTAGATAGCGAAAGGGTAACACCGTTGAAATTATAACGTGGATATCTATTATCGTCATCCACGTCATAATTTCAACGGTGTTGGTTGCTGCTATTTGAGAAGATCCTAATGGAAAATTTGTCCGATTCGGGAATCGAACCCGAGGCTTGCAGTGAGAGGCCGCATTTGCTAACCACTAGATTTGACTAGGCATCATATAGATTTAATGTTTCGATTTTCTTTCACCTTCTTTATTGCTAAGCCTGATAACATTGATAACGTTAACATCTTCACCATATGGTATTGTGTTGGAGATGTTCTTTGTGCCATGTGCACCAAAGCAGTAGCAGTGCCATTGTCTTGTTATATCATTGCATTGTGTTACACGTAATGAGCCATTCTCCCAACATAACGACTCAACTGTGGCGCTCTATTCATTATTTTTTCATCACATTTTATCATTTGTGTTGACTTGTTTATTTAATTAGGTGGAAAGTAAAATAATTTTACTTTTATAAATGAACAAATGTTAAAATAACATAGTCCTTTAATATCGTTGCTTATGTTTAGGACAGGCTTCCAAAATAGTAGAAAAGGAAAGCAAAGTGGTGCAGACAATGAAATATAACAGACATGTAATGTTCAATATTTATAGAAAAAAAAATAATTTGTGTTGGAATTTAATTTGTTAAAATTCAATTACGTCTATAAGTAAGTAAGTACATAATGAAAATACCTAGTGCTTTTTCCTTGTTCTATTTATTTGTTTGTATTTTCTTTCATTAAGTACGGTACGCATGTCTGTGGGACACCCTGTATATACATAAATACGGCGCTAACCGTACCACTACTACGGTACTTGATTTGAATGAGCATCCTACAGTGTGCGTCAGAATGGCTGGTTGTCTGTGGCGTTCGTCTATGAGAGTTAATTCGAAAATTGCTACATAATTGCTTATATTTGCTACATATAATAATTAATCGCTACATAGGATATTATTTAGAAATCAAATATTTTTATTGACCAGCCAGCCTGACGTTTGGTTGGCTGGTCACCTCCTAGTTTAAAGTCAAGCGTGCAGAGTTTTCCAAAATGTATTGCGTCAATTATTACTACATATTTACTTCATTTCTCTAATTAAGTTAAATAAAGAATGTAGCAATTATTTAAATGATACCAAGTAAAAGTGCCTGATAATATAATAAAGGCAAAGTTAGTTAAGAGGTTCTTCCTCTCTTCATTCTTCATTCTTCTTCGTCACAAACATCATCATTTTATCAGTTACTAAATATTTATGTACTTTACATGTTTTAGTATTGTATTATCCTTATAAAAATCTGAGAAATACCTATTCAATGAATTCTTCTTCTTCTTCTTTTCGTGTCAGTGACTATTGTAGTTCTGTTTAATATTTCCAGCTTATACAGCTTTAGACCAATAGGATGCTACTAGGACGCCCTTTTGGTTGGTCAATGAATTAAAACAATATAACGTACTTACCCAGTATTGTTGTAGTTTGAATTTAGGTATTCTGTTTCACTGCCCGGCGATTTGCGATAACATACAATTCAAAATAAGGATGAACATTTCGCAGGAAGTTGTGGTTTTGGCCGTCTGTGTGATTATTAAAGCATTCGTTGACATTATAATTAATTATGCGACATACATTGACACATCATCAATTTGATGCGGCATTTGATTTCTTATTAATATAAGTAACTAAACAATTCTAAAACCTAAAACTAAACGAATATGACACTTAAGGCGTTGCATTTCAGGAAACGGTTGAAAAGACAGATGTTTGCTTCCAATAATTTCAGTACAATAAATAGCTTCTTTAACATTCTAAAACAATAATCAATCAAATTTTTAATTAAGTGCAAACACCGTGGGTCTCCGCTAGCCACAATTAAAGATCCGGAACCTCACTTGTCATGAAAGACGATACGTATACTAGGAAAATATAATTATTTAGATAACATTACAAAACGCACCTGTTCCTAATAAACTAAGGCTAATTTTAATTGGCAACTTGGCATCAAAATGTAGCATTCGTGCGCTGTAATCCTATTTCAGTAATATAATACGAGTGTGCACACAACGGCGGCAAATCTCTAAAATGGCCACCGAGCGGTTAGGCACCACCGCCAGCCGTTGCCCGTAATCCCTGAATGGGTAATGCGCGCTGGAAGAGGTGCATTGATATCCCATTCTATGAGCTTACAATGTACGCCGAATAAAACCTTAATTCATTTCCATTTTATTGTACTAGCCAGCTCGTTTCACTGCGACTGCACAAAAGTTATCAGCATTTTAGCGCCACAGCAAAATGCCAAAACTGTTAAAACAAAACCTCGCTCTATAACAGCTTTGAATTAAACTTTGCTTATTATTTAAGCATTTCTAATAAACGGAGGGTTGCTGCGCATTTTATAATAAGTAAATAGAAAAACGGTCAACAAACTAAACTCTAACTATGCCCTTGATGTGAAAATATCTGGTTTTTTTTAGTAAACATATTTACGCTATAAATTATTGAATGAAGAGGCATTGAATTCCTAACACCTGCTTCAATGGTCTAGTGGTTAGCGTATGCGCCTCTCACTGCAAGGTCTCGGGTTCGATTCCCGGGCCGGCTAAAATGTTGAACTTTCCGCCTGTTGACATGCTTTCTCCTTATCTTCTCCTTGCCCTTTAATCCATTTATAAATCAATCACTTAAAGGAATGTATAATACTAGAACAGGCGAATTTTTTTTTGGACTAGAAGCACAATTTAAATCCGCGACTATAGGATTCCAGCACCATCGCTCTACCACTCAGCCATCCAATCCCCGATGCTGATCCACAAATCCTTTGACTAATTCTATCCACACACCTCTTATTCTAAACGAATATACAATATAGCTAAATGTTATAAAAATAATCAATTAGAAGTTGAATATATACAATAGTCCAGAAGAAATTACACAATAACAGCAAGTAATTGGAATTATGCCCGATGGATGGCGATAGCACCTCCTATCCCGTGAAACCTAAACATAGCAGGTAAAATGTGGGTGTTGTACACCTCTGCCTCACCCTTCTGGTAATAAAGGCGTGATGTTATGTTATGTTTGGGCATTCCAAACAGCTATTCGTGTGTTGTGTGCTAGTTAGCAATGATTTAAAGTCAAGATCATGCGTGCAGCTTATGTAGAAGGTCAGCGGACTAGACAGACAAAACCTAATGAGACATTATTTATGGGAACCTGTCTAGTCTGGATACGTACTTAGGTGTAATCAAGAAGGATAGCCAAGTCCGGTGTAAGGGTGTACTACACATCAATACTCAATAAAAAAAATAAGTGTCTTTGTCTGCACGTGTGGTGTAGTGGTTTAAGCGGTCGCCTCGCCGCTCTCCACTACACTGGTGTTGTGGGTTCGATCCCCACATGGAACAAATCTTTGTGTGATTCGCAAAGATTTGTTCTGAGACTGGGTGTGCTTGTGTGAGTGAATGTGTGTATTTAGCCTTGTCATTGGGACCATTGGATAGTGTAATTGCTTCTGGCGTTCTATCTAATGTAAAAATCCAAAATTAAATTAAATTAAGTGTCTGTTTTTATGTCGAAATATATTTTTTTTAATGTATTTCGTTATTTGTACGGTACCAATGCCTAAATTGCAGATTAAAAATGTTTGTTTGTCTCGCTGACTGTCTGTATCGGCTTATATTTTAAATGGATGGAGTGATTTTGATAAAATTTTAGACGTAGGTAACTGACTGTAAGGCGCGTAAACATAGGCTAGTTTATAGTGATTACCTACCACGCTGGCGAAACCGCGGACGAAAGTTAGTTTGTTTGTTTGTTATATATATATTTAAAACATTTTTTGAAAGACTAACTATCAATAAATGTTTTTAATATTACTTCTGTGCCAACGGAGCTGGTACTACGTTTGATTTTAATCTGATTCTAAACAGTTGGATTATTTGATTTTGATTAAGTATAATTTAGTTTTACTTATTATTTTGACGTGTTAAAGCGCCTCCTGGGGCCTACGAAAATAAATGATTAGAATTTTATTTTATATTTTTTTTTTAGCTATTATTAAACAATACATTTATTTATAAGTTACAATAATATAAGTTTAACATAAATATAATATTTATGTTTTAACTTTTTTTTTTAATATTATATTTTTTATTTATTATATTTGAATTATATTTGACATTTCGCTAAACTTCATGGTAGCAGAGCAGTAAGGCTTAACGCGGGTCAAAGCACGGGAGCAGCTTCTACCGAATTCCACGCGGACGAAGTCGAGGAAAAAAAATCGAGTTATCTAATGAAAGAATACCTACCCCCATTACATAGATAGAAATTAAGGTCAGAAGTTAATAAAGTTATATTAAGCTGAACGTCTGAAAACCAACTCTACAGCTTGTGTCTATTTGCATTAATGCTCAGCTTTTCCTCCTTTAGGTTTCATGCTCTCTAGATTCATACAGGAGTATTTCCTTATGAGGGTACGACTAAGCCTGGCACCAACATTACATTGTACCCTCTAGGGATTTAATTCGCCCATCTGATGTTCATTCCTTAAGATCGCTATATTCTTTTCCGTGTCAAATGTCCTTGTACAGTCGTCTCCTTATATATAATTACAGACAAAATAACCAGATATATAGAACCGCCAAACAGATGATATCAGTACAACCAAAGTCTTCATGTTATATAAATCACCCATCTTGCACAAATATATCCGAACATAGACACCTTCAAATAATATATATGAGTGTATTCAAAGTCTCTAAATTATAGTAACAAACACAGCGCCAATGGTTTCAAAGCATACTAAGTATTCAAAAATATGAAGCAATAAATGAAAATGAACTCAATCGCTATATTTATTGGATACTTTTGATAGAGCCATAGTATAATGATTTCTACCGTAAATATACTCTTACCTGTCAAATCCAATTTCAAATGATGTCAAATGATTTTGGCTTGTGTATTTTTAAGCATTTCAAAAAGTCCTTTAAATACATAGTTAAAGAGTTCGTTTTCATTTATTGCTTCATATTTTTGAATACTTTGAAAGCTTTGAATCCATAGAACTGTGTTTGTTACTATTATTTTAACACTTCGTATGAGTTATTAATTAAGGATTTTCGCTAAAATGTCTTCTAATCGTGAAAAAAATTGACTTATTAGAAGCGTATTTTGAAAGAACCCTGCAATTCCAGGTTTTTCAAAAGATTTGTAATAACCTTTCTTGTTGGCACATGCCGCAACGGATACTTATTGCGGTACCACACTAATGCAGCTCCCGCATTTCGATTATTGACAAAATACGCTTCTAATAAGTCAATTTTTCACGATTAGAAGACATTTTAGCGAAAATCCTTAAATAATAACTCATACGAAGTTTCTCAGCTGAAACTAAGTAATAACACACAGATTTTCGAATCAAATTCGAAATTTGAGGGTAAAAATGCTTTTTATTTACTTTACAGTCAATTCTACCCACTTCCAGGCCATAACAAAAAGTTAGACCATCGTAGAAATTCGTTTCTGTTGCCGAAATGTATGGGAAACGTTTTTGGCGATTTCTGTCTTTTCTAGTACTGAAAGCTAAAATGGTCCCATAGAGTTTTTTGATCCCCACATGAAATAGAATCGATTGGCATAAAAAAAAAATTTGAACTTTTTGCATTTTTTTTGCTAACTGTAAGTTTTTTACAAAATCTGTGAATGCAGTTCAAAATGTCCCAAAAAGTTAGGGAAGGTCTTTTAAGAACGTTTTGCTGTAACTGCAACGGTTAAGGTACTTGCCCTTACTGCCCCGTTTCCAAAATACACCCTGTATAAGGAGCCGACTGTACTGCAAAATAATCATACCCTCGTTTAATAATATAGCCTACTTCTAATACAAGTGAATACCAATAGCTTCATAACTTTCATATTACAAGTATAATAACCAGTTTAGCACAATATTCTACGTGAATACGCAATATTTGCCTGTGCATGATTCAGCTCTTGTCTTGAAAAAAATCAGTAACGGCGGCGGGCTGTTTAGCTTGAGGCTCGGCTCTAAATAGTGTTACTACAGCCTTGGAGGCCACGCTTCGCCGAGCATGACGTGGCAGACTCGCAGCCCAGCGCCAATATCTTTAATCTATTGTACTGTTCCAACTATGTATATGGGTTTCGAGACCCCATTCCACATGCTTGTCCCTTTTTCTAAATTGTATCAATGTGAATTAATATTAAACTTATTTTAATGTAATAATTTATATGATGGTATATGTTAGATTCCTTTTTTCATGATATTTTTATTGTTTTAATAATTGTATCTTCAATGTGTATGTAATTTGATATTGTATGGTATTATTTTTCTCTTTACTGAATAATGTTTGATTAAATGAAATTGAAATTGAAAATCAATGCCATATTAACCCTTTATAGATAATATTTTTTTTTTGGCACACATAGTTTTTGTCGAAAATTTTAAAGAATAACCTCATAAGCGTGATCTAATTGTTCTTCCTAGTCATGTTCGCCTTGTATCCAATATGATACGATCTTCACACAATAACCGCCTCCTTTAGCGAGCTCTTGTTAACACGCGCAGGTGATTCATTAACACTAATTGAAATCGACAA
This sequence comes from Hypena proboscidalis, assembly GCA_905147285.1. NCBI lineage: Eukaryota > Metazoa > Arthropoda > Insecta > Lepidoptera > Erebidae > Hypena > Hypena proboscidalis. The sequence goes on from LR990131.1 coordinate 16,848,274, forward strand.
CTTCGATACGTAACAGCGCAAAACTTTGCCCTGCTAATGTCTACTCCTCAAACTTTACCTAGGCTTTGTTTTCAAATGGAAGAATCATACAGAATTATTGTTTGGCTAGATAACGACCAATCTGTTATCCTACTGTTTGTGTTTGTACGTTCAGAATGATAAAACGAAGCCATTAAAAAAGTTATTTTGTTTTGACCATTTATCTTATCGTAGTTAGTTGGTTAGTAACGACTTTAACTGAGTAAACAACCTTCACTTTATAATGCTAGAGTTATCAAGGGCTGGCACGAGTGGCACGTCCGTGGAGTGGATCCGCTTCGGTGGACAACTCAACCGTCTGGATACTTTTTGTACGATATTTTTACGCCCCATACCTACTTTATGGGTGCCATAAGATGCTTGAGATAGGCACAAAAAATAAACGACTTGATCCGAAACAGATTTATCATGAATATTGGCTTGGCGCTGGTTATAAAAAACACAATAGATTTTCTTTTTCTTCCTTCTGTGAGAACTTGGGTTTTCAGAATTTTGTATATGGACTGATGTCATGCAAAGTCATTGACGCAAACTTAAACTTAACTACTGTCTTAATTACTGATATTTATTTAGTTACTTAGCTAATTTGGTAAAATAATTGAATCCTATCAAACACATTTTCATGTAAAATGTTGCCTTGAAGAAGCCTAGCCTACATTGACAAAAAGTTATCAGATCTCATGTAGAGCCAAGCTTCTAACACTACATGCCCTTATACAATTACAACTCCCAACAGCACATATTATGGCGTTTAAATAATTTTCGGTACGCTATATAGTTACTCAAACAGCGTTTGAATTCGCCTTCGTGAACCGATTTTGAAAACTTCCGTGAACTACTGGACCGAGTCAATTTCGTCTAATTTATTCCTAAATATTAATGCTCGAACTACTATTTTAGGAGTTTGATAGAACGGTCAGACCAACAATTTATTAGCACTGGAGGAATAATAAAGATTTTTTTTTGTTGATACAACTTATAACATTAAATTTAGTGATCGATGATCCCTAGACATCAGATGAATAGACTTTTTTTATCACGACCATCACGAGCGGCGGCACTTTCCTGCTACTAACTCGGCTATGCACATCTTATTGTCAGAATAAAATACTTCCATAGCAATAAAATAAAATTGCTAGTTAGATTCCTGTCCTGAAGTACTCTGAATACAAAACGGAGAGAGGCCCAACCTCGCAGATCGACTCGATCGGCTACAATGAACGTCCGAGAGAATATTGCTATAATCGCCACGCTTAATAAATTTATAGACTGTATTCTATATCAATCTACTATTTTTAAATACATGGCATGACAACCGGGTGGCGGAATGGGTAGTGTACATGCCTGCGACGCTGAGGTCGCGGGTTCGATTCTCGCTTAAGACAAATCTTTGTGTGCATAAACATGGGGGTTTGTCTTAGTCTGGGTGTTTTTATGTATAATAAGTATGTATTTACAAAAGAAAAGTATACATATATGTATCTATTAGTATCAGTTATTCTAGTACCCATAATACAAGCTCTGCTTAGTTTGGGACTAGATGGCGTTGTGTGTAAGTTGTGAGATATTTATTTATTTTATCTTAATTCAGATTATAAACTTTTAAATATCAAGTTTGCTGTCCTTAATATTCTCATAATGGTCGTGGACTAATGATTAAGTATAGTTTTTGCAATTGATGGAGGCAGTTATGCTTTACTTAAATCAGTACATGTGTCTATGTTCGTGAGAAGGAACTGAAATAAAAGATTGACAACTCGCCGGAGACTGGCGCGTCACGTTGTATACAATATTGTGTTGTGCGTATAAGCTTTAACTATATAAATATGTAAAGTCAACCGACAGACAAACTGCCTTCGTAAAATGCATGAACTACACACAATCATAGCAAGAATTATATCTGTTTTCCAAGAGTCTGTTAGACAACAAACGAAAGAAGTACATTTCAAAGGAGCACGCAGTAAAACTCAATAGCAGTAATAACATGTTAGTCTGAGACAAGCCAGACGTATAAAATATATTATTCTGTTCAGTCTCCTCTCCGAGTATTGATGTATGTGCAATGAACTTTGCTCAAATTATGGATTTCACCAACCCTACTTCGTGTATCTTTTGATGTTTGTTACTGTTCACGCTCGGGTGACTGTACGTATCTGTACTGTAATGATGTCATTGTCTTTTCGCTTGTCCAATTACTAACTTTTCGAATTTATCATGATTATATCTTTGGTAACTTAATTAAGTAGATGAAACGTGGCTGTAGTATAATTACTTGGGCATCACTTATTGCAAACAATTCATCAAATATTTTCAGTCCAATAATGGTTCAGCACCATCACGCCTATATTACCCAGAAGGGTGTGGCAAAGGTTTACAACGCCCACACTTTACCTGTTATGTTAAGGCCCAATGACCCCATGGAATAGGGGGTGAGCCTATCGCCATCCACCGGGCACAACTCCAACTCCGTGCTGCTATTGTAAATTTTCTGATGGAAAGTTCACATAAACACTTTGCTCGACCCGGGCATCGAACCCAAGACCTTGCTGTGAGAGGAGAATACCCTAACAACTAGACAATCGAGGCAAATAATATCTACTAATAATAGTAAAATTATTAGTAATTTTTCAGTAATACTTATAATAACTAATATTACAGTATTGACATATTGAAATAAGATCCGTTAGTTTTGTAAACACATTATGCCGGTTATGTTTTTGTTTGACTCATATTTTGTCTGTTAAATCTTCGTTGATTCATAAAAGTGACCTTACTCAAATTATACTGAAATAACAACTGTAAGTCACTTCTAATGTAGCTTATTCACATAAATGACACACCTCTCATATTTTTTTTTTACCTAATTATTGAAAGCAGTGACATACTGTCGTCTTACTTATACAATAGCCAGTGAATTATAGTTTAAACTACGTAATTCAAAATAATGAGTTCATTTAAAATAAATCATCTACTCTCTATGTCCGCAGCATAGCTAGTTTACATTATTCCTTGTCATTAAAATTACTTGAAATAGAATATTATTATGTATAACTTACGTAAGTACACCTTGCTCTAATATTACGAAGATCCAAATCAACTGACTTACAATATTTGCGAGAAAATATTTTTCATTAACGGCAAAGCAGGTTTGACAACTCTTCATAAACGAAATGCTTGTGCGATTATCTTTTTTTTGCGACGAAAAACATCTGACCATTAAAACATTTAGTCGGATTAAAAAAAGGCTTTTAGCTCTTGAGTCATACCAGACAGCGCCAGACGTTGTGAGACAAACTCATCTCACCAAAAACATTTACTACTAGCTTTTGCTTTTGCCTTTGCCTTGTATTAAGTAGTAGCTGATCCCGCGCTTTGTCGTTTAGTGTAGTAACGAACGAAGTTAAGCGTAATGTTGAATATCTAAAGACCTTTATTGAGCGTTATACTATCAAACACAAAAAGAATTATCAAAATTTGACAAAGGATTTGTCGATACAAACAGACACACAGGCAAAAAATTTTAAAAACTGAATTATAGGCAAAGGTATCGGTACAAACAACCATACCAGCTTGAAAAATATTGTTATTTTGATATTGAAAACGGACACTTCAATTTTATTTATTTGTAATGAAGTACAAAAACGGTCCAGTCTCGCTACGTACATAATTGTTCTGCCGTAATAAGTTGTGAAATCAAATATAATATAAAGTAAGTCGGTTAATTAAGTTCCTTGGACAATGCCTTGTTGTCTTGACACGTGCCTGTTTGCTAGACTCTAGTTTTTTTTCAGGCGTGTCGTTTTTTCACAGTCATGCATGATTCTTTGTCTGCACGTGTGGTGTAGTGGTTTAAGCAGTCGCCTCGCCGCTCTCCTCTGCCCTGGTGTTGTGGGTTCGATCCTCACATGGTATAAATCTTTGTCTGATTCGCAAAGATTTGTTCTGAGACTGGACGTTCTTGTGTGTGAAAGTGTGTATTTGGCCTTGTCATTGGGACCATTGAATAGTGTAATTGCTTCTGTCGTAATATATAATATAATAAATCTAAATTATAGAATTATAAAATTATTATTATGATGAGGTAGTTAATACAAAATAGGGTATCATTCAATAGTCGAACGCCGATAAGCGTATCTAGATCTCAACACTGGAGTAAAATGATCATCAAGTCATTCGATATTATTCAAGCATGATTCATCGTCCATTCATCTGACATTTAAACGATTAAAAAATAAGGTATAATTTTGAACCATTAGCCGGGTAGAAATAACTACTAATTACGAAGCCAGGGCTAGTGGGCAGTTTAGCTAGACGTAATAGGCGGTGAGGCGTGTACATACATAGGTACATACATATACATCACTTATCACCGTGAGAAGATCTGTGGTGGGTAAAGAAATGGCTACATTGTTGACTTGAATGATTGTTACAAAAAGGACACAACAATGTGAAATTGATAACTTATCATGTTAGTTTTTTTTAAGTTGCCGCGAAAAAAATTGTGTGTATATTTTGCACGTAATATTTTTAGCAACTCCAGGGGCTAGTTTATGAATTTATAATGCAAACGCCCGCGCCTTTGTCCTCATGGTATGTTCATAAAAATAAATCCCGTGGCTCTGTAAAACAACGTTATTTTCATTACAATTTTTCAAAGCTCAAAAAACAAAACCTTTGTAATTTAATATTAGATAAGATTCATATTATAGTAGTAGATACTGAAGCTTGAATTAGTTATTCAATTTCTCAATTAAAACAATATTAAAATATTTTACTCCGGTTTCATAGTATTTTTTCTATGTATAATAATTATGTAAGTATTTACAAAAGAAAAGTATTATGTATTAGTGTCAGTTCTTGTAGTACCCATAGTACAAGCTCTGCTTAGTTTGGGACCAGAAGGCGTTGTGTCTAAGTTGTGAGATATTTATTTATATTATTTCAAAGTGAAAGGATATCGAAATAACTACAATATTATGTTTGCACACAAAGAGTGGCCAAAAATATCCAAGCTTTGTCAAATTCATACATCATGTATAAAGCAGGAAAAGGTTTCTTTGATATGTCAACACGGGGATTCCATACACCTTTGTTAAGAAATTGCTAAAAATATCTTGATATTTTTGTTTAGAATAGATAGGGAAAAATATTTTAGTAAAAATAGCAAACTCAGGTTAAGCTTTTAGAAAATTATGTGCCGATATTGTATTGATAATTCTATCTACAGATGATAAATGAGGTGGCATTTCATTAAAACTTTCTTCAGACGACGAACTTCAAAAATCTAGCAAAGTACAGACTTAATTTGAATGAAAACACCCTTCTAGCGATATTAAGAAAGAATGTAGATTATACTTATATTTCAAAACTTACTTTCATTGCACTTTCTTTGTTATACTTTTTAATGCTAGAGCACAGTTATTTTATTTTAGTTAGTAATTGTGCTAGTTTCTAGATTAAAATGAATCCATATAGCATAAACTGTGTAATTGAAACACGTATCAAATGTATGGGGCAAGGTTTAGGTTTATTGTGTTGTAAAATCGGAGAGCATTCGTACCGCGCGGTCGTTGACCCGTAGTCATCCGTGCTACTGGGCGGGCGGCGGCGCGCCGGCCCGGCCGCCGTAGTTAGGCGCCCTGCAAACATAAACAAACGTCTGCTACATCAACTGAACAAGCCTGAAAACCTCCAATGAATGGACAATCATTTTTATACCCCGTTTATAGGTCACTGCAAACTCCTAATGACTTCTTCTCGAGTGCCCCCCTTACGCACGACACCGAAGCATTGTGAACGGTAATTGCAGACACGCTAAAACATAGATAGATAGATAGATAGAAAATTCTTTATTGTACACACAGATTAAATACAATTTATAGAAGAGTCTTATATAAGTATGCACAATGGGCGGCCTTATCACTATTAAGTGATCTCTTCCAGGCAACCTTTGGATGGACAGGATTGAGTTAATCGACATAATATTATTTAGTGGTGTAGTTAAAAAAAAATAATAGAAAGTACTTAAAACTAAAATAAATGATGTATACATACATGTATACACAACTTTAAATATAAACAATCTTAATATAAATACATACATACACTTAAATAAAATATCCATACATAAACTAAATATATATGTTTATAACGTATACACATAATAAATATAATTGGTATATATGGGTGATTATTTGAAATTTGGTTAACTTCTGACCTAATTTTGAAAGTGGTGTTTTTTGTTAAAAACCAGTACAGTTTATATTCTATGTTGTGTGTATAACATCTACTTTGCTGCATCTAAAAGGGCCAGTCACTTTACCTTATATTTTCAGAGAAATTTATGTTTTTTTAAAATCAGTGTTCTAGGGACTGATAAGACGCGATAGGGACTGACGCCAAACACGGTTATTATGACAAATCACATTTTAATTGCCAAATCAACTGTAACAACAATTAATCACTTAAGTTTACAAATTCAATGAACTATAATCACAACATTTTTCTTATTAATGATGCACATGAAATGAGAAATTGGCAATTTTCTATAACATCTTCGTAAGGCACGTCGGCGATTTCATTATCATTCTTCTTACGTGTCAATGGCATTTTGTTTTCTATTTTTTTATTTAAATTGTTTTTGCCCAGTAGGAAGCAACTTCTACGCCTATTACTAACGGCATATCATATTCAGAATTCGCGAAAGTATCAAAAACTTGAAGCCTGTGTATTGAAACTGTGTACGTTATAGTCCCCAAGTTATAAATATTACAATTAACACTATAGCAGAAGCAACTTAGTGACTTCAAGACAAGTTTATTAGGGTTATAAATATGCCCCAAGAGACTTAATGAACTAAGAGAGTTCCTTTAAATGCTTTTTGCTCTTTCTCATGCTGCCTGGTCATTTTGTTAACTTTTTCTATGTCAACATCTTCGATAACTGAAATCTGTGTATTTGGACACCTTTCTAAAGCACAGCTGCAAAGTCATACAAGTTTCTTTTATTATCCTTCTATGTTTCAGTCTTCTGTTTCTTTGTGGTTCGCTGGCAAGTTTTTCTTCAAATGTTCAATGATGTGACGTCTTCTTCAGTATACTATTTACCTTTTCCGTTGAACTATACTACTCCTTCTTGTTTCAGTTTCTCTTTCCTTATTTAATAAAGGAAACTCAGGAATAATTTCATTTTCCGATGATGGCGGAGTATTTTGGTCAAATTTATCAGTATTTTCACGAATCTTTTGCTTTTTTCTATAATCTTATGAATGCTCACGCGGAGTCATGTCTTTTACACATCCCGTTGTCCTTTTTACACGCCTTGTATTAGTTTGATTCCTTTTCTTTGTACTCTCCCAGCAAAACAGTGTAAAAAAAAATTCCAGTCGTTTTTGTCTGTACAGCCTTTTATCGCAATTCCCTCTTTAGAAAATGTTTTTTCTCTCTGGGCGCCATATTCTTCAACAAATACGTTGTGGTATTATGTTTAAAACCATGCATCACACCCTTCACCATCAGTCCCTAGATGTGGCGTCAGGCCCTAGGTACTATTACGACTAGGGCCTGACGGTCTAGGGACTGACAAAAAGAAGCAAAATCAAATGAAGCCTATTATTTAAAATCAACATCAAAACTAATAGGCAGTCAAAATAACAAGGCAGGATAAACTCATATTTACAATAGGTAATGAGATCAATTAGTCATGAACTTTCTTTAAAACGACTTACCTAGGGCCTGAGAGTTTGACTGGCACAGCGCGTGTTTCCTCAGCAAAGTCGGTGATCGCACCAATAACAAAGTGGCTGCCGCGGCTTGGGTCGTGTTTGCAACTAGCTTCATACCGATGCTATCGTATTGAGTTAGTTATGACAAAGCCGTATGCTTAGATGTCGCGTATTTTTGAATTTCGTGAATGACTAGGGCCTGATATTTTTTATCGCTTACACTTTTTGACTTGAAACAAAGTAATGAAACGTAATGTTATTATAAATTAAATTGTAATGACAATGTTCGTAATGTAATAGTAAACGAGTTTAGATGGAGTTCAATCAAATTATTCTTATATAATCATAATTACACTGAAATGAATACTAAATTCGGGAGATCTTACATGGCTAGGGCCTGATATTTGCAGTATAAAATGGCATTTTTTGGTAATAAATAATATTACAATATATATCAAAATGAGTGACCAAATTAAATAGACTTTATAACATCGCTTAGTAGTTTGAAATATTGGATAAAATCAATATAAATATGTGAAAATTGATGCTAACACCAAGTTAACCAAATTTCAAATAATCACCCATATATATATATAAACATAATTTAAAAGACATTATAAAACGATGACTTAAGTTTTGCTAACTTTAGTAAGATAGTGCTCCTTAATTCTTTTCTTGAAAGCAGCTAATGACTGTGACCGTCGAATTTCTACTGGAAGATCATTCCACAGGCGCACAGCTTTAACACAAAATGATTTGTCGAAGAAGTTTGTTGAATGCTCAGGTATCTTCAGCCTCAGATCTTCAGATGACCTCAAGGACCTCGCATGTGTGTCATGAAGGAACGTAAAACGATCTTTGAGGTAAATGGGGCTAGTGGGATTGAATAGGATATAGTATAACATTGATAGAATGTGAGTATCCCTGCGAAGACGAATTGGAAGCCACTTGAGTTTGTTTCTGAAATCAGAGACGTGATCATATTTGCGTAAGCTAAATATAAATCTTATGCAGAAATTTTGGAGACGCTCAAGCTTATTAAGTTGCTCCTCAGTGAGGTCCAGATAGCTGACATCGGCATAGTCTAGGGTGGGAAGAAGGATAGATTGAGCAAGCGTAACTTTAGTAGCTATGGGCAAGAAGTTCCTTAATCTTCTTAAGGAGCCAGCCGAAGCAAAGAGCCTGCGACTGGTTTCCTGCAATTGGCGTTCCCAAGAAAGAGTGCTGTCAATGTAAACCCCCAAGTTCTTTACACTTTTGTTAAAAGGCAAGATGGTACCATCGAATAAAACTGCCGGAAGATGTGACCAGTCAATTTTACTAACCATTCTAGAGCTGCCAACGATCATGACTTGAGTTTTTGCAGGGTTTACCAAAAGGCCAAAAGTTTTGCTCCATTCGCAAATTTTCGAAAGATCCGTGTTTATTTTTATCAACGCTTCCGACAGTTTTTCCAGGGGTGCTTGAGTATAAATTTGGAGGTCATCTGCGTAAAGGTGGTAGGATGAAAGCAATTGATTGGAAATAGAATTGATAAATATTGAGAAAAGTAAAGGAGAAAGCACGCCACCCTGTGGTACGCCGGCAGATGTATTACACCAAGAAGAATAGGATTCTTCTATACGAATACGTTGTCGGCGACCAAACAGGTAACTATGAAACCAGTCAATTGCCGTTGGAGATATGTTAATAGACTGAAGTACTAGTGAACATTGTTGTTATGAATTTAACTTGATTGTCACACAACTATTTCATTAAATATTTTCCACTCGATCATTTAGTTAGATTCGACACGCTTGCAAAACAGTTATTCAATTGCCTGAACAACTACTTAATTTTAGAAATCTTTATTAGTTTATAATGACCTTGTAATCGATTAACTGCTACCCAGACACGACTATTTTATGTAATTTTCAAGCCAGAAATGGCACAGGTGAATAAAAACTCATCAGAAATAGAACGAAATAGAATATATATATGTTTATCTGCAAGAAGATATGAGGCTGTGGGAATAATTGGGTCACCGGGACGCAGGAGTGGTAGGAGTTCACACACTAGATAATACTGCTTTGATTTCCTGCTGCAACGAACCTTTATTCTTTTTACAATGATATTGTTGTGTACTGCTCCAATGTTTCATTTTATCAATAATGTATTTTCCAATAAACCTATTAGTTTCAGGCACACAATGCTATGTGCAAGAGAGACTTCAATTTAGTACCCTATCGGCTTATTATACGCACATAAAACGCATTCTCGATCCGCAAGCGTACAATACAGTGGGAAGTTCAGTGAGCAAAAGCAATTTGGTACAGATATAATGTGTCGGCCTCGGTACGGCCGAAGTGGAGCCTCGCACTCGCTGCCCAACGAAGGCAATTAGTAACACATGCTGTCGACACCCGTCTTCTTATGAAAGAGCTCTCCAACTATTGCGCCTCTCTTACACTAACACTTCTCATATATTTTTCAACAAAGTCCATTTTTCCCACACACAAAGTTCTTAATGACGAGCGCAAATTACGTTCTGAAACTGTAACGTTTTCGCTTCTAAAGGTCAAATAATAAATTGAATCTAACCGTAGACCGAGGCTGTGGCCACCTATCTCATCTATAATTGTGTAACCAAACTTTGAACAAAGAAATAGGAGGCGACGGTAGGGATTGGGGTTGGTTTGCGTCAATTTAATTGGATGAGGGAGCTGCACGAATTGTCTCCATCAAGCCCAGTTTATCAATTAGGTCGTATTGCACGCCGGTTTGTTCCCATCACTATTTATATTGTTCATTGATTGAGCAATTCTCGTATCCAGTTCATGAGGCTATTGTGCGACAAATCGGAACTCCACTCCTCTCTTTAAACTTCAGAAAACAATGTACCTACATAGCTACTCAATTGAAATTGTTACCCGAAGTATAATTTGATGACCAGTTCAACTGAAATGTCAATTGATAAAAAATGAATGATTTCATAATTTAAGTTCATGAGTAGGTAAATTAGCAGCTTTCGTAAAGAACTTAGTGAAGTATATAATTAGTTAATTAATGCATGGAATGATTAACTTATGAAACAGCATCCATATCGAGTACTAACTTCAAACTTTTACTTAAGTTATTCATAATATGTTAAATGAATATTCAGTCAGTTAACATATTGTATGCCATATTTCTGCAATACATACTATTTTCCCATGCTTTTCGTGATAAGCGAATGGTTCAGCGCGGGCATTATCTAGTGATCACTTATGTTAATACGCTTAATCATATGAAACGAGTCAATAATTTAACATTATTATATTAATTATACATCCATTCAGGGTCCTCATGCAGATAAATTTGCAAACATCCAATGGGAGTATCGATAGTGTGTGGAATGGAGATGAATGGAGACCGATGCAATATTTTACTGCAGTATTCTTCATAATAATTTGGTAATGACAAGCGGCCTTAAATTTACCGTACCCTAATCTTCAACTAGAAGACACGTAGCAACAAATTACATCGAATTTATCAGATCAGCGATTTGTGACATGGAACTGCACACTTTGCGCTTTATAAGACGTGTATGGGATGGCTTGGTTATGCTTTCAATTATCCTTGTCTCTTAAGCAATGCAGTCTCACTGTGCTAGGTGTAAGAAAGAAAGAAAGAAAGATAGAAAAATCATTTATTCTGGCATAATAAAAATAGAATACATTATAAAGCGTCTAAAACTAAATAATTTAAAATACCATATATAATGCCAGAAATGGTACTCTTCTCAGCACAATACTGCAGCGCTAAAAAGCACCGCAGCGCTGATAATTCTAATGCGCCTAGTGAATAAGTAAAAAGTAGTGTGACAACAGAAAAAAAAATATAATAATAATAATTACATGTTACAATTTTTTGTGTCACAAAAAAAAATACACTGTATATATATATATACAATACATTTATAGTGAAACAACTACAATTAAACAACCACAACTAAATCTATACAATAGTAAAGCATTACACAAAACAAAACTCAATTTCAAAATTAATAAATTCCATTTCCAATTGATGACAAAAATATTGTTAAATTAAAATGTGAAACATGGAACGTACCCATACACTTTTGACAACCATAAATAATAATTGTGTACAGTTAAGAAGTAAGGACGCCATTTAAAATGAAATAGCACAAGAGTAGCCTTAAAGTACATCGTTTTAAATAAATATAGCAGAATCAGAGCGCAGGGCAATCAGCCACATAAGTAGTATTAACACGTAAGTAGTGCTTTCACCGGGCCAATAGTGTATAAACTACTTTAGTTGTAAATGGGATGGTGTAGAAAAGCTTGTATCTCCGTAACTGGTCGCTAAGTAATTGGTGCGTCCCTTGGCTACTTCTTCGTCCTAGATTGTTTTGTGCTGTTCGCGAAAAGCACTTTTTAATTACGCTTCTTTGTTTAATCACTGATTTATTGCATCTGCTGACTTTGTTTGTGAAGATGGAAGATCATTATTAAGTCATTTTTCCGTTAGTTAAATATACAAATACTTTGAATGCATTGTCCAAACCTCTGTTCAAGATAATTATTCATTTTCTAGCTGATTTACAGTAAATACTTTATCGAAGAAGGACAACAAAGTGACTAACATTAAATTAGTGTAAACCAAGTAATTACGGCGTTCATTTATTATAATCAAGTAAAATTGCACCGTTACATTTACAACCCAGTCAGTGCGCGTTGGTTGGCTTTTAAATACTTTGATACTATATTCATAAAGCACCAGTTAATTATTACTCACCTAGACATCGTAATATAGAGCCTTCATGTACTAATTGCTATTATTTGAGTTAGAATTGCTTGAAGCTCATACTAGAGTATTCATGACTGACGTTTCAGACAGACGTTTCTTTTAGGTACTGAATTTAAATGAAGACGAGAATTATTTAGGTTTAAGTAACGTAGAAAACAAAACCTTTACATAGAATTCAAGGCGAGGTGAAGTACCAGACATTTAATGTTAAAAAATAGATAAAATGCCGAATCCAGACGCTGGTTGTTTGTCTCAAACGCCAAACAGCGGACAGCAAAAGCGTGTGGAAACATTGCAAAATGTTTGCATCAGATCCGTCGATTTGTAAAGAAAACCGACACCGACTCCAAACGCAAATATAAACAGGCAAGCACCAACAAACACAGGTCCACACCTTGACGTTTGTTGTTTAGTGTTCGCTGTTTGCCATTGTTCGCCAAGCGTCTGGAGCTGGCTTGACATGTAATAGCGTTTTTATAAAAGGAGGAAGAGAGCCTTCACTCCACACACACACACACACAACATAAATAATTGTATTTAGGTCTATTCTAAATATATAAAAATGAAACCCGTTTTTTGTTGTCACGACATAGCATGAAAACGGCTTGACCGATTTGGCTGTTTTTTTTTTTGTAGTTTTCTAATACTCTGTACAAGGATCTTAAAAAAAAAAAAAAAAAAAAAATAAGTATTTATTTTTATATGGAGGATATTATAGATTCCAGTTCAAATTGAATAGGTACGCATACATAAGATAGGTCAGCTATACAAAATAAAGTAGTGCATAAAATTTACGCTAAGACGGTACGAAGTTCGCCGGGTCAGCTAGTTCTAAATAAAAATAGCTATTTACAAAAGAAAATATAAATTAAAATTCCATTCCTTTTAATACAATCTGTGTGTTTTCCGTTCAAAAGCAATGTAACTGTATGCGATCGGTTCGCAACAACAAAGTTAAGGCCCCGACCGAACTTGTGGATCCCGAGGGACACTCGAGTAATCCATAAATCCCTTAGAGAGTCCTCCTCGGGCACTTTCACTTCTGATAATAGCTGCTTACATACCTGACGATAACGACATGATGCCTGAACAAGGTTAGATAAGATGGAAACTAACTCATAATAAAACTTAGTTGGGATACTTTGTATTTTGTGGTTACGCCTCCTCACTTCGCCTCATAATCGAAGCAATAAACACTTATTCTTTGACTGTTTTGAACGGTATTCCTCAGAAATATTATGCACATACAAAAATACCCTTTCTTTTTCACGTCATGGAGTAAATATTGACCGTCTCATATTATTCTCGCTGCGGTATCGTCGTGTATCGTGTCGTTACCGTCAGAAGTGGATCCAGCCTATGCTGGATTGGGTCTTCACGTCGGGTGCCAGGTACTAGGCGTGGGCGGTAGCACTCTCGCTTCTTTGAATTACGGTTTGTAAACAACACGGACACCGCAGTGCGTAACATTTTCTTAGAAACTTGTCAATATTACATATTCATCCTTCTGCCTATGTCCCAATAATTCTTCACTTCTAAATCTTCTAATCATTTTGCAACTTTCTGGACCTGAATCTCTGATCATGCCATTTCAGTATTAGTTGTTTAGTCTCACATTCATCTGTGAATAATTTTAGCTGCACTCTACAACAATGTCGGACAGGTCGATTTCCTCTGCCTAGTGTAGTAATAATCAGTCAAAGCAATGGTTTAGACAATGTGATCTCGGTAGTGAAATTAACAAATGATCAATTTCCAAACAATTAGGGATCAAATGGAGAGTACTTACTGTGCTGGACTGATCAAGCAATTAAGCTATAAGCTCTCGATAAATTGATTCACGACCGAAATTAATAACAATCTCAATCAAAAATTTGAGTATTAGTTAATCGGTTTTTATTCTGAGCTTCAGAGATTCTGACCATTTCTTTTTTTACTCTTTAGTTAAAATTAAATGCTTTTATAAATACGACACACTTACCTCGGGTCGATCCAAAGAATAATGTGAATAACTTGTAGACACTTTTATGTTATTGAATTGCTTTATCACTATGCAGGAAAGCTCGTAATTAATTTTATAGCAAGTTTCTCTTACGCATAATAATGCTTCCAAAGGTAAGTAAGTTGAATGTTAATATCGCGATATACGATGTGAATGCGGTAATATTTATTTTCATTGAGTAGTAAATTGCAGGCCGGGAGACGATAAAGCGTTAGATGTGTTCAAACGATGTCTTCGATAGTCGGAAACTTTCAATAGCGAAGGGTACGGTAGTTGAATGAACGCACAACGATAAAAATGAATCTATAGATAGAACTTTTCTAAAGCCACTTTGATATTCAAATTCAATCACCGCTAGAACGGTGTCGAAAGAAGTTAATATCTCTCTTAAAATTCGTTGGCATGTAGTGCTCTTTGTGCTAAATATAGCTTTTTGAAACAAAAGTAATAAAAATATGTATTAAATTAAATAAAGACCTTTGATTTCATATGCAGGTTTTTGAATTTTATTTACTTGTTCTCTTTGAAATGTTTTAGTATAATGTTATAAATTTATAATTTTAATCTAGATTTCACACTTCTCTTTCTTTCAAGTTATTTTAACAATACAAAGCCAAAAATGATTATGTGACCAACTGTTTTCATATTTCTCATATCATTAATGTGACTTTTCGGCAACACTTGAGAATTATGTCGTCCACCAAGTGTGCTGGTTAATGACCGAAGTTATTAGCTAGTTATATTATTTGATCACCGCTAAATATTTGTCACACAGAACTTGACTTGATAATTCTTCGTACAAGAGAAATGAATGGTTTTTTTTGTCTGCTTATTAATGCTGCTATTTAATGAGTCTTAAGGTCTTATCGACAATTGAGTCTTAATTTACAATCATGGAGTTATTGATTTCTTAAATTAAATGTTTATTAAATCCGATGGTTAAGTAAAATCTAACGGGAATTAACGCGATAATGCATTATTTACCTTTTAGGCTCAGTGTAATCTGTCTGCCGAAACGTCAAGCCGAAAAGGTAAATAATGCATGATCACGTTAATTCCCGTTAGATTTTACTTAATCATGCAACGCGTAAGTTTAAAAGCTAAATCCGATGGTCGCCAATATAGAAGTGTGAATTGTATTTCTTTCTATGCAGTTTGTTCAAAAACTAAGCGGCAACGACTGGTAACTTGAATGGTAGGTAGCGTATAACTTGCATGGTCAAAGTTCGTCAATCAAGAAGTTTGCAAAGACGTTCGTTTAAACTTGGACCCTTAGTGCTAACTCATTTTATGTTGTCATTTGAAAGCCGATAGAAACATGTCCAATTAATAAAGTACTCGTGGTAGAATAACGTCTGCAAAGTTTGTTGGATCTCGATTCTAATCAAACCCCTGCGTTGGAATTAACTGTGCCTGCTCCAGCGTTTTCCTTTTCGTCGCTATTAGTATTATAATAAATAAAACTAAGGATTTCTTTAACAATTTTATCGATTACGCGCTGTGTTGTTACTAACTTAATCTATCCACGAAATATAATCGATTTACTTACAGTAACTTGTTTGCACTATTTTGTCCCGGTTTTCATGTTAAGGTTGGCCCTGTAATAATGCGCAAATAAACACCGCTTCCCCTACCCTTATCTCTGATGTTTATGAGCCGATAAGCCTGAAATATTTATGTTGTGATTATAGTAACAGTAAACATGGTGAAAAAACAGACATTACGTCATACATGTGCTTTTAACGTGTCAGCAGTATTACGAGTCAATGTTTAGCGGACTTAAGATTTATTAAGAGTACGGTAGAATTTAATGGCACTACTACTACCTACTTACTTAGATTTAGGCGTAAGCTGATAAGGGTGGCTATAGGGCTGGGCTTGCCGATATTGTCTTGGAACTTTGCAACCGCCTCTTAAAATAATAAAAATACCAGACATGAATCTAGCTTTTGACGAAAAAAACTACGAATGTTATGCACGATGAGTGGTCTGCCTGCATCGTGTCTGTTATTCTCACCTCTCTATATTTATCCCGGAATTGTCGCCAACAAATCTGGCAACCCTAAAGCTGGTGCTCAATAAAAGCGATTGCGATCTAGTACCGGAGCACCAGTCCGATTAATCATCATTACTACTAAACCCAAATGTTAATATTCACCTAAATTAATTACATTCGAGCAATAATTACTTACTTTGTTGTTCAAAACGAAGTCAATTTTAATGCGTATTGTTGTACGCACAATCTTTATTGTGTTGATTGACTTTTCTAGGTTATTTTTTTTTTGCTCTCTGAAAATAATACAGCCTCGTTTTACCTCAATGACCTCTACATTTTATCATTCAATGAACACTTACACTTCGTACGTAGGTATATCATTCAATTAGTCTTAATAACAATCATCAATTCCTTTGTGCTCGGTAACATCTGTATTGTGCCTCGAGGACAAATTGTATTTTTTTTGTCCCGGAGGGAAAATTACAGGCATCTCATTATCGTTTATTTACCAAATTGTGCTCAATAAAGACCATACTCTTATTATCATCACTTACGCAATTCAGTTAATTTGTGAATTGTGAGCATGCCGTATAATTCCGGTTATACCTTTGGGTCTAAATGTGACGGCAGTGATAAATTACTGGGTCGAAAACGTTCGGCATCCAGCTCAGAGAGGTCCATAAATCATTCAAATACTGTTTCAACTATTTGAATGGTCTACAACTAGTCCACCCTTGAATACAATTAGTTGTATTTCCTTCAGACGTGTATTCAATCTAAGTGTTCACGCAAGCCGTGTGGGATGAACGCACGCAACCGATACACTTATTATGATTGCTTCTTTATTACTAACTGCTGTAAATGTAGGTAAAGAATATAATGGTTAAACGCACACGTGCAATACCTATTACTAGGTTACGGCACGTAGCTTGCAATTGACCTGCATTTATCTGTACTTGCATCGATTGGACATAGTAACTGCATATTCGTAGCTATATAATATATAATCCGAAACAGTATTGTATCTACAGGCTCAATAATATAACGAAACTCGGCAGATATGCAAAACTTCGGTTCAGAAAGTTTCTGCCTGTTTCCGATAAGTTATCCGTCAGACACATAATTTTGAACCGGTCGTGTCCAAAATTTAAACGAGTTTCAGTAAGTTTGTGAAAAAAATAGGCGCTGAAGGAATGAAATCAGGCAGGTTGGTTTCACGATTACGTCCGGAGCACGGCAGCGCTCCTGTCCTACTGACCTAGTAACACAGTACCTATTGCCCAAAGCAAAAAGCCTCAGTTTGTGCGCCCGAACAAATAAACCTGTATGTAAATGCTCCGCACGAATGGCCCACCACAAATGTCACGTTGTCCAAACACTGATAAATGATTAATGTGTTTTATAACGTGATACTTGTCGAATGTTAAATGACCCGAAAAAGGGCCTTGGTTTTTTATATGTTTAAAATTATTGCAAGGTTTTTAGATATTGTTATATTTAGAAGTGAATTGTTATCTGAATGCAATAATAGAAATGTTCAATTTACCATAAGTAATTTGCAGAGCTCTGGCAACTCCTCAACTTTATTGATATCTTATCAATATCATGTACAAGAAGTCGATGCCAATCCCGAGTTTCCAACCCGCTAGGGAAATAGCAAGGATGGGATCATGTAAAAACAATATGAGAAAGTGGCGCGTTTTTCTCTGTCGATGCGATCCGTCAGTAGTAGTATGTATCAACAGGGTAGCATGTTGCACATTTTATTTGTGTGCAGAAGGGACCGATCAATTCCGACCGGGACGTTAAATAAATCCGCCACGTCTCACGCTGTCTCGCACTCAGATTCCATTCAGCTGCAGTTCTGTCGTAAACTCGTAAATAGTGATGCAGCGATTACCTCTTTTGCGAATACCAAATGTAGATTTTACTATTTAGTTAATACAAAGCTACACTCCATTAAATCGGTTTTTGGATGTTAACTAGTGATTGTATCCTAAATACAACATAAAACCATTCTCATCCTTAAAAAGTATTAAAACCAATGGGGCATAAACTCAATAACATATGCAGTATTGTTTTTGAATGTGGTCAACGTCTGTTCTTGACTAATACGCTCAGAATTTAATTATAGTAGGTAGATAAAAAAGGTAATGTAAAAAATATACTTTTTTATTCGGATCACATTTTGATACTCGGCAAATATAATATTCGCATTGGTTGCATCACTACACGTAACTTATGTCCCGCTGCACATCGCAAACAAAACACCAGACCCGTTCAATTTCTCCATGTCGAAAACTAGTTTCCACTTTTCCCCCGCGACGTTCTAATCCCTGTATCAAGTTGTTCTTGTCGCTTCACGCTGCATTTTCTCGAAATGGAGGCCTAACGAGAACGAATAGGCTATTTATTTGAGCTGAGTTTGCTACGTGCTTCATACTTCATACCCTCACCACGTAACTACTTCCATATCTAGTACTGGACATGGTGTACATAATAAATGTAGTGTACAATACCACACAAAAGGTGAATATAAATAACTGAATGTTGGCGGGCAACATATTGTTCTAGAGGGCGCGGGCGTACTCAACTCTGCGTATTGTATGTAGAACGTTATTGTTGACGATACAACGCGGTGATACGGAAAATATAAACGTGATTAAAGATAACTTTATATAACAAGTTGCATTGTTTTGTGTTTCTTGTCGATTTTTAACGAACTACTTGTTAAAAGTTTTACGTATGGGATAGAAAATAATGTAACTGTCTATCCCGCTGTACTTACAATACACACCGACCCTGTCTGTAGTAATAAACAGGAGTTCTAATAAGTAACATTAGAAGTCGTAAAGTTAGATATTGTTTGTTTTATTGAAGAAGTTGGATGAGTGTTGAGAAACCATTCTATTTTCCTGGTAATTACAAACTACGAGGAAAAGTTTGTATTACATACGCCTAGAAAGCTTACATAACGCTTAAATATTGTAAGCAAAATGACCGTACTGGTACTGCGGAAAAAACAAAATTTCCAACTTGCTGAAAGTAACTTATAAGTCCATTGTGTCCTAAACTTGAATCTCATCGAGTGAACGCTCCCCAAAAGTTTATAATTAATGTCAAGGAAAAATTTGGACGAAGAAAATCGAAGGCTTCGAAGTGGCGTTTAATCAAAGTGTAGAGTTTGAAGATGAAACTCAGCATTCTCAGCGCTCAGTCTCCCGAATGTCAACGAGTTTGACTGGACATTTTCAAACCACTTTCAATATAACTTTGTGGCGGTATCCGCACATAATAAATGTCACGTGACAGCGAGTGCTGAATCGCGATATCGTAATGTTCACAGCAAGTGACTATATATACCACTTCCAATACGATACCGTCGGACAGCTGTCCGCCAGGCAATACCACTGAGCCTGGTCGGAGGATCCTCCCTTTGTGGTGGAGGAACATCACACCCTGTTCCTCTACATTGGTGACCCCGACGTGATCAGAACACGCAGCATCACCCCCCACTCACTGGGGAATCTCACCGCTCCACCGCGCACCTCGACGCACTGAGGCATTAGCGGCACACAGTCTCGACTCACTGTAGTCTCAGCGGAATTCAGTTCCGACTCACTGGAACTCTCATCGACCTCCGGTCTTGGAGGGGAGTGATGTGGCGGTATCCGCACATAATAAATGTCACGTGACAGCGAGTGCTGAATCGCGATATCGAAATGTTCACAGCAAGTGACTATATATACCACTTCCAATACGCTACCGTCGGACAGCTGTCCGCCAGGCAATACCACTGAGCCTGGTTGGAGGATCCTCCCTTTGTGGTAGAGGAACAGGATATGATGTTCCTCCACCACAAAGGGAGGATCCTCCAACCAGGCTCAGTGGTATTGCCTGGCGGACAGCTGTCCGACGGTATATACCACTGAGCCTGGTCGGAGGATCCTCCCTTTGTGGTGGAGGAACATCATATCCTGTTCCTCTACATTGGTGACCCCGACGTGATCAGAACACGCAGCATCACCCCCCACTCACTGGGGAATCTCACCGCTCCACCGCGCACCTCGACGCACTGAGGCATTAGCGGCACACAGTCTCGACTCACTGTAGTCTCAGCGGAATTCAGTTCCGACTCACTGGAACTCTCATCGACCTCCGGTCTTGGAGGGGAGTGATGTGGCGGTATCCGCACATAATAAATGTCACGTGACAGCGAGTGCTGAATCGCGATATCGAAATGTTCACAGCAAGTGACTATATATACCACTTCCAATACGCTACCATAGGACAGCTGTCCGCCAGGCAATACCACTGAGCCTGGTCGGAGGATCCTCCCTTTGTGGTGGAGGAACATCACACCCTGTTCCTCTACAACTTCATCAGAATTAGTTGTGAACAAAAATTGGGTTGCCTTTAGCAAGTATATTAATTATGTCTTTGATCAAGTTGCGACGCCCCAAATTAAAAAGTAAATGGTGTACTACAGGTGTATGCTTTGATTGATCAATTTGTACTTTATGTAATTTGTTATAGTTCTGGAGACATTTATTTTTTTAGGACTAATTGGGAAAACTTTCAAACAATTTCAAATGAAGCATTTGACTGACTTAATTGAAACTCTACTATGAATTTTCAGATCAAAGAAAATATTTACATACCCCGTTTGGGACTGGTACTTTTATAGCCAACAATGTAATATGTAATTGATATGATATAAATGAGAAATACATAATAATTTGCAAATTTCTAATTAACGGAAACCATACGTGATACGTGTACACGAAATGGCTTTAATAAAAGTTTCGAGTCTTAAATGAAAATTCTACGACCTACAAAGTATTTTTTAACCTTACGATGACTTTGTTCAAAACGTAAAAACATTGGCTGTAGGCACTTTTACAGAAGCTTTATGGAAGACATTATTAGGCAAAAGACTCCAAATCCAGAGCATTAAGGTAGGAGGAGTCGAATTAAGATTTAGTGGCTTTCGAAAATCCTCCTCGAATAAAAAACGGCGGCCGCTGTTCATTTTCAGACCTATTTATTATCCTTCGAAATTGAATTGCATTTACCAACTGTCGGGATTAAACTTTTTTTGATCCACGTTGACTGCGGGCATCGCTTTTGTCCTATTTCTCAGTCAGTAGTCCGTATCCTCCGTATCTACTTTGTCTTTGTCTGCTCTTTCTAGTTTCTTACGGATAAAAGGTTTTATTTCTTTGTTTCTTAGTGTGTCTTTTGTTTACAGCATCCCGTCGTCGCCTGAACGAATACATCTCGCACTTCGAGTCGCTGGACTACGATGCAGACTCGGTGCACGAGCAGCATCTACGCGCGCGGCGCTCCACAGACGCCCCGGCGGACTTGCGGCTCAAGTTTCGCGCACATGGGAAACATTTCCATATGGTGTTGCGGCGAGATTTGTCCGCCTTCACTGAAGACTTTAAAGTAAGTGACAGTTTTTGTAACAGCATTTTTGGCAAAAGGTAATCTCAGCAAAAGCATTGAAGTTGAAATTCTTTTTTTTTTTTTTTTATATTTATAAGAAATCAATTATTAAAATTATGATATCTTATTTACATTACAATCTAGCCTATTAAGACTAATAAGTAATATTATGTTAACCTAAATTGCTACGTAATAATATAATCTAAGAATGTGTGTGAATTAACACTTTACTTAGTTTTTGTTAAGGGGAAGTCACTTTGTTCATGTGTTCTTTATAACGACACTTATCGCACTAATTTATTTGTCACTTATCACTACACTAACTCGAAAGGTTTGGTTCGTTTTAGTCTTTTCACTAGTTCCGTGTTATCAAGGAGCCGGATTGCCTCGATGTTGACGTGATGATGAAGTCTTCGTTCGTGAGCTTCTGCATGTTTTTGTATGACCCTGTCCACAACGTCTATTTTGAGGTCCCGGTGAAGATCGCTGTTTCTTATGTACCATCTTATGAAGTTGAAATGAGTGGGCTTATGCTATAGCCTGTATTTTCATCGTCACTTCTTTGACATATCCTCGTAACCGATTTCTTTCATTAATTTAATGATATTATGACCGACGGTATTAATTACTTTGTGTCACATCTAATGATCGATGATAGATCCAGTGTATTGCTACAATTGATGACTGAATTGATGCGAGCAGTTTGGTATTAGTCTCTGAAATGGGTCAATCTATCTTGATCCTGCTACACCCAAGGGAAGCGACCGGGTCTATTGCTCTGTCACTCAACACGATGCTGATGTAGACCTGCCGTTGCTGTCCATTTAGCTATAACTGCCTCATAATTGTTGTTGGCAGCAATATCTGTTGCCAGTTTCCGCCAGTTCAATGTAATGATTGTGTAATTCAGTGCCGCGGGGCACAAAGCTTGATACTTAATGGCTATAGCTATTAACGATAAAATGTACCTCCATTTACATAACTTTTATTATTCACAGGTCGAGGGTGCAAAAGGACAGTTACATGACGTCGATACATCACACATTTATCACGGCGAGTTGGCTGGTGAGTACCACCCGCCCTTGTTAATAAACACTTTATAAGCCTCACACTTTTCATATTAAACGACTCACTGAACAACAAGCATTGGTTTTGCTCATTGAACTGTTAATAATTCAAAATAATAACGGGTTTTATGTCAATATACATTAGTATAACCAAGGGTCTGAAGTTGAAAATGTGTTTAAATCAACCATGTGCGACGTGAAGCGCGTAAAATATAGGGCGAGTTAAATCAATTATAAATGAAGTCAGGTGGAGAGCTTTAACAGTTTAGCGCGGTGGGAGCACCAAGCACTCACGTACTGACAAGACAGACGCAAAGTTTGTTGGTGGCGTGCGGCGGACTGACAGCCGCAACTCGGGGCTCGGGACCGACCCATTGTACAACGGGAGCCGAGAACACCGACGTTATCTACACCCAAGATAGACGCTATTGTTTGCCTTCACCCCGAGGGAAAATTTAATAAGTCCCCACTCGCAGTGTGTCGACCACGATTGTGTTTCTCTTTAATCAAACAAAAGCCAAACGATAACTCAAGGTTCGCATCTGGCCACTGGTGACCCCACCGTCTCGTGCTTCTCTAGTTGCCGACATTAATAATTCTTGGAGAGCACTAAAACATATTTCTTTTAGCAATTACTGGGGGGACGGCGTCAAAGTCCTGGCTAATTGGGAGCTTTCGGCAGCCGCTTGACTTTTAATGTTGACGGGCCGAGGCTGCGCCGATGGGCGCATACTCCGCAGCCATAACTACGCTATGTAAATAATTTCACTGTTGAAAATTTTACCCCGCATTCCTGTTTTGGAAAATATGCTAGAGATATTCGCGAAAGAAATTCATTACATTTTAAAAACAAGTCTGATTTTATATAACGATGTTATAAAACTCTTGATCCTAATTACGGTTGAAGTAGCCGGTGTTCAGTTCTCTTTCATAGAATACTGAAGTAGGTATTGACGTTAAATTGGCATTCAGCATATGAATGAAGTAAAAAGGCAACGATGGTAATGTAATGCGTATCGATGGTAGTGCGGTGCGGGTGAGCTGGAGTTCGGGTGCGGGTGTTATGATGGTGAAAGTTTGGAACAGTGTAAATGGATAAAGTTGTGCGGAGGGCGGCGCGCCATCGATCGCAGTTCGTCGCCCTACTTACACCGGTCTCCGATGCACTTACTCGTCTAGTTGCAACCTACGTTTTGCATGCACCACCCGCCGTGCAACCGCCACTAGTCACCAACTGTAAACTATATTATAATTTATTTTTATTATTTGCAAAAGTTGTTGTTATGACTCAACTTGCATTGCGATTTGTATTAACTTTAACAACATCATTGTAACCAGTTAATACATCGAAATAGTGAAGACGATGCCGCTATAAATAGTGTGCCATTTTAAGCCATCCAAAATAACTACAATGAATGAGGAAACATTGGAGCCGGCCCATAATATTATCAAAACAAGGCATTTTGTACGAGAACTATTTCTGGATTATGCTCACTTTCATTCGGTACAATAATAAAATCGTATGTGTTTTGAGATGTGAATAGTCATTCGGTTAATATATTAGCTACTCAATGTTAAAATAAAACCAGTACGACCGCAGCTCTTGACTTCAGAAAATGTGCACGAGTTTTTCCCCGTCGCTCTTAAATTTTACTGAAAAACATTTTCGGAGCCCTGCGGTTTGCGCGAAAAACATTTTCTCGTTTCTTTTGCGCTTTGCAAACAGTAATACATACATAAAATAATATATTGTGTGCTTTTACGTCCCAGAATTTAAGTAGGTACTTCGTAAGTCATAACAAACCTGTGTGTTATCCTTACGATTACTTCCTGGAATCAACGACGGCTTATCAATGTGTATTGGCCGACTCATTGCCTAAGTTTACCGTTCTTGGAACAACAGTAGCCAACGATTCTATACCTCATTGTCTGGCCTGAATTGGTGTGAACCAAAGATACATTGTTATTATGAACACAAAGCGTTCACCCGTACATTGAATAAAATTATGGCGTGGTTTGGGATCATTTAACCTGTGGGATTGTTGATAAATTATGGAACACATTAGAGAGACATTACACTTGAACAGGTCTGTGAAGGTCCAATATAGGATTCCAAGATTAAGATTTATACAACTGTCCTGTTAAGATCGAGGGTCAAACAAAAGTGTTGACCCTGTTGATCTTTAGGAGAACAAAGGGTTGATATTATCACTGCCACATTCGAAGACTTTCGCTTACAAACATAGGCACCACAAGTACCACAACGACCAGTCATACCTAGTTATCTTCGCTTGCTTTCTCTTAAGTCTTCCTGTGATACGTTGCTTGCATTATGAACGCGTAAATGAGATACCCTATAATATAATGCAAACGTCAAAAGGCAGGTGACAAATGGAAACTACACGTGCAGTAGATCCGATCGCATTGTGTGCACCTGCAAATCTCACGGTGTAACAAAACAAATACTCCTTCGTGGATGTAATTGCAACGTTCAATTACGTTCAGTACACCACAGCTGGCCCCCTATTACACCGTGTGACTCACCATAGCAAGTATTAATTATAGCTTTATAACTTAGCGTGTACACTGGCATCCTCATAAACAAAGGGGGACTTTCGACAAACGGTATTTTATTGTCGTTATCATAGTGTTGCCTATTCTAATCAATAGCTTTAAGTAGACAATTGAACAATGAAGATAAGAATGTTCTTTTATCAAAGTGGTAATAAACAGCTCTGATACATTATGTAACAATTTCAAAATAAATTAATGTATTTTATATGAGCCAAGGAGCTTAACTTGTTGGAGCCAGGTTTAAACTTTGGATTGGTACTTAGAATTTCCTGATATTACAACAAAATTCGAATCCTAATATCCAGGCTTTCGATTGGCAATAGCGATTACACCCACAGGAATAACAGAGTAATCAAGATAACGTAAGGCATATTTTTAGGGATCTCTTCAGGGATATTTTTCAAAAAGTTTTAGACCATCTTATTAGTAACCATAGCTCATCTTACTATCTATGACTTATTTAGCAGATAATTGTCAAGGCAGCAGTAGCGTCATCGTCAAACTCGTTATCCAAAAAGTAGCCCTCCCATTTCTTTGTTTTGATGGCATTCTAATGACTTCGATAATCGCTTTCTTATCTGTCAATAATGGCTGCAATGAATGTCTTTCTTTTTCGATTGCCATAAAACGATTTCATAAGGATGATTTGGTCCATTCACGATGCACATTATTCCTATAGCACTTTTTAAACTGCAAGAGAGGCTTGTGGCTAAGTCTAAGCCGTGCGGACCGATTTATCTTGCAGGTTTACAGCGGTTTTTTTGGCAAGTTGGGATTTGATTTTGCAGCCTTTTAAGAGAAAAGCTGGATTCTTTTGTCGACCGTGGGACATAGTAACGTGATCGCGAACGTGACGATAAAAAAATGTTTGTGGTTTTGTAAACTAAAGTAACGTGTTGAGAATCAGTAGCAATATCCGTTAAACTAGTTGTGCCGAAAAACTACTTTTTAAATATTTTCCCTAAACATGTGGCATTTTGCTGTCAAAATTCAAAAACTGCCTTGCCTGCCTTCTTTTTAAAATATTCTTTAAACACTAAGAAGTGTGATTGAGGGCCTTTTGTTATGTTGTTATTTAAAGATCTATGGCAGTTATTACGGGTAGCCAGAGGCTAGAAAGTCCGACAACTAGACTAACAAAAAGTATTGTATAACCTCGTAGTGGGTTGTGAAGGTCTGATGGCAGTCACTCCACGTAAAATACTGATATTCAGCTACATTTGACTAGAAGCCGACCTTCATATAATTGGGCAAAAGACTCTGAAGGTTGATCCTTTTTTTGAACTGCAAGAATATCTGGTAGCTGCAGCTCGTGTATCGGGGTCATTAATATAGCTTTGAAACTTAGGTGGTTGTGACACGACACCGTAATTGTTTTGTGAAGTTACGTCGTTATCGTAAGAACAGTAATTGCGGGCGTCGAGTGACGGAGCCCGATAGCCCATTAAACTGACGTATCCTTACAAAACTATTTCAAATATGTATTCAGACGGTAACCAACTATTATGATACAACTCTATTATGCTTTAAAATGCCCTTCTTGACTTACTATTGCGTTTTGGAGTCGTTTTCGGGAAACGACTACAACTTAGTCATTTCTGGTTGGAAAAGCCTATTATATTAAAAGAGATTTTTTAAATGACAAATTTGATTTGACATGGTAAAAATTTCAGATGACTTAATATTTTAATTGAATAGATATACAATAAATTATTTGACTTTGTTTATATTATTTTTTAGATTTAAAATTATTCATTTTCTTATTAAATATTATTATTAAATACTTTATGTTGCTTGTTTTAAATATGTTTTAGTAATAGAAATGGATTGCTGGTGGAAATGTATATTATAGAATGAGAATTGTATCTACATATTTGCATGCCATTCTACATGGCAAACATATCGTGAACTTCACGTATCTTTATAACTTGCATGTAATTTTATTATTGTATGTACACATGTGTTTCAGCAAATAAATAAATAATCTTATCCTATCTTATCTTAGCTCCTATGCAGCCTTCGGGTTTTTCATAACCAGGATCCTTTTCTCTTTTTATGTAAAATGTGGCTACATTGTGATCTAGGTTTGATTTACTAGTAAGTTATAATTGCCATTTATGTTAAAGTAGTAGCTAACATACAATATTTTTTTGAGTTACAATTATTTATATATTAATTATAGCGGTAATTACACCAATTACTATAATTTAAGATAGTTGTATACTTAATTAACACAGTTAACTTTATGACACAGAGAATACATTATATATCATTTCGAAACAATATTTAAAAAAATATAAATATTATAATTATATAGCTACATAACAAACACAAATAAAAAAATCATCCATCTCTTTCGCAAAAACTCAAACACACTATTATCACATTTACATGTATTTGTCACACAAATTTCTCTATATTTTTTTTTTTTTATATATGTACATGAATTTTTAATAAGAATTAGGTGTCCGCCGTATACCGCAGCTAATGCTGTTATAACTAATATATACGATTTTTTCTTTACCTTGTTAATTACCTGACGACATGAAAGGGTTATGTGTTTAATGTCGGTTATACATAACGTAAGAAACTGTATGTTGTGTAACTATACGACATTTAGCTCTGTGTAAATAAAACTCAAAAGGTATATTTGGAAAAAAGCCGATAAGATTCTTTATCTCGTTTTTTTATTTGTTGAAAACTGTTAATAACTTAATTGAGGAAAATGTTCAAATTACTGAGGTTTATGACAATAGTTTTAATAATAACGAATAGTAAAAAAAGTTACCCAAACAACATAATTTATATTTTTTTTTTGGAAGGGTCTTTGTAAATTGCAATAGACTAGATACTCTACATACATAGACAATGCTCATCTAATCTGTCGTTCGAGTTAAACTGCATTATGATGAAGAAACTTTTAAAAAAACACCACATAGGCATGTTTACACTGCCAGCATTATTGTGTGCCGGAATCTATAGTCCAACAATATCCATTTATCCTAAGTTATATTTATAGCTTAAACCGTGATATCTTTTTAGACTTATATCCCTTTTAAGAAACCACATGCTTGAGTTTAGCCTCTTTATAAGTTTATCGAAGGTGCAGGCTATTCTAATCATTGGTCCGAAATGCATTTCAATAGTGGGTAATTTCAATTTCAATTTCATTTATTCACACATTAGCTTACAGTTAATAACCAAGTCGCTTACATGCTAGTCATACAGTAAAAGAAAGAAAAAAAATAAAGCCATATTAAAACAAATTACATACATTGAAGATACAATTAACACATCATAAAAAAGTAATCTAACATAAGTACGTCATCAAATTATTACATTAAAATTAGTCAAATATTATATAACATTAATTAAAAAATAGATAAGAATACATTAGGATAAGAAAAAAAAAAAAAATATAGCAATATATGTCAGACACAGTATAAATCATTAATTACAATTAAAATTATTTAAATAAAGCGCGACAACTCCAGCTACATTGCCAATTTCATCAAAGAAAATGTCAGTATTTGGTGTATTTTGTAAAAAGTTAAAAAAGTTGTAAAGTAATATGGGTATGCGCAATATAAATATTATAAAGACTTATTATATAAATATCTCCTGACATAAAATAAAACGTAAAGCAGTCCTGTAATTATGTTCATTTCTCTTAGAAATGTTTTCATACTAAAAATAAAAAGTAATCTTCTTCTCTAGAATATTAAACACTGCTTAATATTAGAAAATAAATTAATCTGAAGCTTGAAACGTCAAGACCTAGAAAGTGTTATAATTAAGAAAGTACGTAAATTAATTTGGAGCTGTGTTTTTTATATTTTTATAAAATTGTGTAATGAGATCACTGACTAAATTTTATTTAAAGTATTTTCCAGTAATTTTAGCTGTCCAGGATTTAGATTAAAGAATTTATTTATAGTATTTTTGTCTGTTTTGTAATCTATTTATGAGTGTAAATGCTATAACCATCAACTTTAGATGAAGCAACGACAAAAGGGATGACGACTGGTACTGCAGTAGTAATAATAATGAAATCCAATTTTTATGTTCGAAATTATTAAAATATATTTTTTATTGAATAACCCACACAATTTTAAGTAACTTTCGTAATAAAACTATTTTCATAAAAGCTATATTTCATATAGCTATCAAACAGAATTCAATACTAAAGCGTGACGTCACGCTTTAGTAGCCGTTTGTTGGGAGTGTTTGGACGAGTCTATTATTAATGAGAATTTAAAATAGTATTATCTAAGGAAGTTAATGTGATATCAAAGTAATTGTTTTAATGATGTTTCTAATATCGAGAAGTGTTTCAATTACATACGAAAGTTAAAAAATATCGTTATGCCTATTGGCCCCGTGGCGCTGCCGTCGACGTCTCACTGTCGTGCCGTTAGTAAATCCATCACATGTCATAAATAACAATCATAAACTGTCAATACTTATGGCATTACTTACAGTTCAATAGAAATCTAATCTAGTACGCCCATACAAGACAAAGTACATAATAAACTGAACTTGGTAAACGAAATATATCCAGTTATCAATACCGATTCAATGTAAATTAAGTCAAATGTCATTAGTAGGAAATGTATCACCAGAGTCACGTATATGAATCAACTATTATATAATTATACGTTTAAACAGTACCATAAACTGTATTTACTCACAGATAATACGTATACGATTAACATGGAAAATAGGCATGATTAATCATTTAAATTTTTGTGCGTAATCGAAATACTTCTCGATATGAGAAACATCACTTTCTTAAAAAAATAATAATAAAATATTCACATTAATAATAGACTCACCCAACCAAACAGCTATGTATTTTGTATGTGAAGTTATGAATTTTGTTTGATAGCTACACAAAATATTGCGTTTATGAAAACAATTTGCAAAAGTTTCTATAAATTGTGTGGGTAATTTAATGATAAAATTATTTTGTAATAATTTGTTACTTTAAAAATAGACTCGCCCATGACACTGTATGATCATTAAAATGAGTTAGATTTATAGTAGGTATGTATCTAAAAATTCTTGCATTTGTTTTATGTTTGCCGATATTTTGATAAGCTATCCTATATTTTACTATCTATGGATCAGTCACCATGTCTTTTGTGGAAATAACATGTTATATATACCTAAATAAAGGTTATCCTTTTCTACCATAACCGCTGTTGTTTTAAATGTCGAGTTATATGGCTAAAAGTTGAAGCAACATGCACGATATAGTTTACTAGGACCTATTATTGTGATCTGGACTTGGACTGGAATGTCTGTCTTAACTCGATTCGCCATTGCAAGAAATAGTAGTACTCCATTATCATTTCATGACGTATGACCGGTATGACGCGACGTTTTTATTGGTTAGACGACTACTTTTATGCTCCTGAAAAGAGTGAAAAGTGATAGATTCGTCATTAACAGACCAGAATCAAAAACTTTACCCCAGAACCGTCAAACTGCCCTCCTCTCCTTTGAAACCTGACTTCACTGGTCTGACACATAGATGACAAAAAGTCTGCAAAATCTCTTATAGAAATGTCTGTACATTTTAAAAGTATAGGTTAGGTAATGTTAGGCAATGTTAGGCACGGGCACACAAACACTTTGGCTTAATATTCGAATTTAAGATCGATATTCGATATCTCACTAACTCGATACCGATGGTTGCCCAGACGCCCACATCAAGCTGTCTTACGACACCTATGAGTACTAATGTTGCGGTTTAATGTGCCATTTCTGGGGCATTAATGTGCAATGGTCTGTATTGTGTTATCTGATAGTGCTCGATTAAAACTGGTATTTGAATATGTTTATGCACAATTGACAAACATAAGCTCTTCGTGATGTCACGCTTAGGACGCTGAAATTGATCTTTGTTCGTTTCTTCAAGTCTAAATGACGAAACCAAATACATAATCAGTTTAAAAGGACATAGAAGTTGAAATGGTCTGCAAAAAGTCCCGTGAATGTTCCATTTCATCAGATATGTACCTACTTTAAATGAGAAACGACTTCTGTTAGTCGCAAGAACTTAAAATATATTGGTATTCCCAACTATATCAGAGTGCCACCGTTTGTTTTGTACGACTTTTGGTGTTCTATTTCGTGTCTGTGATTAATTGCAATGAAAGGTTAACTTTACCACCTAACCAAAACTTTACACATTACCGTTTAAGCAGAAGTTAGGTTTATCAATAAACAGTTTGTTATGGCTCCACTTTTCTAGCAGATGAGTATATGACAAGACCTTCTGATTGTTAATAAAAAATAACTAAAATATATTATAATTTCCAGGTGAGCCACAATCATCAGTATTCGGCTCGGTGACGGACGGTGTCTTCGAAGGGAAGATCATCGCGAATGATGGATCGTTCTACGTGGAGCATGCTCGGCGTTACTTCCCACCCAATGGGACGCGTACGCGCGTGCACTCCGTGATCTACCGCGAGGGTGACGTCAACGATCCTTACGCCCATCGGAGACATGGTAAGTGCACAGACCTTGGGCAAACCACGGGTTATGCTTGGTAGAACTTCGTAATTAATGAAAAGGGCAGGAGATCTTTATTATCAGCTCAGCTCTCCCGTTGACATTCATATAACCAACAAAATTAGAATGATTTTTTTCTTATTGATTGGCAGGTTTTACGCTGTTGATGTTAATTAGTACATATTTATTTTTCACATTTTAATACGTTTTATTTTTTATCGTGACGCCGAGTCAATCTTCATGGTGAAATTGTTGTTGCCTCTGTGAAAAATCAATATTTAATGCTTCTCGTTCCATTAAAACTACCTAGCAACTGTGGTTAAGCAAAGTTGTTAAAGTAGCGATTTGTTAGATGTATGTATTTGTATCAAATATACTATACATGTTACACAAGTAGAACCGCAGACAACTTATATTTGCAGGCTTAAGCCCATTTCCCAAGCCGCAGGGTGAATGCGGTTTCCGTAACAGTTATGAAGGATTAGGTGTAGAAATTTATTTGGTGACGTCACTGTTGGTAGTCATGGTACTTCGGTACCAGGTATATATATATACCTGTAGAGATTTATATCATGGTAATTCATTTTTAATCTGGCGAATCTTTTAAAATGTAATCAATGTTATCGATTTCAGTGTGTTAAATTAATTTATTACGCACGAGCTATCGTTACTTTGAAATGCTATGGAATATATTTTGTCCTTGTTAGATCACTCGCTTGGTTATATTTCCATACCATATATTTCATTAAGATCAGCACCGTAGTTTGGCTGTGAAAGCCTAACAAACAAACAAATTAACATTTGCACCAATTAGAAGCAATCATTCTACATTGATTTAATCACACAGCATCAATTATTAGAGCACAAGTATAGATTCATGAGTTACATACAAATAACTTCAAAATGACATTATACAGAGTGATATTAAATGGAGCCAAAGCATAAAAAAATTTGATACCCAGAATCGTGTCATAAAACACTGGTAACCAGCTTTACCACTATGTTATTTACACCCTTAATTTTTATTTACTGATATTTCTTATGTTACGAGTGCGACGTATTATTCTATTGTTGAATAAATGGTTCATCCAGTTTTCTAGCTGTTATTCTTTTCAAGAAGGCCACAGAACCTTCTTCACACTGTGGTTAAAAACACAACGATCAGAAAATAGAATTAAAGGCTCTGTTGATACTACAAAATGCAAATTTGTATTATTGTTACGAGGAAAATCCGATTATCGTAGAGCCCAGCAGCCATACGCTATTTTATGATTCGTATCAAATGCAGTAATCACGTTTTACGGTGTTAATCCCATTACGCTATGTACAATTAAGTTCCTTCGCAAAGGTGCAATAACAAAATTAACTGTGTAGAAATTTGTAACTACACGTGCAGTTTGTTGAGTCGGGACTGGGGAGTTGTCGAGGGAGTATGTCGCGCGGCAAATGGATTGCAACGCAAGGTCGTTTAGCAAAGTTTAATCCCATTTGCTCGGTGCGCTGTCACCAGCTGATTGCAACACTGCTTGCATCGGAAAATTCGCATAATTTATAGCGAACCAACTCATTAATTGGCCGGCGCCCCTGTCATAAATTCATTCACAGCCAGTCGACTTCGAGCTTAGCATTTCTCGAACAATATTTATCGTCGTCCAGATACATTTGGCTGGGTCGAAATGTCATCAAACCAGTCTAAATTCCACGTTACATATTCATTCGTCCGTAGGCTGCGCTGCAATGGTAATTTCGCGTCAACAACACCGCCCCGCCTGCCGAGTTTGCATTTTTGCCGTTTCAACTGTGTTGTAGATGCAATTTCGCTGTGCACAGTTGTAGCGCACCGACCCACCTGAATATGCGACTCTACTGAATTGCATAAACACGAGCGAGCCCCCTTTCAGCTCGGCTCTTTGAATACGGGCAAAAGTAACTATGATGAACTGCAGCTCCTAGCTATCACACTAATGCCTTTAGATTCGATTTCGTTACAAACGTTCATATCTAGCTATTTTCATTACGTTCGCATTGCCGGCAAGCAGTTCTACGTGATCATGCCACTGTATCGACTTTGTTTTATTTGCTTAGCTTGTGAAAATTACGTTTGATCGGAAAATAAATTTTGTAGGCATCGAGTGAGCCGGAAGGGTCGCGTTTGTAGCTACATTTGTTTTCATTACGAGTTATTGAACAGCGCCAGGGGTGCCCTCTCTACGCGTCCTCTGTGGAGCTTTTATTTGAATATGAAAGACTTTTCACCACCAACTCAATAGAGTTGCGTTTTTGAATAAATATAGTCTCAGTAATTTTGTTCAACGATTTTCTTATAAAATATAACGTCTAAAGGCTGTCCTAATTTAGTATTCTCAAAGAAAACGTTGATGGCTTTGATAACCATTTTTGCGAGATACACCACAATTTCATAAGGCGAAAATGTACGGAAGGCTAAGGATCTTACTGACATGAAAGGTTCTTTGATATACTGTATTTCTAATTTGTTAATTTTCTTCTTCACGAATTAGAGTGAGAATAATGTTTTATAATAAGTAATGAATATTTAAACAATGTTGATTGTAGGATTACACAGCAATAGTTATCTGTCACAACTGTAACGTGCTCAGCTGATATTTTTATTACTCCAGCTAGTTTTCTGGACGATACATAAAGTCTCGCTAAGACGAGAGCTTAAAGCACCTTAACAAGCTTACCCAGAGACCAAGTTCGCACCTGAAGCACTGAAGGTAGAATTTCAAGAAAGTTATTAAAAGTGTAGCTGTGTTAGTACACTTATGTTAATAAACATGTCTCCGCTTTAGCTGTAAAATACCTTTTGGATACTCTTGGAGTACAATCCTTGAGAAACAGAGATAATGTTAACAAAGTTAGGTAATATTCGCAGTTCGCCTACCTGTACCTAGAGACTAGTTGAGCCCTAGACATACAAAATGCATTAACTAAGTAGAAAATATATCTTGAAATGTTGCCACCAAGCATTACAAATTTGAGGCGACGCGACGAGAGAAACTAGAATGGTTAGTACGGTGGTCTCCACTTAGCAGGCAATTAGCTGAACACTGTTAAGTTTGAATTTATTTTTTAACGAGAGATAGACTTCTTTGTTGTAAAAATAACATACTTTATCACTTTATCGAGCCTCGACTTATCAAAGATTTACCCTAGATACAAAACGTAATGGCTAGAAAACCTCCGGAAACATTGCCATGCAACATCACAAATTTAATATGTCCTAACTGTCTTGAGTCTCGTTTCGGTACACAAACTGCTGAAATGTAGTACACAATGTTATTTAAG
Organism: Hypena proboscidalis; assembly: GCA_905147285.1. NCBI lineage: Eukaryota > Metazoa > Arthropoda > Insecta > Lepidoptera > Erebidae > Hypena > Hypena proboscidalis. The sequence continues at coordinate 16,883,745 of LR990131.1, forward strand.
CGCTTCATTTAATAACTGTGTACATCCGCGTCCCTATCTAGCTCGCACGAGGGTGGTTTGAGCGGCGTATACCCTCCCCCACTTATAATCTTTGCTGAACAGCGGATTAGCTGAACACTGTTTTGTTTTCTTCTTTAAGTTTTAAATTGCCTCTCAAAGAAAGAGTGCAATCTAAATGATAATATCACTTTAATATTAAACCTTCCATCTAAAAAAATGTTAGGACTCTTCTAGCTGCTCAATTCACCAACAGAATAGCAGCTGACTTTTACTAAAATGTATGAAACTCCCTTAATCATTCCACAAAGTTTCGCTTGTGAGGAAGTTGGTCATCGATGACAGCTACGGGCTACGGTCCAGGAGATGCTCGAAGATGTCCACAGCGGAGACGAGAAGAGATGTTCAGCAAGGGTGTCGATGTTATCCACCGAGCTTTGAACGTAATACAGAAATATCATTGAATGACTCAAATACATAAAAAAACAATGATCATAGAAGTCTATATTCGTAGACAGCACGTTATGCCAAAAATGTTATAGATAGAAAACATTGTTTGTAGATATCTCGGTCTAAACGCACGGCTGCCAGAGTTCTCTGTTCATACAAAGCACGTCGTTGAATAGTATTTCTGTATTACGATCCAAGCTCTTATCCACCGAAGGTGTGCGGAGTTGACATTTTTAAGAATGAAATTCTATTGGTTCTTTAAAACACATCACCGCTCCGATCATCTAGTGTCAACTTTGGTGGTAGCCCTTACAGCTTAGCAACGCACAGACAACTCGTCTATGTCTGCCACAAGCGTGAAATCATAAAAAGATAAATAAAGATAAATTTGGATGTAGTACACTTGCAGACAATATATATAATATCATAGAAAGATGTATGATGTTCCTGTGAGTAACATGCCATGTCTGCACGTGTGGTGTAGTGGTTTAAGCGGTCGCCTCGTCGCTCTCCACTGCACTGGTGTTGTGGGCTCGATCCCCGCATGGGACAAATCTTTGTGTAATTCGCAAAGATTTGTTCTGAGACTGGGTGTGCTTGTGTGAGTGAATGTGTGTATTTGGCCTTGTCACTGGGACCATTGGATAGTGTAATTGCTTATGGCGTTCTATCTAATGTAAAAAATAAAACATAAATATTATTCAAGAACAGATATAAATGTATTACAATAGATGTATACATTGCCCATTATTGTCACTGTCACTGTGAAATTGTGCAAGACGTACGTGTGTAATTTATATTCGATACGGACTTTCTTTTATGGTAAAGAAATGTTTAACTTGTCATTCATGACGATGATACTTACACCGTCATCTTCATCTTATCACATATGATTGTCAATAACTTAATGCAACAATAACTGCCTCGTTAGTCTAGTGGTATAATTTGTGTATCTCACCGCGAGGTCGCGGGTTCGGTTCCCGGGACCAGCAAAAGTGTTATTTGTGAACTTTCCGTGAGGAAATTCTCAATAGCAGCACTGAGTTGGAATTGTGCATGGTGAATGGCGATAGGCTCACCCCCTGGGACCTAAACATAACAGATGAAGTGTGGTTGTTGTACTCCTCTGCCATACCCTTCTGGGTAATGTAGGCGTGATGTTATGTTTTGTAAATTTGCAAACTTCCACTTTTTTTTTTTAATCAGCTCTCAAGTTACTAGATTATTTTTATCTAAATGCCTTTGATTTAAGATTTTTTTAATAATTAATATGTATTAAGATTGTTTGTTTACTTAAATTTAATACACCGTGTAATAGCTAAAACAAAAGAAAGCAGATTTGTTTACTAGTCGATCGATTGTACGCTAGTCAAGTCGAACAATTCATAGTCGAGTGTTTCTGTCGATACGAAGGCTCGAGCTCTTAACTCGCTCAGTCTGGGCCCGAGCAGGTTCCGTCGAAAATATTTGCATGATAAATGTAATTTCGTATTGAATTTATTATCATTACCGGTTATTTATATGTATTGCGTTATACATTATTGAGAATTACATTATGATCTCAATCCTAAGCAATGTTGCGGGACTTGGACAAGCTATAAATTGTTAAAAGTATGAATCTACACGTATATTTTTCAGATTAACTATTGGGATTGGTAAAATATATTGTTATCAGTAACATTTGCTTTTACTAAATATCATAATTATGTCATTCCAGTCGTTTCTATAATACTACTAGCGACCCGCCCCGGCTTCGCACGGGTACAATGCTGATACTAAATACACTACAGAAAAACTGTGAACGTTGTATATAAAAACACAGCGGCCCGCTCCGGATTCGCACGGGTATATAATATATAGCCTATGTCACTCACTGAAAAAATGATTAAAATCGATCCAGTAGTTTGATTTATTCATTACTGCCCGTGGCCCGCACGCGTTAAATTTGGAGTAAAACAATTCCCCCTTTCTATGCATGTATTATACATAAAAACCTTCCTCTTGAATCACTCTATCTATTGCAAAAAACCGTCAAAATCCGTTGCGTAGTTTTAAAGATTTAAGCGCACATAGGGACAGAAAAGGCGACTTTGTTTTATACTATGTAGTGATAATATCAGATGAAAGCAATTTTTATAACTTTTCGACAACTATAAATATCATGCAGTTGATATGTTATTTCTGTATTTAATATGTATAATTTAATTATTATTTTTATTTCCTGTTTTATACGGATAAATTGTTCATTGGAATTTCCATGATAGGTATGACAAGATATCGAATTCCATTGTTATATTGTTGCCATAAATAAATTAAATTGGGACTGAATAAAAATACAATGCTTCCTAATATGCAGGTGTTGCTGCAGCGGAGTTTTCCTGTAGGTTCTTAATATAAAGGTTCAAATTAACGCTCTACTCGTAATTCGAAAAATATATTTTTTTTCCGACACACATTTCATATACATACTCACATAACACTCGTAATATTTTGTAGAATTTCCCACTCAAAGACATCTCAACAGCACTCAAACCTTTCAAAACATTTAAATGCATTCACAATATTCACATAGCAATGTAACAGTTCATCCGTCTATGACCTTTAAGTAGCTGTTACATAAATAAATGTATCATCTCTTCGCGTAGTCGAGTCGAGTATGATTTTAAGGCACCAGTTGGTAACGAGTCCTTAATTAAAGCGATACTTCATAGCCCTTATTAAAACTTGTTGTAGACTTGCAGCCCTCTCCATGTGGGTTCAGAATGTTGTCGTGTGCGTGACACACACATATGCACATGGTGGTGGAGACAAAACGTTACACTACTATCCGTTGTGTTTGCTTTTTATTTTGTTATACTGATGGATAAAGGACCGTTGTCTCTCACTGTAGATTAAGTCTGGTTTGGGGGGGGTATCATCGATCCATTCAATATAAAAGCAATTTAGTTTGTATACATTATTGTTTATATTTTGAGTACCTACCTAATAAGGTGACAATATGTATTGCCAGATATTATAACTAGAAGTCGCACATGTGCAGGTTCTATCGGTAATTAAGAACCGTTAAAGCTTTTAAATTGTGCATAACTTTTAATGATCATAACCCGCCTAGTAGAACAGTTACAAAAGTGCGAGTAAATATGATATTTGTATAGTTGGTAGGCATTAACTGCGGGAGATGTACGCTAGCAGCCGGTAATTTCCGTTATCTCGGTGCCGCCGCACTCGCAGGAGGTTCGTTAAAATGCAGCCCGCCCGGATGCGAAACGCCAATGTGCACTAACACGACACACACGAACTGAAAAAAAAACTCGACTATTCACCACTTTTTAATTTTAAAACCCTCGCTTTTTCGCTCGCATTGTACTTTTCATGCGTCATTATGGCTTCCCTATTCAATGTTTGGATTTAGCTCTTAGCGATCACAACGATAGGGACATTAGTATCATTCATCAATAGTCAAACATATCTAAAAATGTACTTATAATTATAGTACATATTATTTTCAGTGTATTATGATTATGATCTAACAAAATATTATGTCGCAGTGACGTCTAATTAATCACGAAAGCTACTCTGCGGTGTAGTAATATGTCATCCAACAGGTCCGTGTCGTGTGCAGACGGCAAAACATCACCCCGACATCAACCCGAACGCTGTAATTACTTACATATCTCGCAGCGGAGAGGAAAAAACAAAGAGATTAATATATATTAGGGTTATAAATCTAACAGAAACTCGGTTGATAAATAAATCTTAGAACAGCGCTATAGGAAAGAGGTCGGTGTCAGTGTTTGGTATTTATTTCGCCACGAGGGGCTGGGGACGATGGCCGCCACGTATTTTTCTTCCCAACTCCAACAGCAAAAGTTGGGATTTATCATGAATAATTTAAAATATCATGCATCTCGTGGAATATTCCAGTGTTGCCATTTGGCACCACCGCGCGTATATTGATTGTGTTCATGTCACACGAAGCGACACGTGGAATTAATTTTTGTACTCAAACTCTGTGCGTGGATCTGGATTATAAATCTCGATAAATCGTACCTATCGTACTCCAGACACGTACGGCTCTGCATCTATTATCCATGGTGTCACACGCACAGCTATAGCAAAGCTGTACGATACTAAAATAGCTTGTGCGTCTGTCTTTTGAGAAGATGCAAGGGAATTCCTTTACGTTTCCTAGAAAAAAAATACTTTGACGTATTTAATAAAACAAAGTGCTACATTTTATACAATCATTTTCGTATATACGTACTAAAACTCAATGTTCTCGTGAGTTTCATACTTCCTACTTTCTCAAAATATCATTTAATTATTAAATTGCACCAGGTCACGTTGGAGGCTGTGGGATCACAGACGAGGTGGTGCAATGGATGGAGCGAATCCAAAACTCCGGAGTAGAGGAGGATCCTCCGTCACCGCCGCCGACTCAACCATCCACGCCGACGACACCAAACCAAGGGAATCCACCAGCCTCTGCGCCACCACACCCGAACAGCTTGAGGGATGATTCATCAAGGTAATAGTTTAAGAAGGAATAGCAGTATTAACTTATTCGTTTGATTATTTAATTAAGAAAATGCGGAAAGGATGTCCTCGTCTATGACGTCGTGTTGAACGTTCATTCGAGTGTTAAGACATGACATAATCTTTTAATTAGCTGTGATCTTACTTCATACAGTTCGTACGTTCGTCAGGTAAATTTCTGTATCTATCACGGAACTACGTTTTCTTATTCAGATTTCTTTTTTCTGTAACGCCTTTTACACTTTAATTTATCAATGTCATGCTATTGAACATAAACAATATACCGGGCTTAATAATAAACTTCGATATGTTGATGATCGATTCTTCTGATTTACATACTTTGCTGTAGAATTCCGCCGGTGAACAAGTCCATTTTATAAACACCTAAGATTTATCTTGGCTAATGCATATTCAGAATTAGTTAGCCCGAGATCTGAGCTCAGACTTGCTGTATATTTTATTAAAACTCCTTCAAAGAAGTCCACTATGTAGGTGTGCTGTATTTTATTATTAAATTAAAGGTCAACGAACTTTCCTAACTGTTAAATATATCACCCGTTTCTTGTAGCATTCATTTACAACTTTGAGTGTATTTCTTTATATTTTTAATAGCTTCATACTCCAAAACAGTTATAGAGCAAAGCTTAAATAGTTGAACCGTGCAATTTCTTAGTTTAGTCCCGGCTTACATGACATGGGACCTAACCTTATTCTATATATAGACCTATACGTTGTGAAAATGTTGTAAATTTATTATTACTGTAAGTAAAGTAAATACACCCTCTACCCAAATTTCTAAAAAACATACGCGTGTTGTTTTATTTAAATTTCTATTGTTATAATGTCCATAAACAGCATACATTTACGATGTCCCGACGCTGACAGGCAAATTTTATTTGTGTACACAGTACATTGCTTCACAAAAAGTTGTAAAACTTTTTTGTTAGTGGCCAAACATATGGGCGCGCATGACACACGTGGGCCGTCGCCGGAGCCCCAATATAAACCGTTACTTACATAATAAATAACATATGAAAGTGAAAGTAATTTTACCTGGGTTTAACAGGACTTCCCTGATTAACCGATTCGAAATGTTAATTTTATGTATATCAGTACTAGTATCCTGATTGTAATGGCAAATTAATGAGTTGTTTAAAAGGATAGGTATTGGAATTCTACAACTTGTTTCTCGATAGTTCAATAATCGATCATATTTTAGACGTGTAGAGGAACAGGTTGTGATGTTCCTCCACCACAAAGGGAGGATCCTCCGACCAGACTCGGTGGTATTGCCTGGCGGACAGCTGTTTATCGGTAGCGTATTGAAAGTGGTATATATATACACTCTCTGTGAACATTTCGTTATCGCAATTCAGCGCTCTTTGACATATGTGACGTGTGTATCACCACTACTTGACGTTGTCAATGTTATCCGTTATTTATTATGTGCGAATACCGCCACAGACGTTATCTTGGATTTTGGAAGATATGCCAATAGTCCACTCTATCAGAGCTTATGGTAGCCGGTTATGGTTATCAAGAAAACCGGTGTGACCTGTGTCACTTACTGACCCTCTATGTCTCGGTGGCAATTATTGTTTATCGAATTCAAACAGCCTCGCAGTTTTTTTGATGAAAAGGCCTTAGTAGCCAAGCCGATGCCAATAATTTAACGGCAACTTGAAGAGCTGGCTGTGTTCTGGTAGCATATTCGGCACTTTTGACAGATGATACACCAAATTAATATGGAAATTTATAAAAAAAGGCAATAAAAACGCAACAGCCACACCCATTTATCTACGACTATTATAATAATCGAGTACAAGACATCGTGTCTCGTACGAACTGAATTTGCCATCTACAAACGGTTTATTCTAATAGATCGATTAATCTTATTACTTTTATACGCATATATATAGCTGTATATAAGTATAGCCGTGGAAGAGAAAATGGGGTCAGACGAGATAGATCTTTTGTTTTTTAAAATTTGCTGCTGTCGTAAATTTATTTCCAAACTAAACTCCACTATGCTAATATTCGATGACTATGTTCTTACCTTAAGAAATAGTAACTATTTTTCTTGTTGTATTAACTACCGCCAAATAGTCAAAAATAAACAGCACACATCACAGTCTTTCAATGCATGTGCAGAGTTTTAGTAATGTTAATATTAGAACATTATATTTAATTCCTTCCTTAATTGGGTTTTAACCAAGCAAACCATTAAGAAAGGATATAACTTTAAAGAACACCATAATAATATCAGATGTTCGGTAATAGGTAACAACGTTTTTAATCATTTTAATTTCCTTATACAAATTGCTATTATTAAATTACTATTTTTTGCAGTTTGTGTTGTCAATTTACTTTTAATAAATATGTTTTGGTCTGGTACTATATTAATAGTATTACTACTAGAAATACTTGAAGTAAATTGAGCATGAAGGATTTCTTTTAAATATTCGCCAGCTTTCAGTTGTGAAGGTAGTTGTACCCCTATAAACCTCCTCACCTGGCTACGGCCATGTCTCTATGTACCAGAATCGTGGGTAGATTCATTTGACAAAGATAAAGATAAAGATAAATTTGGATTTTTTACATTAGATAGAACGCCAGAAGCAATTACACTATCCAATGGTCCCAATGACAAGGCCAAACACACACATTCACTCACTCAAGCACAACCAGTCTCAGAACTAATCTTTGCGAATCACACAACACCAGTGCAGTGGAGAGCGGCGAGGCGACCGCTTAAACCACTACACCACACGTGATGTCCGTCTTCAAACGTAGTTTAAATAGCAATCCTTTGGTAGGTACTGTAGGGAGCGGCACTGCCCTGGTGGTGTCGAAGAAAAATACTTTGACTGCACTAAGCTCGTCGTCCTAGTAGCTATATGTAACTAAACATTTACGAACTCCGAATCAATATTTATTTATTTATTTAAGATACATGGAAGACTTACAGCTAAATCAACAGAATTGTATGTAGTAGTAAAGGAATCTGGCAGCCAATGACAAGTCTTCGCTTATATAAAACTGAATAAGAACAAACGTAAACAGTAAAAAGCCAAAACAAAATAAATCTAAAGTTAAATTTGTATTGTATTATGCCTTCAACTAGTTGTTTTTATTCAATATTCTAAAGTTCTAATCAATTTAATGGTCTGCACTCTCCACAGCACTGGTGTTGTTGGTTCGATCCCCACATGGCACAAATCTTTGTGTGATTCGAAAACCGACCATTAAATAGTGTAATTGCTTGTGGCGTTCTATCTAATGTAAAAAAATATTTTTAACAAAAAAAAACCGACTTCAAAAAGTAGGAAAACTAAAAAGCAAAAAATAAATTTACGTCGCAGAAAATAATACGTTTTTTCATTTAGTAAAATAGAAATTATTAAATATTTTTTTATAATTCTGAAGTCGGTGCCTAACTCCTAACCGTTGCGGAGTTGTACCTTCCAGCATCAGCTCAGCAACATAAAATGCTGACTACTAGATGCAAATATAGCTTTAGATAATATATAAAAAACAATATAGAAGCCTTTTAAATTTGAGGGCTGCCCTCGATTATTTTTTATATCCTTTTAAACAAAATAAGAATTTCTCAAATCGGTCCAGGCGTCTTCGAGTAATCGGCGAACAAACATAAAAAAAAAAAAACATACAACCGAATTGAGAACCTCCTCCTTTTTTTGAAGTCGGTTAAAAATCCAAATTATTATGACTTATTATTACCCTTTTTCAGGTACTGGGACTTCCACCATCACAACAAGTACTCCCGAGCAGCGAACACGGGCGAGCACTCACGGTCTAGACGAGCTACCATACCGGACTACAAACGCAATACGTGCTCTCTGTACATACAGACAGATCCTCTTATATGGAGACATGTCAGAGAGGGATTTCCAGATGTGAGTAATTTGTACTCATATAGCTGTTGCAGATTCAAGAGAGAATATGTGGGCTGTAGCTCTGATTATATTTTTTGGGAACTCAGGCGAATATAAGAATTAATTAATTTTTTAATCTCTCAACTTTTTTTTAAATTTAGGAGAGATGGTTGAAGTAGGAATGGCATTTGATGATCTGGGTGAGATTGAAATGAGTTGAGTTTGACGGTTTTAAAAGCAATATGACATAACATCACGCCTATATTTACCCGACTGCGTCAGAAGGAGGGTTATATTTTTCGAGCGTATGTATGTATGTATGTATATATGTATGTATGTATGTATGTATGTATGTCTATTTCTTTGGCACGCCCTACAGCCCAAACGGCTAGACGGATTTTGACAAATGAGGTGTCGTTGAATTCGTCGAAACAGTGATAGTGACATACGCTATATAAATTTTGCAAATGAAAAAAAAAAAGGGGGGGAGGTATGGATTTTCTTTTCATCATAGTAATATGGGTATCAAATAAAAGGCCATGAAAAGTCCATTTCAAAAATATATACTTCTTATCACATTTATATTACTGATTAAACACAATTTACCAATTTATACGGGGTGGATGCGACATAGCGACATTTATTGAAACCACAGCTTCTATACATGGTAAGTATCAATTTCCACCGGATAAAAATTCTCTGGCGAAAAAAAAAAAATCACGTTCTCCGAACAATTTGAACATTGCGATCGTGCAATTTGTTCGGAAGATGTGGATTTTTTTTTTCGCCAGAGAATTTTTTATCCGGTGGAAATGCATACTGGCCATGTATAGAAGCTGTGGTTTCAATAAATGTCGCTATGTCGCATCCACCCTGTATATCGGCACGCTCGCGTGCCCGAAGTGGGTGGAAGTTAGTTTGTATGTTCGCTCACGCTAATCTTGGCAACTGCCGGTCGAATTTGAATAATTGTTTTTGCATTTGATAGTTTAACTCACGATTAAGGCTCATTGATCTCAAAGAGATTTGATTTTTACAAATTAATAGATATAAAAAAACATGTCGGTTAAAAGAAATAAAAAGAGTGAAATAAAAAATAATTATTAAAAAAACAAAAAACCCGACTGCTTAAAAAAAAGAACTGAAAAGATAAACTGCCTGCAACATCATTAAGAATTTATTTTGACATTTTCATTTGTTGTTAATGAATTTAATGTAGATAATGCTATACCTACTTGTTTTTATCTTTTCAGTTCTTTTTTTTAAGCAGTCTGGTTTTTTGTTTTTTTTAATAATTTTTTTTTTCTACCTGGTTTGTTAAAGTCCCATCAGAAACACTACCGTTGGACAGCTGTCCGCCAGGCAATACCACCGAGCCTGGTCGATTCGCCGGCTGCTGTAGATAGTATACCTAATGTGGAAGGTATATCCCTTGTTGGTGGAATATTATGTGAGGTCGATTCTCTGGTACCGGCTGCTGTAAATAGATATGGTATACTATCTACAGCAGCCGGTACCAGAGAATCGACCTCACATAATATTCCACCAACAAGGGATATACCTTCCACATTAGGTATGCTATCTACAGCAGCTGGCGAATCGACCAGGCTCAGTGGTATTGCCTGGCGGACAGCTGTTGAAAGTGGTATATATAGTCACTTGCTGTGAAAATTTCGATATCGCGATTCAGCACTCGTCGATATATGTCACGTGACTGGTTATGTGCGGATACCGCCACAGTATCGAGACAGTTAAAAGCAAAAAATAAAAGATTTATTTATGTTTGGCAGAAAATGTTAACAAAAACGGAAGTTTACAAGCGGGTCCCCTCATATTATATGCCAACACGTCAGTGAGGGATACCAGGACGTAAGTCATTTGTACACAAACATTGGTTGCCGGGATGTCATAATGTGTAATGATTCGCGATCATGGGGTTACTTTAGACTTATTAGGACAGTCAACATAGCAGCTAAGTTTTCTGAACGCGAAATCATTCACTTACCTCCTAATTTTTATTTATTTATTTTATTTATTAAAATCACTTACAATATAATCTTACAAAAATTACAACAACATAGTGTAAAATAAACCAGTTTAGGTTTTTCCGTACACCAATTCGTCGACGGTACATGTAAAAAAAATTCCATCGGATTTACACACAGCGCAGCGCGCGCGTAAACAAATAAAATTTATATCTACCTTCAAAGCAAAATGAATTTATACAGCGTGTTTGACTAAGTTTCCTTGGAATATTCAATGAATTATTTGCTATTTATGTCGTTTATAAAGTATTGTTTTAATTTATAATTTATGTTCTTTTCCGTTAAAATAGTTTTTAGAGATTGTGGTAATCTATTAATTATGTCGGGAATAATATTGACAAGCCGTTGGCGTCCGTAGAAATTTTTGTAACATGGTTTAATTAATTTTGTATGCCTGCTTCTCAATGTCATTCTAGGTTTGAAATTATATTGTTTTAAATGTTCATTATAGTAATTTTCAGTTAAAAGCATAAATGTAACTTTGTTATGTACGGGCATTACATGACAAAGGGAAAACAGATGTGAATAGTCATTTTGGCACTGTTTTTTTATGTTAGGGGGGACTATGGTTTTTAGTAATCGTATTTGCAACTGGTATATCAGTCTAGATGCGTTCTGTAAGTTCGACCATAACTGCTTAAGCCGTATGAGACAACGGATTCACAAAGTGTTTTGTAAAGTGTGAGTAAGATGTCATAGGGAATTTTATTTTTAATTAGTGTAAATTTAGCCAGAATCGCTCGAAGTTTGTTGCAAACATAGTTAATATGGTCGGTCATAGGTAATCTATATCTATAATAACGCAATTATATATTAGATATATTATGTACTTTATATCCTCTACTATTTCAATTTGATAAATCAATAAATCCTATAAAAAAGGTTGATCAAACAAATATTAACTGCATTACCAATAAAACAACAAACCATTTATTACGCTATAACTTTTTCATAGCCGTTGTATTTGAAATAATCGCCAAATTATGAATAAAAAATATACGACTATTTTATAATCTTGTTTCAGCATAATGACCAAAGTAAGAGAAAAGAAGTGGACGGTAAAACCCGGGAAGAGATCCTGTCGTTAATTTCACACCACGTCACCGCCGTCAACTACATCTACAGCCATTCCAAGTTCGATGGCCGGTTGGAGCATCGGAACATCAAGTTTGAAGTACAGAGAATTAAGGTATGTCACTTTTTTAGTACCGACATTATATTACAGGAAAAAAAAGAAAATCATCGACACTTCGAAAAAGATCTTCGACAGATTTTTTTTTTTTTTTTTAAATAACCAACAACACGTCGAAAAAAAATCATCGACAGTTTTATTGTTTTTATTTTTTTTATAACTTGGGGAGGTCTTTGCCCAGCAGTGGGACAATGTAGGCTAACAAATAAAAATAAAAAAACCTGTTGAGATTTTCCGCCGAAATTATGAGTCATTCAGTGTAGTGGTCAGTCTGTGTAATACTGTTGACTTGTTTCAGATCGACGACGACTCGATGTGCCACACGCACGACTTCGCGGCGGAACCGAACCAGTTCTGTCTGGAGAACATTGACGTGTCAAACTTCCTGAACCTGCACTCGCTCGGCAACCACGAGGACTTCTGCCTTGCCTACGTCTTTACTTATAGAGACTTTACGGGAGGCACACTGGGTACGTACAAAACAATCATTTTTTTAGGCTACGGGCCCATTCACTCAGCCAAATTCTCACCTTAGATTAAAATTGCAAATTCACTCCGTTATGGAGAACCTATTCACTCCTTTTGAGACAAAATTAATTTAATATTTTTTGACGAGCCCATACACTCCTTACGTATAATCTATATTATTTGAATTATTTTACAAATTAAAAAGTACCGTTAGACAAAACATGCAAAAAATTCGACTTAATAAAAAAATCTATTCATTTTGTTGTAACGCCAAAAATTTTATCGTTAAATAAACCTTTTTTCTTGTACTGTTTGTTATATTTATTTTATAATACCATTATGCTGCTGACTGTACTTTGAATGTATCTGCAATAAGGGGTGAACGGGTACTGTTCTTATTTCAAGGAGTGAATAGGCACTTATTCCTTATCAGAGGAGAATCTTGAGGAGCGAATGGGTTCGTAGCCAATTATTAAATTAAAATCAATCATATAAAGACATACCATATTCTATGTTCTCAACAGGTGCTCCATGTTATAAGTGATTATGACAGCTATATTATTATACTAAGAAATAGTTGAAAAAGATATAGGACTGGCAGGATTTGAACCTGCGACTTTCTGCACATCTGGCAGTCGCTTTGACCAACCAGCTACGGTCGCCTTTTGCCAGGACCCTTAATTTCTCAACTGTATGTTACGTCATTTCATGACGTCACGTTCATTCATTTGTCCTATCTTAAGTAGGATACAAAGTAGGTAGATAGGAACAAATTTTTCAATTGTTTCTTAGTATATATGCTTAGCATAGCTAAATGCTATAAAAATAATCATTATTACGTTATTATATACTAAAATGATGCTTGTTCTCGCAGGTCTGGCGTGGGTGGCAAGCGCGAGCGGGGCGTCAGGGGGCATTTGCGAGAAGTACAAGACGTACACCGAGACCATCGGCGGCATGTACCAGAGCACGAAGCGGTCGCTCAACACGGGCATCATCACCTTCGTCAACTACAACAGCAGAGTGCCGCCCAAAGTCAGCCAGCTCACCTTGGCGCACGAGATTGGACACAACTTTGGATCACCGGTGAGTAAATAATGCCTCTATTTCTAGTAAACTCACTATACATTCCTCGCCAGAAGCACACTATCCAATGGTCCCCATGACAAGGCCAAATACACACATTCACTCACACAAGCACACACAGTCTCAGAACAAATCTTTGCGAATCACACAAAGATTTGTCCCATGTGGGGATCGAACCCACAACAGTTGGCAAAGCTGTCTTCTTTTAAGCATTGACGTCATTTAGCGGTCGCAATAAGCTCGTCATCTTATGTGGCGAGCGCTACTCAAACAATATTATTTATACATTATTATTTATACTCTTCATATTATTTAATTTTAAGTTGCAAATATGTCACCAATTTTTTTTTACTTATATTTTGTGGATAACGTTGTGAGTGCACATTTAATCACTGTTTAATTTGTTAAATTTTTGAATTTACTCTTAATGTTGTAACTGTTTGTTTATCCCTAATAAATAAAATAAAATAAAAATATGGAAATGCTACGTAGAATATTCTCTCTATGAAACCATGTCATCATTTTAATATCGTCATTCACCGCTTTATTACGACCGTCATATAACGGCTCTATACTAAACTTAAACTTTAAAACCTAAGATTTGACTGAAGCAGTACTCCACACATTATGCATGTTTTCTTCACTAAATTTGTTTACTACCTTTTAATGTCATAATCTAGAAGGAAAGCTGAACACGTGATATATTTCCAGCACGACTACCCATCAGAGTGTCGTCCAGGCGGGCAGCAAGGCAACTTCATAATGTTCGCGTCTGCCACGTCGGGTGACAGACCCAACAACAGCCGATTCTCCTCCTGCAGCATCGGCAACATCAGCCAGGTGCTCGACTCCGTGAGGGACGGACGCAAGAGGAACTGCCTCTCCGCCAGCGAGGGCGCCTTCTGCGGGAACAAGATTGTGGAGGTCGGGGAGGAGTGCGATTGTGGTGAGTGCTTACTACTTCAAAATTATCACCTCTGCTCGGTCATGGTAACAGCTGGGTCTCCCCTGAAGCATCAACAGCGCTTCTGATCACATATTTGTTACAAGAATAGATAAATAGAGTAATCTTTATTGTACACTAATATTAACAAAGGTTATTTTGTAAACAAATGCACTTAAAAATGATGTTGCACAATGGGCGGCCTTATTGCTATAAGCAATTTCTTGCAGGCAACCTTAGGATAGATCAGTAAGTAATGAGCAGAAGTAAGAGAGAATAAAACGAGAAAATTCGCTATTTTCAGAAACTCAATTTGAATTATTTCAGTACCTTTATAATATTCAAATATGTACTTAAATTTTTAATAACATATTTTTTTTAAGTATTTACATGTATTTTTTTCTTTGCCAGGTTACGATGACAATGAGTGCAAAGACAAATGTTGCTATCCTCGCCAACTTAGCGCGTTTGAAAGAGAGAAAAACTACACTGCCAAAGGTTGTACGAGAAAAGCTAATACACAATGCAGGTTAGTTATCACTTCAACACTCGTCACTTATATGTCAAAGAGCGCTGAATCGCGATAACGAAATGTTCACAGCACGTATCTTTAAATACCACTTCCTATACGCTACCGTTGGACAGCTGTCCGCCAGGCAATACCACCGAGCCTGGTAGGAGAATCCTCCCTTAGTGGTGGAGGAACATTAAATGCAAAGTTTAGGTTTTTCTGTCGGTTTTATAATATTTGTTTATTTTCAGTCCGTCGCAAGGCCCTTGTTGCAACGATATGTGTCACTTTGTGTCGAAGCATTACAACCAAACGTGTCGAGAAGCCACCGAGTGCAGCCACGCCTCCTTCTGCTCCGGGAACTCCGCCGACTGCCCTGAGCCCCGGGCCATGGCTAACCACACCAAGTGTAATAATGGTAAGTCTCGTGCATGCTGCTAGAAATTGTGGTACTTAGTGATCAAGCACCACAACCAAACTATAAATCCAAGGATTACTCCGGCAACGATCTGCTCGTGAACCGTTAACTGCGTCCAGAGCGGGTTAAGCGACTTTGAAAAATTATCTTCGCAAAGAGTGAAACTTTGGTTGGCTAAATCAACCTGAATACATGAGGAATCTGTAGAATTTACAAAAGAAAAGTATAAAGTAAGCTCTGCTCAGTTTGGGACTAGATGGCGTTGTGTGTTTAAGTTGTGAAAACAAAAAAAAAATATAGTGACACACAATACTACACGTCAATTTGAATAACGTAAATAATACAATGATTAATTTGCAGGTACGCAACTATGCATAGCGGGCGAGTGCAGCGGGTCCATCTGCCTGTCGTGGAACATGACGGAGTGCTTCCTGTCGTCGGCGCCCCGGGGCCGCGGCGACGGCGTCACGGCCGTGGTGGAGCGCCGCAACCTCTGCCAGCTGGCGTGCCAGACCGGCGCCGGCGCCGACTCCTGCCGCAGCACCGCCGACTTCGCCGAGCGCGTGGGGCTGCCGGCCGGCGGCATCAGCCTGCGCCCCGGCTCGCCCTGCGACAACTTCCAGGTGAGCCCGCGCCGTGCCGTCTAAGTAACGATTCACTTTTTCATTTTTCAGTTTCATTTAATCAGAAGTCTTACATTATACTCGATTGTAATAATTCTAGTTAAATGGTTTTGACCTTGTATGTAATAATAGTTTAGTTTTGGTATATTATATTATATATGTCTGCACGTGTGGTGTAGTGGTTTAAGCGGTCGCCTCGCCGCTCTCCACTGCACTGGTGTTGTGGGTTCGATCCCCACATGGGACTAATCTTTGTGTGATTCGCAAAGATTAGTTCTGAGACTGGGTGTGCTTGAGTGAGTGAATGTGTGTATTTGGCCTTGTCATTGGGACCATTGGATAGTATAATTGCTTCTGGCGTTCTATCTAATGTAAAAAATCCAAATTTATCTTTATCTTTATCTTTATATAGTATAGTAGTATGACATTAATCTGAAATTTGACATCACATTGATTAGAATTCTTACGTTTGTTGCTCTGACTCTAAGTAATGTAATTTGAATAATTTATTGGTATTACATGTTATATTATAAAATTGCACGTGTTTAATGAAGTATGTTTGTTTATTGATAAGATTTGCATACCATATAATGACAAAATATGAATGGACTTGTATGATAAAGTGATAACAACTTTTGTTCCATATTTAATGCAAATAAAATGATTTGATTTGATTTTAATGAAAAAGTGCCATAAATGAGAATGAGTTCCCCACGATTGAACCTGTCGGCGCGTTCCAGGGTTACTGCGACGTGTTCCTGAAGTGCCGCGCGGTGGACGCGGAAGGTCCGCTGGCGCGCCTGAAGAACCTGCTGCTGAACCGCGCCACGCTGCAGTCCGTGGCGGCCTGGGTCACGGAGCAGTGGTGGGCCGTGCTGCTGGCCGGCGTGGCGCTCATCGTCTGCATGGGCGCCTTCGTCAAGTGCTGCGCCGTGCACACGCCCTCCTCCAACCCCAAGCGCCCGCCCGCCAGGTACGCAACTCATTGCTCATTCGCTGCATTTCAAAGCTTCATTCTTGTACTTTAGAGCTATGAAAGTGTATATTTTAAAATGTTTCGTTTGCTGGCAGGCGGCTATCTGAGACGCTCCGTCGTCCAATGAACACGCTGCGACGCATGCGCCACGCGCACGGCGGCGCGGGGGCGGCCCGCTCCCCCGCGCGCAACGCCCCCCGCCCCGGCCACCGCCGCCCCCGCGGACACAAGGGCTACGCGCCGCCGCTCACCTACCCGCACAGGGATCTCGGTGAGTACTGCCACACTACAGCCGAAACTAACATTCCTAAAGTTGTCAATAAGTACTAAATGCACGTTTTGTTCCTCAGCGTCAGCGCCGGCGGGCCCGAGCGGGCGGCGCGGCGAGCCGTACGCCAACGCCTACCCGCAGTCGTACGAGATGCGGCCGCCGCAGAAGGTCTGACAGTACGAGTACATGGGGGGGGGGGGGGAGGCGCTGGAGCTGGTGGCGCTGGCGCCGGGCGTGCCGCTGCTGCTGGGCTACGTGCTCCGCGAGCCCGGCGACGCGCGCACGGCGTCGGTGGCGTCGCAGACCACCATCACGCTGCACTCGCCCGACGCGCTCACCGTCACGCGCCCCGCCGACGACGCTGCCGACATCTAGGGGCAGCCGCGGCCCCCGACTCTTTCAAATATCGGGGTGGGGTAATATTACATTTTTGACTCTTAATGAAAACCTCCATTAGTGAAGTTACCCTACCTCCGATGTTTAAAATTCTCGGCCGGGTATTCCGTAGGCGGGGGTCCTGCGTGGCGCCGGGCCCGGGTGGGTCGATCACCGCCGAGGAGTCGCGAGTGACTGACGCTATTTGCTCAAGCGGACGCCGATCGCTCCGCTCCCCCCGAGCTCAAATCTAGTAGATATCGGCGAGACGGTGATCTATCAAATTATTATTTTTATACAGAAAGGAACCGTAGGACCGGCGCGACGTTGACGTGAACCAGTGATACTTTTTAACTGTTCAGAAGTTGAGCGTTGCTCCTGTGACCGGACATTTATGTATATTTTTGTATATAAATGGAGAGGTATACAAAGGCTACGATGTATAAATATCATACGACTATTAACCGGAACGTTCATACCGACTCTTGGATAATTGTAAAGTACCTAACTGCATTGTTTTACTCGAATCTCCGTAATTGTAATTTTTATATAAAGTTATTTTTAACGTATTTAATATAAAGTAAGTGGAATGTCGAGGTGCCATCATACCGATCTGTATTCCTGTTCCTTTAATCGTTAGTTCTTCGTTTTCGCTGCATCGTGATAATAATACACTCATGATAAGTATATTTAATTATTTAATTCGTAAAGGGCTCAAATACCAACATATTTTCAAAATTTGCATTTAGTCTTCCTATGGCGATTAAAGTACTTTTGTATTCGTTATTTTATTTATCCTATTTTAAGTAGAGTGTAATGTGAAAATTAACAATATTGCCAAATGATCAAATGTTATTAGACTGAACTTTCATTGTATCTATTGATGAAAGAAGACTTGACTCTGTCATTCCCATGTTGCTTAGAGTGATAGGTGGGCGACTGCTCAAGGATATAGCACTGAATGTAATCAATGCTGCATATCACTCCGCTGCCTCCGTACCCTGTACCGTAGCTGAGTATCGTCGTACAGTTCTATTGATCTCTTTCATAGATTACGAGATTATGTTAACGGTCATTATTATGTAGTTATATTTCTTTTCGTCGTGCAAGCCAAAGAGCTTGATGTATTTTTATTATTTCTATACATTTTAATGTTAAGAATCGGTCTTATAAGTATACCATATTAATGCCATTTTATTAGTGAATGTCGAAACAATACGCAAGTTCTTGTAATTGTACTATAATACTGTATATTTGTATGTATGTAAACTGAGGGTAATGTTTTTGTTGTAGGATGACTTGACCAATCGTGTAACTGGCGGATAACATTATACCGCCTTTAGTAGTACTCAATGGCATTATTTCTCCTAAGTGTAAGCTAGATTACCGTAATAGATTATTTAAATGACAATGTGAATATTTTTAATTAACAAGATGAATGTTACAACATGTGATTTCAAAATAATAAAAAACAATAAATTTTACATGAATTTGGTATTTTTATTTAGACACCACTTTTTCGTTCATATTCATAATATTAGTGACGTCAATTAAGCATTATATCACCTCTTCATTCTCAGAAATAGCTCTGATTTAGATTTTTATTTTATTTGGTTCTTTTGTACTCTTTAAAATCAGAAACATATTTAATGGCGAATAAATGATTAGTAATATTAAAGCGAACGAAAGAGTTCTTCGCGTATAGTTCACGTAACCCCATTGAGTTTAGATTTATCACAATGAGCACCAAGTATAATGTACTCTGTGATGAGCATTATCGTGACAAGTGATGGTCAGGGTGTGATGATGAATTTCTAAAGATACTCAAGAGATTTCCCACTTGATTAACTTTGTCGTAGAACCATCAAACTCACTGGGTTTACGTAACTAAAAGCAAATAACTCTTTTGGTCTCTATTAATATTGTTTTAATAATACTAATAATTTCTTCCCAGCTAGCCGTCCTTAGAAGAGATAAAAAACGAAACAAATGAAATAAAAATCATTTAAATCGGATCTGTTTCAGAGAATTCAGAACATTATTTTTACGGTGTGTTCATTCAAAGGACTATTATTACATGAAAGTAATTTTCTCTGTTCAGTCTATCTGTGATACTCAGCAAAACCCAAGACGTATTTGATGAAAATTGAAAAGAAACACTTATTTGTATTTCATAGTTTATTAAAGGGATATATCTCTATATACAAGGTACAAAAGTATCTTAATAATAACTAGGTGATAAACAGCAGTGTACAAATATCGGCGAATCAATACAATATATTATGAGAGGAGATAATTATCTAAGTAAATTTGAAATATTATTGCAGTTTAGGCACATTTATCGGATAAATAATATGATATTATTTAAATCGAAGATATTGTTATTGAGAATACGGGTTAGTCACCTTAATTTATTCGAAGATATGCTAGCATTAGTGATTTCTTTTTTACATTAGATAGAACGCCAGAAGCAATTACACTATCCAATGGTCCCAATGACAAGGCCAAATACACACATTCACTCACACAAGCACACCCAGTCTCAGAACAAATCTTTGCGAAACACAAAGATTTGTGCCATGTGGGGATCGAACCCACAACACCAGTGCAGTGGAGAACGGTTATGCTTAGCTATTAGCTGTTCGTTGTCATCGCGCGACGAAACGCCCAGTTGATGAATCTGCGTAATAGATTCGAAACTAGTCGGCATAGCTCTGTCTAAAATAACGTGAGTAACCCATATTTTCAATACCTATATAAAGGAAGATACAGCTATATTTGCAGTCGAGCCTCTTGTTATTAATATTTAAATTGAATAAGCGAATAAATCGACAAAGGACTAAAACTGAGCCAGTTCAATGCGTATGTTCTCTAGAGAATTGCAGAAATCGAAATATTACTCCGTCATGTTCATCTGATAGTTTTATTACAAGCATGAATACATTTTAAAGTTTTAAATAAGTATAACAAATGCACTATATTGGCTCTAAGGAGTTATGAGAATCATTGAAACTTCTTTAAGTCTTTGCAGATGCATGATGGGAATTTTCAATACTTAAGTTTCACTCTCATAGTTTTTAAATAATCCTAAAAATAATGTGAACATTATACATCTTAGATATAGAATACGTGTCTTTTACTAGAGATATAAGAATAGCCAAATAATTAAATTATAAAGCTAGATAGTTAGGTGTTAGTACTTTTGAATAGGGAATAACTTACAGTAAATATTATATTATTTTAATTATTAATTTGATTGTCGTTCAATAATTAACATTGTTTTAGACTGTTTAGGCGGTGTCTAAGTTCTTACAGTATGAATACACTTATTGTTAGTTTTGGATTCTATCTATTAACTATTAAATAGTAAAAAAGCGCAAAAAGGCAATTATACAACTAATTACCTAAGTACATCTTCTACTCATATATTTGTATTTCATAAGGTTTAATATATTACTGCTTAGGAAGATTATTTTATCTCTATCATGCTTTTGTTGACTGTTTCTATCTTTGATCAAAGTTCGGCTTAAATTCTATCATTCGTTAGCTCTCCTTAATTGAATGATTAAATTTAAATTCTGACTTAACATAATAAAAATAATAATCCGTTAGAAATTGTAACTGCAGAAAAGAAAATAGTGTGCCAGTCTCATTAGAAAGCCTTAATATATTTTGGATCATAAATTACATGATTTAATAAAACTTTAATATTCGACTAAATAAAATTTATACATTTCTCTGAACATAATAATCAAATGCTTTAAATGAGTACTTTAACATTTTAATAATTGTAATATTGGAATTTGTCTATAGAGCGACATACTGTAATAATAATAATAAAAATATAAAGCTAACATAAACTAAAACATTGTGTCTTTCGTCAACTTTTAAAAAGGCATTATAAATGTATTGCTGTTTGCTCTTGCTTATAAACTTCGTGATAAGCATTGCGAATAAGGACGTACGGGAAACAAGATTCGAGTAAGTCCATAGTAAGGAAAGGAGATTCCTGAACAATCAAGTCTAGGAGCAAGTAGACCGATTCTCGGTTCTTTATAGCTTCTTTGTCCGTCTCTTGACCGAGACGCAGCAAGGAAGAGGAAGCTAAAGCTAAAAACTCCTTCATACGATCTTCAATGTCACCTTGTCCACAAATAGTAAATAGCGCCCCGAAGATATGGTTTATAGCAGGGGCCATGCAATGTATATTATTTGCATGGCCTTCTAAAGAAGGTCGGTAAAACGATCCTTCACTACGAGCAAGCCTCGGCAAAGAAACTGCAACAAAGACCATCAACAGACAAACGGTCAAATGCTCTTCTTCCTCCACATCTCCTTTCTGTTGGCGCAAAGCCGACGCTAATGTTGGGTCTACTTTACACGACAATCCAGCTGCAGAGCACATCTCCGATATGACTCGCATTGGATCTCCGCTTGGCAGTTGTTGTTGGAAATCTTTGATGGAACTTATCAAGAATGGAATGCGTCGCTCCAAAACATCCAGAAGTGATTCTTGAGCTATCTGCCTAAAACTCAAAATAACCCCAATTATTGTCATTCTTTGCAGAACATTGTCCACATGTTGCAATTTCTTAAACTGTTCACGCATTATTTCAGGTTTGTCAAAGTTGGTTCTCAGCATCTGGAGAACTTCCTTATTTTGTACTACTAACTTCTTCAGTTCTTGAACCTGGCTTGCAATGTGCCACATTAATGTTTCGCTCAATAACTTCATGCCATAAGGGCCAATGAGTTCTGCCAGAGCTCTAAGCTCATTAATATCAGAATATTCTTCAGCATTGAATGGAATTGCACCTTCTACTGTTAAGCTTACAAAAGCTTTTTGATTCATGGAAAAGCAAATGCTGCCTGCACTAACCCTTCTCAATAAGATCTCTGAATACCATTGAGTGTAAAGGGAAGCAATGGTTTTCTCACCATGACTGTCAGTATTTTGAGTCTGCTGTAAAAGGCAGTTATTGAACACTCTTGTTATATCAATATGTACATAATTTTCCACTGTTTGCAGAACATTCATGTATGCTCTTACACTGACCAACAATTCTGATGGTTTAGCTATTTCACTAGTGTCTTGGTTGAACATTACCATGCCAACCAAAGCCTTAGAAAATCGGGTTTCTAGATGTTGATGTAAATATTCTCTTGGTGCAAATGTGTATTCCCACACATTGACAGTGCCACAGTAATTGATGGCATAGCATAATTCCGTAAGAGCCATATGGAGCTTGTCCATAGTTGTGAGTTCTTCTCTAGTCTTCCTATAGCTCTCAGCTCCTGGTTGTACAATGGGGATTGTGTTCTTTTTGTTCTTATCTTTCTTCTTCCTATTAGCAAGATGAGCGATAGTGTGAGCACAATGTTTTGGAAGCAGTTTGTCACTCATTGTGCATTGCTCATCACAAATTGTAGTGATAATATTTTTTGCTTCTTTAGCCATCTCATCTAGGAAAATATTAACAACAGATAGACTCCTTTCTCTAATGTGATGTCTTTCCTCAGGGCACAATTCATGAGTACAGTTTTGGAAGTGGCTACAAATCAGTGGGAATGCAATAATGTAACGGTTTTGGGCTGGGAATTCTAGGCACATATGGAATTGACTTTCAAAGATCTTGCTGTAAAAACAGAAAAGTGATAAATCAGATGTTTCTACCATTATTTCATCAAGGTTATCCACCATTTTTGTATGGAAAACCATTTTATCAATAAACTGTGCCAGTTCTCTCTGCTCTACAAGGTTGAAAGCACACTTAGCAACGGAAGAATATGTCTGCAACCTGAACCAATCAAGGCGGAATGCTCTGAAGTCAAAGATCTCATTATCCTCTACTTGCTTCACATTTAAATTAGCCGCAGTGCTGCAGAGGGATGATAATATGATATTTTCATCATCAGGATTAACTTGCAAATTCTGAATCATCAAGTTTAGGGCAACAGCATCAAACCCTGACAAATATTGAACATAATATCTCTGCATGACTTGACTGTACTTCCTCACTAGAGCTCTCAGTTCCTCCATATGAAACAGTAGTTCAGGCAACTGACGGTCTACTAAATCTTCTGCTGCTTTACCTTTAACTTTTTGTGGAGGGTTATCATTATGTCTCAATAGCCAGAAAACTTCATCTCTTGAATAGCAAAGACCAATAAATATAAGCAGTGCTTTGGGGCCTAGCAATCCCGGTTGATCAGTCAATATCAGTCCCAACTCTTTCAGAGCTGTCCTCAAAAACTTTCTCCTCTCTCTATGCTTGTAGCCCGCTTTCTGGACTGCATGGTGATAGCAATCTTTAACTTCTGATATTCTTTTTCCATAACCTTTAATGCCATCAAAGAAACTCTGAATGTAGCTGTGAATGTATATGACCTCATCACGGAACAGTGCCACTACCCACCCTGACTCTAGAGCCAACACCCACATTTTGTTAGCATGGTCTTGCTGTAACATTTGGTGACAAATTGCAAAACCAAAAATAACCCATCTCTCTAGAGATTCCAAGGACACATATTCACATGACATAGTGTTTGTTTCAGAGGGTTTCAAGAGTTGGGCAGGGTTGCTCACCAAACTCAGTTTTTGATCTGATCTCCAGTGCTCAGCAGTCAAATTTCTTGCAGGAAACACCTGCCACAGCGAATTCAATGCACTAGATAATACTTTCTGGTGAGGCAGAAACTCCTCAGATAATTTTTTCAGAGGCGCATCATAATCCAAAATCATTTGACCTAAACGAGGAAAGCTTTGGTCAATTTGGTTGTGAACCATTTCATGTGCAGCATTGAACAAACCCAGCACTGCTTTCCTATCTTCTACTCTGGAGAGTAATATCATCAGTGATACATATGTGGTGATAAGATCAAGATAATTCTTTGTAAGTTCATAGTTCAAGGTCAGGTCTAGAGTGGCTTGGCTTGCATCCACAATATTGAGAAGTTCACAGACATTGTCTTTGAAGTCCAGCAGATCCACAAATGTGTAGTAGTACAAGGAGAGGGATTTGATAATTTCATTTCTTATGTTGGTGATGGCTTGAAGCCCTTTCACATCAATGTTAGGAAATCTTCGCACAATATTTTTAATGGAAGATTCTAGAACTTTATCAGATAGAAATCCCGGTTTAGACTTAGCATCTCCACATGCTTTCTTGATGTTGTAGATTCGAGTGAGCATACCAATTCCTCTGTCGTTAAGTATAATAAGTTTTTCAGCCAGCTTATGCTGGCTGATGTGAACCGATCTTGACAATGTAGACATGATTCTGCAAAGAAATAAATATATCTATAAAAGAATTTGTACATAAAATTACATACACATAAACCATGAATAATTCTATTGTTGATAAGGCTCTCAATGTATTGGATGAATACCTATTCATTGTAGTCAGTGGAAATAAAAGACAATATAATATGCAACTGACATAAAATCGAGAAGGGTGACGTAAGGAGTGTAGATTTAAATTAAGATAGTATGATGTTATGATGATCAATCAACTAAGATTGTTACAGCGGGTCAATGTTAAAGGATATAATAGTTTGTGTTTCTGATGACCAGCTAAAGTCAGTATAACTTTTGAAACTTAGCCTGAAGGTAATAGAAAATCATTACGATTGTGTATGTTGTTCAATGTTTATAAAGTTGCTATGGATTAAAGTGGTGTGCGAAAAGATGATAATGCCGAATATCCTGTTTGCTATCGTATCCTTCCTGATTGCTCAAGCTGAATCTAGGCGTAAATGTGTTGTTAAGTTGAATTGGAACCAGTTAATACATTATACGAAGTTTATAAGAGTATCCAAACGTGATAAATAATATGCTAGAATCATAGTTACCTGATTCCACTGTGCTAGTTCACAATGATACGACGCACACAGGCAATCAATAATTCATGATTTATTGAACCACATCTACTGTAACAAATGCATATCAGAGTATTTCACGCTTCAAATCTATAGTTTTTTATCAAAAATCAAGGAAAGGGAGTGCCAGAAACGCTATCACCATTTACAATTTACAACAAATTGACATTTGTTCTAATTTCTTGATGTTGGTGGAATTCAATTTGTCTATGATATTAATATAATTATCTCTATCTACTAATAAATAAATAAATAATGAACATCGGAAATAAGGGCTCAAAAAATAAGACGACGACAAAGTCCAATATATCTTTCAATACTAAAATTTAGTCATTGTATGTAGCAAGTTTGAATTAATTTAACAATTAAATAACTACTTCTAATGTTACCACTTGAAAAATACGTTAACTTAATTCTCTATGGTGGTTTTAATGTTGCCAAACAAGAAAAACTTACCTGATTAAAAGGAAAATAAATGCTCTGAAATCTTAAAAATGCTATTAAAGTTTACCTTTACGATAAGTCTCCTAATCGAGTATACTACGCGAATACAAAACAATTAAATCCGTAATATAGTAATGAAATAAAACCATGTCACTATTAATATTACAATGATTTTAACAAAATCACTTTCGCTCTTAAGACAGTTAAATAAATGTAAATTCAAACAATTTGATTGGCCATCCAGAGGCTCCACAATGACACTTAATTCATTTCAATGATTTTGCACCAAGCGCATGCAATGATTTTGAGTATGGAAGCTTATAATATACGCTAGCAGCACTGTTACCAACATAAGCAGATGACACTGTAGCCATGACAAAAAAAAAAAAAAAAACTGATGACAGCATATTGACTGACAGTTCTGATGCGATTTCGTGCCGTTTTCCTTTTTTTTTAAGGATGTCAATTTAATGTGGCTTATTTTTCAAGTTGAATTATTTGTGATTGAAGTGTAAATAAATAATATGTGATTTTCTGTAATAATTATATTAATCCGAGTGTGTGCACCATTACTGGTATAATTATTTTTAACCGGCAGAACAAATAAAACCTTAACCATGCCGCGGATTATGATAAAAGGAGGTGTTTGGCGCAACACCGAGGTTTGTATATTATCTCAAATGCTTATTTAAGTGTTTTTATTACATGTAAAATCTACATTTTACAAAATTTACATTATAGGATGAAATCCTCAAAGCGGCTGTTATGAAATATGGCAAAAACCAATGGTCCCGTATAGCATCGCTACTGCATAGGAAATCAGCAAAACAATGCAAGGCTCGTTGGTACGAGTGGCTGGACCCGAGCATCAAGAAGACGGAATGGTCGCGCGAGGAGGACGAGAAGCTGCTGCACCTTGCCAAGCTCATGCCCACACAGTGGAGGACTATTGCGCCGATCATTGGACGTACGGCTGCACAATGCCTCGAAAGATACGAATATTTGCTGTGAGTATGTTAACATGAATTGGAAATGGCATATAGAATTTTGTATGTTCAATTAAGTATATTGCATGTTGTCTCATTATTGATCCCAAAGTTCTGTATTAAAGTATGACTATACATATACAGGTGGGCATCATGCCTGATTGAAACGCAATATTTTGTTTGTAGTTTGTAAGGCAAAATTTTGTAATTTCAAGTCTGCTTTTGGCATTCAACGCCAAAAAGCAGACTTGAAATTACAAAATTTATGAACACTGCAACGAAAAAATTGGACAAAGCTGTTGATGTTTGATATTTATAAAACCATGATACTTTTGTTTAACAAATTTTGCCTTTACCAATAAAGTTTGATGTCCTCAACCTGCAAGTAAAAAGGATAATTAACAAATTATGGGACAACCTTTATATTTCATATATTTATAACATGCATTATACTTATAAATACTGCTGAAACTCATTGAAGTTATTTACTTTTTATGGTGTAATTGTAAAATAAATGGTTATTTTCCCATTTGGTAATACAAATATATACAACACAAATTCCATGCCAGTAAATAAAGTTATTTGCAATGATGATACAGAGACCAAGCTCAGAAGAAGGAAGAAGGAGAGGATATGGGTGATGACCCCCGCAAGCTGAAGCCTGGAGAAATCGACCCCAACCCTGAAACCAAACCTGCTAGGCCTGATCCTAAGGACATGGATGAAGATGGCAAGTATTGATTTTAATGTGGTGTGCAATGCCTTCTAATAGAGATGCGTGACACCTTTACCAATTAGCTGAGTAAGGCTTAAATACCTCTTGTATTTATATTGATATACTAGCTGACCCGTGCCCACTTCGTTGGGCATAATGTTCAAAAGCCGCTGGGAACGCTCTATGCTCGACTCCCTATCACGTGTATCTGCCATATACTGTCTAGAGTAAGCCAGTCGCTGAGACCTTTCGGTGCTAGACTCTCTATTACGCGCTCGCGATCTATATTCTGTCTCATTCGCAAGGCGTTGTTCATACTCAGAGGAAGTCTCTCCGAGTCTCTGTCTCTGTCTCGCTCGTGTCAGGGATGTATGTCGAGACAGTTGAGATTTTCTTTAAGGCATATTGACAGTAGTTATGATTTCAAAATAACAACCTAACCTAACCTAATTGCAAAAAACTAAATACCTATAACCTAAATTAATATCTACATGAAACTAACTTAATACCTATAACCTAAATTAATATCTACACGAAACAAACTTAATACCTACCTATAACCTAAATTAATATCTACATGAAACTAACTTAATACCTATAACCTAATTTAATATCTAGGTACATGAAACAAACTTAATGCCTATCTATAACCTAAATTAAATGAAAACTATATAAACATAAAAGATTTTTTCTTTAATGTACCGAAAATAAAATTAATGAATGTCGAAAGTGTGTTACGAAAAATTCAATTTTGGGGACGTCCGCTGCGTAAAGAGCCGACCGTGCGAATGAGCCGCACGGGTACCTACCTCTCAGATGTAAAAGGAAGGTCACGCCTCCTTCTTCCGAAGTGAGCACGAACGCGAACCGAAATAAGCCGAAACCATCGCGCGCCGCTGCCGCGCTGCTGTGGCCTTCACGTATAACGATGAGTTTTTCTCCGATTCTCTTTACAAAACGGACTACCACGTAAAAACCTTTTAATTTTTCGGTTTTTTATATAGCCTATGACACTCAGCGATAATGTGGCTTTCTATTAGTGAAAGATTTTTTTAAATCGGTGCAGTAGATTCCGAGATAACCCCTGACAATTTAACAAACACACAAACTTTACCTCTTTATAATATTAGTATAGATTCAAGATCCATGTTGTTACTAGCGTTTATTAATGAAATTGCATTATTTATCACTTCAAATTTCTAATAGTACAATTTTTTTATGATTATTGTTCTGATCTGAAGATCTTAATTACCTTAAGCCAGCTAAAGGACACAATACTTATTATAAAAGTAAAATTGATGTCACATCATTCAGGAATTCTATTTATAACTAATAATAATTATAAATATAAAATAATAAGTTGTCTCAATTTAAGAGCTAGGTTCTCTTACAAAGTTGTATTTTTGCTATTGATCAACTTCAATTAACTTGAAACTAACTTATCTCACAGAGCTTGAGATGCTGTCGGAAGCTCGCGCTCGTTTAGCCAACACACAAGGCAAGAAAGCGAAAAGGAAGGCGCGTGAGAAGCAGTTGGAAGAGGCGCGGCGTCTGGCCGCCTTGCAGAAGAGAAGGGAACTTAGTGCAGCGGGCATTGCGGTGCCCATCAGGTATGTGTGATTATGTGCCAAATGGCATTTTTTAAAAAGCACCTTTTAAGACTGATTACAGTGCTTCACAGTCCATCAGTACCTATGTTCCGTCCTGACGATATGCATCAACCAATTGTCAGTTGTTTACATTCAGCGCTCTTTTGACCAATAAACTCATTGGTATTGGTGGAGGACATGCGTACGTTTGGTACGTCGATTGGTGCAGTACGCGTTCGTATCGCCAGTTAATTAAGCACTGTATGAATTTTTCAAATCAAATCATTTATTTCCATGGGCCCCAAGGGGTGCTTGAACACGTCAAAAAAAACATCAAAATACAAAAAATATAAAATTAAAATAAAACTTATCTAACTAAATTATAATACTTGTAATATTTTAAAGCAAATTTTAGCTTTGCTATGCATTTATTTTTATGTAAAAATATAAAAAATGTGTTAAATGTAAAACCAAATAAGGTTCGTCTAGCTAAAAGCTGGCACAAAAAGAGTTGAGAAATTTCGAGTCCGGCAGCATACGAATCCATAGCTGAATTGGCAAAAGCACTTGGGGCGTATACCCAAGAGGTGCAGGTTCGAGTCCTGCTGGATTCTTAATTTTTCAACTTTAATATTACATAAATTATAATACTTATTGTAATAAAATGATTTGACACCGGAGCTTAGATTGACTTTAATTCAACTTAGAGATATGAATTAAAATCAATCCAAGTACCAGCTCCGATGGGTATTGCATCATGAGAAGAGCTGGTGAGAAACTCATGTGCACCATCTTTTCAAATAATTCGCACAATATTTGTTTGTTATTTTGACAATAATTCTATGTGTAAGTTATAGCAACCAAAAACAACATTATGGCTAAAGATGGTTATGGAGAGAAAATAAACTTAAATATAGCAATGTAATTAAATTAATACTTATAAATAAATCCATATAATATAAGGTTGCAATGTCTTACACTTCAAGCAGAAAATAAAGGAGTAAAAGCAATGTGTGTATACATAAGGGTTCCAGAACATACAAAGAAAATAATTATATCTAATATGTTAATAACAAAACTATTTATACTACAAAAAAATATTAAAAAAATGTACACACACAGAATTATCAATTATCACACAAATGACAAAACGAAACTGACATACGCACTGATGGTCAGCATTGCAACCAGCTCTAAATGTATATTAGGCCTATGTTCCAAAAGGTAGGTTTGTATCCCTTTTTTAATGATGTACAGCCAATTAAATGGTTAATTTATTTAGGCGTAAGAAGAAGCGTGGTGTGGACTACAACTCTGAGATTCCGTTCGAGAAGAGGCCGGCGTCCGGTTTCTACGACACGTCCACGGAGGTGGTGGACCCCATGGCGCCTGACTTCTCACGGCTCCGGCAACAGCATCTCGATGGAGAACTGCACTCAGAAAAGGAAGAGGTATTTGAAATAGAAAGAACTAATAAGGTGTAATATGCAGAAAATGAAAATAAAAGGATTTATTTTTGTTTTAAAATATTTTTAATTTGACAAATTTATTTTGATTTAAAATCAAATAAAGAAGAATAATAAAAAATAAACATTGCATGAGAAACTAGAAGTAAATCATCTTCTTCAACTTTACTGGGCATTTCAACATAAAAAAAACTTTTCTTTTTTAAAAATAATAAACATAAATAAATTAAATAAATAAATTTGGATTTTTTTTACATTAGATAGAACGCCAGAAGCAATATTACACTATCCAATGGTCCCAATGACAAGGCCGAATACACACATTCACTCACTCAAGCACACCCAGTCTCAGAACAAATATTTGCGAATTACACAAAGATTTGTCCCATGTGGGGATCGAACCCACAATACCAGTGCAGTGGAGAGCGGCGAGGCGACCGCTTAAACCACTACACCACACGTGCAGACAAACATGTATTCATAAAGGAATAAAGGTGATTTAAACATCTAATATTACTTTTAACATTTAACAGAGGGACAGACGCAAAGACAAGCAGAAGTTGAAGCAGCGCAAAGAGAATGATGTACCACAAGCAATGCTCATGGGAGATCAGCCAGCAAGGAAACGAAGCAAGCTTGTGCTGCCAGAGCCACAAGTCACTGATCAGGTAATACATAACATAAGTAATAAAGAGTTTGAGTCTTAAATTTAATTTATAAAAAAAATGCTGCAGAAATAATTTGATTCAAAGACTCATTAGTTACTTCGTAATTTTACACTCATCCTAAATGCGAATGCGTGACTTTTGTGCTCTGATGCTTAAGCTTCGGTTTCCTAGCATAGCGGTGTGGAATAATACGGTCGTAAAGATAACGGTACAATGACGTCACTAGAACGTTGCGTATGTTTAACAAATGTAGTGGTTTCCTAGAGAGCTGTGATCGACCTAACGTATTACATATTAATCGTGTCACGCACACCGCTTTCCTAGGAAATCGAAGCTTTAGACCGGTCAGTTGCGCATGTTACGCTGAGTCTGGTTTATGTTAGATGACGGTCATGATAAAGCGGTGAATCAACACACAATAATCTTGACTATGTAAACCAGATGGTTTTTATAGAACAACTTTTATGTCTCATTTTTGTATTATTTGAATTGCGTACGTTATATTGCGTACGTTGTATTGCGTCCGCTATATGACGCCACCATAAGAAACCATAGCTTAAGGGATCATTTTTTTTTAGGAATTGCAACAAGTGGTGAAACTGGGCCGTGCATCAGAGGCGGCACGGGAGAGCGCGGGGGGCGGCGGGGCGGGGGACGCCACGGCCGCGCTGCTGGCGGAGTACGCCGTGACGCCGGCCGCGCCCGCCGCCTTGCGGACGCCCGTCGTGCAGCAGGACAGGTCAGAGCATTATGAAACTTCTTTAGAGGGTTCCATAGTTGTTATTATTTATATTGTACTCCACTAAGTAAGCACTCCACAGTCTACTGGACGAATGGTCCAGTGGACTGTAAAATCTTTTTAATAGAATATTTATGACTAAAACTACATATTTTACATTGCAGATTGCGATGACAACGTTATTATGTAGATATTACTTGACCTTTATGTTTGCAGAATCCTGATGGAGGCCCAGAACGTGATGGCTCTTACACACGTGGACACGCCTTTGAAGGGCGGACTCAACACTCCGCTGCATCAGACCGACTTCTCCGGTTCTCTGCCGCAGTCACAGACCGTCGCCACGCCTAACACACTGCTTGTTACACCATTCAGGTAAACGATGATGCCACCTCACTTCTGAACTAAAGTTAGCAACGAATATGAACTGATGGTTGCTATGTCATTACGGTTACCATCTAGTTCTCGTTATTATAATTCTACAGGAACGATTTTATAATAAATAATTTTACCAAGGTCGATTTTCCGATGTGCGAAAATTTCGGTGTAAATTGTTTGCACGTAGGGTCTCAGAAACATGTACTGAATCACTGGTGAAAAACTATCTCCTCTCATGTAGTAAAATACATCCAAAGGAATAAATTAGAATGTGTAGATAATATTATAAATTTCATTTAAATACTACATCAATATTTTTCATAATTATATAATTAGATATTCTGTTGTATAAAGCATGCCAGGGCAGGACTAAAATAATAAAATAGTATATGATTATAATAATGCATAATATCTCATCTAAGTGAACTTTTATGTAGTTCTTTTGAGAATAAAGTTCTTTAAACATAAAAAAGTGGATGTTGTTTATGTGTGACGCATGAATCAGATCCTTTGATATGATGTTTCAGGTCTGCCCGAACAGAAGTATCTACGCCAGGTAGTTTCAACACCCCCGGACAAGGAGGGAACCAAACAGCTTTGGCCGTATGTAATTGTTTCGTTATTATATTGATTCTAAAACAATATTTTTTTTTTTGTAGAAGTGTGTTTATCAAGATCTATGTTTAATATATTTTTGTTTGTACAGACTCCAGGGCTCCGTGATAAACTAAGCATCAATCCAGAGGACAGACTGTCTGGAGGCGATACACCGCAGCTGCAACATCAAATACAGAAACAGGTGACTTGACTAAACAAACATAGAGAAAGAATAGAGTTATAAGTCTCTCCACCTGTATTCTCTCAGGAGTTTCAAGATCTTAAAGAGGGCCTTCTGATCATGGTATATGCTGAATGTCATATAAATAAATGTTATTTTGGTGATTCATGTCGTAGTTAGATCCTCGTAATCAGTGCCGGTTCTAGCACTACCAGCGCCCTGGGCGAGATTTATACGGCGCCCCCTAACTGCAATTCAATCCCATATGAAAAAAAGCTAATAAAATTTGACTATCCTAGCCTTTGTCGGCGAACTCTTTTATTATTTTATCAAAATCGAGGTTTTCAGCAATTTCATTCTCGATTGACTAAGTTGCCAAGTTTGTCAATCAGGATTACAATATTGTCGATCGCAGAAAGGTTTTTATCAGCTTAAGCTTAGAAAAACGCCTCTCCCCTCTAAAATGAGCTGATGAAAACTAGAATGAGCTGAGTGTGTGCCGCTTCGTCAAAAATTACATAAACTCTCTCCAAATTAAACGTAAAAAACCGGCCAAGTGCGAGTCGGACTCGCGCACGTAGGGTTCCGTACCACTATACATCTAAACAAATGTTTTTCTTTATTCTTTATTATATTGGAGTTGATTGAATGAAAAGTAAAATGAGGGTAACGATTGATAACGTATAAAAAAAAAATTAGATCTCGTTCAAACCAATTTTCGGTGGAAGTTTGCATGGTAATGTACATCATATTTTATTTTACATTTATCATTCCCTTATTTTAGAAGTTACGGGGGGGGGGGGGGGCTATTCAGTTAAGAAAAAAAAAAATTAGTAACCTCAATATAATTTTTGAAGACCTATCCATAGATCCACACGTATGGGTTTGAAAACAAAATTAAGTTGCAGTTCTAAGTATGGGGAATCCCAAAAATGTATTGTTTTTTTTCTATTTTTGTATGAAAATCTTAATGCGGTTCACCGAATGCATTTACTAACCAAGTTTCCACAATATAGCTCTTATAGTTACGAAAAAGGGGGTGTGACATACGGACGGACAGACGGACAAACATTTCGAATCCATAAGGGTTCCGTTTTTTGCCATTCGGTTACGGAACCACAAAAAGAGATAGATAATGTTTTTCGATGTTCTCGAGTTTTTCACCAGCTCTTCTCATGATGTAATACCCATCGGAGCTGGTACTTGGATTGATTTTAATTCAAATTTCTAAGTTGAATTAAAGTCAATCTAAGCTCCGGTGTCAAATCATTTTTTTGCAATAATTATTATAATTTAATTAGCTAAGTTTTATTTTCATTTTGTATAATTTGTATTTTGATTTTTGTTTTGACGTGTTCAAGCGCCCCTTGAGGCCCATGGAAATAAATGATTTGATTTGATTTGATGGTCGGAGATTCCCGGTAAAATGAAATGCATGCAGTGCAGTGCACCGATTTGAAGACTGAGTTCCATTCTAGTGTTGCCAACATAACAATTTTTTCGCAAAATTTAGGGTCAGGGAGTTTACGAGTTAGTAGGACTCGCTCAATGAACGAATATAGGCGCCTGCGGTGCCCGCAGGCGCCCCTTTATATTCGGCGCCCTGGGCGGTCGCACAGACGCGCCCAACCCTAACGCCGGCCCTGCTCGTAATATAGGCGACATACTTATGAAAATATTTCTTAATTTCATGTTTCAATAGATCAGCAAATATTTAATTGTAATTTCAGCAAAAAGCTTCAGTCCGCAACGCGCTATCATCACTACCTACCCCACGGAATGACTACGAGATCGTAGTGCCGGAGCAAGAGGACGAACCTATGGACGGCAGCGCCAATGAGGCCAGGGTGGAGGACCAGGCCGATGCTGATGCCAGGTTGGCCCAGGAGCAAGAGGAACTGCGTGAGTGTTACCATTTTAAATATCATTGTCACATATCGAGTTCAATCCTCAGGTCGAAAAAGTGATATTAGGGCATTTTCCATGGTTAAAGGAGTATGACCAATTGACTATGGGATTGTTTATTGCTGCTGTGTAGTCATGTGTCCGCTATACCAAAACGTAACTGAAAACGGGTATCATCTCTCTAACGTACCGTATCGGTATTAAAATAGTTACCAACGGTTATCAGGTATTAGTATGAAACTATGAAGTAACTACCGAATCACTGCGTCCCCGCGTCAACCGCGTTTGAAAACCGAACCCACATCATATCTAATAACTAAATAACTGACAACCAAAACCAACTGAATCCACGCAACCGATCAAAACTAACTAACTTATCTATCTCTCTCTTACAAGTGATAATATCGCATGCATAAAAGAAAAGGGGCGACAGCAGCGCAAATCATTCAAGGTTATTGTTATAAGCCAAAGACGACCTTATATCTAGTGCGCTACGGCTTAATCAAACTGTGAACGAGTAATAAAAATAATACCTACCTTAGCTTAAAACGTTTGTAAACGCTATAGCTAGAATAACTGTAGTAACTGTACCTAAAATACCGGTATTCGGCAACAGTTGTCTATACCGGTATTGTATCACCATACCGGTGTAATACCGGTTACCAAAAATATCTAATAATGGGCGTTATTAGATTTTTTTGGTATAAATATAAGGTCGTCTTTGGCTTATAACAATAACCTTGAATGATTTGCGCTGCTGTCGCCCCTTTTCTTTTATGCATGCGATATTATCACTTGTAAGAGAGAGATAGATAAGTTAGTTAGTTTTGATCGGTTGCGTGGATTCAGTTGGTTTTGGTTGTCATTTAGTTATTAGATATGATGTGGGTTCGGTTTTCAAACGCGGTTGACGCGGGGACGCAGTGATTCGCTAGTTACTTCATAGTTTCATACTAATATAATCATGCGTTTTTACATTTGTTTAATAACTATTTTCATAATATATATATATATATATATATATATATTTTATCTTGAAATAGCCACAGATATGATAGCACACTATCATATCTGTGGCTATTTCAAGATAAAATTTGCTGCATTATATGAAGAATAATATAAAAGTTTGATTGTCAGGCGGATATTTTAATAGTTAACCGGGTTTTATGAAAATAGTTATTAAATAAATGTAAAAACGCATGATTATTTTATGAAAAAATGTTCAGGGCTCCGTTCTTTCTTCATGCTTAAATAGAAAATCACGTTTGTTTATTAAATCCCGCTTAAGTTGTGTCTTTTATTACTAGTTTATCGTCATACAGTAAACGAGAAATTATTTACCATCTTATATTTGTGATACAAGAATTATAGCGATACAGTTTTTGGGCATTCCCCTCAGTAGTAGCCCAGAATCTGGAATAGTGCCGTTAGGGATAGCTGGCGATTGGTTCGGCCCCCCTTACGCTTCAGTTTCCTAGGAAAGCGGTGTAGAATAATGCGGCCGTAATATTATTACCGTGATACGATTAATATGTAAAACGTTAGCTAGATCACCGCTCTCTATTAAACCACTACATTTGTTTTACATAGGCAACGTTCTAGTGACGTCATTGTACCGTTTGCTTTACGACCGCATTATTCCACACCGCTATGCTAGGAAACCGAAGCTTTACATGGGATCTCAATATAACTCTAGAACACCTCAGCTGTTAATAGACCTCTAGCATATCTTCTGGGCAATGCTGGTGTTATGTTACGAATAGAATTAGAAATCGGTTTGCCCGTGGCAGGCGCGGCCACCATGCGCCGGCGCTCGTCGGCGGTGCAGCGCGGCGCGGCGCGGCCGGCGGACGTCAACGCGTCCGTGCTGCGCGGCGCCGCGCCCGCGCTGTCGGCGCTGCAGCACGCCGAGGAGCTGCTGAAGGCCGAG
This sequence comes from Hypena proboscidalis, assembly GCA_905147285.1. Classification (NCBI taxonomy): domain Eukaryota; kingdom Metazoa; phylum Arthropoda; class Insecta; order Lepidoptera; family Erebidae; genus Hypena; species Hypena proboscidalis. The sequence goes on from LR990131.1 coordinate 16,921,008, forward strand.
ATGGTCACCATGCTGCACTACGACGCGCTGCGGGACCCGCCGCCTGGTATGCGCTGCTTTTTGCTTTATTTCTAAGACAACGATGCCGCTTAATAGCGGCCATAATAAGGCGGTAAACATAGCAACAATTTTTGTTCATGTAAACCACATTATTTTTTTTTCCCACGCAGTAATTCTTGCAGTGCATTTAATATTATTCAACTTGTTCAAGTAGTGATCATTATATTCCGTTCACTTTTGAAGGAAACCATAACTAAACGGCAGACTTCGTGTATGCCCTACACGAAGTCTGCCGTTTACGACCCAGTGTTAGTATTTTTTTTTTTTTTTTTGCATGAATTATATTTAAATATATTGTATTTTTCAATAGGCGTGGACAAAAAGCGAGCTGTTCAGTTACAAGCATCACATCTAGCGTACTTAGAACAGCATCCGTACGAGGAGTTCTCATCGGAGGATCTGGATGCTGCCAAGCAAGAGATGAAGAAAGAAATGGAGGTTGTGAAGGCAGGCATGGGGCACGGAGATCTTAGCATGGATGCATATACGCAAGTGTGGGAGGAGTGTCTTGCACAGGTACTTTGAATTACTATTTTTTTATAAAAAAAATAAATGTTAACTTGGATTTGGGATAAAATTGGGCGTTTGGGGTAGGTTTCTCCGATTGCGGTGCCGTCATTTAGCGGAAGCAATATAACCAGCTCTACTTAAGCTTCGATTTCCTAGGAAAGCGGTGTGGTATAAATATAAATAATGCGGCTGTAATATTATGGCCGTAACACGATTAGTACGTAATACGTTATGTCGATCACCGCTCTTTAGGAAACCACTACATTTACTTTACATGGGCAACATTCTAGTGACGTCATTCAACCGTTATCTTTACGGCCGCTTTATTCCACACCGCTTTCCTAGGAAACCGAAGCTTTAAACAAAAAGCTCAATAGGGAACCATCTCATTGTCTACATGGACAACATTGATATGTTAAAGTTAATTATAGGTATATATTCTTCTATTCTTATGCCCATAAGTTTTCAATTACTGCATTTGTTTAACCAATTGCAAGCTGTACTATTACATATCATTACTTAATTACATCACACCTATATTACCAAGAAGAGTGTAGCAGAGAAGTACAACACCCACATTTCACCTGTTATGTTAAGGTCCCATGTGATCAAGGGAGAGCCTATCGCCATCTACCGGGCACAATTCCAAGTCCGTGCTACTATTGAAAATTTCCTTACGGATAAATCCCAAGTAACACTTTTGCCCTTTTGCATTTTTGACCGAGCGGGATGGCGGCGCACTGTGGATGGCCCTCTGCCCCATCTAGGGGACACAGGACCTTAAGTCAACACTTTTGCCCGATCCTAGAATCGAACTTGAGACCTTGCGTTGAGAGGCGCATACGGTAACCACTGGACCAACGAGGCAGTTATGTACTATTTATTACAGCATCAAATCATGGAGCTGTTGACGACATCGAGACATATTTTATTTGGGGCATTATTGTCTACCTTTCTTCACCACAATTCATGTAAAAAATATTAGCAGATTTTGATTTTAACATTATGTTGCAGGTGCTCTTCTTGCCAGGACAAAACAGATACACCCGAGCTAACTTAGCGAGTAAGAAAGACAGATTAGAATCAGCCGAGAAAAGACTAGAACAGAACAGGAACCACATGGCTAAAGAAGCTAAGAAGTGCTCCAAGATGGAGAAGAAACTGAGGGTTATAACAGGTACATTGAGAATACATCGCACATTTACACAATGCCAGTTTTACAAGGCAATTATGATACTTGCTTTGTTTTTCGCCATTAAAAAACATTGATAGTAGAAGAATAGTCTTACTAAGTTGCATCGTTTAAATAGAGCATACATCTCAATATCGAAAGTAGAATGGGTATAAGAACTTGTCCAAGTGGTATTTTATCATCAAAATGTGTGCATTTTTAGTTTCTTTGCTTTAATAGTCTAACAAACAGTGCATTGATTGAAGAAAGATTGAAAACTGTAATGTAAATGGATACTTCCCAAAAATTTCTGTCTGACCGAACCAAAGAGAATTGCTGTTGCATCTAAATGTAATGTAATGCACCATCAGGATCATTAGTTTATTTTATGTAATAAATACATGAGGGCAGCGTGTGTTGTCGTGTTTCTTATATTTATCAGAATATACATGTCTAGGAGCAGCGATAGCGATAGGGAGATTGTAGGACTGCGAAGTCAAAGGTCTTGAGTTTGAACCAACACCTGTCAATAAATAGATAAGATTCGTCTTTTCGAAGATATGTATGTATTTACCGTACAAATTATCGCTTGCTAACGGTGAAGGAAGACATGGTGAGAACACCTGCATGCAGTGCCGGTTCTAGCACTACCAGCGCCCTGGGCGAGATTTATACGGCGCCCCCTAACTGCAATTCAAACCCATATGAAAAAAAGCTAATAAAATTTGACTATCCTAGCCTTTGTCGGCGAACTCTTTATTTTATCAAAATCGAGGTTTTCAGCAATTTCATTCTCGATTGACTAAGTTGCCAAGTTTGTCAATCAGGATTACAATATTGTCGATCACAGAAAGGTTTTTATCAGCTTAAGCTCAGAAAAACGCCTCTCCCCACTAAAATGAGCTGATGAAAACTAGAATGTCTCTCTCATTTATTCTCACTAATTTAAACGTAAATAACCGGCAAGTGCGAGTCGGACTCGCGCACGTAGGGTTCCGTACCACTATACATCTAAACAAATGTTTTCTTTATTCTTTATATATATTGAAGTTCATTGAATGAAAAGTAAAATGAGGGTAACGATTTATAACGTATAAAAAAAAAATATTAGATCTCGTTCAAACCAATTTTCGGTGGAAGTTTGCATGGTAATGTACATCTTAAATTATTTTACATTTATAATTCCCTTATTTTAGAAGTTACGGGGAGGGGCTATTCAGTTAAGAAAAAAAAAATATTAGAAACCTCAATATAATTTTTGAAGACCTATCCATAGATCCCGGGTTTGAAAAAAAAATTAAGTTGCAATTCTAAGTATGGGGAATCCCAAAAATGTTTTGTTTTTTTTCTATTTTTGTATGAAAATCTTAATGCGGTTCACCGAATGCATCTACTAACCAAGTTTCCACAATATAGCTCTTATAGTTACGAAAAAGGGGGTGTGACATACGGACAGACATTTCGAATCCATAAGGGTTCCGTTTTTTGCCATTCGGTTACGGAACCATAAAAAGAGATAGATAATGTTTTTCTCAATGTTCTCGAGTTTCTCACCAGCTCTTCTCATGATGTAATACCCATCGGAGCTGGTACTTGGATTGATTTTAATTCAAATTTCTAAGTTGAATTAAAGTCCATCTAAGCTCCGGTGTCAAATCATTCTATTGCAATAATTATTATAATTTAATTAGCTAAGTTTTATTTTCATTTTGTATAATTTGTATTTTGATTTTTGTTTTGACGTGTTCAAGCGCCCCTTAAGGCCCATGGAAATAAATGATTTGATTTGATTTGATGGTCGGGGATTCCCGGTAAAATTAAATGCATGCAGTGCAGTGCTCCGATTTGAAGACTGAGTTCCATTCTAGTGTTGCCAACATAACAATTATTTCGCAAAATTTAGGGAGTTTACGAGTTAGTAGGCCTCGCTCAATGAACGAATATAGGTGCCTGCGGTGCCCCTTTATATTCGGCGCCCTGGGCGGTCGCACAGACGCGCCCAACCCTAACGCCGGCCCTGCCTGCATGCCTGAGTGCATACAATTGCTTGAGGGTGTGAAGTCTACCAATCCGCACTTGTTTAGCATGGTGGACTACGGCCTAACCCTTCTCATCATGAAAAGAGGCCCGTGCCCAGCAGTGGGACATATTAGATACAGGGCTGCTATTATTATTATTACATGCCCATATACGGATGTTGCACATTAAACTGCTGTAACACTGCGCTGTTCGACGATCGATTGACGTCGATTGATTTAGATGTAATAACAATGTATTTTTGTGTTCACTAGGTGGTTACCAAAGCAGAGCAGCATCACTAATAAAGCAATTCCAAGAGTTACAAGACCAGATAGAGCAGGCAAACCTGGAGTTGTCCACATTCAAGTTCTTAGCTGAACAGGAGAAAGCAGCCATTCCACGCAGAATAGAGGTATGTGATTTATAACCATCTACCATCAATTTTCTCATAACTTACCAGAATAATCATTTGTGGTATCTAAACATTTTAGCTACAATTAAAGATCTTAGCAGTATTGAAGTTGGCTTCAGACCAATGGAAAGACACCGCACTCAAATGTGACCAATCCTGATCTGTGACATTTCTTTAGGGGCCAACTTCCTAACCGTCAAGATCTTTGACCTTATCTATAATGGCCTACCTTATTATCAAGGACCTGTTTTACAATTTTCAAGTAAGCCTTACCTAACGTCTATTATAACACAAACAAATTGAAGTGACAGTTGTGTTTGATTTATCTGATTAGTAACTTTTACTCGATGATTGAGAAATAGGCCGTAAATTATTTCCGTTTTCACGACATAGCATGAAAACGGCTTGACCGATTTGGCTGATTTTTTTTTTTTTAAGTTTTCTAATACTCTGTAAAAGGTTCTTATGGCAAAAAAGAAAAAAAATATATACCTATTAATAAATTTTCTGTAAAAATATAAGTGAAATTATTGAACCCTACGGAATAAACACTATTGTGAAAATATATATTTTGTTGTTTATTTAATAAAATTAGTAAAGTCCTTCTCAGGTATGACGAGACCAGGGAAATAGGTATTCATTTTTATATGGAGGATATTATAGATTCCAGTTCAAATTGAATAGGTACGCATACATAAGATAGGTCAGCTATACAAAATAAAGTAATGCATAAAATTTACGCTAAGGCGGTACGAAGTTCGCCGGGTCAGCTAGTTATTTAATAAGAAAGTAAATGTGCCATGCTCTTTGTTGATGAACTATGATTGTGGTGTTTCTTGTTTCATTACCATGTTTGTTTGATTGCAGTCTTTGACCGAGGATGTGAACCGTCAGACGGACAGAGAGAAGCTATTACAGAAGAGGTACGCCGACCTGCAAGGCGAGCTCGAGGACCTTCACAAAGGAAGGCAGGCGCACGATACCGAACGGAAGACGCTGCAAGTTGAAGACTAGCAATCATTTTCTTATCTACACAATTAGTATAGTTCATTCAGCTCCTCTATAAAAAACAAACATTGTAGTCGTACTAAATTCTACTGTTATTTGTTCAATAAACGACTATAGGATACAGATCTGCAAATTTGAAAGATCGCATATTATTATGGCAGATGTGTATCGTCGTTAGTGCCTTATCATACTAGCGAATTGCGAGCGGATTCAAAGCGGAGCGGGTGCGCAGCGAATGCGTCGCGAACACGCAGCGGCTGCGCAGCGGAGACGTCGCGGACGCGTGGCGAATACGCTACGTTTTCGTCGCGTGTTTGTAGCGAATTTACGACGTACAATACACTCAGTAACAAAATTGATTCCGACGAGGAAACACTGCTGTTGGCTTTGTTACTTCAGAAACGCCGGCGACGAAAACGAAAGTATCGACGAATTTGGGAAGATCCATTATCAATTAATCGAATGGAAAAGAGCGACTAATTTGTGTTGTTTTGCAAACGATTAAAAAATAATCCTAAATAATTTGGTTCCTACCTACCATAAAACAAACATAAAATATTTAAGCAAGATAAAATCCCACAAGAATCCGTTATGATGCAAAACGATTTGACATTTGAAAAAAATATTTTATTAAGTTGATTGGCTGGCGTTTGTACGAGACAGTACAAAATGGCGTCCACGCCGCGCGTCCGCAACGAATTCGCTGCGAATGCGCGGCGTGTCCGTTGCGCGCCCGCTCCGCTTTGAATCCGCTCGTAATCCGCTAGTATGATAAGGCCCTTAGACCTGCTTACCGAGTAAAATGTTACCAGATAAGATCTTAAATTAAAAAAAAATATTTTCAACCTTAGTACTTCCAACTTAAATATTTGACCAAGAATAGTCAAGAAATGTAACGGCAATAAGTAAAGACGTAAATCAGAAATAAAATTATTTATAAGTTATAAAATCTTTTATTTTACATTTATATACAACATGATTTATACAATTATAACATTAATTACATAGTATTGATCCATAATTAATTAAATTACACTTACAATTTAAATATTAAAATCATAGCTGTAATAAATTCAAGAACAGGTGCAATATATAAGATATCACAGTAGCTATCGATATATCCAGGCTTGCTGGAGATTTGTCGTAAAAAAATGTTTTTTTGAAGAATTCTCACCAATCACGACCTAAACCAACTTTATCTAATTATATGCGGAAAGTGTATTTCGCGTTTATAGCAAGTATAAAATGTAAATCATTACCGAAAGTATGACCTGTTAATCTACTATTTTGAATCAGCCTGATAAATTGCCATAAACATTGGCCATCCTTATAGATCTATCCAACTTTCCTAAGGCATTTAAGTCAAATAAATGCATATAATAGCACCTGCATTAATAAATATGTATTTTTTTTACAAATATTCGTCAACAAGTTTTACACTCGTTGAGTTCTAAGAAAAAGTAATGCATTTATTATGAACAGCCAGCAACCCACATGCGATAAAAGATGCGAAGAAAAAACGAATCTTCGTCCTGCGGTCCTGATCTATATCCACAAAAAAATTAATCAAGATTATGCCAGTAGGTTTGAGCCATTTCGGTAAAAACAATCACAAATTCCTCTTTATAATATTAATATCGATAAGAATAAACAATAAATAAGATATTGGCACGTTGTTTCTATTATGTACAAATTAGTCAAAGAAAACTGCTGTCTATCTTGAAGTGAAATTTACAGCATTTTTTTTATCATATTCTTGTAAATTTTCCCCCTTACCTCCTCGGTATTGAACTTGAGGATTGTGGTGATTCCATTTCGGCACTATTCTGACGAGTTATATCTTACTCACGTTACGTGATTATACAGAGATAATAGCACATTTCTCATAGGAAATCATAATACAAAATATGGGGTGCATGAAAGGAGCCTCCCCGAGTGACGTACACAACGATTCCCTACGTCCGGCGCACCCTGGGCATATTCGCGAGTTCTCCAAAGAGAATTGGCTAATCCTTTCACGACGAGGGCATGTCAATATAAAATTTGACTCAGCCATCGACACGACGAAGATGAAGAAGATATTCAATACCCATTGCCTAAGCCACTTATTAATCTCAATCGCTATCTTCAGAATCGCTATGTATCTGTCTCCTTTTAGGTTTATTTTTCTTTTTTACTTCTGGGCTTTCGTCCTCTTGTGTTACCATTCGGTTAATTTTCTTTTTTGATCTCCTCTGCTCCTCTAATAACATTTCTGCTAATTCGAGCTCTGATACGTCGTTAGCTTGCGTTAGTCCTATATGAGAGTCGACGCAGAAGCTGTCCTGTAAATATGATGGCGGTTAGAAGTAATCACAATTTGTAAATATAATAATTTACTGTTCCATTTCGATTGTTATATTTACCATTTAAGCTGCGATAAAAGTCAAAAGATACTCCAGTAAATTAGTCATGTTTTTAATTTTTTTTTATCTTGATTTTAAGAAACTTTACTACTACAACTACGTACAAAGACTGACTATATTATATTAATTATAATTAAGTTAACCTAAATTATATTAACAAGCATTATTGCTACTTCCCATGTTGGATCAGCAAAAATACTTTGACATATTCCAACATCTATAAATTAGTTATTTTTAAAGTAAAACTGTAAATTAGAGTGTTTCTTACCATTTCATAAGCGTCTTCTTCCACATATTGAGATAATATATCTTCTCTGTTATACTTCTTTGGTAATTCTGGGATCTTGAAAGCGCCTGCTTTAACTGGACTCCTATAATAACAAGCAATATTGTATTCTTTATCTTTTTGTTGCACGGTTGGTGTAGTGGTTTAGACGGTTGTCTAGCTGTTACCCATTACGTTTGAGTTGTGGATTTGATCCCTGCACCAAACTGGTTCTTGATGTACTTTGTGTGTGTGAAATGCATTTCGAGATGATGATTTATCGAACTTGTTCAGTAACAAAATTCCCTACGTCCGGCACACCCTGGGCAATTCGCAAGTTCTCCAAAGCGAATTGGCTAATCCTTTCACCACGATGGCAAGTCAAAATTAAATTTGACTCAGCCATCGACACGACGAAGAAGAAGTAACAAAATATGCCATACTCACTTGATGGACTTAAGATAGACGGCATGAATGTCCTCCTGCGGCATAACACTGTCGTCGCATATGAAATCCACGATACTGCCGATGCTATCGTCCGACAGTTCGTCTCCGCTCACGTCTGAGTCTGACTGCTCTGCCTCCATGTCCAGAAACGAGTTATGCTGCTTCTTTTTCTAAAAAAGAATAATAAAGTTAAGTGAAGTCACATTGGGATGATTTATAGAAATAACTAGTCTCAATCCATTATTAATATAAGCTATATTCAAGATCATCATAACGTCACAACGCTTCAACTTTCGGATTTGCAGCAAGATTAGGTAGATTAATAACACTTTAAAACATTGCAAGAAAAAATATACGATTAGAACACTACTATATAACAGATAGAAAAAAAAATTGCTTACTCTTCGAACTTTGTGATTTGTTGTGGTTCTACTTTTATCGCCGTTCATCACAGGCTGACTTTTAAATTTACTTTTGACATCGGTATCAAACTCGTCTTCGCTATCGTCAAACGCTATTTTACGTTTTTTCTTTGGACTTATTTTCAAGACTTTATTGATGTCACTTTTGCCTACTTTACTATCTCGTCTGAACATTTGCAACATACTCAAATTGATTTTCTTTAGATTATCTTGTTTTTCATCTTTAACGTCATATAAAATCTGTGGATTTTCATTCTCCTTTTGTGAAAAATAGTTGCATGGCGATACGACGCAGTTATAATTCGTTGTATCATTGTCAAATTGTTTGTTTACTTGACTTGAAGTGATGGCGGCTAGAACTTTCTCTTGTATCGACATTGGCTTAGTACTTTGACTATCTAGCTTTGGTTTCTTATTGAAATAGGGGGATGCGGTTATTGAGTCACTGTCGTCCATTTCTAGTTTTCTTTTACAGTTAATGGGGCTAGCATTGTCTTTGTTCAAGGAAGTATTTAATGTAGTTTTAGTAGGAGTGCCTTTCGCAGGCGACTCACGAAATGAATGCTCTTTAGACTTTGTTTTAATGTCATCTTTCACATCGTATATTTGTGTGCTATCAGAATCGCTGTCACTATCCAATATTATAAGACTTTCATGTCTTCTTGTTTGAGAAACCGATTGTACTGATTTGAGTGAGTCATTCATGTTTATGGCTTTCTTTCTTTCAGTTTGCGTTAAAAATATCGGTGAGATATTTCTTTTCACTTGACTTAACAGGATCGGCGAAGGTTTCCTCTCAGCCTGAGTTTGAAGAATTGGTGATACACTTTTCCTTACATCTTCTATTAATTTTAATGCACTGTCATTAGATATGTTTGACTTTCTCAAACCAGATACATCTCCGTCTGTTTTATTGATCATATCTACAAGTTGTGTGACTGTAAACATACTTTTATTAGTTGTGTCAATTGTAGTATCTTTTAATAAATTTCCAGTTTTGTCGTCTGTTATAAGGTTATTTTTATTTGCTTTAATTAATTGTTTTCGACAGCTGCCTATCGGCGTTGAGCTGTGTTGTGGACGATTTTTCTTAGTACTCAGCTGGAATTTCCGAGCTTGACTGCAAAGAATAGGCGATGTTGGTATTTGTTTGACTTGAGTGCGACCAGACAGAATAGATGGACTCCTTGGATTTTCTTCACTTGGTACAGTTTCAGCAAATTTTGGTTTCACATTTAGTGTCCTACTTTCCATGCCTTTATTTTGTACTGCAGTTTTATTTGTTTGTTCAGGCGGTGTATTGTCAATCTCGTCATCAGCAAATATATCTTCTATACTATCTAAACCAAAGAAGTTTAATACTTCTTTGGATTCCTTCGGTTTCTCAACTTCTATTTCGACAGTTTCTTTAGCGATCGCTTCCTCAGGACTGCTGTCAGCAAATATATCGTCAATATTGCCCACGTCGAAGTGATCAGAGTGGTCTGAAACGTCTTGTTTCTTTGGTTCTTGTTCTACAACAGATTTAGAATCGTTTTCTGCAAGGAAATCTAATTCTAAATCAAAGTTATTGCTCACATTCAGTTTTTCATTTCTTATAGTTTCTTCATTTTCGTCTATATGGACCTCTTTAGACTTGTCAGCACATCTTAGGATAGTTTCTGTATCAAAGTCGTCAATAAGGTTTATATCAGGTAGACAAGGTTCTTTAAGGAATGTTAGCAGCACAGGAGTTGATTTAGGCATTTTGAGTTTCTGTATAGTGGCACAGTCGCAAATATTTTCGCAGATATAGCATTTTTTAGTTGCATTAGTATTTTCCAAGCTCAAATCGACAAGCAAACTGATCAGTTTCGTAGGAATACTGCCATCATTTTGAATTCCCAAATCATTAATGAGTTTAGTATAATTCTTGGTTGATTTTGTGGCAGTGCTGAAAAGAGCTCGAATGTCGCCATCTTTTTTAACGGGCGATTTAAAAATAGGCACTTTTTTCTTTTTCACCACTTTTGTTTTTACTGGAGATGGGAAAGAAATTTTTTGCGTAGCAGGTAAGAATTTACTGGGTGATGCTTGTGTGCTGAAACCTGTAAACATACACGAATAGAATATAAAACTTGTTATGAGCTTGAACAATTAAATCGGAATATTAGATATGACGGGATATTTAGTAAGAAAATAACCATGTTTAGACTCAAAACTTATAATTAAATAGTAGTTGCCTTAGCTGCGTAAGCAGTTTCCAAAAAAAATAGAAGAGCAAAACCTTAGCAGACATATTTATGCGTGTTTTTTTAAGAGAATAAAGAGTATAGAGTAAACTCCACCGCGTCTATCAACACCCACTCACATCCTATTTACTGCCAAATGAGTTAAGGTTAATGTAACAGGGTCATAGCCAGGCATGCGTTGCATAAATTATATATATTAAATCAAAGATCTTGGCAGTTTTGCATTCGGCTGCAAATTAAATGTCACGGTCACGGTCGCTTGGTCGACGAAGTGCAGCACAGCCACCTGCAGCCAACTTCACTATAACGTGTCTACAACTTTGAATACTTACATGGATTTTGGGTAGACGGCGGCAATTCAAATCGCTTAGCATCAGCCAACTGTAGCAGTTCGGCCAATATCTCCGAGTCCTTGGAATGTGCTACGTTGACTGTTTTCTGCAATGTTCTCTGCCATTCTAACCATCTTGTCAGTTTTAATTCACTCTCCTCCGGTTCGTGAATGGTTTTAAATGAATCTGAAAGTCAACGCATATATTTATATATCATTATCATCAATACAATAAATAAAATCGATGTGCCTGTACAACAAAATAATAATGTTTATTTAAGCTGGTATACTTGTTTACACGATGTTTATCTCATGGCTAAGATGAAACCAGCGATAAAAGCAGCGATAGCCGAGTGGGAGACCGTAGGACTGCGAAGTCAAAGGTCTCGGGTACGAACCCACGGCACACACCTCTGTCAAAATCGTTAAGATTCGTCTTTTCAAAGATATGTGTGTATTTATCATTATAAATTATCGCTCGCTAAAGGTGAAAGAAAACATCGTGAGGAAACCTGCATGCCTGAGAGTGCCTAAAAAGTGCTCGAGAGAATGTGAAGTCTACCAATTCGCACTTGGCTAGCGTGGTAGACTAAAACTTAAGGCTTAAACTTTCTCATCATGAGAAGAGGCCCGAGCCCAGCAGTGGGACATGTATTACATACAGGGTTATTATTATTAAGATGAAACCGCGCGGATCGATCGATTTTGCAGGTTCAGCAATGCTAACCGCGGTCAGCCGTGGATGACCGACCATCTTGAACATGACGAGTTTTCCTCCGTGCCTTGGAGTGCACGTTAAGAGGTCGGTCCCGGTTGCCGTTTGAACATCTATGGTAGTCGTTACGGGTAGTTAGAGGCCAGAAAGTCTGACATCTAGTCTAATCTTTGACGACCGGAAGGCGGAGTGGGTAGTGTACCTGCCTGCGACGCCGAGGTCGTGGGCTCGATTCCCACTTAAGACAAATCTTTGTGTGCATGAACATGGGAGTTTGTCTTAGTCTGGGTGTTTCTATGTATAATAAGTATGTATTTACAAAAGAAAAGTATATATGTATTAGAATCAGTTATTCTAGTACCCATAGTACAAGCTCTGCTTAGTTTGGGAAGTAGATGGCGTTGTGTGTAAGTTGTGAAATATTTATTTATTTATTCTTCTTCGTCGTGTCGATGGCTGAGTCAAATTTTATTATGACTTGCCATCGTGGTGAAAGGATTAGCCAATTCGCTTTGGAGAACTCGCGAATTGCCCAGGGTGCGCCGGACGTAGGGAATCCTTGTGTACGTCACTCGGGGAGGGTTATTTCATGCATCTATTCTAATAAAGAGTACCGTAATACCTCGTATACGATACTCGAGCTACGGGACTGGAGGTCTAATGGCAGTCGTTCCACGTAAAATACTGATATTCAGCCAATCCGTTAGACAAGAAGCCCTGGGAAAAGGCTGGGCAGATATATAATAATATACTTGTTTACACGACACATATGCCTGAAACCAGTTTTAGTCTGTTTGTTTGTGCCGAGTAGTTGTCTAAACGGCTGGAACGCTTTTGATAAAATTTTAGTAGCAAGCTGCCGACTAAAAAGCGTTTAACTTTGTCTTTGGTATCAAATGAAAGCTCATAAAAATACCAATTCAAAAATATATATCCTATCACATTTATATTGCTGATTAAACACAAATTGTAAAAAGAAGTAAAAAGTATGAAATAAAATAATTATTATAGAAATAATAAACTGAAAAGTAAAAAACAAATAGCCTTTAACACAGCAGATGCTGCAGGCGACAAACCTAGTTATAAAGTGGTAACAAAGTATTGTTTTCTATTCACTCACATCAAGATCTCAATACCTGTTCTATTGAAGTTTTGTATAATTTTATTAACGTTAGCTTTATTAAGTACTTTTTTCGCCCATAAAACTTCAATGTTCTATATACAAAGCTTTTAAACTAAACGTTAAAATTAAACGTTAGCTATGTTTTTAAAACTCGCGCGCAAATGTTTGAGCATCTTCCTTATGGAAATGCGCCATGATTGAGGAAAAACAACTTATTAAATGACTCATACTTGTTTTGTATCGGGTATTTACGCGTGGCCGCGTCTCGTCGTGGCCTCGCGGGCAGTAGCAGTTATCATTGTAATGTCGAGCGGTGAGAACCGCCTACTTCATCATGGAGGATTCAGACATCGCCATCGTGTGGATAATGGGACTCGTTGTAACATGCCTGTGTTTGATCGCACAAGTCCTCTTTATACTTAGACCCAACACAAGAAACTTGGACCAGCAAATTCTATCGCAGTTCTGTTTATCAAGACTAATAAATTCAATCACAGAAATATATGTGTATCGGAATGTGACCGGCCCAATCATATCTTGGCTGCAGTTAGTATTTGTGTCATTGTGGTTTTTGAGCGACGTAGTGTCACTATCGTGGATGTTTGTTTACGTGAATAATTTGCACAAGGAATTTGTACCAATCCCAGTGATTGACACAAAGAAGTGGTCTTTTCTTAAGCTGTGTAAGGTTATTTGGCTCCTGCCGGTGGTTGCGACGAGTACGTTTTATATGCTAAGCCCGCTGTTTCGGTTTGGAGTATCTTTTGCTGTCTTATACATCTTGACAAAATGTGGTCTTATTGGTGCTAATATTGTATTCTTTTGTAAAATATTTTACGTTTTTATCAAGAGCAAGATAGGAGATGACGAAGTGTATACGATTTCGAAGCATTATAACAGCTATGTTAGTTTAAGTACAGTTAACATTAGTATAGTTTCATTTATATTGTTTTGTATGACTTGTGTCCATTCAAATTTAATGTTAAGTTTAATACAAATATTTGAGGTATTGAATGTTGGTCATGTGAAAACGATATATTCCTTCTTGTGTGCGTCAAGTGCGTATCAAGGCATAGCTGTTACTTATATATTTTTAATTTTAGCCAAGAGAGTCGATTATGATATGTTTATGTCGCAGTCTTAATTATGTATAAACACGGCAAAATAATGTTAATATATACAATTGTAAGAAAGTGGTTGCTAATTTTATTAGTATGAATATAGGTAGCTCTTGATACAAGCAAGGTAAAAAAACTGTCTCATTAGTTTAATTTAGTGAGATAGTTATAAATAAATATATTTTTTTAATTTGTACAACAGATTAATCATTTGAGCCTATGTTTAGTGGGCTATAGTTTTCCTTTGTTAATGGAAAGAAAATACATAACTGTAGCAGTGAAAATAGATGAATGGTATTTTCTTCATAACATAACATCACGCCTATTTTACCCAGAAGGGTGTGGCAGAGGTGTTCAAGATCCACATTTCACCTGTTATGTTTAGACAGGCGGTGAGCCTCCGTGCTGCTATTGTGAATTTCCTGACGGAAAGTTCGCAAATGACAATTTTTACGACCCGGGAATCAAACCCGAGTCCTCGCGGTGAGAGGAGCATACGCTAACCAATTTTCTTTTCACCTACTTGTGACATCATAGTCTTAGGGCCTGTTTCCTGAAAATTTTACCTGTTATGAAATTGGGCTCTTAGTGTCTTTCCGAGAAATTAATAAAAATGTTGCATAGAAAGTAACGTCATAGTATAAACTTAAACAGTACCTTTTAGCCACTAGCTCTTAGGTTTCAATGACTGGTTGCCGAAATTTGCAAATAGGTCAACTCGTATTTTTTTATTTTTAATATAATTTAGATTTTTAGTTCAGATAGAACGCCAGAAGCAATTACACTATCCAATGGTCCCAATGACAAGGCCAAATACACATTTTCACTCACTCAAGCACACCCAGTCTCAGAACAAATCTTTGTGAATCACACAAAGATTTGTCCCATGTGGGACCCACAACACCAGTGCAGTGGAGAGCGGAATGTAATCGGGCGAAAAGGCTTGGGATTGCTGATGAGATTTAAACATAATATAATTAATAAATAAGAAATATTTCACAACTCACACACAACGCCATCTAGTCCCAAACTAAGCAGAGCTTGTAATATGGGTACTAGAATAACTGATACTACTACATATATACTTTTTTTTAGTAAATACATACTTATTATATATAGAAACACCCAGAATAAGACGAACCCCCATGTTCCTGCACACAAAGATTTGTCTTAAGTGGGAATCGAACCCACGACCTCGGCGTCGCAGGCAGGTACACTACCCACTCCGCCATCCGGTCAAGTATTATAGTAATATTAAAGTATCTGAACTGAACTTACCTTTTTTCCTGGTCCAGTATTCCTTCCGTTCGGGCAGTAATGCAGAATCGCAATAACCTTCAGGAAAGACCTTGTTGAATTCAGTCTCAGTCATCAAGGAGCTGGTCTCCGATTCCCTGGAGCTAGAACTCGTTCCACTGGTCGAAGGTCTGGATAGCAGCATGGTTCGTAAGTCTTTTTGAGGCTTAACAAACAAAGATTTTTGAGCATGCTGAGTGCCATAGGCAAAATCTACTTGGAAATGTTCATAACTGGGTAATGTAGAAATAATATTCTTTTCTTGCTCCATGCTAATAACTAGTAATTTCAACTTCTAATTGATTATTTTTATAGCATTTAGCTATAGCTTAGCAAATTATATTGAGAAACATTTGAAAAAAAGATTGGACCGGCAGGATTTGAACCTGCGACCTTCCGCACACCAACTTCAATCAATCAATCGCTTTTCCAACCAGTCCATTCCTCAACTATACGTTACGTCATTTCGTGACGTCACGTTCATCCATTTGCACCTATCTTAAGTAGGATACAAACCAACATGGCGAAATTACATTCGGCACAAATGTTGTAAAGAATGGAAGCGTACGTTATTACAACTTCTAATTGATTGTTTTTATTGATTTTTTCAACAGATTCTTGGTATAATCTAAATTCTAAATGCTATAAAAATAATCAATTAGAAGTTGAAATAACGTACGCTTCCATTCTTTCTGTTTCATCATTTCTGTGGGATACCAACCGCCAGCACAGAGTACCTCCGCGTCGAAAAGGTTTCCGTCACCAAAAAAGTTTGGGTACCGCTGCCCTAAGACCTTATCATGTGGTTTGCTCATCAGATAGTGCGATGTTCAAAACCACTATTTAAGTATAGACCTATTTGTTTTTAACTTTAATTTAATATTAATTTTAATATATGAATATTATTGTAATTTGATTAATAATGATAATTGTAATTTATGTGGATTTCTTTGGACTTTGTCTGAAAATAAACGATTTTTATTTTATTTTATTTAAGCGACTTTCGTCGAAAACCAACCTTCTTAGCCTTCTCAATAGCATCCTTGTTTTTATCCTTCGGATCCTGTTTCTTTTCTACAGTGATGTACATCTTCTGGCATTGCGGCGTGAAGTCCCTGGGCATCATGCGAGGGTTGGCAGAGTATAAGTTATTTTGGACCTCTTTGGATTGCTGGATCTTTTTGTTGAGGCCGTCGCGCTGACGCATGCAGTCCATTAGAGTCTGAAATTGTGGAAATTGGTGAGAAATTCGTATGGGGAGCTCGAGCTTGGATGAAACTAGGATAAGTTAGCATTTTACTATTTTTTTTCATAAATTGCCAGATTAAACTAACAATTTTATGAAATTGTATTCGTTTATTCATCCGAAAGAATGAAAATAACTACCTTCTGCGCGCGGCTCCGCCCGTGTGTCAATAAAAGGAATTCCTTTCTCAGATTTTAAACTACCGCCATACCAATTTCCATCAAAATCGGTACAGTTGTTTAGCCGTGAAAGCGTAATAGATAGTATAGACAGCGATAACCGTAGGAGACCGTAGGACTGCTAAGTCAAAGGTCTCGGGTTCGAACCCACGGCACACACCTCTGTCAATAAATCGTTAATATTCGTCTTTTGGAATACACACAGTATTTAACATAATATAAATTACCGCTTGCTAACATTAAAGGAAACATATTGTGAGGAAACCTGCATGCCTGAGAGTGCCTAAAAGTGCTCGAGGATGTGTGAAGTGTACCAATCCGCACTTGGCCAGCGTGGTGGACTATGGCCTAACCCTTCTCATCATGAGAAGAGGCCCGAGCCCAGCAATGGGACTTGTATTAAATACAGGGCTGCTATTATAGACAGAGTTTTTACATTTATGGTATTAGTAAGGCAGTTAGGATAATATTGTTGTTGGCGACCAACCTCCTTTAGTACTAAAACTGTTTTTATATTATTACTTTTTTATCTAATAGTATTGTTTTGTTTCAGTTCAAGATTTTGACTCTTAAAAATATGTCATAATTTTTCATAATAAAATATAAAATAATAAACGTACGCAACCAAAAGTTGGTTGTAATTTAGTGTCGTTTACAATTGTCTTTACCTGGTGTTCCCTGCCCTCCGTAACAAGTATAAATACTTGACCGCCGCGCTCACGTCCCGTTCGACCGCATCTAAATATAAGCATGGAGATAAGATTGCTATTATGAATTACATTCTATATCGTATTACTTAATTACAAAATAAATAAATAATTTGGATTTTTTACAATAAAAAGAACGCCGGCAGCAATTATACTATCCAATTGTTCCAATGACAGGGCCGAATACACACATTCACTCACACAAGCACACCCAGTCTCAGAACAAATCTTTGCGAATCACACAAAGATTTATACCATGTGGGGATCAAACCCACAAAACCAGTGCAGTGGAGAGCGGCGAGATAAGATAAGATAAGATAAGATAATTCTTTATTTGCAATAACATGTGTATACATACTGACGCATGCAAGATATTAATATTAGGTAATGTCCAGACATGTTAGCCATATTTGGCGTACAAATTGTTTTCATAAAACTTATAATAGTTAGTTACATTACTACATTCAATCAATCAATCAATTATTTATTTGCGAAAGTGGGTACAATACAACAATAGTAGATGTTACAAATAAATATTTAATTGTTTCTCCAGATTCCACCATACAGGCATGCAAATATTAACAGTACACAAATAATAACAAATTATAATAAAAAGTAACAAATCCAATCTTTAAGCTAAATTAAAATTGAGTTTCCATGTTAAATATAATTAAATTAAAATAATAATAATAAAATATACATTATAATATCAATTAACAAAAATTATTTACATACACATTAGGAGAAAAATTACATTTATTTTAGAATAGTATGAAGGCTTAATATATATAATCAATAGGTAGACTTAGTATATTAGCATTGAATTGAATTTGAATGAAGTAATAGTAGGTATGTCAGTGTCATGTCATGTCAGAGGCGACCGCTTATGTGGAATACTTACAGATAAAAGTTATGGTATAATACTAGACTATAGCTAGATGGTGCAAAATTAATTTTAGTACATTATTAGGTTCGAATCCTGGTCATTACACCACGGACGTGAACTTCCTCTTAATAAGCGAATTAAGCTTAGCTGGAGGGGGTTAACAAGAATACTAGTAATTTGTATTTGCAAATTACTAGAAAATTGTTGTTCTGGAGAGAATATCATTTGTTTTTTAATAGTAGGTACATAGACAGTATTACTTGGAACTTGAATCGAAATAGACTAACATCACACTTTGATCGACTTGTCTCAAAACTGTTAGATTCGAAACAGTATATAATGTCCGCCTCTAGTGCTGTAGTAGCTTTATGGTTCTATTATATCTGTCTCAGAATATTGACATTTTCGTGAGACAGATATAGAAATATCCTCTCTATATTATTTATTATTAGATAAGTTACGTTAATTATATTTATTTAGGTATAAGGTATTTTCTTTACCTATGTATTTACTTTAAGCAAATGGAAAAATTAAAAATGTTTCCAAGCTCCACACACCCTGAAACTACAACACTTTTCTTTTAAATCTGTCCATCCAAAGGTTGCCTGGCAGAAATTGCGTCAAGCGATAAGGCCGCCCTTTGCATATTGTTATTATCTTTAGTTTGTAATGGAATGGTATGCAAATAAAGTTTTATTATCTATCTATCTATCCTCGGGAATACTGCGAGAATACCTTGTTAGCTCGTTCAGCTCTAACTATGCAGCACTTTATATTGTTTTTTTTATCACCAAAACCAATCTCCTATTGATAGAGTAGCAGTTTTACCGTTGCACGAGTCGTATGGGCGAGCGCGTGGAGATGTCGAAGCACAGGATGAGGTCCACGGAGCCCACGTCGAGCCCCTCCTCGGCGACGCACGTGGCCACGAGCGCGTTGCAGGCGCCGGCGCGGAAGCCGCGCATCACGCGCAGCTGCTGGCGCTGCGACACCACCGCCTTGCCGTCCTTGCCTAAGGGAACACATCCACATCAGCAGACAGAGAATCATAATATACAATCGATTAATGATATTATTTATTCTGCCCGTTAGAGTGAAAGGTTGATTGACCAACCATATTATATTTAAAAAACATATTAAAGGTACTTGGTACGGGAATTGATTTTAATCTGATTCTAAACAGTTGGATTAAAACTAATCATTGTAATTAGTATAATTTAGTTTTACTTATAATTTATTTATATATCATTTGTTTGTAATATTTTGAAGTTCAAGCTGAATGTATAAGCGCCTCCTGGGGCCTATGAAAATAAATGATTTAAATTTGAATTTAAAAGTACCTTTATTTAACACATGGTTACAGTGGCAGAATTTTATAATATTTTACAGTAGTTTTGTTATCCAAATAATAACAAAATAAGTTATGTATATGAATCTGCAATTATATTATAAATAAATAAATACAGCTGTCGACAACAGATTCTTGGTATTCCCAGTCTATGTAATTTTCAGTTCTGGAGTAAAGCGATGAATTTTTCAAAAGACGTGTGACTGGTTGTCACACATCTAAATACACAATATAGGGTTCTTTCAATAAATTCAAAGAGTATTACCTGACGCGCCTTGTCCGACGAACATTTGTGGTTTGATGAGAGGCCGACATTGCAGTAGCAGACAGTGGACTAGATTCACACTCTCGCGGTATTCACAGAACACTAGAAAATTTTTAATTTTAGAATACAATTATTCTTTTTTTCACAAAAAAGTATCTATATAAAAAATATTTAAAACCAGTGATGTACCTATCGCTCGGGTGTCTTGTTTATTTTGCTGTGCCTTTGTGAAATGGTACATCATTATTTCTTTCAATTTGTCAAACTTGGGATGTCCGAAGCACAAGTCTTTTGGTATCTGAAATAAACAAACCCAAATACACAATGATCAATACAGTTGCAAATTATAAATAAAAAGTTGTTAAAAATAAAATTAATTCTTCACACTACATTTTTGTTCCAAGATTATTTAGGTCTTTAAAGATAATAATCGGATGAAATAATGGAAGAACCACATAATACTATTACGTTTATGTCTCATATTAAATATAGGCCGGAATTCACTGCCTCAAACATTCTAAAATAGACTTTATTGCTACTTACCTCAGGTACAGTACCATCAGGCAATATACTCCTATCCAGCGACAGCGGATTGATACCCAGGTCATCTCGTAACCTCTCTAACAACACTGTCAGTCTATCATCAGACTGTATCCACGACTTTTCAGGGTGCTCATCGAAGAAATTGAGAAACACTCGGGATCCGTGCTGCACTAACAGTTCTAGGCCATGGTATAATGCTATCAGTAGTGTGAAGTCTTTCATTATGTAGTTGTGCTGGGGATGCCTTTGCCCTCGCTCCTTATTTTGAAACTCTTTGTAAAGCATCACTACCCTGCCTTTGGATAGATTCCCCAAGTTATGAGGTAGTATGTTCAGTTGTTTCAGTCTTCTTGCATAACTATCTAATATCTGAAAATAACAAAGCATGTGAATTAAAATAATTATTATACAATACTTAACACAATTTTATTTTAGCACTGAAATAAATCAACTTTCACTGTCTATTTTGTTGTGTAATGAAAATGTTAAAGGCAAGGCAGCAATATTTCTAGTATACAGTCCCATAACAGTTGTTAATAGGTAACAGCAACTATAGAATTTTATTATTTTTCAGCAATAAAATAATTCACTTGCCTCTACATATTGTTGTCTTAGTGTGTTGAGTTGCTGCGACAGTTCAATGACGACGGTGTTGATCTTCCGCGCGTGACTGTACGGCGCCACGTCGATGCAATTCTCTGTGCGCAGCTCCAGGTGAGCTATATGCAGGTTCTTCACTACCTGTCAGCAAGAGAGACCACAGAGTTTCGATCAAAATTCTGATTTTGTATAGTGAGTAGAATATAGTGAGTTGATTGTTGGGACGAGGCTTTGGGTGTTCACATCGACCTCCGTGGGTCTATTGTGTTTGTAGCCTCATTATGGACTCTTCTTTTGGCCAATAGCCAACATAAATTGGAGCAGTCGGCTGATCAGGAATGACTTGACATCATCCATATCCAAGATATAACTTCCCAGAATGATGCTTCATCTATGGATCAGTGGCTTGCAGTAACAAACGAGGTGCAGTGGTGTTTCCGGTTCCTTCTTACAAGGAATAAGTGTCTATTTAGCTTGCAGTGTCCTGTAAAGGATCTAACGGGAAAAGACACCTTGTTCCTACTAAGTGCCAGCAGCACAGCAGTGTATTTGTTTGAGAAGCCCTTGATGAGGTTTTAGCTATGATTCATCCCCTGACCCTGATGCCAGAGCCTGGGTTAATTCCTTCAATAGCTTTCCCTTGAGGAATTGATAAGCCTGGGTATTTTCACGAAAATATATACTTACATTGATAACATCTTCCACCTTACTGCCAGGTGTAGCAGACAAAGCCAACAGCCTATAAACCTTAAGTCCTAGTTCATCCAAAGTGGACAAAATTTGGCAATATGCATAATTTCCTCTAGCTCTGTGTGCTTCGTCTATAACCAAGCAGCGGATCTTGTCACAGGGACATATGCCTGACTTCATGTCATTGTATATCACTTGCGGTGTGGCAAAGAACACTCTCTTGCTCTGCCAGTGCGTCTTTCTTGTGTTAACTTGCATGTGTCCTGTAAGTATGAAATTGGATATTGTTCAGTGAATAAATACAGTAGAATAAGATAACTTGAGTATACGCCCCAAGTGCTTTACCAATTCAGCTATGGATTCATATGCTGCTAGACTCGAAATTTCTCAACTCTTTGTGCCAGCGTCATTCATCAACCTTAGCTAGACGAACCATTACTTGGTGTATACCCAGGGGGTGCAGGTTCGAGTCCTGCTGGATTCTTAATTTTTCAACTTTAATCCTTACTAATATTATAAATGCGAAAGTTTGTAAGTATGGATGTATGGATGTTTGTTACTCTTTCACGCCAAAACTACCGGGTCGATTTCGATGAAATTTTGCACACATGTAGCTTATAGTCTGGATTAACATATAGGCTACTTTTAATTGACATACCACGCGGGCGGAGCCGCGGGCGGAAACTAGTATTATATAAAATACAAAAATGCATAGCAAAGCTAAAATTTGCTTTAAAATATTACACATAACTTGAGTAGTTGCAATTTCTTTTAAAGTTTGTCTACAGCCCAAAAGTACTAATACAATTTGTGTTTAGATTACAGAAATAAGCCTTTCAATTAATAGTAATATTCAGAGAGACCATAAGTTCAGCAAAAGATATTTAAATTAGGCTGTAAGATGGGCAAAAAATGGAAAATAATTTCAATTAAAAAAAAAGAAAAAATACCTGTCATTTCAATAGTATCATTGGGAGGTATAGCTATAATATTGTAGCAAGCCTCAATCTGTTGTGCTACCAGTGGCCGGGTAGGGGCAGTGAATATGATCTTGCCGAGAGGATACCATCGGTAAAAGTTGTACATAATTACTGCAGCTATGAAGGTTTTGCCTAAACCAGTAGGCAAACTTACCTACAAAAAAAAGTTAACTTTTTCAGACATAATGAACAGCCAGCAATCTGAAATATCCATTGTTAGAAGATCTCATTAAAAAATATATATCATAAAGTATTTAAATTTATTAATCAGTTATTTGGTTGTCTGGAGAAAATGCCTTTAGCATTCAATCCACCCATGTACCAATTTAGAGCATGAAGTTAAAAAAAAAAAAAAGAATTATTTATATACATGTCGACTTGAGAACTTCTTGAGTCTTGCAATTGAGAGGTTGTGGGTTTGAATCCTGGCCATTACACCACAGATGTGAACTTTCTCTTAACACAAGCAACTCAAGCTTAGCTGGAGGGGGTTAACAATTATACTAGTAATTTGTATTACAAATTACTAGTATAATTGTTATAAACTTTAAAAAAAAAAAAAAATACTCATTATTATAATCATCTAAAATAAATTGCTTACTAAATATAACTTACCAATGTATTCTTAAGTATAGCAGCTCTAATGATATTGAATTGGTAGTCTCTGACAGGGTAGTTTGTGGGATAGATCCATGTCTTGCCAGTCTGCTTGTCATAGCCACTGATCTCCTCATCACAGCATAGGGCACTGTGTAAAAAAATTATGAAAGGGTAGGTATTGTTTAATGTTAGTAAAGTGGGTCAAGAGAAATGGAGCAAAACTGTGACAACATGGTACCCTAGAGTTGAGAAAAGGAAAAGAGGCAGACCACTGAGAAGGTAGGATGATGACATAATACAAGTAGCAGGTGTCACATGGAACAGAATGGCACAAGAATGGAAGGAATGGACAAGGTTTGAGGAGTCCTTTGTCGATTGGCAAACAGATCTTCAGATAGTCAAAAAACAAATAGTAGAATAAGAGTGCCAGATTTAAGTTCTATGTAATTTTAAGATCTGAATAAAAGGCATATTATTATTACGTCCAGTGGACCAACCAGTTAGGTATGCATAGCAAAAACTTAAATGCCATAGTGAAAACTGACTGCAATAGATATGCATGTGTAAACTACATTTTTAATAAGTGAAATATAGGTACTATTTAGATATTTATTTATTTAAAAACTTTTTCACAAAACATGACAAAGGCGGACTTAATGCCGGCATTTTCTACCAGTCGACCCTTAGGGTGGTGCAGAGATAATTGGTAGGTGCATCATATAAGAGTAGGAGTAAATTACTTAATTATATAATGAATTATAATAATATACATGCTATATATATATACATATATATAGATATGTAACTCACTTATCCATAACTGGTGAAGTAAGTATTTACTATGACTTAGAAGTTTTTGCTATGCATACCTAACTTGTTGGCCCACTATATTATAAACTTGGAGGGTTGTTTTTGTCTGGGTGTTTCATTGTATCATAAGTATATGTGTAGCCTATTTACATGTCAATAAGTTGGATAACTCACTACACAACATGAGTAATATCTACAAGGCTAGGTAATATGACATTAAATAGTTAATGTTTTTAGCTTGAAGCACTGAATTATGCCTCTTCTCTAATGCTAGGAGTAGCAGGGTCTCAGGTTGCGTAGACAAGGATTAAAAAGTATGCAAGCAAGTGAATACCACCAATTTAAAAATATGCAAATGTATGATAAATACAATAACATTGTAAAAATATTCACCTGACATTCAGAGCATTTCTGGAGTCATTTACGTTACTCTCAGAGAACTTGGAGGTTTGCTTGAAGGTATTATCAAAGTTGGCCAAAAGAGACGAGTCGTCGAATATCTCATCATCTTCAAATCCATCATTTTGATTTCTTTTACTACAAGAGGGAGAGTTGTTCATAATCAATCTTCATATTAATAAGCACATTGTATGAGAAAGTTAAATATTTCAATTGGAAGACATGAAGGTCGCGATATTTTATGGTCACACTGTAAACCAAATTAAAATAACTTCTAAATATTAACGATTTTCGCGACAAATAAAGTTTTTCAAGTTTGTTTATAGCATTTGGCGGTTCTATCACTTCTCTAGGTCTTTGCTTCTATCAATCACGTTCTCATGACAGATCAATGACACTTTTCACAAATTGGTGACAAATGTGACAATAATGACATTTGAGAGGCAACAGTGATGTACTTTTTTTTTTTCTTTTTTATGGCTATTTGTTGTAACTTTTAGCCATTGTCTTAGCATTGATGTAGTATACCAACAAATTACAATGATCTATGCAAAGAGATATAATGGATTGATTGTAATAAATAATCGCAAGATAAACAGTGTAATTTTTTATATTCCATTGAAGTGGCAAATAAGTACAGCTTAACAAATAGTCTAGAAACGAAAATTATTTTTAGTTTGTTAACAACATCGTGAAGGTTCTAAGATGTTTAATTTAACAAAGCTCCACAATTGGTTTACAATTTTGAAGATTTTAAATTGGGTTGCGCTGATTGGTTGATTAGTGATTTTAATGTTTTTACACTTTTTGATAAACTAATACTTGTCTTGTTTTTGAGTAGTTACCGGCCAAGACCATTTTCATTTCAATGATAGACAGCATTGCTGCATTGGTTGGTTATGAAGTTAAAAAAATATTTTAAAAAATTTGTCACTCATCATTTTTATTGCTACGCTGAAGGCGCCGATTTTAACAGATATTTAAAAAAAAATAAGAATTGCTTTTATAGCGCGGATAACGCTCACACTCACCGCTCTTGTTGCATGGCATTCTATCGCCCATGAAACTTTAAATCGTTCGCGGAGTATATTTTCAAATATTTTGACCTTCGTGAACAACCGGTTGGGAACTGCTGATCTAGACGAAACCAAGAATAAAATATTAAAATATCATTGGTTGGCATGTTAACCAACCTAATTTCATAATTAGGTTGGTTAACATTATCCTTAATTTTATCATTAAAATTAAGGTTGAGGAGTAGTCTAAGGCTTTGACTACTCATGTCACTTAATCGCATAGACCGTCTTCCTGCCCCCCATTACCAAGCGTGGTATTTTAGGAGAACCCTCCTCCCCCTAAAACCGTCACGTAGTATGGGTATGTTCCTTTATGGGTTCTAGTGTTCTACAATCTACAGCGAATTATTCACTCGAGAGTGTAGAGTTGCTCCCCCTACCACAGTAATTTGTTATGACAGTTGACAGTTATATCAGCTGTTTAGTACTCTGTGGCTGTTTATTCATTTTTAATTTCTTTGGCGCGGGCTTTTACAATAAATTTCAATTATAATTAATACTGTGTTTCTATCTTATTTTAGCTAGCAAATTTAGCTCGTGATATCCTTAGAACATAAACGTTTGATGTAAATAATTTTGTAGTGCTCAAGCAAATAGAAACAATACAATGGAATTGGATAACTTAGAAATGGAAGACGGTTTCGACGAATTATTGGCTCAAATTAGTGAGCCTACATCTCCGAAGAAGCCGATACTCGAAGACGAGGGCTTGCAGCAGGCACAACCTGGTAATTAAAACATTTGGCAATTTGTAGAACTATAATGTGTTGTTGTTTTGGAATTTATTCACACCACTCGTTTTCTACAGGTACTTCTAAAGACATGGTAACGAAACCAGCGTCATCAAAGACTCATTGTGTATTAGTAAATCAGAAGCAGGTACTCACTTTACTGTATTTATTAAAAATTTCATTGTTTTAAATATGCTAACATTGCTTGTTAAGCTAAACAAAACTTTAACTTAACACAACATCACGCCTTTATTACCTATGAGGGTGTGGCAGAGGTATACAACACCCACATTTCACCTATTATGTCCAATGGGATAGGTGAGCCTATCGCCATCGAAACGGTGGTTAACGTGGCATGTTGCGTTTATTTAGATTACCTCTGCTACCAGTAATAATAACAACTGACCACATGCATGCACATTTTTATTTATCAGCATTGTCTATTCCAGATACAGGATATTATCATGCAATTAAATAACGAATACTTATTTATCTTTGTGTGCATAAACATGCCACCTGGCACAATTCCATAATAAGGTTAATAAAAAATGCATAGCTAAATATCAACCACATGCTACAGCGCAGATCTGGGAAGGGAGAACATTCCAACTCCATGCTGCTTTTATGAATTTCCTGACAGAAAGTTCACAAATAACACTTAGCACATACACAAAACTTTAAATGTGATAAAGCGTTTGATCATTCTTATTGCTCTCACATCTCATGTGATTTCACTCTGTAAACTGCTTTTGCTTCATATTTTCACCTATATATCAAAGTTACCGGCTACACATTTTGTGCTATTTTGTTGGACACACACTCAATTTTACTGATGTAAACTTTATTGATTGTTTCATACATTTGGAATTTGCACAAACTGTTAGAATATTAACATCTTTATTTACAGAAAAATATATATTTTGGATCTTAAATTAAAATAGTCTAATAACTTAATCTAAACTTAATAACTGTTTGTGTAAGTAGGATCAAGTGTGTAGCCATATCAGCTGAGCTTGACATGTTTTGCATAACATCTGCATATAATTTATGTTTGTTTGTCCAATGTTTTAATTTTCATATATATCTTGCAATATCCTTGTATTTTGGCAGAGAGGTAACCCAGTCCTAAAGTTCATAACCAGTGTGCCGTGGGAGTATGAGGACATTATCCCTGACTATGAGGTGGGCAAGACTATTTGTTTGCTGTTCTTATCTCTTCGCTACCACAACATGAATCCAGACTATATCAATAATAGGCTCAAAGAACTTGGCAAGAAGTATGAACTTCGAGTTTTACTGGTACAGGTGAGTGAAAAATGAACAAATACAGATGATAAATTAATATTATAATATTTATTAAATTAATTTATTAGACATTAAAAAACAATTGCACATCTGTATGCCTGATGAATAAAATATTGAGAATAAATTACCTCCTCATAACTTTTTCAGGTTCTCTATTGTTTAAAATATCTTTATTTGGCATAATTTAATATTGCATACCTTCATTCAATTCAATATTAATTTGGCATAACTTTCTTTGCATATTTTTTAGCATAAATACTTGACGCATAAACATTGTTAGGCATAATGTTGTTTTGAAAAGCCAACAGACAATTATGCCAAATGACTAGTAGGCATAAATGCGTTATGCTAAACTGAATTATCCAAAATATGTTATATAATGTGAAAAATGGATCCCACTTTAACAATATTAGTTAATTTATTTTTTAAATTTGTATTCAACTTGAAGTGCTGTTATTTTTTGTATACATTGGCCATGTTATTTAGGGGTTTAAATGATAAATCAAATCAAATCATTTATTTCCTTGGGCCCCAAGGGGCACTTGAACATGTCAAAACAAACATCAAAATACAAAAAATATAAAATTAAAATAAAACTTAGCCAACTAAATTATTATACTTATTGTAATAAAATGATTTGATAGGATTTAAGACCATAGGACCATTTTGTTACAGGTAGATTTAAAAGACCCTCACACTACTTTGAAAAACCTAACAAGGATCTGTCTTCTGACAGACCTAACACTAATGTTAGCATGGAATCCAGAGGAAGCAGCTAAAATAATAGAAAACTATAAAATATATGAAAATAAACCTCCAGATAGAATCATGGAAAAGATTGAAAATGACCCACATCAAAAGGTAAGAGAATGTTTTAACTATAATCAAAATATTTTTATGATCTGTCAGTTCAAGTTTCTTTAAAAGCTTACTAGTAATTTGCAAATACAAATTACTAGTATTCTTATTAACCCCCTCCAGCTAAGCTTAATTCGCTTGTGTTGGGAGGAAGTTCACGTCCGTGGTATAAGGGGCCAGGATTCGAACCTACGACCTCTCGATCGTAAGACCGATGCCTTATCCATTGCGCCACGGCCGATCATGAATTTCTTATAAATCAAAAATATACCTTAGTAGGGTGTGATGGGCAAGGACGGCGGTAATATCTTTTTGAGAGCTCCTACCAAATTTTCAAGGAGTGCATCTCATCTACCGTCAATATGTGATACATTTTCCGTCAGTTGAATGATGACAACTAAAGATGCTCGTATTTTATTTCATGGACGGGTACAAACACGCTGCTCTAGGCGCCCCTAGGTGTCATTTTGTTTTATACCTTATGGCCATTTTGTCGTATTTACGTATATAAAAGTTGACATAATTATGTCGTATGAGCTTTTGAACAGGCGTCACGGCAAGACTGACTAGATTATAATGCGCCATTGCATAAGATTGTTAACAAACAAGGCGATGAGACTGTCCGCTTCGAGCTTATATATAATACAGGGTGTAAATTACAAATTGATCCGCTTACCAAGTGATTCAGTATAATAATATGGTTCTGTTCTGACAAACTAGCTTCAAAATTTTAATAATTTCCTTAGTTCGGTAAAACGGTCCTTGAAAAATTTTATACGTCATAAGAAAATCACAAATGTATGAGAATGAGCTTGCTTATACTTTTTATGAACATGATTTGAACTTGTGAAATTTTCCGATTTTTTTTAACGGCAATTCCCAAAGGTGACCGGAAATTGGCAAATGTATTTGATTGAATAGTCTTGGTAACGTAACTTTTCCATAATCAGTCGAAAAAATCATGCATTTTTCACTAACTTTCTTTGATATATTATATTCTACGTATGACTTACTGCATTAAAGTGTGTATTTCTAAGTAGCTGTAGAATAAAGTCTATTTCAACGATTTCCTGCGTTATTTGATGCTTTTTGAGGTATTTTGTGGTCGGTTTTTTTTAATTATTTTTATTTTTCTCTTTTAGTAAAGTATTTTTACCAAAAATCTTTCTCGTTTAAGACTGCTTGTCCAGTAGTTAGAAGGATGGCTACGAAAAACGACATATCCTATGTAGATTATTTTGTAACTCTCAACTTCTTATGTGAATACCTATACTTAAATAATATTAAACGTCTAGCCTCATCTGTGTATAACCTGGAAAATAGTAAACGGTCTGAAATATAGGCACATATTTAGAGAATTATCTCCGTACTCCGAGCCGTTGAGGAGTTGTACCTTCCGGCATCAGCTCAGCAACATGAGATGCTGATCTCTAGATGCAAATATTCGAATAACTTTAAGTAATATACGAAAAACAAAATAAAATTTCAGGGCTACCCTTGATTTCTCTTGGATCCCATCATCAGATCGCAATAAATTATTAATATGAATTCAGACAGAGACAATAGTGTCGTAGATAATAATAATAATAAAATTATGTAAAGTTAATCGGCCAATCGAAGCGCTATTAATTTCTTTTGCCTTTTTAGGTTGTGAACGCTCTGACTACCATCAAACCAGTAAATAAAACAGATGCAATGATGTTAATATCAAGGTTTGGCACGTTGGAGAACGTTATAAAGGCACCAGAGAGCAGGCTGGCTGAATTACCAGGGTTCGGTGCCACCAAAGCCAAAAAACTATACAAGGCATTACATGAACCCTTCTTAAAAAGACCTAACATCAAAACTAAAGATAACAATGATTTCGAAGGCGATTTAAGCATAGAAGATATAGAAAAACTAGAGACTGAAGTAGAAAAATCTAACGAGGACGAGGGAGAAAAATCAACAGAACCTGAAGCGGAAGCCGGCAATAGTTGATAGTTGTTCATCAGGACATCGATAGATGTCGCTAAGAGCTACCTGAGATCGAAGAAGCATAAAATGGTTGTAATTAAGTTAAATTAAATATAAGCAATACCAATCTTATAAGTGTATTACTATATAGTACAAATTATGTGATAGAATCAGTCATCAACTCTTTATTAGTACCGATTTTATTGTTATCTTATTTTTATTGTCTACTATTTAAATGTCCTCGAAACGAATAAACAGTAAGCAGTTTTCTAATCGAATCTCGTCATTTATTTACCTGTCATATAGCTCTTAAACCCATCAGCTACTGTAGGCATTCTTTGGTATCGTATATCAAGGCTTAAGGTAAAAAGTACATAGTACTGAGCCCGAGGGACGCTTGGCCGTTGCGCGTTTGAAGCGAGCCACGGAGCGGCCGTGAAGTTCAAAATAAAACAATCGACAGCGAACCGGCTGCGCTCGTGGTTGGACGACGCGCTGCTAGTGCCTGTGCTCGCCGCGCCGGCGAAATAAATAAACATTGGCGGGAAAGCGTTGTTTTAAATTCGAAATTCGAAAATTTGTGGTCTATGCGTGGACAGTTTGACGTTTTGACGTTCTAAAATTAATTAAAATTTTGTTCCGTGTAAAAACTTTAGTTTTATAAGGTCGTGCTCTGGTAGCTCTGTGATGGATTAAGTGGACCAAAAGGATAACAAACAAAGTGTGAAGGTGCACTTACTTAAGGAACTGTACAGTGATATTCACAGACTTCAAGGAATTCAAGGTAAGAACCAACAATCATTAATATTTTATTTGAGTTCCATGCTGACTTTTTTTTGGAGTTTAGGCATTCTTTCGGCATACTAATTAGGTTCGCAGGTGTAGGTAAGTATGTTAATTATTTTTGTAATATTAATTCATAGAATATTATTATTTTAGTAGTGCTTTAACTAATTTTAGTAACTATGTAGAAATTAGAATAGATCCTTAGCCAGTTTTATTGTTCCTTTATTTTATAATTTGTTTGTTACCTTACAAAAAAGTCTCATTAAAAATTAGACTTTAGCAAAGCTGATAAAATAATAATTTAAGTTTACTAAGTAAGTACTACCAGGAGGTGAAAGTGCTACCCAGGAAAAATATTAACTTTAAATTTGTATAAAAAATATTATAAAAAAATCTATAATGGAGGCGAGATAGACAACATTGGACACAAGCATAACTGAGAAACAAAAATCATTTATTCGGGTCCACAATCTTCTTTAAACAAGAAAGTTTTTTGCAGCATCATAATTAATGCTTAATAGTGGTAATTAGAGTAGATGAGAAACCATTATTCAATTTGGTCTAAAAACATAGCTTTCTCTCACGAAACGTCTACACGACAGCGACACCTAACTCTTGCTAAAACTAGGCAAAAAAAAATTGCACCAATTATCAATGATTTGATTCTCAGTTGCTCGCAGGCAAATAATTTCCTTGAGCCATTGTACACCGACTTGGAAATGTGCAGCTAAAGACTAAAATCGCCATACCTGAACATGAGAACAATAAGGAACAAAGGATGGATGAAATCTGGTACTGGCTCCAATCGGTACGAATACATCATGGCAAAGGTATTTTTGTGTGTTTTTGTTGTTTGTGTAACCATGGTGCAAGTCCCAATGCATAGTCCGATCGGAGTAATCCTTATTGATAGTTTACTTATTTTTGATTAATCCTAATAAGTACACATATTGTTAATGACATATTTTTCCATTTAGGTACGGTATAATTTAGATATTTTTCATTATTAAAGTAAGATAAAACAAGTTAAAAGTGAGTTTTATCATTTTACGGCATACCACTAGGTAGCATACTAGGGCCTACGTTGTTCCTCATCTACATAAATGATTTGTATCTTCTGTTAGTTAATCGTTTCTTGTCTATAATTGTACAATAGGTTTGGGCTTTGCTTCAATGGCATGATTTAACTAATTAATGTACTTATTCGTATGTTTATTATTTAATAAATAGATCACAGCAGGTCACTCTTTAGTAGCTTCTGGAGCTACTAAAGAGCTATATCTCAAAACCACAGTTAAAAACAGACATCTTCCACGAGTTTGTTACCATAGTAGTCTTTTATAGTCTCGAAAAGTGCTATCCAACGATGGTGAATTCATTTCTATTGGGCATACGTAAAACGCCCATCAGCCCTTTATTTATGTATACTATCTGCAAAGATCACTGGTCGCCAACAAGCTTGCTTCATGGTAAATGGGACCAGTTTCATAAAAACAAACCATGAGCGAGTGGTGTAAAAGCTTTATAAAACGAAACAAAATCCTAAAAGATTATATCTCAACAAGATTAGAAAATTGGAGTATAACACATTTATGGTTCGTAATGTAGTTTTACCTTTCACGGTTCACATTTCATCATATTAGTGTGCGAGCCTACAGCAGCCACAGAGGCAACAAAACAAAAACGCTTGCTCAATAGCACGTATGATTTACAGCAAGTAGACCTAAATCATCATTTAAAAATAATTGCCTACTATCACAAATACTATTGCTGCCTTATAATTACGTTTGCGATGCAGCAATTTTGTAACTCATACAAAAAATAATGGCACTTCGAATGCCGGTTTTGAAGCTGTACTTAAATAAACTGCTTAAGAACAGGTGAACGAGGCACGTGCCAGCCAGGTGGGGAAGCAATTTTTTAACGTCTCTGTATAATTAACTACGTCTATGCAGATAAATGAACTAGCTGCTCCACGCAATTGTCTTTATCTCAAATTTTAACTTCAATAACAACTGACTAGCTGCCTGGTTTGTCTAGAGGCTAGATAAAGGTTTTTCGCCAAGGGATTCGCGGTTCCTTATGAAAGAAAAGACGGCCTTGAACGCGACTAGCTACAACAATTATATTAGCATATTGTAAATACTATTACGTACTACCACATCGGTTTTTATGCCGCGGTATGTACTAGTTGGAAGGTAAAACGCTTAAGTAGGTACCAACTAAGAGCAAAAGGAGAGTTATACTTTTTGGTTAAAGTATTGCCTGAGAACGAAAAACTTTCATTAAAACTACTCATAAAATGGTGTTAAATGCGCATTCTACTTCCAAGAACTGGTTTCATAGATTAAAATTTGAATTTTATAACCGTCTTGTGATCTTGTGAATATACGAATTGAGTAGCGGAGTGTGCAGTAACATAACAAGCCAACGGACGCGTCCCCGTTAGCTAAATCAATATGTTGGAGACTTGGTATACCTAATACTCAGTGGTTGGCTCTGTCATCAAATACTACCACTTATTTATTAACAGTTATTTCTCAGTCTGTAATTACTTAATGTTTCAGAGCATGGCACATTGCATGGTTGATTTAACCTACTTGTGACGGGAGCATCGCTGTCACGATATTTCCATGTCACCACGGTCGTAGATTCCCATTAGATAGGTAGATATTTAATTTGCATAGTAAACATAATCTTCTTAGAACATATTTCGTTCTAAATATGCTGATGTGGTGGTGATGATGGTCTAGATTGCCTGATAATCGTTCTTGTTTCTTTCTAACTTTAAAAGTTCTGCTGTAAACTCGATTTAATAATATCAATCTATTGAGATTTGCCCTTGCACTAAAACCATTAGAAATTCTAGCAAATCTGCCCGGTTATATCAAACTTGATCTAGAAACCTCAAAGCAGCCAAAAGCCTCTACTTCGGATAGTTATGTTTACGTAATTTAAAATATTTACCTTGAGGCCGTATCACAGGCCGTATCGTGATACTCGTGATGATCAAACAAAAGTAAAGAAACACAGATGTGACATGTCCCTGGCGGTGATCGTGATTGCTTTCATCACGATATGGGCCACGTCACGAGCGGCTAATCTAAGCCAATCTACCATTTAAAGCTGCCCCAAACAATACCGTACACATACCGCAGGAATGGAGGTTTGTGAAACATATGCGAATATGTACACGTCAAGTACTTATCCCGGTATATTATTTCAGCTCATGTTTCTTAGGGCATTTGGGCTCAAACACGCATTAAGACAGACAGTCGTGAGACCTTTATGGACGCAAAAATAACATGTGTCATAATTTTTTTTGTAGATTTTGTTGGTACCTAGTTCTTGTTCTCATATGCGTGGCAAATTGGTTATAAGATACGTTCATCCTAACTCTTGTTTACACTGAATATTTAATACTTTTGTTACAAGGATACATTTTCAAAAGCTATTTTGCGTTTCTTTCGCCGTGGTGAAATCTTGCATACTTTTGAAACTTGTCAGTAACTATTTCGCGGAGCACATTTAACTTTAATGAGCTAC
The DNA here is from genome assembly GCA_905147285.1 of Hypena proboscidalis. Lineage (NCBI taxonomy): Eukaryota > Metazoa > Arthropoda > Insecta > Lepidoptera > Erebidae > Hypena > Hypena proboscidalis. The sequence goes on from LR990131.1 coordinate 16,956,052, forward strand.
AACAACAGAGTTCAAAAGTGTGTACAAGATTTAAATGCTGACCGTACCTTAGAAACAACAGGCACACCGTTGAATTTCATTAGTTTGAGAGGTGGAGGCGAAATACAAATGTAAAATAGCTACTCGAAGACAGCTGTGCCGTTTGTGGTACAAAACTGAACGAAACGTGGGCAGGCTTTGTTGCCGACTCGAGCGAGACTTGAGGAATGACAGCTATTAAGGACTAATGCGACTCGTTGTCACTTCACTATTAAACGTTATAGGTATTTCTTTAGCTTAACGCCTTCATTCCACGCCACTCAGACACGCTACTTCGACATTATATTTTTCAATTCACAGTAAGATTACGATTCATTTGTCTGATGTGATCGTTGGTGGTCTATGCTTTGTGCCTTTGTGGAGTAAATTATATAAATTAGGAGTAGATAGTAATATTAATCACATATTATGTACGCTCTGTAACATTTGAGATTAAGATTAATTAAAAACAAAGAATATAACGAATTGTGAAATAAGTCTCATACCAAGTAGGTCTACAAAATCTGCAGCCATTGGTTAATTTTTAACTGTACGCCTTTTCCAGCTATTCCTTATAGAGCTACGTGGACTACGTACCTACTCACCTTGGACTTTCTTATTTCTTATGCGGCCAGTATAAAAATACAATTCCGATATTTAAATCTGTCAGTATAGCATGATCTATTAAATATATTGATCCTAAGTTGGTTTAGGAAAAAGATTGAGCTCTTGTTTTAATACTGAGCTTATTAATTTCCGTGCTGTTTATGGGGTCGGGCCTGCTATTTTTATTGGTTACGGATCCAAATGTGTTTATCGTATAGGAGGAATAGTGTCATAAAATAATAATAGTAGGTAATATTATGCGAGACGAGGCGTTGGCGGCCGGGACGATATGTCACAAAATATTGAAATAACAGAAAAACCATTTGGTACTAATACTAATCTGCTAGCAGCAAACGTAAACCACGAGCTTACAGCCAAAATTCATGCATGGAAGAGGAAGAGTTGTGGTTGAATAAGAAAAACCAAATTTAGTTGCATTGAGTGAAAAGGTAGCGCCTACACATTTTGTCTTTCCCGCTTCAATTTGCAGCTTATATGGGTCTCTTATATCGAAAACATCTTCTGATCTCTAGATCCGGTTAGACTATCTATATAACGCCGTCATAGTCAAACTGAATCGGACTATTATGAGATTTGTTGATGTGCTCAGTGTACCATTGTATGTGTAAACCGGTGCTGATAAAGTAATTCGTCGCAATTTATTCTTCTGAACTTTTTTATTTTGTGTTAGTGACTCGTGCCATCGCGGGTCGGCGACTCGCAGCGGCGCACGCGCAGCCTCCGCCTTTGCTCTTTTTATGTAACATGTAATCAAGTCCGTTTTGTGTCCATGTGTGCGTCCCTATATTAGTGTGTGTACACCACGTGTGCTCTGATGGAAGAAATCTTTTGACTGACTGCTCCACAACACTGACGTGTAAACGAACAGATTTTGTTTGTTCTCATTCGTTATAGAATGTTATGCTGTGAAACATTGTTTAAATTAGAATTGGAAGTAGTTACTCCTACAAACTTTCCCTAAAAGCGTAATTTTAAGCAAACTAATTTCATCATAAAACCGGTTAGTTATTAATTATACTGGTTCTTTGGGCTTAAGACTGAAAATAAAATTTTAATATTTGACCTGTGCTTGAACTCGCGCATAAACAATAGACGAGTTTGAATATAACGAACTTTGTAGAGCGGGCGAAATACAGGTTTTCAGATTGGTTGCATGTAGCTTCGTGCTGCATGGTTGTTTTGTTAAACAAGCAAAGCAGGATTTGTTAGAATTAAATCATAATTATGTATTATCAAAGTGATAAAAGTTGAGGAAGGTACTCTTATAGATGAGGCTACTAACTATCTGTTGCAAAAAACAGATCTGATAAAAAAGGGACTATAAAATTTAAAACGGTATCGGTCTTGACGACTCTGATTTTTTGTAGATGTCTATTTTTTCGTATAATCCGTCGTTAAAACATCTAGACTAGAACAGTTTTTTTTATTAATTGGTGCAATTATTTTATTAAGAACATTTATATAAGTAAAAAGTTTGATCACAAGTGGCTCATATTAGTTTTTTTCTTATTTTTGCCCGAAGCTTAATTCCAACCGCAATGGCGAGATAATTATCTCGGTGAATGTTCTTTTTGATTCTAGTAAAAGGTTATAATATGTTACATATACCATCTATCTGGTATGTCTCTTTTGTAATCGTAGGTACAGAAAAGGATGATGATAGAGATATAAAAGAAAAAGAAAAACGAAAATAGTGGTCGTTGACCAATGACCATGTAAAAGAAAAAGGTAGGTACGTAGAATGGCTTGAGTTAATCAGTTGCGGATCTTTTGTTAGGGTATACAAGACTTTAAAAATAACAAAATTAAACTACAACTGAACATAATAAAACATGAAAAACAAACGTCAAGATTTAAAGCAGTAGATAACAACAAGGCCGCTCAAAGATATTTGGACATTTACACCGGTACTGTTATAGAAAGGCACTGTCCGATCGTATTGGTAGTCGACATAGGTAATAACATTTTTATGAGGATACAACGTACGTGCCCCTGGTATCAAGTTTATAGGTGCTCGAGTCGAGTCAAAGGGAAAGCTTTTAAACTTATCACTCAAAATTATTTATTACTAATGGAACACTTGAAACAAGCCCTTGCTTTCTTAAGTTTTTATAACTATTTTTTGCTTCTCATGGTAATGTGTAACCACTTGAGCGTTTCGTATTTTTTCAGCAATGTGAGCGCCGGCGACGCCAAATCACACGCTTAAGTTAACCGCTCGAGATTTCTTAGCGAGATTAAAATAAGAATATTTTCTCAGAATTAGTCATTCTTCTTGCCACTCTCAACAGCTTTTGTATGAAGTGTGAAATGTGTGCTTTCCAGTAATGAAAATTTCTTTAATTTTGCTTGCATCATCTACATCTATATATGAGATAAGCTCATACTACTTGACACGAAAGACGTTCAGACAAACCGAGTCTGAAATTAACAAATGTTGCTTATTTTCCATGTTTTCTTTTCTCAACAGTTGTGGATTATGCGCATTTGAATCTAAAAACCAGAAAATCTGTTCAGCCTTTCAAAAGTGCATTCGTATTTTATTCCCTACATTTTCCCCGATTTTTATATCACTATATTATAGTAAACCATAGTAAACAAACACTTAAACTGTCCGTCATTATTTATCAATTTCTTGGGATAACACCGTCATCTGGTACAAACCGTGACGCAGCAATAAGCAGCAATTGCTTGATTGCTGCCCAAACAAACGTGTTATTAAGCTTTTAAACTACGTTTAGTGACAAAACGCTTCATCATGTGTGATTGAAGACTTATTTCGATGATTACTGACAGCACGATTCTAATCGAAATACGTCTACCTATAATGTATAGAAAATTCGGACATTATTATTCACTTACAAAGATTTCACATTATATGTCTTGTTTTATTTATTTGGAACCGAAAATAATTTGAAAATAATCGCTTTAAAACTGCTTCAGTTTTTTGGCAACAGTCAATGCTTCAAAATGTTAAAGAACTTTAATGACTTGGAATCTTCAATGTACAGGCTGACTCATTGCAGTTTTATAATAGATTTTTTTCTGCTCTGTAGCTTACTGTGCTAGAAAATAGTAGTGAGATGAAAAGAAGTGAAATGTCCTACAAAACAAAAGTATAAAAAGTGAATCTTGGCGTGTCCAACGCTGGAATGCGGCCTGCGGTCGCGGTGGGATCATTTCGGTGATTACTATCATTATAACTAGTATGTTACGTATTACGACACTGAGGCTTTTCCGCTGTAAAACTTATTGCTACTTTATCTATTATAAATTGTATTTATGATTATTAAACAAAATACAGTCGTGTTTGTTTTCTCAATATTTTTCTCTTGTCAATAATTTTTAAGGTAAATGGTTGACTGGTCGAGAATTTCTATGGCATTAAGTCCGCCATTGTACACATGTTGTGTGTTGTAAAATGAAATAATGAATAAATTTAAGAAAACAAACAAACAAGGGCAATAAAATTACCTTCGATGCGACCCTTTCATATGGAGAAAAATAAAATGAAAAATGGAGTTCCGTGAATATATTTCCGGTAGCACCGGTAGGCATCTATATGTTCTTGTGGTAGTTAAGTTCTTACTAAATGGTCACGAAATATAGTTACTGAAACTTTAAATTAACAGTGTATTGTCTTATTGCAAAAATGGTTCCATTAGTTTATTAACGTTATAATTATCAAGAACATTATATTCAAAAGTGAATGACTTAGCTTTCTTTTTGTTACCACCAGTACTTCAACCAAACGACTCCGAACGAGTTTGGGTATTACACTTGAGTTAATTATTTTGGGCACAGATTATACATGGTGCACGTATGGCTATGGGAATTTTACCTCTTACCTTTGTAAGTTTATTACTGATATTCAATTAAGTTATTACCAGTATCGTTTACAACAAATTGCGTGGCTATCTGAAATTGAATCAATTAATGAACGAGTATTCGAAGAAAGATAGAAGGTACAAATTGTATCGGTAGTAATAGGTTTTGCCACATCTATTGAATGTTAAAAATAATGACAAATCTTGATATAGAACCAATTGATGACAATACTCGTACCTGAAAATTTAGGAGGGCTGGCGGCTTACGAATTAATAAAAAAAATAGTATAGAAAGTATAGCTATCACCCTACACCCTCAGACCCTCATTCTCGGCATAGATACCTGTTGTCACTTGAAATTGGGCTGCAGTTCTTATTTCGAGAATGCATGTTTACTACATTCAGTACCAACCGCTGCAGCCTGCACGTTGTGAGCGGTGCGTGCCAGTTGTTTCAACGTCTACAAAATTAAATGTTTACGCCTCTGGAATTCGTAATCACAATCTCAGTTACTTGAAACTGAATCTGTAAATAAAAGCCGAGCCAGCCATTACGCAACGGGCGAATGATATCCAGGAATTAACCCCGATTTTTGTGAAATTATCGATGTATCGATATAGATCGGAAGTGTTGTAAAGTAAGACTGAAATAGCTCGGCTTGCTTGCTTAGTATTTAGAAACAACATGTAAACTCACGTACGCCGCATTTACAAAATGTACTGCCGTCTTCACCGGAACTAATAACATTTGGGTTATGGCAAACTAAATGCTACTTAGGATGTAATATTCTAGCTAAATACAGTGTAGTAAATGAATAGATTAGCTCATTATCATTATACTCACTACTTTATAAGTTTAGAGTTAATATTTTATGCGTTTTGCACATGCTAATAAATCTGTAAATGTCAAGATGTTGTACTATTAATTGATCAAATGCATGTGTATTGATAAATAAAATTCAGATCTTATTCTATGTTATTACCTACATTATTATTCCACATTTTTCTTTTATGTTCACTTGTTTGCTTTACAATTACATTTTTTTAGTTTAGTAATAGTTTTTTAGTAAATGATAGTGTCGTCAGTTTGAATGAGCAAAATAAAGTAACTATTAGGTAAGTTGATGATCTAATTGGCGATATTGGTATTTGGAATCTCTGAAGCTTTCTTGTAGATTTATATGGCACAGAATACATTAATGTGGGTGCAATGGCCTGCCTCTTGATAGAGCTAACACTATACAGCTGTCAGTTCCAATCATGATCTCTGCACATACCTACCCACGATTTGTGGTCACATGCAGGCATAAAAATGACATTCAGTAATTCTTCCGTAAATACGTAATGATCCATAAACCATGTAGTTTGAAATAACCGTTTTATTACAAGGCGTTTCGCGGAAGTCCACACATGTGTCTTGCCTTGCACGATGCAATTCTGCGCATACGCAGCGACTGCTGCAAGATTTCTTTCACATTTTATGAAAATATTCGGCCTTGGATTTTTTTTTAATTCTTGGAGAAAGATATTGCAAATTTAAGTAAATGCATAAAGCGAATAGATATTTAGGTGACAGTCAGCGACACCAACGATCGTCGAGTGTTTTTTTTTGTGGTACTAAAAATAGTAATTCATTAATATAAGAAATTAATATAACTGAGAGTTAGCCGCAAATCCAAAAAAATATTGGACAATATAAAATTACCATAAAATAGAGCTAACAACTCCGCGGCGACTCTCTTGCCTCTGCAACACTGCAGGGCGCCACGGAACCACTTGTACTAATTTAAACAAGCTGGCGACAAAAACAACATTCTTGAACGCCTTTGTTTAAATTCACGTACGCAAAAACTCACGTCAACAAAAAATCTTGAGTATGTGCGGTTTATGAATGCAACCGGCCAACGAAACGCCCATTGATTTGGATGTTCGTGTTTTGTGATTTGACTTTAGAATTGTGTGACATTGATGATAATAAAAAATAAAAAATTAAATAAAATAAAATATATTTATTCAATACCACATGTATATAAATTCTTTACATTAAAAAACTTATTGCTAAACATACGTTAAATAATAGAAAACTATAGATCCTGGAGACTTACAAAACTGTCATGAGTGAATCTGTTAAATATCTGAGAGTTCTTCATGTTGCATAGGTAAGCGACGCGTGGACTTTGACCAAACAAATAAAGAAGAAGGTTATGTAGCCCAATCTCTATTTTTCATTATCATACGCTGCTATGTTCAGCATACAATAAGCAAGACACAATACAAACAAACAAACAGTAATATTCTAAGTTTTATATGGCAATAGTTATTTAGGGTCCCACAAGGAACAAATCTAGGACCAAAGCTTTTTCTTGCTCTTGGTCGTTAGCCATCGACGTTATTCACTTAACTATGTAAGACTAACAAGTCAGCTTCAAAAGGACTGCGTTAATTCAACTTGCGTGTTTTTTGTCTGAATAATCATGTCTACCATGTAAGGTTTGCTACGCTAAATGATTTTAAAAGCTTAGACCGGTTTTGTCTTTATATTTTTAGGCGGAATATTTTTTTTATTTATATTAGAAATTCAAGACTGAAGCTTACATGTATTTTCTATTTCGTGTGTATAGGCTAATGAAATCGAAGGACGAGAACAATAAACACTAAAGAAATCTGAGTTTCTATACCTAGTTCTACTCTGACGTCACTAAATTCCTCACATTGTTTCCCAATGGCGATAAAAATTCTATTGTCTCGAGTTGCAAAATATCTCTATTTTAAACTAAATCAATTTTCACGGTTAATTGTGAACAATCAGACGAATTAGCAAGCTTTGCAACTTTGTCTGCGTTTGACGTACAAGCGACACCGGTCAACAGACGTTCGAGCGAGCCAATTCATTGAGACTTTACTGAGTTTAGTCCCATTGTTGTCGTTGCCCACAGTTGCAACAATGCTCGTGACTTGACTAGTGAAAGGAGTTAATGAATCATTGTGTAATTAAATATGAAAACCCCGACTTATTAACCCCAATGTAACAATTATAAGAATGAGAAATCAGAACACGATAGTTCGCTCGCCGCCAGCAATTGTCTCGTCTGGGCTGTGTGAACATGTCGTCAGTCAATTCATTATGACTATGTATATGCATAGAGCCTACTTATTCATTAATTTATTAAACTATTGATGCTGTTTTTATGTATTTTCATATAGAATTATTTATGGTTTTCCAAATCCTTGGACTTGAATAAGACCACGAAAATCTTTTTTAAAAAGTACTCGCATTCCAAACTGAAGAGTAGGAACATTATTCATTCACAAACGTTAAAAAGATGCGAGGATAATCTGACAAGGACAACCACCCATAAATCAGACATGTTCGCCAAATTGCGAATATTTAGGTACTACAATTTCCACTTTCTTTTATCTTTTCAGATACCTTCAAAATGTGGACGCGCGATAAATCACTGTAGTGGTATTAAAATGGCGGCTTACTGACATGTAATGGCCGCAACCATGGTGACTCCTGCGCACGATCGTTACATGCGCGAGCCCGAACTGCGACCACAGCATTCGAGAGATGGGTCCCGTGACTCCGGGATTTTCCACACCACTAAAGGATTATGGAACGCTCCGGGATTGAACAACTGCTTCTTAAATAGTGCTGTACAGGTAAGTTATTTATATTTTTCCTTGTTTTTAAGACAAAGGCTTGTACTCATGAGTGGAATGTATTGTACTCGTGTACGCCATGATCGCCTTCGAGATGGAGTTGTTTAATTTGCATACGCGAAATTCCGCGAAGGTTAAAGGTAAACAAGTACTTAAATGGTTGTGTGTGAAGTTCAACGAGTTCTTTTGATTGTTTGCACTGGCGTGGGCGGGGTGACGATATCTTGTAAGTTGGTATACATGCCTACTTCAATATGGAATTCCAAGAATCATAGTAATTGTTTACAACATTGCTCCGAAAAGGCTCTCTAAAGGCTCTGCCTAACGAACATCTGCGTGCTATTTAATAAAACGAAATATTTGGAAGTAACTTTAAGCTCCACCTAACCATATTTTTTGTAGACAAGCTAAACCTCCATAACCTTTAGGGACTTAACTCAGATTTTATTTCTAAATTGACGTAAATAATATTGAGAGATAAATTTGGAGATAAACGAAAGGCATTAGTAGCTGTCATTGGCACGCCTCCGAACATTATTCAAATTTCATCGAGTAAGAGGTGTTTAATCCTTCATCTTGAAATTTAACAAATAATTATTCGTTATCACCTTCCAAATGTAGGTAAGGGCATTTGGGAAATCTTACCATAAATTATAACGTTGGGTGATCTTATGTCAAGTTTAATAGCTTTAATCTCTACTGATTGACTGTTTGTATTGTGTTGGTTTAAACCATTTTTTTATTATCAGCTTGTGACTCTGCTGTTCTGCTGCTTTAGATTGTTTTTTTTTTTTTTTTTTTTTTTTAAGTTTTGCGAACGCTTGTGCGTTTACCACGAGGTTTTCCCCTGACATAGCTCTCAGAGTCCTTGTGTATCTAGGTTTATTTGTTATCTTATTAGTTGTTGTATACTTCTATTTCTTAAAAAAAAACTTGTTATTTATTACTATTCGTTTTGCATGTTTTGATGTTGTCTTTATTTTATTTATCCTAAAATTTGTTATTTCTTCTTTTTCACCTTGCGTGCTTTTGGTATTTTTTAGATTGTTTTATGACAGCTGCTCTAGGTTTTCTTTTTCTTTTTTCGTGCGGACTAGTATTTAAATTTAGTTTGTAACGTATTTTGTGCAAAGCTTATACCCTTAAAAGGGGAAAATATAATTATGAATAAAAAAAAACAGAAAAAAAGGAACTTAAAAACCAAAAACTAAGTAAACATTCTTAAGTCTATTGAACTTATTTGCATGAACTATAAACTATTTTACCAACTCATTTTGAGTCGGTGCCAAATAAACTGATTAATTGTATCAATTTTGAAATTTTAATGGAATAGGCTGAATGTATTTAATTAATCTATTATTATTTCGCACTGACTCTAAATGAGTTGATATAATATTTTAAAGTTTATTTTAATAAATTCAATAATCATGACATTAAATGTCTTTCTAGTTTCTTTTCGTCGGTTTAATGTTTTATATTATAACTACTTGTTAGCTCTTTGTTGTTTTTAATTTAGCTGACTTTTGACTGCTAAGGTCTGCAAACTACGCTACAATATTTCTTTCTAGTACATCTTATTCAAGTTCCACTCAAAATTCCATACTTCCGAAGTAACATTTCAAATAAATAACTGCTATTCCATGATGAATATGGTCAAAGGTAAACATACTTAAATTATAGGCATACAATATGTTTTGGTGACACACGTCTTTAAGTAACGGCGTGTACTCATTTACACCGGTTTTCTTTATGAATCAAATCTGTAAAAAGAAACTTATTCGTATTACGTTAGAGTTGATATTTGTGTAGTCATATGTGATGATGATGACACTGGCTTTGGCCATTAGGGGTCGATTGTTGACGTGACTTCTATTCCAGTGGTAGAACCGGTTCGAAGGCTTTTTGTGGGTATCAAGTAATCAAGTTTTATGGGGTAGCTGATTGGTGTTGTCCTCTGTTGTGGTGAGAGTATAGGATGTTGATTTATAGCACCTATAAATAAATCAGTGTGATCCAAAATCTGCGGATAGTTAGTCAGTCTTTTATCGAATGCCATAGTTAGAAGTCGGTTAAAATAGGAATCACACAATTTTGTAATTTATTAGTGTAAAGATCATTGACCCAACCTGATTTGGGTATGTTTGGGTTTGATAATGTCCAGGACAAGTTTCGGTCTTCATAACTACCCCTCACAGTTTCCTCTTCCGTAGTTATTTGAAAAATATGTAAGATGGTTATCTCAATTGTGTTGAGATATTATTATATGTCTTTCAAAACATTTACACACTTCATAATTACATGGTTATATACTACATGCCTTTGTGTTTTACTCAAGATCATACGCGGGCTATTGTTTCTTTAAATAACATACAGTATTATGATAATAATATTTCTTATTTGTACGTCATACCTCCTGGGAATAGAAAACGCAGTTTCTACCTACATAAATAGGACTTGCAGTGTCTTTAGAATACTAATTTAGCCCAGGAGGCTCTGATTTTTTCGTATTAAATAGTCTCGTTCTTTTTGTCTTAAGCTTCGGCTAAAAGTTCGGTCCATTTCGACCGAAACCGAATTATATCAAAAGGCGTTTTGGCGCATGTCGAAGTTCTCTCTAGCAGGAACCAAAATACCTGGGTCCTCTTCAGTTAGATTAGCATTTGAGAATATAAATGTCCCATACGGAACACTCGCACGAACAACTTGCACTTGGCCGTCTTTTTACTTATAATTAGCTTTGTTATATTTCTCACATTGGCAGTGTCTCACAACAGTTTGAAATGGCTTACGAAAACGTTACGTTGCTCGTTACCCTGTAATAGCTTTTCGCGTTATCGTGGGAAATTGTAAATCATATCCGTATCCGCCCGAATTTACTCGTAGTTTTCACCCGAAATTGAATGTTTTGACAGCGTTTGGTCGTTCATCTCAATTTTAGCTGAAACTGCAACTTTCTCGGTGTGTGTCCATTATTTTGTATTCACGGAATTATTTTTATTAACTTTTAGATAGATAGATAGAGATAGAGAAAACTTTATTTGCACATCAAATTTGTAACAAACATACAAAGAAATAGGTACTTAAAACTATAACGTACCTACAAAGGGCGGCCTTATCGCTTGACGCGATCTCTTCCAGGCAACCTTAGGATATACATAATAGAGTGGATATTTGCGGTAGTTTAATGCATTGGATTATTAGTTTTCTATAGAATATTGTGGGCTGCTTTTGTGTGCCTGGCTTAATGTTTAGTGGTTAGACTTTCTGTTGTTCCTGAAGTAATAACATTGATCAGAGTAGCTTCAAAAACATCGGTTTTCTAAACAAGATCCCCGCTTTTTTTTCCCCAAATTTTTTTTTGTTACTTTTTTTTTCTTCTCACGTGTTTGTTAATAGACAACGACTATTAATGACTTATTAAATCAAAGACTAGATACAACATTCAATTTTAATTCGTTAGGCTGCGATCGTTAAGATTATCACTGAACAGGTTCATAAAATCTATTGCTAATAATGTATTCATGTTTCTATGAAATACCACTTCACCCATTTTATACAGGTTCTGTCAAAAGTTAATTATCAGTAGTAACTGTTCTACGCACAGATTTACATTCCTGAGTATGTGGTTGATAAATCTGATCCAATTTACATGAGGTAATTACGGCACGGAAAAGTTGTGGGGTAAAAAAGTTATTCGTCTTACCATCAGGCTTGGTCGTTGGATAATGACGGAGACCACGGGTGCCGCATCAAACTCCCATTAAAATGCCTGCACTCGCGCGAAGGCTCTTCGAAATGAGAAAAATTATGTCATAGCTCCTAGCGACATGTGATATCTCATCGCGTGTGATCTACAATTAAAATGATATGTCCCCTGGTATTCAAATTGATCTTTCCTTATTTCAAAATTCTTTAAATTAGGGTAGAGATATGCGTCAATTTTTGAAATTGCTACTGTTTTTTAAGGTCCAGGAATTATGTTCAAGTTTGCTTTCCAATATATTAACCTAATCAATGAACAAGAGCAGAGATTTATAAAAACTAAACTAATTAATTAATTGTAAATGTAAAATAGCAAGTCTGGCTAACCAAAAAACAGGAAAACCTAGTTTGGTAGCCACTGTCTAAAATAATGTACTAAATGTATCTTTTGGTAATAAAGTTTCTATTATATTTATATTATATTTATATTATTTAAGTATGTTCCTCCCAAGCGTCTGTTATTAAGTAATATTACTTAGTACTAGCCAGCTACCTGGAAGTGGCGTTGCTGATTACTTGCAAAGCAAGTAATCAGCAACGCCATTTCCTTTACGCACAGCACGTGCAGATTTGCAAATCACGATGTTCAAGCGAATCAGTAGTTAAAAGGAATAACTTTTACATACGAACATTCCAGCGGCTTAGCTGTGACTAAAGAAATAAAGCATGAATAGTCGGCCACTTGGCACGAGCCTGGAATGTCAGAAAAAGCCGACACATTGCCGACATGGATTTGTAGGTGTCAAATTGACGGGCAGCAAAGATTGCGTCGATGGAAATAATGGATTATTACGTGCAAATTGTAGGAAAGTGCTATAGGGAATTAAGGTTATCAAGGCATTTACTTTCAAATTAAGGTTTTTATTGCGTTTGTATCTATTTTGTGGATTAAAAATTAGGAGTGCGATGTTGGGTCCTGAAGAGTTTCGGCTGCAGCCGATTTTAAGAGAGATTTGGCACTTCTGTTATTGAAACATCAAGTTGGTTTTCTAATATTGTTCTCACCAAGACTTTGCTATACAAGCTTCGAACCATAAAGGCAAACAATGGTTAATTACAAAATATAGGGCAATTAAAAACCGTTGAAGAACTTTAAAAAGCTGGTCTCAACAACGCTAAAATAGATGGATATTAATGAGAGAGTATTAATAACACGAAACAAAGATCGTGTGAATATAGCCTGGAGAGGAGTTTATTCTTTACCGTTTTTTGTTTCAAAGACATGTTCCCATAAACGTACCATAAATTGAACACGCGATTGCCCTATCAATCTCTCTAATCGAATCAAAAATTGCTTCATTGTTTTTAGTAATAGTCAAATCTTCCGAATTGATTGTTTTTTTTATTCAGCTGAAGACAATCGAGCCTATAGACCAGCTCATGGCTCACTGCACACATTATGCGTTCTGTAGTATCAATATTGCAAATTGATGTTTCATTGTTTATTGTATGATTTTGCTATGCATTTGTTTATATATTAGTAGTTCTAAAACTGGCCTTTTTATTTTTATTATTGACGACCGGATGGCGGAGTGGGTAGTGTACCTGCCTGCGACGCCGAGGTCGTGGGTTCGATTCCCACTTAAGACAAATCTTTGTGTGCTTGAACATGGGGGTTTGTCTTAGTCTGGGTGTTTCTATGTATAATAAGTATGTATTTACAAAAGAAAAAGCATATATGTATTAGTATCAGTTATTCTAGTACCCATGGTACAAGCTCTGCTTAGTTTGGGACTAGATGGCGCAGTGTTTGAGTTGTGAAATATTTATTATTTATTAATTTATTTATTTATCCGACTCCATCATTGCAGCAGATCTTTCTTAAGTACCGGACAATCTTACCTTCAAACCGGCACATATCAAGTAACTGCATTTGATGGCTGATAATGATAATAAACAAACCGGCGGGCGCTTTATAACAATCCAGTTAAAAACCGCCTCACCATAATAAAGAATTAAAACCAATACAATTTCGTAATGATTCGATGGAAGCGGAAATCAGCACTGATTTAAATGTAGTATCTATTAACTTAAATACTATCAATAAGATTAATAAATCCGGAGCACCTGGGTTAAAGCTTGTTTTAAATTATTTGGATGATTAATTACAGCTGTTTGGTTACTGCAAGTAAAGTTAGTGTTCCGGTTTTTCATTTAAATGTGAACACGGAAATTTTCACGGAATTACTGATTATATTCTTCTTCCTGCTCTTATTCCTTTTTTTAATTGTGTTAAGTGGGTGTGTCACACTGTGAGCAGTGTGAGCACATGTCTTCTTAACTCTTACTGATCGATCTAGGCTTTGGTACAGGAACTAGGCGTAAATTATTATTATTATTAAAATTTCACACTAGCAGCTATTAAGCTGATGCCTGTGTGTTTTGCGATTTGGTGCATAGGTCAAGTCGGTTTTTGAAACTGTTTAAACTGGGTGCATTTATCACACTTTCTGGGAGTTTGTTTCACGCTACTACTACACGATTCGGTAAGAAGTGGCTTGGAGCGTTTCCGTTGCGTGGGTCTGTACACAGTTTATGTAAATGTACCCTATTATTACTTGAAAACTGACTAAAAATATCTTCATTTATTATCTGCCTGTATATAACTACAAATAATCTACGCCTTAAACTTATCAACTAAATAAAACTTAACGAAACGAATAAAAAATCAAGATTTATATAGTAGTATAGAATCTATAATAAATTGTTATTGACGCTTAAGGCTTGTCGTTATAGCTAATCATCCAGGTCAGTAACAAGAAAAATGCTCCACATACTGACCCAAAAATTCCAAAAGAGCAAAACAAGTTGACGAAAACTACTCAAGTGGAATAAAATGTACCGGTTTAATATAAAACCAAACTACACTGTGCTTTGATAAGGCATGTGTAAGTGTAACATATAAAGAGGTCGTTATACCTTTGTGCACCTGTTTTAAGTGGAGATAAGCTCGTGTTAACTCTTTCTTCATTGTTAGCTTGTCTTATCTCTTCCTTAATGGAACGGCTTAGATATGGCGTAACGGCAACTTTACTTTTGGAAAGAGTTTTTAAGTCATCTTATGTTAAGTAGTACCAGTTTTCGTTGAACCAAAGCTAATGAACATCTGCAGGTTTTTTCACCGCTGCGAAATCATAAAAACTTTGACAGCAATCTCGATGAAGACAACTCCATCATCTTACTTATCAGCCGCCAAAGAATCCTGATATAACAAGGCTTATAAGCATTTTGAAAAGATCAAAGTTACGGTTTTACGCAATAGACAAACGGTATTCAAAAACTAGCCTTTTTAACCGACTTCAAAAAAAAAGAGGTTCTGTATTCGATCCGTATGTATGTATGTATGTATGTATGTATGTATGTATGTATGTATGTATGTCACCTTTTTATGTTCGCGATTTTCTCGGAAACTACTGATCCGATTTGAATGCAGTTTTCGGTATTTTAATCCTTGTGTTTCAAGGAAGGTTTTAGTATATAATTTATCAGAATCTGATGAAGATCTTTGGAGACAGGCAACGGAACTCTTCAAAAACGAATAGCTAATGAACCACGTTTTGTGCAATCGTGTATCTATGTATTGTTTTCACCACTACATAACATAACATCATGCCTGTGTATGCTTTGAAGGGTAAGCAGAGACAGCCTACTTACCTACCCTTAAAGTACCGAAAGCTCTGCTTAGGTTTGGACGGGGCTTACGTTTCAGCACATTTGTTATTATCGTAGTGATAACTTATGATCATGAAGATCTCAGAAAGAATTTTTTGATTATTTTGATTGTTTCTATTGTGTTTCATGCGTAATGATGCCTTATTATTTCTTCCTAACCCCATCGTTAAATCTAAAAAACTAAGACACTAAAAAGCTTGAAATAAAAAAAAAAAATAAAAAAATAAATATAAAAAAAACCAATAAAAAAAAATAAAAAAAACTAATTAAAAAAAAGAATATTCTTAACTCGAGCGTATTCTAAATATTATAATTATGTACTAATTTTTTTCAAAGAAAAAGGAACCGCCTTCAAAAACTCAAAAGTAAAAAATAAAATATTCGCTAAACTTTGCTTACCTTTATATTAATTTGTTTAAAACAATAAACCCAAATAATTATGTAATACCAATTAATTATATTTTTTTGAAGTCGGCGCCAAATTACAAAATCAAGTACAGGTCACGGTAAATACGGTTTTAATTGGTACTTGATTTTGTAATTTGGCGCCGACTTCAAAAAAATATAATTAATTGGTATTACATAATTATTTGGGTTTATTGTTTTAAACAAATTAATATAAAGGTAAGCAAAGTTTAGCGAATATTTTATTTTTTACTTTTGAGTTTTTGAAGGCGGTTCCTTTTTCTTTGAAAAAAATTAGTACATAATTATAATATTTAGAATACGCTCGAGTTAAGAATATTCTTTTTTTTAATTATTTTTTTTTATTTTTTTTTATTGGTTTTTTTTATATTTATTTTTTTATTTTTTTTTTTATTTCAAGCTTTTTAGTGTCTTATTTCAGTAAATTCACTGGTCACAAATCTCTTTGGTTGGTGTGTTTTGGTAGTAGCTAGGTCAGGCGCTGTTTGTAAAGGCTTCTTTGAGCTTGTCGACTAAATTACCACTCCAAAGTGTGTGTGTGTGCCGTCTCAATAAACATTCAATTATAACACGCCGTCACGGATGAAAAATTAGGTCAATAGGTTTTTTCTAAATGAAAAATCGTTCACGATATTCTGATAAGATGGATTTAATAGCCAGTTACTGAAACAATATCTGCAAATTGATTTTCTTTATGAAAATAAAGTCAATTTAGTTACTGCGGAGAAATAAGCCATAAGGAAATATAATGGATTATACAAGGCGACGTTATCGATGTGTCATTTCCTACGGTTTTTAACAATAGCTACTATTGGCGGAAAACACCTTTCTCAAATAGGAAATTTGTTACGCAATGAAGTCATTGTTTTTATTGTTTCCACAACTGTATTCTTTCAAGTCCTTAATGTTTATCATCAATCTAGGTTGTTTTTGTTAAAAGTGTTAATTAAATTTCAATTTTTAATTAAAACTTGATTTCGCAGACATATTGTCTTTATAGAACTGCTTATTATTAAAGATCCCTTTTTTAGGGTTCCGTAGTACCTACAAGGAACCCTTATAGTTTCGCCATGTCCGTCTGTCTGTCCACGGCATAGCGACGAAACCGTTGGTGCTAGAAAACTGAAATTTTGCATGAACATGTATGTTAACTAAACAAAGAAAGTCGTAGAATAAAATTTGGAAAAATATTTTTTTTTCAGGTAGCTCCCCTACATGTAAAGTAGGGATGTATTTTTTTTTTGTCGCCTACCCCATAGTGTGGGGTATTGTTAGATAGGCCTTTTAAAAACGTTTAGGGGTTGCTAAGACAGTTTTTTAATTTAGAGATTTGTTTGCGAGATAATTAACTTTAAAGAGCAAATTTTTGTTCGAGTAGGGCGTCCCCCCCCCTCTAAAAGCTAAACTACTGGATCCCAAAATCTGAAAAAAATTGTGTCGGCAGTACATGTAATGAACTTTAAAGGAAAACTATAGCGGATAAGTTCACTTGCCTGACAAAAGCAACATTCAAAAATAGATTAAGTGAGTTTCTTTTGGACACGTTTCTAGATCACATCTCAGCAGTTCGCGTGTTCCTCCCAAACACCCATATAGGTCCACACATGTAGTTCCACTAGTGGACCTGATGCTTATAACACCTGCATCAGGTCTGAACCCAAGGTGTTAGCCGTAGGGCTAGTTGGATCCAGATATGACAAACACATCTCGCACATTAGCGCGATGACTCATACAATCTCAGATGACCTGATGTACTGTCACCTGTATCTTCATTTCAAGGTGCTAGCCTAAACTTGTAATATCGTACTTTAAAAATGAAAATTGCTATATTGAATATTGTAAATAAGAATTTGATATTGTAAGTTTAATACCAATTACTTATTGTTATGTTTCACTAGTGGACCTAAGGCATTTTACACATCCACAAGGTCTGAACCCAAGGTGTAACCGTAGGGCTAGTTTGATCCAGTCAAGACAAACACATCATGCACAATAGCGCTATGACTCATATAATTTCAGTTGACCTGATGTACTGTTACCTATAACTTAATTCCAAGGTGCTAGCCAAAACTTGAAATATTGTACTTTTGAAGAGAAATCTGTTATATTGAATATTGTAAATTTTAAATTTTAATTTAATATTGTAAAGTTTAATACCTTATTAACTGAATTATAATAACTAAAAAAGTTTTTTTTTTTTTTTTACTGTACTGTTCAGAAATGGCCACTGTCAGTCAGTCTGAAACTCATAATTAAAGCATACTCCAAATATGAAGTTTCTGTCATAGATATATTATGATAGATAGATAGCAAACAATGTTTGTAAAGTGGTTAATCACAAATTAGTTATTTACCAACCTATTATTAGTATTTTGTCTCAAAATTTGTTGTGCAACCGCTATACCTACTGTAATAAAGTGAAAAATTATCTAACTATAGCAATCACAAATTTGCAATTTGCCAACCTATTATTTTGTTTCAACAAGTTTTCTTATGTGACAATCTTTAATAGTATTTTTATTTTTTGCATGTTCTAAAGTGAAAAAGTACAACATAGTAAAATGAAAAATTATGTAACTATAGTAATCACAAATTTGTAATTAGCCAACCTATTACTTTGTTTCAACCATTTTTTCTTTTGTGCCAATCTTTAATAATATTTTTTGTTTTTGCATGTTCTAAAATGAAAAAGTACAACATAAAACTATTGTAAAACCGATATGCCTACTGTAATAAAATGGGAGCAAATTCTGCCCACAAACTGTGCTGCAGTTTGGCAGAAGATATTGTATGTGTAAAATATGTAAAAAAACTGAATAAACACTTTTTCATTTTTTCATTTTTTTTTTTTTTTTTACTTCATTAGTTCAAGAGGAATAGGGGTCCGAAATGTCAGATGCAGTTACTCAGAATATTTCGTTCAAAATTCTTGAAACATAAATAAACATACATAATACATATATAAAATCACGTCTTTATCCCACGGGGGTAGGCAGAGACGATGGAACGCCATGTGCTTCGCTCCTTACATACTTCTTTCGCTTCCTCAACATTCATACATCTCGTCATACGTGCTAGCTGGTTTCGTGTACTACAAACATTTCCTTTCTGAAGGACGCCATTTAGTTAAAAAGTAAAATTAAAAATATTTTTCTACGGAACCCTACTGCGCGTGGCCCGACACGCACTTGGCCGGTTTTTTTTATTATGAATTTATTTGGATAGTCATTTGGCATATTCGATTTCGTGATTTTGGTGTTTATAGTTATTTTTTTTTCTCAATAAAATAAAAAAATCTGTTGTAAATTCTTTTCGCAAAAACGAATATACATTCAATTACAAATGATTGATGATGATCTGCGTATTTCCAATAACAAGCATTAAATATGACTGAACACCGCGGTGGTAATTCATTAATTGTTATTGCATTTGTTATCAACAGTTTTTTTTTAATTAAAAACGTTTTCTAACTACTCCACATGCTTTCGTTAATTGCAAGTGTCGTAACACAATCCCTCAAGGCACCTGTTTTAACACACCTACAAAGAAAATAATCTGCTTTCTTTTTCTCTCTGGCTATTTCCAATAAGTGTGAGGGAGAAAGTAGAGTTGTCAGTTGTCCTGTTACGGCATGAACCGGGAACCGTGGCAGTACTGCTTTTCTAAACAATTCTCTTTGAACAGGTGCACGTGTGTTCTGTTTACTTAAGTTATTTTACTGACGATCGACTAGTGATGTAGTCATGTTACGAATACGATATGGGTTTTACTATTCGGCGAATACGGGTAGTAAAATATTTAGGCAAGGATAAATCCGATGCGTTTTATAAAGGAAATCAAGTGTAGGAATGTGAAATACAACACCAAACGTCCAATCTGACTCTTAATTATAACTATTGAGAGGTTAATTATACAACATGCGAAAACTATCGATTTTTTTTAACTCCTATCTAAACTATCTTTAAGTAATTATATATATTATGTATGTATTATATGAATATGTTATATTTATCTTTTGTATTTAAGTTGTACACTTATCTTGACCTCTATGGCATCATCGTCTCCTCTATTTCTCTAGGTTTGCTGGAAGAGAACTCAAGCACTGAGTTAAGCTCGCCTTTTGTTTACTATTACTGTAATATGTCTATTTCTTTGTAATTTTTTGTGTACAAAAAGTATTAATAAGTTACTGAAAGAAGTCTATGTTATTAAAAGTTTTTTAAGGGCGTTTAAGATAATTGTGGGGTGACAAATAATTTGTATCGACAGTGCTATTAGGCAGGTAGAATCAGGTAAATACTAATATTCATGCTTGTTTTGTTACATCACTAATAATTACTACCGTCAATTCTAGTCACGTGTCGAGTCCCCTGTTTCCTCGGCGCCTTCAATATGTGCCACCTCAGTTCTTGTGATAACTCCGTAATGGGCTATAATTGCTTTCACTAGAGTTAGTGTTAATAACACTTAATCACCAATATCATAGGTGATAAAGCAATTAAGAAAAAAAAACGAAAGTTAATCGTTTTTGCAATGAAAATGGATCTTCTTTTATTGTTAACTAGCTGACCCGGCGAACTTCGTACCGCCTTAGCGTAAATTTGATGCACTACTTTATTTTGTATAGCTGACCTATCTTATGTATGCGTACCTATTCAATTTGAACTGGAATCTATAATATCCTCCATATAAAAATTAATACTTTTTTTTTTTTTTTTCCGTAAGATCCTTGTATGAACAGAGTATTAGAAAACTACAAAAAAAAAATCAGCCAAATCGGTCAAGCCGTTTTCATGCTATGTCGTGACAACGAAAAACGGGTTTCATTTTTATATAATAGATAGAATGTGGGCACTACCCTTCTTCCTTTTTTTGTCGGTCAAAAAGAATTTCAGTTACTCGGTACTGACAGTGATAAAAAAATAAAAGAAATTAAAATATATTTATACTATTGAATATTTGCATGTCTACTGGACAGAGCATGCATTCATATTGTACCTTTTATATATAACGACAAAATGTTCGCATGTTGTGACAAATGAATAATCTTTATCTTTATCTTTAAAGCTACGGTTTTGGGTTTGCCATCCTTATTCTTAAGGACTTTTGACAAAGTGAAAACGTTATGTTGTAAAGAATACAAATAACTTAAAAATAGGTTGTAGTTTCTTCAATTCAAAATCGTAAAAGTAATTAGAGACAATATTTTAGTGATGAAACGCAACCTCGTTAGATTGATTAGTTGTCCGTGTCTGTTTGTAGTTAACT
This sequence comes from Hypena proboscidalis, assembly GCA_905147285.1. NCBI lineage: Eukaryota > Metazoa > Arthropoda > Insecta > Lepidoptera > Erebidae > Hypena > Hypena proboscidalis. Next base: position 16,977,314 of record LR990131.1, read on the forward strand.
GTCTGTTGGACATTCCATCTCGTGATATTAATGCTCGGATTGACCTCCGAAGCTTTGTCTTAGCTCTTTTGTACTAATGGCCATTGTGGAGGCACGAACCTCACGGACTTTTGGGTTTAACTAAGCTTTCACATAGGATCTCATTCGGGTCAGAAATTGACGGTAAATAATTTAACTCTCTCGATGAATCATGTTATTATATTGACAAAGAGTTAAGTAGAGTTGACTGACAACCACACTTCACCTATTAAAGAGAATGCCGGACCCGGGGCAGGTGAGATGAGAGTGCTAGATTCGAGCATACCTCCTTGTCCTAGTTCTGTAACAGTTACTGAAAAATATTTGAGACGGGCAATCCAAAAGTGACCAATAGTCTCAAGCCCGAAGTTTTGTTCACTAGGATCTATTTGACTAGGGGCAGAGCTTTTGTCAAAGCCTTAGGGGAGAAGTACCACTACTATCAACCTTTTATACGTCTACCTTTTATCTACCCAAAATAGAAATTTATCTACTTCGTGGTACGATTAGACCCTGAATTACGTACATTATATCAATCCCAAATATAGCGACGTAGGTATTATCTCAATTCTATCTGAAACATTTCATAAATAATCCTAACATAACATAATCTTATAACCTCGTAAGGTTATTGTCCGTGTATAATATTAGCTTAATTCTAATTTGATCCACGTTGAGAACATTGTGTTGCCTATAACTTCGTGACAAGAAGTCTGACAATGCATATCAAATGAGTGTGTGTGAACACGCTAAACATAATAAATACAACTGATTTATTTATGTTTATTCCACTGGTGGGAAGCTAGGAACATTTTATTGGAGACGTGGAACATTATTATACAGTAAGGCCTCTCACATTTTATTTTAATTTAATGTTTGATAAATATAAGAATGCAAAGAACCAACTAGGTATTGTATATGCTAGCTGTAAATTTGGCTCTGAAACTTGGTATCTGATAAAAATTAAGCGATTTTGACATACCGCCAAAATGTTCTAATAATAACATGACAATACTTGGATCTTCACAGGATCAAAGTTCACGTTCAGGAGCATGTATCCGATTGACAATTAATAGGCAACTATGTTCAGAGTCATACATATTGGATTTTGACCAGCATGCTATTCTGTAGAAATCGTCTTGTTACCATGCAAATTGACTTAATTTTGCATGCTCTACAGACTAGTCTAGACGGAGTAAAATATTCTTCTATACACATTTTGCACGATCAATCATCCCACTTGATGATGCCGCATTTTATAAGTCTTGCGTTTTGTTCGGATCTTAGTTTAGAAACGTGATTGTGGTCATGGCCAACACTAAGTGGCGCCTGCAGTTTTCAGTGATTGAGCACTTGATTTTGAAGCTGCGAAAATTTGTGATCGGAAAATTCGAAATAATGTTAATGTTTTTATCCGAAAATTCCAAATTGACCGGGTAATTGCAAATGAATTGGAATAGGGTAAAAAACGTAACTAACTAAAAAGAAAATTTACCGGCGGCATTTTTTACACCTAGAGTGAATCATGTACTGAATCATTGATACGCAGTATTGTCACAATGTCATTATCAATCTATATGTATAGTATAAAACTTATAAATATGTAAATATTTATAAAAAGCAATTTGTGAAAAGTGGTAACACTTTTCACAAATTGCTTTCGTAATTATTTGTGTCGGGATGAGATATATCTTAATTGATCTTAATTATTACACCATAAAAACAAGTTTCAATGATAACCATGCCATTACCCGACATATACTGTAATATACTAAGTATAACAATAAACTGCTTTTATCATTAAACGCAGCTAATAAGTATTTATTATTAAAATGTTCCTCAATCGCCACTTAAATTAGAATTTGTTTTTCACCTGTTGAGCACACTTATGTGCTGCCACCTGTCGATAAAGGTACAATAACTTACGGGCTGTTTACAATAACCATTGCTATGCTCTACGAGAATTATATTGTAATTAAATGTCAGCTAAGTAATTATCATCTATAATGCGTAGAAAAGGTGTTTTGTTTCATAGGCACGATGATAGGGTAGGACTTATGAACCTGTGTTATTGGCCTTAGATTGGTTTATCGCGCTTTTATAACTAAACACACTGAGAAATCATTGATCATGGAGTTCATCACATAAATTGTAGTGTCTACTACGGCAAGGTCTTGAGATAGTTGCATCAAGTTTTGTAAGGACAATATCTAAGTTAAGTTTAATTAATGGACACAAAAATACGAGAGCGATTTATGAATTTTATTTTAACAAAACATAACAACATCACGCCTATATTACCCAGCAGGGTGTGGCAGAGGATTACAACACCCACATTTCGCCTGTTATTTTTTGAATTAAATTAATCAATTATTTATTATCTTTGCATATTTTGATTTTAAGTTATAATTATTTACATGTCGGATTTTCCGATGAAATATGTAAGTAATAAGAACAACTGATAACTCCAACTTATGTACCATGTTTCTGCAAATAAAGATTTCATTTATATTGTTTAAATTGCAGAGGTTGCCAAAGATGACAAAATATATTCCCTTTCGATACATAAAAAGATCCGAAATCAAATCAAATTGTAACTGTAAGCACAACATGGTATCAAAATATGTTGGACAATGGACATGGCGTATCTCAGTGTCGTTTTTTTCGAGTGCACCTGCTGCGGCTGCGGCGGTGGCATAGGTGGCATTCCGTCGTGTGCCACCATGCCACTGACGCTCCAGACATTTCCGCCACTTTTTCATCCTTCCACTAACTACCATCAATATTTATAACCCATTGACGATTTCATGGACAGTTATTACTGTTATTTGTTGGATTCTGGTCTTCTTAAGTCTTAACTGATATTGATTATAAAGGTCATCAAGAATTTATTAAACATATTTTGTAATAAGGACTTCAATGATGTTCCGCTTTACTTTAGATCTTTTAATCAATTGTGTCATCAACGGTATCAGCAATAATAGTTAACTATGGTGACGGAAACTTACTGTGAAGTATCAATGGAAATCCCAACGGATTATGCGACCAGAACTCCTGTGGAACTTGCATGAAAAATGTAACCATGAAAGATTAGGAACCATCCTGAAACCGACTGCCTCTAAACACAGAATAAGTAATAATCCTACTAGGCCAGTTATACGACAATGTTATTATGACCACACTATAAAAAGCATATCGACTGACCAGAGGTCAAAAACTTGTCTAATAGCTGTGAGAACTTACCGTTCGTGGTACCCGAAAGATCTAATAGAAAGATGTTATCTCGCCCAATCAAATCGAGGGCCGTATACGTAAACTGTACATTAGAAAATTGACCCTTGTTGTTTTAAGAGGTACCTTAACCGTGAAACAATGAGAGGCGCGATGTGGGCGAACTCGGGCGAAGACGGTAGCTTCACGGGTCGCCGCCTCCGGAAGGAACCATCGTGGGAATCCACTCCCGTCTCATTCACCTGCATAATGTTTTGGTAATTATCGCACACCTATTACTGATATAATTTCAACGTGTTAACCAATTAGATCTTATTAAGTTTCTTGCAATTATTTAAGAGATTTGGCCGTGTTTTCTCTGCTCGTGTTAGAGAACAGTATCATACGTTATTATAGTCTTTTTGAAGAGCTATATTACTCTTAATTACTACTTAGCTACGTTACGTGTTGTGCCCTTTGTTTCAGTTTTCTTAGGATGTAATTTTTGATTTGCTACTAATTAGGTAAATTAAATAAAGAACAACCGTGTTAATAATCAGATACTGATAGTATTTGGTATAATAAATAAATAATAGTAGTGCTATAACTATTCTTGTTTAGCTAGATTTTCTTTCTTATAAAACTTACAACAGTTCCTACCGAATTTGCGAGGGCCACCATGTAAAATGTGTATTCAATGCCGATATATTGAGCAATTATTCCCGCGATAATTGGCGAAATGACCATCGTAACTGTCCTTACACTATGTGCTACACCTATTAAAACTTCTTTCTGCTCAGAACTGCTTCTTCTCGTAATCATCTTAATACATAAATCTTTTCCCAATAAATCACATATTGATTTAGGTATTAAAATAATATGGTACGTATAAATATCACTTTCTGATGCTAACCTTATGAAAATCAATGTCATTATAGTAAACATAATTGTTCGTTTTGTATAGTCTTTGATATTTTTACTCAAATGAATTATATGTTTTGAATAATACCTAGTTATTTCGCGTACAATTTCGTGGACAGCTAATGTGTACCCTAAGCTCGTCGACGAGAGACCGTGCTCCGTTGTCAAGAAAAATATGACACTAGAAAAATATAGTCCCATCGTAAGTGCTATGAGCATTTGATATAATAATATATCCCAATACATAGCCCACTTTACGTTGTTAAACTGATTTATAGGATTGCTTAGCGTTTTTGCTATCGATTTCGGAGTGTATGTGTTTTCAATAGATTTTTCATTTTTCTTTTTTGGTACCTCCGGCATGAGAGCGATTAATCCTGAAAGAAAAATATACTTTGTAAATATTGCGCTTGTAAACTTTATTGTGTTATTCCCAGCTGTCCGGTAGGAAGTCGGAGCGATCGGACAGCTAGAAATATAAGTAAGGGACTTCGCCTAAGCTTTATTATTTCACTTTTTGAATATTAACGTTGTGAAGTAATTTAAATTATCTAGTGATTTGATATCTCTTATTGAATCCTTAGCACGAGTTTCAGAAATCTTTCATTCGTATTATACCTACAGGGTGTCCCAGTTTAGAACGTAGCCGGAATTGGACAATAGGGTAAGTTGTGACAGTTATCAGAAAAATATGGAAAAATTCAAGTTCCATATTTAATAAAATATGCTAATTTAATCAATCTAGAAAATGTACACGTTATGACGCATGACGCACTTTTGGCATCTATTACTCGTCGTATAGTCGTCCTAAACTGGGACACCCTGTATATTATCGGTATTACTTGCATTCTTATTCTGTAGTATTACTATTAGATTTGACATCTTCACGGTCTCATCTTAAACCTAAAAATCTTATAGAAACACATTACACAACATAACAAACATAAAGCCATCCATTGGTGTGTGGTAGAGGTGTGACACCTGAGCCTATAGCCATGTATACGTGTAACTATTGAGAAGAATTCCAAAACAACTTTTTTCGTCCAGAGAATCAAACCCGAAACCTCACGGTTGAAGATCGCATATATACGCTAACTACTATATATTAAATTATGATAATCTTTAAAATATTTCTGTTAAAGTGTTACCTGTATTAATTGCAAACATAGTTCCCATTACAAAAGTGAGGATAGTGAATCCATAATTAGGAAATATATCCACCACATGACCACTAACGACCGGTGCTACCACGCCAGCCATTACAATATACTTGTTGTACATTGTATCTTGTTCGCTGGTGTCATAGCCTTGAAGCAAAGCCTTTATTAATAGCTGATTTTTGGGCAAACAGCCTGAAATGAGACAAAGAAAAATAATGATAGTTAGAGATAAACTATCAAACAATAATTACAATGTCCTGCAATATCTTTTAAAACAAATCTACCGTCCATCAAAGAGGTCACAAGCAAGGTCTTGTATTTTTATAAGTTACCTACTGTCCAGACCTATCTGTCATCACCTTGGACTAATATGGTTTATACTGCTAGCTCCTTAGACCACTAGAATACTAACGTCGCAGGATGTCGTAGACTGGCGACGCCTAGTGGACCCAAGGACTTGTATATTTTAACGCAAAGGTAAATAAACATTATGATAATTTACTTGCTCACCTATAACAGCATTTATGATGAAGAAAATGTAAACGGACGATTTCACGCCCAAGCAGTAGTATGCCAGAGAACGTACGGCAGAACAAATCACAAATATTCGAAAATTCGGACTTGTGCCTCTAATACTTAAGCTTTCCTGAAAAAAAAAGGAAATTAAATTTAATAATTTCACCGTTTCCTGAATTTTTTATTAAATAATTATGATTCACTTATCGCATGTTTTTGTCTATCTATATGTTAAACCCCCGCGCATCCCGCAAAAATTACTGCAAGAGATTGGATGCAGTTGTGTAGCTAAATTTATCTCTTAAAGGGCGTAAATTAGGGGTTGCAATTGTATGAGAATCGTTCTCAATTTTGAAGGAAATAGCATGGAAATATCGAATTCTTCGTCCGCATAAGCTAGTTTCTACTAAAAGTATAGATCTTACTCACAAATATAGGTGTCGATATCGTCTGACACGCTAAGTATAGTGTTCCCATCATTCCAATTTGTACAAGACTGAAGCCCAACTGCTGAGCACGGTTAGCTATCTGTGGCCATATTAATATCACATCCTGGAATCAAAGAAGAAAAGGAACTTAAACATGGTCTGTTCATTTGCTAACAATTACTCTAAACTCTAAGTCATTGTTTCTCAATCGTCAAGTAAGAATTACCTACCAGATAAATTATTACTCGAACGACAATTGAAGTACAGTACAGTACAGGCTCTAAAATTAACTATCGAGCAGATCGTTAGCGCGGGCATTTTTAGCCGGTATCGCCAGTAAATTAATTATTTTGTATTATCAAAATAGCAAATCGCAACTTTTATGTCAAAAAAATTGAGTCTTTGACCGTCTGTCGGTTTGTAGGTTAGTTTTTTTTTTACAGTTAGATTGATTGTAACTAGTATTTTGATTAGCAAATGACGGATAGAAAATTATTAATGTTTATGTGATTAATAAACATTGCCTACGAAAATACATCAGCAAGATACTAGCCAACTGCGGTTTCTAGGAAAAAAATACTTACCATGATTGTAAAGATCTGTACAATTCCTATCAATATTGCCATTGTTATCAACACTTGCATTACTCCATGCCATATTTCACCAGTTAATAATTTTAGCCCTCTCCCCATTTTGTTTAATAAATAAAAAACACCAAATCCTTAGTTCAGTCTGAATAAATTGTTTTGCGTGCTTTTAACTAACTGAGTTATAAACTCGTGCATTGAGGAAATACAATAATTAATATTCCCTATATAAATTACAACAATAAATGACCATTAACCATTCTGTACCGTATTATGTATTGAACAAAACTGATAACGTGCGTGTACTTAGTAGTGATTCTGTTCTGGTTATCGCTTATTTCTACTATCACTGCGGTTACCCGCGATAAAATCCGATTTCATTTTTGGAATATTACTCGGATTGGTTTGATTTACTACGATTTTTGTAACAAGTAATCGTCCAGTAGGTACTATTTGGTAAAGATACGGTTTATTCACTGATTTTTAATGCGACGAGACGCATCTAGAGGTGTAATCTTTTAGGTTTCATCATTTCAAGTGTTGCTGTAACCATTACAGAACCAACAACAACAACCACACCAGATTGTAGTAGTAACTATTTACATCACTTAAGCCGTTTTGCTACATACAGGGTGTAAATGATATCGAAAAAAACCGATTTTCCGATGTGATGTAAGCGTACATCACATCGGAAAATCGGCATTAAAAAAAATCTTCTTTATAAAATTGCTAATGTATTAAAACACTTTTCGGTCGTTTCAACGAGCAAAATTTTTGGTTGGAAAGTTTAACAAATGGTCTAAATTTTCTTCGGAAGAATTCATAGTTGACCGGAAAATTGCCAATGTATTGGAAAAATCTAGGGTAACGCTACTTTTCCTTAGACAGCCCAAAAAATTGCAAAAACGTTAATTATCCTCAGAACATTAATGAATATTTCGGTTTAATTTTTTTTACATTCAATTTTGAATTGTGTACTGAGTCACTGGTGTTTACACTCTGTAAAAGCCGTATAAAAAAAATCATTGCAATCTCTTCGAGATCGACCCTCGCATGATGCATTTGTTTCTACAACTCCCACGGCAGGTCATTAGAATTGGTCTCATGCCGCGGGTCACTTTTATTGCATTTCTAATAAGTAGTTACGAGTGTAACCGTCACGGTTTGCGATTTAATTATTTGCTTACAGACTTCAAACTTTTGTTGAAAGTCGACGGCAGCTCTTATGTAGGTGAGCATAACAATTAATAGAATAATTTACTTTTATTAACTTTTTAACCGACTTTAAGAGGAGGTTCTTAATTCGACTGAATTTTTCCTTTTTTTTGTTCACCGATTACCCGAAGACGTCTGTGCCAAATTTGTCTGAAAGAGTATACTTGCCATGCGTCAAAAGTACTTAACTAACTAAGTACCTTAACTTATTGTTTTGACTTTTTATATGCTCTTGATCCTAATTGACGAATTACGAGAATTATAGCCAAAATGTTGTCTCTAGGGATAATTATGTTCCAATTTTGGTCACAAAACAATCTTCGTGTGTGTCCGGAAATGGTATCAGAGTCTACGCCTGTAATGTTGGACTTCCTATCATTTGAGACGATTCGTCTTTTAAGAAATAAGCGGAAATAAGCCTAATCTCTAAATAATTATATAATGCAACAGTAGTTGGTATGTATTGTTATTACTTTTGTAATGAATTGTGAGAAAGTTTTCTGTATCACAAATCTTAGACTTACAAAATTTGACATCGTTTTCTGCTTCAGTTCTTGAACTTGGTCTCGTTACTTGTATACTATTACTTGGTCTGTGGTCTGTTGTCATCAACGATGATGCGATTTATTGTGTGGTAGTTTTTCTTCAAGTTTTAGCGTCGCTTTTTAGTAAAAAAGATAAACGCAGGCTCATTCACCTCGTCTCTATACCTAATGAACTGTAGGATTTGTTTGTTTAAACGCGATAATTTCTGAAAGTGCTGGCTGAATTTGGTTAGTACCGTACTGATTTATTTTGATAGCTCAATTTTTGAAAAAGGTTGTAAGTTTTTTGAAATCTTGCCAAAACCCACGAGATCGGAGCAGTAACGTTTACCACGTGCGGACCAGCTAGTTACTTAAATATTGAAGTAACGGATGATTGGTCGAAGTAACCCTGTCGACCCCACGTTTGGACCCCGTTTAGAGTAAATTAATCGGTCTGCTGGTTACTTTGACACGGTTGCATCTGAATGGTGTTTGTCGCGCGACACTATGCTTCATCGCACTTCTACTTTTTACCATTGTCCTTTAGTCACACTTACTTATCTACTTAGACACTTATGTATTTAGGTAAGACTCGAAATGGGTCTTGCCTCATGGCTTGCTTAGCACAGTGACGTCAGTGATATCTTTGGTGTTTTTAAGAATTTTATTACTAGCAGACATGTCTGGAACTGATATCTATTTGATAATCATAATCAAGCTTCAGAGTCAGTCAGTTTCGTCAATATTTTTGACAATGCCATTCTAAGTATAATAACCAGGGCTCGGAATTAGGTAGAGTTTTTTATGTACTTGCATCGAAATGTTGATTTAAATGCGCACCTTCCCGGGATTTCTAATGGACAATCCCGTGTGGCCAACAATATCACGAATAAATAATAATAAAAACCTCAGAGATAGACAAATGAAACAAAGATAATAAACATATTTTTTTATTACTTTACATTAATTCACAATACAAATTGTTGATAGTCTGTAGTAAATTCTCATATGCATATTTCGGCTTTTTTTATAAATACGAGCAAATACTTTTGCTTCTAGCCTAGACTCGTGAGGTTTTGCTTATTCAAACGGTCCATCAGAATCATTTTCCTTATCCGATTCATTACCAGTAAGATTTAAAGTGTTCGCTTCCGACATTACTGTATAACTTTTGTGAGAATTAAAATATTTAGTCGCGCGTGCAGTAGTTTAAATTGTGTAAAAAAGTAAATAACTTTTATTTAAAAAATCATGGGATTTTTTCTGCTCTTTAAAATTAATCTCGCGATTTGAGGCATATCCACTTTATTCTTTCGCTGTATGAAATCAGTGTAAGTACATGAAAAACTCTACCTAATTCCGACCTCTGATAATAACATAAATTAACATGACTTACTAGCCCCATTAAAGTCGTCTTGGCATAACATTGGCACAATTCGGTGGTGAGCACCGAACCGTGACCCACGACGCCGCGACCCGCCACTTGTGATGACTCACCCTTCCTGAGCGTCTTCAAGGATCCGATCCTGTGACTAACCCGCGGTAAAAAACGCCATTGTTCGACCACCATTGAAAGTAACAACGACGAAACTAACCGATGAAGTCACCCACATTTAACACCAGTTTGATTGATGAACCTTAAAATTTTAAACAGTAAACCAACCAATTTAAGACGGACGATTTACCTTTTTGGTTTCACCCACCATAAGCTACCAAATTAAAATATATTTATGGCATAAGAACAAGCTATTAATTGGCTTCGAGTCACTAATTTAAATTCATTTATTAACACCGAATTCCGTAATCTATGATAGTATAAATCAGATACATATACCTAACACATGTAGCGAAGAAACATTACATTCATTATCCATAATCACCGTTATCTGACGTAGAAAATTACATTATTAAGGTGAAACAGTCACAAACAGTTGCATATCGGTATATCTAAGAAATGGTGGGTAATCTTATCAGACTAGAGCGAGGGTCCGTGGCTTCGCCAAGACGTGGGAACGCCAGCCAAGCTTGACCGGCGCGGCGGCCCATGGCCCGTGGCTCATGTAATTACAGCACTCCGCAGGTGCCCGGTCAAAGGTTCACCACACACGCAACCAGGACCTTGAATTACACCGATTGCGCCGATCCTCCTCTATAATGAGGAAGTGCAAGGATGCCACTGGTGAACAGAAAGCCTGCAATTGTATTGTTTGGACTAACTAGGATGACTTTATTATAAAGGAAATGTACTGACGACAGGCATTTCTCACGAACTCTAATTTTATGATAATATATTCAACCCTCTACTTAAGAACTGCTCCTCTAATTTTAGATTTTACCTTAACACTTGCTAAATTGTCTGAATTACATTTACACGTACAGTCAAATTTACAAAGTCTTTAGTCTTTCAAATTCCGAAATTCGTAATTTGAAAGTAATTATTTCATGATAGGATAAATCAAAAGTGATTCGATAATATGTGCATTATTTTATAAAGAAATATTCAACAACTGTTTTATACAATTTTTTAAAAGTTTGAAAATTTTGTTGCTGACTGTAAATTGAAAAAGCAATTTATGCAATGTTAGTCAATAAGCTTCCGTCCTTTGTTCTACTTAAATGGTAAAGAAACAATTTATTTCCAATATAGCTAGATTGAAATTGAAAGTCTCATGAACAATTGTATCAATTTATAGTATGGGATAACTGTGGGACCGCGGTTGATTCACGCTTCCCGCTTCTGAAAACTATTACAATTCTGTGGTTGCAATGTTTACAAATATCGTTTATTTTTACTTGACTGCAGAAGAAGGCCATGTAAATGTGGAATACGTGCTCCTTTGCTAAAACAATCACAATTATTAAATTACTTTCAAGAAAAAACATATGAACGATCCTGAATATAGATTTGCAGTGATATAGAAATATAGAAATATAGAATCTTTAACGTGGTCTCTGAAATAAGTAGGAATAATATATGTCCCACATATCATATGTGGGATATTTATTCGTTTCAGGATTCATTATACTTGTACTTCGTTATGCCAAACGTCAAACTTCTTGGCGGCTCGCGAGCGAGAGTGAGATATGCGTATAGCGTTCACGCTATACGCATATCTCACTCTCGTCCCTACACGAGTGACCGAGACAGTGCATTTTACGACCCGCCAAGATCTTTAATTTTAGCTATAAAAGGCTGAAAACCCTTAAATTGGTTCAAACAATGGTGACGAAACACGGAACTAGCTTGACTTTCCTTCTAGTCGTTTCCACGGATCCATCTGCGTTTCCATATAGGTACAAACAGTTCCTAATACGTCGTATGTATCGGTATCGTATTCTCCCACGGGCGCGGCGCCTGCGCACCCATCCACGCGCTGCTTCGACGCGTGATCGCCGTGAGAATATCATGCAGTCGCGGTTCATGGATTTCTTATATAATTTACTACATAATATCGTTTCATTCATCAACTTTACACTGAATTAAGTAAGTTGAAAGTATATCGATGCCAGATGCATCGACGGAAAAATGTTTCTTATTTTTATTTAGGTTTGACTGCATGTCATTTCATTCGGTCTGTTTCTGTTAGGAGTTAATTCAGGCATTAAAACAATATGTACATTAAATACAGTTGTATGTTTTCATGAGTTAAAAAGCAAAGCTATTTCTATTTTCTGAACACGATTCTAGACTCTGCCTGCAAGATCTTATTTGATAGCTCTGACATCACGTTTGCAATAAAAAGCCCAATTAGCGTGCATATCATCGTAGCAAAAATTTCAATAAAACACGTAGAAAATTAATTTTATTATAATAAAACAACGACACATTTTGGTAACAAAAGCACCTACAGCGACTCAAACCGAAATTGTTATTTGAGCATAGACCGATAATAAAATGCTAATAAGCTATTTGAACGGCCATCACCTGGGCGTTAACCTGTTCTCGCGTGGCTATAAACTCAATAGGAGACTATAAAAGACTGTGATAAAAGTCGCCAAACTTCGGAAAGCTACATGTGGTGTGGTCGACCTCTTAGTTTGAGTGGTTATAATTATTATAAAACTGCCGGTTTTTCTAGATAGAGTGGGCCACGACCGTGATTCGGTTACATTTGAAATCCATAAGACACCGTCCAAAACCGGTCCGGTTCTAGAAGTATTAGATATTAAAAGAAACAGAGAAACTTCGTGCTATACTGTGGTGGATGATCCAGTTTCGAGCTCATCTCTCATGTAAATTGATACGAGGAAGATAGGCGTTATTTATGCGTTTGCGAGCCAAACAAATAGACTAAGCTATGTTATTCTCTACTCAAATGCTGTTTGTGTGGTTTTCTTCGGCAATAAAACTGATGATGACTTATTTATGTAATTATGCGGCTCTATTCGGACTTTTGTGAAGAATTTCAAATATTTATTGTTTGAATAAGCTATAAAATGAATAACGCGTTGGTATTTTCACACTTCTGGAGATAATATCTTAAGAAATCAATCGCTGGATATGTTATTGTCAGTGCCATAGAATTGCAATGTCTTTGGTCAGTGCTAATTTTCAAATAAGGTATACTGTAAATCAATCTGAGCCTGTACGGATACTGGAAAGGCGTAAATCTATTGCCAGACGAGATTTACGCCTCGTTCGTTAACCGTTCTCTAAGACTTACCTAACTTTCTTGTTCTAAAGCCGCACTATGATTACTTATTATCACTCAATTGTTATTCAAAATCAAAAGGAGCGTGTCCAATTTGTTTATTGGAACGAAGTTCCTTATTGCGCGTTGCGAAAGGGGGCTAGGCGGAAAAAAAAGGAACGAAAAGTTGTAACGACACTTTTCGTAGCAATTCTCGTAGCAGCGTAGTAATTATATGCTACGTTACAGCTACGGTGCTACATCATCAGACAAAAATTTTTCTGTGTCCGTCTCTCTTTCTCGCTTATAGAAAAAAAGAGATAAATTAAATTTAAAAAAAAAAACTAAAAAGAAAAAAAATTACTAGAATTGAGTTCCTAAAAAAAAAAAAATGCGCACGCCACGCGGCGTGCGCGTTTTTCTGTGTCCGTCGCTCCCTCTCTCTTATAGAAAAAAAATTAAATTAAAAAAATAATAAGAAATAAAAATTACTTGAGTTGAGTTTCCGCAAAAATAGGGGCGCTGGCGCGCTCAGAAAGGTCTGCGAAGGCGTACACGATCGCTGTTCTAGTCAGATACCAATGAATAAATAGCTCGATATCGTATCGTGCACATTATTCCTCAATTGGATCTGCAGAACATACTTAAACTCTAAATCGGTGGACCTTATATACAGGACCTTGTAACGAAACCATAGCGCGATCTAATTCGATCCCAACGCCATCTATCGCGCGGCTTCGGAACTAATTAGTGCTACAGAAATATGCTGCGCATAGAGAAAGCAAGCGAAATATTTTCATTTTGTCTCTCTATGAATAATAAAGTAACTAAAAAAAATATTATCATAACTTAAAAAAAAAATACAATTCCCGCCTTTTTTTGTTTTTTTAATTTGGTTTAAATTTTTGTTACCGTATTTAGTTTATTAATAGACTGTTTTATTTGTTTAGTGGTTAAGTTCGCATATCTTTTACTGCAATATCGGGTGCGAATCCTGATTTGTTGTTATTTGGAATTACCGAACTTCGTTCCATCCGGGTGTCCCTTGACACCTCAGTAGTTTTTTAGAATTGTTGTATGGTACGGACCGGGCAATTGAAGGAAAGATAATAAAAAAATTCTAGATATTTTAACTAAATGTCTAGTAATTTTCTTTTATTCTGCTTAGTTTTTTTACTCAATAAACTCGTTTTCTTTTTTCGTTAAAAGCAACTGGATATGAACGACCACAAAAGTTTTGACCATTTCAGTTACAGGACCTACATATTTTTTTAAATTTATGTGCTTTTTAGGGTTCCGTACCTCAAAAGGTAAAAACGGAACCCTTATAGGATCACTTTGTTGTCCGTCTGTCTGTCTGTCTGTCAAGACCTTTTTTCTCAGGAACGCGTGGAGGTATCAAGCTGAAATTCATATCAAATACTCAAGTCTATGGTCTCTTGGAGCTGTGAAAAAATCAAACTTCTAAGTCAACGCGATCAAAAGATACTCCCGTTTATGCCGCAAATTTTCGACACTCGCAAGGGAATCAAAACCTACAGGGTACTTCCCGTGAACTCAGAATCTTGAAATTTAGAACGAAGCAACGTCTTATAACACAGATAAAGGAAAAATTGCGAAAAGCATAAATTTTTAGTTACATCATATAATAAAAATATTTTTAATAATTTTAAACTTATTACCCCTTTACTCATGAACGCGTAGTGGTATTATATTGAAATTCTTAACAAATACTCAAGTCTATAATATCTTTAAGCTGTAACAAAATCAAACTTCTACGTCAACGCAATCAAAAGATACAGCAATTAAAGCCGCATATTTTGAAACTCGCAACTACTCGCAAGGGAATCAAAACCTAAAGGATACTTCCAGACGACCTGGAATCTTGAAATTTGGCATGAAGCAACGTTATAAAGTACACATATAGGAAAAATTCCGAAAATCTTAAATTTTTAGTTACATCACATAGTATATTTTTTTTAATAATCATAAACTTACTAGCTGAATTGTGCCTATTTCTAGTATTAAAATTATGTCTATCACTTCTCTTCTTAAAGAGATGAAGATTTTTCCGAACATACATAATGTTTTCATATATGTATTGACAAGGTACCGTCAGCTTTCCACATTGTTATGTTATGGATTTCATTTAGCAATAAAAATACCATAACTTTTACTTATATACCTACAGGTTTGTACGGAACCCTCGGTGCGCGAGTCTGACTCGCACTTGGCCGGTTTTTTTTCAATTTCATAATGTAGGTACGCCAATATATCACTAAATTACTTCTTCAGTTTTATTTATTAAATATCATTTATATATGACAGTTAACATGGTCACATCCATTACGTATGAATCTATGCAAATACATTCAACTCTAACGCCGTGAAAGTTTTCTATGTGAAATTTAGCCACGATGGTTTTATCAAACTGTTTCGTCATATATTTTTTGAGTCATTAGTTCATGAGCTACATAAAACGACTGTTGACTATGGCCGAGGAGAAAGGTAGAGATTTTGTGAAAGAGCACTACAGAGGAAACTCCTCCGTCTCACCTTTATCCTGTCGTTGTAGAGTATTGCTTGCACTCCGACCTTTTTTCTGAATTGGTGTTATGCTCAGACAACACAGAAAGCATAATATATCCTACCTATTTATTTTTCATTTTTTTTTTTCTTACCTAAACCCATGATCTTTAATTTTTTTCCCTTGTTAATAACAACTGATATGCAGTATGCTACAGAAGGTAAACGTTGTTCCATGAAGTACCGTGGGAATCGCGTGTGATCTAACATGGCAACACCTTTTGTATCGCGAAATCTTGTGCCAGACAACAGTCCTGGACAGTTTACAAATCTGGGAAATTATCACCAGAACAATGGGGGTGTCAAGTAAACTTATTAGAAAATGTACCACGACTTCGTAATGGCCCATTGTGCGAATAAACGTCTCATTATGATTACACGATAGTGTTGTTATTTTGCTTTTTGGATACTTGCACCTATAATAATTATTGTAACATAAAATAGAAATTAATATGCAGGAAAAGATTATAGCCAAAATAGTGGCAGTATAATCGTGTACATAATGTTCAAAATATGCAATGTAGTTTTTTTTTCCTATAATTATGTACTTATATAAATAACTTCAATTGTTATTAACCTAAAAAGTATGCGCCTGTGTAAAAGTTGATACAAAATCACTGTGTTGCAGATTGTTGCTTTAAATTTACTATAGGCGCTTAACTAACCGTTTACCCTGCCGTCCACGTTCGTTATGTAGAAGGCGAAGAAGAGGTATATTTATTATTTGCTTTAAAATTATTTGGTAACGTGTGTTCTATTTAGGAATATAATTTATTAAAAAGGCACTTTTTTATCAAAGCATTGACAGAATATTGTATTCAATTCATCCAACTTAAGCCATATTCTGCAAACTCTGCAAGTACCCACTGATTCATCAAACAATCTTTCAATAGTTTTAATAACATAGACTCAGGACATTAAACCTAGCATGTCCTGCTATATTTGGACGATTCTTTAACGGTAAATATCTTTTTGAGCGAAGTGGTCATTTCCTCTTAGTACAAAACTCGTTTCAACTTACTACGACCTACTACAAAATCAACAGTTGATGGACCACATAACCGCAGGCGTTGAACTATAGAACTTGTTTCAAGTCATTAGAGTTCAATATAATTTTGGCTGTAGCATCCTGTATGAGGAAGAGAGATAGATGTATTTTATTGTAGTTCGAGACAAAACCGGTTAGGGGTGTTGTAATGTTAGTATACAAGTTTTAATAACACGCATACATAGTATGTTTCGTGTTCCAATCAAACCAATAGATAGAAAAAAGTAATGGGAAACTGAATAGACGCGAGTCAGACTATCGTCTGTTAGATATCTGAGTATGTAATTATGTGGAAGGTATTCAATTTGCTTGTATTTAATATGAACAGAAGAAGAAAAAAGGAGCGCCGCAAAAAATACTTAACATCTCTCCAAAAGTAGTTCTTAATCACGTGGTGGATTAATGAATTTAGAAACAAAAAAATAATAAAAAATCAAAAGAAATTTAACCTAAGAATGGCCATTTACTATTATTATTTCTAGTATCGATGTAGCAACCCTTCTACATGTTTTTCTATCGTTTTATGGTTACACTCGGAAAATTTTCCGCCTGCTACCCACCTACGGTGCGCGCTCTCGTAACGCGGTGAATAATGTTCAGGATACACAGATAAGCTTCACCGTATTATTTTTGCTTGCTGATGGTACAGTCAGTTGCAGTGAAACCTCATTAAAGCATTTTTACACACTACTAAGGGTTGAGTACACCCTGAAGCTGACTGTACATATTTATATTTTTCAGTATTGTTTATCGACAAATTATTACAATAGAATTATTACTAGTGAAATCAATAGCACATATTTTGATAGGTATGTACTGCCTATCCACTCAGCGCAAGTAGAGCTTATAATATAATTAATCTTATAATAAATGCTACGCTACTGCGATTAAGAAAGCTGGTAACTAATTATAGAGCAGCTTACAAAGGATTAGATCCTTATCTCCGTTTTTACATTACGTTTTGTGCTCCCAATTTCCATGAAGTCGATCGGCTTGTTCTTAAAAAAGAATTTAATTGCTTTCGTCTGAAGGGTTGAATGGAAGCGTGAAATGCCATTATATTTGGTTATAGGGCCTATTTAAGGTTAAAAAAACCGGAATTTTAACAAAGTTGTAGACTTCTATTGTGGATCATGTTTCTAGGAAATTGAGTGAGCTTTTCGCAAAAACGACCTTTGGGGTTTTTGAGACGTTGTTAATTCTAGCAACAGCTACAAAATAATGAGAAAAATAATTGTAAGTATATTTCATTTCAAAGTAATTGTTTGTTTTAAACTTTAAGGGTGTTAAAAACTCTTTTGACGCCTTCTGATTTTGCTATTAAGTAACAACCTGTAAGTCACAAGTCCCTTTTAAGAAAATTAAACCTTATTACCTTCTAACATTGTTGGTGCATGATTGGTTTATCGCATTGTCTAGTTAGACTAAAAGCAAGCAATCAAGTTATGTTAACGAAATCCGACCTTTTTAGTTTAGTAATTATAGCTCTAAATTAAAACAGTACAGATTCAAATAGCATAGACAAATTATACCATCAGTGGAGATCGTTAACGCTTGTTGTTAATTACGGGGTAGGCAGAGCCGGGCAGTTCTAATAGTTATGTGCGTCATGTCATCATCTGAGTAGCCATGGTTTTTTATAGCAATCCCTTCTGCATTCTTACGTGCATGGAATGTCATGGCGTTATTATGGTTTAATAAATAATCGTACGGCTTCATTGCGCTGGTACTCGATGGTTAATCCATCGTGTTTAAGAGCTTGTTCTTAACTTGAGATTTTATGCAAGGATTATTTTACTAACTCATCTTATAATTGGAGTTTCAATACTTTATTTATTTCATTTTATTTTTGCATTATAATAACATTTTTGTATATAGTAAGTATATGAATAGAAAAACATATTGCTAATTACAAGCCTCCACAATTAAAAAATACTATAAACAAACCCAAGTTTTAAAAAAATAACAATGTTTTACTAATAATTTGATAAATCATGCAGACACAAAAGTGGTTTAGATATAAACTCGTTAGTAAACTAATACATCATTGCGAATACTTACCACAAAATAGTGATGGTAAAAAGGTAAGACCAGCAGCTAATTATGTACGTAGTTGAATACTTTTGTAAAAAATAAGATTAAAAGTGATACTCAACAAAGATATTAGTAGTATTTTGGATTTTGTACATGAGATAGAAAGAGAAGAGCAATTACACTATCCAATGGTACCAATGACAAGGCCAAACACACATTCACTCACACAAGCACACCCAGTCTCAGAAGAAACCTTTGCAGATCAAAGATTAAGATGCTTAATATTGAATTTGGTTGTTCGTCTAGTGGTGCCTAAGCGTTTTCGCCTCTTGATGATGAGGTCTCGGGTTCGATTGCCGGGTCGGGTGAAAGTGTTATTTGGGATTTTTTCCGTCAGTAAATTCTCAATAGCAGCAAAGAGTTGGATTTGTGCCCGGTGGATGTCGATAGACTCACCCCCTATCACATGGGACTTAAACATAACAGGTGAAGTGTGGGTGTTATACACCTCTGCCACACCAATCTGGGTAGTATAGGCGTGATGTTATGTTATATTGAACTTTCTCGTAAAAACATTTACGTCTATCAGTACATAAAATGGCTGATATGTAACTAAAATCTATTTTCATGAAAAATCGACCGTTCAAATCAAGTTCAAGAAGAAAAGAGAGAGATTTGGAGGACGGTCGATTTCTCTTATAGTTTTTTTATAAATAATGACAGCTCTCAACGATACCAATAAACACTTATCACTACATTTCGTAATCACGCTATTACACCCACAATTTGGAGAGTAAAATAATAGTTGCATCCGTTGTCGTGGCATCTATTCTATTTCTCACCCAGCTAACTAGCCGAGTAATAGCAGTATGTAATTAGGGCAGGCCTACCACGCAATTACTATGGAATGGTACAAGTAATACCCAGCGTGGTTCGACCAGTCAGCATCTTGTCCGTTCACCGTTTGGGTTGTGGAGCAACCTCTTAAGTGCTCCACCTTTTTTTAGAGGTGAAATGTTTTAAATGAAGATTGTATGTGATTTTAAAATTGAAGGGTTGTGCGTAAATAATGTTAGGTACTCACACGCTACAGTTTGGCAGGTTTTTGCGAAGGGCAAAGGGAAGATTATATACATAATTATTATTTGTGTAACTTCTCCTGGTTTGGGTAAATTTGGATCGTTTGAGTTGCTAGAACTTTTTTCAACTCAAACAAACAACAAACGCAATCATTACAAATAAATAAAATTGAAGTTTCTGCTTTAATGTCATAATAACAATGATTTTTTAAGCTGCTATAGCTATTTGCACGATACCTATGCCTAAAATCCAGTTTTAATCAATTGGTCTGTCTGTTTGTATCGGCTAATCCTTTAAACAGCTGAACTGATTTTAATAAAATGTTAGATGCAGGGAACTGACTACAAGGCGCGAAACATAGGTTACTTTTGTGGATAGCCAACGACGCAGACGAAACCGCGGAAAAAAAAATTATTTGTTTGTTTGATAACGTTTTGTTTCCACTTTCGGCATATCTTGATTAGGGTCCACTCACTGACCGAGGTTGTCTTATAGATCTAGTCTGTCTATCTAATCAATAGCAATTCAGCTTGATCAATATTCAATAGTTGGATATACCGATAGAATAGAGTGAATGCGCCTGCGCACGTGCGAGGAGACAAAGGGAACTTTAAACCTTTGTGCCGAGTACAGGGTTGTCCACGAGGAAAATATCTGGACAAAGACATTAATTTGGCTTCATGTATCTGGGGATCCATATAGGCAGAATTTACTTATAGACGAAAAGAAACCTTCAAGAATTTTGCATTGACGATATTTTATCGGAAATATTAACAAAACTGCAAAATTTACTGAGAATTGCAAATGTTTTGGGATGGTCTAGGAACTCCAGGGTAACGTAACTCTACCATAATCAGTCCGGAAACAAAAGTGAAACTTTTAAATTTTCCTAGGAAAAGTTTCTGTTAGTCTCCGAACCAATTACTGAATTACTGGTCAGCGGCTTCGTCACGATGTCATAATCATTACACCCTATAAAGGAATATTTGTTTTTTGTTCTCGGCATCAATATGACATGTCATGCTGCAATGTATGTCAACCCTAACTGAATAATACATACATACATACATAGTCATACACAGCTTCAGTAGGTTAGTGATTGCGACACTCATTGAAGCGAGGTACTGAATCCACAATATGTACAAATTGTATTGACAATCCCATTTGTCACCCACCGCGGTAGTCTATCGAGCTCACGGTCAAACACAAATATAACTGTGTATTTAGATGCTGTTTATGTTTTGCTTAATTATTAAGCTTTAGAATATCAAATCACTATATTTTCTAGTGGTAAAGCTGTTTCGAAAATATACCAAATTGTCGCTCATCCATTTACTTCTTCGTAGCTTATTATCTATGACGATATAATCCTGTTTTCATGACTTAAAAAAATTGGATGTATATTATGCAATGTGATTGGTGAGTTGTGTTGAATCGTTTGTGTTGGTCTAGCAATCCAAAATTGAAAGTTCCCCATACGATTTCTATTGACGATCTTGAAACGTGATGATCTTTGCAGATAAAATATAATGTCTTTGCACAACACTTAATTAATAGAATCTTTTAGAAACATTTCCCTTCATAAGTGAATGGCATTGGTACCGTACAAAATCCCAGAGAGTTATTAAAAACAATAGTCCCTTGCATCACTCGTATATCGCTACTATCCGATTTCTTACGAAGTTTTATGCGTACAATGTAATATTAGTCACGCACGCAATAATCAGACAATAACTAGGAAATCTAGTTCTCAGAAAAATACAGTAAACTTGATAAGATATTACGTGATATTACATACATGTAGCACACAGCAAGGTGTTTTGGATTTAACTTCTTTTTATGTTTGTGATCCTTTTAATCCCGCTGTGCTGTCGAAAAATGCTCCCTCGCACGTCTCACCGAACTTTTATTCTTATTTCATTTGCCCACCTGCTCCGAAACGAATAAAAAAATAACAACAGAACAGGTAATAACAATTATTATTATTTTTCAACTCAACACGCCTTAGCACGTTTTATTATTTATGGAGTCTCTTAAGCTTCCCGTATTTATTTATAGAAAATCAAGATAACAGATAGCCACGTTGTTATCTGATCTGCATCTTGTTTGCCCTAGATAGGTTATACTTTTTACGTTTAGAGAAAACATGACATAAGATAAGAAGAATACCAGCTACATACCAACACGCTACAATTGACAAAGAATGTCATATTTTCTATGATTGTTCTGTTGACGCGTTTATAATAACAACAATTACGTTTCCTCCAATCCTGCGATCCCTCGGGCGATGCCCGTCCGTTTCTACAAAACAAAATGGCCGCTCAAAATAAAGCCTCCAAATCCTGCTCGTAGCCCGTGTTGCCCTCCGTAGCCGCGAGCGGCGCAAGCGCAGCTTGTTTGATTCATGTACTACGCCGCCGCGTGGCAGTGGCGCTGGCGTCGCGCGCTCCGTACTCGCATCGTTTCGCTCTACACTCCCACGTACGATCTCTCATTGTAAACACAGCCGCGACCGTCTCGCGTACCACGGATTTCCTTCCCAATGAACTAAAAAGGATTGTAAACATGGAAGTTGCTATGAAAGTGGTGTTTTGAACTGTGTTTAAGTGACATTTGATCGGATTGCAAGGTGAACGATGACGAAAGCTAAGGTGACTCGAAACAGCGCCCTGTACCACAGTGCTAAGGTGAGCCCTTTTCTTTTACTTGATACTTGGTGTTTCTATCAATTAAACTTGTATTATTTAGCTTTCTATTTACCGTTGGGTCTAAAAGAACACGTGTATCGTTTGCTAGAAAAGGAAAAATATGTAAAATAAAATTATTTATTCAGCGTGTTATTTATGTACATAAATCAACAATAATAAACTTGTTGCATTGCAAGTATAGCCTGTATACTAGCTACGTTGGTACAATGGTTCATTTTTGGAATGTTTTGCTATATTTACATCTGTATAATTGGACCGAGTCCGGTTGCTCCGCGCCTCGAATCTTGATCCCTCCTTCCCGCCTTCCCTCGAAGCCTCCAATTTAAAATAAACGATTGCATCCAGTTGTAGTAAACCTTAAAAAAAGAGATGTTTTTGTAATATTTTTCAAATCTTAGTCATTAGAAAGTTTTTTGTACAGGTAAGCATGGATGCAACATAATATTTAAAGAAAGATTTTCTAATTTCGCCCTATATTTTTGTATCATTTATCATATTTACATTGTATGTTGCTAATAACTTATATATCCATATTGTATTGTATTATCTCATCGTATTGTAATCAAAATCAACGTTTCCTTTCCAAACAAGATTCTTTGCCTCTAAACTCATGGTAATTTTTACATTTCTAAACGCATACCTTAAACCCCTTTTACTACCTTTAATCTATTTACAACGGCATTTTCTATTGTTGTTAAAACTCTTTCGTAACAAAATACGCATCTGCATTTTCCGTATACTGTTGTTCTACGTTGAAGTAAAAGACATCAACGCGTACGTTAAAAAGGGACAGCAATAGTATAAAGGTATTATTGTGTTTGTGGGAGCGAGACGGATGTCGCCTATAGCTGTTTATACTTATTTATTTGTACATAATTATGGACTGGGATTTGGTATACAGGTACATCTATAGTGGGTAGGTACAGGTAGGCCGTTGCACGGATGGCCGATCTCCCCTTTTTAAAAAGGGATGCTATAATAGAGCAGAATTTGACTGTATGTAAAATTTCGTTTAATGTTGAGGGTCTTTTCGTTTCGGGTAGTGAGTGCTAATGATGCGTGGATATGGTCATCCTTTTACTTATTCTTTGCTTGATTTTGGAATAGTTATTTTGATTCTATATAATTTGTTTCTAAACATAATGATTCAACTGAGAATCATGTTGTAGAAAATACACTTTTTTAAAACCTAACTTATAATGTATGAGCTATTAATAATTTTTATATATTAGGTCTAGGTTATGGTTTCCATGTCGTGCGGAGACTGATACAGTAGTAAGCATCGACTGTGAAGCCTTAAGAGATCAGATGAACCTTAGATGTAATTCAGCTCTGCCTTGGCATATCTAAATCCTTATTTCTGTTCACAAGCGATACACAGATTAAAATAAACATTGAATCAAGTCCTAGAACCGTAATCAGTTCTAATCCAAAAGTATCTTATTTCCATTTAATGAACTCTGAGGCATAATTTTGGCGTTATAAAAAGCAAATTGGTCGATGGAGTTCGGTTCTCGGAAATTGAGCACACGCTCGTATTAATTCTGACCGGTTTTTCCACCTTGTGCCCGAGGTTTATACCTCATCATTTGGAGATCTCCGACCAATCATCGGGCTATACTAATAGCTGTACTTGGCTCGTAAATTTTGGTAGGTTATCGAATAACCGCACTAGTAAAATTACCAATTAAGTCGAGATGAGAAAGGCGTTATATTGCGTTAGTTAATTACCCTAATATCTATAAAATCTTAATTGCTAACTTGAGATTCGAATTTAATATCGATACCTCACTCTTTGGATTAATATCGATTTAACTATGACGTAGTTATCAACATAAATAAATAAATAAATAAATATGAAGTCATTTTTTTGTGTCTTTTAACTTCTTCTATTCTTTGGTCTTTGAGAACTTACTTCCAAACATAATATAAAGCTCATTTACACGACGCTAGTTCTGCAAGAAAAATATCATTATAATGCTTGCTTTGTTTATCGCGAGTTAAAAAATTAGAGACGGCAAAAAAATTGTCTTGCTATACTGGAATCGTGTAAATGGGTCTTTAGAATACCCAGTTCTGGCTGAAGCACAGAAACATGTTTAATAGTAAAAAAAAAATGCTAATTGTAAACATTTAATTATATTTACTCATTCATTACCTTGCAGTTTCAATTTAACGTAGACTGCAAGAATGTAATATCCCAAGATTTGTATGGAATAAAGATTTTTGTGTTAACGTTTCTCGGAAATGTTTGACCTATAATAGACACAGGCGTGCTCTATGTCACAAACTTCAAACTAATTAGTCTTGAAAATCCAAGAAGCTAATCTAATAATGTAAACATTACCGTATCTATAGAATATACTAAACACGATGGGAATGCCACTGGTGAGAAATTCAACATGAGCACGTACGATTGTTATAACATATTCGATAATATCACCTTGTTATGATACTTACATAGGTGCTATGGTGGCAAGATGGCTTCGTCATGGTACAACTATGGGACAGTAACCTCAGATATGTCATTGGACCTCATAGACTAGTAATTAGAGCGAAACAAGCAATTTAGTATGAGGGTAGAACAATAAGTTCAATTTACTTGTCATTTACCTGATTTGGATGGATAACCAAGACATTTTACAGAACTTAATGATATTACATTAGGACTGTCTAGCGTAATGTAAACAGTGAGTCACATACAATTATAATGTTTAAAATTATGCACCACATATTAAACAATAAGTAGAATAAGTCTTTATGTTATGACGTTATTATTATTAGACCTATTGGTCAATAGGTCTAATAATAATAACGTCAGCGCTATTTTAAATAAAAATATAATAAAATAAAATTAAGTAGGTTCACAAATAAAGTAGCTAATAAACTAGTACGACTATTACAAAAAAAACAATACGTATTTTTATTATGGAGACCGTATTTTTTCCGTCTATTTCAATTGAGTTCTTTAACATACACAGTAGTCCTCGTAATTAAATAGAAACCACTATCTATAGGCTGACCGCTTAACTGAGACTTCGCCTACGGGGTACAGGGGCGCGGGGGTATGGTGACAACGGGGACTGAAACAGCTGCGGGCGGTGGGGGCACTTAATGAAACATACAGGAGATGAAATGTACCAAGATATTTCCTAAGATATGTGACATCATAGGAAAAAAGAAATAGTGATTTATCAAATGGAAAATAGTTAAGAAGATACAAAATTTTAATAAACTTATGTACGTAAATAAAATAATTGAGAATAAACTATTATACTATTTTTTATCTAAACATATAATTAAATCGTAAGAAAGTCAAAACTTTTTTTGGGTCCAGTTTCTTTTTTCTAAAATGTATGTATACGTTTAAAGCCATTTGCTTGTACTGACTGTTTACTTTATGTCTGAAGATTTTTCGATTCATCTTGAGATTATCATTACATGTGTACCTCTCACAAGGTGTCTGCAACAGTTAACACATGCGATCGCTACCCATGTAGCGAACGTAATGAACAATCACAAAAATTTGCCCACCGCCCGCAGCTGTTTCATTCCCCTTTGTCGCCATACCCCCGCGCCCCTGTACCCCGCAGGCGAAGTCTCAGTTAAGCGGTCAACCTATAGTATTGCTGCTATTACTTGTAATAACAATATTATTTCAATCTAGGTCTCAATCGGTAATTTCAAACAGTATTGAAAATAAATACATTCAATAATTATTTCTCAATTTCCTAGCTTATTGTAATGCCTTTGTAATTGAGTGGTCACGTTGTTCCTGAGGGGAAATCACTCAAGTATTACACTAAGTAGGACATTGTTGGTCTTGTTATACAATAATAACTTACCATTAAAATTGGTCCAGTGCCGACCAACTAACCTTTATTATGAGAAGTAACTACTGCCTACGTGATACTATTACCCTAGAGAGCCAAGAGCCCTAGATTGTTAAGACTTTTTAGCAACTATCTTAAAGACTTTTTCTTCAAATTCATGTCTGCATCTTGTACCCGATGTTTTAATACGTACATCTGTAAATCTTTTACACTAATGTCCATCCAAAGGTTGCCTGGAAGAAATCGCGTTAAGCGATAAGGCCGCTCTTTGTGCATATTATATATTGTTATTTAAACGTTCGTGCACAAATAAAGTTTTATCTATATATATAAAAGGCTTTGTCCTGACTGACTTAGTATCAACGCACAGCCTAAACC
The DNA here is from genome assembly GCA_905147285.1 of Hypena proboscidalis. NCBI lineage: Eukaryota > Metazoa > Arthropoda > Insecta > Lepidoptera > Erebidae > Hypena > Hypena proboscidalis. The sequence continues at coordinate 17,004,194 of LR990131.1, forward strand.
ATAGGTCGTAGACTTGAAATTTGGAGGGTGTATTCTTTACAAGATTTTATCGTGCAATAAGAAAGGATTTTTGAAAATTCGACCTCTAACAGGGTGAAAAGTGGGACGAAAGTTTGTATGGAAAAGCGTTTGAGTAGTAATTATGAGGCTCGATCGATTTCAAAAATGGAACTTTGTTGAGCAATCGTGTAACAATGAGATGTTGACATGAAGTTTCATAAAAAAAGGATTTTATTTCAGTGTAAACTTTTTAATTGACAACATTTCAAAATTTAAAAGTGTCCAAAACAAAAATACCGTTTCTTTATTATCCTATCCGGAGTACAAAAACATTTTTTTTATTTTTTTTGGATCAGTAGTTTTGGAGAAAAAAAATAAAAACTAAAAAATGCGTCGTGACGTCACATATACGGCTTAATAAAGTATGACCTTTGCCCATGCTACTATGACAGAAAGAAAAGTAATCGAAAATGACAGTTGTAATGTCAGTATGTATTGTCAGTTGCCTGTCAACAACGATAAACAAATATTTTGCAATAATAAAAATATTTGCATTATTTATTGATTGCAAATTGCAACTATTATTCTTTCTAAATCGAACTGAATCCAAGTGAGGCACATATACCTACGATGGATTTAAAATATTGTTTTGTACGAACATGTAAAAACAAATCTAAAGACGGCAACTCAAACAAGAAAGAATAGTGTAATGCAGTGGATGTAGTTTGTTCGAAACGAGTTCTATATGTATGTGAAGAAGCTATTTATAGACTAATAACATTACACTACAACTTAAAGGAACGGATTTCAGAAATGGGACTGGAAAAGTAAAACCTTGGGGATCAGTTACTTTAATGATATAATGTTATTAAAATAATTTAATTTACTTTTATGTTCTCATCAGTAATGTTTAGATGTGGACAAGACCTGGGCCATATGAAAATAAATTATTTAAAATATTGTACAAGTATCTTTTTATTTATGATTGCTGTTTCATATTTTGTTTATAAAAACTAACACACATGTAATATAACATAACATCAACTCCATATCACCCAGAATGAAAAAAGAAGTATTAAACACCCACACTTCTTCTGTTATGTTACATCTGATGTGATAAGGGGTCAGGCTATCACTGGATTGGATTTACTGGACTGATTGGAATAAAAGTATTTATTTGTTTTTAACATGAGAGAAAAAGTTATAACATGTGTAGGTAAGCGAAGCAGTTACATAGCTCCACATACACTGTATAACTAAAATACAATTGTGTGCATTAAAGCACACAAAAATAAAAATAAATAAATAACCTAAATTTATTTAGCACTTTCTAAAATATTTTCAAATATAAATTGCTTCCAAACTGTTCAGCTTCTTGCACAATCTTAGCTGTACAATATTTATCGTACTCAACCTAGTATTTGTGGATTAGCTTGTTCTTCTCATGATCTGGATCAGCAATACAAAATAAGACCATAGGTTTGTTTGCAGCATGCATTTGTACCATTATTTGAGCTTTACATTTTTCTTTAAGTTTGTTACCTTGATGTAATGTTTGATAATGATTTTGCTAATAGGGCATTTTATTTCTATAACAGTCTGCACAAAGCCCATCTCGTGAAACACCAATAATAGGGGGTATAAGAATTAGACCTGTGCTTTCAATAACTCCAAAATCTTTTTCTAAAATATAAATGATGTGTTTTTTAATGTTTTACCCTGTCTTATGGCTTTTGTTTCAGGCACCTTGTAACCACCTAAAATGCTTTGCACTAATACACCTTGTTCTGTTTTGCAATGGACAGCTTCATGTATTCTAGACCCTGTCACTCAACCTTGACACATTGAATGCCAAGGTTTAGAATGCACTTGATTTGTTGTAGCTTTAGCGACACTGTTAATTACTTCTTCACTGAGCTTTCCAGGCAGAATCATATAAAATTATTCTAAGTATTGTCCTGTTGGATGTGAACAAACTGCAGCATTAAGTTCAAAGTAGGTTGACGTTTACCACAGTACCTCATTTCCTGTGCTCATCTTCTGCCTCTTACACTTTTCAGAAAACATGGATAAACTTATATTCACATTTACATTGTCAGGGGTAATTTTCCTTTTGCCTATATTTTTTGCTGGTGTCCAGCACTAGCTTCTCTTGCTTTACCCCATTAACACTCAGTAGATGTGACAGAAGGTTCATCTGACCGTTTTATCAGCCACATGGCAAAGCAGATAGCGTGTTTGCACCCTCCTGAAGACGCAGCACAATCATGACACTGAACAGAAATGATATTTTCCTTAGACTCGCCAATTTCAGCAGTTACCATGTACAACTTGGCTCTTACTTTAAGTTCAGGTGTCACCCTACATATAACGGTGCACGAGGTATCAAGTTGGTATCAAGCTTTACTTCCACACATATCCTACAGCTGTGTCTACGTAAACATCGCTGGAAGCTAATAATGCTTTGGCACTACGCGTTTCGGCGGCATTGTAGCAGTCGTTTTCTACCAAATATTCCAAAAGCATAACGTAGTTAACTTTTAGCAAATTCTTGCTATCAGCAACTTGAAATCCATCCGATACCTTCATGATTGATAAATGAAGTAGCAGAATAGAGAGAATAATACGATTTTTATGCAAGAAAATAAATGTAAACAAACAAAATCACAATTGACGCCAACGCTAAGTTGTAGACAAGTATGACAATTATGACATTTGTCACTTTAAAAAAAATAAAAATAAGCAAAGGCATATCATTATTCCACCGTATATGTGACGTCATTTGGCGCTTACGTCTATTTAGAATGCACTAACTTTCAAAACGGAAATAATGAATGAAAATAATAAAATTTCGCAAAAAGAAAAAATACGGGTCCGTTTATTTTACATCTAGTTTCAATTAAAATAATAATTTATATATGTTAAAAAAATGAAATGTTGTCAATTGTCATTTCGGCCTCTTTAGATATCTAAGAAGTAATTTATAATAAAAGTTCACGGTTTGTCGATAGCCGTTTGGGAGACTGTAGGACTGCTAAGTCAAAGATCTCGGGTTCGAACCCACGGCACACACCTCTGTCAATAAATCGTTAAGATTCGTCTTTTCGAAGATATGTGTGTATTTGTCATAGCGGTAAAGCAAACATCGTGAGGAAACCTGCATGCCTGAGAGTGCTTAAAAAGTGCTCGAGGATGTGTGAAGTCTACCAATCTGCACTTGGTCAGCGTGGTGGACTATGGCCTAACCTTTCCCATCATGAGAAGAGGCCCGAGCCCAGCAGTGGGCCATGTATTATACAGGGCTGTTATTATTAAAACAAATATTCTCCTAGCCGAATACAACGGTCGATCTCAACGGAAAACAATTTTCTTTATTTTCTTTCTTTATATGTGATACTCCGTGCTGCTATTGTGAATTGCCTGGAGGAAAATTCCAAATAACACTATTGAACGAACCGCTAACCTCTTGCCTCTACATCAAAGTGTCTGTGAAATATTCAATTTTAAGATTAATTATGAAATCAGGCCATTATCTGGCAGGAAATGCAAATACATATAGCGGATGTAACCCTCACCTATATTATCTGCATTTCATTTTGATTACCTAGGAATTACTAATATTTCCGGTTAAATTTACATGAAATCTAGTCTATCTATATATCTATCATGTGTGTTCAAAACACTAACAAAATGATCAGAAGAAGTACTAAACTATTTTGTGCACGCACATTTACATTTATTTGTACAATCATAAATTGTAAACCACGTTGTTGGAATGAACAGCTGGCACATGGCTCGTTACAAAATTACTCCAGGAATATTATTTATAATTGCTTATCGATTTTGGCACATGTTCATATTAAGTTGCCTAAAGCGAGCCACCAAGCCCACTGGTCTGAATTATTAAAACGTTTAGGTGTAACTTCCGCAGGGGAAGTGCACGGCTATATTCTGATTCAAATTCATTTCCGTCTGATCCCTGATAAGTCCCACTTGATTTGGGCATTTGGACGATAAAAATAATGGACGAAAGGGTTTCTAATTATAAATTTTTCATAGTGCTTCATTTCTGAACTTTGGTCCCAATTTAAAATTAAGCTATTAAGCATGTACCAAAATATATATTAAATCAATAAAAAACGTAGTCTATAAATTAAAGAAATCTTTTATTTTCGCTAGGTGTTTCCTGCATCTCCAGAGTGTGTCTTTGTTGCTAATGTCACATGACCATAGTTAATAGTGGAGGTGTTAATGTAATTATTTCTCATTTTACGGATCAATACATTACCTTTTTATCTGATAATGAGGTCTAGACAAACCACAGTTACATATAAACAGATTATAAAGCGATTAAGATGGAATAATCGTGCGAGCTGGCGGCTTCCCACGCGGACCACGCGGCGTCAAATCGTGGTTTTTATTCGTATATTATTCAATACATGTCCTACGCTCCACTGCCTACCCCTCTGTGCACTGGACGTAAAAACGTGTACTAATTAACCTGCTAGATTTCACAGTTCAAGAAAAACGCTGACTGCAGCTTAATGAGCGGGTGAATCATATACTCATAGCGATGACGTGATTTTGTATCTATTACACAGATTAAATACTGTTAATTATTGCAAATTAAATACTGTGGATTAGTCACTACTGAGTTTCAAGATAACATTATGAGTAATCCAGTTTTTTCATACCATTGAAAGGCAAAAAATAAAGCTTTTAACACAGTATGACAAGCGCCACAAGCTTTATTGCAAACTAGCTGACTCGGCGAACTTCGTACTGCCTTAGCGTAAATTTGATGCACTACTTTATTTTGTATAGCTGACCTATCTTATGTATGCGTACCTATTCAATTTGAACTGGAATCTATAATATCCTCCATATAAAAATGAATACTTTTTCTTTTATTTATTTTTTTATTTTTTTTCCGTAAGATCCTTGTACAGAGTATTAGAAAACTACAAAAATCAGCCAAATCGGTCAAGCCGTTTTCATGCTATGTCGTAACAACGAAAAACGGGTTTCATTTTTATATATATAGATTAATAATTATTCAAATTTATAAGCTACTCAATTTTAAAATCAACTATCATTAAGCAATCGGTGATACTGTACTGAACTAATTTATAACTGAATATAGTAACGAGATTTACACGTATATTTTGGATTTAGGGCAAAACTATATAAAGACGTAGGCTTAATAAAAATATTTCCTACTCATCACGATATTAAAACATTTAGGCCAAACGTGATGGGGTTTTAATATCATTCGCATTAAAATGGTAAATAAATAAATGCATAAGGCAGTAAAATATACTTTTTAGGGTTCCGTAGCCGAATGGCAAAAAACAGAACCCTTATAGATTCGTCATGTCTGTCCGTCTGTCCGCCCGTATGTCACAGCCACTTTTTTCCGTAACTATAAGAGCTATACTGTGAAAACTTGGTAAGTAGATGTATTCGGTGAACCGCATTAAAATTTTCATGCGAAAATATAAAAAAAAAACAGTAAATTTTTGGGGTTCCCTTACTATACTATACTTAAAACTGAAAATCAATTTTATTTTTTCATCAAACCCATACGTGTGGGGTATTTATGGATAGGTCTTCAAAAATGGTATTGAGGTTTCTAAAATATATTTTTTTAAACTCCCTAACTTCTAAAATAAGGGAATGATAAATGTAAAAATAATATATGATGGTACATTAGGTACCATGCAAACTTCCATCGAAAATTGGTTTGAACGAGATGTAATAATTAGTTTTTTTTATTACGTTATAAATCGTAAATCGCATTTTACCTTTCATTCAATCGACTTCAATATAATAAAGAATAAAGAAAAACATTTATTTAGATGTATAGTGGTACGGAACCCTACGTGCGTGAGTCCGACTCGTGCTTGGCCGGTTTTTTATTATGATAGTAAGTTTGTAACACGCTTTTCAAAGCAACACTAGTTTTACAATGTGTTTCATACTATTTATGAAGGTGTTCTGTGTACAACATTGTAGTTGTATCGAGTTTCGTAGATAGCAGAGATGGACGGACGGACAATGTGTGTCGATCGATAATGTCGTTTTGTCATTAGGTTTCAGATGACATGAGGTTTATTGTACTTTGTTTGGAAATATATTAAGTACAATGTATTACTTGCAATACATTTTGAAATATTATTATTTGCCTCTCTGCACTGAAATTCAGCAGAAGAAGAAAAACAACATATTTGCAATTTATGCAAAAGTTCTCAAGCAAAGGTCGGTATACTTTTGGCAATTCTCATAATTTTGGCAGAGTCTTATTTACCTTTGAACCGTATAGAAGCAAACAGCAACGCTACATACCGTTATACGTCGTCGTAACTCACCAGATTCAACCTAGAGTCAGCAATAAAATTTATAACCTCTCTACTTTACTAGAGAAAACATTTCGTGGCTTGTTAACCCAATTTGTACTTTGCTCCAAAGCCACAAGTCATAAATTAAGAGAAGCTTTATAAACACAACCACATAAAACCAATAACCGCATTATTGGTTTTATGTTACGTCTTCTTCTTTTCGTGTCAATGGCTTGTTCATACTGTTTTAGACCAGTAGGTGGCGACTTCAACCCCTTTTTTGTTTGCCTGCATTAGATCATCGCGGGTGCAAGTGGCGGGTAGAAAAGGGCAGGACATTAGATGGGCCATACTCTGGCTAGGGGATCCACATTCACACCTAGTATCGGATGAGTTTAAAAATCCCCACTTGGCCAGGTTGTCTTTGCAGCGGCCGACCTGAGTCCGCAGTCTGTTAAGGGACTTCCAGGTCGGCCACAGCAGCTCATTCCCAGGTGGCAGATGTTCGGCCGGTTTAAGGAAATTGGGAGGAACAGGATAATTAGCCTTCCACATTTCGCATCGTAGATTGGCTGGACTTTGGTCCGCTGATTTCGTCTTCCTAAGGAAGCTCTTGCGGCTTTTAAGGCGAACTGGTGGTATGACATGACTGTGGAGTGGGTGACGGATATCGTTCTCCTGTTTCCATTTTTCTGTCTGACATGAAATTTCGCGGCGAACAAAAGGTGGTGATATTCCTGCTAGTGGGTAGACCATGTTAAGAGGGGTCGGTTTTAGGCAGCCGGTGATGGTTCTGCAAGCATCGTTCAGCGCCACGTCTACCTGCTTGGCGTGTGCAGAACGATGCCACACAGGGCATGCAAACTCCCCTGCAGAAAAAGAAAGCGCAAGACTTGTCGTCCTGAGAACTTGTGGCGAAGCACCCCAGGTCGTGCTTGTGAGTCGCCGTAGTAAGCTATTCCGTGCACAGATTTTTTTGCTTGGTCTTTTGGCAATGATTTCGGAACGTGAGTGATCTGTCAAGTGTCACGCCCAGGTAGCGTGGGTAAGGACAATGTTCCACATTCACTCCCTTCCAGGTTATGTGAAGGGTTCGGGTGGCAAGATGGTTCTTGAGGTGGAAGACACATGATTGGGTTTTCGACGGGTTCGGCCTTAAGGCATTTTGGTCGTAGTATTTACCCAGAGCTTCCAGACCTGTTGACAAGTTGGCTTCGGCCATTTCAAAGCTCTTTGTCTGAGTCGTAAGAGCCAGATCATCAGCGTAGATAAATCGAACTGTATTTGGAGGGCATGGTTGGTCGTTCGTGTAGATGTTAAAAAGTGGAGGTGCCAGAACACTTCCTTGGGGTAGACCGTTTTTTAAATACCGCCATCTGCTTTTTTCATCATTGAGGTGAACTTGAAACCGCCGGTTGCTGAGCATTTCGTATAATAAGTTTCCAAAGCCTCGGTCCTGAGTTATTTCTAAAACCTTTCGTAGGAGCAATCTTTTATTGACCGTGTCGTAGGCTGCAGAAAGATCCACAAATGCAACACCGGTTATATTGTTCCGCTCAAAGCCATCCTCAATAAACTGGGTAAGCTTCAACACTTGACTTGTGCAGGATTTTCCAGGTCTAAATCCGGCCTGTTCAGTTATGAGGTGGGGTTCAACCAGAGGTGTTAGGCGGTTTAATAAGAGACGTTCAAACAACTTGAACGTGTGGCATAGAAGTGAGATCGGACGATAACTTTTGGGGTCTTTTGGACACTTTCCAGTTTTCAATAGAGCGACCACTTTGGCTCTTCTCCAGGATTTTGGAATCTTACACTCACCAATACAGCAGTTAAAGAGGTTCAAGAGCCAAGATACCGCTCCTGGACCTAGCTTCTTGATTTGTTCGACGGTAAGATCATCGAAGCCGGCCGCTTTGCCATAGGTCAGGTTTTTTATCCCCATTAATGTCCGCCAGAGTAAAAGGTTTACTGATAGACTCTTGGTTAACTGTAGGTATTTTAGACTTTCTGATTTTGGGCAAGCGATGTGGTGGTTTACCATTAAGGATAAGTTGATGAGCAACTTGGTTAGCTGTGACTTGGCCGTAGTTTTTTGCCTCAGGTGGATCGTCAGTCAGCTTTCTTATTGTGTTCCAAGCCTTTTTGCTGTTGTGGGTCATATTTATATTGGTAACAACCGACATCCACTTATTCCTTCGGTCTTCTGTGATCTGATTCACCAGCCTATCTCCTTGATCGAGCGTTGACTCAGAAAAGGGATCCTCTTCGAACGATTCGTAATAGCTAGCCAGGAGGGGCGCTGAGTCACGAGATAGTCCCGGGATGTAAGCAGTGCGGCATCCTCTTGGTATGTGTTGACGTGATACATACTGCACAATTTCAATAAATACCTCATAGTTTCTAGGGGCTGGTTCCAAGTCAAGTAGTTTGGAATCTATATCTTTAGAAAATAGTTGCCAATTGGCCTTCTGAAAGTTGAAACGTCGCCTGAAAGGGGTAGGTTGCGGTTTTATGACTGACTCGATACAGCACGAAATTGGTCTGTGTTGGGTATTGGGGATGGGAGGTAGAACATATTTTTTACAAAGTAAAGAAATGTTATCGGAAGTGAAAATTAAATCCGGGTTGTATCCTCGGCTCCAGCGGCGACTGTTGAACGAATACGGTAGTTTGGAGCTATGTAAAAGGGTTAAGTTTTCGGTTTCGGCCCATTGTTCAACAGCATCACCATCCTTATTTGAATTCCAGTATCCCCATGCCGTACTATGACTATTGAAATCACCGACCACAATTTTAATAGGTCGAAGTCCGAGGTTCTTGTTAAATATAAACGGTTGATTTGGTGGTTTGTATATAGAAGTTATAGTGCAGCTGCCAGTATCAATGGTCAAAGTTTCAATGCAGTTATCGTAGCTACATGTCACTGAATGGACCGACAGGTTAGGTTTTATAAACAGAGCACTTCCATATTTAGCATGCGGAATTTCAGCAGCCAGAATCATGCCAGGGATTACAGGTCTTGCATGGTCTTTATCACGGTGAGTTTCCTGGAGGCATAGGACATCGCATTCTGATGTCTTACAAAGTGATGCGAGTAGGTGACTTTTGGCATCGGAGAAACCCTCGATGTTAAGGGATGTAACCGTTAAGGCAGGTTTTGGGCTCTGAAAAGAGCCATTTTTAGGAAATTGAGTTGGGTGTTGGCTCTGAGGAGAGCTATTCGTAGCCATTGTGGTGATAGGATTTGTCAGCCAGACAACTGCGTTACCGTTATCTGACTGTCCAGGGTGCGCCGCGGGGAGGCTCCTATCATGCACCCCAAAGTTTTTATGTTACGTAAAGAACATACTCTTCGCAAATGAAGTACTCCTCTAATTTAAACTACCGTTTAGATTGATTAACATGCAACTCTTTTTAATTTGCATGCGTTTTCTAACCGGGTTGCATGAATTAAGCCTATTTAGTCAATGTTTGAACCAACTGTGCGCTGTTTAGCACAAGAAATCGTTGTTCTTTTAAACATTAGTTGCACAGTCTAGTAGCTAACCGCAAAGTGTAAATAAAGCTTGAAAATATAAAACAAGTTTAGTACTTAGTAGTTAATTGAAACTTCATTGAATAATCATCATATCATCAAATGTGCTGGCTACACGCTACATCTTACTTGCACAAAAAGTTTGTGCAGTTTGTGGACATTGTCAATTAGCACAAGTATTGTATAGTAAGATTGAGTGTGTAGCCGGCAAAACGACCTATTTGTGCAAGTAAGATGGAGCGTGAAGCCGGTACCTTAGATCTAACTCTTAAGTTTTTATACAGAATATCCCATAATTAATAGATAATCCTTTGCGTCCATGTTAATGGCATTACGCCTGATTGGAAAATGCATTTTATTTGAAGAAAACTTAATGTTTGTACTTACTTTACTTTATTTTATTAAGCTATGTTATTTTCAATAAAAATCGAAAAGTATGGAGTATTTTGTAAAAAAAAATACGAAAATCTTCGATATTTAAAAATCTGTGATCCTTTTCTAAAACAAACACGTGAAACCATTAACCTGCAGGTAAAAGATTATTCATTAACTATGGGACACTCTTTATATAGCCCGCCCTCCTAGAAGTGAGTCTCAAAAGCCTATCTTTTTATTTAAACACCATCTTATTCTTAAAAGAGTGATTTCGCTAGAAAACTCTAGAGTAAATATATTTTTCTGTGTTATCTGTGAGCTTTTTATCACAAGCACCATATAAAGTGAAGTGTTATCAGTATAAATATTGACAAAAGACGTTGTTCCTAAAACTGGCTTGTTTCGAAATTGTTATCTAGCGGGAATATTATGTCTAGTGATGCGATGAATATTACTTATTTAACGAATACGAAAATGAATAGCTAGATTACACATTTTAACATGGATTAAAATCCTTTTAAACAGGTCAAAATACATCACTAAACTACCAATCTCTGAATCATAATTCAAGTACGATTTCGAAGGCGAGTTCTAAACATATTTTTTTATGGTGAACATTCATGCCAATTTTCAGCCCCATGGGAATTTCTGTACCTCTGGATGTCTCCGTTTCCCGGGTTATAACTACTTACTCAGAAATCAGTGCGATCAAATTTTTAATGCAATAATTAATTTGGAGCTTTTGTACTCAATTTTAATGAATTGCAATGAAATATTGTTGTACGAATATATTTTTTTATTCAGCGAATACGAATACTCGTAAAGTCGCTGGTATTCCCCGAATACGGACTCGTATTTGTTACATCATTTAGGTACTTATTTGTTATGCCTCTTCCATTAGCGGGAAGTTTTTATCTGTTTGTCACGAGGTATAAATGTAGGCTCCACACGAGTTCTCTGACAATCACTTAGCGACCACTCAAGAAAACTCATTATTATTAGAGCACGGAGTGTGAAGCAGGCCTTAGAGCATTTGTTTGCAGAGTTGAGGTTCTATTGCGTATGTTTGAAAAGCTTTTATAGAAATACAATTATATTGTTAATATTTTTTGGTTAAGCAATGCAAGCATACGATGTTTGATATTTATACGCATCCTAGATTGAACTACTTAGTACTTTAGAGTACTTCACCTTTTCAGGGTTTGTTTTCCAAATACATTTATTTTTTTAACATATATATCCCGTCTATATTTTTTGTTGATAATAGGAAAATATGAAAACTTTTTTACATTATATACTTATATATATACGTGTCAATAAATTGAATCCCAATAAGGGTTTTGTTTTCCAAATGTGTTTTTTGATAAAACTTTATTTTGTCTATGTATTTGAAAATAAGAAAATATGAGAACTTTTTTACATTATATATATATATATATATATATGCGTCAATAAATTTAAACCTAACATGTGATATTTAAAACCTCTTTGACACTCTTTTCATACATTTTGCTTTGGTATTTATTTCCTTTAACCACAAATACATTTTCATAACAATCATTGAGAAATTCTTCTGCTAATCATATTTATTTATTCTCCGTTGGCCTCTTGAAACTAGTCCGCAGCCGTAGGACCACTTGCGTAGTCTATAAACGCGGAATATGTCGCCAGGCCGCCGCTAACAGTATCTTAGTTACGTGACTGAGAAAAATCAGCATTCATCCGCTAGTTGTAACTACTTACTTACTTACGACAACTTACATTTAAACGTGTGTTGTGGACAGGCTTGTCGTGTATCTGATAGTAAGAGATACAAACAAACTACAGCACACATGAATCCACAAAATATTGCACATGCTTCGGTTTATCTGGACTACGATATTAGTATAAGATCCCTTAAACAACGACCTTCACCGAGATGTTTATTTGATATAACGTATTTTATATTTAATTTAATATGTCAATAGATATATTGCATATGGGTTGCCTAACAAATTTCAGTCCATAATATGATTAATTAATAATTGAAAAAAAAATTTTTTTTAATTATTTCACCGGTTTGATAATTAGACAAATTCTATACCAATCGAAAGTCTGAAGCCTATAGAATATGCAAACGTTGGGTTGCCTATTCTTTTCCGGTCACAACTCCTGGGTAGCCAGGTATAAACAGGTAAATCGATATACCTAACATTTTGCACCGGTCTGATTATTTAATTAAAATTAAATGAAAATAAAGATTATTTCATTATGAAAACGATGGTATAGGGTTGCCTGCGAAAAATCAGTCCCGAATGACGGTTGTCGAATTTTGAAAAGTGAAATATTTCTGCAATTCTCAGGCTGAAGTTTCACGCATGATGGATCCGTTGCATTAACCCACATGGAATTTACGAAAATAGTTCGTAAATTACTAAACTGCTCGCTGTCTTCTTTAGCAGAGTAATTTTTCATAAAAATGCGATATCTCGCATCATTCACGTTGGTGCAGTTCTTGATATCATACATACTAGCCGTAAATTCTTGAACGGTCTTTATTTTTTTATCAATGAAAATATCAGCAGCATCTGTTAATGATGCAAAAACTGTTTGTTATTTTTCATTTTCCGAAAATAGCTGAATAGGTTTTATTTTTCCTTTATTATAAAATGCTGCCGTGTAATCGCAACCTGTAAACGCATGGAAGGCGGGAAGACTTTGGCATAATTTAATTCCTAACTTCAACGCTAAATCAGTGCATTTAATGCAATCAACAGTTTGATTATTAGTCTTTCTAGTTGCTGAGCTGGCAAGCTAAAATTCTGATTCAATAAGTTTGTGCATATTTCCTAACAAAATAATCACAACGTCAGTATCAGAGGCTTTAATTAAAATTTTTGAGCCTGGCTTCGCTTTAGAAGCATAAAAATAATCCTTGTATCTGCCTCTTCGTGATGACATTAATAATTAGTTTCTTCAGTTTTTTTACAGAAGTTTCCTGAACTTGTTATGAGTAGCACTGATGGTCCACGGTTAGTAAGATTTTTATTATCTACATGTCTGCCTCACACGTGTTTAAAACTGCACCTACTATCTACATCTCTGCATCACCCAAAGGTTGTAAGGTAGAGAATACTTTTAGTATTAAGTCGGCCCTTTGTACATTTTAGTACAAAAAGTATAAAAAAATTGAAAAAATATATTCACTCGCAGAAATATTTCACTTTTCAAAATTCGACAACCGGCATTCGGGACTGATTTTTCGCAGGCAACCCTATACCATCGTTTTCATAATGAAATAATCTTTATTGTCAATTAATTTTAATTCAATAATCAGACCGGTGCAAAATGGTAGGTATATCGATTTACCTGTTTATACCTGGCTACCCAAGAGTTGTGACCGGAAAAGAATAGGCAACCCAACGTTTGCAAATTCTATAGGCTTTAGACTTTCGATTGGTATAGAATTTGTCTAATTATCAAACCGGTGAAATGATTAAAAAATTTTTTTTTTTCAATTATTAATTAATCATATTATGGACTGAAATTTGTTAGGCAACCCATATGCAATATATCTATTGACATATTAAATTAAATATAAAATACGTTTCATCAAATAAACATCTCGGTGAAGGTCATTGTTTAAGGGATCTTATACTATATTGTTATGGACCAAATCAATAAAAAGTTGAAGGACATCTAGCTGCAGGTTAAAGGTGAAACGGTGTTGTTTCGTCCCTAATACTCTTTATAAATAATCTGCCATAATAAATGTCCTCCTAAGCATACTTCATATAACATGAAGCAAGACTACCGGTGCGCATGCGCCGCGTATCCATCGCACATCTGTCCTTCCTCCTTTACACCACTTTTTTATCTTCCTGCACTTCTTCCTGTAACAAAAACGACAGGATTCAATCTCTAAAGAAATTATCACATTAAAAGCTTCTTTTCTTTAATCCACACATTCGTATGCTGTATAGCTGTACGTTTCTTAAGCGGTAAAGATTCTCTCTTTAGATATGAACAAGTGTTGTTATAAAATGTACGATTGCCAGCCACGCAATATACACTGAATATAAATATAAACAACACATGAAATCGAAAGAACCAGTCCAAGATAGAAAAATAAAAGACGTTTATTGAGAGTCGTTTTCGACATCTGCGCGAGCAAGTTTGTATGCACCTGCGCATGCGCAGGTCCCGAAAACAATCGCGAAAAACTACCACTCGTTCTCATTATAATAACAGGTGAGGGATGATGTTATGGCCAAACTGCTAACTGCATCACAAAGTATTATGGGTAAACAACGTAATTGCTTAGTATGCCACGTTTTGTACTATAAATTCTGTAGTACTCAAGTTTATTTATCATAAATGAATACTTGTCATCACTTAAAGAAACTGCATAGTTTTTACGTTAAAGTTTTAAAATTATTCTTTATAAATTATAATTGATGAATATCAATATTTCAAACATATATAACGTAACACATTGTACGAAGTACACATTTTTATGGGGAACTAAAATTGTTTTTTTATTTGTCGGAAAGAATTACTTAAAAATATAAGTATACATTATCTCTGAATTAAATTCTTGCTATACATTTTTTTGTGAATTAACTACCAATATATTGGACATACAAATAAATTATTATTATTTTCTAGTTACAAATTAATGGTTCAACCAAGTTTTTATGTATCGAACATCGAACGGTATCCACATTCATTCTTAAGAAACAAGAGCAAAATGTTAATAATACCTGTCGAACTTGTTATTTGAAATGATTAAAAAAATAAAGTAGCGAAACGATAACATTACGCATTATAATATGTGAGGTGGGTGGCAGGAAATGTGTTGGCGGGTCTGTCCATTATAAGGCAACTGAATACGTTTTTAATCTTTATCTTAGATATTATAGTTAAATAGGCGGGCTTGTATTATTAGCATAAACTGCATAATGAAGTAGGAAGATTTTTTTAAATTAAGAAAGGTATTTTTTTATGTATTTCAAAAAAAAGTTAAACTTTCAATGCCTCTTTTGCCAAAGGAATATTTATTAAAATAAAGTAAACTAGCTAATGCGCACGGCTCCGCTCGCGTGGCATGAGATCGAACCGGCAGATTGGAAGATTTTTGGGTACAAACAAACAAACGAAAAATCTTTTCTCTTTATAATTAGTGAAGATATAAATGTCAAATTTGTACTTAAATATACATTTTATAAATGTGTATACCTATAGTGTGTATAGTATAATGTGTATAGTGTGTATTTAATGCATGTCCTACAAATAGCTTTCATAATTTTTTGATAGAAGTCTGTCTCAAACTAATTATCTTGTTAACCCGGTGATGCAGTTATTTTAGTTAACATTCACGCCATAATTTCCGATAAAATCTATCGACAGCATAAATTGGATTCGCCTTAAGCCACGTTGACAAGACGACAGGTCGGTAGGGATAGTTAAAGTCCATAACCCTGTAACGTGCAGTTTTTGCGGCGTCACATGGCGTTTCCACCTGACGCTTGCCACGTGCTCCAAATGTCAGCTCTTCTTAACATGTGCTGGGGTAACTTCACGATATCTTGTTTATTGTAATATACTACGATCGGTACAGCTAACAATTAATATGAATTAATTCCGACTTGGTGGTAGCAGGTTATCTTTCACCTGTCTCTACTTTATTTAAACACAACATTATTTTTACTTTACCAAAATCTTGGTGTAAGTTTGTTCAAAGTCAATAACAGAATCTATTCTACTAGTTTTTGCTTTGATTTAACAATGAAAGCAGTGAGTTTATAGGAAATACGTATTTTGTTTGTTTTTTTTCAATCTTCTTCGTTTCTTCGTCGTGTCGATGGCTGAGTAAAATTTTATTTTGACTTACCATCGTGATGAAAGGATTAGCCAATTCGCTTTGGAGAACTCGCGAATTGCCCAGGGTGCGCCGGTCGTAGGAAATCGTTGTGTACGTCACTCGGGGAGGCTCCTTTCATGCACCCCATTTTTTTTAAATAAAAGTTTGATACTAAGCATGGGTATTTTCTTACTAAATATTACGTTAAAACAGTTTTATTGTGACCAAAGAGATTGCAACATCTCTGATCGAAATAAATCGCTATAACAAATATACATGGTAAATACCCCGTGATGTCTAATATTTTATTGTAAAATCTAGTGGTATGGATTCTATAAATGTAACTGATGCTGAACAAACTGCTTTCAGGGTTCAGTTTAAAATAACGTTGTTTATTTAAAATCTGCATTGGATAGTAAAATAGTTTGTTGTTGAATTACTTGACGAAGAAATGCGTTGCTAAAGGCTAATTAAAAAGCTTGTTCTTTGCTTAAACCCGAGCTGCAGAGCATTTACCTACTGTATATCAGCTATACTTTGTACCAAAATCAGAGAGATAAATATCGAGCTCAAAAATGTATAATTCACAAATATTTGTGAATTACATTTGGAGCTCGATTTTTGTCTCGTTACACACAGAATTACAGAAGGGCATGCAATGTATCAATGACCATATAAAATCCATAGAAGGTAAATAACATGCGACCCATATTTGTCACCACTTCTCACTTGCCCTTTAAAAGACATCAACGCGTGACATCCTTTTCTTACGCAAGTAAATTTATGATATTTCTGAATAGTTTCATAATTTTATTAGTTGAATAATATAAAACAGAGACATAAAAATCTTGACTTTTTTTAACGTAATATTTTTTTTTATAAATATATAAAATAAAATATTACGTTAAAAAAAAATCAAGTTTTCAGTTTATTTGGATTTACCGAGGTTATAATCTGCATTACCCTTAATAATACATCACTCGCGAATATCTTAAGTTATCTACAATTAACTAAATATGTTTGTTTTGTTCCCCAGGTGTTGTGGCATCTGGACATATTCCGTCGCAGCTTCCGCGAGCTCACGGGCCATGCTTGCCTTGGACCGTCATGCATTTTTTGTGCACTAAAGGTAAGACAATTATTGCACTATTTTTTCGCTACGCATCTGCCTACCTATATATATATTTATTTATATATTATTATATATTTATTAATTATTTGTGTATATGTTATTATATCTAACTATATGTTGTTTATAATGTAAATAACTATTGTAAGATATGTGTAAATATTAAAATTAGGATATCTCTGTTTTTGTAAATATTAGCTATAAGACTTATTTCAATTTTTATTTTTATACACCAACTGCCCTATATATTGCCTGCAACACAAACTATCTGCTTATCCATCCAAAGGTTGCCTGGAAGAAATTGCTTTTTAGCGATAAGGCCGCCCATTGTGCATTTGAAAATATTTTTAAGTTGTATTTTTATTGTCAAACTGTATATTTTTGGTGTACAATAAAGAATACTCTACTCTCTACTCTACCTATTAAGAAGATTATTTGAAAACACTTAAAGACCTGTGCAACGCTATCGATGTTAAGTACTTCGCAAAAAATAGGTAAAATGTATTACGTTTTACAACTGAGCTGATGGATGAATATTTCACCTTTGCGCGTGCGCCCCAGGCTCTAAAACCGTGAACGTATTTTCTCATTTGTATTTTTATATTGCTTAGTCATCCAATCTTACGCTGTGTTTTTGATAGTTACAGTTCACCGTCTATACCTCATAGGAAAGCTTGTTTAAAAATTACATAAGCACTGCGTAGAAAAGCGAACAAAAACACGAGTCAATAAAAGTTGTAAATGATCCAGTTTTAATTTTAGAGTTAGTTTAACCGTTCCTCTAAACAATTAGAATTACAAGCACGTTTTCTACTAATACAATTGGTTCTACGCTGTACACCAGTGGCTGAGTGCAAAAGCCTTTCTCTAAGATTTGAAACGGCTTGTTTTAGTTGCGTAATGGCCAATAGTAATGAAATCATGAGTCTATGACCATTGGGTAGAAGTACTTGGAACAAAACGAAAGAACATTGTGACCTCGGCCGCTGGCCGGCAGACAAACGTGACCTTTTGTGAACAATAGAATCGGTTCGGAGCCTTATTCAAAACTAAATCCATGAGCTTTCGGTGCCTTATAACAACACGATTGTATGACGAAGCTTTTACACTCACAGCGTTCTTAGAATTGATATAACATACTCGTGCGAAACATAAACAGGGCCTTAATTTTTATGACAAGATCAAAGGCTTTTCATTAGAATGACAAGAACGGCTCTTCGTGGAACCATTACTGAAGCCTGATTCAGTCTTAAAATAGCTACTTTAATACTCGAGGTTCACGGACGCTGAGGGTTAATCTACTAGACTGGACTGACTGGTTTCAGAATGGCTCTGCTAGACTCACGCCCGGACTGTGATTTAGCTACCCAGTTTATATTCGCTTGCGATTCAGCCCTTTTGTGTGGCAGTTTATGGTCCTTTGTCTTCCATCCTATATATATTGTTCTGTCACTGCTTGTGAGGACTAACGATCGTGCGACGTATGCAAGTCACAAAAAATAACAATAAAGAATGTACAAAACAATGGAAAAAATAAGTTTATCATATAATCTGGCGCTTTGTATAAAATACGCCAGACGAATGTCACGTGGTTCGGATTACAATACAACTTTCTATCTCGTACTTACTCGTAGGTATACGTGTGTATTTGGACTTGAACCGACAAAAGTCAGCGCGTGCGCACGCGCCGTTACTTTTCCATTTTGAAACTCGTTTGAAGTAGGCGCGCTTTTCGACCAATGGGGAGCCCTTGAGAGTTCGAAGAACTTTTAGCCTCTGCTGTGATTGGTTGGTGAGTCTTGTGGCGCCAACCACTTTTTCTCCTTTCTTTTTATCAACATGACAATAAAATTAATGATTAATAGATATACAATGGTATGGTATGGTAGTTGTAGAGAGAATCGTTGTTTTTCTTAAAAGGTTTGTGATTTAATTACATTCTTATGCAAATTATTCTTGTAAAAGCATTAGCTTGTTTTTTTAAAACAACAACTAGCTACAGGTTAAAAGTAAAAATATCGTGAGTTAAAACAGTAGGTATCTAATTATAATATTAAATTAAAACAGCTACTTATTGTCTGCGTCTTGCGTCGCCCACATCTTTCTTGTGGTGAGTTGAAGTTTTCCGGTGTCGTGGGTGAATTTAATTATGTTTCAGCTAATTGTTATTATTCAAAGTAATATATTGTTGTCACATAAAAGTATATATGCGTTTCTGAAATATTTTAAAGCAAATTTTAGCTTTGCTATGCCTTTTTGTATTTTATATTAAGAATCCAGCAGGACTCGAACCTGCACCCCCTGGGTATACGCCCCAAGTGCTTTGCCAATTCAGCTATGGATTCGTATGCTGCTAGACTCAAAATTTCTCAACTCTTTTGGTGCCAGCGTTGTAGGTATAATAATATATACATATATACCTTAGCAAGACGAACCTTTCTTGGTTTGAGCGCCACCTATATATGCGATGAGTGATAAGTCACTTAGTCACATATATAAGGTTTACCTTTAAAAGAGTACCTAATTAGAAATATCGCAACTAATACTTATTGGCCAGTGGTTGCAAGTTGCAAGGACCATTTTTTAAAAAAGACAAGTTATTTTACTAAAAAGAAGTAATGATTTAAAAACCGTAGTGGGTACCTAACTTCATTTAATACTAGTCTTTTCGCGCGGCTTCGCCCTCGTGGTATGTCGATAAGAAGTAGCCTATGTCCTTCCTCAGGTCTTAAACTAAATCCATGCGAGCCGTAAAAGCGTAACAGCCAAACAGATAGACAGACAGACAGTCCCTTTCGCATTTATAGCATTAAATAAAATAAATAAAATAGCCTTTATTTTTCTACTACAATATAAGACTTTACACTAATAAACGTATTCAATAAAATTTAACAATACAATACAAACAAAAAACATTATATTGATTGAATATTCAAATGTTTCCCATTTGTAGCAGTCGCCTCAGCAGCGCGTAGACCTCTCCCAAACCATTTATTATATTAGGGATAATTAAATTATACCTACAATTATGAAGTACAAACGTACGTACTTAAGGCTCAAAGGGTAAAATTAGTAACGTAACAGTAATGCGAAGGTGCGATTTGAAGCAAATGAAAATAGAGATAAAAGATCAGTTGAAGCAACTGATCTTTTATCTCTATTTTCATCTAAATGATATTCAAACCATTTACTAACGTGACTAACAAGGAATTTACATTAAACAGTAGATTTGCGTGTAACAAAAGGTGCTTACTTTTATCACTTGCCTAACTGTTCACTGGGTGTAATCTTTGCCGGCGTTTAATTTCAATTTGTTTTGCGGAATCACTAAGGTGAATCCAACCTTAACGTCTTCTTCACTTACCCACCAATTTAACAAGACACTTCAACTTGCCCATAAATATACTTTCTTTAGAAAATATGATATAGAAAGGTACTACTCTTAGTTCCAGTAATTTTAGTTCTACAGTTCCGGCACATTGACAAACTAAATTGAAATTTCCTTTAACAAGCAGCTTTCTTAATAAAACAATAATAATAAAGAAAAGTGCTTTTGTCCATAGAGTCAGTAATTTAAGTTCTAAAGGCCGGAAGATTGGAGTTTTAATAGTCGGCTCTATCGCGCAGAATCGTTACAAAACTTTATGGATTCAATCAAAAACAATTAATTAATTATGATCTTTCATGTTTATTCATTTGCAGATTTAAGTGAAAGGTTTTCTAATTTTAATAACGCCATTTAATTAAGGAAAGTGTGTTGTCGTAGAAATACCGTTGGGTTGTTTTTAGGATTAAATGTTATGTTCGATTTATTCTTTCATCTTTGTCTTTACATAAACTTACGAGTTACCATACCCATGTTCATTGGATGCAATATATTATTATTTAATTATTTATGACAACAAATAATGATGTATCCATTTGCCGACCCAGAATGGTTGTTTAGGAATGACTGATAGCATCGTAGTCTTTTCTTTCCTTACGAGAAATTCTCCTCCTCCAAAATAAAATTCTGACTAGGACTGTGCAAAGGCTAATTTTTTTTTTTACTTCTTTTTCTCAGCTCCCTTGGACTTTTCCCCACAGAAACTTAGTTAAATAGTTTATAGGATTACACAAACCTAGACATACAGTCTTATTACCTAAAACACGGATATGGTTTTATCTCGCGACTGCCGTGAGAGTTGTGAAGTAGAACAAAATGGATGAACTAAGATGTAAGATTGAGCAGACAATAATCTGCTTGGTATTATCGCTTATATCTCGGTAATTAAAACTTTTACTTCAGCTTTCTTAAAGGAGATCATGCTAATTCACTTGGAACTATGTAGTTATTGTATTATTAGAGGTTTCAGAGGTGGAAACCAGTGTTACGGTGCGCAGTGTGATAATATATTTACTGTTAGTAGAAACATATAGAAGCCTCCTTATTATGCAACAAACACAACCCCAATTATATCAGCATGGCAATTACTCAACCAAGATCAACTTTAATAAATATTACTTAAATATGAGTGATAGTAGATGTCAAAAATTATTATTTTTTTACATCTCAATTTCTAATGCACCTACCTACCTTTGTTCTCTCTGTATAACCTTAAGGTTGGCTGGTAGAAAATGCCAATAGCATTAAGTCCGCTGTTGTATTATGTTGTATGTAGCTTTAAAATAAAAATTAAAATAATAATAAAAATATCAACTCTTCTTGATCTTTTAGGCTTGGTGTTTTAATTACTTCTTTTTTATTTTTCTACAAAGCATATAAAATATTCATGCATAATAACCACATAGTTAAAGTTATTAATGTTAAATACACTTGACCGTTTCTAATCAATCTCTGTTTATTCACAGTTTCTCTTAATAATACACGTAATAGATACGCAGTAGCTGACTCTAAAAACTAGACAGGTTTTCTTAACAATTGCTTAAATCTCTTAAACGTATTAACAGAGCGAATCCAAAGATTACTGCATTTCGAGCAAATAAATTAGATACTCAACTAAACAACAAATAACTACGTTTATATTAAGTGCTTTACCTTCTTCGTCGTGTCGATGGCTGAGTCAAATTTTATTTTGACTTGCCATCGTGGTGAAAGGATTAGCCAATTCGTTTTGAAGAACTCGCGAATTGCCCGGGGTGCGCCGGACGTAGGGAATCGTCGTGTACGTCACCCGGGGAGGCTCCTTTCATGCACCCCCTTCTTTAAGTGCTTTATGAAACACCCCTTAAAAAAATACTTCTTATAGCTTGGTCAAGTTCGTGGAGCCTTTAAGATTAAAAAAAGGTTTCAAAAATAAGTCTATTGTTGGAAGCTTTTGAGAAGCCTAATAGTACAATTTATTTTTGGCAATTCACCCTATTTTGATACTGGGTCACTGGTCTCCTGGGATACACATCTATTTTAAGAGAGGTATTTACTTATCTACCATTTGATAGTCATTTTCAGTTTCACCAGTATATGATAGTTAGGCACCAGGTAATCCTATAAAATCCATACATTTTGACATTTCATCCGTCTAAAAAGTACCGAGTAGGCTATCAGGAACTTATTATGGTAAAACTGGCGCTTAATATAATACAACAATCAACTATGTACTTTCAAAGTGTCACACCAGCATACAATTTAACATGTTCAGCTAATTTTAAACGTAAAACATTAAACCAAATAATACAGTGGTATGTGCCAAGAGCAAGGCGAGATCTAGGCACGTTTTGTGGAACCGTGTCGTAGTAATACGTGCCTCTAGAGCCTAGGAAACTGGGCCACGAATTACTGTGATAAAGTTACACCACTTGACATACTGCCTGGATATTCCATTTCATCACGTGTTAAAAAGACTACAGAGGAACAGAAATAAAATATAGGAATTTAAAATAATGAATATAACATATTTATCGGCTAAAATGTAGAAAGGAATACAGTATGTTACTTGGACTTTACTAAGAGATTTCTATTTTCAAATAAATCAACCAATGCTATTCTAATTATGATCAATAGTCTGACATACTGAAACTTTTTCTAGCTTAATAATATAGCCATCATGGTACAATCATTTAAACTACCAGAGCTCAATTATTTGTAAGTATCAAACTTACAAATAATTGAGCTCTGGTAGCTAAAAAAAATCCATAAATTTTCTCGGTGTCTTGGCTTACCACTCACCTCCTCCAGTTGCGTGTTTTATATATTTTTTATAAGGTTTTAACAAGACACCCACAATAAATGATGACCATCTTATTAAGAGAGGATCTTATGCAATAGAAGCCATTATCATCAGCTTTTTACGCCCACAAGAGGTTAAAAGGGCCTTTTCTCATGAGTCCGCGATGTACCCACACAATTCCATATACGTATTTAATAAAAAGCAATTAATGCAACCGCTTCGAAGTTTCTTGCTCCAATCTGCAATTCAATGCTTCGTTGTCTAAGAGCTTAGCAAACGCTTATGTCATGCTGCAAAACTTGATTTGTTGTTATTTCCTTCATAACAACCGCATATTTGTCAAACGAGTTTAAAAAGATATAAATAATGGTTTTGTTAGTAAGCTGCGCCACTTTGTCAGCAAGACAAAGCTAAGCCTTGTGATTGAACTATGTTATTATATAAATATAACTATTAGAATAAACATTAATTAGGATTGTAAATTTATAGATTGTACTTTTTTCAATTCTAAAAAGCATCTACCATTATCGTCTCTGCAACCTCCTTATAGTTGACTGGTAGAGAATACTTTAGGCAATAAGTCCGCCAATGTACTTGTGATGTGCATAAAGTTATAAAATAAAATAAAAAATAAATAATTTTCGGTTTGATATTTTATAATGCAAGAAATTAAGTGTTCCATTTCGTTTAATTGACTTATCCTTAAGTGCGAGCCATTTTGTAGTGTTTTTGAGAAGCAAAAGAAAAAAGAACTATGTACATCAAAACAGCAATTATCATCTTTATGTTATATAGAATTTATTTGCCAGTAACTTCCAATTAATCTCGATTCACCACGTGTCAGAAACATCCTTTTTAATTCGTTCCTGTCGTAAAAAGGTCGTGAAAACCTTAAATTGATACTGTTGTTCATGAGGATAGATCACGCGAGAACGTGCGGTCGCGACAGCCATGGTCCATGGCGGTATATAGTTATCTACAGCTTTATACCATGTATCTATAGCGTGCGCACGCGCAGCTGCAGAACCGGTTCTGCTTCTCGTTTACACCAAGTACTGCGCTGTCATACTATAGATTGGTTGCTATAGTAACGTGATGGGATGTACGGAAAGCCTACTCGGTACATGCAGATGCTGTGAACGTTCTATTAAGCCCGAGATTGATTGTTTGCCTTTTTACTTTCGTATTTACTTCCTACGTGTTATATTCGCCTAGTACTTAGTAAGTGATTAGGTGTCAATTGTCGTATTGTGTACAATTTAGGTCATCCATCGCAAAAAGTCAATGTGGTTGTGATCAAAGTAAAGTGGAATTAACATGGCATGTCATTGCTGTCTACTTTACGTGGTATATTTTTTAGAACTTTTAGTTTTCTATGACGTAGACATGATAGACAAAGGATACCAATTTAGATTGAGTTATTATTTTTTTAGATTGTTGTAAGAAATTGCTTTAGTTCTTCAGTGAGTTATAGTCAGTTTAGTTCACTTTACCGATAACTTAGCACATCGTAAATTTAAGAGGGTTGAAATAACTTGGTAATAAAGGATTTGTGATGATATTATTTGTAAAAGAAGTAATAATAATAATTTTATTGAGAAATAGAGTGGGTTATTTTCCCGCGAACACATTGAATGCTGCATTATGCAATAAGGTAGAGTAATCGAGTATTGTTTGCAATAAGAACTCGCGTTTACCTGCTACAGGTCCACATCCTGTGCATTGTGCATCGTATCACTTACAACAATGGTTTGTACGGTTTGTACTGAACACCGTGAGTGCAGTACAATTAGCTTACGATATAAACATCTTTTTTCAAAATATCCGTTTGAAGATGTTATACCCATTATTGCAAGATTTATGCAGCCTACAATGATCTCTACCACCCTGCCCAACTTATTAATTGACCGCGAAGGAAGTTGTAAATTTTCCTCTATAAATGGATTAAAATTAAGTAAACATCAGCTAAAGCCTACAGCTCTACCCACGTGGCAATTTTCTGAATGGGCAGTTAAACCACTGCTGCAATATATTTTCTTGAAAGTATGAGTTAAATCTACGGAAAGTAGGTGGAATTGTATTACAATCTGACGATCATTGGTTAATAGATTTCAAAGTATTTTAAACTTTTCAGAACGAATAAAAAAAGAAACTGATGCATTTTTCGGAACGAATAAGAAACCCGAAGTAAGACAAGTAAACGGTTAATAAATAAAAATATAAATAAAATAAATGATGCAACCACTCATCTCATAATTTACAAAAATAATGGAAGTAATGCAAGATAAAAACGAGTTTAACAGAAACTGATACAGATTATCTGACACCCACGTACTTAATCGTTAGTGGCCAAGGCTTCCGCCCACTGCCATCTTACTGGTTACTGGTGACGACTGGCTAACAATATCATCTGTAAAAGCTACCTAGTTATGAACTTCATTGCTGATAAGTATTCAAACCTGTTAGATGAGCTTTGGACATGCCAAGTGACTCTACTTTTACTTCAACTTTTCTTTACATAAAAGTCATGTAACCACACCTTACAGTATTTATAAACCTACTATTTTACATCACTTATATGTAGCAGACATTTTCTTAAACTAACTTTCAATACTTTTCAGTGAGTCGTGACGTCGTTTTCCTCTTATATGGAAAAATAGAAAAAAACGTATTGTAAATGTCGAACAATTTATTATGACGATAAATCATAAAAAAGGTCGGGAAAACTTGTTCTCCCTGATTTATAGTTGTTTGAAAACTTGTGAAAACTGTCCTTTTAGGGATTGGCCGGAGCGCTACGTGCGCCAACGACCGGTCACAAAGACACCGACTTCCTGGCGCCTACGCACCCGGGCTACACGATCTACCATTTACTTATTCTACTGTTTGTTTTACTGTTTGTGTATACTAACAAAATATAGAAAGAGGATAGCGAAAAACGAATGTTGGGCTTTATATAAGGTGCCAACTCCCTAGAGACCCTAAAGATAGTTCACAAAAGCTCACCCATCAGTAAATCTCCACGGATTACACCATAAAAGTTAATTTTCTTTGACGTATGACATAATTAAGCTTACGAACGACTGTCAGAGTTCACGGCCGGTGGATGTGGGAGGTCGATTTATCTTTTTAATGGGATGGAAAGTTTCATTGCTTTCGTCTCATCAAGTGATTAGTTGCTATCATAAATTAGAGCCTTACCTGAAAATAGGTGCGCTCTAATATAAGACATAAGACATAAGACATTTATTTCTGAACAAATTTACATTTGTGTTGAAAATATAAATATAAATAAGACTTACAACTAAAATATATTTTAACAAGACAACCAAAATAGCAAATTAGAAATGATAATAATAAAAAATAACAAAAAACATACATCAATCATTTTAAAAATATTTTTTATCTTCAGTGTACTCTGAAATGCTATAGTAACCTTTTTTCAACAAAAATGCTTTAAGCTTATTGCTAAAAATATTTGCATCTATTATAGTTTTAAACTCTAGAGGCAATTTGTTGAATAATGTGATAGCTTGTACTCCAGCGCTATGTTGTACCACATTCAGGTTCGGTTGAATCGCCTTTGTGAGGTCTTTCCTGCGACTATTTAATCTTGTTTCTCTGTCCGATTCCGATTCATATTTTGATAAATGTTTAATAAGATTAGTTAGGAATAGCATTAAAATTGACATAAAAACGTATATATTCGCAATACATGCAATTAGGTACATGCACGCACTAACCACAAATTTTGATTAAAGCTTGACATTTTGGTAAATATCATTCTCCTCGTTAGGTTCATGTATGTAGGTTGTTACAAACATGAAGACAGTTTTTCAATAGAGAGCCGTGACGTGCATGTGTAGTGCATTGGCCAAGTGCATGTCAATCATTGGACGCACATGTCCGTGCCCAATTGCCGCTGCGTGTATGCCGTGTGCACTATCCGAATAGCCGACACTTGTCAATACATCCATTGTTTTACAAACCAGCTTTGTTTCACATGTGAAACAAGTGTCCTTTAAAATACCAGATTTTTATAATCATTACTAATTATTCTATTGATATCTACTAGAA
Organism: Hypena proboscidalis; assembly: GCA_905147285.1. NCBI lineage: Eukaryota > Metazoa > Arthropoda > Insecta > Lepidoptera > Erebidae > Hypena > Hypena proboscidalis. The sequence continues at coordinate 17,031,657 of LR990131.1, forward strand.
AATGTTAATACGGTATCGTGAAAATAATTTATTTACGAGTCGAAAGTACTACCATTTCTAATTGGGGCTGATTTTGCTAGATTTGTATCGGGATAATAGAAAATCTCGAATAGTTCAATGATTTAAATACAACTAATTTATAATAACAAGATAAAATATTGACTGGTTGAGGAAACAAGACAGACAATTAGTCTTACTAAGGCTAGAGGTAGAGCCTCAAGCAATAAGTCTCACAGCCTTCAACCAATATAGAATGGCCAGCACAACTTATTGAGGAATGCACAATCGTTGTCTATAATCACAGTTAGGTGTTATCGACTATAATTATTCACAGAATCATTATTTATTCCGTGATCATCATAGATCTTGACATAATAATTTTATTCTACCCTTGTTGAACAAATAAGCGTGCATAATTGTATATTTTTGATTGATGGCTTCGATGTATGAGTACTATTGTTGCGCTGTTAATCAACGTATTGGCGCCTCCCTACAAAGAATTATTTAATCCGGCTCGAAAGACCATACAATTTTGTTGATAGTAAAAGAAGAATAAACATAGTTACTGTTTTTATTTTAGTTTGTATACTGATATTAAACACTTAAATGCAAAATTTATAGTTATTATGAATCTGTGACTACAAAAATAAATAAAAGTATTTAAAAGTATCAATGCAAAAAGATTATCTTTACAATCATTCATGAATGATTTATGATTTAATCACTGTAATATCTATAAACATAAAAAATACATTCTTCATGATTATTCTTAGTAGTATGTTCTATTAACTGTTATTTCTGAGTAGGAAAGTACGATTTAACTTAGATTGAAGGTCCAATTTGTCATAGCTCTCGTAGCGGACGCACGATTACGTTGCATCCCATCAAAGAATTATGTTCAGCTTCAATCAAGTCTGCGATTGCTGGCGGCCGGTAGTTAAGTACTACTTATTACTTACCGAGTACTAGTTATTACTCATAATGACAAACATTTTGTGAATGTAGAATATTGACTCCAAATGTCAACATTGTTGGTCATGTACAGTGGGCCAACAAGTTAGCTATGCAGGGCAAAAACTTCTAAGTCATAGTAGAGACTTACAACACCAGTCATGGATAAGTGAGTTACATATCTAAATAGTAGGTATACTACACTTATTAAAAATGTAGTTCACACATGCATAATTTTTGCAGTCAGTGTTTACTATGGCGTAGAAGTTTTTTCCCTGCATACCTAATTGCTTGGCCCACTGTACCTAATTAGTTTTGAAGTAAAGACTTTTTGTTGCAATATTGCTGTATCCTGCTACTAACTTGCAGTCAATACGTTCTAACCTCATCGTTCTACTTTACAAGTTGCAGCTATTATTCAAGTATTCCTACTAAAATGTGTTGGTTTAATAGTATGTAGTTTAAGCTCACTGTCCACGGGAGGCGTAGCTGCATAGACGCGTCAAAATACGCCCAGCGTATATGTATAATGCAGCGCAGCGTATTGATCTTTGTCCACGAGGCGTAGTGCAAGAGTAGGTTTTAAACTTTCGAGTCTTCGGTGACAGTCGAGTCGGACGTTGAAGACGATATTTTGATATATTTCTACATCCGAGGTCAATGAAGACGACAGTAATATTGTGTGCATTCATTCATATAAATATTTATCTAGATTTTTTTCTATGTATAAAATATTCAGGATAAAAACACTTGTTACGGATATGTATCCCACCATTTCTATAAAAATAAAAACGTGTGTTTAGGCACTGTACGCCCAGGCGCATAAGATGCAGTACACAGTTTCATAGTTTTGAATGAAATCTAAACGCAGGCGTACACCAAGCGTATAATGAAAAAAATACGCTACACGCGTCGTTCGCTATCGTGGACAGTGGCCTTTATATATAATAATATAATCTTGCATTATATATATAATCTGGTACAATACATTTAAGATTCGCCAGTAATGTATCACGTATTCCATCTTTGCTAAAAGTTCGCAGGTGTGCCCTTATCACTGCCATCAGATGAATTAGACACTCATTTGCGACATCCGTTGTACAAACACGTTGCAAATTACGGAATGTCAAATCCTGCAAGTATCTCATTAAATTAGACAGATAATATGCCGTGATTAGCAAACGATACTCGGCTAAGCAGACTTAAATAATTAATTTAAAGAAAGGAACGGCAGTATACTAATTACCAGTCAAATGACAGGTGGGGAGATTACAGCATTATTCAAGTTCGGCGGGAGACGTGTTTGGGCGTCAAACTGGTTGCAAGTGAAAAGAACAAGTGTGCAGCAAACTAGGACGATGGCACACATTATGATACAGTGAGAGTGGCTATCACTAGAGCGTATTAAAATTTCGGACAAATTCATTTGCTGAGTGAAATGTATATTAATACGTCAAGGGAAAACGTTGAACCCTCTTTCGTGCAAAGTGGGAGAATATGGGAGTATGGAAACCTGAAAGTTGCATAAATCGTGGTTGAATTCTGACCACTGCATTATTACTAATGTTACGAAAACCGTGGTATAAGTCATCTTTCTTAGGTATAAATGGCTTACTTACTCACATGTCACGATTTCCTAATGCGGTCAGTGCAAAACGTCACCCGAATGTAAGAACGTGGGCGTCGCATTGACTCTGAGAATGGTTTTCATGTGGTGATTAATAGCTTTGAAAAGTATCTAGTTCATTTATACTTTGCAATATATCTGCTGGCATTGAATAGCGACCAATTCGTTGGGTGGACACTTCACTACCTGTACTTGTGAGAAGTACTTTTTTTTATTTGATACTTTGACCTATACGGTAAATCTTTCTTCACAAATTCAACCTATAAATATTGCCTTTGATATCCTTGCGTGGCTTTTAAGGATATTTCACATTTACGATTTCACGGTTCACAACGGTAGTTAACGCATATCCATTGACCATCAGTTCTAACTTATATTTTATGGCCGTGTGAACTTCTTCCAATGCAGGTGCCCTCTATTGTGCAGGTTAATGCTCTTTTGATAGAAAACAGTGCGTCTGCAGCGGACAAAAGATTCTGCGCAGCGCTCCTAAGCGCAGGTGCCCATTTTCTACGCACGTTTTCTGATTTTGTTATATTTCCTGTATAGTTCCATCTTTAGAGCCATGCTGTGCTGCCTTGGGAACGAATTTATTGTTTTAACACTATTTTTCGATCAATTTTTAGCATCGTTTCTGCAAGTAAGAACAAATAATACAGGGGTAGAGGCAACAATTGTCATTTTGACGACTGAGTGGCGCAGTTGGTAGTGTACCTGCCTGCGACGCCAACGCCAAAGTCGCGGGTTCGATTCCCGCAACAACAACAACACAACAACTAAACAACTCTTTGTGTGCATGAACAAGGGAGTTTGTTTTGGTCTGGGTGTTTCTATGTAAATATGTATTTACAAATTTAAAAAAATGTATAATTATGTATTAGTATCAGTCATTCTAGTACCCATAGTACAAGCTCTGCTTAGTTTGGGACTAAATAGCGATGTGTGGAAGTTGAGAGATATTTATTTATTTAATATTTGCCTTTCTATTTCACCCTTGCTTATTTTATACTCATGTTTACTATTATATTGTGTATTTATGTGTACGATATTATAACAAATTATTAAAGAAATCGATATAACACCAGATGCATTCGTTAGCTGAAAGTAACTAGCAATTTTGACTAAGTTTATTTTCTTAGCAAAAATAATTGCTATTGTTCATTCACACGCTCGAGAGTTGATAAAGATGCGTTAAATGTACCTTTAGAATTCCAAAGTATGACGTGGTTTAACTACAGCCACGGTAGTTAACAATTGCCATGTAAAATTGTATATAGCAAACTATAGTGAATTTCTTGAACGATACCCCTTTTGTTTTATATGCGCTATCCGCTTTCTGATTATAATAACTGTAGATAGGCTTGACGAACTGTATCTAAAGTCGAATTCCTTCAATTTCTCGTTAAAACTGAGTCATCAATTAAGAATTCACTCGACCGCTAAGAAAGTGATGCCAAAATGTTTTTGTTAATTGCTTGCAACTTATGCGAACAATGCCTTTGTAGATTAAACATCAAATTGTTTAGCCATCATTTCCTGCGATAACAGTTAAGACATGTAACAACTTCCTGACTAATATTAATATTATATGAGTTAATTAGCGTCATAACTTCATAAGTTGTTAATTTATGCATTCATATTCACGGCCGGTTCGTTACACAGCAATTATAAAGTTGCGAGATTTGAATAGACACAGATTGTGTGCAACAACTTCTGACATTTGTCGAGATTGCGCTTAACCCTCAAGTCCTCGGTATAATGAGCCTCTTGTATGTTAACCTAACTTGAAGCGCGTGATTGAAGGATATTGCAAAAACTTGGATAAAAAATGCTTTATAGTACAGTTAGAGGTTGGTCGGATTAGATTAAATTGCCTCCTTTGTGTAGAACAAAGGAGGCAATCTAATAAGATCATCGAATGTATCAATCTTTTATATAGAGGTGGTAGGTAAGGCTTTTGTGCAAGCTCGCGAGAGCTACCTCTTGGCCTTGCTGTATTATAGCAGTAATTGTACTTGTGTGTTTAGATAGTAAGTAATGGTAACATCTTACAATCATTGAGACCGATAAAACGTACAACTACAGTAATTTTTAGACCTAAACGATTGAGACATTGTACAAATTAATTTAAAATGCCCATTTGATTTATAAACAGAAGAAATCTTTCCTTATTTCACTAAGCGCCTGAGCAATAACTTTCCTTTCTTTATTATCTTCAGAGTTCGTTGTGCTCGTGTCATCAGTCGATAAGAAAAGCGTCTTATTACTCTGTTATCATATACCTACGTAGGTAGTATGTCTTTATTGTATGAAGTGTCGTTAGGATGTATCGTGTTACTGAAACCGGTACATGTACTAACCGCGGTGACCCCGCGATCTCAGATTTGTTATGCATAAGCATAATATGAGGCGATAAGTCTGGCTCTGTTTTATTACTTGTGGATTTTAATAAAAGCTTTTTGCACTTACAGATAATATTTATTATTAATTCTTCGTTTTCTCTGTGATACTTGAGCTTTTATGCAAAATAAGTATTTCATCGATAGTGAATAAAAATTTGTTTCGAACACATATTTTCTTTGTAAAATTCTGAAATCTTTCATTCTTTTACCTGATATGTGTTCATCAATATTTAAAGAATAACTACAATGCTTTTGATTAGGCACATCAAGTCAAAGGTTGGTAGGTCATGGCAAATACAAGATTTCTTTTTTATCATAACAAACATCACTTATGTACAAACTTTCTTTGTATTCGAAAGTATCGATATAAAAGCACATATTTGTTTTGCTAACACTGGATGCTAGTCCCAAACCTAGAAGAATTATTAGCTTATGTCCAGGTTAAGTAATTTTTTTGTTTGAAGGCGAAATTTAACTCAAACATTACCTTTATTTGTCACATCTTAAGTAACAAAAAAACATGAGAGAATATTTCATAATTCAACTCCTGAGAAGGTGAAAAGGGCACAGTTGCGTTGTAAGTTGCGGTAAAAAGTTAGTTCTAAAACATAGATGCAGTGAAGGATCTGGAAAGCAGCGTGTGCGCGGTCGATGATCTTAGCTAGATAATGATATAGACTGGACCAGTGTTTAGCTCGCCGGCACGACTAATTACCCACAAGCGCTGTCGTGCTGTGGTGACGTCACCGCGACTATTTCTTTATAATGCCTTTTTTCCTGTAGGTTTCAGATATGTCAGTATTTACTCTACGTCCCTATTTTATACGAATTAAAATAACAACTCTAAATTATGTTCTTATTGGTAGGTAAGTAAGCATAAACTAAACACAAAGCTCCTGTGAAATAATTGTGACATTTCCTCCGTGTTTGGTCTTATTATTAACCTTATTACCCAGGCTCTAAGTTTATTTCTTGGAACTTTATGCAGCGTAGTAGTACGTACAAAGGTTGCTCAATGTTTAACCTTTAAATAGTGAAAGTTCAAGCGCAGACACGCTATTTAGATATGCACGATTTATTATCTGAAAAAATCCTGAAATATTACGAAAATTTATGATTTCGGGTCCTTGATTTGAAAAGAACAATCTTGACAAAAATGACTCAACGACAACACACAAATTACCCTTGAAAACTTGTGTATTTTATAATTATTGTCATTTTAATAAAGCAACGGTGACATATACGCATAACTGGCCTTTTAATTATAATAAAATTGCAATGTAAATTGTAGTTTCCACATACTTTTAATCTCCTTGGTACGTAAGAAACATAACCGGACTCCCGCGTAAGCCTCTCGTGCGTCTCGCTTGCACTTCAGAGCTCGAGGGTTTGGCGCCACAGCCTTTATCTTGTATCTCTGTCTAGCAATCGCCCGCGCAGCCTGTCACTTGGCTCTCCGAGCAGTCGTACATGACGCCTCTTTACCGTAGCGCGTTCGCGTCCTGTGTTTACTATACCTTTGTTTTATTTACTCTAATATACAACCACGTGCACTAATTACCTGGATACTGAAAATATAAAGTGATATAACATACTTTTCTCAGTGTTGTGTTCTGTTTATAGTGTTATGTGCTAGTGCTAAAGGTCATTATCATACAAAGTCGTGTTCTAATCAAGTGAACGGTATTGTATCTATATTGGATGTGATTTTATAGTGAATTGGTTACCTGCTGGCCTTGTAGACAGCTTTGCGATGACTGCTAGCTAAATATACAATCTGTTAATTTATTTAAATGTGTCGAGACAACCCTGTAGCGATAAGTAAATTCGAGACTCAGGGTCGAATTATTCGTTTATCAAAACCTGAAGCGAAATCGTTTGGTGTGCTGTATTTCGATTTATTGCTCCACAGTTCTACATAGTGCGTAGACTTGCAACACCATAATAAGTTTGTAATACGGGTTCGTGTCTAATCTATTTCTAGGTATACAACCGTTCTTCAAACAAGGTTTTAATGTTAGATCCTGCAAACTACTAAATATAATGTCCATTTTAGCTATTACCTCCATTATGGGTGCATTGTGCTTTCGCTCTTCATTCCATTAAGGACACTCGAACACAAATGTATTTTTAACCACCAACGCTCCTTACCTGTCGGATCAGATGTATTGAACAGTTGGTATGAATGCGTCAGTAATTACTCGGCAAATGCCCCCTATTGTTCACCCACATCGCACGACATATTGGTACACTTGCACAAACATTCGTATTCGCCAAACACAACGCCTGCGCCTGCGCAGATAAACAATGTCTTAAATGCTCTCCTTGTCCTCGTAATTCGATACATATTACTCCCACTTTGAGCTAAGAGATAATATACGACTCTATAGTCGTATTATATTCATCTAAAATAGGTTTACGATTATTTTAGTACAGTCAGTTGTAGAGAAATCTCACCTCCTTGAAGCAGGTTCTAAGGGATGAGTTTACTTGAAGAAATACTTACTTACTACTGAAGACTACTACTGACTAGAAATACTGCTTACATATAAGAGAAGCAGGAGAGGTCTGTTTCTATAGTTGGAGAGGAACAGTGCCGTATCCAATAACATGCCGCCATTTGAAAACGTAGTGAAAAATCACGCCTATAATTGCCAAAATGTAAAGATGTAAAATGTAAATTGTATTCCCGTATCAATGTTTTAAGAATAATTTGTAAACTATATTTATTTTTCATGTTTCGTTAATAAGTAACTTTATTTTATTCAAGAAATCAGTATTTGAGACAGTTGTTTTAAGTGATTTCTGTGATAACAGTTACCTGACACCATTTCAGAACCGGCCTTTGCGATAAACATCCCAATTATTTATTTAAGAAGTTGCTGCTAAATTGGTCTCTTAATTTGGATGTTATTTTGGTGGATGTTATTATTGATTCGTAAATAATTATATCTGGCGAAGGATTTAGAATTGCTTATTTCCTTTTGATCATAATAATATTTCGAGATTTCGACCAAAACCCTGATGAACATATATACCTGATATAAGAGGATTATATTATATTTTTAAACCTCATGCCAATACAAGAACAAATCCTAACACCGATTTGATACACAATTTCAAAAACACCACAGTTTCGTGTTAAGATATTTACCCACTCACAAGATCTCTATCGTCTCGTCGTTTACAACTTTATCCCAAAACTTGTATTACTACTGTACCTATTGTATATTCTTTGATGCAATTATTATCCAAGAATCGATAAATCACACATTCACATCGAGTATCGCCTAGCTTGCACAATGGTTCATAGCACGGCAATTGAATTAGACGAGTAGAACAAATCGATTGTGCGCCGATAACTCGACTAATCGAATCAAATGCTCTAGAGTTCATCACACCGCGATAACGATATCATCTCGTTCTTGGACTTTTACTATTGCATCAAACTTATTTGTGTCAGAGCAATCATTCTTGCTCGTGATAATGTCGATGCATTAGTGAACAGTAGCAATCTTTTAAATTATATTATTAGACGCTACTGATATAGAAACAGAATTTAATTAATTGACTGATTGTCGAAATAAACTCAAACCATTTTTGCGAATAAATAACTCAATTGAAAGGCTGTGCAAAGTATACCCATGAAGATTTATAATATCAATATATGTAGGCACGTTTATCAACCAAACAATCGTAGTTGGTAAGATTTCGTAGAATGTAACGTTGCATTACAATGGGTAATTGATCCGGTGGATCCAACAGAATTAAGGGTTCTGCTTAAAATTGCAACTCGATTGTTTGTGGCTTCACACCTTATAGTGACGCCTATTACGAGGAATTGGGCCATTATGTATGGTATAATCAAAAGAATCGTTATGAAACTAAAATAGTCCCGAAATCTGTAGTCAAGGACTAACAAACTGACTAACAGACTGTCGAATTTTACGATGAAGATTTGTTTCTTCGAAGTTATGTGAATAGTTATGAATATATATCGTTTGTTAACGGTAAAGGAAAATATCATTAGCCAATTTGCATATCTGAGTTTCCATAATGTTCTTGATGATTTGTGAAGCCTACTAACCCAAACTTAGCTAGCGTGTTTAAAAGAAGATCCGTAACCAGAATATGACAAACAATCAATATTTTTACGTAGGTACAGATGGAAGAATCTAGAAAATTATCAAAATAAAACAAAATAATAAGTCATTATTGTATGATGGCGTATAACTAATGCGAATGAAAATAAGGCAGTCATTAAATTCGCGTTCAAGGATAGATGTGAACAATTTCAGGTAGAGACGTTTGCACCTGCTGCGCCCTCCCATAATATTAAACAACCGGTGCGGATGCACCTAATTCAAGGCATTTATCATTGCTCTTATCAAGGTTATTTGACAGGCAAACATTTTATATCATAGATATATTAATTCTGCAATGTGTAATTTACATTCTTGCTCTACCACTTAACTCCATTCAAGAATGCCATCGGACATTTTAATCTTTTAAACATACTGATCTCATACAATTAAGTCATGTAAAAATGGTTGTTATGGTTACAAGGCCTATGGCGCAAGTCTATGAGTAACGATGGTGTGATACGCCGACAGATCCGCCTCTTGAATAGCCTTATTCGGAGAACTGCGGCGAAACACTGCCGAATTGACGAACGGACAAGTCCAGCTTTTTGGCAATAGAAGTAATGTCTGCTCTATGCTTTGTAGGTATTAAGAACAGGTTTTTAGATGCAAACTAGTATTTCAGACGTTGCAACATAAATCTAACTTACATGTCTGGGAAATGAATCCAACAGTCATTTATAGATGATGTTATCTCGATAATCAACATCAAAATTAATTGGTTTATTATCCATAAAACATTAGAGGTAATGATTTTATGGTGTGATCGCAAAATCTAAATCTTAATAAGCGGGAAGTAGTTAATTATTGAATAAAAAGATGATCGCTTCTCATAGTCGCTAGACGAGCAGAGAGTACAGGCTACACAACAACCTATTAATTTCCAGTATAAAATGGTATCGTGTTGTGGGCTTCGCGTGCAATGTGAGACCAGCTTACACTGGTAATGTGAACGTAAATGTTGATGTGAACAGTAGGTAATGTAACTGGATCGCAACCTCACATGTGAGAACCTCTCACGCTTGTGCACACGTATTGAAGTTTCATTTATAAATATACACTTTTCCTATTCATAACCTTTTTGTGGCTCACTGAGATTTCTACAAGAAAGTTTCCTTCTATAGTATTAGTATTGTCACGCTATTTGTTATCATATCACAATCTAAGTAATTATATGTATAGAGAAATACCGTATAAATTGCAAATAATAAATCATTAAATACCACACAAAGATTATAATCATATACCTAATCTAAAACTTCTTATAGATTTTCATATTTAACATAATGTGAACACACTCAGTTTAAGTTAAGTAAGATAATTATTAATCACTACCTAAAATGTAAGTTCTGTCTAAAATTAACTACCAGACTACTATGAATATTAATAAATGTCAAAGTGAAGTTCATCTCATTCACACGCTACTAAACGTAAATTTCGAATTCGTCCAAAATTCGCTCGCGTGGGTGGAGTTACTTGTGTAGTCTGTTTTCCTTATGAGGCGACCTTAACTCACTTCTTAGAATAAAAAGCTTAAGTTCTTGTAAGGTTTTTAGGCATACGTAATATGAGTGAATCACGAAAACCTTCGGAAGTGCAAGTCATTTATAATTCATTAAATTAACATAGCATGGCCCGTTTTAGAAATCGATACGCAAGTTTCTTTGTATGGGAATCGGATGCTATAAGTTTTGCAAGAGATGTTTGTTGATAAAGTCTAACGAATGCGCATACAACCTATAAGTGGTCAAATGCAAGTGCAGGTAACATCCCGTGTTCCTTAGCGGGAGAGAGTGATGTACACATGCATAGCATTACGTTTACGAGGGTTTGGTTCGCGTACCGCCGAGCATCGGCATCGTCGGCGCAGAGGAAACTGACCACATATTTTACAACTTCGACATACTTACTGACTGACTCACGTGCGTGAAAGTCCATTGATTATTATGAATAGGATCTCACACCATGGTGGTCCACATATTATTATTACTATATTTACATAATACGACAAAAGTGTTTTCATATCAATCATTTTGGCCCAAAGAGCCCTTAGCCTTAGCTTATTCATCAACGTGTTTTATCTTACAAATGTTTAAGTAGTGACTCATTGAGTAGAAATGGTATTTACGAGAGCAGGAATCTCACAACCCCACTTTACATTTAACATTCACAGAAATATTTATGGATGCACATTATTCGATCTTTACAGAGCTCTTTTTAGACTTAGCGATCATATTTTCTAAAGTAATAATGAAGATTTTGGCATGTGCTGTACCCACTTATTGTTAATCATAAAATTACAACTAAAATTGTAATCCTGACCGTTTGTCCTCAAACACATTTAAAACACGTGTGCTGTACAAATACAGTTTCTTCTAAAGTTTTATAACTTTATGAGCTTTTCTAGCTTATCGCCATTGAAATATAAACAAAGCCTCGGCGCGCAATAAAACGCTGAGACAAGCTTATTAAACTGCTAATAGGAGAGAAAGAGAGGGAAAAGAACCCACGTGAGTTACGTTAACAATAGATTAGAAAAAAACGTGGTACCTGGAAGGTAGAGGCGCCCGGGTTCCCGCCCCCACACACCTCGGCCTCTTGTCTCTACTCAGTCTGCTCCAAAGCCTTCGTAAGTCCGTACCGCCGATCGTTCGTGACTACCGAAGTCGTGCACAATTAAGGAAATACACGTTATAGGATTGTCAAACATAGTTATTAAATATTTGTATCAGTGAGCATTAATAGTGCCATAATTAGTGCAGTGTTGCAACTCGACAGTTGTGTTTGAGTGTTATCACTTTGGTGCCACCTGCTGCTACCACACACCTGACGTTTTCGCGCCCAAAGCTTAAGGTTTCCTTCCAACTTTTATAGTTTTTATAATAGTCAAGTGGAATAGTGCGGTATATAGGCATATTTCAACGTAGTTGACGTGCGGAGTGGAATTCAAATGAAAAGTTTCTCGATAGTACGTGCGCTGGTTACATATTGCCATATAGAGTTGTTTGCGGACACAAAGACAGATATGTATATTTACTGAGCAGCCATTGTGTTTGCGATAGGTATGGAGATTGAATCCAAATGAGGAATTGAATTTATCGAGTTAACTCTGTGATTCGAGTGAGCAATGCGGACTAAAGTGGAACGATGATAAAGTTTCGGTATAAACGTAAAGAGTCGAGCGATGGGGGTAAAAGTGGGACGGCGATTCAGAAGCAGAAGATCGAGGGTCTCCGCGACCGGGAGCTGCTGCCGCCCAAGGACATGCTCCTGACGGGCTCCGTCGCCGGCGTCAGACACAACACGTTGCCGCGCTCTCGACCTCCATCTGCAGCAAGGCGAGAGCCTACGGAATCGCTTCTCAGCCAAACAACACTATCATTGTTTAGAGTAAGTGTGTTTTGACCCTCAATTTATCTCGCACATAGAAATCTTAATAATAAGGCAATAGAAATGTCAAAGACGCGTGACCTTGTCGCCGCGCATCTGTCAAGTCAAACACAAGTGCGAGTTGAGGAATTGTCGTCTTAATGTCATCGCAAAAAGAATAATTTTGTTTGCAGGAATACAAGCGCATTTGTCTAATCGAACACAAGTGCGAGTTGAGGAATTGTCGTCTTAATGTCATCGCCAAAAAGAATAATTTTGTTTGCAAGAATACAAAAAGTGGTATTTGAAAACCGGCGACATGCGTCCCAGTGTTAAAAGATAGTCGATAGCATTTCTATTGACTAGTTATTAAGATTTCTATGATCTCGCACTATTATAAAGTTTCAGGAAATATAGTCATATATCTTTAAAATGGTTAAATCTGCATATATTGCGCACACAATTAGTATTCAATCACGCCTCATTTGTAATCGAGGTCTCCATTATCATTTCAATGTTACTTATTACCATGAGCTTGCGCGCGCCTTCAAAAGACATCAACGAAATCTGTGCAAATGTAATCTTGTCGTTACTTCATTGATTTTATAGATTCTAATTACTGATTAAATCATGGGACTACTCCTGTCAATGAATATTAAAGTACCGTTTTAATATGCAATCGGGTAATTAGAATTACAGATCGAACTAACTGATTTCCTGCGATTACATTTGAGAATACGTGATTCAGCCAGACACAGGCAATTGTATAACATGCTTTTAAATCTAACGTAAATACCAGAAAGAATATTACGCAACTGGTGAAAGTAGAATCATAGATAACTAGTGGCCTTTTAAGACTTGACAAGGACTAATTCGACCCTACGAAATTGAGAAGGAAAAATTGGTAAAATTTGCATGAAGCACAATACGGTTACTTGAAGAGCTGGCAGAGAGTAAGTTGTCGATGCGTTACTTGTCGCTGACCCCCCTAAAGGCTATTGTGTGGACGCCTTCAAAGACGATTTGTCTCGGGAATACATAAAATGTCTACTTAAGTATGTATGCGCAACCGTGCGCTCCTCCGGTGAAGCTCGCGCCTTGAATCGTCTATTGTCTTCAACATCGTGACATACACCAACATTATCTATCGTATATAATATCTTAGTTATTATTATTCATAATTTAAACACGTACACTTCACACTGATATGTATTAATATTAATCAGATGTATGAGCTTTAAACTTTATGGCATTTTATTATCAGAAAATTAATCCTAATCATAAAATGAAGTACGAAAGCCTTGGTCGTCGGCAGTTAAATGTAACGTACTTTTATTCGATGCAGCTGGCAACATTTTGCATACTCTACAAATGCGAAAGTTTTCGAGACTGTAAGTAAATGTGAGAGTATTAATTATTCTTTCATTCATAATCTTTTAGTTGATATGAACTTTGGAACAGAAGATTCTAACCTAGTTAATTATTAAAGGCGTTCGCTCAGATTTAATTTAGACATGGTGTACAAACAAAGATTAATATTATTTAATTTTGAAATAATAAAGTTGTATGTCATCATTACGTATGTATTAGTTATCGCATATACATAATTATACAAAATAGTTTTCCTTTCCACACACGTATAAACACGAGTTTTCTCGTTCGGTAGTACCAGGCAATCAGCGCCGCAAGAAGCAGGGTCAGAGCATCGCAGGGTTCACCGCATCACCGAATCATTCCCACACAACAATAGTCTGCATGTAGTGCGTTCTCACCACTTCGTGTGCCACTAACGTCAGATGTTTGATGCATTAGTTCCGTCTTTGTTCGTATCCTATGTACTCAAAAGTACTATAGTATCACTGAGCACACTTTTATGACTACACTGAAGTACCTAATACTGCTGTAAATCGTGAATTCCATCTACTAAACACTCCAAATGAATAATGAAAAATTCATTTTCCTACCCAGCTCCTACCCTGCCATTCTCAGGTAGAGAGGTGAGCCAAGTCATATACTGTTCGAACTGAAATATTCAAGATTTACGTATAAGAGAATATAAATTGTGAATGTGGACTAACACATACGTGGTCTAGACTGTAATAGGAATCTATCTAGCAGAGCCTTATTTAAATATTTGTTGACCTACGTACAATTGTATATAACTTTTGTATTTTATAACTTACCTATAGGTACTCGTATGTCATCACGTCCGCGTCTCACAGATTTTAAATGATAAATTTTCTTAAAACTCTGTAGATTGTACGAATGGAGTTACTTACGTCATATAAATGATCATCGTTCATCGAATCGATTAGTTCATGGTTATTAGTAAATCTTTTTCTATAGCTAAACCATTTCCGAAACAACTTCAATAGGATGTTACATGTTGTTTTATAATTTGAATATAAAGTTCATGTCGTGTTTTGTTTTAGAATAGTAAAAATACATAATAGAATAATAATTTGTTGTCGGTGATCAGTGATCACGATCTAAAATTAGAAAAAATGATATTTAATATTGTTATGTAGTCTCTCTGTAGATAAGTAAACAAATCCAACAAAATTTAAGTCTTTGGGTATACATTACGCTATCTTAAAATGAAGTTAGAAAACTCATATCATTCAATTTTCAATTCAAGCAAAAAAGCTCTACGTTTCAGGTTGGCACATAGAAACATCTATTATATCGCTACTTAGTGTACTAACAGTTAAAACATTAACAAACTCTGTAAGGAAATAAAAACGCTAAGACAAGTACTTGAAATTGCAGCAAAGTATAGCAAATGTCTATAGGTTAAGTATATTTTAAAATATTTTTGCATACCGTCCTTACGGTGAGACATGCTGTACTCTAGACTAACTTAACACCCTGTATATACCATGTTTTAAGCAAATAAATATTTCTATTTCTATTTCAAACGTAAAGAGCATACATTTTTGTTATCATAATCAGCTATCTATTAGCGTATGTTGTATTATGTGAGAGATGATGGTAGAGCTCTTGTGAATGAGCTCGAGGGCGGCAGCACCACCGTCTCACCTTTAACCTGCCGCCAAATAGTAGTGCTTCCATTACTGTGTTCCGGTTTGGTGGTGAGATCAGGCCCTGAAATTACTGGCACATGAGGCATAACACCGTAGTTCTCGGCTGCAGCGACGCATCTATAATATGCTTTTGTGGATTGTTGATGTCCATATGGGCTATACTCCACTTAGCATCAGGTGGACTACATGTTCGTTCGCTGTGGGCGTAGTATAAAAAAAAAAAGATACATTATGTCAAGTTGCCAAGGTAAGTTTTTTCAGCGACTGAAAACAAAAGAAGCTTTTTAAATATCATTGCTTTGTCATCATTTGACGCTACATGTATTTGTTTTGTTATTTTATACAATGTAGTGAAAGGGCGTCCTTTCCACCTGATGATAAGTGGGACCTATGTACAGCAACAATCCACAAAATATAAATGCATAGCTACATATATCTGAGGTTTACTGTATTTTGCCCATAGCTAATCTAAGGCCTAATCTTACCACCAAACTGTGCAAGCACAAGGCTACTTCTCTTTCTCGAGCTTGTCGATAAAAGCTCTACGACAGTCTTAAGTTACAAACAAACTAAAGAAATTACGTAGTATCGTAACATTTACGCAGGTCACGACTGCATAACAAGACGCGTATTTAGGCTGTTTACGTTAAACGTTCCGGCATGGTATTGTAGTAATCGTGTTTGTAAAGTGTCTGTGAGCGGAAGGCCGGCGATGCGCAGGCGCAAGCTGCGTCCGCCTTCACCAGATAATGTGCTATTTAATGTGCACTCATCTTAATAGATTGTACAATAATGTTCACCTACAGAGCTTTCGCTAATCCAGTCATTATTCAATCTGCTCTGCTATTATTTTGTTGGTCAATAAAAATTTAAGAGTTTCGTGGGTCATAATTTGACATTGTATTAAGGGTTTATTTTTCCCTTTTTATACTACGCCCACAGCAAACGAACGTGTAGTGCACCTGAT
Organism: Hypena proboscidalis; assembly: GCA_905147285.1. NCBI lineage: Eukaryota > Metazoa > Arthropoda > Insecta > Lepidoptera > Erebidae > Hypena > Hypena proboscidalis. The sequence goes on from LR990131.1 coordinate 17,048,159, forward strand.
GGTAAGTGGAGTACAGCCCATGGACATCAACAATCCACAAAAGCATATTATAGATGCGTCGCTGCAGCCGAGAACTACGGTGTTATGCCTCATGTGCCAGTAATTTCAGGGCCTGATCTCACCACCAAACCGCAATACAGTAATGGAAGCAATATAATACTATTTGACGGCAGGTTAAAGGTGAGACGGTGGTGCTGCTGCCCTCGAGCTCATTCACAAGAGCTCTACCACCAGTGGAAATGAGTGGATGTAAATAATTCATTTTTATTTGGGGCACAGCAGTCACAAAAATTCTTGCAACATTTTAACAAACACTGCCTTCGCTAAACAAATGAACTATGTTGTACTTTATGAACGTCTTAAGAATAATCAGGTTCATAAGTAAGTCAGCCTGATTGGAGGTCTAAAACTCCACTTATATACCTATGACTGGTATAAATTCTACATCTCTGTAGATAACCATCTCACACAGGCTTTAAGTGACGTCGAATAGCTTCTAGTATAGTAACGGTTACGAAATCGTAAAAACAGCGAGATATATCTTCGTTTATACGTCAAATCACCTCGGCCGGGTCACGCCATGTTTGTGACCTATACCTTAACTCGTATTCGTGCCATACTGGTTTTGTTCCAGTGCCCAACCACTCCTACCAGCGATATTCAATCTTATGGCACAAATATTAAAATTTAAATTTACATAAAGTACTGTTGGTCGCAACTTTCTTTGTGGAGAGACTGTCATTGCTCCGTGGTTTTTACGAGAAATCGTTCACAAATACAAAATATAAAGCTGCTTTTGTTCCAAATATTGTGTATGAAGATGTTTTAGCCCATGTACTTTTATTTACTTACCATATTCATAACAGATGACTAATGAAAAAACTAGTTTTAAATAAGGTTGTTTGTTAATTTGTATAGTTGATAAAGACAATGACATGTAAAAATCCCAATTGTAGATATGTCACCTTTACTAGGTCAAGATAAAATCATTTATTTATTTGCTCATCTATACATATAAAAATGAAACCCGTTTTCCGTTGTCACGACTTGGCATGAAAACGGCTTGACCGATTTGGCTAATATTTTTTTTGTAGTTTTCTAATACTCTGTACAAGGTTGTTACGGCAAAAAAAATTAAAAAAAAAAAACTATTCATTTTTATATGGGGGATATTATAGATTCTAGTTCAAATTGAATAGGTACGCATACATAAGATAGGTCAGCTATACAAAATAAAGTAGTGCATCAAATTTACGCTAAGGCGGTACGAAGTTCGCCGGGTCAGCTAGTTATTCTATACATATCTTTTATTTAAATATTTACAATACTAACCTAACTATAATTCAATATTACAACATGCATTATACATTATGCGTCATAAAATTCCTACCTTTTCTTGACTTATCTAACTTGTATTTTCTTTGTTAACAGGAACTTTTCACTCAACTGCAATGGTCTGCGGAGCGCGCGCCTGCCGCGGACAGCCTCCGACGTGCGCTCGGCGGTGGGGGGGCTCGCTTCCAGCTGGGCTGCATGGCCGACGCCAGCGAGTGCTTCGAGCACCTGCTCCTCAGGGTCCACGCTCACGTGGCTGCAGGATCTGGAGACAGGAGAGAGGACGACGCATGCAGAGCCCCGCATTGCGTACCCCACCGAAAGTTCGCCATGATGCTCGTTGAGCAATCAGTGTGCGGATCCTGCCAGGCGACGTCAGAACCTTTGCCTTTTACGCAGGTATGTTATTTTTCGATGTTTTTTTTGTTCACTCTGATTTGTTACGACCATAATTTTGAGCATTTTTTTATAATAGAGTCTTGTATTAGTGTAGCATAGTATAGAATTGTCAGTATGAGCTGTGTCACAATAAGTGCTTAAAGCCGAAGTTTACTTTACCACTTGTGTATTAGGCCATTCTTCATATGCGATGCGCATGGCTCGCCTATACAATGATAGGGTAGAAACCTCAAACATAGATGTATTTGCTATGACACTCGCTTCCTTCAGGCACCTCCTTGTACAATTATATAGATCTTAAATACTGCCTCGTGTGTAACATGTACACGAATACTTTAAAAAACATTTTTTATATATTATATATACATATTTTCTTAATCTGTCTTGCCTTGTTTGTTTATTATAAATTTTGTTTAGTAATAATAATACGCATGTTTGTCAAATTTTGTACTCGCAATAACTAAAGTTACAATGTGAATGCTATGCACACCTATTATTTGTAAAATTACATATAATTTAAGCAGATTAATGTTAATATTAAGTATCTCTGTAATTTTACTGTTGGTAGTGCTTATAAATAAATAAATATAACATTCATTATTTCATCTTATTTTAATCGAAAGGCATTATGTTAATAAGTTTTGTTTTTTGTTCGATTACAGATGGTTCATTACGTATCGGCCACCGCGTTGACAGCACAAGCAGCGCTGGGCGAACACGGAGATAGCTTCGGGCTGCTTCTGAGGAAAGCAGGAGGGATGGGCGATATCAGAGACTGCCCTGTAAGTATACTCAACAATATAATTTACACAAGAAAACAAGTCTGGCTTTTGTTGTAATAATTTATTTATACAACCCATTTATGTGATTATGTTTCTAATAATTTTCTTTCGTTTTTTCTAGAACGCCTGTGGAGCCAAAATACAAATATGCAGGACGTTAATGAATCGTCCTGAAGTAGTATCGATTGGCATGGTGTGGGACTCCGAGCGGCCTCCAGCCGAGCACGTGGCAGCCGTATACGCAGCCCTGGGCACGGAGCTGCGGCCCACTGACGCCTTCCACGCGTGCGTGGACCGAGCGTGGGCCGCGCGTGCCACGCACCGCCTCGTCGGACTCGTCACCTACTACGGCAAGCACTACTCCACCTTCTTCTTCCATAGCAAACTGCGCCTGTGGATATACTTCGATGACGCGGACGTTAAAGAAATTGGACCGGAGTGGTCGCACGTCGTGGAGAAGTGTCAGAGGGGGAGGTTCCAACCGCTGCTCCTGTTGTACGCAGCGGTGGATGGAACGCCGTGTGACACCCGTCATGCTCCTAAAGATGTGGTTCCATTCCCTGCTCCCGAGCCTCGGCGAGCGGTGACGCCGGCGCCGGAGCGACCCGCCACGGGCTTCGCTCGCCGTGCGGTCACGCCCGGACCGGACAACGAAAGCGATTACGTCAGCAGAAAAGCTGTAGAAAACATGTTGGAAGTACAGGCGAACCGACGGGCGCAACTAGCTCGTAGTTTGAGCACTGGCTCTGGCTCTGACACCCAGGAGAGACCACGAGCGCGACGTGACTCTGGAAATTGGAGCGGAGATCGTAATAGCGCTTCTTCTGCTTCTTCGTCGACCGCCGAAAGCCCATACATGTACCCGAGAGGTCGGGGTGCTGGTAGTGTCCCGGGCAGCCCTACACGTAAAGGAGAACTCTCAAGCGGTGGCTCCTGCGATGCCGGTTACGACTCGTATTCTCTGTCATCTACAGACAGCCTACCTCTTCAGCAAGGTCTGCGCCATAACTTACAAAATCTACAACTGGCGCAGATACCTGAAATCACAACAAGAGGTGAATGTGAAGCCTTGTGTCTGGAAGCTGACAGATTATTAGAAAAGTCTCGAAATGCTGAAGATTCGGCCGATTACGAGACAGCTTTGGTGCTATGTGATGCAGCTGCTTCTAAAGCTCGTGTGGCAATGGATGCTCCTTACAACAATCGGCACATGGTGACGTTCGCTCGCATGAAACACAACACTTGCGTAATGCGAGCGCGCAGTCTACAGAGACGAATGGCTGGAATGACAAGAGTCACCGAAATTCCCCAAGCAGCCCCAATCAGAAATACAAAAGGAGGCTTGGAAAGTACACCAGTCACTATTGAAATCTATGCCACGCTACCTAAAAAGAAGGGGTCGTCGAAAAAGTCTCCAAAATGTATCGAAGATGACATCGATACTGTAACACGTGAGCGTCCACCGAGACATAAGTCTAGGGATGATGAAAAGAGAGAAAAGAGATCTAGAAGCGAAGACCGAAGTCGTGCTCGTAAAGAGAGTATAGTTGTTAAACCAACTGACAAGAAGGAAGAATCTGCGGAGGATAAAAAAGCTAATAAAAAGCAACACAAGATCCGTAGAAAGTTATTGATGGGTGGTTTGATCCGAAGGAAAAATCGATCTATGCCAGATTTGACCGAAGGTGCTGATGGCAATGCCGAGGCAGCTAACAAAGAGAAACGTGTCTCATCAGTTGATGACACCGAAGTCGGCCGAACCATTGAAGACAAGACAAATCTGAGTGGGTATTTATCAGAAGGACATTTAGAATACTCGGTTGCAGGTGGCACAAACCCAAATCTGGAAAGAAGTAAATTGATGAGGAAAAGCTTCCACGGTAGCGCTGGCAAGATGCTAACTGCCGCCAAAGTACCTCCTCCACCACCTCTACGAACTACCTCTCAACTAACTGGTGCTAAATACACCTACAGCGATCATGGCAAAGGCACATACCCTCCAGAAATCGAGGAAGATGGAGGATTCTCAGAGCAATATGGCGATGAACCTCAATCGTTACCATTCCTTCACTCGTACGACGACAAACCTGTGTGCCACTACGATAGACTAGACACCTCTCCGGCACAGAACTTCCACACGGTGGTGACAAAAGCCATGATCCACCAAGAACAGAGTCCAGTTAAGAGAGATATACTACAGCCGATACAACCGTCTCATAGTACGATACAAAATCTGTCGAATACTTTCGACAATGGCGTTGATGTAGTCGACTGTGCAATGCCGAGGCGATCACCGACATTGTTCGAGTTGCCTCCGTACCCCAGCCCCATGAACTCTGTGAACCATTCACGGCAGCCTAGTGAGGAATTCCCGCCACCTCCGCCACCCATCGATTTAACTCCTCTACAAAACGAACTTGAAAAGATTCAAAATGTGAGCGATATAAACTTTGACCATAACATACCTGGAATGAAAAGTTTCTTATTATCAAGTTTGCAAGAAAAAAGAAATCAAATTCTAAGAAACGAGCATGAACCGCCACAAATACAACACGGCGAGAAGTTAAATACTCCTCCGTCTTTATTAAAAGAGTTGCAAGCTAAACAAGCAGCCTTCAAACTTAAGAGATCAGGATCTTTGGAAGGACAGTTATCGAGTCCCGTGGAGAATCACGCTATGTTTGAAACGAATAATAATGTAAGAAACATGGCATCAAGATTCGAAACCACCGCCCAAAATGCGGCTCAAGAAGGAGAAAGGTCGCACATCGGCTTCGTTGGCATGAGTGGTAACAGAGATGTCATAAACTGCTCCGACCAATCCAACGCTGGCCTAAATCGACGAGCGTCTGCGTCCTCCATAGATCCTAAGCAAATCGAAGAGGAGCAAACCGATCAGAAATCTGCCAATAATGCATACGGTGATCGGTCGAAATCCAAAAAGAAATCTGTTTCTTTCTGCGACCAAGTCATCTTAGTGTCCACAGCTGAGGACCAGGAAGACGATAGTTATATTCCAAATCCTATTTTAGAACGAGTCCTGAAATCGGCTATGAATAAACCGGAACTGACGACGATGCCTCTTCAGTCGGAGAAGCCGTCGCTTCAGCGAACAGATTCCTTCGATAGTCAATCGTCAAGATCTACGATATCGTCATTGTCACAAAACTCATACGTGCCCAATGATAACGCACACGAGCGCGCAGAGTACGTGCGGTTACAAAACAACTACCCGACGTACCAAGCTGCGCCGAACCGATTACAACAGCAGTACAAACCGCAGCAGAACAATAGCGTATACGGCACTAACTCACCCGTACAGACTGCGCAAAACCAAAATACAAATAACAATCAAATATATCAAGCGCTTCCCACCTCCACACCACAGAACATTAATACTACGAGTCCTATTCCCTACAATCAGCCACCGGCAGTCTATCCGAATCACAGTAACGCGAGCCCACCGAACTTTAGCCAAAACCCTGCGAATAGACTGACGCCCACGCACAGTGCCCCTTACATGCCAAAGCATCCTGGCAACTTGCAACGACCCGTGCCCAACGCAACCCTCCCCCCTCCCTCACAACTCCATCCAATGAATCAGCCAAACCAAATGATCAGCAACGCTTACTACCACCGAGTGCCACAGACGTCGCCCGCCGCGACCATACCCAGCAACAACTTCAGCGCCAACCGCCAGTACATGCCAAACGCCAACCACTCGCCTTATCAAAGCGTTCCCACCAATTCGCCGGCTTATCAAACATACCACAACCCACCGACAAGCTACGCGAGCTCCGAATATTCTAGTCGATATCCGCAGGCGAACAACAGTACAAATCACTACACCCAGTCACCCTACCAGCGAGTGCCGCCGCCGCACGGGGACGTGCCCGTCGATAACTACAATACCTACCCTCAGAAATCAACCAATTACTATGTGGAGAACTCCCAACCGCGGGGCCAGGACACCAGACATTACGTCAACACGCAGCAACAACGCGTGTACGGTCAAAGTGCAGAAAGTAATATCAACGACCAAGGACAGTACCAGTACAACCAGAACGGGTACAACCCGTACCAGCTGATGGGGCAACCCAAACAGTTGCAGAAGAAATCTGTATCGTTCGAGCCTGGTACTAAAGGAGGGACAGACTCGCCCATTCCTCCGCAAATGGGCTGTAACCCTCCATACCCGGGCAGCGAGGCACAATCGACACAGAAGAGTGTGTGTAACTTGTGTCGAAAGAAGACCGTGAATCCACCCGCGATGTATTGTCCAGATTGTGACTTCTACATGTCCAGGTTTAAACCCCGCTCATAGAATTAAAAAATTGTATATTATTGTACTTATTGACAACGCAAAACATGCTCAATAGTGTTAATACTTACATCTTTTAAATTTAGCAATAAATGCTTATAAATGTACCTATTAATATTGTTATGTAGTAAGCGGAAAGCATGTTTTTAATAGATTATTTTCGTTATAAGGCTTGACTGATGATCTCATGTGAGAAAATATTTTTTTATAAACATTGCGTAAATTGTTGTTGTAAGATTTGTATAATTCTAATGTATTACTCATAAAGTGCCTTAAGTAGACTGGTATAATTATATTATTATAAAACATAATGATTTTAAAATTTTGGAGATCGTGAGATCAATAAATTATTTTTCAATGAAATGTTGTCGTTTCATTTTTTTTTTAAAAGCTGTGGCGAACTATAGGCTGCCTTTTCAAAAAAAGCAGGTTTGAATAAGCAGCGTTTTTTAATAATTATCAATACAAATAAATTACGTTATTTGTTGAAAATAGTGATCAAAACTCAATTTTGTTTCGAGCATATAAATATAAAACTTAAAAAACGTGACATATTTGATTTTGAAATGATTTCTACATTGAGCAAACTTTATCGAATAAAGTATCCAAAGAGACTTGAAAATAAAAGTTTTCGGTAGTTTCTTTTGTTACTTTGTATTATTTGTAAACGTAAGCTTGTTTATTAATTGCTTAATATTCTAAATTAGTAAAAAAATAGTGACGACGAAATTATACTTATCCCGGAGGAGTTGAAAAAGGTTGCAGAATTAAGTTTTATTTCCACTTTATTACTACACATTCCTTTATGTTTTCACTGCTGAGGTGAAAAGTTGCATGTGCGACACAAAATCAAAGTTATTTACACAGGACTCGAAGCAAATACGAACTTTGCTAATCGCTATCGGCTCATCTTCTAAACGGCTACTGGACAGATTTTTATAAAATGTTAGATGCAGGTAACTGACAACAAGGCGCGTAACATATTATGCTACTTTTTTTATGCAGACGAAACCGAAAGGAAGTTAGTTTGTTCGTTTGATAGCGCTAATCTTTGGCACAACTGGTCTGATTTTAATAATTATATTTGTGTTTGATGGTTTAACTTTCAACAAAGGTATATTTCAACATATTTAAATTAGCTCTACGGGTGCGGTGCAGTAAGGTTTCACGCGAATCAAAGCGCGGAAACAGCTACTACTTAAAACAACGAATTCCACACGGACAAAGTTGCGGGCAAAAGCTAGTATCAAGTTCTAGGAATTCAAAAAATATAGGTGCCAAGAGATGGCGCTGTATTGGCTGTATTACTCATTCCTGAAGAAATGAGTGACCTCAGAGAAAATATAGATATATATATATAATCAAAGTGAGTGACCTTAAAAATAAACAGAAGGTAAATGATTTTCTTAAACAAAAGTTGCCCTGATTAAGAGAGACCTGGCCATTTCATTTCGTGGTGAAGCAATGCCCTCACTATAAAATAAATAAATAACTAAAATATGTAGAAGAGGAAAGATTTTTTGCTTGTTTGTTCGTTTCTGTCCAGAAATCATTTAATTTACTAGACCGATCTTAACGAAAATTGTTATGAAGATAGTTTAACACCCCAGGAATAATTATGAGCTGCTTTTTTATCGGAGCCGCAATCGAAATCTAGTACTTTACAAAACAATCCTGCAACATCCCTGAGCAGCCAAAACAAATTCTTTTAATTGAGCGACCTCTATCAATCATATACTATAATTTTCTCATGATTCAGTATCCAAGTCTTGTACATGTTAATCGTTAGATGGCAAGAAATATGACCTCTTTTAAATCATAGATGGCGCTCAAAATTGCTCAAAGATTATTGAAATATTTTATTGCTTTTGGTGCTTTTTGACTGTGCATACATTTACTTTGTTTAAAACTGTGTGTGATATTATTATTATGTAACTTGGGGATTTTTATTCAATAGATTTTTCATTTTATCTTATTAGTATTATAAAAAAAATTGTAGTGGGTATCCCCAAGTACCCCAAAACATTACTACAGTGTAGCCAAACTAATTAGTTTACCCTGAAAATAGGGTTACATTTACACCAAATAATTAAATATTAATTTATATGATTAGCTCGCATGTGTATGTAATTAAAAATGTTAGTCCTGATTGGTTCTATATCAATTAAATTCTTTTGATGATTGTTAAGTTAATTAATAGCATACCTTTAAAGTTAGGCGCAAAATAAAATGTTACGGGTCGGCTCTGGCCACGCTCAAATACTGTGTTTGTCGATTTTTCAAGTAGCCATCTGCAGCTTACTTCAAAACCGTCAAAATCCAAGATTTTACCTATATTGTACATTTGTTCCGTACCACAATATAGTTACAATCTCTTTGATTCTTACATGCAAAACGATAAAGGCCTGAAGATCTGAGCAAAGGTGGTACGTAATTCTAGTTCATCGAATTTTATATTCATAACATCTATTTTACCACCCGATACTATTAAAAAAAATACATTAGGTATGTTTATTTATGAATGAACGCGCCTGCAAGTATATATAAATTATAATGTTACCGTTTGCATTAGTATCTTACGAGACCATATATATTCCATAAACATAAAATTAAAAATTATGTACATACACCTTTTTTATAAGTCTATCTCTATGCATATACATTCATACATATTTTTTAAATTTCTGTCAATTAAATATCGACCGTATCATATGGAAGTAACAAGCACAACAATTTTTAAATATGTATACCGTTTCTATTACAGAATCGGAGCGCATCACCGTTTAATTCACGAATTTAATACTTAACCAGTAATGGATAAGTCACTAGTAGCCTTTTCAGAACTTATTTGAAAATGTTACTAGTATTAAAAATTATATAAATAAATGGCACAACCATCTGAAACTCTATTAAGAACTGTTGAAACGTGTCTAAATTATTAATTGTACAAGAAAAATGCAAAATTTCTGTGGAAGTTTATAAATTAGATGCTGGTAACATTCTCAACAACTTCACGCAGTTGACGGCATTTGGCAGTTCTTAAATGGCGACCACGGGTGGAGGGTCGCTTGTCTAAAACTGTCACTATTTATTATTTTAGATTTGTAAGTGTAGGTACTGTTTTTACGTAAACATGACGGGGATTTTGCCTACATACCAGCGTTTTGTAAATGGAGTTCCTGTACCGTCCATCTCTCGGCGATCCTTTCGCTTGCGGGAGAAATATTTGATTGTTTCTGTACTTTTGACATTCGGAATCGTATGGTTAGGGGCACTGTTCTACCTGCCAGAGTTTAAAAGTTCGAATAGTGTGAACGACAGTGTTTACAATGTTTACAAACGAATCCAGAAAGCTGGTCCCGAGCTGCTTATGCCGCCTCCCCTCGCCCACAACGACGTCGGAGACTTTCCCGTGGTTGGAATCGTTCATCACGGCGAAGAAGGTGACGATCCGCACGTAGTTGAAGACAGAAACCGTTTACGAGCTAAGATAGACGAGGACATGGGCATGAAAGTGCTGGAGAGGCCTCAGTATGACGTAGCTCCGTCGATTTCATCGTCGAAAGGTCCGAGCAAGCCTCCTGTGGATGCGATTGAAGAGCCAGCAGTAAACGCCGTTGCTGGTAAGGACGTGTCACCCTCGGGTGTGAAGGCGCAAGGCTCTGACAAGTACACGTTTGTGGCGCTGGCGCCAGGGGCGAGTGCTGATGTCAAACACAAGCTGGACACTGTAAAACAGGTGAGTCATACTTAATACACCTACTTATATCATTAGTCTTAATATTAACACATTTATATTATATATAACATTTCTGTGACTTATACAAGCCTTATATGAAGAGAAAGTAACTTATTTGTTCTGGGAATTGTAGTCAAACTACTAAATCTTTTATTTCACCATATATTTATACTATTTTATACACACAATACGGAAAATAATACATGACTATGGCATAGGTAGTATCCAAGTAATATATTCAGTAATTAGTGCAGAACAACATTGAGTAAACTAAATGTTATGAAACTAAAGTGTTATAATGTATGGTGCATGCTTTTCATGCAAATTTTAAGTAATTAAATATCTATGTAAATTGTTTTTGATTATTTTACGTGAAGTAAACTCACTAAAGTACTGTTTTGGGACACCAACTATTGTCCACATGCAATTTCTGTTTCCATACCCATCTAAGGTTTATTCCTATTATATATTATTTGTATTACATTTATTAAATGTGTATGATCAAAGAAATTGGATGATTTCATGAAATCACAAACAATTGAGATTTATATGTTTGATCAGAAAAAATGGTCAATGATCTTTGAGGGATGTATTACCATCCTTATACAAAGTCTTAATTAAACAAGAAACTTAATGAGGTTTATCGCTGGTGATTGTACTTTGTTTAATACTGATATTTTAATTTTAAAGTTAGTAATGAAAGATTGCCGCTTTTCAGAAATGTTGTTTTAATCTTTGCAAGCAATTTTGCTCTCTGTATTTTTTTATTTATGTTTACTCAAGGTGTTATTTAGCTTAGAGCGATCATCATAATACTTTACAGCATTATCACATACTTTTTCTTTATACAACATATATAGCGCCCAGACATATAGTCCAACTGATGGTATTTGGTAAAAGCAGATTGTAGATGCATCACTCCATCTGAGGTCTATGGTGTTATGCCTTTTAGGCACTTTTGTTACTTGTTTCAGTCCGCATAGTTCATCAGTCAAAAGTAGACATAAAAATAAGTAAAATCTAATAAGCTACATTTATCAGCCACATTGAATTGCTCCATTTCCCTGAATATAAACAAAATGTTTGTACATGATTTCCTCACAATATGGCCGAAAAATCTGTTCATATTTAATTCGCATAGTATGCCTTATCTATATCCATCCAGTTGTTATACATGAAAGAGTAACAAACATTTGCACCTGCACAAAATATATTAAAAAAAATACGATTTTATATTAGTTTAATTTACGTATAACAAGATGACACATCTAATTATCTCGACCATTAGCAAAAACATATGCTTATATAGGATAGTTCCTGTATGATTTGCCTGCAAAAGCATTACAGTCTGACAGAATAACTATTGCTTTTAGAATATTAGGTAAAGTCCCACTCTGTGGAAAAGTAATTTCATTTAAATTTAAAGCATAGAATAGATTTCTCAGATCCTTGACTTAGCCTTGACAAAAGAAGCTCTACAAGTCACTAAGAAATGTAAATCAATACTTGTTATTAACCTGTTAGATAATCTGATGTCATTTCTTTCAAGTTATTTCTGTGACCACTTGATTAGGTATCATTTAACAATATAAGGCAAAAAGTAACTTGAATTGTTGTATTATTTTTAGTCCGTTGATGATAGAGGAACTCAATATAATTGTCATGTCACCTGTCTAATATTTTTAATTATATATTAAAAGAGATTCATAAATAATATTTTTATTATGTATTCATTACTTTTATTGATTTTTATGACCTTTTATTTCAAATCAAACGCTTTATTTTATAACTTCACCTGCCTTGTTAATCTCTGCATCACCCAAAGGTAGACTGGTAGAGAATGCCTATGGCATTAAGTCCACCTTGTATACAAATTTTGTATATGAAGTTTTAAATAAAAAAAGTTTTAAATAAATACTAAGATGAAGGTTTCTTCCAATAAATTGAAGTTAGTAAATTGCAGTCTCTGTGGGCCTCAATAAGGTGTTCAGACAAACTTTCCAAACTTCCCAAATCTAATTTAAAAGAACCTTAATGAAGTAGGAAGTTGAAACCCACTTAATATCTGATTCGCCTGTTTGGACCACTACGCCTGCTGGAAAAGTTGGGGAGCATTATTCCAAAAGAATGGCTACATTTAGCCATGCATTTAGTTTATCAGAAGTGTTCTGATATCTGAAAAGTTCATTATGTGTAATAGTGAAGTGTGTCCAGGTGATTATTCCATGACTATTAGAAATTATAAAAAATAACCTTTTAAAATAAGACATAAGACATTAAATGTATGTGACTGTTATCTAAATTTTTTGTATATTTTATTTACTCAATAGGTTATACAGATATCTGTTAAAAATGTGTTAATATCCCTTATAGTAACAGAATTATCTCCGAAACAAACTTCACAATTAAATGTATGTGAGTGATTAAAGTAAATCAATAGCCATTTCTCGTTTCTTTGGAAAGAGTTATTGATGCAGTTTTACTCATCAGGTACCACATTCTTAATTGCAGTTTAAATTGTTTTTGATATCTCCAATAGTTACTGAATAATTGCCCGGACACACACATCTTCAAAAATTCCTACCATTTCACACAAAAGTTACTCTTGTACAAACCCTTTTACTTCCTATTCTAGACTATGCTGATGTCTGTTTCCTTGACGCTAGGGAAGAACATTTGAATAAACTTGAACGGCTGCAGAACTTAGGTATCCGATTCATGTTCGGTCTCCGGAAGTATGATCATGTTACAGAGTATCGTCAGCGGTTGAAGTGGCTACCTATTCGTCTGCGTCGTGATAGCCATGTTCTCTCCCTTCTCTATTCTATACTTCATAACCCCAAAGCACCTCCATACCTGCGTGAACGCTTTGAGTACTTGGTGCCTCGTGATAAACCTGGACGATCTTCTTCCTCCCTCTTACTTCGCACTCCTCTTCACTTAGTATACACTCAGTTTAGAATAGGCATGATATTATATGTAAGTATTCATAGGTAGTTTATTTTCTTCTCTTTAATTATCAATTTATTGTACATTTCCATTTACCCTCAAAAAGTATATTTTTCCTCTAGCACTCTAAGGTTTGCTGGAAGAAAACCCATTTTAGTGGTTAAGCTCGCCTTTATACATAAATTTAAAATTGTACTGTTATATATTATTGTATTGTTTTTTCATTTGTACAATAAAGAATTAAAGAACGATTACACCCTGTATAATGATTTTCAGCATCCTTAACCCACTTGCCTAGGTGCTCTAACATAATGTATGTTTCTAGCAGTCATGTGCACAAATTCGCGCGTCCCCACTCTCACAGTCTATTTTTATAGATGCCTAGAACATTATTTATGATGGAACGGACAGTTTGATGAATGATGTCATCCTGTTATCACAACGCTTTTTAATTGACACTGTTAAAGGGATTCAGATATTTAGCCAGCTTGTTTATGTAACATACATTTAGCAGCCATAAAATAATCCGAAAATTAGCACCTTTTATAAGCTAAAACTAGCACCTTTTTAAAGCTTTGAAATGAGGCATATTGGGCCAAACAGAAATACCACAAATTCGTTTTTTTTTTGCCAAAAAGCGATGCGAAACCGAAAACAGTTGACAGCTTTATTTATCCAATTAAAACTTTATGGTCTGAAATTTTACTTGAGTTCTAGACCAACGAGGTTGTTACATTCACCAAAAATCCTTTGTTAATTCACCTTCAAATTCGAATTCATAAAAACATTACGAATTTTGACTACTTAGTTTACGTACGCAGTTTCGCCCACACGCTGTCGCTGCCACAAGCTTCTAGCTATCTTAGTGCCAATTTTCATTCAGATCGGCTCTGAAAGCGTAACTAATACAAACATAAAGTCTTAATTATATATATGCATTATTTAACTTAGCCTTTCAATATCAGGCTTTTCTTATAATTATAATAATTTTATAACATGATGTCCAGTCACAAATTAACAATATTTTGCATAAAATCGTTAGATACCTGTTCAACATTCTTATAATCGTATTTACCTTATGTAACAGAGCTCAAGGACATATGATAATGTGCGGTGGCTAATCGCAGCTTGTGCCTCTGACATGTTAATCAAAACTATAGAACCGTGACGGATTCAAATCATATTAAGTGTTTTATTCATAAACTGAAATTACTGAAACTACATTAGAAAAAAATATTATATTATAATTTTCTATTGGATACGGTTTACAGTATCTAAAAACATTATATAGGGCTAATTGAAAGTGCGTGAAAGTAACGTGTATATAATATTTTCAGGTTTAATGTAAAAAAAAGTAAAGTAAAAATCATTTATTATTTACGTCGTGCTCACGAATAATAATTTACACTGAAAAATCGTGTTAGTAAAACCTTATCACAACAAAGTTTATTGATTTTATTACCGAGGCAATAAAAACAATACACATAACTTGATAATCAGTGATTGCGAAGAATATACATTTGTTCCTACGCACCATTTGTAACCTGTAGTACCTATTACATAAAGATTTTGGTACATGGTAAGGTACTAAGTAGCGTTGCGAACAACATAGTTATTTTTAGTGAAGAGTAAGACTGTTATTATACTGAAATCAATCGATAATTTGAAGATTAAAAACAAAGAATATTTTATTAACATTTAAAATTACACTATAATATAAGGGAGAAAACTAAATATATGCCTAACTATATATACATGAAAAAAAATAAAATAAAAATAAAACAAACTTATTAAGAAGAAGATTAAATAAAAAGTTCAGGTGTCAAAAAATACATCCGCATCAATGTCGACCGTGGGTAACGTGCCCAGAAGGCTGGCGGCATTGCCACGTTGTATGGCAATGCTGATCCTTTGTCCAAAGAAGAAACCAGCCCTCTGGTCACGTGAAGAGTCAACTAGTCTCTTACTAATCTCATTAAAAAGAGAACGGGCTCGAGGACCCCACGGACCCAGCGTCTCGACCCCAAACGGCTCAAATATATAATTACCAATAAGAGAATTGTATTTGCGCCGCTTGAGAGTCTCCGCTGAAGCAGCAGCAGCGCCAGCACAAGCTGATGTGCTTGGAAGGTGTGATGGCGCAAGGGTGTCGACGCATGTTGCATCCCACACCAAAGGCCTACCCATCTTCCATGGCAGTAATGACATACTGTCTGGTCTCTTCCCATCGTCGCGCGCCAAGCCATTGGGTTCAAGTACGGCTGGCACTCCGGCGGTAACAAGAGCACGGCGGATTATGTCATTTATGTGGGCGTGTCGCGATAAACGGCCGGCACTTCTACTGCAAGAAAGAAAAAATATTAAGTACCGACTTTCAAAACTCGAAAAGCATAAACGCCAAATTAGTTTATGATGTCGGACGGTGCTTATAATTTTTTCCCAATTGCCAATCTAAACAATACTGACATCAAAAACTATTTATGTCGATATTTAAATGCTTCTTGAATTTTGGCAGTCGATGATTTTAGTGAATCTTCCTAAAATACAAACTCGTGCAGAAAATACCACTCCTTCCACATCTCCATTCCTAATTTTAATGAAGATAGAAATCCACGAGACGTCCACCTCATAAATAATAGTAATATTTTACTTCTAATCTCAATTGAATAATCACTTGCCGGCTCAAACCGCAACATTGGCATAATCCAAGATTGCAAAATATTATTGAAAGTAATTGAACTCGTCACAGTCGTCATCGTTATTATTGAGGTCAGCTTCCAATCTAGTTTAGTACGACTGACTAGTATTTAGGTGATGAGCATTGCCATCTGCTTTTACTATGCAACTGCTCGGCTCGAGTAAATTTAGCTTATTCTTGTATTTTAAAACGGAGCTGAATGACATTGTGTGACGATTTCAACAGACTGAAAATTTTGTTTCGTAAAATCGTTTCTAGTCAGGCTACTTTGTTACTAGTTTTTATCTGTTTCTTACAAACATTTTAGAAGCAGTGTAGTTAGAGAGGTTTTATTTATATATTTCTAGCTAGACCATGGGGTTGGCCATTAGTCTTAAGACCGTGACGTGCCGTAACAAGAGCGGGTTTTATCGCAATACTTTTTATTTTTCTCAGTGCAGTAACTGTTGGAGCGTACGCGGCATTTAGCCATTTTGGATAACGAACGAAAGTTTAACGTAAAAAAGTAAACGAGCGAAAGTTTTAATACCAATTTAAGGTCAGATCCATTGAACGGTAGAAAGTTCCATCCTAATTTTAGGTGACACTAAAAAAATCTTAGATGTTGATGGTGCGCAGTACCTTGGTGTAGCGAGTTATACCATCGATCTGCGCAATGGCGCCTCAGAACTAGCAATATATTATGAACAATAAAATCAAAGGCGCTGTGATTACGGCCATAAACTGGCCTAAATTGTCACGCGTTTGTTGTTCCATACCATTACTGGTCTAGGCCCACATAATAAACGACTTTTAGCTGAAATGAATCTGTCCTTATTACGTATTATCACGCTTGTAACAACGGTTCGGCAAAGCTTTATTAGATACTGACATAATCAAAATTAAATTGAAATTAGGCTTACGAATTTTATTACTTTTGGAACTTACTACTACTATTTAATGTAGTAGAAGAGTGAAGTAGACTTGTCGCATTAACTAATTAAGCGCTAGCTTACGCCTGTGTAGGTACGTCGCTAAAAAGTAGCCTATTTGTTAATCCATATGATAAGCTACATATGTGTAAAATTTTGTCAAAATCTACCCGTTTAATTCTGTCAATCAAATATCGACCGTATTTAAATGGAGGTAATGACGCACTAAATTAGCATAACCGACAGTTTCCCCTACAGAATCGCGTCACCCGTAGTTTTAAGTATAGAAGTATTAAGTATATAGTATTTAAGTATAAAACCTCTTAGCGACAAATCCAAATCTCGTTCGTGTAAACGTTCCATTATTCAAGTCTAATTGGCCGACTGTTTCCGATCCGACTTACACTAGTAACCCGTATGTAAAGTTATTAAAATTCTGCCGTATTATGCTAATGGCGTTAACGAACTTAAACGGCTTAAACTGGCCGATACTATTATCATTAAGCAGTACACTAGCTTTTGCTTACGATTTCTGAATGGTTGTGTACATTTACCTGCTTTTTTTCTTTCCTTTTTTAAAGAAAACGACAACCGCTCTAAGAATAACTTTTGTGTCGCGGGGGTGGGTGTTCACAATCATACATTTTACACACACAAAGCACACCCAGAGTCAGAACAAATCTTTACGGATCATACAAATATTTGTCCTGATCGAACCCATAACACCACCGCAGTTGTAAGCGACCACTTTAACTACGCCAACCGTGCACTCAGAGTGCTTTCTATTTACGTTCTATCAATCCCAGTGAAGTCTAACTTGGTTAGATTTAAAGAGTCATTAATTCATTACCAAAGATGCGGATCCGTTCTAAAATATCATGTTTCATCAAAATTAAATTTGTATTAAATTAATCCTTCGATGGCTTACCAATACTATTAGCTAATAAATAACCATATACTAATATAGTTACCCTTATTAACTATATAATAGTTGCTGCCTTTTTTGTTCGCAGTCTACACAATATTACAGTTCTGTTCTTATATCAGCTCCTAGATTCAAGTCACGACAAACGGAAGTCAGATAGTGTTCAAACCTAAGGAAGGGAACATTGAGCCCTAAACCCATGAAATAAGAGCTATCTGATCATAAGGCCACGAGCCTTTAGGCCCGATATCTATCATAATAACCATGCCGTTTATTTTGCAAATTATGTGCTCCATCGATATTTCCTGAAGCGTATGTCTCATTTAGCAGCAAGTTAATTTATAGTGGTGGACAAGCGGTGCCCAAACTTTCCGCAAACGACAAACCACGGCACTATCAGGAAGAAGTCGGTCCTTACTTCTCGCCCTCACAGCGGCTGCACACTTTAGGAATGGCTGTGGTAGAAAATAATTCTCTGTTCATTGAGGATGTGCTGCAGCATCTGCCAAGTAGTTTGGTATTATTGGTAAGATCTATAGCCAACAGGCTTATATTGGAGCCTCCTTTCTAGTCATCTATTTTATGACTGCATGTCTCTTTGATGCCTCCTTGAACTCCTTTTTATATGCCCATTGGATTTTCTCGGAAGCTACAAAGTATGGTATCATGATCAGATGAAGATCATAGTTATGCCGTAGCGTTGAGCGTATGTCCTAAATGTGGCAACACTTACTGAAGTCACTGAGTGTATCTTTCTGCTAAGCTGCATGCGTGGGTATATTGCTGATGTTGTCATCAGACATATACTCAACTTCGAATGCGAGTTCCTTTCAATAACTGTTTGCTAAGTTAGAGTTGTATTGTATTGCACTTTTTAACTGACACATCCTGATTCCGGTATTCGGGACATAGGTACTTATTACTTAATATAAGGGTCTGTATCTCAAAGTAGGAGATATATATTACAAGTGTATTTATTTATCTTTATTTTTGAGACCACTAAAAATGTTTAATCGTAATATTAAAAAGCTGTATTCGGCCATTGGCACAAGCAAATAGCTATAGTAGAAAAGAGCGTGCCCTAGGATTACCTTCTAGTCCTAGACTGCGCGTAATTGCTAACTTGCCTCAAATCCAACTGTAAATTATAAATTCTATTGGCTACTTTCGTAAAGGGTATTAAAGCAAACATTATTTTTAATCTTGTTGCTTATAACAACTTCATAACAATAGAGCCTCTGCTGTAATGTAGAAAAAAAAAGATGAAATTTTCACAAATGTCTTTCAAAATCTAAATAAAGATGGGTTTAACTTAAGCTACGTATTCCATCTCTCCACTCCTTTCACCTCCAGTCACCACGGAAAATGCACGTTATTATGCGTCGCCATCTCGATGGCCAACGAGATTACGGCTTCCTTATCTTACGAAGAAACAAACAGAAATACACAGCATTAAAATTTAATATGCCTTTATAATGATAGTGTGATTGTGTACCGTGTGATTGTGTGGCCACTCACTGTGTTTTAAATGACCTTGCCCCGATGTAAATTCAGTTTAAACGATAATTACGATAAGTAATACAAGCAGATATCTTATCTGCACTTGCTAGTTACCAATAATGTTATCTAATACATTTTTATTGCAGTGGCATCAGATAACAATGTCTTAGAGTTGATGTATTTTTCTTGTAGAAAGAATTAATACAAACATGAACTTTACGAGTCATTTTCTATCTAACGATACTCTACACTATTTAATTCAATTCATTTATTTATTTCAGACATAGTCCATATACAATTACAATCAGATTACTATGCGGTACGCGACAGAAAAATAAATCATCCCCACTTTACATGTAATGTAGGGGCGGTACACGATAAAAAAAAAAAAGTTTTCAAGATTTTATTTCACCACTTTCTTGACATAGTTAACATACATCCACGCAAACTTTCCTACCCTAACGGTTTCGACGCCATGCCCCAGGCAGACGGACATTGCGAAACTACAAGAGTTCCTTGTAGGTACTACGGAACCCTTAAAGTGACCTATAAAAATCTACTGCTCAGGCAAACAAACACTGGTGTCGTAATGGAACGCGCATCCAAGTCTGCGGACGCATAATAATGTGTGGTATGCTTTGATGGCCGTAGTAATAATCTAGCTTTCTCCATAACTTTCCCATAGGTTTGACCGTAGGTTTCTATCTATGCAGTGTCATAAAATAGTAATGTCTCTTTGTGCATCGTCACAATTTGTAATGCTTTTATCTTGGCTTATTTGCTATGTATCCGGGATTCCAAAGCCCTTGAAGTAGAACACATTAGAGACTGTCGTCCATCTGTTTGTCCAATGTAAATCTAAAAACTACCGGTACCATAATGACGTTCGTTTTCACTGTAAGAATGAAAACTAAGAAATGTTACAAAAGCTGGATTAGAATTCCCCGATTTTTTTGTTCAAACTGGGATACGTATTTAATATCCAATGTTTACGAAACTCCCAAAAATATTTTTTTGCTCATAAATCGACCTTCTGAACTCCACGCAGGCGAAGAAGCTAGCGCAAGCTAGTTACTTCTATACTAACACTTTCTGCAGTTTGTCACTAATTTGTTTGGCCGATGACCGGATAGGCGCCAGCCAACGAGGCCTGCGATGCGCGCACGCATGCAACAAGTGAAACCATTTGGTCATACTCACTCGCTTGACTGGTCACCCATCTGCCAGCGCTACAGTTACTATACGAGTATGTAAGGTGATCCTCGTCATTGAAAGTGGCGACCCGCTTCCCTTGTTATAGAGATTTTGTGATTTATTCATTGTGCTTCAAAATAATATGGTCGAAGTGGCAGTGAAACATTTGTCAGGTACCTGTTACTAGTCCAATGAGGACGTCAATTGCAAAACGCTTTTTTTGATTTGGTTTAATTGGATCCTACAAATTAGGGTCACCATCTAATATAAAGAGGACATTAGTGAACAATGCTTATTTTAGTTTGCTGCGCCTTTGTCCAAAGAAGATTCAAGGAAAATTTATCTGAAATATTTTATTTGTTCTCGGCACTAAAAGAGTCTTTGTTCGCGAATATAATACTAAACTATTGAACAATCGATATTGAAATGTAGGTAAGTATCGATATCAGGCAGTCTGAGCGGTCTCATATTTCGGGTTCCGTAAATATTATCTGTACCAATGAGAGCGGATGAAGGCCTCAAAATCAATCTTATTGCATCATCGGAATTAAAACTGATATTTCATTCTTTTTTCATCGCTTGAACAATCTCAATTTTGCGCTTAAGTAAATAACTTAAGATTGACTATTTGTACAGCTGATGTTAACAAGCGCGGGTGTCCTCGTTAATTTTCTTTGTTCTTAATAACGTAATGTGACGTCAACATGCCTACTTTTACCGATATAGATTTCATGGACTGAAAACCCACTTAGTAACATTCCTTTTCTTAAGTATATTTAAACTGGTTAAACTTTCGTCACACATTGAACAATCCACAAGTAGAAGAAGCATCTGCAATAAATGAATAACACGCCAGAATGACTTTTATCTTGAACTGCGTCCAAGATAAGAAAATAATTAAGTATAATGATTTGCGATGAGAAACTATATAAAACTTTGACAGAACAAATAAGATTATTCCATTGCAGTCCATTTTGACTTGAGACGTTTTAAATTGTCTGTAAAGTAGAAAAATAATAGCTTTTAAGTGATACAGGTGAGGTTGAAGTTGGTTTTATTATGGATTTTTTTTATTATTATTTTCTTATTTTAGAGGCAGCCTTTCCTTCGGACTGTAAATTGTTGACATCGGTCGGTACCTAAATTTATTACCATATTAGAAATGTCAAAAATAGCTATCCGTAATGAGGGCTATCGCGTTTGAATTCGCCACCAGCAATGCTTGTGTAGCTGAGGTCCTTTTTTTTTGGTTTGGAAAGAATAAAATACCAAAATGTAAACTGTGACTTTTAGGGTACATCTCTTAAGCACCGAGACAAAGCAACTTACGCATTAAGTTGCTAACTAGAGATGGGCCAACTAACCGTTATAATTAGTTTTGTCCGTTGCACCTCCATTTGCAGTATATTTCATAGCGGCTATGTAGCACTTTTTATACTTTGTGCAGCTTTGGATAAAACTTAGAAACTAGTATATATGTTTTATCTTTGTATTGGGGTGCATGAAAGGAGCCTCCCCGAGTGACGTACACAACGATTCCTTACGTCCGGCGCACCCTGGGCAATTCGCGAGTTCTCCAAAGCGAATTGGCTAATCCTTTCACCACGATGGCAAGTCAGCCATCGACACGACGAAGAAGAAGATCTTTGTATTTAATCCCAAAGAGGGTAAATTACTTTTTATTATTTTTTAACTGGTGTACGTTTTTGGGCGTTTCGACAATTTAAAATGAAAATGCATTAAAGTCTGCACATCGGTTCCTTATTTGATGTAAATGAACTGTAAGAAAGATTTTTTGGTAATATCACTTTCTTAATAATAAATAAAATAATAAAAAGTCTTTATTAACACAAATAATACATTATAGGTTCACAAAATAAGTTAGATTAAAGACACATGTAAATGTATTTGTACTTAAGGTACTGCTACTGTCTCCCAAACTAAGCCTTCTTCCTTAGGGGGGTGAGGCAAGAAAATTGCATTTAATTCAGCACATAGGTTCTCTACATGACATAAATTAATAATAATATAGATTTTGTGCAGCCCTAAGAGGAAACATTTGGGGTTAAAAGTGTAACAGGGAAGTTCCTCAAATTTGTAGGAACATGAAAATATCGAATTCCACGCGTAGAAGTCGCGGGCGACAGATATTCAACAAATAAAAAGGTAGTAGTCACACGAGTAGAGCACGGCTTATCACGGATGTAAAAAGTACATTTCTGTGGATGGCGTGCGGTGCAAACCCAGTTTGCCTGGTATCGGCGACGGAGTGCCGCCGTCGAGTACCAAACGTAACGGCACACCAATCGCTCTTCAACTAACCACAACATACCTGCAGAAAGTCTATACCGAACAAAATGCTCTATTTTCTCATATGATCGTAGATGTTTGCTATGAAACTGTCAAAGAATTCGGCAAATCTGTGACAAATACACATTCATCTCCAAAACAAATAAAATAAGCATCGTAATTTTTTTTTATATTCGGAACGTAGAGTCTAGAACGTAGTAACAGACTATTATAAAAATTACGTCAGTTGATTCTGGTCTGGATGATATGCAATCTATATGAATATATATGCGAGTTCATATATATAGCGCCCGAATGTTATTTGCGTAAATAGGCATTAAAGTCCAAGTAGTCATGAATAAGCCTTCTGCACCTACTTAATGGTATTCGTATTCGGTGAGGAGGCGCCGCGCGACCTCACGACACACATTCACCACAAAAACAGTAAGACATCACTGTTCGCTGCTGACGACACTTTCTCGCAAATACGCCATGCGCCCATGCCGCATTGCCGCGGAATGTGGTTAAAAATATTCATTTTCACACTCAAATATTTAGGTTCATTGTACAGGCGTCATTTCAATAGATGTTTCGGTGGTCGTCGGCGAGATGCAATTTTACATAAATTACGCCAAATGGCCGTCATTATAGCATCGTTTTGACCCGACCGTCCTAGCGTGTTTCCGGGTTCAAAATAGTATTTTATTTTATTAGAGTGTCGAATGTCAACGCATGACGCTGAATATCATTCGGTACCACATATCCAAGAAATCAACGATCCGCTACATCCAATCTTCGACTTGAGCTACTTTATTTCAATGAATTCTAGGAACTATTTGATTGGGCTATTTACCTCAATCACCACAAACAACATACAGCAGTGTAATAAAATAATTAATGAGTGTGGTTTGATATCGTATTACTTCGTTTCACTTTCACTGAATGTAAAAAAGAAATAAAACAAGAATCCGTAGCATCTTAAACGTAATTTCAGCTGCGAAATAAATTGGCGCAATTATTTTACCTTATCTTATGAACTGTCCGACTTTGTGATACTTAGATACTATACTTAGGTCAGTTTTTAAACGACTGCTTTTATCTACATATACAGTTAGTTTTTCTACACCGATGTTGGTCACCAGAAGGTCAATGGAAGCAGAACACGACGGACGTTATTGGCTTAATTTGTCGTTTTGTGAATTCAGTCATGCGCTTAGTGCTACTAGCCTACTGGCGCTGTGCTTGTTCTATTTATTTGTTGTTAGCCGAGACCCCACGCAAATACTGAATGATTAAAAAATTTCCAACCAGAGCATGCATATTAAAAGCTTCAATATTCGACAGATAATCCTTGGCGGCGGCGGTAATCCGCTGATAAGTTAGCGTCAAAACAAAAGTCATTTTGTTTGTTTGTTTGTCCAAGACGGAGTTACGGCTTGTTGAGAGCAAACCGGGGCAATTAGCCGGCCCTCAGTATCGCGAGGGATGTGATAAAAAACACGGTCAAGTGCGAAACGCCAAGGGGAATGGGGTCCTTATGAACAAAGTAAAGGACTTATTCTTCGTTTGAGTGCTAGCACTGCGGGATCCTATTGAATCAGCTAATATAACACACATGATATTTATTTAGACAGATTGCGAAAGTGATTCATATCTTAGATTGCTTCTCCATCTGTAAGTTGTAAACTGAATGACGTACTGATCCTTTGCTTTTCCCAGCTATGGCATAGCATGTTTGCTAGCAGTTATGCTATACAACTTTCAATATTTTACACTAGCCTTTCTCGTTATCCTTATACTGATAAACTAACTCCCGCTTGCTCTTTATTTTTTATCACTTTTAGTTTTTGTGTTAGTAGTTTGGTTTTAAGTTTCTATTTCAAGAATTGCAATAGTACTTCAATTACTGTGCCACTTTCAATGGAGGCAAAAACTGTAATATAAAACGATTTGTTTTTTCTGTCTACGAAGGTCATCCACAAAATAGGTGCGTCTTATTTTACAAAGAGATGTTATGATCCGATCAAGGCTAGGCAAGAACGACCCGTTATCGGTGTTTTGCCAAGAACCGCTGTAATACGTCTTATCGGCTATCGCTCAGCTTAATTGTTTTGATAATACTATGGATTTATGCCATGTCAATTTGCCTTATAGCTTGTTTGATAAATTAAAACCGAAGTTATATAAAATGCGTTAACTTCTCGGGCACAATATATTTATATAACACTTATTAACGTTAATATTGCACGGAGAGTCAAGGCTGCAACTCTACAACAAATGCCTCAACAAGCGATAATATAATTTAAAAATAAAAAACTCGATTGCATAATTTTATTACGAACTTAAAACTAAAAGGTTAAAAGTCGCCAATTACTAAATTTATGGTTACCGTCATTTACTTTACTCCGTTATTATCACCGTTGATCAAATAGAATCCACTATAAACTTAGCGATCAAAATCGATCCATCTGTTAGTTTCATTTAGATAAATAAAAGAGAGCGAGAATATTATACCCGATGTAAAAACTATCTGATACATTAACTTGCACGGTTTTTGTAGCACAGCTTTTTGGAATATTTTAAATATTTAATGCATTTTAGTCAATCAATAGATTGCTACCGTTAGCCAACCGTACGGTTCTTTATGGAAGAAACATGTATAGAATATGTTCTTTAAACAGGCTGTTCGAACCGCTATGCCTGTCACTGACAGACTAGGTAACGTTGCCGAATACGGTAGTTTGCTCGCATTACTGCTAAAAGTAGATTTTTCTAAATATTTCTACTTCTTGATTTTTTTGCAGTCAGTGCTTCCAAGAAACCTACATGTAGATAAATGCTAGTAACCAAGCTTTTTAATGCGACAGAACATAGATCAATATCATTAATTCTAACGGAAGTTAGCTAAATTCAGACGTTTTTATTGCCTGTCCAAAATATTTGCTTAAAATGTTTAGTTTGTTTTGGTCGTGCGAGACTTGGCTTCAAAAAAAGACGTGGTTGTTAAAATGTAATTACAAAGCGGTTGTCCGTAAAATAAACATTATTCAGAAAGGTTCGCAGACATTAAGGTTATTATGTGTGTATGAAGAATTACAGTGATGACGTCATAGTTTTCCGGCGGTGAATCGTATGACGTCTAATTAAGTCACAAGTAATCTCATGTGCGGCGTCCTAATGCTCTAAGCAATTAGCTACGGGATGCTCCGGAACAATTTTATTGGCTTTAATGCCCATCCTAACTAGCCGGCGACTCATTACACCATCAACTCAATATTACATCGTAGAAATATTAATTCGTTGTTTTTATTATAATAGTGAAATGGTTTGTACTGTATTTCACATGATGGGATAACATTTAAGTGTGATTTCAGATGCGTCTCTACATATAGCGAATATGATAATAATATCTTCATGTTTCAAGTGCCTTCTCGGCCTTATCTAACTGAACCCTAATTCTTAAGTACTAGCTCTGTGTTTGGCATTGAAACAGCGTGAATATTTGTAAAGAAACTATATATTTTCTATTACATTTACATTATAAAAACACTAACGTGTGCTCACGCACAAAGGTACGATAGAAAAAGGGAAGAGACGAAATTAAGTGTTGCCACCTCAAATAATTTAGTGATGTGATAATGTTAATCGACTAAACCAAATAATATTATGAAAGTCACATCAATTAATTAATTATACAAAAACTATATGTTCTTGGCTTGAACACTCTGCTATTTGGTGTTAGGCTAGGTTCAAGAAGAGACAGTGGTGCTTCCCCTCTTAAAAGTTGACCGCCCACCTGGATATTATCTCATAAAATGTTAATTCTTTGTGGAGTGGCGATGCTCTCTTTCGAAACACCGTATGACTCAGTCCGTATTGTCGTCCTGAGAGGCGCGCTGCAGTTTTTTGTCACATCTGCATGACGAACGTGTTTACAAAACGACGGAGTGCTAGTGATGCAATTCATAGTCCGTATTGTTACGAATACTGAGCACAATATTCGGTGAAAAAAATTCAGAAGACTAAAATTACACTGGTATTATTAAAATCTAATAAAACAACTGTTTACGTGTTAGATTTGAATCTTGTCTCATTCAATCAAACACTCTTTCAATATTAATGAGGTTGAGAACAATTACTTCACTATCTGTATATATAGTACTGCAAAGGTTTGAAAATTGGTTTAGTGCCAATAATTTAATATTAAATTCAAACAAAACAAAATGCATTTTATTTAAGTTGACAAGTAAAAATAAAGCAAGCGTTCAAGCAGTATCAAATAACAAATTAATTGATGTTGTCGATCAAGTAAAGTTTCTTGGTGTTCGTATCGACGAATTGTTAAACTGGAAGAATGAATTACTATCTATCACTAACACGATTAGTTCAGCCTGCTATGCAATCAGAAGTTTAAGAGAAGAACTTACTAAAGCTCAACTAAGAATGATTTATTTTGCATTAGTAGAATCAAAATTAAGGTATAGCATTCAATTCTGGGGAAATAGTTACCAATATAATGTTAATTCAGCATTTGTAATACAAAAAGGGCAATACGTACGATAGTCCGCATTAAACAAACAGAATCATGTAGAGAGCATTTTGTTGATCTAGAAATATTGACGGTACCGTGTTTGTATATTTTGGTTTTGCTTACAAATCTAATAAAGAATTTGCCTAAATATGAAACAGAATCGGAAAGAGAGGTTAGAATAGCCACTCGTAGAAAAGATTTACCAACTTTATTACATCCAAGTTTTAACATTGTTCAGCATAGTACCAGGGTGCAATCGATATCCTTGTTCAATAAATTGCCCTCTAAATTTAAGGTTATTCGAAGTCCAAAAATATTTACAAATGTACTTAAATCCTATTTAATAAAGAAATGTTACTATGATGTTGATGAATTTATTAATGATAAAAATATAGACAAATGATTTTTATGATCCATTATTAATTTTATTTTATTTTTTTTAGTTATTTGAAAGTTGGAGTGCATTTTTATTTTGATTTATATGTTATAGTGATCTGTTAAATTTATAATTTATTCTTAATGTAATTTTTTTGTGTTATTTTAGTCATTATTAAATTTTATGTATATACCCAGTAATTTTAAGTTACTATTGTTATTTTTAATGTGCCATTTTCAACACAAATGTATTTTTTATGAAATAAATTACTTATGACTTATGACTTATCTTACCAAAAATACATTGTAATAACGTCGCGTCGCATGACAATAAACAATGTCTAATAACATCATTTGGATTTTTTGCACAAATTTGGTCAATTATAAATAATACTGCTCAAAATTTGAGCAGGCTGGCATTTTGTACAAACATTTGAGCCTTAAATACTCCTTACCTAGCCTTATCGTCGGTATTCACTCTATGTTACAAATATTTGTGTTCCAATCACTGATCTGTGTACTCCCATGGTTGTACTTTTAGGCATTGTGAATTGTTGGAAGAGCTCGTGTAGGCTGTGGGAACCGCAATCACAAATGAAAAACTAGCATGTGGGCGATAATGTATTAACTATATTGTTACATTTGTTACTAATGCGTCAACGTAATCTCATCCAATTACATCTCTTGGATATTAAATTGCGCCTTATCATCTTGAAGATAAACCCTCAACGCAACAGATAGCACGGCCGGTAGGATAAAGTAATGAGCACCTTCCGTTACTAACCATAACAAGTCGGGCCCTCCTTTGTCGTGGTCTGGACGCTCATCCGTGTCAATGAACTGCATCTAGATTGTACCAAAGCGAAAAAACCATTTATCCTCCATAAGCGCCCAGTTCAATTTCAAAACGCAATATTTATTGTCATCCTTTCGCTTGAATCCAAACTCGCATTCGTATTATTAAAATTCCAGTACTTGATTTGCATAAGTAGTACGTAGTTGTCTCTATGTACGCTAAGGACGTTTTAGAAGTTGCAAAACAAGTTTACCATACTGTCGTAGGTCGGTTAGACGCGCATTATCATCATACATATAACCCATTCAACTTACGATGCTCTTTAGCTGAAGTTTTGTTCTTGGCGGTCATGTCTCAAATAAATAGAGAAATTACAAAAGTGGTTCGAGAGATTCGAGGGATCGCTTTATGTTCTATTACAGTTTTTCTGCAACGATTACGACAACATTGACGGTCGTGGAGAAAGATCGTGGACTAATGGACTGTGAAAAGAAGCCGGACACTTCGTTTTTCTTAGTTTCGTAGTGGCCCTGTCGTCGGCGGCGCTCCATTCGTTACGTAATACCCGGGCTACACACTCAGCCTACGCTATATTATGCACGCTTCGAACAATAGGCGTACGTTACTTACAGGAATATAGTTTCACTAAAGCTACCTAGTTTGATTTTCAGCATTCCTCCGAGACCCGTGTAATATTCAACGGTTAGCATACGAATATTGGTCTACGGAGTACGATCGAAATTTCGGAAGGGTAAACATGCGATACAGTTACATATTCAAAGCAAGATGCTGTAATATATTATGCGGAAAGAAAAATTGTGACATTTGTAGGTTTTTGTATGGGGAAAATCTGTTGTGATATAACGTGGGGTAAATATGTTATCGCCTTAATACGCTTGTTGTTCGCGTTTGATGCTCGTAATGTGTGATAATGCGGTGGGGTGGGTGTCCTAATGACTTGTCGCTCGTCGTGATCACTTGCACTGACAACACCAATACGCCAATCTCTTGATACTCATATTATCATGTGCCTGGGTTTGACTCAGATTACTGCTTAATTTGGGCTTTTAAGATTGTATGTTTTAATTGTCAGATTACGGTGACTTTATGAAACAATAACATTAAATCGATCATAAATATAATAGACCATCCAAATACTTAAAGGTATTTTCTACACAAATTTAATCAAATGTAGTAAAAACTGTAAATTATGTTACTTGTTTGGCAACAGTTTAATGACCTGTGTAAGTGGTAATCTATAAACAAAAATTCTAACGGAAAATACTATCTTTGAGTAATTCAAAAGACGTATATATTTGAATATTTTTGCTTAGACATGTCATGTTGTCTTTAGTTAGTGTTATTCTTGCTGCTGGTCATAGAACTGCTATCGGGTATAATGAGAGGGATTTAGGTCGCGCACGCTTCAGCCAGCCCATCACGCAATGACCAAGTGACGAAGATGCTTTATGGATCTACCTATTCAAGATGAAGATTCTAGATCTACTAAGGTTTTGATTTTTGGTCTCCTGTGACCAAAAATCACCTAATATAAAAACATATCAATCAATTCTGACGTAAGGTAGCACGAAGAACGCGAATGGTGGCTTTAAAATCGTTTTCATAGATTTTGTTAAATGTTAGAAGTAAATTGGCAGCTAGTTTAAAAGTGATGAGACTGCCAAGCTTATTCGTCAAAGCTCTACCATCAGTCTGCTTACCTGAAGCGTAAACAGTGTGTTTACGACCGGAGATAGAAGTTCTCCGTCATCTTTTGTTCTTGTAGGCTTTGAATAACCGTCTGGCAGTCCCCTACAGGCATTTGCTCCCACCTTGCGGTCCTGCTTGTCTGAATGTGAAAGCTTTTAAGATGGTAAATCTAGGTTCTATTGAATCGGAAAATAATTATCAGAAATTATAAACCGTCTCCTTTTAAGTCGGTCAAAAGTAGTCCAATAATATAAATTTCCATATCCAAATTCGCGTATAAAGTCAATTATGTGGCAGATAATAAATAAGGTTATGTAGATTAAATAACTAAGACAGTTATAAAAGCTCGACAATATATTACGTTCATGTTTAATATCCATGGAAATGAAAATAATAAAAGTGAGAACGTAAGTCCTTCATTTTAATATTCATGTCTTGTCAATAAAAATCTCTAATAGAAATTCCTCTTGAAGTTAGCAAATAGGGATGGCTCAAACAATAGATATTGAGGAATCTCTGTAGTGAGATTAAGATGGGTTTTGTTTGCATTAATCATGCATATCCGGGAAACGATCAAACAGAAACATTGTTTGTTTGTTTCCGATTGATCGATAGAGAGATTCGTCCATACGATTTGTAATTTAATCATTCTCTTATTGATTTTTGGATAAGGGACACATTGCAGTAACGTAACATGACATTACGTCTCTATTACCGAGCCATAGAAATCTAGATCTAGAGAAATACATAATACTTTGTGTTTTAGTGATAATGATAAACCCTAGATTGCTACACTATCGATTATAAAGAAAAAAGGATCGATACTAGTCAATTTATAAAGAAAAAAGGTTAACACTTGAGCTATTGGCGTTAAACTCTTGGTGTTAGCTACTAAGCCTTTGTAAACTAGGTGGTAATTGTATTATCAATGTCCATGATAGAATTAAGGGTCACAAGTATCGGTGAGTTCAGCCCTAAGAAGAATAAATTCTGTTCTACTATGTTTTAAAACGTATCTATAGATAAATGTGCAATATACGAGAAAAAGATAGAATGAAAGGTTATGATAAAAATATCATTAAATAGGCATGTTTATTATATAATTAAAACTTTAATAATCCTCGCCATAATATATCAATCCTAAACCGCCTCACCAAGTCATTGATGTGTTTAATATTAAAACTAAAAAAAAATCAAACTCAAATAATTTATTTTTAGTATCCACAAGGGGCGCTTGAAAACGTCAACAAACATTAAAATAACAGAGCAAATAAAAATATTGTTAAGAATTCAATAAATTAAGATTACATTAATCAAAATAATATGATTCGAATTACCGAAGCGAAGATTAATTTTTATCGAACTGTTTAGGTTCAAATTAAAATCAACCTAAGTACCAGCTTCGATGGGTATTGCATTATTGAGAAGAACTGGCGAGCAACTTGTCTTTTCAAATAATAAATCATACGATTTTGTTTGTTTTTGACAATATTTCAGGTAAGTTGCAAGTTACTGCAACTCCAAATATTTATATAATGGAATATAATAAAACATTATTTGTTGAATGAAAATCTTCTTCTTCGTCGTGTCGATGGCGGAGTCAAATTTTATTTTGACTTGCCATCGTGGTGAAAGGATTAGCCAATTCGCTTTGGAGAACTAACGAATTGCCCAGGGTGCGCCGGACGTAGGGAATCGTTGTGTACGTCACTCGGGGAGGCTCCTTTCATGCACCCCAATGAATGAAAATAATATTAAATAACCAAGTTAGTACAGGCTGCAAGATCTTACTCTATAAGCGGGAGAGGGGAAAATGATGACAATGGTTTTATTGAGACTGGGTGAATATTGATAGGTTTTATTAATAACCGTGGTCCTGATCAGTGAATCATATAAGTACAATAAGCATCACATCTATACGTTTAACTGAAATCAGTCGTGATATAAAAAAATACCGGCATTTCCCTCAAAATAGTCGCTATCTTGCCCAAACAAGACCTCGTAATATACCGAACAATTTAGATGGTATCGCCAAAATTCATATTCTGTTAGTTCTTTACGCAGGTGGAGCATGGTACACCCTACCTATTATATCCCTTAGTCACCTCTTACTAACATAATGATATACGAGGCCTACGCTAGTGATAAGGGTCATTGATAGAGTCCAATAGCAAATTGATATTTTGTAAGCCCGGTTTATTGCTTAATTGGTAAGTTGTAGTTTTGCGAAATACAAATGTATTTGATACATGATGCTATAGGTACTCTATGCGTATGCGGTGCTTTGGAAGAAATCATGTTGCTGTCTGCATTCAAAATCACGATATTATTCTCTAACAAAAATACAGGTTTCTAAATCGGAGCGGCATTAATGTTCATAACGATTTAAGCAATTAGTTAATCTTTGGTTTAACTAATCTAACCTTACTTATATAATTGTTCGCTGTACTGAATGGTTCATCAACGCAGAGCCTAAACCGCTGAAGCTAGAACTTAAAACTTTGCATGAAGGTTGCTTACGGGGCCTTAGGGGTGCACTAAGAAGGGATTTTTGAAAATTCTACCCCGAGAATGGTAAAATAAGAGTTGAAGGGCTGTAAGAAATTCCGTATTTTTTTAAGTTACAAGCACGAAATTTCGTATTGTACCAAGGTTTTTCTAAATTTTGTTCTCAAGAGGGTGAATTTAGGTGTTAAAGTTAGAAGTAAGTTTACGCAAAACGTCAAAAGATAACTTTATGCATATTTTTGAACTCGGGGCACCGAGTAGAATAACGTTTGATGCAGGTTAAACCGCGCAGATTATTTAGTACTAATATATGATTACATCATAAATACTTTTCTAATATGTCTGTTTCCATTTAATGACGCTCAATTATGTACTATATCTGCGTTCAAACGTGTTTTAGAGTTGACAGCAAAATGTTGATAATGTTTTCTCCAATATCGGTGTTTCTACTAGATTCAAAATCGGTAATGATTCACGGAGGTTTAAAGCGAATTTATTCGTGAATGTTTAACGCGGGCGTTAGAGCACGGTGCTTGCTCCGGTACAGCCTTATCTGCCTCGTTTGTCCTCCGGGAAGCTCTTTAGCGAGATACGGGGAGTTCTAGCTGCGAGCTCTCAACGGCTCAACCCAGAAACCCTTCTTTACGAGCAAATCACGCTTCTTATACCAAACGTGTACATTGTACGTGCAGCGGTATTACGTCATGTACCTACTTATACATGGCGTTTATGTAACACTTGTAAGGAGCAATGAGCTAGGTCGTTGTACTCGCAATTTGGTTGTGTACATAATGACAACATTGGAATGGATTTTTTCTGGTGTATTGTGTTACCAACAACAAATGCTTTTAGTGCGTGATTCTATTTTTTTTTTTTACTTTTTTCACATGTATTTAGCATTGAAGAGTCAATGACATCTGATATCCGATAGACACGGTACTATTATGTATATTTACAATAAATCGGAACAGACCGATCTACGCAGATCGATCGTGTGAATCATTGTCAATTATCGTTACTATTTTATATAGGCTTAACTAAAAAAATATTTAGGTGAAATATTGATACACAAAAATAGTCATTTGCTGTATGAATGTATGTATATTTTTGTTTGTTAAGCCTACCGATTAAAACGGCATTTGTCACGACACATTGTGTAAGGTTATTTTTACACGACATCGTTATTTATTCATGGTAGAAAATATCGATGGAATTTACAATACGCCGTAGCTAAGCACGATAACAGTAGGTAACTATTCTGGTACTGGTACGCGGTACTAATTGCAATCACCTGATACGGGTCTGCCTAATTGGTTCGTTACTAACTTGTCCATTCGTTCACTAATAAAACAACAAGCTTTTACTGACATTTAAGTAACAACGTGCTATTCTAATTCACATTACCCATCAATTCTAACGATTTTTTTTTGTTTCAGGTAATTAAAATACATCCCTGAAGAAAAACATCTCAAAATCCTAAAACACGCAGTTAATTTTTATATTTCCTTCTCTTAACTGTGTTATTGAGGCAATTCCCGATTTTCGTTGTTCCGGCAATATTTTCGTGTGTTCCTTTTTACGAGCAACATAAAAAACAGCTCAGGGTACGCCAGTACTTCTGTGTACCCGCAACGGTGGTACCCTGCCGAGCGGGGGACGCCGTTTTTCTTTGAAATATGAAACTGCGATGCCTAATTCCTTGGACCATTTTCCGAATGGAAAAATTCACTCAGCCAGCAGCCGTAAGCGATTACTCCTCTTTACGTAGTGACACGCCGAGGGTGCGGGCTGCGGCGTGCGGGGCTCGCGGGCTGTCCACATAAATAATCGAGAGCTTACAAATTCACCCGGCCCGGCCTCACTCCACAATATCATGGAAACTTTGAACCAAATTGATCGCGAAACGTAACTCTAATGGCGTGTAGAGCCGATTATAATGGACAATTTTAATGCCGCCCACCAATTTCGAAGGGATCCTTTTGCATTTAAGAAAGTTTCAAATTAAATTGATCGTTACATTATCGTAAAGAGGCGTCCCCAAGAGACGTATTCGGATTGGAAAGTAGCTTAGGGCTGTTGATGCGTTCGAATGCGTCGGGTGATATGTACGCTCCTTGTATACAAATACGCAATTGATTTGTAGAAGTTGTGGAGCGGCGAGTCGAGATCATAAATTGGGGTGTGTGGAACCCCGCAGCATAAATCGACAATTGTCCTGTCAACGTGTGGGCGCCGCCGCCGCCGTCGGCCGCAGCACCTCGCGCTGCCACACAATGTCCATTACATATCACTCGGTGCAATCTCTTACCTTTACCGACCACTGTATGAATTAAGGATTCCAAGATGAGCACACTTAAAAATTCCTTTGCACCTCTCAAGTTTATTTATATTCCTTTTATGAATCATGCTAGCTTTTACTTGATGCTTGTTTAGAAATTTTTATCACGTCATAAATTGCTTAGTTTTCAGTTTTAAGATCTTAGTTCTTTTGATCATCATTTCTGTTGCGAAAAATGTTCCTTTGCATTTACAGAATTATAAAAGTACAACTTATTAACAAACCCAGAGAATACAGCTTTTTAGCCGACATTTTAATAAAATGATTTAGAATGTTATTTATAGTAAATGTACTGTATAAATACAGAGTTCCTTTCAACGTAACGGTAACAGCAATGCTTGGGATCCCGCTTCTGAAGTGTAATTGGGGTTATTCTATTAACCGGACAATTTCGCGGAAATGGCTACGACTACGAGGTGAACTCAAATAAAAATTAGTTCGCAAAACCATTTACAGACAGACCATAGCAATAAAAATGTGGCATCTCGCTTTATAATAAAAGTAGTTGAGGCTGACTTTGTCAATTTAAGAAGTTTGAAATTAATTTTAATTTTTATTGGTAATTTTTTGTGCTCATGATTTTGAGAATACGACTTTTATTAAGCAATTCCTACTGCGATAAATAATTCTGATATTAAGAATTAGACATGCTTAAAATTAAATTCATTATATTTCTTACCGGGATACCGTCAAATGTTACACTTAACTACCCGGTGCCGTTATTCCAGCTATTGAAATTTCCTGTTTCAAATAAAAAGTACAATATTTAAACGAATTGCATCCGTTCTTAAACGCCGCCAAAATAAACGATTCACACGCTAACTTATGCTATAATTAATAACATGGTTGTGAGTCACGCAGAACTCTACAATACATGAATGTCCAGTTTCTGAGTTAAGATCAAGCGCCTCCTGGGGCCTATGAAAATAAATGATTTGAATTTGAATTTAATTTGATGCAAAACACCAGTATACTAATTGTTGAGTTTTTACGAACGACCTCGAAGGCGTCCCCTCTCCCTCTAAAAGGTGTAGGTACACCGTAGCTCGATAAATATAAAAAAAAATATGGTGGTAGTATATGTAATGAACTTTCAAGAAAACTATAGCGATTACGGTAACTTAATTAGTTCAAGAGTAATTGGGGTCCAAAGTTTCAAATGCAGCTATTTATAATATTTCCTGAAAATACTAGAACCTTTAAAAATAATACTAATTATTAGGTGTTAATGTTCAATATAGGTATTAAACCTGTTTTGAGTCCATAATTATGTTGTAACGGTTGACCACAGAACCCTCTTGCGCGTGGCCCGACACACTCTTGCTCGTTTTTTATGTCTTAATTGTACTAAGTAGGCAGATACTAATTAACTTGAATGACTGAAACTGCCTGTATGTGAAGTCACAAGTATTTATTTATATAGTACAGAGCCTTTACGGGATTCGTGGGATGTTATTTGCCTTCAGGAATAGCAAATAAGAATATGCGGCCGCAAACATGTGCCGGCCGCGCCGCCGAATGCAAACACAACATCCTTCCCGAAACTAATATTCTTACTTACTCGACTAGCGCTACTACATTCGAAACACGTTAGCGTATTACTACTAATATCACCTAATACAGTAATTGTACGAAACTGTAGTAATATTTGCAGTACGCATTATGTCATGTCAAACCCCATTAAGGTACATTCAAAAAGTTCATATTGTCAAAAGCGCTAAGGTTTCGATAGAAAATCATAAGAAAATTTAATATACTTGTAGTGTTTTAGTATCCTTAAAATTTTATAATTTTCCATGCAATTTGCCTAGTCTTTTATTTCATAAGAACCATCTCCTGACTATAACAAACACAACATAAAAAGAATCAGCGAAATCGGTTCAGACGCCTGATGCCGTGACCAAGAGAAATAGGGATTCATTTTTATACGGGGTGGATGCGACATAGCGACATTTATTGAAACCACAGCTTCTATACATGGTAAGTATCAATTTCCACCGGATAAAAATTCTCTGGCGAAAAAAAAAAAAATCACGTTCTCCGAACAATTTGAACATTGCGATCGTGCAATTTGTTCGGAAGACGTGGATTTTTTTTTTCGCCGGAGAATTTTTTATCCGGTGGAAATGCATACTGGCCATGTATAGATGCTGTGGTTTCAATAAATGTCGCTATGTCGCATCCACCCTGTATAATTATATTGATTGGTACAGATTTAAAGTGCGTGGCTAATTGAGGATTGAGGACTATTCTTCGAATTCAAGCCGCCTATGCCATTGATTTCTCGGACTTGCCTAACCATAAAGTCTATATATATAGTGAATTGGACCCGATCACTTCGCTATCGGTATTTAACGTAATATTAGATGCCGTCAACATGAACTTGATTGATAACTTATGTTTGTTTTCGAACCTCAAGTTAAATAATATCCCTTTAAAAATAATATATCTTTTTATAAATTGTAATTCTGTTTTGATCTCATATTATGCAAATTTTTCCATTTCTTATTTCAAACTTTAACTTAACTTATAATGTTTATAAGCTGTGGTCTCCTGTAATTGAGGGACACTAAAATGGATTAATGTGTTTGTGTTGTGTCTTTAATGTGTATAGCTCTTGTTGGAGATTCATAATTGATAAATAAATAAATAAGTTAACCATCACATCCACCATACCATTCGGCATGCCAGATTAAAAGCGCGACGATGGAGCTTCCAAAACTTTCACGAAATCTCTCCTACCTATAACTACATTCAATTCACGTTATATTATTCATTGTACATTACTTTCATTGCAGCACGAGCGTTATAAAAGGGGCTCGCGGGTAATGAGATGTGAAACGTTTTGTCAAAACGTGCGTAACGCGACACATGAACATAATAATATTCAATCATGGCTCATACCGTATGAAGGGATTAAGTTACATTAACATTTAGTAGCATTATGCCGAAGGACGAAGAATAAATGTTCTACTTCCATCGCATTAAACAGGTGTTTTTTACTTGAATCGTAACATTCAATAAAAGGTTTTACCTTCCTGCCAGTCTTACCTATTTGTCTTCTTTTACCCAACAATAAATGGAATGTATGAACCTTAGACCTACTCAATAAATGTATGAAGTTCCTGAAGCATATTTCATTATATCCTTTGTCAATATTGTTCAGACTTCATATATTTTATTTATTGCGCGCCGCTCTCGCTCACGTGTGTAGTTTCTCGTAACATTGTGAATGCCAGGACAAGTTCGCTTTATGTTTCATATTCATGTCCCGTGCCCGTCTCTTAAGCGCCTCCCAAACTAAGTTCCACATCGATCGTAGGCGCGTCCTAACTTTTTAAAACATCGCCATGTTTTGAACCTTTTATCATTTTTGCTGGATCTGAAATGCTCCTCAAAGTTCGTTTGGACTTGTAAACGATGTAGCGGAGATCGTGATAAGAGTGTGGCATATATCCGCGGTACCGATTCGTCCATTCAACGTAACGTTCTGAGAAATGGCGATCTCGTTACGATAGTTGGTGCTCAGCACCCCGGGGCCGGCCCAAACTTATCGTGGGAGATACCGGCCGATGCTGCCTCCGTGCGATGAATTAATTTGCCTCTCGCTATTATATAAACTACCTAGATTGCAATAAAGATACCTTCGGGTTTCGGTCCTCAGTATGACGTATTATTATCTCGTTTCACAAAATGTACGCTAATTTACTGTACATTATTATTGAATAAACCCGCATTGACGTGAAAGGCTCACGTTAATTCGATACAGGCAGTAATGATAGCTATGATTTATGCCTTCTGTCCCTGATCCGCATGAAATGTAGTGCCGTTACCTAAATTTATGATGACATTACAACAAAGGGAAACTTGGGACTCTGACTGGACGATATTAGTTGCTGTTATCCCTGACTTGCGAATTTATTTCATTTCACAAGAACCGAGAAAATGTGTTACACATTCTACTTACAAAACAAATGCTGCATGCATTTCATGAATTTACATTTTAAAACTATTTTCAATAACAAAGCACATTTAAATTTTCAAAGAAAAAGATGAATAAGAACGGTACATTTGAAAAGCCATGTAAATTGGCGAAAATTACTGCTAAAACATCTAAGCTAACTTCCCAAAGTGGAATGTAGATAACAAAGTATGCGGAAAACGCGGAGTGAAAGTTGCGGTAATAATCCAACAACAGTTATAGTTATAGTTATATGTGGATGTTACTGTAAATAATATGTCTGAAACAATATAGTGAGCTGTGCGAGTGTTGCGTCAACCGTTGCGCAATACTATGGTTTGTTTGTTTGTTTTACTTTTAATTGTGCAACTTCACGCAGTATTACCTGGAAGGATATGTTGAAATAATTTCATATTTCGTCTTATATAGGGTGGTTTCGGCATAGGGGCAATAAATATAACACAGATTCTCGACGTGTTAAAGGAATTGATCTTTATGTTAAATTTGTTATGTATATATTTTTTCGCATTTTTCTAATTGTTGTCTGTGGAACTGTAGCTCTGAAATGTATGAACTGATTTGGATGCGTTTTTTATTATTTTAAATTTAGTTTCTTGGGGATGGTTCTCAAATTAAATTTATAATCTTAATTCTAAATAAAATTGGTTCAGCCGT
The DNA here is from genome assembly GCA_905147285.1 of Hypena proboscidalis. NCBI lineage: Eukaryota > Metazoa > Arthropoda > Insecta > Lepidoptera > Erebidae > Hypena > Hypena proboscidalis. The sequence continues at coordinate 17,088,095 of LR990131.1, forward strand.
TGAAAAGACAGGGGGACGAAAGTGGAGATGAATAATAAAAAAAAAGTAAACTAAATGGGTAAAATACAAAACTTTAAGTTACATGAAAATTAGTTAAAAATTAATGGCTTGTAAAGTGTGAACTACTTATACCAAAACTCGTGTTCGAGATGCCTGTAAAGGGTTCACAATATCGTAAAACAAATATACTTCTCTCATCATACTGTCCTCCACTTAATTTATGTAAATTATTCTTTTGAATTATATTAGCACGTGTAAGTAAAAGTGGCGTCAAAAATGATGCAACGGTTTTCAATCTCTATGGACATTTAAATGATTTTACATCATTTTGGAATGCCAGCAAGACAATTAATATACATTTAATAAACATTGCTGTAACAGGATAGTTCCGCGTTAGTGGTGCATTACAGCGTAGCCGTGGTGGCAGGCATTCGTGATGGATGCGTTATGCCACCCTACCATCGCGGCATCGCCATTGCCATCCGTCATCCGAGCGGATGCCACGCTCGCTTTTTGCACGTCATTGGTGCACCAGGCAGAGATACATCCTTGCATACTCGGTGACATGTTGCAAACAAAAAGAAACAATTCAGAGCAGAGCTATCGAGAACGAGTTCGAGCGAATCCATCTCTGCCTCAGCTGCCATGTTAGATTTTTGACTTATTTCGTGGAAGTTAATGTCATGGTAAGACGAGCAAGTCAGCCATTATGTTGTTATGGCACACTTTAGTAAGATATCGTAAACCTCCGGAGTATAGCAACGCACCGACATGGCGACAGTAAAACTAAATTTCCGGTGTAGAAAGGTTACGGTTCGGCACGGCAGTCCTTTGTAATTGTGCACAGGTAGTCCGTGCTCTTTTACTTTATAAAAGTGAACAACACGATTAAACTATCGAAGCAAAAATGCGTTTGGCAAATTAATTAAACAAAATTATAAAATACTGCATAATTAACGACGAGGCTGTCTCTTTTTAAGATAAATCGTTGCCGATACCGTATCTTCGCATTTATTTAAAATTTAACAATTCATTGATCTTCCAAGTGCGCTGTCCGCCTGGTGGATAAGAAGTAGCATGTCGATATGATACTTGATGCTACATAAAACATTAACCCCCGTCGTGATCTGTCGACGTTCGTTTATCACATTATCATTATCAAATAAGGCGACTCTGCATTTCTAATTCAATTTAGTATTCATTGTATTAAAAGCTTGAAGATGCTCCCGTTTTGGCCACGGATTAAAGTCCAGGAGTTCTTGCGGTGTTTTTTAACCGGTATGAGGTTTCATCGCATCATTAACTAAATCAAACTTTGGGCGGTCTATACGGGCAGCTTGAAGCAGTCATGACCGCACTATAATCTAAATGGGTAACCCATTCAGATTATAGTGCCGTCATGATTGCATGGAAAGACTGTAAAACGGGGAGTGCATTGCAAGGCAGTAAAATCACATTCGACCTACAGGACTATATATAGCTAAGTTCGCCCAACCACTTTGAGGAGTGCAGTGTCTCGCCACTAAACTCGACTCGTGCAATCGAGTCTCCAAGTAGTCACGGTAGCTCTGAATAGTCAGCATTGAACATTTACAAAAAATATTGAGTGCTTTCGTAAAATCTAGCTATCGTCTGTTTTGTCCTCCTATGTGCTTCTGTTCAATACCCTAGATCTTTAAACAGCAGTCAGTTGTGCAGTCAAACCGTTGCCGCGTTGTTATTGTCAGCCCATTTCGTTCCATGTTGTTTTGAATATCTACTGCACCAGCTGTGTAGAATGTTTTCTCGATCCGACGGTAATTGATTAGCTGCTTCAGCTGTCGGTGTATCACTGCTCGAGCCTTCTTGGAGCATTAATCATGTCGTGTCTGCGTTGTCTGATAATTTTGTCGGTGTCCGGCGAAGGCAATGGCGGGCGTGCGTGCGCCGAGCGAAGCCCGTTTTTGCCCACCGACGACCAACGTCTCGTCTCATTGTCTCACCGGGCGGCATACACTAACTTGTCATTCAGCACACGAAGTAATACAATAATTAAACCTCAATTTGGACTTGTAAAATTATTATGTGCTCGAACAGACAGGGTTGACGTTGACAGCAAATAAATCGATTCCGAATTTTATTATGTTTGATATTATTATTTGCAATTTTAGAAGAAGCCTTTCAAAACTTCAGCTATGATTTCTCATACTGACATTAAATGTTCAATCTTAGTAATTAAACGCGTAAAAAATAAAGCGTCGCGCACTAGTGAAATGTCTGTTCTGATAGATTAGTAGATGTTCGAGCACATTGACGGGCGATGGTCGTAAAGGAGGCGATCGTTACGCTGCCGGAGCCCCAGGGATCCTAGAAAATTGGATTTTACATTGTTTCTGTGACACCAGAGATTTTAGCACGAGACCTTCTCGCTAAATTTTTATTCTCTCACCCGCAGACATTTACGAACCCTCATAAAACTGATGTACCGAGAGCTGAAGGTAGAAATGTTCCAGGTTTATATTATACATTTGCACACATGTTATTTGTGTTTGCTTATTACTCGATTTTATTCTTTGTTCTAACTCGTAGATTTTGTAACCATATTTCCAGTATGTGCTCATGTTAAAACCAATAAAGTAAATTGGTTTATATTGATTGAAGTATCGATAAAATCATAACATTTAAAATTGACTTTATACTTTATGCATTAGTTTATATCATATTTTTTTCTTAATTTTCTGCCTTCTCTCAGTTCATATATAAGTTATATACATATTGCCAAACGAACGAACTTACTACAAATAATTCAGGAATGACGCTTCAGTGAGCATCAAAACGTGCATAACATTGTTTTAATCGGGTGCCGCTAGATTGTGCCGATTTGTGCCTGAGATTACTGCGGTAGATATGTTGATAGAGCAATTTAATGAGCGGATGGCGCCGACAGCGTGCGACAAGTGCATATTGCCTGCTGCGCTGCACGGCTGCACTCCCTGCCGATTGAATTCTTGGCAGCAGACCCACGCCATTCTCTGCCTCCACATGGCCCCGTGCTCTCTAATTTTGAACGGGAACCCAAAACATTAATCGCTCCTTTATCCTCGAAGACTCCTAAGCACCTTTAAACTTTTGAAGATTAATATTAAAAGTTTTTTGTAAGATTTTCATGAGGTAAACTGTTGCGGAAGTTCCGCTTTATTGTTGTGCGAGTCGGCCAGACGCGACGCTCGCTAAGTTTATTGACCATCGCTAAGTTAGCCTCCACCAAAGTACGCCACTTTGAGTAACTTTAACTCGGTAAAAGCTATGGCCCGGAAAGCGCCTTTTTCTCCTTTTATTGCTAAAGTTCTTTCATACATGTCTTGAGAAGTTGAAATTTCTTTTTTTAATGTTTGCTTTAGCGCCTCTGTGAAGTCGCTGCTTTCCAATTCTATTGCGTCTGGATCCGAATTAAGTGTTCGTAGTTTAGAGCTCTTAAACGTTGGGTGGGGGCTGCATTCGTTGGCAGAGTGCCTGTTTTCAGGAATAGTCGGTGCTAGCGCTCGCCGCGGCTGCAGCGGCGTCGCTGTCCTCCACGCCAGCTGCGAATTATTTATTTAAACTTAACAGTTAACGTCACGACCAAACGCAACTTAGTCACGTTACACCTTTTGTTACACTTTTCCTTTTGTTTTAATTCATACTTTCAACCTACTTTAATTGCTTATGTGTTCATACCGTATACAGATTTACATACTTGACTTAATTAATAATGTTATGACATAATTATAACGTGAAGCATAATGATTCAGTTTAACTTAGCTTTAAATTTAATAGTTATGAACTTATAGAGTAAATAATTAATGCATGAATTTCATTTACGTGAATATAATCAAACTCTAGGCATATTTTGGCATGATCCTGAATGATTCAGTTCAATGTATAAATAGAACCGACTCTCGTATCCAGACCGAATGCGGTATTTTTGGTATTGATTTTGTCTGCTTGCTTTCTTGTTTATTAGATTTTAATGAGATGTAACCACGCGATTCTAGAGTATAATGCGGCTGGCATTGCATTTCTCGATCACGGCTTTTGCTATTCAGTAAGTTAGCGGCATCTTCGACTTTTCTCAACCGTTTAAAACATTCACCGCGACTTGGCGTAATCTACTTAGTTCGTCTTAAGACAGGCATCCGAATCGCAGGCTTACCTACCTCTCGTAGCTTTGCATAGCCAATGCCACGTGCTGGTGATGGATGCAGCTTTACTTATTTATATTTAATCCGCTTTCTTACTCTTAGTTATTTCAATTCTTTGTTTCTTTCCGCATAGAAAAACTTAGCTCAATAAAGTATAGTTCTTTCTAGATTGTGTCCATTTCATGTGACCTTTAATGATGCAGTTTAATTGACGTAGTCCGTCTTCGTTGTCTGCAATTGTGCCGTGATCTGTCATTTCAAACGACACAAACACTTTTGTTTGACGTAGTCTTGTAATTGCCATCTATTAAATGTTGTTTACTCAAACATGACGATTATCGTAAACACCATTAAGCTCTATTTTCCTGATAAACATTGTGATCTTTATCCAAACTTTGATGGTTCTTATTACCTAAAATTTGTGTTTATAACTTACTACAGTTTCAACTTCTAAGTGTTTTCTTATTTGCAAACCACTTAAAAGTAAATTGCCTTGTCTTATCCATGTTGCTAACTTTGGCCTCTTTTGCTGTTTCTTCGCAACACTAACAACGTCTGTTGACTATTGTAATTTACTTTTGCAAAGTAATTGTTACCTAATTTTCACAGCGATTCATCAAGCTAACAATAATACTTGAATTGCAGTTTTAAACAATGGTGTGAATAACAACAAAGCGCGCATGTTCCGCATATTACGTTGCATTGTATAATATTTGCATTCAAATAAATAAAATATTGGTTTTCATATTGTAAATTCTGAATATTCTCACAGTTGTACTGTTTGTACTGTACAGCCCGGACAACACTGTTTTAAATAGTGCTTAGTTTTCTGAACTTGACAGTATATTAATAAATGTTAATGTGAATAAATATTAAATGTGAAGCTAACGTAATCTTCTATTAATAAACATTATCCTAAATCATCTCATTCTCAATTTCACTGTAAAGCGTTCGTTTTGAAACTTTTTAAATACAGATAGAAAATGTATGAGGCCTAATACATTTTGTGTGTCTCGAAGTTAGTACGGATGCGTCGTGTGCCGTCGCGGCAGCGGCGCAGCGGCGTGCCTTAACTTTAAAGATATTCAGTGAATGTCGCAGGCTGGTCCTAAGGGAGCAGTTACGTGCCTGCATGCGCCCGAGGCTGCCACCGCCACCGCTCGCAAACACCGACCCACGCCCCTTTAAGGCATAAACTCGTGAGCCTTCCACACACCACACACCGCTGCATCTGCATCATTATGCTCTTCATCGCATTCTCTATAAATAGCTACTACGTAAATTCTACAAAGATAATTGAGCTCCTGCGCTAATTGGACAAACGAATCATCTTTTACAAAAATCTGCCAGCTACCTAAAAATATTTTCTCAAGAACTTAATAGTCTCGTCGTTATGAGAATACGTGCAAAATGTTACCGGAGCGACGTCTTATGCAATTTGCATCTCCATCGCAAACTGCTGAAAGGTGAAAATCTATGAAAAGAAGGCATCATTCTCAGTACATCAAGAGAACGCTGACAACGACACGTTCTAATAGAAAATTTTCATATTCATAAGGACGAAGAAAATTTGCATATAAAACGAGCAACTTCGTCTCCTCCGCCCCGCGCGGGGTCGAGCACCCTGTTTTCCATTCTCTCTCCTTGTAAGAAGTCAGGAAGATTTTAGTTTACATTTAACAAGTCGCCGGCGATTCTATTATGTAAGCTCAAATTTACACATGATTTGTTCAAGTGCAAGCGCGAAACTACTCGAGCAAAATGTTAATGACGAACGCTCTATCTGGCGCAGTTTTTCCGCAGTCACGTACTTTTTGTTGCATCAGATCTACAATAACAATAAAAAAAACAACACAGTGCTACTGTAAAAAATAACGGAAAATAGAAAAATTCAATAGTGAAATGAAAGCGTTGAAAATTGCGCACCGGTCATGCGCAAACTATAAATCCTTTTAGAGTGGTTAGTGGCGTGCTCCCGACATTTTGTGTTATTTTCGAGAACCCGAAATGTTGCGACTAAATTTAATAACATTTTCAGGTAAATAAAATATTTTTGCCGATTTCGAATAGATAAGTAAAATCCTGCCACCTCGAAGTACTGAGTAAACTTTGATTGCTTAATTCTAACTTTGATTACACCTCAAAGGGAACGATCAAATTGTGTTTTGGAGATTCGTCTGTAACTCTGACCTTCGCAGTTTTACAAATCAAATTTACTCCGACATAAAATTAAATTTTTGGATACTAGACAATAATGGGTGTAAATGACACCCTGGCGACGAAACCGCTTACCAGTGATACAGTACATGATTCTGAGACATGATCTACACCGGAAAATCGGGCTTGGAAAGGTTTTACACGTACGTCATAAGAAAATCGCAAAAGACCGAGAATAAGCCCAAAGTTTACTGGAAAATTGCAATATTCGAAAAAATCGCGAAAAACATAAAAAATCACCTCATCTGCACCCAGGGTCTTAGAATTTAGAATCATCTGAAGCATCGGCTTCGTCTTGATGTCATTTATACCTAAAGAAAAGACTATGTAATCGATAGACAGTCCTGGCACTGATTTTTTTCAGTTAACAGTCCGAGATAGAGTATTTTACTCTATTAAATGAATATAAATAACTTGAGGACAGGTCATCATCATTAAACCACGACAAAGTTCATATCATCTATTGTTCAAATTTAATTAATATTTTCTCAACGACGTAATCAATGCGAAGGTTTGCAATTGTCTCTGCCCTTATATGACGAGGAAAGTTAGTTGGTGATAGTTTTTTGTTTTTTTCTTTTTTTATTGATTAACATTTACAAAAGCCATCTTAAAAAAATAACATCTTAATGCGTTGCTAAAAAACCACAGAGGTTTGCCTGCAGCGCAAATAATAAACTGTCTCGTGAATAAAATATAAATAAATAAAATAAATAAAAAAAATTGGATTTTTACATTAGATAGAACACCAGAAGCAATTACACTATCCAATGGTCCCAATGACAAGGCCAAATACACACATTCACTCACACAAGCACACCCAGTCTCAGAACAAATCTTTGCGAATCACACAAAGATTTGTCCCATGTGGGGATCGAACCCAATAAGATCGATAAGTTTCAGCACCAGAACTACTGTTATTAGATAAGACCCTAAATCCTCCGATGTAGTGAAGAATCTGCAATATTTTGTGGTTAATTACCGGGTTTACCGCTTTCCGTGTGCTGGACGACAGCGGCAAACCCATTCTCTACATCCTATACATAGATATAAAGTTTAATACAAAGGACGTTAAAATATGGCTATTCTAAGTGTTTTGAACCGAACCAATCAAACAGTTTCCACAGTTTAAATAGCAAACGGTGACCACGGGCAGTGCACAGCGAGCCTGGCACTCTGGCACACACTTGGATTCAAATTGAAATGAATTGTTTGCACAGTCAACTCGGTAACAGGATTATATGCGGTTTGCTCTCGCTCCAAAGTAAATTGGATCTCGAATGAGATGTCTTTTTCCGAATCACTTGTTCATTTTTAACAGACTGTGACGAACCACTGAATCGATTCTTTTGCATAACGATTGTTCCTGTTGTCCACATGAGGCAATTATTCGAGAACTTATGCAATGAGGATAAAACCTTTTGCTTGAATTAAATAAACTTTTTTCTAATAAAACAATACAATTGTTAAAATATTTATTTTTTTAATAATCTATAAGGGTCCTTTACATGTGTGAAATTATATTATGGTTTGAAGAGATTCTATTTTTAAACGACTTCAAGAAAAGAGTAGGTTATCGAGGTGATTTATTTTCCTTTTTTTAATGTTTGTACACCGATTACTCCGTCGATTATGGTCAGATTTAGAAAAAGGAAATCTGTTTAGGTTTTGTATTGGTCCCATTGGCACCAATTTGAAATCTGATGATGGGATCTAAGGGAAATCGAGAGGCGCCCTCAAATTTTATTGGCTCTCACTATAATTTTAGTTTATTTTGTAAAGCTGTTTGAATATTTTCTTCTTGCAGTCGCAGCAGAAGGTTCAGAGTAACAGACTTTCATCGGTTAGGAGGAAGTGGATAATTATTTAAATATATGCACTTTCAGATCTTTAACTGTATTCTTTCAAGTTATGTTCAGATCAGTCAATGATTAAAAGTACTTAATATTTCATGTCAAGGAAATTAGGAGCAGATGATGGAATTTCAGGGAAATTGAAGGGAATCCTTGAATTGCATAGGCATCTGTAGTGTTTTCATATATTTTCTGTGGTATTTAAGTATTTGAGAATGTCATCATTTCGTTTTGCGTTAAGACCCATAGCTGTATTCTTTCAAGTTATATTATGATGAGGCGACGTTGAAAATTAAATTTTTCTTATAACCGCCGAATATATCTAGGTGTTTTTCGTACTTGTAAGTCTTAAATGGGAACGTTGGATACCTTCATCTACTTCACTCAAAAAAGATAAATTAAATTATATTAAAAAAAAATTAAATCCGTTAAATAACTTAAAATGATGGTTAGAACTCGGTGCTGATAAATTACAAATTAAAAGATAAGGTAAACACAGTCTTTTTTTAAATCGGTTGAACAATAAACAAGTGAATGAGCTAAGCTACCTAGAACAAAGAACTCAGAATAATAATTTGCCGGAGAAATACAAAATGAAAATTTTTTTACTTTATTTATCTTGCTTATTTTATTTCGTTTCATGTAGGCATTTTTACGTATCAAAAAACGACTCCTAATCGGCAACCTTGAAACGAGGACAACGAAACAGGATACAATGTACTGGTTTGAATAGTTTCCTGAGCAAGATGTGCATTTAATCTCCTAACAAACATTGTAATTAAGTCTCTAGTAGTAGCTTTGATTGGCATCTTCATTGAGCTGCAAGCTGAAAGTGGTTGGACGGCTTTCTATATAAATAAATAGCAATGTTCATTAACGCAAAAAGTCATATTTGTCTTGTACTGCGTAAAATTACACTGATTAATCTGATTATCTATCTACACATATATCATTGTTCGCCGACTGACTGATTCATCACATCACCGTAAAGCCTTAATCGCTGCCTGGGGCTAGAAAATTTAAATTTTGCTTTCAGGTTCTTAACATCGAAGGCACGCACTAGCAGGCAGTTTTGGAAATTCCATCCCAAAGAGGGGTTATAAAGGGTTGAACAGTTGTATGAAAGTACGTACCTGATCTTCAATAAAAATAAAAATATAAATATATTCCTATAAGTAACTCCTAAGAGTGGAATTTGGGGTTTAAAAATTAATAGGAAGTTTTCATCAAATCGTAATAGATGGCGTTACTTGTGCATATTTCTAAATCACGGGACTAATGGAAACAAAGCAAAACATTAGCCACGGGCTAAGCTGCGGGATCAACGAATCCCACGCGAACGAAGTCGCGATCGAAAGCTAGTACGAATTTTAAATTAAAACCATATCATTATATAATTTCCATTTATTGTATCATATCAAGAGAATAACGTTAAGTAGGAAAACCCGTCTTTTTAGGGTTCCGTAGCCGAATGGCAAAAAACGGAACCCTTAATGAGTCGTCATGTCTGTCAGTCTATCCGTCCGTATGTAACAGCCACTTTTTGCCGTAACTATAAGAGCTATACTGTGGAAACTTGGTAAGTAGATGTATTCGGTGAACCATATTAAGATTTTCATACAAAAATAGAAAAAACAACAACAAATTTTTGGGGTTCCCCACACTTAGAACTGAAACTCATTTTTTTTTTCATCAAACCCTTTCGAAAATGATATTGAGGTTTCTAATATTTTTTTTCTAAACTTAATAGTTTGCGCGAGAGACGCTTCCAAAGTGGAAACATATGTGTCTCAACCCCGTAACTTCTAAAATAAGAGAATGATAAATGTAAAAATAATATATGATGTACATTACCATGCAAACTTCCACCGCAAATTGGTTTGAACAAAATCTAATAATTCGTTTTTTTTAATACGTTATAAATCGTAAACCGCATTTTACCTTTCATTCAACCAACTCCAATATAATAAAGAATTAAGAAAAACATTTATTTAGATGTATAGTGGTACGGAACCCTACGTGCGCGAGTCCGACTCGCACTTGGCCGGTTTTTTAATAAATACATTATTCGATGATTAGACGATAAGATACTGAAAATTATTCACACTATGAACAAACCTCATAATTTTCCACTATGATAGAACTACGAACTTCATCGAAATGTGAACCTATTGTCAATAGTACATCGACAAGTCATCGATCCGAATCTCAACTGGGGCTCTACCCTTGACTTCAATCCCAATCCAATTCCAATCCGAAACAGTTTCAATCCTAATCCGAATATAGTTGGTACTCTTGAACCAAATTGTGATCGGATTTGAAACCGAGTTCAAGATCGAGAAACACGAAATGTCATGGGGTGACCATATAATTAAAAATAATAACTACCAAACATAAATATTTCAAAAAATGGCGAAATCCATTTAAAATTTAATATTTAATATTCTTGCTAACCCAAATTAATACAAAACACGTTTTAAACATATATTAATTTATTTACTAGTGTAATTCAACGATATTACTGAAGTAAGAGTGGTCAATAGACAACGTCATTGTGTTTCATATACCTAATGTCAAAAAAGTCCGCCAAATTGGAATTGACTTGCCAAGTGAGAGTGTCGAATTTGTGTTTGCTGATTCAATGCAAGCTCATAAGTATTATATTATTATTTTATTACTATCAGTGAGTTTTAAGTTAAAAGCAAAAAGGTTTATCAAGCTTTATTTACTCCTACATGTACAGAAGCGCGTCATATCCTAAGTTAAATAGGGGATATGAGATTTCAAAATAACCAGCTATAATATTGTAATAATTACCAATCATTTTAATACTTGTAGTAAAATTTTTGTTATTTTTTGGCTCATTAGTACCATAATTACTTAATTCCTATTAAAATTAATAGTCAGACAATTAAATAAATATTAAATAGTTATTCTAAGCCATGCTATTCTAAGGTCTATTGTATTAGTGTCCAGTTTAGAATAGCAAAGCAGATATCTCAAGTCAAACAAACGGTCTGAAGGTTGTTAATGCATTATATATCTTTTATTTGTTATTAATTTAGTATCCAAAATAAAATATTTAGTAATTACATTCTTTTATTTTGTTACTGAAATAATATTCTATACATTTTATTATAATAAACTAGCTTTTAAAGAAATGAAAATGATATGTGCCTTCATACCAAAATATATGAACTAATATGGTTTAACACATATATTGCAAAGTTCATTACAAACCAACTATGCTATCATTACTACTAAATGAAGTCTTTGCAAGTTTTATCTCAAGTGATTGATAATACATACCTAGTAAAATTATTTTCTTAATCATTTTTTACTTTTTTATGATATATATGTAATATTAGGAATGCCTATGTTGTACTCAGTTATAATATATACCTGAGCCCAACAACATGGAGATCTCAGATTAGATGTTTATATTATGCAAATAAAAGGTATGTCATTTATATGGTATTGGATATTTATTAAGTACAGGAGTATCAGGAGCCACCCCACAATCATCTGGCAGGCATACAAATTGGTCCTCTGTCAGTACTGCGACAGTCCTCAATGTGGTTCTGACCCACTTTTGGTGCTTGGTTGCATGTTGTGTAAAACACAACAAGCATTGATTATAAGAGATGCTTTCTCTGGATGATAGTGCAGGACTCTATGACTGAAAATACATCTCCATCTGTTCTTTAAGATTCCTATTGTACATTCAACTGTTGCATTTTGATGCAGCTTGCTATAATTTGCTTCAGGTAAGTCCGGAGGGGCACGTTGTATGGGGTCATCATATATTTCCTTTGAGAGTATCCAGAATAACCTGGCAAGGAGATAATGATTATGATGTTTTCATTTTATATGCTTTACCACTAGATTAAAAAAATAGACTTAAAAAGTTGAAAAAAAAAACTGTAAATTAAACATTAAAATACCTAGTCAAAATACTCCTTTGCCAGCATTCATCAAATTTAAAAGATGTTCATTAACAGGGTGTTGGTTCCACATGCATAAGCTGTCATGTGAAGCACCCCCAAAGAGGAGTCAACACTTAATATATTTTTATCTGCATCACAAATCTACAAAAGAAATAAAGATATTATAGTTATTTCATTATGCCAAAATTCAGTGCCTACACTTATATGTTGATTGCAAATCATTTAGAAAGATAGAATGTAAGTTTAAAAACTTACTATTAGAACATTCCTTAATGGTTATGTTTACTATTATAATATCTCTCCTCTTTCAGTGATGGTCTTATAATTGCCACATGAGTGCCATCTATACACCCTGCAACTGCTGGAATTGTAAACTTTTCATAAAATCTGAAACAAATATTTTATTTGGCTCATTTAAGACTATTATGAATAACTTAGGTTATAGCAAATATAATTGAACAATTATAATAATGTATTCAGAAAATAAATTCCTTCTTATAATCAAACCTCGCTTCTGACATATTTCTGGGAACTTCAGCCACTTCCGCAGAATAGTATTACTATTAAAAGCTTCTGTCACTTGTGTTAATGCTCTAGAGACAGATTGTTGGGACATCATAGTACCTTGAGTCCCACCTACTAGGCGCTGATACGCCTGTGGCCTAAAATGATAGTGCCACTAAAATCTAAAATCAAAACACTTATTAAAATTATATTCTAAATGCATTTACGTGATACTACAGTGACAAAGTGCTAATCAAACCTTATATTTATATAAATAATAGTAGGCCTGTTTCTAATACATGTTTCACTACTGAGCTTGGGCTTCTTTTCATGATGAGAAGGGTTAGGCCATAATCCACTATGCTGGCCAAGTGCGGATTGGTTGACTTCACACTCACTCGAGCACTTTTTAGGCACTCTCCGGCAAACAAGTTTCCTCACGATGTTTTTCCTTCACCGTTAACAAGTGATATGATAAATACACACCTTATATTTAGTTGTAATATATCTGCGACGAGTAGGCTGATGCATTAAGGGCTACAAATCGTGATAATTTTCTTCAGAAACTGCCTTAATAACCCTTTAATTTTGTTTAAATTCGGTGTCACTCATGGCGAATGCGATGCCGGTGTAACGCGCAATTCTTCTTAAACTTCGCCTTTACCTTACATCAAATACATGGCTACTATCCAGTATATCGTTTATAAGTGCTAAACGTGCCATTATTTTTACTTTATTCACTTTGTAAAGTATTAAAAACTATCACAACATGTGAACTCGATTCCGTAAAAGTTGCGTTTTTGTAACTTTGAGATTTGGCTCGCTAACTCGATCCCCAAGTCGATATGTCAATGTCAAAATACCGTCAAGAGTGCCAAAAAGTGATGCGATCGAGTTAGGTCGATTTCGTTTAGTTCCAAAAAAATCCACTTAATTCGATTCTAATCGTGCGCTAGTGTTGCGTTCAAGAGTGCCAAATGTACGAATCTCGATCCCAATCTCAAATCCCGAACACGATCGAGCGTCAAGGGTAGGGCCCCTGGTCATGGCCCGATAAATCTAACTCAAATTGATAAGTCTAATAGGTCTTTAGCTGCACATTTATTCAATTAAAGCCGAGGTCAGAGAGATTGCCAGATTACCGTCATAACTTATAGATCATGACTTTCATATCCCTCCATCAAGATGAAATGATTGAAATATATATACCTACGTACAATATTTGTGATATTGGTAGCCGGCGAGCACGCGCGGGGGTCGTGTGAAAACCTTATTGCCCAACAACAATGCGCCTCGTGACTGCCAATGCGATTTTGTCTTCAGATTAAACGCTGACATAAATTCCCTTGTATTTATTATATCGATAGGAAAGTGGAATCTAGCCGCTGAACCGTAATTTATGTAAGTTCAACTGAGAAATACAACGTTTGATTATCTTACACGAGGAAATCAGACGGAGTTTACGGCAGCGCTACAGCGATTGATCTTTGTTATGCTGACCATCTTTGGCATCTTCGTCATCGTCGCCGGCTTCTACACCAACTGCTTGTAAATTAAGCAATTTGACTTCTTAGTAAATAAACAAAGCTTCGCTCGTTTCGTAATTGCATTCAGAGAGAGATTTCAGTGAGTACTCGGTGCTGAACGGCGCGCACTCGAGCGTGGAGGCCTTCCTCATTGCCGTTGAATGGATAATGTACGTGCCGAACGCTAACTTAGCCAATCGCCGCACTGTCATTTGCGGCTCATCAGTTGCCCGCTGTCGCGGACGCAGACATCACAATCAAATCATTATTTGCAAACATCGTATTGACGTTCGGTTATACAAAAACAGAGTCAACCTTTATTAATTTTAAGTAGCCTGAATTTGATATGTATCGATTTTGTTATACGACCTGTCGACGCTTGAGTTATTCAAATGTAAAAACTTCTCGTCCGAGTAAAAACATAATATCAAGCAGAGCATTATGTCTCTTAACAATGCACATCTGACATGCCGGGGCCTTTGACGCTTTCTGTACCACCAATTAGTTTCTTATTCGCGTACCTCACTAACAATTGTGAAATCATGTCTTTCTGGATTCTGTATGACAAACTTTTATTTCGTCTCAGTATGTGCCCGTGTCCCTGCTCGGAGAATTCTTTGAATCTTTAAAATGAGCGTCCAAATAAATGATGAAGGTGTACAGTAGCATGATCGTGTCAAAGGAAACGGTCTACATGACGTAAATCAGCAATTTCGTTGAGTAACGCAGAGCGTTAACTTAGCTCCGTCGACTTTGAAATTACATTTCGTCTCGAGAAAAGCTTGTAACTTTGTGGTCTTTTTCTTTTCTAAAGGCTTTGTCTCGCAGAAAACATTAATACAAGTCTCAAAAGCTCAGCTTTTAACCAGATTTGATACGCTTCTGTATTTTGGTTTTATTTGGTTGGACATTTTTATTTGTCGTTGTCATTTGTGCGAGTAGTGTGTGTTCGAATGAATTTTGTTAAATTGAATTGTGTCGCTCACTTGAGCAACTAGAACTGCCAACAACTGTAACCAAAATTCAACAAACTGATAGAGTTTTATCTTCGCCCGCATATCGCGGCATGGCACTGTGTCTGCTCTCTGTTTATATTTCTTATTTACGTTCGCAATGTTTATTGTTTTAGTTCATACGCTATGCTATAAATGAGCGTATTGTTTTTTATTTTATGTTCCACTTGTGTAAATAATTGCGATTAAGTATTCACTAAATTATTATGTGATAAATAAAAAAAAAAATAATGAGTTATATTTTAAGACAATCGGGAAGCGTTAATGCCTTTGAAATGCTATTCCCATTTAGAATTCAGAGATCGGCTGGTCTTTAAAGTGAAGTTGGAAGCGTTTAGAAAGTTGGCGGCGTCGTCGCTCAGTATTCGAAAAGAGATTTCTTTAAAGTTGTGGGAATCAGTGGGTGCAGGGATGCAGTGCACGCGCGGTGGAGCGGCATGCCCGCAAGGCTTCGCTCCCATCACAGATATTAAGGCGAGACGTGCTCCCACCACTGTTCACCGTTTCCTTTCAAGCTCCCAGAGTTATCTGTCGCGTTCCGATACAATCTCAATTGGCACACGTGACGAGAAATCGTTCCTAGCACATTTTCTAGCAAGTTAACTTGTGACAGACATGCTCGGGAAAATCTTTTTGTCGTTATAGCAATAGAGATTTAACTTATACTGTGAAAATCCGATATCTAATTTAATTCGATATATTCATCCTAATTGGAATAATCTTTGAAAATATATGTTCAGAAACCTTTCCAGAGACAAGTTTTCTGAACAGGCAATTACAAAAACAAAGCTTATTATGTTCACCTTATCAAATTACAGGGACCAAAGTTATGTTATGACAGACATCTTGAAAGAAAAACTTATTCTTCTTCTTACCATTTAATTAAATAGGTTTTCTTAAAGCCAGATCTTGTTCTTGACTTCGTTTCTATTGAAAGCATTATTTTATCAATACATACTTATATATATGGCGTACGGGGGCACTAAGATGGGATTTTGGGCAATTCCACCACGAAGAGCGTAAATTAAGGGTTTAACTCTTATATTGAAGTCTGTAATTTTTAATAGATAGAAGCACGAAATTTTGTATAGATTCATAGTTGTCTTGCATAAAAATTTATTATATTTAGGGATTTGCCATTTAGGCTTTAGCTAGTTGTAAGTTTGCGCAAACTCTCAGTAGCCGTTGTGCATATTTTGGTAACGAGCAGTAACGTTTGTTGTAGGTAAACAACGAATCCCACGCGGACGAAGTCGCCAGCAACAGCTAGATAAGTACATATATTTACAGAATCACAGATTTCATTGATTTTGCCGCGAATACCAACGAAAAGAAAGGCCAAATTTACTAATGTATTTATTTTTGACATTCGATTATTTTTACACCCTTTAACTTAGATTACGGTTAAGATTTATATTTGAAAAACTACAAAATTTTATTAAAGTTGGTGGGTCCTTTGACAAAAAAAAGTACGTACATTTTGGCTCACACACGCTCGCATCCCGCCTTTTCCATGTCCTATGCTATTGGCAGTCGTAGCGAACTAGCTCGTTACCACTGACCACTGCGATAAATCGAGTTTTCTCTATATCCTGCCACTGTCGTATCGTTTAACTCACACTCACCCAACGGACAAGAAGTATCCTTTTTATACTTTTACAATCTCGAACACTCCGTGCAACTTATTCAATCGGAAATCTGTGACAAAGGCACAGTGAAATTTTAGTGATTTCACGAAGTAGGGCTTGAAACGGTGCACGAAGCGTGAAGCAGTGCCATAAGGTGTAACACGCTCCCGTGCCGTACTTGAATGTACTCGCTTTACTTACCAATTGCAGTAAAACGTCAATAACAGTAAAATTGCGAGACAAAACTGTTGATGTAGAGAGCGATGGGAAGTCGAACCTTGGGCGGGCCCAAACTTTGCCAATATCTCGTGTTTCAGCCCGTGATTTTCTACGACAGATCGGTATCAGGACATTCGTACTTTATGTTTTCCCTCGATAGTAATAGTAATAGACAGGATTGCGGTCTTGCTGCGTTACTTTGAGGGTTTATGAATCCGATAAAATGTAATTTTCTCGATTTTTTTGTAATATATCCGAAGTATATAGCTTTTAATTTACCGTTTTAGCGCTTACAATAGTCAACATAAAATATTGGACCTTATCACTACTTAAGAGCTTTGTTTTTAATATTACTAACTTTTGCCTGCGACTTTGTCGGCATGGAATTTTATATTATCATGGTATTTCTTTCTAAATTGAGGAAATTTCACTCGTACGCTTGCAATCCCTAATAGAAGTTTAATTTCCAAAAAAAATAGCCCACAATTCATTACGCCTTGTATGAAATGCAATTTAGTACGGTAATTTAGGTGGTTTACCTGAAAAGTTTTCCGGGAGTTTTTTAAATTTGTTATCCTAAAGATTAAAAAAAAAATTAAAATACATACATACACGTATTCAAAATCCAACAAACTTGACAGAAATAGTACTAGCAGTACTTAATTATATAGGCAGTTTCGAAGCTGTTTTCTACAAAAACACCCCTCTATTTACAGAAAACGTATGCTTCTGTTATTTTAATTGGAAATGCGCGTGTAGAACAGACAATACAAATAAGTGCTTACTTTTCCATCGAGCGTGATTAAACTCTTGTATTGTAAGCGTGATGTTTGCGGGTGCAGCGCGGCGGCGGTGCGGCAGCGGGGCGGCGCGGCGGCGCGGTGAGGGTATGCAAATATTTTCGTACACAATTTAGTGCACAAGCCACAACGGTACCCGCTGTCAGCACTCGTAAATTCACAGATTACCCGCGGAGTTCGTCCGCTCTTTATTAATGCATCCCGCAATAAAAACGTTCATATAAACACTTTAATTGAATTCCGTAAATTATGATAACCTGTTACGACTTTTGGTTTCCTTTCAGTTTCGAACGCTTACGGTTTTATTTTTCAATTTAATTAATGTTAAACACCTTAAATAGTAAATTAAAAAAAATGGCTTTATACTTATCTTAAAATCTCAATGAGTAAATATAATGTTAAAACAATAGTAGGCAAACATCGTTTATTTATCCAGCAAGCTTAGTAAATAAAGTTTTAACCGGGCCGACCAAATGAGTTGGACTTTTCAAATCCCTTAATCCATGCTTGAAGCCGCAGGGGAATATACAAATGTTTGGCAAAAGCGCATTCTTCCAAAATGCACAGCTACCTTACAGCTGAAGCCTTAAAGGCTTACACTGGGCGGCTTAGCGGCGCCGAATGAAAGTTTACTCTAAAGATGAACTCGCCTTCACCTCGACGCCTCTACTGCTCAGATTAGCTTTTCTATTTCACACCGAGTAATAGTAGTTATGCCGGGATATTTCATCATACTGCCCACTTAAACGCTTTATGCGTTTAGTGCACGACCAACTCCAACGAATAATCTTCGTGTTTACACTACGCGTTTTGGTCTGTTTACGTTTTGAAAGTGAAAGTAAATTGCTTTTGTAATGTTACTACGTGTTTGGGCTTATACAAAAAGCTTTTTGGCGCGTCTTTTTAATTACTAAAAGCTTCTTCTTTTCAGCAATTTTCATAGTTATTTATTTGCTATAAAGGATAAAAATAGCTGTAACACGTTTGTATCCAAGGAAGCATTATATATTTATCTGCTTGGGTAAGTCGATCATTCTGGACAGATTCCCAGACCGCCTTAAACCAATCCCAACTAATATTATAAATGCGAAAGTAACTCTGTCTGTCTGTCTGTCTGTCTGTCTGTCTGTCTGTCTGTTACGCTTTCCCGCTTAAACCTCGCGACCGATTTTGATGAAATTTGGTACAGACAATCTTTAGACCCTAAGACAGAACATAGGCTACTTTTTTTAAAAAAAAAAAGGGATGAAGGGGTTGAAATAGAGGTTGAAAGTTTGTATGGGATTTCTTAATTTTAAAAGATAAAACCATGAAACTTTATATTTAAGTACTTGATAAGAAATCATTCGCTTTTGAAGTTTAAATTCCTTTTAACGAATGCTCTGCATCGCCACCGCTGCCGTCGGTCGTAGTCGCGTACATTCGCCGAAGTGTGGCGGCATCTGCGGCAGGCATCGTTGTCGGACGCATGCCATTAGACAAATTTGCGCTATAAAGAATTACATTTTTCGATCCAGTAAAATTATTTTATTGTTTCGTATAACTTTTTAAGTGTTTTTTATTAATTAAGTCCTGTAAATTAATTTTGTTCATTTTGTTCATACTTGATATTTCTTTTAGTTTATAGTTATAAGTAGGTTAGATGTGTAGGTGATCAGTTTCCTTTACTTTAAAAAAATCCGATTTGCTTTTATTTCCTTTTTTTCCTAATAGGGTATTTTTAATCTAATAGGTCGTAATAGGTAATAATATACAATAAAATACAAACTTAACTTTGCGGTTTGCTCCCGAACCGCAATGTTAAGTTTGTCGTAGGTTATAAATGACCTATGACAAACTTATATTTGCGGTTCGACTTATAAAGATAAACCGAAAGGTTTATTTTTATATAAGTCGTACTGTATAGATTTTAATTTTAAAGTATTGGTATAGGTTGTATATTTGATATTGTACGTAGTGACCGTAGGTTATTTTATAATACTGTTAGGTAGGATAAGACATTCGTATAGATATTAGTTTATAGGGATTTTGCTTATTTATTGAGTTTAGATTAGTTATTATCAGAAATAGGTTTATTTAGGTAGGTAGGAATTTTATTTTCTGTTATTGAGTTTTTTTATTGATGTACCTACCACACAGATGAAATCGCGGGAGATAGTTTGTTTGTTTGAAAGCACTAAGTTTAAAAACAACTGGGTGAATTTTGATATTTAACATTACGCTAAACTCTACGGGCTGTCTCGGACGAACGTGTCGCAATTTCTATTATTTCGAAATTTGAAGTAGTTTCGAAGTAGGTACATGAGTTGTACCTATTTGTCTGTTTTGATTTGTTTGAATATTATTTTCCTTGAGTTTTTGTCGTATATTTGTTTTGGTCGGTTTGGTAATAGATAGGTAAGTAAGTGCATAGTTGTACCTACTATTGTTATATTGACATTGTTACCTTTAGCATTTTTTGTTCATAAAACGACATCCACGCGGACGAAGTCGCGGGTAACAGCTAGTAAACAAATATAATAGAGTTTATGTAAAGAATTTGTTATAAATTAAATCAAAGAATTTGGGGCACCAACGCCTTCAGCAGCTTATGCCGCCGAAATACATAATGTATGAGTTCGTTTCAATACCTTAACCTTTTGTACGCGTTCCATTGAAGAAGAGTTCTTTGTTTCTGCCAGCATTGGTACCAATTTGCACCAATTTGTATCCCATGACCTGCTTACTCATCAAAGATGAGATTGTTCGTACCAACTTGATGCCATTATCACAGATCGTATCCATTATAGAACCAGTTTGGGGCCATTTCTTTTTAATTTATGCACATATACAATTGACAAAACCCGTCACATGTCATACCCCATTTAGCGAGGCACTGATTCGTGTCGTGTTTTGTGAGCATTATATTGTTAAAACGTGAACAGTGTAGGCTAGGTTAAGGTTCCGGAGAGATTCGGAGTGCTCAGGTGCTAAAGTAAATGAAATGCGCGCTTCCGAGCTACTTATTCGTAATAGGCTATTCGTGAGTTGTTTTATATAGCTTACATTTGTTGCTAACAGTTTTAATAGAGCTTCGAGTTGCCATGTTAAAGTTTACCATAACATGTCTCTGTCATGAAATTATACAAAAAAAAACTAGAAAATAAGATACTATATTACTATAGATAGATACCTAGCTCCTAACCTCGATAAAGAACTTTAACGTCTTATCAGAATACTTATTTACACATCTAACAAGTACCTAATTATATTTATATTTCCAAACCATATTATTATATTCTTTTTATCGCCACAACAAAAATATAATCCAGAAAGTTAATTGCTACATAAAAGTAACGACAAAATGTTTTTAGTTTTTGTGGAAGACTGGTGCCTAAGCTAAGCAGAGTACTGTATTTCAAGTCACCAGTCATTTAAAATGATTGTGCAAATAAAATACTATTGCAATTAATACAAAACCAGTGGTAATCATGTTGTGAAGAAATAGTCACCATTAAAACTTGTTGTTACCAAATCCGATTGAACCAAAATCGATTTTTTGTGGGTGTGCGACAAAAGCACTACATTTGAATATAGCATTTAAAAGCAGAATTGGTTTATTGAGCGCAGCACGGCATGGCGGCGGAAGCGCGGCGGTGTTTGCGATCCGCGCCTACAGAACTTCCTGCTGTCCTGAACAAATAGAGCGGTACAGCTACTGCAGGCCTTCAATGGGCGGTGCAATCTGGTGGCCGACCTGAACTTGCTGAAACCAAATCCGAATCGTAATATACAGGGTGTATTTTTGAAACGAGGCAGTAAGGGCAAGTACCTTAACCGTTGCAGTTACAGCAAAACGTTCTTAAAAGACCTTCCCTAACTTTTTGGGACATTTTGAACTGCATTCACAGATTTTGTAAAAAACTTACAGTTAGCAAAAAAAAATGCAAAAAGTTCAAATTTTTTTTTATGCCAATCGATTCTATTTCATGTGGGGATCAAAAAACTCTATAGGACCATTTTAGCTTTCAGTACTAGAAAAGACAGAAATCGCCAAAAACGTTTCCCATACATTTCGGCAACAGAAACGAATTTCTACGATGGTCTAACTTTTTGTTATGGCCTGGAAGTGGGTAGAATTGACTGTAAAGTAAATAAAAAGAATTTTTACCCTCAAATTTCGAATTTGATTCGAAAATCTGTGTGTTATACTTAGTTTCAGCTGAGAAACTTCGTATGAGTTATTAATTAAGGATTTTCGCTAAAATGTCTTCTAATCGTGAAAAAATTGACTTATTAGAAGCGTATTTTGTCAATAATCGAAATGCGGGAGCTGCATTAGTGTGGTACCGCAATAAGTATCCGTTGCGGCATGTGCCAACAAGAAATGATGGTGTATAAGACGACGTACGCCAGTGTTCAAGAGCTCAAGGATGCATTAATGACCATTTTACGTAATATTCATCCCAGAACATTATTAGCCGCCATTCGTTCAGTGCAAAAAAGGATAGACTTATGTATTCGTGAAAATGGAAATCATTTTGAGCAATTTATTTCATAAACCAATTTCTTAAATGTTTAAATGTTTTTTTTTATTTAAAAAAAGTTCAAAATTTTACCTGACCTATGAGTTTCGAGTTGATTTATCATATTTCCGTACGAAATGTATGGGAAACGTTTTTGGCGATTTCTGTCTTTTCTAGTACTGAAAGCTAAAATGGTCCCATAGAGTTTTTTGATCCCCACATGAAAAAGAATCGATTGGCATAAAAAAAAAAAAATTGAACTTTTTGCATTTTTTTTGCTAACTGTAAGTTTTTTATAAAATCTGTGAATGCAGTTCAAAATGTCCCAAAAAGTTAGGGAAGGTCTTTTAAGAACGTTTTGCTGTAACTGCAACGGTTAAGGTACTTGCCCTTACTGCCCCGTTTCAAAAATACACCCTGTATATCAATATGCGGTTTCGCTTGAAAAACTAGTAACTAACTTCGCGCTCTCTTCGGCTTTCATGAGCGCCTTGTGCAAGTGGATGGGCACATAGGCATGCTTGTTTTATTAAATAAATTCAAAAGATTTAGGCACAGTAATTGTCTGTAAACTAACTTGCAGCCTATATCAACAAATACTAACACTGAAAATGTGCACATCAAGGGAGGATTCGGTCGGACACTACAGCGTACATCGTGCTTACATGCAACCATTTATAAATTTAAATGGACTCGGCGGACAATACGCAAGTGAGGCCAGTGCGTATCAGATCTCTATTACATTACTACAACCCAAAACTACGTACTACGTTAACTACGTATCGACTTTGCGTATTGTTGTTCCCAGTTTAGAAATACTTTATTATGCCGCGCTGCCGCCACACGCTATTGAAATAATCAAACATTTAACATAATACTTCACGCATTGTACCGCACCGCATTATGAATTTTATATATAAAATCATTAACGATACGTTCGTTTTTCCACCTGTCCGATGCCTAAGTAGGTAAAACATATTACAATAATAATAATTGATAACACTAGATTGTGCGTAAGTGAACCTTAACCTTTGATCTTTTGAAATATATGGAAGTCATCGCTCTCTAAGAATAAATATATAAACTGCCCCTGTTCAAAGAACGTCCTTTTACTATATTATGTGGCGTCTGATTGTTTCATATGACCGTGCAATTGCAGACACAGGAACAACAATATCGCAATGCATCTACACAGTTCCTTTAGTTCCTTCCTTAATACGTCTATGGCTGGAGTCACCACTTACAATCCCGTTACTAAGTATGTTCATAGATAAACATAATATTATCTTACCTATATGTATTTGCAAATTCAGTTCAACCAAGAAACAATTGCTTTGCATTGAGACATGCTAACAGAATAGACAAAAACATCGTTTTTTTATTTGCTTCTTCCGAAAACAATCTATCTACAATTTACTCAACTTATTCCTGTCTTAAGTGAATCCTTCTTTCTATCTGATCTCGATTTAGCTCCGACAGAAGTTGATAAACGATTTCATGTCTCCGTAACTATTTATCCTGTAAAAGGTTTTACCTCGTTTAGTTGTTTTGTCTTACATTTCGTGTAGCCTTTTTGTTGCGATGGTGTCGAATGGCTGCTGAGAACGGCGTGGAAATACTCCCAGCCGCACCTGTCGACTCACACGTTAACTACTCACGTATATAAATGCCCTCCAGTCACATTTTCTTTTTCTACACGACTGAAACGTTTTCTTCGTATTATTGTTATTTTATTTCTTACGAACCTACTTGCGAACAAACTCAGAATGATGTATTGGATGGAATTGGTAATTTGACCTATCGGATATTGTATAGGTAAACTTGTAATCAATACAATCAACGTGAAAGCTTTTTATATGGGTAAATATTGGTTGTTTAAAATAGTTAATTACGGTACCGTGATTCCACAACATTGGGTTTACTCCGACATGTAAAGTGTCGGTGTTGCGTGGAGGGACTTCGCTAATCATTTATCATATTATGTTGATGGATGTTCTGTTCTAGTACAACTTGTGAAAACAACAGCATTATACGCAACTATAGATTGATAAAATATGATTCCGACTTGCAACTTTTATGATTTAGTGGGTAACGCAAAGGTGCGGTGACCTGCCACGTCGCCGACGTGATAATGATAAATGCGGGCTCAGCTCACCTCTATCAAAAATATTTTTCGATTCCGACCCTTCCTCGCACCTAAATAAAAAACGGATTTTTATTGTTTCAGCTATAACTCCTCTTCAATAATGCGATCCCGACATTTTTCAGCAATTCTTTGTAGAACGGCGTCGACGCTCGCTTGTGATAATTAATTGGCGGTGCCTCGTCATATTTTTTAATATTTGTTGGTCTGGTCATTTATTTGGGAGCTGCCAAGTCAGGGGTCAGGCAGCGGGGTATACAAATGTTTTGGTTGTTGTGTCTTATAAATGGACATAAAACGCGAGTGAGCGAAGCCAAAGGGCCCGGCGGTATTGGATATCGCTTACAAGGGTTCGCATGTTTGTCGGCGAGACAGACGTCGTCGATAGTCGTTTTATCCTCGTGAAAGGTAGTTAAGTTACAAAGGCGGCCCACTTGCGAGTTTATTTTGCGAAAGGATAATGTACAAAAAGTGTCGTCTTCCTTTGGCGAGTAAATAGCAGTGGTCCATTAGAGGGCGCTGGCGTCGGCGCGCGCGCCTTCAGGATAACGTGTTCCGTACAAATCGAATCACGGTAGCGACCCATTATGCAGATTTTCCATTAGAGAAAAACTCTTATAGCTACGTCATGCGGGACCTTATCTTGACTGAAATGTCTTCATCGTTCGTAGCGATTTTTTACTATCTTTTCTCGCGAACCTGGTAACTAAGTCACTCTTAATGTACGTTAAAAGAGGAAGAAAGTAAAAATGTTCAAAGAATGCTTTTCTTTTAAAACAACTTAATGCTAACTTTATTTTTAGGTTAACTTATTATGGATATCAGCAGATACTTGTTTTTCTAATTTAATTTAAAACCAATCGCATGTAACCTAAATTAAAATGTAAAAATGCTAAGTTGGCATCGCATGCATTCCGCTGACGAGAAACGGATAGCGTAATCCATCTTAACATGTAAATTTTTGTGGGCTAGCTATGTGTGTGCACGTTTTAATTTTACGGGTTGCTGGCTCGCATTTCGGTCCTGCCGACATCACAGTAATCAGAATGTATGTTGTGACTGAAAGCGAAATAGCCGAAAGGTACTCTATTTCGACTATTTCGTGGTGTGGCACAGAACAATCGATCAATGACAGGGCGTCAATTTGACACCTTTAGGGTGGGGGCCAGGGGGGCTCGTTAAACACTGGTTGTCCGCTCGACTTGCCAGAATATAACATGATAAAGACGATTATATAAAGTTGTCTTGGCTGGTTCTTTATTTTACCGTTTATTTTATATATAAAATGACTGAAAAAAAGCGTTAAAACTCATAAAAATCGTACAGGTGTAGGTAGGTCACACTTATTTACATTATTACATGGATAAATAAACTTTTTTTAATTTTTCTTTTTACTATAAATACCCGGTTTAATTGTTTAATTTTATCTTTTAATGGTTTGTTTCAAGTTTAAATATGGTAGTTGTCTAAAGCTCGCGTGGTAGGTGGCGGACTTATGGTTTTCCAAGCGGTTTCAAATTTGTGAAGATTCTTGTAATTGAGTACAGTATAAAAAAATCCGATCCGACCTAGTAATCGAACCCGAGAGAAGTAGTTAGAAAAACGTTAATATACGTACACGCTTACCTTACGGCTAAGGTAATCGCTTAATATCAAAACGAAGGGCAAACAAGCGATGGTTTTTAATCATCATATTGTGATTTCCTGTTGGTAATGTTCCGTTCCGGAACCAATCCCTACGATGACTTTTCTTTTTACGGTCCTGTATTTTGTTTTTGTTTCTTGGAAGTTTTTTACTATCTACTAGGTAAGGTAGGCATTTGTAGTAATTTGATTGTCTGAATCTGTAAACAGATTTTACTATGAATAAGTAATTGATAAAAAAAACCTTTTTATACTATAACGTTTCTCGACTCTTTATTCGATAGTCTACTAATATAGTAATTTTAATAGCATCAAAGAAAACCAGTCGAGGTGTGCGACAACTTAAAACCATCTCAACATTTCGTTTAAGCTGAGAGCGTGAATCCGAAATAAAGGTCAAAGCGTCAAATCAGCAATTCAGTTTAAAGCGAGAACTACGATCTCTTTGATAAGATGTACCAAAGAGCTCTTGACACCATGTAAATAAATTCAGAATAAACATTTGCAGACAAAATTATTCATGCTCATTTAAAAGCCTGAAATTCTATTCTAGAGATATTTTCATCTCTTAATGACTAAAGGTTTGAATAATAAAAGGTGGCAGCAAGTATTGTCAAATAAACTTAACTTCGAGTAGATTGCCAGGGACAAAGGTTTAGTGGCGTCGCGAGCAGTTAAAGTGATAGTTGGGAGGTTGGAGGAGTAATAAGTCAGTGTGAAGATGTGTGTGGAGGAAGAGGTGTTATGGTGTCTGGCCGGGCTATAACAGTAAATTTGGAGGAGCCGGGATTTACGCGGGCCAGCACGGAGGCCCTTAATTACCGCCCGCCGAGAACGCCGAGATTAGTTCCCGTCCCGCGGCGGCGGTGTCGGCACATATTTCCCCGCCTCTTACTTAGATCCACTACTTTTTCCTATGATCCACTTCTTATGTTTGAGTGTGTGCGATCATTTCCTCTTTCGTTTTTGTATTTGCTACGTAAAGGGCCTTTTTTGTCTCGCAAGAGATTTCTCTTTTGACCTACATTCAAAATTCTGCTGCTGACTTAGAAATAGGATACAATTGAAGACCTATGTTCT
Source organism: Hypena proboscidalis (assembly GCA_905147285.1). NCBI lineage: Eukaryota > Metazoa > Arthropoda > Insecta > Lepidoptera > Erebidae > Hypena > Hypena proboscidalis. Next base: position 17,115,334 of record LR990131.1, read on the forward strand.
TCCTACATGTATGCAGACTACTTAAGTTTACTATGTAAACAAGCAGTAGTACTGGCCTTCTCTCTACATATATAGTTACGTAATTTAGAAAGTATTTTATATATTTTATTGACGAATGGCAATCTGTCCAGTTGTCAGGCTCAAACACTTCATGTTGCTTTTCAGAAGGATGAAGTCAAATAGCATATTATTAATATGCACTTCAGGAATATCGCAATCATATAAATGGTTAATTAAGTGGATATATAAGTGTCGTTTCCATCACCCATCACGAAATAAGCCACTAACGAGTGCAACCAATCTCGCCGGGGAGTCTCCCTCGTCACTTGTTATTTCGTGACACAAAATGTATTCGAACTCATTAATATCCCTCCATCTCTGCTTCTAAAAGCCTGCCTCTTTCTAATCGTTAATTATATCTTTCCACTGGCTATATATAGAGATAACCTTTGAATCGGATACTGTTCAACATTCATAGATTTTCTTTTTTTACCGAAAGCTAATTATCTAAAATCAAAATACATAGTCTGTTTTATACCTCATTAGCTTCTCCGACGTGGTACATCGATAAAAATGTAAAATTTCATAAAAATTGCATTTATAATACCAGTACTAGGATATTATCAAGTGATTATCATATACCTAATCATTTCTAATATCGATCAGTGAAAGTCCTATAAATTAATTCATTCCTGAAACCTCAAGGCATAAAATAGCGGTATCGATTTTAGAGATAGGAAGTAGCTACATTTCTAACAATTAGTATTGTTCAGATATATCGTTATTGAGTGATTGTGTTATAATATTTTTCATCGTCGGCTTGACTTTTAGGGTTATCAGTAATTTTGCAATCTATTTCGTAGAATTTAGTTAATCTTTGTTTGTGTAAGAGGAAATTTTAAATCATAAATAATACACAGACATACGTCTCGTGTCCTCTTTATTATAATATTATTACTATTATCTTCATTAATTACAATAATTATGTAAGAGTACAGATATATGACGTCTAGCTTTAGACTGTTAAAGTGTTTAGTCTAGCTAGGATATAAATATTATTACCAAGTAGGGATTTTAGCTCTTACTGGCTGTAACATACCAGTAAGGTTGTGTAGCCCAGCGCTAATCATTCAAAGCCTTAGCACTAATATTGAGCTGAGCCTTATGTCCGATATTAGCATTAATTACCAAGCATGGTAAACTAGGACAATACATACGTCGACCGTCGACGTTGCATAAACTTTGTTCTATTTGGTTTAATTCAACCTACATACTTATAAATTATTTCATTACAACAAACAAATCAATGTATTTCTTCTTCGTGTCGATGGTATACGAGTCGAATTTTAGAGGCCCAATGATAGGCAGCTATCATAGCCATTTTTTAGCATTAATCAACATTGTGTGTAAATGGCATGGTGAGGACGCCGCTTACAAGTGATTCAGGACATGATTCTGAGACCCTGGGTGCCAAAATTTGGAAAATTGGCGATTTTTTCATCACATCATGAAAAATTATATACCTAATGGAAAACTTTTTCATAGGCAAAGCCCAATGTGAACCGGGCAATTGCAAGTATATTAGGATAGTTTAGGTTTACTCTACTATTAGCAGTCGGTAAAATTAGAAAATAGGCAAATTATCCTCGGAAAAATTATTGCACTCGGGTTCTCACAATCATATACTGGTAAGCGGCATCGTCACGAAGTCATTTACATCCTGACGCTTCCTTTTGTAAATACCTCCTCAAGTCCGCACATTGTCTAGCCAACAAAAAAATGAAAGGAAAATTTATTTAGGAAAAGGTCAAAATATAACTGCCCTAAATCACGGAATTCAATGCGTTGTGTCCTTGGCACCATTACACCATCGCAGGATTATTAATCATTAACTTAATTTGATACTCATCGACTAAATATTGAACTATGCAAGCAGCGAACCAATATACCCGACAAGGAATTTTGACAACGCCCTTGAAATATTACCGAACATCTTATTGGATGTTATACACATTATTTTAATCGGAAATGTTTTTAGAGACATTGAAATGTATTCTTTATATTAACAATAAATAAAATTAGTTAAGTATTCTCATATTTTATTATTTTCAATAACTAAGTTATGCTAAATATGTAGATCTAATTAGTGGAGCTATGTTTAATTAAATGAAGACTAACCCTAAGATTAAAGCAAAATGAAGATATAAGTCATACGTTAATGGATGAAGGAGCGGGCAAGAGCGTGTGAATAATATAAATAATGTAAATATTGGGTCAATTTTCATGTTAATATAATAATATTATGATTACCTTATGAAACCCAAGCGGCGGTGAGCAGTGGCGAGAGGAATCCGTTACAATAACAAGCATGTATTGGGTCGTGGTATCGGTATCTGCAAATATCAACATTATCGGGATTACCCATTACCCGGCGATTGCCCACCAAATACCAATACATCGCAGGGCGCCGACTCGCGCGCATGTGTGCTATATTCATTAAACAGTGATAAAATTCATAATTACCGAAAAACAATAGTGCTAAATAGTGCCACTCATTGACAAGTACTTTTTGAAACACAAATCTGCAAATATAAAAATAACATGACATAAAATAATTATTATTTTTCTAAATTTTCGTGTGTTGAATGCGATAAGGCTCTTATCATATCGCCCGTTAGAGCCGTGGCAGTTATCGAGTGGACTCCGCCGTGAGCGACAGTCGTGACAATGCGAACAGCGCGGATTTTACGTTTAATGCTCCTAGGGATAGGCTTCACCCTAGCTGTGATGCTGGTCTTCCGGCCGGTCGACCCGGCAGACCGGATATCTCGCCACATACGAAGACCACGATCTGATAATGTGGTGTTGCTGAAAGCAATAGACGTGCACAACACAACAGAAAAACGCGAGCATGTTCTTCAGGTGTGATTTTTTTTTAAGCCTTGAGTTGTATATAGAGTGTTCCAGTTTAGGACCGAAATTAAGTAATAGGGTAAGTTATGACAGTAATCAGAAAATATATAAAAAAATCTAAGTGCCATATTTGAAAAAAAGCTAGAAAATTTACATCCTGTGACGGACTTTTCGCTCCTATTACTAGAGGTATTTACTGTTTTTAATATAATACTGCTCCTTTATACTCTTGGCAAAAAGCTTAAAATGAATTGCGACAACTTGGAAGTAAATGTATTTTTTTGCCCAGCCAAGATTCAAAGTTGAATCCTATTTAGATGCGCCAAGCTTTTGATGCTGCTAGCACAACTCGACTAGTACCTACTTTTATTTTTAGTACGATCATTCAAAGCTAGGCTAAGAATTAACTTTGAATCTTTGGTTGGGCAAAAAATGACATAAACTTGCAACGTGTCCCAATTGAAAGAAAAAAATAATCAGCGTTTAAAACAGCAATATTCTAGATGACATAACAATAAATGTATTACCTAAGGTAATTATATCTAGTAATAGGAGCGAAAAGTTCGTGACCAGGTGTAAATTACCTCGTTTTTTTTAAAATGCCCTTAATTTTAAATCATGATCATCATCATCACTTGGCATTTTCTTTATGTGGCACTTGGCATGTCATAGCTTACCCTATTACCAAAGTTTGGCTTGACGTCCTAAACTGGGACACTCTGTATAATTCTGCCAAATAAGAGAACTTCGTCTAATATAATCGAGTGTTAGGTAAACAAAACATTTTAATCTCGACTTTACCTGTTGACTTTATTATGTACGACGTGTAATACGAATACAGCCGTGAGCATTTACAAATTTAGATTTAACATTCCTACGACAGGAGTACGACATTGAATAATATAAATTTCCATCTCACTAACCTCTGTTTAAAGTGTAATTGGTTAAGTCGAGCAGTTTTTCCAAGTCACCAGAGAGTCTCGAAGTTTCCCGGTACCTAATAATAATTAATGGGCTCGACGAAAGTCCGATATCCTTTCATTAGTGTCCCGTCTGCGCCCGGTGCGGTCGAGATTAAAACTTGTTCAGAACGAAAGCTTTGCGAGCACTCTTTTTGAAAAGACCTCGTTCACAGCGCGCCTTTGAAACGTGAAATGTGGTCGCGCAATGAAAAAATATTTGTTCACATGATCCGGAAAAAACATTTTTAAATTTGCCGTGAAAGCGGCCGTTTTAAGCAAACATTTTTAAGTTTTCAGTGTCGATTCAAGTAACGATTAAAGCGTGTCGTACATAATGAGACTGTGTTACTAAAAGGTTCACCCTTGTTTGGTGTAACAACGTTTAGCCGAAAATCACTTCAACTAATTTTAGTTACAATAAAGACATTTCGCATAATTATTCATTTGACCGAATAATCAAGTGGTAGAATTTCATTTAGCATATTTATTTATTTGAAATAATATCATTTCACCGAAGTTTTAAATGCACTAATTTTGTTTAGACTAATATTTCACTAGACTAACAATGATTTAGTCGAAAGATTGTATCGAATATTCAGTTTTGTAATTATACGTTTTCTTTCATTGTCAATAAACTAACATTGACAAACAAAAGTAGTGCGATAAGTGTCGTTATAAAGAACACATGAACAAAGTGTCTTCCCCTTAATTAGAACTAAGTAAAGTGTTAATGGACGCATTCTTAGACTATATTATTACTTAGCAATTTAGGTTAACATAAAATTACTTATATTAGACTTCTAACGCCATCTAGTAGATGTAAGTGAAACAATATTGATAATTACTATATCGTAAGTATGAAGGTATTCCTAAAAAAAAAGCAACATACAGATTGTAATTGTCGTGCACTAAAACGATTTGTCTATTAACTAAGTAAACATTGTATAGATTTTGTGTTAGATCGTTTAGTCGAGGTAAATAAAACTTTTTAAAAATGTGCAGCATATTTCTAAGCAAAAGAGGTGGAATGAAGTTAAATATAGATGGGTTTTCTTTCAACAAAAATAAGGAAGTGGTGTATAAATACTATTGGTCATGTGAGCAACGAAATAAGGATAAGTGTTTACAAGCAATTTTGGTGGGAAATGATGTTATGGCATATGACAATTACGGCTTACAATGATTATACTGGCACTTCGCCGGCCGCTGCCGCGGCACGCTCGCTTCGCTCGCTCGGCTCGTGCGTTGTCTTTCATGTTTCTAACCTAACCTACCTATTATTTTTTATAATTATTTTAACCTATTTTACAAGCAATTTTGGTGGGAATATGATAATTACGGCTACGTTACGGCTATGAATATTCGATAAATTACATGTTATACCATCTGAACATTACATTAAATGAACATTATACTTTATGATCAATAGCGCAAATGTTGTTATAGCAAATAAATTTTCGATGAAATGAAAATTATGTTAATCAATATTATACAAAGTGATTATTTTCTTAAACGTTGTTCGATTTAGTAACATTACATCAAAAGTTGTTATACCAAACAAGGGTGAACCTTACTAAAATACCAAAGAATGTTATTCAACATTGAAATTGTTTTGTTCTTTTTCAGATGATGTTACACGCGTGGAACAACTACAAACTGTACGCGTGGGGCAAGAACGAGCTGAAGCCGATGTCGAAACGAGCGCATCTGTCCAGCGTGTTCGGTGCTGGCGACCTGGGCGCTACCATCGTGGACGGCCTCGACACGCTTTACCTCATGGGGCTCAATGACGAGTTCCGCGAAGGCCGCGATTGGGTCGCCGAACATTTACATATTGACGAAGTCGTAAGTAAAACATGAATCTTGTCACCTATGATTGAGAAGGGATATTCCTTCACATCAACCCCGACCATTGCGAGATAACTACATACATAGTTTGGCAAAATTCTCGTCCAGCCGTCCCAACATTTTAACATCCTAGTAAGCTTTCTTAAATGTCTCAATACCTACCTACATATACATAGCAACTTAAAACAAATAAAATTGGATATGTGTAGAATAGGTATTTGAAAGCAACTGCCACCTGTGCATATATTCAAATAAAACAGATGTGCGACAAAATAGTATTATGTGTACTCAAAAGCTTAAAATTAATATTTCGGCAACGTTTTCCACCAACCTCTTCAGTTAAAACTTATCGACTTGCTCTCCATTTAACATTAAACGCGATTAATACAAAAGTTATACAAAACCTGAGCTGTCCTAGTTCAATGTACCTTTGGTCACGTTGACGATTCATAACATTCCTTAACGGCAATTGGATATAACTGGAAGCAAGTGTTCAAATCCATCAAATTTATATACAGTTGAAGTACAACGAAACGGGAAATTAGCCGTAGCTAAATTGAAGAAAACACTTTTATAGCTAGTGCGTTATCATTGCCTAGGGTTACCACTTCGCTGAATCTTTATGACAACGTAAAGTGGTAGGCAATGTTTATTTGGCGAAGGAAACCCACATGCATTTCGGATGTATGATCTATTATTATGTTAGCCAGATAATCCTGACTAGGATATCCTGTTAGGTCCCAAAAATGGTAGAGTCGAAACTTTAGCGTTAATAACGACGAACAAACGAATAATATTACTTTAACTGCTTCTTCGAAAAATTTAGAATAGTTATAGTCCATTTCTATTTTATACAATCTTTGTCTTCAATTCCGGTGTCACAAGCATCAAAGTAAGATTCATATGCTAACAAAATAGTAGAGCAGTGACTCAATGTTCCTGTTTAAACGGCGAGACCAAATTGCAATGCTAGTAGTAATCCTTACTTCTTTAGTAATAAATGCGATAGTTTATGAGCATGGATGTGTGGATGTATGGATCTTAGTTACTCTTTCACGCACTCACGTGTAGCTTATATCCCAGACTAACATATAGATAGCTAACTCTTTATTGTACACAAATTTGAAAGTGTTACATAAAAGACATGTATAGTACAATGGGCACCCTTATCGCTATAAAAGCAATTTCTTACAAGCAACCTTTGGATGGATAGTTTTCTTGGTGCACTAGATATAATTGTATTACGGATTTAAAGGGTAAAAATATGTAGGATAGTAAAGTTAAATACGCAGACGATTAAATATTTTCGTATTTATATTAACTTAATACTAATATATAATAATAATATAGTTACATATTATATACTGTACATAGGTAAGCGATATAGCCTGTGAGCCTGTCCAGCGACGTACCCTGTGAGCAGAGCCGCGGCTGTAAGCTAGTCAGAACATAATACCCTCTTTATTACGTTTGTACTGTCTGAGTAATGACTTCAGACTTCCGTTAGAAAAATACTTCTAAAAGGTCTAAAGATATTAGGTTGTTTTGAAATATCATAATTGTTTACACTAAGATAAAGGAATTTTACACAATTAGTTCGATCCCTTAGTGTACATAATATATTGCGATAAAAAGGTCAAGGGTAGTCGATTGCTTAATTTGATTTGAATGTAGGGCATATCAAATGTTTAGGTATTAGTGTCAATGAGGCAATATAAATAGATTGTTCTGCTGTTCTGTTGCCGATATCATATGTTGTAATTGCACATTACAAAATTGATTGGTCTCGCATGTAACTTATGAGATAAAAGCATGCATTTCATGAATGACTCTGGCACTAATACGTGATGCATGTGGTTTTGCTCTTTACAAATATAAGTGTGGCCTCATTTCTTGCGTCCTCGTATCTTTTTTATACAAGCAAATCAAATCAAATCAAATCATTTATTTCCATGGGCCCCAAGGGACGCTTGAACACGTCAAAACAAACATCATAACACAAAAAATATAAAATTAAAATAAAACTTAGCTAACTAAATTATAATACTTATTGTAATAAAATGATTTTTGCTTTATCGATATTTGCAAGTTCTTTTCACAGAAATATCTAATACAGACCTTAAAAGATACAATTTTGTACAAAACTGCCTTATAAAGGGCTAAGGCGACGTCCTGCGTGAGCGATCTAGACGCGAACGCGAAGCGGCGCGGCGCGGCGCGAAAACATAAACATTCGAAACCTATTGAAGTGGCCTACGTGACCAAACGCACGTGGGGTGCAGTGCGGAGCGGCGCGAAATGAAGCGAACGCGATCAGTTGGCTTGATATTTTCGCGCGAAGTGGACGCGTCGGCCATATTTTTTTTTCAAGCAAAAATAATGGAGGTAGAACTTCTTATTAATTCTATCCAAGAACGTCCTACATTATGGGACAAAAGGACTAAAAGTTATCACAACCGGTTATTATCGCACCGCGAATGGGAGGCTGTGGCTAAAATAATTGGGACTACAAGTAAGTACAACATATTTGTTTATTATTATTACATTCTTGGCAAAGGACGTTGCTCAAAATACAGTTTAAAGTTTTCTCTTGCCTGTGCGGCTGCTCGTGATGTAGCATTGTATCTTCTTTGAGAATTATGTCTTTGTGTTTGTGTCATATTTTGATATGTTTTTCGGAAAGACATTAACTCATTCTCATTTATTGATTCAAGATCCCTTATAATATTGTGTAGTAAACATATGGCTTTGACGATATGAACTGCATTTGTAACATTAGTTTCGATAGATTTATGTAGAATTCTGAATTTAGAAGTTATTGAACCAAAAGAACATTCCACCACCATTCTGGCTCGAGATAAGCGATAATTATAATTATCTTTGGCGTCCCCTTTAACCGTTGACTTTTCTGGAAAAGGTCGCAACAGGTATTTCTTTAAAGGAAACGCCGCATCTCCAAGGAGCACATACGGAGCTATGATATTAGAGCCCGGTAATACTTGTTCTGTAGGTATTTTTAGTCTTCCTTGTTCTATTGCTCTTCGAAAGGGGCATTCCTCAAAAACACCGGCATCGTTGTCTTTTCCATAGGAACCCACATTTATCATTACATACTTATAATTTGCGTCAGTGACTGCTAACAACCCAATCGAAAAAAAGGATTTGTAATTATAATACATGGAACCACTCTTTTTTGGTTTTATTATGCGAATGTGCTTTCCGTCAATACATCCAATGCAATTAGGAAACTGCCATCTGTCCCAGAAACATTGCGCTATGTTTTTAAAGCTATCTTCTGAAGGTTCGGGCATGTGTTTCCTAACTAATTGAGTCCATATAGCTTTGCAAACTTGTGGTACGATTGTAGAAATAGCAGATTTTGAAATTCTGAACGAGAAAGCGAGTTGCCGATATTGTATACCTGTGGCCAAATACCTGAAATAATGCAAAATATTAAGTTTTTAATTCCTTTTCTTTTTTCAGGTGAAATGACTAAGAAAAAATGGAAAAATTTGAGAGACACGTTTAGTAAAGAATTAAAAAAAATTCCTAAGCCACGTTCTGGGACTGACGCCGATAATGAGCCGAAGTATACAGGCACATGGCCACATTTTGAGGCCATGTCTTTTTTAAAAGTAGTTCTGAAACCCCGACAAACAGAAGGGAATATTATATCACAAGACTCCGAAAGCAATTCTGTAGATCTGTCAGTGTATTCAGACACGGCTAGTCCGGAAGAGATATTCAACATGAACGCATCCGACAATGACAACACCCAGCTCCCTGAATCTTTATCTATTTTAGAAGAAATACCACAGAACATGTTCATAGATAACAGCCTTCGACAAGATCGTCCACCATCGCCCTCGTTGCCAGGTCCTTCGCCTTCATCCTCGTTACCGGTGCCTTCTTCTTCGTCCTCGTTGCCAGCTATCACAAGACAAACACGCAAAAGAAAAGATATAAGTCTCGAAGCATTTCTAGATATTGAGAGAGAAAAAATGAAAATTCTTCGCGAAGATCAACCAGATAATACTGACGACGACCTTCTTTGGTTCAAATCAATATTACCTTACATGAAACAGTTGCCATCACTCAACAAATTACATTTTAGAACGCAGATGCAGGAGCTTCTTCTAACGGAGCTATCAAAGTTAAACCCACCACAATCCAGTGCTCAACAACATGGCTATTACACATCTTTGTGAAAGTATTGCAATTATGTACATACTTACTAATTAAACTTAATTAATATTATATGTAATTTCTAACATTTATTTCATAGTTTATTATTTCATAGTTTTCTTACCTCAAAGTCACCATAAGTCGTTCTTCTACAGAAATAGGTTCCTGAAAATTTGTTGTAGTAAATTGCAGAACAGGTTTAATGGCTTGTACAATATAGTCAAACGTTGTAGGTAACATTCGACAGTATTCCTTGAACAACAGGGGTTGAGTACGTAAATCCTGGTACAAATTATGAAATTCCCCATGAGTATGCCTTTCTAAGTACACAGTATTAGTTCCAGTTCTCTGCTTTATACACTTCTTCAATATTTCATATTTAAGATATGAATTTTCCAACAACATTAGCTTCCGTCCGTCCATGACAAATGTTTAATGCTAACTGAACTGAACGGCGGCGGAGGGCGCGGAGGGGACGGTTCGCGCGCACGTAGGACAGAGTAGCCGCATCGCTCCGCATCGCATTAAATTCGCATCGGATCGTTTCGCAATCGCGTTCGCGTTGAGTCGTCCACGTAGGACAGTGCGTAAAACTTTTTATCGAAAAAAAATATTAATCTCTTAGCTCCAACTCTTTCAGCTACTCAGAGTCTAATGGGTTGCAAATAGTTTCTTCACTGTTGATGGCTATTTCACTAGTTTCAGATATTTGAAACTTGGCGAAATCAACAATACAGCTATTTTATTTTAAACAAGATCGACGAATAACTTTTTAACGATTCACAGAACTGGAAATAGTTGACTTACCGATTTGCATTTTTATCTGGCAAGCGACGAATTATAATAACGTTTTACCTACATCAAGTTTGAGAATATATTATAATAAAAGAATTTATCAGTAAAATGCTCGTTACAAGTGTAAAGTCTAGTCGTTTCCTATTTATGCAATGAATGAAATGAAAAAATATTTATTCAATAAACATGCCTTAAATAAAAAAAAAAACAATAATTCCGCCAAACTGCATAGCAGTTTGTTGGCAGAAGAAGCTCCCTTTTTACGTCTGTATATATATATATATATATTTTCACATTTATTAATTATAACTTATTATATATCATTCATTATTAGGTATTATTTTAAAACATTTTATTTATATCCTTCATATTCTAATAATATAGTATATAGTAATTCATACTATTACTTTTCACATATAAAAACTTTAGTATACATTACATCAATTATTAGTTGTCGCACTGTAAATTTTTACAAACTTTCTCCAATAAAATCTTTTTTGTGCCACTTCTAAACCTACCCATTGTTGTACCTTCCTTAATATATTGTGGTATTTCGTTAAATATCATTGGTACCATATGCTTTCTGGTCCTCTGTCCATAATAGTTTGTGCAAGCAGGCACCTCCAACACTTTTTCCCCGGTCCTTCTGCACACCCTAGGTTCCAAGGAAAAAGTCCTGAAGCTTTCCTAACTGTTAGCGTGATCTAAAAGCTTTTCTGTTACATTTATGAAAAAAAGCAACAAAGCTAGTTTTGTCCCGAAAAAACTAAATTAATATTCTCAAAGGTCGCAGAACATTTTGTTGAGCACACGTTACATGTGTTTTATATATCGTTTACCCTCCTGACAAAACGTAGGTGTATGAAATATCACAACAATCCACTGACAGTCGGCTGGGGAAGCAGGGACTTGTGTTATGGCAAAGTTATTGTTTGTTTGTACATTTTATTACAGAAAAGTAAGGAAACTAGGCTAACCTCACAACTGTGGCTCTAACTGACGCGAGTGTATTGAAAATAAATAAAAGTTGCTCGTGCGGTCATATGGCTTCATGTGGAAAATACAATAAAACTAAAGGGCCACAGTTAAGTGCTTCTTATACTATTTAATTTATTGGATATCTAAATCCGCAAAGCCGAGCTTTGGGGCTTTTAAATATTTAACATTGCGTACAATTCGTCTTCATTGCGAATATGCCTTTCCATTTTTTACTCGTAACATGAAATTTATAGAGACATAACAATTCAATTAACTTAAATATATGTCTTACTAAAAACACCTTTCAATCATTAAGTTTTGCGATCGCATGAATGTTTTATTTCACGAGTGGATGCTTTAGAGAACCTTTGGGAATTCTGAGGGCAAGTCGCCACGAAACTCTAAGCGACCGGAGAGCCCCTTAGTAATTTCTTACGACACCCATGGGAAGGCATGGGCCGGTCCACATGTTAAAGGAAAACTTACGGAAAATATATTTTACGGCATAAGCTTTCTTTAGTTTCAAAATTCAGTGTACGTCTATATAGCACTCTAGAGGCTTTTTAGAAAGCATTGCTAGAAAACATAATGTATTCTTCAGCCATCCTAGTATAATGGTATAAAAATACGGTTATCCCAGAAAGCCTGGTCATCTACGTTATTACTACCCAATTTGGGAGCGATACCCAGTGTAGGTTGAGGGAAGAGGAAGACCGAAAAAAAGATAGATCGATTGTGTGAAAGATGACATGGCTGGAAAGGATGTGAGTGCTGAGATGACTTCTGATAGAAAAGTATGGAAAGATAAAACATTGCGCCGTCCCCAAGTAATTGGGATGAGGACAGGCTAGGGTTGCCAACTTTTTTTAGAAGAAAAAGAGTATATCTGATTTCAAAGGAGGTAAAAAAGAGTATGTACTAAAAAAAAAGAGTATCATTTATGTAAAATTTTTAAAAAGGTAGTTTTTGTACTTTTTGCAGCACATAACAATTTTTCATCATTCCGAATGTGGTTGGAGGAAATTTTTTTAGCATAATTGATTTTTTGTTTTGATTATGGGTTTTTGCATACGATTATATGACAAGTAAGAATGTGTAAAAAAGAGTATTTTAGTGTACTCTATTAGTGTTATAGATTATAGAGTACGCTTACATGATATAGAGTACCCGAGTAGAGTAGGGTTGGCAACCCTAGGACAGGCGGATGATGGCTGCCAGAACCAAGAAAACTAGACAACGAAGACGTCTCACATTATTCGTTTCTAGCTGCCGCCCGCGTGTTATGTCGATAAAAAGTAGCCTATATGTTATTATGTTTAAACCATGCTATAAGCTCCATGTATGCAAAGCTATATCTAAATCGACCTGATATTTTTTGCATGACAGAGTAACAAACATCCACATATCTTCACAAACTGCCATATTCATAATATTGGTAGAATTATTTACGGTAACAGATATATTTGTTTTATAACAGGACGCTGACTTGTCAGTGTTTGAGACGACGATCCGCTTCGTGGGCGGCCTGCTATCCTGCTTTGCACTGACCGGAGACACCATGTTCAGGGACAAGGCAGCTGAAGTCGCCGACGCTCTGCTGCCAGCCTTCGAAACCCCCACTGGACTCCCGTATGCCCTCATCAACCCTTCTACTAAGGTAGGTTACATACAAGAGAGAGGAGACATAACCCATAGAAACGACTAACTGACTGACGATTCAGTTAGTCGTTTCTATAGGTATAATAGTCTCCTGTCACTGACGACTGGAGACTACAAAAACTAGAACTTTAACTATAACGTTCGAAGTGTGAGCAAGTAACAGTCGGAAGTAATTTATATTTAATTAAGGAATTCTTGTCGAAATTGGACAATAAGCATCAAAAATATTTTATCCGATGAATTAAAACTACAACAGTATAAAAAAAATTCAAAACAATTTTAAATGTTTACATAATTATACGAGGAAAAAAAAACTGATAAGCTTTTAATTATTCAGCACATTTAATTTAATTCATTAAGTTCTCATGACTAAAGAAAACCAAGGCGGAATTAACATTTCGTATTCTGTCTCGGCATAAGGCTAGATCTCGATCTAGAGAAGCTCATATTAGTGTTTATAAACTGTCGAGAATCCAGTTTTCATTTACGACTCGTCTGTCTGTCCTTTATAAAATTGTATTTCAATAATATGTAGACTATGAGTGTTTTATAGATTCTTCAACTATTTAGCCGATGACATGACACAGATATGTATAGTAGATACGCGCGTAGTTGAGGACCAACCTTGAGGATTTAATAGAGGCACCGGCCCCGCATGAATGTAGTTATAGCTATAATATCGGTAGTTATATATGTATTAATTATTTTGCTGTGTTATTCTACACACTAGAAACGCATATAATAAGTTATGTAGGATTACTAACTGTGTCTACAAAATTGTGGATTTGTAAGAAAATCGTCATGGTTGTACTATTTTTTGGGCATTAGGGCATCGGTCTTAAGGTTTCATATTTCTAATAAATGTGTTATGGGTATAGTTATGTGCGACAAAATAGACGCTAAATGTACTGAATACCTATAAGCTTCTCGGTGTCAGTTTGTAACCGCCTTACCGGTCATACCTTTTATAAAAGTCACAATAACAAATATAATCAGACCCCTGTTCCCCTGTTCCGTTGAACTACAATTAAACTCTGTTAAATCAGAAGTCTACAAACTCTACAAATCTAAATTTTTAAACAACTATTAAATTGCTGTGCAAATATTGTACTTGGAAGTGCAAAGTAAGTTCGCACCTGCCGGTATCGGAAAATTTATACAACCTGCCGTTCTCTTACCCGTGTTAACTAAACTGATAAAAAGTTATTAGAATTTACTAAGAGTTGCTGCAAAATGCTTCCTTAGCTCTTTTATACTTTATCTTATGACAAATACTAGGTTCCGCCCGCATCAAAAAGTAGCCTTTATAGTTATGCAGGCAGTATATATCATTCATGATATGCGTTGGAAATGTAGGCGTAATATATGTTGGCAAATATTATTTTGTGAGCCCATGTTAGGATAATTATGTTCATTGATCATCAAAAGGTTAAAAAACTGTTTTTTTCTTCATCTTGCATCAATCTATGTGATAACACATAACACGTTGAAACTGTAGTCCATGAAATTTTACAAAATTTTGTCAGTTACAGCAACAAAATTTAGTAATAAACCATTCATGTCAGTCGTGCAAATGAACTTATCAGATCACAGCACAATAGCAATCTGTTTTTAAACATTCGCGATCTGAGAACATTTATTTAAAAAAAAAATAGACAACATCTTTAAATCGCATAATTATTATAATGGTGAATAAATACCTTATTTGCACTACGAGTGTACGATCTAGCTACAGAATATACAAGCGAGTGATTACTCATGTATTTGTTCTTTGTGTTCCTGAAGGCCTTCATATTTATACAGATGAAGATAACAATACCGGTTCTTTAAGTTACATTCGCAAAAATCAACAGTTTTAACATTTTTGATTCGTTACGCTCGCTAGCGTAAAATCACACAAGTCTGTCTTTGTTGTAAATCCCGCTAAGTTTGTGTTTTATGTGGTAGTTACGCCGTTTTATGTCGCCTGGGCGGCGTAGGTAGGACTATTAAAGAATAACTTCTCAAGAAGACATGCACACCTGAGTCCTGTGAACTTCTGCGTGCTTGTTGTGTGAACTTTATTAGCCCGCATTCGGTCAGTATGGACCGAATGTGTAAGATGTGTAGTAACTAGGCCCGTACCCAGCAGTAAGGAAAGATAGATACATTATGACTAAAATTATTTATATTTTACGCTGGTCCTAAAACAACACTTTCGCGTGTATAATCACAAAGTATGTATACTTATGTGAAGTAACTAGGCCCGTACCCAGCAGTAAGGAAAAGTTAGATACATTATGACTAAAATTATTTATATTTTACGCTGGTCCTAAAACAACACTTTCGCGTGGATAATCACAAAGCTAAGCAAATTCCACAACGCAATTATGTTCATCATAATGGGGAATAATTATTGTCAATCGTGTTGAATCTTTTAAACATGAAGTAATCGGTTTGTCATGAAGCAGCCGATGCGTGAAGCGACTCCGCAGCAATTATCCTCACTGTTGTCACATCGTTCTTCCACGAACCTTAATTTATGGATTATATTAATATTTTCTCGACCTACAGCCTTTTAAATGCAGATCGACTACATTGTAATATCAATACTTAACAAGTCTTTGACATTTCTCATTATCTCGAGTTCCCGGCAAATTGTTGGATCTAAAACGTTTGATGCTTTGAGAATTGTAAATTGGTTTTTGTTATCCGACCTACTACCGGACATTGTTATACAAATATAACTAGGTACAGTTTGCTCCTTTTATTAAGTCACAGAAAACATATCCAAATTTATAGGAACGCCTTAAGTGATCAATGATATCAATACAACCAAAGTCTTCTAATTATATAAATAACCATCTTGCACAAATATATCGGACATTGATAACGTTAAATATATGAGTGTCTTCGAAGTGTCTAAATACATTTCATGTCCTAGATATGTTTGACAAACGTGGTTCACTTCGTTTAAACAAAATAGTTTATAACCCGGTCAAATTAGCATTAAAAAATTGGAGTAAAGGTACAGATAGGTCTTTTGTATAATTTTATTAATTTCATGTGCATAAACTTGTTCCTATTCTGCAATATTAATTTATAAAGATTAAATTATAAGCCGGATATACTGCCGATTACATACAATGATTTAATTGACATTACAATACAGTAGGCCCACTAATAACATAAAATAAGCCACCACTAGTGTAATTATCTGGTACAATTCAAAGAAACAAAGCAATATTGTTCAACAATGTTTCACCAGATTCTGATAATACGCTGAATTATAATACATCACAGTATATCTGATTTCTAGAAATTATAATACGACGTATATTAAATGATATTGGCGGGTCTGAACAGAATTTTGTCGTTAAAATAGGCCGGCCGTAATAAATGAAATATCCTGAAAACATTATGGAAGTTTCCTCGCATAGACGGCACCTATAAATTATTTATTGATACTTTCAAAGAATAATGTAGCTTAAGTTATTCTTATTTACGTCACGTTTTAGCAATTGTAATTTTATCATTGTTTTTAGGGTTCCGTACCTCAAAAGGTAAAAACGGAACCCTTATAGGATCACTTTGTTGTCCGTCTGTCTATCTGTCTGTCAAGACCTTTTTTCTCAGGAACGCGTGGAGGTATCAAGCTGAAATTCATATCAAATACTCAAGTCTATGGTCTCTTGGAGCTGTGAAAAATCAAACTTCTAAGTCAACGCGATCAAAAGATACTCCCGTTTATGCCGCAAATTTTCGACACTCGCAAGGGAATCAAAACCTACAGGGTACTTCCCGTGAACTCAGAATCTTGAAATTTGGTACGAAGCAACGTCTTATAACACAGATAAAGGAAAAATTGCGAAAAGCATAAATTTTTAGTTACATCATATAATAAAAATATTTTTAATAATTTTAAACTTATTACCCCTTTACTCATGAACGCGTAGTGGTATTATATTGAAATTCTTAACAAATACTCAAGTCTATAATATCTTTAAGCTGTAACAAAATCAAACTTCTACGTCAACGCAATCAAAAGATACAGCAATTAAAGCCGCATATTTTGAAACTCGCAACTACTCGCAAGGGAATCAAAACCTAAAGGATACTTCCAGACGACCTGGAATCTTGAAATTTGGCGTGAAGCAACGTTATAAAGTACACATATAGGAAAAATTCCGAAAATCTTAAATTTTTAGTTACATCACATAGTATATTTTTTTTAATAATCATAAACTTACTAGCTGACCCAGCAATCGTTGTTCAGCGATTAAAAAAAAAAAACAGATGTTGGCCGATTCTCAGACCTACCCGATATGCACACAAAACCATAACTTTTACTTATATACCTACAGGTTTGTACGGAACCCTCGGTGCGCGAGTCTGACTCGCACTTGGCCGGATTTTTGTACTTGTTTATGATTATACGGAGCAATCTATGCTAGATATCTAAATGCGAATACATAGCTTCAATAATGATGGCAATGATGTCGAAATCACTATCTGCTTTTGTAGTTTTGCTATTTTTAAAACATTGCTAATCGTACCAGGCAAGATTCAATGTAGGTACAATGAGTGCACGGTTGGCAGAGTGAACATTTATGGGGCAAATTAACAAACTAGATGATATTCCTAAGACGATTCTTAGGAATATTTTACTTTTAGGGCTTTGTGTTGAATGGAACAAGTCGATGATTCTTTCAACACAAAGCCTTAGTAACAGTAATGTTTACAAATTGGGCTTTCAAACCTATTGTCAAAACACGTTTATTCGCCGATGAATCAATCAAACGCCCATAACAGTCCTTAGCCAACTCGGCATAAGTAAAGCCATGGACGCCGTAGACAATCAAGGTAATGCCGTGAACACAAGATTGACAGCTTTATTACCGACAGTACCGGTCAAGATACACTGCTAATTTAATATACTGCAGTAAATTAACGTTTGACTTGAGGACAATTAACTACCGAGGGATAACAAATCTAATAGTTAAACACGTTTATTCGTCTATGAATCAATGTATCGCCCATAACAGTCCTTAGCCAACACGGCATAAGTGAAGGCTTGGACGTCGTAGCCTTAGACAATCGGGATAATGTAATGTTATGATGCACTGCTAATTTTATAGACTGGAGGACATTATATTATGTAACTGCTACTAAACTGGATTAATGTAATTTGATGCCCCGTAATGTATTTAATACCACTTATTCACAATCGAGAGTTGACCCATCGAACAAACCGAAATTCAGGCTGACCTACGGTTTAACTTAATAAAGATGTTAATGAAAATTAGCATACGTTTACTAGCTTCCGCCTGGAGTCTTAAACTTTCTCTCTATAAATTTTATCAAGGAAGGTATATTATTTTCGTAGCCTAATGGGTTCAAACAAACAAAGTCTTTTCTCTTTATAATATAAGTATAAAGAATCTTGGTATATCTAAGCAACATTTCGAAAATTATATTTCTTCTACTAAAGGCGCCTTCAAATAACTGGTATAAAGGCAGGACGATGAGGGTCTATGCTCTCTAAAAGGGTATAATAGACCCATTCTGAACCCGAAATCTACGCAGACGAATTATCACGTCCGTCGTACATGATTATTTGTGGTTAAGTGAATAATCTTTCTCAAAGACCAGGTTACCCTTAATCTGGTCCGTTTTAAGAGCTCACCGTATTGCATTTTGCTCTAAATTGCGATATTTGATAAGTATAAAAGTAATTGCAAGATCTTACGTTGGCCGAAACGGCATTAGCAATGCAGGCAGACTCTATTTTAATGGTAGTTTGCCTCCACCGTGCCCGTTAACTAAAACTACATATTTTGATGTTAGACTTGTTCTAAGACATTTTAGCCTCTGAATACTCATTAAGACTGCCATTAGATCTTAAACTCGCACGTCTGCTAGGCACGGAGAAAAACTCTTCATGTTAGTTTAGTTAGTCGCAGTCGCATTCGAGGTCTGCCCCGATTGCGACTAGCATTGCTGAACCTGTAAGATCTATCGGTCCGCAACTTAGTCATGAGTTCTTCACTAACAACTACAAAAACTATAGTAAGGCTACCCTCTTTTTATATGGTATAATATGACCAGTATTTCCTGTCGTAGAAGCCTTACAAATAAACACACCACGAATACAGAAACCGCAGATTACGGAGGCCGTATCGACAACACTTGTGAACTACAAATGTATTCGATAATCTGGCCCAGCACAGGATAATTTTGCTGTCAATTATAACATCATATCATGTCTGTAAATTAACTTTAGCTCTTGTCAAAATAAATTATCACAAATTATTTCGGACTTTATTATCGTAATCAAAAAGGAAATGTATAAAATTTAGGTTTATCTTTAAAAATGCTTAATGAATATGGTAAACTGGTCTAATACATCCATACAAAAAAAAAAAAAATACAAATTTTCATCCATTATTCTTAAGATCTCCTATTTGTCTTACAGGCAAGCCGTCAGTACCACTGGGCAGGCCCGAACAGCATCCTCTCTGAGCTGGGCACCTTACACCTGGAGTTCACGTACCTCAGCGAAATCACGGGCCGCGACGGTAAGCACATTTGGCATACCTCACTCTCGCTACTCATTCATCATTCTCTCGGTCATCTCATTCGTGACATTCGCCGGTCGCCGCTCTTTCGTCTTTTATTGTTTGTCGCTCCAAATTATATTGAGAAATTGATTACTTCGTTATTGGATGATTTATGATGAATTATTTAATATTGGACGATGGATTTCCAAATATAGTCTTAGCTTACGCCTTCTTTTATAATCTGATATTTAAATATTACAAGCTGCAGGATGACAAACTATTATAGTTTTGGTTCATGTTGCTGCCTTTAATGATAGATGTGTGTGAGATTTATAATTCATTTTCTGCTAGCTAATATTGAATTGTTTGTTTAGTTTACAGGAACAAGGTGAGCCGCATCCGCGAAGTGCTGAACACCATCGAGAAGCCTGGCGATCTCTACCCGAACTTCATCAACCCGCGCACTGGCCAGTGGGGACAAAGTGAGTATCATTACTTCCATATGCTTACACCTACAATATACCTAATGTCTCTCTCTCAACTGTCTCGATCGTCTAGTGGTAAGCTTATGCGCCTCTCACCGGTCTCGGCTTCGATGCCCGGGTCGGACAAAGTGTTATTTGTGAACTTTCCTTCAGGAAGTTTACAATATGTGTGGTAATAGGTGGATGGCGATACGCTCACCCCCTATCCCATGGGACCTAAACATAACAATTGAAATGTAGGTGCTGTACACCTCTGCCACACCCTTCTATGTAATAAAGGCGTGATGTTATGTATGTTTGTATGTATACCCAATACACTAGACATTTCTTTTAATAGTGGGCTATGTATGCGTCTGGCAGTTGGCGGTGTTTGCTCCTGCTTCGGAAAACACGTCAAGTCTTTTGGAACCACACACTATTAAAAATAATTATTTAAGACTTCAGAATTATAAAATAATTATTTAATAATTTCTATTTAACTAAATGAAAAATCGTAATATTTTGTGCGAAGCAAATTTATTTTTTGCTTTTTAGTTTACCTACTTTTTGAAGTCGGTTTTTTTTTTGTTAAAAATTATTTTATTTCACGATTTTAAGTGATGGGTTCACCGAGCAAGAATGTTTCTCAAATGAGGAGACGACGGTTACTTGAGACGGAAAACTTATTAATAATAAACAAGAATTAAATCCTTTCGTCTGACTATTGAGGGTCACGACCTTCCATCATCAGCTCATTTGACACAATAACTAGCAGTAGGAATATGCGTACAGTAGTGAAAGAATTATCCTTTAACTCCTAACTATTGAGGAGTTGACCTTCCATCATCAGCTCAATCACATAAAATTATTGCGACCAAGCGTAAATCCTGGCCTCGATTAATAAAATATGAGGGTTGCCCCCAATTTCTCTGGGATCCCATCATCAGATCATGACATGCTGACAATGGGACCACCTTTGAAATATCTCCGTTCCAACAGCTCAGTTGACATCATAACTAGCAGTCTGAATATGTGTACAGTAGTGAAAGAATTATCCTTTAACTCCTAACGATTGAGGAGTTGACCTTCCATCATCAGCTCAGCCACATAAAAATACGTAAATACTGGTGTAGCTTTGAAAAACAGACTAAAAACATTACATGTGCCTATAAAATTCGAGGGTTGCCCTCGATTTCTCTGAGATCCCATCATCAGATCACGACATGCTGACAATGGGACCCCTTTGGAATCATCTCCTGTCCAACAAAAAAAGAATCATCAAAATCAGTTCATAAACGACGGAGATATCCGTGAACAAACATAAAAAAAAAAGCAACATATACAGGGTTATTGGGTAAGTCGACCTAGATTCGTTAAGAGGTGGTAGTTCCCATCATTTCTGACTGATCTGACTATGAAACACCCCACCCTAAACCTAACCGTTTTCGAGATATTGGACTTAGAAGGTTTTTTTTAAAAAATATCCCGATTTCTTAACTATAGCCTATTTTTTTTGTATCCTATGCCTTTTATTTTTTTTTAATTCTGATTTTTGTGTACCAGATAAGTTTGTTTATAATTCTCAACCCAAAAAGTGCAAGTATCTGAACCAATGGGATCGTAGTAGACGATTGATACCGTAAAAAAGTAATTAATTTGAAAAAAAAAATTGTTTCTTTTAGTAATATTTAAAAAAAAATCTATGGCGTTAGTTCTGCAGATGTTTTAAATAATATCTACGTTCCATTAGCTATCCAACAAGGTATCACAAGCTAGGGTCTTATCACAATTCATAGAAAAAAAATCGATAAAAGGCTCTCAAGTAGCAGTACAAATTTGGGTTCTTTGGTCCTATTGTTCTTCCACGGAGCTGTGGTGCGTGCGAGCGGGACAAACTGACCAGGTGCAAGCGAGATAAAATAATCCCGGCCAATTTGTTGTTATTGTTTCGTTTTAGTCTGCTTTCGTGATTCGTCCGTAGTAGATGCGATATTTAGTGCTCTTCATTTCTTACCCGACTTGGCTTGTATTTCTGGACTGTTTCCTACAAATTGTGACTGTGCTTGTTAACTGGACTTTGAATTGTGCTTCTGAATTGGAACTGTTGAAGATGGCAACCTTCACGAACGAGGAATACGCGGATATTCTACTTTGTTATGGGTACTGCAATGGTGTTTCTGCACGAGCTCGTGACGAATACATTGCACGTTATCCCGGCCGCCGAATACCGGATGTCACTGTCTTTGACGGCGCTTACCGGCGACTCAGAGAGACTGGCTCTGTTTTAAGGCGTCGAGCAGACCTAGGCCGACCACGGATCATTGTTGATGATGAAGATGAAGATAATCAAATAGTTCAACGGTTTAGAGCGGATCCAACTACTTCAACTAATGCTGTTGCCCGAGAACTTGGACTCTCGCAGTGGAAAGTGTGGTTTACGGTGAATACTGCAGGCCTCTACCCCTATCACTACACGCCAGTACATGTTATCGAAGAGGGAGATCCAGTGAGGAGGTTAGACTTTTGTAGATTTATGCTTCATGGAGATTTAGAAGACCCAGCATTTTTAAAACAAATCTTGTGGACAGATGAATCAAAATTTGATAAAGATGGAATTACAAATTACCACAACGCTCATTATTGGGCCCCAAAAGCGCAAAAAAATCCTAACCAGAAGAGCACAAAAGCCGCACAAAGAAGATTTAGTTTAAATGTCTGGATGGGAATCTTAGCAAACAAATTAATTGGGCCCTTCTTTCTACCTGATAATTTAAACGGAGAATTTTACGAACATTTTCTAAGAGAAGAGTTACCAAATTTATTAGAGGATTTACCCCTAAATCTGATTAGAAACATGAAGTTCCAACACGACGGTTGCCCTGCACATTACAGAAGAGGGGTCAGGGAATGGCTAGACAACGAGTATCCTAATAGGTGGATCGGAAGAGGTGGACCCATACCGTGGCCAGCAAGAAGTCCTGACCTGACTCCCATGGATTTTTATGTGTGGGGACACATGAAGACATTAGTCTACAATGAGAATAATCCAATTGAAACTATTGACATATTAAGACAGAAGATTATTGAGGCTGCTGACGAAATTCGAAGAGACTTAACGACTGTAGTAGTTAAAAGCGGACTAAGACACCGAATGAGAGTGTGTGTGCGAAACAGAGGCGGCCATGTAGAACAAGATTTATAAATTTAAATAAATGTTGTTTAATAATTATTTGTATTGTTTTATTTCGTTTCCTGGCCCAAAAGAGAAGTTTAATCTTAAGTACCATTGTTTTTTTTTACTACCTGGGAGCCTTTTATCGATTTTTTTTCTATGAATTGTGATAAGACCCTAGCTTGTGATACCTTGTTGGATAGCTAATGGAACGTAGATATTATTTAAAATATCTGCAGAACTAACGCCATAGATTTTTTTTTTAAATATTACTAAAAGAAACAATTTTTTTTTTTTCAAATTAATTACTTTTTTTACGGTATCAATCGTCTACTACGATCCCATTGGTTCAGATACTTGCACTTTTTGGGTTGAGAATTATAAACAAACTTATCTGGCACACAAAAATCAGAATTAAAAAAAAATAAAAGGCATAGGATACAAAAAAAATAGGCTATAGTTAAGAAATCGGGATATTTTTTAAAAAAACCTTCTAAGTCCAATATCTCGAAAACGGTTAGGTTTAGGGTGGGGTGTTTCATAGTCAGATCAGTCAGAAATGATGGGAACTACCACCTCTTAACGGATCTAGGTCGACTTACCCAATAACCCTGTATACGAATCGAATTGAGAACCTCCTCCTTTTTTAGAAGTCGGTTAAAAACACGCATCATAGATTCTGTATTATATTATATTATCTACAATCTATAGAATATGCTTATGCGCTTGGGTATCAATGTTATCGTAGTTTCCCCCCAATCGGCTTATCACAACCGAACACGATATAGCATATCTTTGCAACGATGACACAATGAGTACTAAATTATGTTTAAATATATCGCATAACGCCAAATCATATAAATATTTTTTGAATGAAATTACTTATCTCTGCAATATTTTTATTGGACGTAATCATTTATTATAAAAATATTTTTTAAATAAAACATTATTTTAACGTGGATTCGAATGGAGCAGGCAAATATCGGACATTTGGTTAAATCGACTAATGTCCATAATTGCATCCCTGAATCTAATACGTGTTCAACTGCTGGGCTCGGGCCTCTTCTCATGATGAGAAGGGTTATGCCATAGTCCACCACGCTGGCCAAGTGCGGATTGGTAGACTTCACACTAGTTCGAGTACTTTTTTTTAGGCACTCTCAAGCAATCGACTAATGAATGAAGTTAAATCTTGGTCTGATTAACATGATATACCTACATCGAAGGTTTATTAAAAATCGCTTAAAATAGTAACGTTTGAAATGGGATTAATAACATTAGCAAAATGGGATCCAACGGTAATCCAACAAATATTATCCAACTGAAGTGTCTGAAAAATGATTCCCAAGCTTGAGAATCAGTCAAAAAAAATACAAAGATGTTTATTGTGCAGTGATGTATTGCTACTGAACAACAGTGCCTTACGAATGCCGCAATGGACGTATAACTCTGCGTATGTGTCGACGCGTCGATCTTTCAGGTGTCTCGCGTCTAACCCAATAAGTACAGAGGATGATTCATTCGCGGGAACACGGAGATATGATTTCATCTCTGGTTTTAAACATTATGCGTAATGTTTTTTTTAACTGTAGTGTAAAGATGAATGTAGATGCGGTACATTCAGATACAAAATACATTGTATGTATTTCTATTCAAAACTAGAAGCCGCCTTGTATGGTACGTCAATAAAAAAATGCGTATTTTTTAATCAGCTACATGTGTGCATATTACCTCACACACTTTGGCTGTTATAATATACAATGCAAAAACAGTAGTCGGACGTAGTCGCCTTCATATATTTAGGTATATATAAGGGAATCATATATTTAGTATAATATAATATAATTTATGTACATATTCATTACATTAGTTAATGATAATACTGTTTAAACTTACGTGAGATGACATAACTACTAGAGAATAAACGGGTTACGGCAATATCCCGATAATAATACGTGAGTAACCCGTTTATTCTCTAGTAATTAGTTAATGATGTTTAATTTAGGGTTAAGACACTATACGTAGTTTTTGTTTCTGTATTTTATAATTTTAACTGTCATTATCATGACCTTTAATTGTATACTTTTATTATTCTTTAATTAACGCACCAACAACTGCCCGTTACTTTGCTCATTTACTTACTTGTCCATCCTAAGGTTGCCTGTAAGAAATTGCTTATAGCGATAAGGCCGCCCATTGTGCAACAAATTTTTAAGTGCAATTGTTTACAAAACAATTCTTTGTTATTGGTGTACAATAAAGATTACTCTATCTATCTATCTAGTCGCAAAAAATTAAGAGAACAATAAGATTAGATTAGAAAACATATTTCTCGGTACACATTCCTTAAGTGATGAACTCGCTGTGTTAAAACTTACACATAGTAATTGTAATTTAATGTCCACGACTGGAGCATCCCCTTTGCTTGGACAACCTCGATAGATTTCTGTTGGACATAATCTACTTCGTCGTGTTGGAGAAACCGATTGATTAGATTAGGGCAATTGCTGCGATCGGTCAGGTGTTTGCTTGTATCAATCAAGGCCGGGCTGATACGGAAAACTCATTCAATATCTCACGTTCGCCCGATTGCCCTGTAATTAACTTATTTATAACTTTTTGTGTAATATCTCTGTTATTATTATAGTTTATAGATATATTCGACGTATCGACTTTGTATCGTGATAATGTTTTGGGTAACTTTTGATTGTCGCGTCAATAAAACTGCCAGTTTAAAATTCCCAGATCTAATTCTGATTTTGCGAGCTCCCAGTTGTATCTAAGGACTTCGAAATCATCTACCTATTATGTAAGGGATTCATTGATGCGGCTATTAATAGATAAAAGACTAGAACGAAATAAAATCTTCACTCTAGTGATACACAGTATACATGCAGTATACATACGGAGTGATATACCTTATTACGATTGATTTTGATTGTGATTGAATCAATTGTCAAAATTTGTACCAAAAATTGGTCATGAATCTGACAGGTTTCATTTTGGCTCTAAAATTATTATCAATTTTATCTTAGTAGCATTGTTAAAGCTCACGCAAGTTGAGCATAACATTTGATTTAGTAATTTCGTTGTCTGATAAGACTAAACAGTACCCACTGTTAATTGGTAAAAACATGTTTATTAACGTTTCCAGGGCACATGTCTCTGGGCGCCCTGGGCGACTCTTTCTACGAGTATCTGCTGAAGGCGTGGCTGGTGTCCGGCGGCGACGACGAGCAAGCGCGCGTCATGTTCGACACGGCGATGCAAGCCGCGCTCGACAAGATGCTGAGGGTGTCGCCCTCGGGACTCGCGTATCTGGCTGAGATGAAGTACGGAAGGATCATCGAGGAAAAGATGGACCATTTGTCTTGTTTCGCTGGTAAATATCTTTTACATCATCAATCATCATCAATTAGCCTCTCGCAGTCCACTGCTGGACATAGGCCTCTCTCAATGTGCGCCACAACACCCGGTCCTGCGCCTTCCGCATCCAGTCCCCTCCAGCGACCTTCTTTAGGTCGTCAGTCCACCTGGCAGGGGGCGTCCCACCTTACGGTTGCCGAGTCGCGGTCTCCATTCCAGGACTCGTTTGCTCCAACGGCTTAAATATCTTTTACAAGACGCATGAAAAGTTTCAAAAAGTTGTTGATTTATTTCTAAGGTATTGTCTTGGAATGTGTAACAAAATTATATATATCTGCCGAGACCCTTTCCCAATTACATTGGGGTCGGCTTTTAGTCTAGAAGATTTAGCTGAATATCAGTATTTTACGTGGAGCGACAGCCATGAGACCTCTACAACCCGGTACCAGGTGATACGATACTGTTTTTTAGACTAGATTAAAATGTAACAAAATTTTTCAAAAATTAGAAAACGGGTCTGAATCGCGTAATTATTATAAAGGTAAATAAATACCTATGCCTAAAAATAAAAAATGTGACGACCAAGTGAGGGCAGTGGACAATATCCGCGCTTCACGGAGACGACGCTGAGCTTCACCAGTCGGCTCGTGACCACGAATGATGCAAGTCATTCGAAACGTCGAGCATTGGTATTTATTTACCTTTATAATAATTCGGTATGTTAAGTAAAAATCAACCTATGCCAATTCCAAAACCATTTCGAGATTTCAGGTTCCCGAGTCGTATTTTCGTAATTTTAGCTCCTAAAATTGTAAGATTGCGTTTATTTTAACAAAAATATGTAAAATCAGATGACTTTCATTTGACCTCTAAATGACGTCACAAAGTAGGCTGAATTGACGAATTGTCAGTGCATTACAAAAAATATTCAACTGACAGTGAACCGTTAACTGTCAATGATTGTTATGTTCGTAGCTTTTCTCGTTTGTTTTTCGTTGCTCTAATCGTGCTTGTTCCTTGTGCTTTTCTCTTGACCAACCCTGCTCTCTTTTGGACTTTGATATCGCCTACTACAGTGACCACTGCTCGATTGAAGGAACTGCTTGCCCACCGTTTAGATTTTGTTTGAAATATGGACCAGTTTGTACGCGCCAACTCTACCAACTTGCCCAAATTGGACAATGTTATGATTCTGGAGTTCATGAATAATAATGATAACCATAACATTGCTGAAATCCGCGGGGCCCAGGCTTTGATGTAAGTAATAATATTGATACACAAATTATCGTAATCAAGTTTCAAATTGCTTATATCACCATTAAAGCGATAATAACCGACTTCTTATAATTATTGTTACAGGTCATTTTGTGAATCTTACGTTGACACCGCTGTCGAGTATGTGTATGTGGAGGTTAAAAGAAACCAAGTCGAATGCATTGTAAGAGCTAAAGTTGTACCAGAGCATCGAGTGTCGGCTAAACTGTAACAATCAATGAAAAAGACGATGTATTACTACATACAACTTGTGATAGCTGATGGAGTTGCAGAAGATTTTATTATAGAAGTTAAATGCTCTGCTTCAAATAAAACATTATGTAGCTATGTTAATAATGGTATTGTGCATGACAGATATGTTGCTCAAATGCATGCTGCTTATAAAAGTAAAGCTGTATTTTGCATTGCTGATCCTAAATTTGAAGAAAATAAACAGATAACCTTGCATTGGTTAAATTATGATGCTCAAATACACCAGGGATTTAATAAAACAAGCAGATTTTTTTTTGAAAACTTATATTTACAGAAAAATTATTTATAGTGCAAAAACATTAAATATAAAAAATATTTAAACCACACTTGTTTATTTATTTACATTTATACATTTGCTGCCTCGTTGGTCGAGTGGTCGGAAAAGTGTGATTGCAAAAAAGGGATTCTGGTTTCGATTACTGGGTTTACATGATCTTCACAACAATACAAACGCCGCCCAGGCACGTATTCCACATTCACATACTCGCACCACTTCTTTTTCAGTTTCTTTTACCAACACAAAAACTTAGTGCCGGCTATTAGTAGTAGTGTTTTTACAAGACAGGATGAAGCATTTCGCACTAAGTCTTTGCTCGATTCATTATAAATGGTTATTATCTTTTTATATCACTTTTAACAGCGAAAATCACGGCAAAACAAGTAATTAGCCAAAGTCAAAGCAAGAATGAAGAAAAATAGTGAGCTTGAGCATCATTCATCCGTGTCATATGTCAAGTGTCACTGTCAAATTTGAAGTCCCGGTGAAGTTCCTTATTTTTTTTAAATATACTTGAAATGTGTCAAGGATCTAAATTATTCAGGCTACTTTGTGACGTCATCAGATCAAAAATTTTAAAAAATCATAAAAAAATAACCAATGCATAAAAAAATAAAATATTCAAATTAGTTGTTTAAAATAACTGTCTCTACAAATTAAAAATAAAAAAAAAATCACAAAAAAAAACTTAACATACCGAATTACGCGATTCAGACCCGTTGTCTAATTTTTGAAAAATGTTCTTAAATCGCGAAAGTTTAAAAACATATGTAACAAAATTATTTAAAACTAGCTGACCCGTGCCCACTTCGTTGGGCATAATGTTCAAAAATATATATCTTTCATAGTTAAGGCAGCGTTCGTAAGAAACGTTTTCATTCGAATGTTTTTTCGCCGATTCACTTTGCAAAACGGACTACCGTGTAAAAGCCTTTTTATTTTTCGGTTTTTTTATATGTATAACCTATGACACTCAGCAATAATGTGTCTTTATATTCGTGAAAGAAGATTCCCGAGATTCCGATTAACGAATTCGGAGTTTCCGATTAACGAATTCCATGAGGACCAAGTCGCAGGATAATTTTAATTGTTCAAAACTTCTCAGCTAACCTAACCTAATTGCAAAAAACTAAATACCTATAACCTAAATTAATATCTACATGAAACTAACTTAATACCTATAACCTAAATTAATATCTACACGAAACAAACTTAATACCTACCTATAACCTAAATTAATATCTACATGAAACTAACTTAATACCTACCTATAACCTAAATTAATATCTACACAAAACAAACTTAATACCTACCTATAACCTAAATTAATATCTACATGAAACTAACTTAATACCTATAACCTAATTTAATATCTAGGTACATGAAACAAACTTAATGCCTATCTATAACCTAAATTAAATGAAAACTATATAAACATAAAAGATTTTTTTTTTAATGTACCGAAAATAAAATTAATGAATGTCGAAAGTGTGTTACGAAAAATTCAATTTTGGGGACGTCCGCTGCGTAAAGAGCCGCGCGGGTACCTACCTCTCAGATGTAAAAGGAAGGTCACGCCTCCTTCTTCCGAAGTGAGCACGAACGCGAACCGAAATAAGCCGAAACCATCGCGCGCCGCTGCCGCGCTGCTGTGGCCTTCACGTATAACGATGAGTTTTTCTCCGATTCTCTTTACAAAACGGACTACCACGTAAAAACCTTTTAATTTTTCGGTTTTTTATATAGCCTATGACACTCAGCGATAATGTAGCTATCTATTAGTGAAAGAGTTTTTAAAATCGGTGCAGTAGATTCCGAGATTACCCCTGACAATTTAACAAACACACAAACTTTACCTCTTTATAATATTAGTATAGATAATTGGAAATCATTGTTTTTAACTAAATTGTAGTCCCTTACAGCCTGTTAATATAACATATAAAAAGAAGCAAATACCTATGCAATTAATTTTATGTACTAAACTTTTTTTTAATTAGTTGATCACATCACATTTTGCGACAGATAATGGCATGATCTAGATTTCACATTCCTCTCTCCAAATCCATTACAAATAAATATAGTGTATAGCTTCTGACTATTTATTGATGATTCCAGGTGGAATGTTCGCGCTGGCATCGACGACGCTGGACAACTCGATGTCGGAGCGGTACATGGACGTGGCGCACAAGCTCACCAACACCTGCCACGAGAGCTACGCGCGCTCCGAGACCAAGCTTGGTCCTGACGCTTTTAGGTATTACACTTCATGCACAATCTTATTCCTCGGTCCTCATTTCTCCATCAGACTACCAGATTATAAGAAACTCCGATATCGCTCAACGGTAGATTCCACAAATACCTACGAAGCGCTTTGCTTCAACATGTCTCTTTCCAACTACCAAGAAGTGAAACATCCTGTCCGAATAAAATTAAGATTTTTACATTTGATAGAACGCCAGAAGCAATTACACTATCCAATGGTCCCAATGACAAGGCCAAATACACAAATTCTCTCACGTGTTTTCGCATACAATTTTGTATCTTAAAGGAAGGAATAAATTAAGGATTATATATATAATAAATTAACAGCTAAATCGATTCTAATAAAATATATCCACCCATAAACCTGCCTCAAAACACTACCTTTTTCATAAAAAAACCGCATCCAAATCGGTTAACTCGTTTAAGAACTACCGTGTCACAGACATAACACCCTGTCGGAGGTTAAAACTCATCCTTTGAATAAGAAACTTTAATTAAACATGTATGTATTTGTTTCCAGATTCTCCGGCGCGGTGGAGGCGCGCGCACAGAAGAGCAACGAGAAGGTATTCCTGCAGCGCCCCGAGACTTTCGAGAGCTATTTCATCATGTGGAGACTCACCAAGGAACAGAAGTACAGAGACTGGGGGTGGGAGGCCGTCGAGGTATTACTTCGTTCTTTTTAATAGATATTATAAATACTACCGAGTTTTCATATTCTTCAATGCTATTATCAGCATGGGTATCTATCACTTGTGTTACAAACGAACTGTGAATATTTCTATTGACAATAACTTTTTTGTCGACACGAAACCAAGCCACGTGTGATCATATTTTGTCGCGCTTTTGTAATATTTTTGTATGGGATAACGTGACATCTATCTATCCCGCGCTCTTTGTGCTGACCTGGCAGATATGTATTTTTACTCTATGTATTTAAAGTATTATTACTAGTAATTACTAATTGTGTGGGTGTACTTTGTGTGTGTGAGATGTATGTGTGTGAACACTCTCGCGGCACAGGAGTTATTCCTAATGCGGCCGTCTTTTAAAAAAAATAATAATTAGTAAACATATATGATAAATATCTCACAACTTACACACAACGCCATCTAGTCCCAAACTAAGCAGAGCTTGTACTATGGGTACTAGAATAACTGATACTAATACATATATATACTTTTCTTTTGTAAATACATACTTATTATACATAGAAACACCCAGACTAAGACAAACCTCTATATTCATTCACACAAAGATTTGTCTTAAGCGGGAATCGAACCCGCGACCTTGGCGTCGAAAGAAAGCATGCTGTTATAGTTATTTAAGATTCAAAGCTCTTTTATGCTACAGCGATTGGATAGTTCAATTTGTTAATTTAAAGATATATTAATATAATGTGTGTACGTTCCAGGCGCTAGAGAAGCACTGTCGCGTAGAAGGCGGGTACACGGGGCTGGTGAACGTGTACCATCAGAACCCTCAGGGCGATGACGTGCAGCAGAGCTTCTTCCTCGCTGAAACGCTCAAGGTACATGATCTACTGTTATCCTTTACATTTTATGAATAATGGCGACAACACCTGCCTAGTGATAAGCCCTTAGGCCCAGTTTCCACCAAAGCGGTGCGGAGAAATGCGCCAAAGTTAGCAAGTATTTACAACAAAGAGGACAGGAGAAAGCGGCGCTGAGATATGTGCATCTGGGCGCTGCTACGCATCCCTCCGCTCCGCTTTGTTGCCGAGCGGCCCGCCGACTGCACAGAATTCTATACAAAAATAAAAACCTCTCCGCTTCTCTCCTCTCTTCTCCGCTTGACCCATTTCCTCCAAAGTAGAGCAGAGAGGAGATGTGAAAATAACGAAATCTTATTGGTTATTAAAGACAGTTCCTTTCCGCTCCTTGGTATAGTAAGTAGGGTAGTGTAGTCTAGACTACACTACCCTACTTAGTTCACGTAAAACGCAGCCCTAAAAAATTTAGTCATTACCAACAATCACGTTTAGAATTACGCTCTGTTTAGGTTATAGTTATATTTAAAAAAATACCAGAATACAAGACCGTCCCGATATTGTTTTGTCCACTACAATAAAATTATATATTGTTACTAACCGATGCTGTTTGATTTCCAGTACTTATACCTGCTATTCTCCGACGACTCCCTGCTGCCGCTGGACGAGTGGGTGTTCAACACGGAGGCTCACCCCTTACCCATCAAGGGGAAGAACCCGCTGTACCGCGCCGCCGACAAGCCCGTGCCCATCGAAGCCAACGACGACAACAGGATATAAACAACACCGGTACTTTATAAATCGATTTATGAAATTTGTGCAAGCTAAAGTAAACTCTACACGTTGGACAGAGGGATCGTTTTTGCTCACAGAACTTGGGAAATTATTTTCGGTAGTCACATAATCTACTCTATAACATTGCTAGGATTGTAGCGAAGACCTGATTAGGCCCAATTATACAGATATGCAGAATAGCCAGCAGCGATAGCCGAGTGGGAGACCGTAGGACTGCTATGTCGAAGGTCTCGGGTTCGAACCAACGGCACACACCCCTGACAATAAATCGTAAAGATTCGTCTTTTTGATGACATGTGTGTATTTGTCATATACATTTTCTCTCGCTAACGGTGAAGGAAACATCGTCAGGAAATCTGCATGCCTGAGTGTGCCTAAAAGTTCTTGAGGGTGTGTGAAGTTTACCAATCCCCACTTGGCCAGCGTGGTGGACTATGGCCTAACCATTCTCGTCATGAGAAGAGGCCCGAGCCCAGCAATGGGACTTGTATTAGATACAGGGCTGCTATTAATATACAGATATGGGTCGTAGGTTTTGTCATAATTCGAGCAATATTCGAGAATAGCACATTTTTTCTTCTTTACTTTTTCCTTGGGTTTTACAAAGTAACAGACTGAAAGAGTCCTTATTCTCATGTCTTTTGTAAGTATTTCTGTAAATCAACGTGTAGAGTGGGCATATACCTGTGGTTTTTTTATCAGTGAGACGCGATTGTTAATGGTTGTATATTTAAAGGGCGGAAGAATGTTTTAAACTGAATACGCTTGTCGCGATTTATCACAGGGTTTCTTTGAAATTCTTTACCTTTCTTATGAAGTTTAGTTATCGAGATATTTAAGTACCCGACATCAATATGAAGTTTTTTTTATTAAACGAATGCCGAACTTTTTCTACTTTCTCTTATTTATCTTAAATGACTTACGATAGAACTGCATTGATTTGTATTGTTTATTCAAATTATGAAATACGTCGCACCTGAGTCGCAGCCAGTCCTGCACTCGCGTGTCGCACTCTCTTGAAATTGCCTAAAAGAGTATAGGCGAAACCGCGGTCGACTAAATAGACCAACATTACATGAGTAACACCCGTACTTCATAATTTGAATAATGTTACAAACTCACGTCAGTTTTAATAAAAATATTTTATTGTTTAGTTTATTGACTGCGTACAACACGTAACTGCCACTTCGTTTAATAAAAACTACTCAATTATCCATTTTTCTCTCACTATGTATTAAGTTACAAGCACCTATCCTAAAATTATGTAAACACATTTACTACAAAGCTATTCGTCACATAATAACTATAATAATATTTAAGCTCGTATATAATTCATTAACCGACGAACTCTTATATCCTACGTATTTTATTCGTCTTTTGGTACGTAGAATAAATTAAGGGGTAGATTCGTTCATACTCATAGTAAAATTGTAGAAGATAAGCGCGGGACCTTCACTTGACTGCCAAATGTCAATCATTCCTACCGAAAAAATGGCATTTATAGTTTTTTTACATCTCATGTAAGGAAACACTTTTACTATTTATGTAAATGTGTTGCAAAAAAAACAGTACTTTGTGCTCATTTTTTGCTTATTGCTTAAAATCTCATATACATAAAGATCAATCGAAAATTGCTTTATTTTTCTGACATTTATTTTGTTTGTTATAAATTTGTTTATTGGGATAATTAGGAACCGCGCTTATCCCGCGTCCAAACGTAACGCAAACGATTGAAGATGTTGCTCAAGTCAATTAATGAGGTGGAGCACATTCCTAGTGTAAATATATCAATTATCGATGGTCAGGTACTTTGAGTTGCTCTTCTCCCTTGTACAAATCTACACTGGACATGATATTGTGTCCAGTTGTAACCCATTTGTCTGCAATCAAAATATAACTTCTCGCAAAACTTCCCTATTCTCCAAAACTATGTATTAGTATAAAATAAACAATTAGATAGTTGCTGGTAGATATTAAACGATAAAAAAAACATTTTAAGACGATTATTTTTGTTGGACCTTATTCTATACTTATTTATTTATGGACATAAAAACGATTTGATAAGTAAAATTTAAATAAATGTCGTAATGTAATTTGAATGAGATTAGATAATGGTATCATACGATTTATGAATAAAGGCCCATCGTAGCTGGCGGGCTCATGAATAACGACCAATGTTAATATCGCGGGCATTATAAATAATATTGCACAAACGTTACTTTTGTATTAAACGAAGGCGTGTTTTCGAGGACATCTTTAGAAATGTAAAAATATTCATTTGGGTCTATATCTATTTAAGCAAAATCTGTCGCACAGTGTTAACTGTTCCATGTGCGTTAATAGGTAATTATTGATAGAGATCCTACTTACTAAAGATCTGAATAATAGAAAGGTTTCTAGGTTGTTCTCTAAGGCATGCCTTCAATTTTCTAAACACACTATAGCTTAATTGTCTTATTGTTGTGAAGGATGACTTGGACGCCCGTGAAGTGTGTACCCACTCGTTTTCTTCATTTTAGATGAAGCATTTACACTCCTCACGGACGTCTTTATTTAAGTAACGTTATTCATATGTAATTTTACTGTTAACTGTAATAGGAAAATTATGTTTTATTTATTAAATCTTATTATTCACTGTATGGTTTATTTAATAATTTTGATTTGTATCAGATCTCGTATTTATAAACTTGAAGTATATTTTCTATATTATTATATAATTTTATCATTATAATTTGATGAATAACAAACTAACATATCTGTGAATGAATTGTAAAACGATTAGCAGATTGTAAAAACGATTAGCAGGTAGATATTTGAATAAACATGTGAAAAGACACGTCATATTTCGTACAACAAACCGGCCTACAGACCCATTCGTTCACTTCAATTATCAAAATGATTTAGTTAAAATAAAAGCAATGTTCAATCGAGTTCATATATATGTTGGCAGTTTTCAACTTTACTTTCGAGTTAAAAACTGGCAACATATTAACTGTACCTATACTTAAATGGATAAACAAAATGATTTATGAAATTCAATTATATACTGTTACAAGCATTCCTTGTTTGATCATTATGTTTACCCATTTAGGGCCCTGTTCACCGACACATAATCAACTGTTTAAATGACTAATCAGCTGTTTGCGTCAAATTTCGTGTTCACCACTCACTAATCGGCGATTAGAGGCATAAAACGAGCGATTAAATTAACCGACCCTCTGGAGCTTGGTTAACTCTTGGTTAATGCTTTGACAGGAGTTTTTTGACGTTATTGTAGTTTTCCCCAGTGACAAGCTTCTTTTAAAATTTAATAGTGTAAAATGAATTAATGATGTCTGCATCGAATTTCGTTATTACATAAACATGCTGGAGTATTTGAACCACGTGGAGTGGATATCTTTATATTTTAGTATAAGTTCCGATAAAATGGACTTTTCATTGTAACTGAAATTCGCGGCTCGCCTTTTCTTATCCCCTTTATCCATTTTTTATTTACATTATACGCATACAAAACTAGATAAAATACAACGAAATGATAAGACCGCCAATGTCAATGTTTATTTATTTCAGTAATTATAGAAGTTTTGTCGATGAAAAAATAAAAAAAATGTCAATTTTGACATTATTGTCTTTGTCTTCATTCAATCATGCACAATCGCTCGGTTTCGTAACCGAATGCAAACCGAAGATGGTGAACATGAAATAAACGCTCCTCGTTTAAACGTCTGTTAAATATTTGACAGCCCGTTCCGTAAACACTGTTTAACTCCTTCTTGGTGAACTTGAGCCTTAGTAAGCAAAACAAAAGCTTATCAATTTGTGATTTAATATACAAAGTGACATAATATATTTTATCATAATTTTCTGCACCTGTTAATAAAGCATTAAAATAATTGTTCTTTGTAATTATTTGTTGTTCTCATTATATATGTATGATTACAGAAGCGATAACGAGCTAAATATTGTACTCACAATATTAGACGATGTAGTTGAAATAATGTAAATTGTGTATATAAAATAGTCATAGACATAAAATATTATAGTTTTAGGTTTCTGTGTAGATTTACATTGTTATTTTTTAATTAAGATGTGGTGTGCGTCCGTTTATGTACAGTCGGCCAATGAGCTGGGTATGCAGGGCAAAAACTTCTAAGTCATAGTAAAGACTTACGACACCAGTTATGGATAAGTAAGTGAGTTATATATCTAAATAGTGGGTATATTACACTTATTAAATAAGAAATACAAACTTGCACATCTATTGCAGACAGTTTTTACTATGGCGTAGAAGTTTTTGCACTGCATACCCAACTCATCGACCAACTGTACATATTTATGTTTCTAATATTTATGTAATTTATATTTTGTATTGCTATGACGCGCGGCTCGGTCCGCTGCGGTCATCAAATTAATGTATAAATATGTTTTGAATTTCTACCTTTTTTGATAACATTCTTAACTCTTGCAATTTGTACTATCGTAGGAGCAGTCTAGCATTTGATTCCCGGTTGAGTGAGTTGTGTGTGCTCAATGTGCTTTCCAATAATGTTGTGTGTTTGGGGAACTCTTTATTTTCAATATGATTTGACTTTGTTGTGTTTTCTGTACACTGTTATGAATGAAGTAGAATATTTTATTAAATTACACAAAATACTTAATCCCGATTTTCTTTGATTGAATACATATCTTATACTATCCTAATGATTTGATATAACAATATTCCTTATCTATCGAAAAATACTTAATTATTTTTAAATCAATTATTATCACCTCTTAAAGTAATGGGAATGTACTAATTTATTATCCACGCTTATTATTGTTACGCATTCCTAAAATTCTCTTCGATACTGCATTTGTTTGATAAATATTAAATATATGAATTGAATTAATCGTATATATATATAATAATATGTTACAAATCTGTATTAAAATCAAATATAGTCAATCAAAATACTGCCTCTTCACAGTGTTGTTCCGTTGAAATGTGTAATGTTCAAAACTGATGTTTGAATAGTTGTTCTGAATGTACCGACTGCCTGTTGCGGTGTGTATGAAGTTGTAGTATTTAATTATTAATGTACATTTTTCGGTTATTAATAAAACATGTTTATAAACATTATGGTTTTTGTATTTAGACTTGTACAGTGGGCCAACGAGTTAGCTATGCAGAGCAAAAACTTCTAAGTCATAGTAAAGACTTACTACACCAGTTATGGATAAGTGAGTTACATATCTAAGTAGTGGGTATATTACACGTATTAAATATGTAATTCACACATGCATATCTATTGCAGTCAGTTTGCACTATGGCGTAAAAGTTGTTGCCCTGCATACCTAATTGCTTGGCCCACTGTACATCCCTCCATTTTGTGCAATGCAATCATGAATGCAGCGATGGCCGAGTGGGAGACCGTAGGACTGCGAAGTCAAAGGTCTCGGGTTCGAACCCACGGCACACACCTCTGTCAATAAATCGTTCAGAATCGTCTTTTCGAAGATATGTGTGTATTTAACACATAAATTATCGCTCGCTAACGGTGAAGGAAAACATAGTGTGAAAACCTGCAAACCTGAGAGTGCCTAAAAAGTGCTTAAGGGTGTGTGAAGTATACCAATCCGCACTTGGCCAGCGTTGTGGACTATGGCCTAACCCTTCTCATCATGAGAAGAGGCCTAGCCCAGCAGTGGGACATGTATTAGATACAGGGCTGCTATTAATCATGTATGCAAGTAAGAAAAAAAAATCATAACGCGTATGTAGACACTAAACTAAACATGTTATAAACGGTTGACTCAACGAGCCAATCCCAAAACACAGGAGCAAATATTGAGTGCAGTAAAATCGTGAATTAGGCTGTGGTAGAATTTGGAAACGATTTACATTATATTAGCCTAGCGAAGAAGGCTAGATTAAATTCAAATTGTTTATTTTCTTTAACAAGTTAACACCAATTAGTTTGTGATTGGAGCCTTCTTTTAAGCAAATGATGCCTGTATTAGAAGACTCCGCTCTTCCATAACAAAAATAAAATATAAAATAAAAAGAAAAATTCATATTTAAATATTATATTGTCATGATTAAAAAGGATTACGCACCTTTTATATACAACTGACTATGAAAAAGCGAGCATCTTTGTTCTTTTCTAATGCCAAATAGACGAGCTCGGTCTTCTTGGAAATATCAATCAAATTAGTCTTAAAGGCCAAGTTTATATTAGCAATCAGCAGGACTCGTAATAAAATTGACGCTTCGTTTTTAAAAAGTGATGAAATTCATATTTTTATTATTAAACAACTGGATTGGCTTCATGTCAGTATCCAGAGAGCGATTTTGCGATAAAAATCGTGCTTATCAGTACTGCTTCTTCTCAGTAATGACTTCTTCTAAGTTAACCCAAGACACAGAATCCTGAATATGACCCTGACTGGCTCCAAAGACCTCGAAGAAGACGGCATAATGACCAAGCACTGTGAATTACAAACCATTTAGTCGCTTAACTCAGTAGGTACTCGAAATATATCATTTGGGCGATCAAGGGTGACGTCACTCAACGTATTGTGATCGATTTACGACATTTTTTTAACATAACATATTACGTCACGCCTTTATTAGTCAGAAGGGTGTGGCAGGGTGTACAGTCTTGCCGCGCCAAGGAGGAGGCGCGGCAGGAGATGTTGGAGGGTCTCGATCGTGACCCCTGGGGCCGCCCCTACCGAGCTGCGCTGAACAAGCTACGCTCGCGGGGCGCCCCCCTTACGGAGACTCTCCAACCCAGCTTCCTCGCAGAGGTGGTTGAGGGCCTATTCCCGCAACGGGCGGAGCACACGCCCCCGGCAATGGTTGCAGAGACCGACGACCGGGAGGCCGACCTCAGTGCTCCGCCCGTCACGGATGCGGAAGTAGGGGCGGCTGTTCGCCGGATGCGTTCGAAGAACACCGCCCCCGGGCCCGACGGGGTACCCGGACGGGTGTTGGCCCTGGTCCTCAACCACATGGGGGATCGCCTCAGGGAACTGTTCGACGTGTGCCTGGCGTCCGGACGGTTTCCTGACTGCTGGAAGGCGGGGAAGCTGGTTCTCCTCCCGAAGCCGGGACGGCCGCCCGACACCGTGGCGGCCTACAGGCCTATCGTGTTGCTGGATGAGGCGGGAAAGCTGCTCGAAAGAGTGATTGCTACCCGTATCGTCCGGCATCTTGATGAGGTAGGCCCTGGTCTGTCGGATGCCCAGTACGGTTTCCGTGCTGGACGTTCGACGATCGGGGCCATCCTGCGCCTGAGGGCTGCTGCGGAGGCGGCCGTCGCCGGCAGAGGGGTGTTGTTGGCGGTATCGTTGGATATCGCCAACGCCTTCGGGACTCTGCCATTCAGCTGCGTCAGCGAGGCACTCCGGTACCATGGAGTGCCGGTTTACCTGATGCGGCTGGTGGCCGACTATCTCGAAGGCAGGGGGGTTCTGTACGAGGACCGAGACGGAGCTTTGCTCCGCAGGCCCGTGTCGTGCGGTGTCCCGCAGGGTTCGGTCCTAGGACCGCTCCTGTGGAACATCGGTTACGACTGGGTGCTGCGTGGAGCTTTCCCCCCGGGCCTAGATGTCATCTGCTATGCGGATGACACGCTTGTCACGGCCCGGGGGCGAGACTTTGAGGAGGCGGCGCGCCTGGCCACAGTGGGTGTGTCCCAAGTGGTCGAGCGCATCGAGGCGCTGGGGCTTAGGGTGGCCCCTGCCAAGACTGAGGCCGTGATGTTTCACGGGCCTCGTCGCGGGCCACCTGCTGGCGCCTCGATTACCGTCGGCTCGGTCCTCGTACGGATCGGGGCCCAGATCAAGTATCTGGGCCTAGTGATAGACAGGCGGTGGAGCTTCGACGAGCACTTCCGCATTTTGGTGCCCAAGCTGGAAGGCGTGGCTGCCGCTCTCGGTCGGCTTTTGCCGAACGTGGGCGGTGCCAGCGTCGCCAGCCGACGGCTTTACGCGGGGGTGGTACGGTCAATGGCACTGTACGGCGCACCCGTGTGGGCGGAGGCCTTGTCCGCCAGGAACAGGGCGCGGCTGTGGAGACCGCAGCGCATCCTGGCGGTCAGGGCCATTCGCGGATACCGCACGGTGTCGACCGACGCGGCGTGTGCGTTGGCCGGAACACCCCCGTGGGATTTGGATGCGGAAGTGCTCGCCGAAGTGTACAAGCGCGGCGCGGCTGCTCGGGCCGAGGGTTCTGTCCCCATGCCCGAGCGGCTGCGAGCTTGGCGCGAGGAGGCCCACCGGACGCTGATGGTCCGGTGGGGGAATCGGCTGGGGGCTCCACGGGCTGGTTTTCGGACCGTGGAGGCGCTCCGGCCGATTCTCGAGGAGTGGGCAGGGCGGCAGCATGGGACTCTCTCCTTCAGGCTAGTGCAGGTATTGACCGGGCATGGTTGCTTCGGGAAGTACCTGCACAGGCTGAAGAGGGAGGCGAGCCCCATGTGCCACCACTGCGACTGCGGTGAGGACTCGGCGCAGCACACTCTCGAGCAGTGTCCAGCTTGGGAGGTGCAGCGCCGGGAACTCACAGCGGTCATAGGGAACGACCTCTCGCTGCCAGCCGTGGTTGCGGCCATGGGCAGCGCGAGGTCGTGGGATGCGGTCGCATCCTTCTGTGAGGACGTCATCTTGCAGAAGGAGGCGGCGGAGCGGATCAGGGAGGACGCACCCCTGGCTGATCCGCTCCGCCGCCGGCGAGCTGGGCGGCGAAGGCGCGCGTACGCCGCGAGCCTAATGCCGCCCTAAGCGAGGCCGCGGGCGGTGGAGGGGGTTTTCCGCCGCCCGCTGATGCCTTCCGCGACGGAGTGACGCCCTGGGTGTGCCCGGGGCGTCGCTACGAGAGTAGGACTGAGTAGAGTCGGGTGCCCGGTCAGTGGTCGGACTGGGCACGGTCGCCGCGGCGAGCCCTGTGGATGTAAGATCGATCCAGGGCTCGCCGACCCACCATCTTTCGGCGACGAGGGCACACCGCGGGGTTTTAGTGGGTATTCTGTGCCGTTTAACATCGTAGGCACGGGAGTCCCACATAGCCACTCTGCCCGTCCCCCCACGGGTAGGGTGGTATGCGTAAATGCATTTCCCCGCGAAAAAAAAAAAAAAAAAAAAAAAAAAAAAAAAAAAAAAAAAAAAAAAAAAAAAAAAAAGGGTGTACAGTCGGCCAATGAGTTGGGTATGCAGGGCAAAAACATCTACGCCATAGTAAAAACTGACTGCAATAGATATGGAAGTTTGTATTTCATATTTAATAAGTGTAATATACCCACTATTTAGATATATAACACACTTATCCATAACTGGTGTCGTAAGTCTTTACTGTGACTTAGAAGTTTTTGCCCTGCATACCTAACTCATTGGCCGACTGTACAACAATCACACTTTACCTTTTATGTTTAGGTCCCATGGGATAAAGGGCGAGCCTATCGCCATCCACCGGCACAATTCCAACTCCGTGTTGCTATTGTGAATATCCTAACGGAAAGTTCAAAAATAACACTAATCGCGACCCGGGACTCGAACCCGAGACCTCGCGGTGAGAGGCGCATGCGCTAACCACTACACTACCCTACAACCCACACGGACCATCGAGGCATTTTTTTCACAAACTATTTATTAATATCATCCTATTTATATAATCGCGTGGCTCAATGTAAAAGGTGTCAGACTTGCGATTAAGAGGTCGTGGTTTGAATCCTGACCTTTAAACCACTGACGTGAAACTTCCTCCTAACACAAGCGAAATAAGCTAAGCTGAAAGGCTTTACAAGAATATCTACTAGTAATTTGAATTTGCAAATCATGAGTTAACTTTATTTTAAATTAAAAACAGAAAAAAACACTTTCCCACATAAATGCGTTCATATTTAGAAACATTGGTGTATAAACGAAAACCACGTTGAATAACCAGGCCGAAAGAGCCCTAGCGAACATGAGTCAATAGCATAGTATCCTAAAAGATAGCTATACTACACAGATAGAGTATGGCCGTGGAATAGCCTGGTATAGCGAGGGTGGTTAATGTAACGAAGCCATCACGGAGTAAATGCCGCGGCATGATTGTCTCCGCCAACGTTTGCCATTTGCCTCGGCCATCCAATTAGGGACGTGTTTGTGAGGCAATTCTGTACTGCTATACTCGATGTTCGCGAATCTACTAGTCGCATAACCTTGGTTTGGAATAGTTAGTTGCTAACAGTTGTTAGCAACTTTAACTATTCAGTACTAAAAGAGTTATTTTATTAATTGATACTGGTCATCAAAGAGATTGGAGATAAGGTCACTGTTTTCTCTGCTTATCATTCTTTTTGTATTTTTTTTTAATTTATAAGTTTAAATTTTTTTTTTATGTACCTTTCATTTCTTTAAATGAAAGGTAGAAAAAAAATTGTGGACGTGAATTTTCTTGGCTATGTTATTCATCAATAAAAACCAGTTTAGATTTGCCGAAAAGATCTTATCCGACCAATAAAATATAACCTGACCTAATTTAAAAGTGACACAAGTTACACTTAAAAAATAACACAGACGAACACAGATGTCACTTATCATTTATATCGCTTGCTTATTGCAAGACCGACATAACGAAAAAAACATCATTTTACAGGACGGTAGTTTTAAACTTTGAATCTATAGTATTTCAATAAAAAACACTGTTTTTGTTCAGAAGTATTTTAATCAGTCTTGTACATTAATTAACTTTAATATTAAGTAGTCACAAGGTGTCATCTTAAACACACAGATTTCAAAAACCAAATTAAAAAAACAAGTTCCTCACTTATGTCATTATTGTAGCAAAAAGTAACCTAGAAAAAGTATTACTCGTAATTATGTCATCCTTACAATAAAAACAATAAAGAAAACACAAGTTAAATTACTTTATGTTTAATTACAATAGTGACATAAAACAAAATAATCCTACATTGTAATAATATTTATTTAAATAAATGTACAACATTTGCTGCAATATAGTATTATTTCAAAATATGACGTCCTTCACGAGCAAGATGCGTGCGTTGGCCTTGAATACTTTGGTTTATACTGAG
This sequence comes from Hypena proboscidalis, assembly GCA_905147285.1. NCBI lineage: Eukaryota > Metazoa > Arthropoda > Insecta > Lepidoptera > Erebidae > Hypena > Hypena proboscidalis. The sequence continues at coordinate 17,159,646 of LR990131.1, forward strand.
ATGGAACTATATTATATTGAAATTACATACGATACGCGTCGACAGCGTGCAATTTAGACATTTAACGCCATCTGGCGAATTGGAATTGAAGCATGCTGTTGTCTATATTGCACCAAAAAATAGATCGATAAAGCTGCTTTGTTTTTACATACTTATCTCAAAATATCAACATTTTGAAAAATGTCGTTGTTGCAATAAGCAAGCGATATGTGTTATTATATACTTATCCTGTCATTAAGCTTTATCTGATACCTGAGACAATTGGGCTAAGTATTAAACATTTTTGATAGTTTAAATGTAGGTATTATATAAGTTATGACGACCGGATGGCGGAGTGGGTAGTGTACTGCCTGCGACGCCGAAGTCGTGGGTTCGATTCCCACTTAAGACAAATCTTTGTGTGCATGAACATGGGGGTTTGTCTTAGTCTGGGTGTTTCTATGTATAATATATGTAGGGGGTCTTCAATGTTGTTAATTGATAGAGGTTGCGTGCTAATTAAATACTTTATTCACTGGTACCAGTTATATATACTTATGTTATAAACTAATCCTAATGACCTATCGGCGTGAATGTGGAGAGACGACTGCCGAGCCGAGCAACTGCGCATTTGCGCCTAAGTACCATTTGTAGCGTCAGCAGTCGTACGCTACAATACTCCCCCCCTTATTTTCGAATTTTTTATTACAAAAAAAAAATACTATCTAATTTTACAATAATAATTATAACAAAATTCTAATGTGTCACGGACCTAATGTTCCTTCAAGTATTTATCGATAACAATTCTACTACACTTTTGCTTACACATCAAAATGATCAAATGACTTACACAATAACAACTTCGTAACTTAACACCGTGCAGGTGTGCCTGACGCAATTTATAAGCACAAACTATAATGAGGGTTTTAACTTTTATCATCACGCTATACAATATAAAGGGTACAAACAGTTTATACATTTAACTTTCCGTATGACGCGAATTTATAGAGCTATTCGTACGAAAAACACAATTATACGCAAAATCACAAGTTTCATAAATCTACCAGTACACTACACACGAAAAATAGGCCGATATCTGAAGAATGACAGGTTGCGCCATCCAACACCGATGCGGAATCTGCCTCGCCCCTGGTGTGATACGCGATTACGACGCGCGCACTGTACTTGCAGAGTGCCGCCGCCGTGTCCCATGCCATCTTGATCCTCAGGGTATGCTGCGACCTTCAGACTAATGCGGTATGTCTCCCTGCACTTAGCTCCAGTCGCCTTACGCGTCCGTCCCTGGTTGCCTCCATGTCGTTCATATACTCCGAACTCCACAGTGGACTGCTTTATTTGCTTCTTCATCGTAAGCTTAACAATGCAGCCACAAATATTCGAGTCGTTCACCGCTGGTAGTGTCTGTCCAGATGCTTCTATTATGTTTTGTTTGCCTGGTCAGTAGCCCTGTTGGTCCAAGCAAACAGGGCGAGTCGTCTCCCATTGAAATATGTGCAGGTTACCTCCATACTACTCCGTATCTTCTATCCGGAAGCTGCTCAGCCGCCGCACATGCGCTGTCCAAATCGCTGACCATGTGCGCGTGCCACGATGTCCGTTCTTTCGGTATGCACGCTCCGATCCACTCCGAAAACACGATATTCTGTATCTTTTGCGAAGGTTACATATTCATTGTCAAGGGTCACCAATGTAGGGGGTCTTCAATGTTGTTAATTGATAGAGGTTGCGTGCTAATTAAATACTTTATTCACTGGTACCAGTTATATATACTTATGTTATAAACTAATCCTAATGACCTATCGGCGTGAATGTGGAGAGACGACTGCCGAGCCGAGCAACTGCGCATTTGCGCCTAAGTACCATTTGTAGCGTCAGCAGTCGTACGCTACAATATATGTATGTATTTACAAAAAAGAAAAGTATATATGTATTAGTATCAGTTATTCTAGTACCCATAGTACAAGCTCTGCTTAGTTTGGGACTAGATGGCGTTGTGTGTGAGTTGTGAAATATGTATTTATTATTTATTTATTTATTTATGATGAAACCTAATATAATATGACACTAAGAACTTTATTTAAATTATTTAAAAAGTATGACAACGCCTGACTTTGACAAGCAAAGTGAAATTATCAAATATACATAATAATCTCAGATGAAGGTCCTTCATCTGAGATAATAATACAATATCAATATAAAAATGATGGTATAAATTTAATTAATTGGTTACCTATTCGGCATATCATGTTAAAAAGCATTATAATGCTCCTAGACGTCCCACCTAGTGTTCATTAGAAGTACTAGTATTCTGCCAGCCCTACCCATACATAAATCTACGGGTCAGACACTAAAAAGCATGTGTAGTCACGAAGTCATCTACTCTCATATAGGTAAAAGATTTAACGAGGTTTCAAATCGGCACGACACCTCCAGGCTACAAATATTGTTTCAATCAGGGCAGTGAAGACAGTTTTCTTTATAGCCGTGGGCGCTCCCTGTCCCCATTCGGTGCCACCACTGGCAAGGGGTGGTGGGGTTGTGGGGCCAAGCCTAAGCTTTCAGAACTGCTGAAATAGTAGAGCGACTGGTAAAGTGACGAACGCGCCCCGCGATCCAGAGTCGCGACACACTGCCAAAACTTTTTTGTTAACTTGAAAATATTTTATTTCTACTTAATTGTTTTAGTTTGTTAATTTAATTATAGGTATTTATTAAATTGCTTTTTTTTATTTGAAATATGGTTTGCGTTTAGTTTGTAATTAACAGTGATTTTGAACATTCAACGATGAGGTTGCTGTTTGTGGTGCTGGCCACTTTTCTATCAGGTAAGATTATTTTCATTTTTGTGGCTTTTTATTTCCCAGGTATCCGACTATTCTCTCTACTTTAACTAATCTTAACGACAAAAAGTTGAATATTTTATTCTTATTATCCTTGTTTTTTTATAAGCTTTTGTTTTATCATAATATAACGGGTTGTTTAAGTAATTTGGCACTATAGAATTAAATAGATAACACCTGATTACCCTCATTCTCAGTGTCCAAGTATCTATGATCAAGAAATAACGAGGCGGCGGCAGTGGCTCAATGGTTAAGGCGATCATTAATGCCAAAGTTAACGTTGTAGGTTCGAAATTACCAGCGCTCTGAAGTGAACTACGAACTATCCCTGGCACTTGCACATTTAGCAAATTTGATAGATATTGAGGACTGGAAAGCGGTACTAATAAATAAATTTGTAAATCCAAATGTCTGATATTAAGAGAAACAAGTTTTGTTTATATACGCCGATATTTTTATAATCATCATCATTACTACTTTATTAATTACCAATATTACTAATTTCGGATATAAACTAATTACAGTAATTACTAATTTACTTATCCAAAATAATTACTAATTAAATATTATGAATTAGAAAGTAACTTTGTTTGTCTGTCTGTCTGTAATCACGGCAAAACTACTGAACCGCTTTTGATGAAAATTGGTAACGAGATAGTTCAAGACCTGAGGAAGTATATAGGCTACTTTTTATCGACATTACAGGAGGGTGGAGCCATGGTTAAAAGCTAGTTTTATATAATTATTTCGTTTGGTACGGCATTCCAGACTGTTAAATAACTCGATCTGGAACCCATGGCACACACCTCTGTTAATAAATTGTTAAGATTTGTTTTTTCGAAGATATGTGTGTACTTATTATAATATAAATTATCGCTCGCTAACGGCGAAGTTAGAAAACCATCGTAATTCCTTACGATGGTTTACCTGCATGTCTGAGAGTGCCTAAAATGTGCACGCGGTGTGTGGAGTCTACCAATCCGCACCGATCCGATCTGATTCTCATCATGAGAAGAGGCCTGCGCCCAGCAGTGGGACCCGTATTAGATACAGGGCCGCTACTTAATATAATATAAAAAATATTACTATTTTTCATTCTAGTACGTTAGGCGTTGATTTTAAATATATTCCGGTATTAATGTATTGTGTACTCTGTATTCGTTTATTGTATTCCCCACACTTTGAACACCAAAAATTCAGACGCCATTCTAGATAAGAAGGTTGTGTCGGCCGCTTCCTACTTTACTCGAAATTTAGGGGACTGGTAGGAGGCGACCGTAGTTGGATGGCTAAAGCGGCTGCCCGGTGTGCAGTAAGGTCGCAGGTTCAAATCCTGCCGGTCCCATATCTTTTTCAACTGTTTCTTAGTATAATTTGCTAAGCATAGCTAAATGCTATAAAAATAATCAAATAAGAAATTCTCAATAGTGGCCAGAAGTTAAAATTATGCCCGGTGGCGATAGACTCACATGTCAGTCCCCATGTGATAGGGGTATCACATGGGAACTATGGGAGTTATACATCTCTGAAACACCCTTCTGGATAATATAGTCGTAATGTTATCTTACATTTATTTAACGTTTCAAGCATTTCGCTTTTATCTCGAGTTCTTCTTGCTGTATTTTATAGTTTACCTTACCGTTTATTTTATTAGTTACCTTTGACCTACGTTATTGCCAATAGCTGATTTAAAAGATAACCTTTAGAGATATTTGCGTGCTAACATAACATTAATTTAATACTGAGATAAGTAGTAGAAATGAATAGCCACTGAAGTAAATTTATCAGGTCATTATAATGCCTATTTTACTTACGTTAAAAACATTCTAATAGACAATTAGTATTTTTTTAAAAATGCACGTACTATCAGATAAATAGATTAATGACCCATTTGACAAATATGTTTCATGTGAAATTGTCACTTTCAATAAGGCAGCTTCTATTAGTTTGTTTTAATTTTACACTAGCTTTTAAGTCTAAATTCGCTGGACATCTATTAAGATTAGACTATTAAACTTTGGTGTGTCGGAATGTCATTGCAAAATAAGTATTAGATGGATCATGAATCTATTGGCCTGATAGAACATAATTAACGAGGGCGAAAATACATAAATAGAGGGTGCCAACCATGTCAGTAATGTCATAGACGTCTCGGACTAAATAATGTACATTATTTAATATCCCTATGGGCTCTTTAAATCTTCAATGTTGTAGGGAATTTTTCCCTTTCAGGTTGAATGCCATACAAAAATTAGAACAAGCGGGATTACCCTAGCTTTCTCCCTCGAATTCTCGAGCTCATTCACGAAAGCATTACAAACATTAAGTTAGTGGTATAGTGATGATTCGCTTTAGACGTAGCACTTTAAGCGGTTGCGCATATTTAAATAAAGAAGCATAAAAAAAAGGATTTTTTTGAAATCGACATTGCCATACGCTGAAAGTACTTTTTTTTTTACTCATACTCAAATAGTTGTTATTTAAACTATTTGAGTATGACTTACAGTAAAAAATTGCTAAGCAGAGCCGTATTTTCATGATCCCCATTATTTAAGCAAACTTTTCTTAAAATATGGGAAGAAAAGTACTTAATGTCGGAAATGACGCGAGTGAAGCTCATGCCGGCTTTTGGGTCACTTCCGGTGACGAGTTCCGTTTCACGTCGCGTCAGACAGACAGGCAGAAGACAAAAACTCAGCTTAAGTTATGTCTAAAGCGTGAAAATTAAAAACTACGGGTGGATGGTTGGAACCTAGTAACAACTATGGATTCACTCGTGGAGTACGCCAAAAAAGTTGTACTTATACAACTTTTGCGACTTGTGTTATGGGGAGTGCAATTGCCAGCCTTCGAACCTGCGCCCTCTCCAACAGAATTACTTTAAAATCCGCTGTGCTACGCTTTGACCGCTTTACTTTGTTATAATTTTTTATATAAAAGTAGAATCATTATTTTGTTTTATTTCTATCAAAACGTAAAACTCTTTGGCGGCTCGCGAGATACGTAGGTACGTAGATACGTAAAGAGTGAACCCTACAAATGATACGACCCGCCAATATCTTTGATTTTACCTATAATTATTAACATTTTAGCTTTCATTCTCAGAGCTCTCTCTCATTTGTCTGAGCATCCACATTTTCCACTTGCGCAAGAAAAATGGCATAATTAAAATACGGTTTTGTATACAGGCGACTAGAAAACGAATAAAATGTTGTTGTCAGCTGTTATTCCCACGGGTGTAGGTGTAAAGAGTGCGTCACAGGGAATAGAAAGGGACAGAGCAGGGAGCCCGGAGGCTGCGCGGGTGACACCGTGAGAAATATGCGGTGCTGACGTGTCCTTTCCATTAGGAGAACATGACTTACAAGATGTCGAAGGAATCCAACAGGCATCTCGCGGGCAATTCATGTCTGATATGAAGGGACCGAACCGCTCTTGGCTCTAGTTAAAAGAATATATAATGTTATGTGCATAATAATAATACAATTAGTCAGGTTTTTCATGAAGAGTCCTGGTGTAATTTTATTTTGCACTGTCTTTGTTTTATTTAGTCACTTTTTATATCTCCATCATAAATTAAATCCTTGAATAAAATATTCTCGATCTATAAATGAATGAAGGAAACAATTAACCTCTTGCCTTACCCCGCTCTATTAGTATCTAGAAGAAAAGTCTGTAAAACTTCGAACGTGAGTTTACTTAATTTCAGTCAACCGTTTGTATTAGCTAGGGGTTCACAAAAGCATTAACCTAATCACTAACATAACTCAAAGGTCATGTTTGTGCAGTAAAATTAGTCATAAAGGTCCATGGTCACAGTCAAGCCATAACGATTGGGAACTAGGAACCCATTCTTTTTATGTAGGCGTACTCATAACGCACGGGGTTGGGCGCACCCTGCGGCGCTCCCCTGACATTTATCCATAGACCATAAAAAGAAATATCTACCAGGGTAGCATGGGACTGCGAGGCTTGCCGAAAGGCCTCGGCGCGCCCTATAAAATCGTTCCGCTCCGACCACCGTCCTACTAACCTGTTTAGTGCTATACGCATGATGGCTCAGGTAATCAGCTTTTAGTAAATGTTAACTGGATTTATCTTACCTACACATAATAAAGAAAAACCTGACAGAAAAAAAAACCGTAGCACTTTTGTAACCTTTTAAAAAGTAGTTTAAAATAGTAGTAGTAAATTTATATAAAAAAATTGAATCGACTTCTAAAACTTAAAAGTATTCAAAAAACGTTATAACATAGTTTTTGTTGTCTGTGGTCCAAGACTGCAAATTAGGGAAAATGGATTAGCAGCGTAGTACTTTATTGATTCTGACTTTTGGAAGTCAGTTATTTTGTTTTTTTTATAAGTAATTTATGTTTGTCTTTTTAGTGGTTAGCAATACCGAATACTACGACTACAGACTACTGAATACTAATACAGAGAAACAATTGCACAAAACACAGTTTATTAGCTGTTCGTTTTTGGAGAGCTCCATTGCCTGTCTCCGAAGATCTTTATCAGATCCTGATAACTTATATACTAAAACCTTTCAAACACAAGAATTAAAATACCAAAAACCGCATTAAAATCAGTAGTTGCCGAGAAAATCACGAACATATAAAAGTTACATACTTACATACCATATCTATACGGATCGAATACAGAAACTCCTGTTTTTGCAGTCAGTTTAAAATATAAAAATATCTCGCATATTGAGACGCACTTCTACGTTTAGTGTCAAGTCAATTAAAACTGCCATGACCCAATTAAAATACATATTTACTAATATGACTTCATTGTATGCAATGCAATTTGTACTCCACTAATTGTTGTTAGTTAATAAATTGTTATTTACCCACACATTTTAATTGACGTCAACGCAAGGAAATGTCACACTCGTTCCCATGACAGAATGTTGGTGAATAGATCATGCATCTAGGATAGTAACTAAGCAAGTTTATGGAGAAACAAGTACATATATACAGAAATACGATACAGTCGAATTTTGAAACATTATTATTGTACGGGTCATCGCCGTACAGTACGTATAAGTGGAGTCAGGAAGGTTGCTACACTGCGATACATCGTTCGATTAATTATGCATTAATAAAATTAAGTAGAACGCGATTTGTCGTTATACCGTGCGCGGCTCATTCTCATCCCATTTTATCTCATTAGTTTTATAGTAGTGAAATAAAGTTATCTTTTTATCTTTAATCTTAGTTTATCTTAATCTTATCCAACCCCGAACAATTATTTTTGACCTCTCTGAATGTTGCTAAATGAAATAAAATTAAATCAAAAACGATTTGTTTCCAAAATCTATTATAGCTGTTCGATACGTTAAAATGTACATTTGATATTCTAATTACTAGACTTTAGTCGCGGTGCTTAAGGATAGACGCCCGTTGCCGTATTTTCATACAAACATAATATGGATTTAAGTTTAATATTATTAAGGTTTTATATTATTATATAGACTTGAAACTTTAAACTGAACAACAAAATGATGTTTTCATCAGTGGATAGAGAGATCCTTGTAGAAGTATTTATTTATTTAGAATAGGTTCTTTGACTAGTTTAATCTAAGATCCAACATGTATATTTTACTGTAAATAAAGATATTTGATATGTAAAAATAAATAGATATTAATACTTTATATATAGTAAAGAATAAATAGACTTTTTATGTGGTGATAGTAAGAGTAATTGTTAACAAGCTTATGGTAGAGTCATTTCATTTAACTAATAGCTACATTATCGAAAGTGATAATTTCTCACTAAACATATATCAAATGGGTCATGAATCTGTTGGTCTGATAGTACGACCGCAAAATCCGCAAAAGCATTAAATCACGAATCGACTAAACCATAAATCGTTGTTTGAGAAAAACAAACGACTAACAGGTAATTAAGTCTGGGATTGAGGTTGGCAACATAGTTGTCAGGAATCGGGGTCAGTCCTTTGTCGGACAGGAGGGGAGAGGGCAGCGGGGAGGGGGGAGAGGGTGACAAATGATGGCCATTGTCTTTGTTTATGAGTGAAGGGTTACGGCGCCCATGCCGCCATTCCGGTGACCCATGAAGGATGGACTGATTACTTGTAATTAAATTTGGTTTAATATTATGTCTTTATATTTGTGCTTGCAAAGTCGTAAAAAATCCTTTGCCTCAAATCAAAGCTAGAGTGAAGAAAAAAAATTGCAAGGAAATTAACAAATAATTTTTATTTCATCATATTCCAAAGCACAAAATATTTTTACATTCTAACTGACATTAAATTTTCCCTGAAATACGTACAGACAGTGGACTGAACTAGTAAGTAAATATAATCTAGCTGGACTCCTTTATTCTGAATTTATATAGACTAATTAGCTGTTGCCTGCGGTTTCGCCCGCGTGATATTATATTATATTATTATTATATTATATTCCTTTACACTTCCTTCATTATTAGTCCTATACACAATAAACATATGAATCGGTCTAGCTGATAACTGGATCAGTGACAAGAGTTTCTTATATATTAGCAGTTCTTATGTTTGATAGATTTACTTATTGACTCTTGGTTTGTTTGGTTAAACGTGCTTATCTCTGTAGCTAGTCGTCCGAATTGAAAAAATGATTTGGTTAAGTCATAAGTCAGCACAAAATACATTTGTGTGGAATATTAAATTATTATCTAAGTACACTTACACTAAATTTCACTTCATTTTAATAAATAAATTCAAAATTTTTAGTTACAATTAATTAATAATACAAAAAAAAAATCCGTACATTACCTAATAAAATAAGTCACACCAATAAATCAAGAAAAAAATGTACAGTAAATTGATAAAATTATATTATGATAGTCAAAAATTAAATAGCAGGATTTTTATATTTTAATCTTTATTTGTTATAGAGGGTTTAATCACATTGATTATGCCACCCTCGACAAGGCACTTAAAATAGCAGGTTTGGATAATTGCACAGCCCATTTATTGAGGAAGGGTCTTTTTTATAGGCGACGAAATCGCGGGCAACAGGCTAGTTAAAAAATATAAATTTACAGGAATACATAAAAGAAGACTAAATCTTAAGTTATTTTAGGGAAATTAAAGGAAAATTATTAATAATTAATAATAATTTAAATTAACTGGAGCAGTTAACAATATTCGTATATTTGGCGACAGAATACAGTACAAATAAATGAAGCATATTTTTCATGTGCCTGCAAACCGGTGGGTGCTAAAAACATTGCATAGGAAATTATCTGCGTATACCCGGGTCAAGCAAAGTATTAATTGTGAACTTTCGATCAGGAGATTCACAATAGTAGCACGGAGTTGGAATTGTGCCCGGTGGATGGCGATAGACCCACCCCTATACTAATCATGTGACCTAAAAATAACAGGTTAATAAGGGTTGTACACTTCTGCTCCACCCTTTTGGGTAATATAGGCGTGATGTTATGTTATGTGTTATCTGCGTATGTACCTATTCCCTAATCTAATGCTGCGAAATTCATAATTAGGCAAATTTTAGCGTTCTAGATTATACTAATTAGAATAATTCAGAAAACCTAATTAAGGGAGATACTTATTAAGTATAGATTAAGTTATTGACGACCGGATGGCGGAGTGGGTAGTGTACCTGCCTGCGACGCCGAGATCGTGGGTTCGATTCCCACTTAAGCTAAAATATCTTTATGTGCATGAACATGGGGGTTTGTCTTAGTCTGGATATTTCTATGTATAATAAGTATGTATTTACAAAAGAAAAGTATATATGTATTAGTATCAGTAAATTCTAGTACCCATAGTACAAGCTCTGCTTAGTTTGGGACTAGATGGCGTTGTGTGTGAGTTGTGGAATATTTGTGGAATATTTATTTATTTAGTTATTAGACTAGCTTAATTTAAAATCCAACATGTATATTTTTCTGTAAATAAAGATTAAGGAAGTATAATTATGACGGCTAACAACGGACCCTATATGGCGCATGGCCCGACACGCACTTGGTCCGTTTTAACAGTGCTTATTACGTAGATTTAGATTTTTTTTTTCTTTCGAGTGCACGGTTGGCGTGGTGGTTAAAGCGGTCGCCTCGCCGCTTTCAACTGCGCTGGTGTTGTGGGTTCGATGCCCACATGAGACAAATCTTTGTGTGATTCGCAAAGATTGTTCTGACTCTGGGTATGCTTTGTGAGTGTGAATTGTATGTTTGTTAACACTCCCGCGACACAGGAGTTATTCCTAGTGCGGACGTCGTTTTTTTTTTTTTAAATGTATATGTTTTAAGTAAGTTTTTACTGCACGTTAACATATTATTATAATAATAACTATGCATACTGAAAGGGGTGGCAATACTGGCATGGTGGTGTGTTGGCGGCCATCAACGCTAATGCCACGGCGCGCCTCTGCGTCAAATGGCGCGCGCCATCCTATGGTAATTCCATCATTATACCATGCTCGTTATTTTATTATGGAGCACACTGCTTTATATATCCACTAAGTAGGTGTTTTTAGGGTTCCGTAGTACCTACAAGGAACCCTTATAGTTTCGCCATGTCCGTCTGTCCGTCTGTCCACGGCATAGCGACGAAACCGTTGGTGCTAGAAAACTGAAATTTTGCATGAACATGTATGTTAACTAAACAAAGAAAGTCGTAGAATAAAATTTGGAAAAATATTTTTTTTCAGGTAGCTCCCCTACATGTAAAGTAGGGATGTTTTTTTTTTTTGTCGCCTACCCCATAGTGTGGGGTATTGTTAGATAGGCCTTTTAAAAACGTTTAGGGGTTGCTAAGACAGTTTTTTGATTTAGAGATTTGTTTGCGAGATAATTAACTTTAAAGAGCAAATTTTTGTTCGAGTAGGGCGTCCCCCCCCCTCTAAAAGCTAAACTACTGGATCCCAAAATCTGAAAAAAATTGTGTCGGTAGTACATGTAATGAACTTTAAAGGAAAACTATAGCGGATAAGTTCACTTCATTAGTTCAAGAGGAATAGGGGTCCGAAATGTCAGATGCAGTTACTCAGAATATTTCGTTCAAAATTCTTGAAACATAAATAAACATACATAATACATATATAAAATCACGTCTTTATCCCACGGGGGTAGGCAGAGACGATGGAACGCCATGTGCTTCGCTCCTTACGTACTTCTTTCGCTTCCTCAACATTCATACATCTCGTCATACGTGCTAGCTGGTTTCGTGTACTACAAACATTTCCTTTCTGAAGGACGCCATTTTTACATATTAAAACGTGTTGGAATTTTGGATTACAATTTGCAAAATATCAAATGTGTTTTACATATTTTTATTTGTGTGTACTTTACGCCAGCAAGAAAGTGTCACCTAGAGTGATATGAGTAGAACGTATAATTAGTGCGCAATCTGCTGTAAATGTGCGCCGCATAAAAAATTTGTGCGTCTTGTAGTTTTGAAAAAAAAACGTAAAAACGATTCCTGCTGGAGTAACGTTGTTCTAGCAAGAAAATTCTAGACGAATCATCGGAGATATAAAATACATACATGGGCAGAGAGCTTATATTTGTGCAAATTTGTGCGTCATAAATATAATTTGTGCGTCTTCAGGTTTTCGAGATATTGCGTTTCCCGCTGGAGTAACGTTTTGCGAATTCGTGTATCTCAAAGACCATTATATGTGCGCCTGTAGAATGAACATACACGAATAGCTCTTAATTTGTGCATATTTGTGACATAATTAGATGCCAGATAATATTTATAATTTTCAAGTAATCGCGCTTTATTGAAAGCTTAAAAAAATATTGTAGCGCCTAAATGAGAAGACTTATAAACTCGCTAAAAACTGTATTCGTTCCATCTTGACGTTTATAATTACCATAAAAAGTTTCAAAACAGAACCTACAAGCGCTAATGAATAATATTACTAAAAGTCAAAACGACGGCATCATAACTTTGACGCCATCAAACAAGAAACTGGCTCAACCTAAGATGTGTAAATGTAAACCAAAAATTAGTGCATTTATCAAATAATATATAGTAAAAATATCCAGCTTCAACTGTTTTGTATTAAGTAAATATTAAGACTAAACCAAAACAGTTATTCGGCGCAGGTTATCCGACCAAATTCGAATGACTACAAAAAAGCGACGGATTCATACGTATCGATGACCACCTTTATTAAACGTATTACACCTAAACTGTGTTCGTACAGTCACGCTCAAATGTTCCTTGAGAATTATTATTACAATGACCTAATAAAAATATAATATATATTAAATGTACTTTCTGATCATATGAAATCAAAGAGCTTGTTGGTTTAAAAAAATATTATTTTTATTATCATAATCATGATTCTTAAAGTAATTATGGCATCAAATCACAGATCAAATTTCCTACCTATAAATATTAAAACAAACATTGTTCAATTAAACTATTTGTACCTTGTATAGTCATTTGGTATTATTTAAAATCACAGATCAGTTTTTCATTTACATAAATACACAAACAATAAAATCACTTAAAGTGGCTCAGTACCATCATGGCGTGAAATTTAAATATTAAGTAGTTGTTGTTTTGGCCGAGATATAATTAAGTTTTGGGTATGATTGTATAGTACGCGAACGTAATAAATACCTATAGAGCGTTATATTTTGTTATGAGTTTATGTTTCTTAAAAAATAAGCCGGATTTCAAAACTTCAACCCAAGTTTCACATATCGGGCTGCTTAGGTTTGGGTTTTCAAATTAGGCTAATTTTTAAGAAACATAAGCTGATAATTATTTTAAACGGTCTATACTACGTTCGCGTATGATACTATCATATCCAAAACTAAATTATATCTCGGCCAACAAATAGGTAACTACTTTATACTTGAATTTCCCGTTATGATGGTACTGAACCTTTATCACAGAAAATCACAGTTTTTTCTTTTTTCTACTGATATAATAAATGCAAATGGATAAAATTTTTTATGTCTAATCAAAAAAAAAATCTGAATTTATTTTAATAACTATTTCTACTGCACTGTATTCGGGCACAATACGTTTCAACCAGTTAGCGAGTAAAGTTAAGAAGGTCATCGATACGTATGAATCCGTCGCTTTTTTGTAGTCATTCGAATTTGGTCGGATAACCTGCGCCGAATAACTGTTTTGGTTTAGTCTTAATATTTACTTAATACGAAACAGTTGAAGCTGGATATTTTTACTATATATTATTTGATAAATGCACTAATTTTTGGTTTACATTTACACATCTTAGGTTGAGCCAGTTTCTTGTTTGATGGCGTCAAAGTTATGATGCCGTCGTTTTGACTTTTAGTAATATTATTCATTAGCGCTTGTAGGTTCTGTTTTGAAACTTTTTATGGTAATTATAAACGTCAAGATGGAACGAATACAGTTTTTAGCGAGTTTATAAGTCTTCTCATTTAGGCGCTACAATATTTTTTTAAGCTTTCAATAAAGCGCGATTACTTGAAAATTATAAATATTATCTGGCATCTAATTATGTCACAAATATGCACAAATTAAGAGCTATTCGTGTATGTTCATTCTACAGGCGCACATATAATGGTCTTTGAGATACACGAATTCGCAAAACGTTACTCCAGCGGGAAACGCAATATCTCGAAAACCTGAAGACGCACAAATTATATTTATGACGCACAAATTTGCACAAATATAAGCTCTCTGCCCATGTATGTATTTTATATCTCCGATGATTCGTCTAGAATTTTCTTGCTAGAACAACGTTACTCCAGCAGGAATCGTTTTTACGTTTTTTTTTCAAAACTACAAGACGCACAAATTTTTTATGCGGCGCACATTTACAGCAGATTGCGCACTAATTATACGTTCTACTCATATCACTCTAGGTGACGCTTTCTTGCTGGCGTAACGTACACTTTATTTGTCGTAAAAAACGTTCAATTGAATTTGTGACTTCAATTTTTTTTTACTTTACCCATTAAATGACATCGTGATTAATCTACTTGCATGTGATTCATTCGGTACATAGGATTCTAAGACAAAATTTTGACTCTGGAAAATCTGGCTAGATCATTTTACACGTCACGTCAACGTCATAAGAAAATCGAAAATGTAAAGCATAAACTTGCTGTAACACTTTAAGTGATTAAGGACATGAGTTTAAAAAATTAAGTGCAAAACATTTTTATCGAAATTATAAAAATTTAAAAAAAAAAAGAAATCCAAGGTTTATCTAAAAATTGCAAATGTATCTGGGATATTCTAATCTAAGGTAAACGCTACTCTTCCATTTTATATATAAAGGGAAAGATTAAAAGTTTCCTTGGTTAACAATCTGTATAATTTACTTAGCATTTTGTATGCATTTTATACCTAAACTTAGTCATGTAGAGATAAACTACTTTTGTTTTCTTTTCGTATTTGAGTAGTGTGAACTTGATAACACATTTTTTTGGTATGGACGAGTATAATTGTTAACCTACAAAATCTTTAAAACTTAAATCTATTATAAAAATTTGATCAAAGATATGTTACAAAAAAAAATGATTTATAGACTATAATTTAGGAAGCTAGATTAGTCTATGTGCTATATGATTACTAATCATTTGTTTAAATTAAATTAATAAAATAATTATCTATTAAAATTATTTCAATCAAAAACAGTTTTCAAACAACTATCAATATCGAGTAATGTTATTCTGCACCTGACAACTCGGTGAATGCGCCGTGCGTATCAGCCGGGACATGGCATGTGAGTGAACTTGCCGAAGTGCAGCAGGGTCGATGCACCGCTGCACTTGCCACCGCCTCGGCGCACTGCGCGCCTGGTCGCGTGGCCGCGCGACTCAGCCCACCGCGCCGGCCACTTGGCAACCACACAGACAAACAGACACGGCCGTGGCACACATACACCTCTCTGCTGACCACTCCACGCCGCACACCGACACCCCCGCAATTACGCGTAATCTCCTATATAACGTTTACAAAATAATTATCTATCATTGAGAATAAGTGCTATTCTTAACTTTATCGCTCTATTATTGCAGATTCACTTAATTTACCTTGCCAAAATGCAATAATGCACACGAAATCGAACAGAATATGTGTATTAAATAATTTTATCGTCAACCTGTGTCCAGTTAAGAATTTTGATAAATAGCATCTTAATAACAAATTAAATGAGAATAAGATTTATAAATTGATAAATTCACTAGCTTTCACCCGCGACTTCATCCGCGTGGTAGAATAATACTATACGGTTAAGTTTACGTTCCTGCACCGCTCCCGTGAGGTTTAACTTAATTTTAATGCACACAAATTCATTAAGTATTCTCCCGTTTTACAGTATAATATTTAATTACTGCTCCGCTCCTATTAATTAATTGTAGCTTGATGGGCATAGATGACATCGCCACTTAGCCGCTTACCTGATTCAGAACATGATTCTAAGCCTCTTGTGTGCAAATTCTTTTCATCGGAACCCATCGACAAATCGGTCTTGGAAATAATTACACGCCATAAAACCAATCGCAAATGAGTATAGACGAACATGATTTTGATGCTCTGCGCGAATAGTTTTGATCGCAAAATTCTACAAGTATGAAGATTTCCTCTTTCCGGTGACACATTTTTGCACCCAAGGTCTCAGAATCATGTACTGAATTACTGGTAAGCGGCTTCGTCACCATGTCATTTACACCTTGTATATATAGGACATATAAGAGGAAAAACTTTTAAAATAGGATAGGACTAACTGAGGGCTGGCAGCCCTTGTTAGTTGGATTGCTCTCAATCACTACCATTCAAATGACGTATCATTTATAAAAAAATATATAGTAACAAAGTTTTGCGGTGGAATCTCTGGTGAAAAGTTCCTGAGATTAGCGAAACGAACAATCAATCAATCAATTAAATTGAGCTCTACAGATTTATAATATCTATAATTAACATCTCGATACATTACATTAAATATTTCAATAGAAATTGACAGGTGACAACACACAGCAGCTACAATGCATTATGTGTTTATCAAAAATAAATCGACAGGTATAAAAAATATACATTATAGCTGCTGTGCATGAGCGCTTTAAGCGCTTAAAGATTAAGTCTGATTAGTCAGTTATGACAAATTCGACAAACATATCAAAAATTAACAATGGCACATCAATCTGTGGACTGTTGGCAATATTGACACATTATTAGTAAATAACGCTCTATCTCTAACTCTACTCTAACTAAGTGCCCGTTGACTCTAGTTTCAAGTTTTCTCTTTCACTTAGAAAACTCTACCTTCTTCAGTTTATAGTTTACCAGTACATGGGCAACACCGTTTCCATAACAACACCCACGCGCGCGCATTTCTCCGCCTACTTTGGGGGATGAAACCTTCTACGCCTACAAAGCACCCTCTTCGATTTTATGAAATCCTAGTAGGAGCAGATTGCGAGCTTTCAGGAAGGGAAATAGCGCGCGTTCGTAACGCATACTTGCCATAGCAACGAACTGAGAGACCCTTTGCCCGCAACACTGGGCGCGTGACGGCGAAGTCCTTCGTTGCCCTGGCCCTTTCCACTTGCAGAGGTATTATGTTATCCTGTTACTTCTTCGATCTAATTACGCATATCATTATGCCACTCCCCTTTTTTATCACGAAACTCATTATGTTTTTAAAAGGGCGTTTTGAGGCGCGTGTCTTTTGATTTATATGTATTGTTTTGTTTTGATGTTTAGCGAATTTGTTTACATGACTAATTAATACCTACTTTTACTTTACAATATCCATATGTTTTTTAGTCATAGACAAGCTTTAGTAAACTCTACAAAAAATACACAGGGTTCACGAATATTTTCGCATTGCATACTTGCATGCATAGAAGCGTTACGTTTTTGAGGATACAATGTAAAAGTTTTGAAACTTTTCTGATGTAAGCTTGCCTAGCGAACTCGGATAGTTTTTAAGTTTAGCGCAAGCGCGTTACGTATGTTTGGCGAAGTCCCGCCTCACTCGATTTTCCCAATGCATCTATCTCCCCCTCGCTCCATTCACCTGATCCCGAACCGATATCCGTGCCCTATAGCTTCGAATACGTATTACTGGAATATCGATTTCTGGTCAAGTGAACTTCTCCATGCCTATGACAGCCTGGTGTTTTCCGAACGGTTCGACATTATCGGCGATCGCCGATACGTTTCTAATAACATGGAGTATCGACAATAACGTAGGCAAAGGGACATCCTTCACTAATTGAGCTAATAGTGATGTGATTGAAAAAATTGGTTTTGTGCATTTACGATTTTTGATCGACAGGACAAGTTCATTAATCAAATGAGTCTACTTAATAAAGATTTCGATTTTAAATAAGATATTAAAATATAGTAAACAGTTATTGTCAAATTAAATAAGTTGAATTGCTATCTCTTTCATACTTTCAGCCCTGTCTTTTATTAACTGTAAATTTTATGTGTCGTTGTGTATCCGGTCGGGGTGGAGCCTCCCCGGATATTGATTTTCAGCGCTGGATAACGCTACCGCTTTTACTTCCTGTTGCCCTAGCATCTCCTGAAAGAATTTCCGGTTTCGAATCCGTCCAATATCCGGATCTTAAATTTAATCCGGAAGTCGGCGTAGGAAACATTGTCATGAAATTATAAAAGTTTGTTGAAGACCTGGGTATTTTCAAATTCTGTAATCTTTTTTTAATCATGTTATATCTATGTAATTGGTTAATAAATGACTCGAAATTTGTAAAAGTGTTGTAGTTCCTTTGATTCTTATTGAAAAATGTGGTTGTAAAATAATCCGGCGGCATCCATCTTGGTTGGCGAATGTCGGATCCGCAGCTACATCGCGCACAAATGTACCAGGCACTCATACCCGCAAAAGAGATAGCCCGGCTTTCGTAGTACGGACCAAGTTCCAAGGGAAGGGCTTCAATGATGATATTTTTTATCTTATTTTCTTTAAGCATTGCAACTATGTAAAAAGAGATAGGTACTGATCAATTAAATTAAATAATCTAAACTAAAAAATACATAAAAAAAAGAACTAAAAAGATAAAAACAAGTATAGCATTATCTACATTAAATTCATTAACAACAAATGAAATATGTCAAACTAAATTCTGTATGATGTTGCAGGCGGTGACAAACGAAGTTATATAGTAGTAACAAAGTATTGTTTGTCCCCGCCTGCAACATCATAAAGAATTTAGTTTGACATATTTCATTTGTTGTTAATGAATTTAATGTAGATAATGCTTTACTTGTTTTTATCTTTTTAGTTCTTTTTTTTAAGCAGTCGGGTTTTTTGTTTTTTTAATAATTATTTTTTATTTCACTCTTTTTAGTTCTTTTAACCGACATGTTTTTTTTATATCTATTAATTTGTAGAAATCAAATCTCTTTGAGATCAATGAGCCTTAATCGTGAGTTAAACTATCAAATTCAAAAACAATTATTCAAATTCGACCGGCAGTTTCTAAGATTAGCGTGAGCGAACATACAAACTAACTTCCTCCCACTTCGGACGCGCGAGCGTGCCGATATAATATATAAATTGGTAAATTGTGTTTAATCAGTAATATAAATGTGATAAGAAGTATATATTTTTGAAATGGTCTTTTCATGGCCTTTTATTTGATACCCATATTACTATGATGAAAAGAAAATCCATACCTCCCCCCCTTTTTTTTTCATTTGCCGGCGCCATTTTGAAAATTTATATAGCCTATGTCACTATCACTGTTTCGACGAATTCAACGACACCTCATTTGTCAAAATCCGTCAAGCCGTTTGGGCTGTAGGGCGTGCCAAAGAAATAGACATACATACATACATACATACATACATACATACATACATACATACATACATACATACATACATACGCTCGAAAAACATAACCCTCCTTCTGACGCAGTCGGGTAAAAAGATATTATATAATAAAGATAACCCCTCAATGTGATAGATACTTTAAACATCAAGTAAAACACGTAATCAGTAACCACAACATATTACGAACAAACAGAACACAGCAAACATAGATCCATTAGGACATAAGTTAGCTGACTCAACTCAGCAGGGCCCACCGGCCACGGAGACATTTTTTGTAACACAAAAAGTAAGCAAGCACTACTATTTGGCGGCAGATTAAAAGTGAGACGGTGGTGCTACCGCCTTCGAGCTCGTTCACAAGAGCTTTACCACCAGCATATATCCTAAGGTCTCGGGTTCAAGACCCGATTTAAGTCCAAAATTTTTTTGGTTGTTTGAATGAATGTTTTTTTTTTGCGTTAATATAATATTATAATGACGTTCCATTCCTCCCATTGTCTACCTATATCTCTTACATATCTCTGCTACGCTCTTTTTGGGCCTATCGGCGTAGTTGTTTATTATTATGCCAATATTTTTTAATTGTTCTAAAATATTTTTAAAAGTAAAATGATCATGATTCAAATTATCTAGTTTTATACTGAAAATATTTACCTAATTTAAGTACAAACTTCTTTTGAAAGACGAAAAACGGTTATTACATGCCATCAATGCATCGAATCGTAGACACATTTTTAAACGTACAAATATACTGTTATTTATTTTGTAGTACTACTAATATGTTTATGAAGGGGTAGTAAATACCTCCTGCTGTTGCTGCATCCCGTGTACTCCACACCCCTAACAGCATAGAAGCCATTCAACTAACATTACCACAACGCACACTAACGCTCGCAACGTAGTAGGTGGCATTTGCTTGTGTGTGTACTTATTAACTTGATTCACCCCATATTAGATGTATGCAAGTGTAGTGTATACATATTTGGTAGTCTGTTCATAAATCAGAGAGACAAAAATCGCACGAGTATAGTTCGATTCCCGGTTGAATAAGCATAGCCTAGGTATTTACAAAAATCTATGTACCTATTTAGTTTGAATTGTTTATGAAAATAAAATAAGTATGTTAATTCTTCAATCTGGTATAATTATTGGTGAATTTGGGTGCTCAATTTTTGTCTCTCTAATTTAGGAATAGAGAATAGTGAAATATATAATCCTAACTAATATTATAAATGCGAAAGTAACTCTGTCTGTCTGTCTGTTACGCTTTCCCGCTTAAACCTCGCAACCGATTTTGATGAAATTTGGTACAGACAATCTTTAGACCCTGAGACAGAACATAGGCTACTTTTAAAAAAAGGGATGAAAGGGGTTGAAATAGAGGTCGAAAGTTTGTATGGGATTTCTTAGCGTGAGGCTGGCCTCTGTAAGAATCTCTTAGACATAAAGGACCAGGATTGATAAAAACTAATTTCACGCGGGCAAAGCCGCGGGCGGAAGCTAGTATATTATATAGATTGCTCCGTCTATGCGATTATATCTGTGTGGATACACCACAGATATAGATCTACATAGATAACGCAGATGCATGTACTTTGCGTGTCTCAACCCCGACCATGCGTCGAGGTTGGTCGCCTCTAACTTCAGTCCACGCGCGTCTTTTGTCAGAGAAAATCATAGCGGACGGCTCCAGTTGAACGTACTGGGCGGATTGGCATCGGCGGCATCGGTGTCTTTGAATCGGTTTGGATTTCCCGTCACTAAATTTCGGCTGTGACGTCACAAAAGGTATTAAAAAGTCGGCACGCTTGGTTTCAATATAAATCGTGATACTTGTGTTATCTATGTAGATCTATATCTGTGGGATACACACACAAATTGAGCACCCAAATGTCAAATTCACTAAGAATGATACCAGATCGGAAATTTTACTTATTTTATTTGGATGTGTTGATGTTTATCAACAGCCGTTTATATTTTTGCGTGAAAGTATTAAGAGAAAAATGTTTAGTAAGTAATATTAATTAAGTTGTATTATATAACATTACTACTTATAGCATTACACTTTTTAATACGAAATAATGTTCTCGTTTCAAAATAAACCCCACAATAAACCTTTTGACGCAGTCGGATAAAAAAATAAAATAACTTAAAGTACAAGTGTACTTTTAATTGAATCAAATGTGAACTTTATTTTCTATAAATAACATTTTGTCAGTGGCGATATTTTAGACGCAAACACGCTTCGAATCTCTGACACATATTTCAAAATGCGTCAGAGATAATTTAAAATTCTTGCGAGCTATACCCCAATATTTTCTTTTAGTTACGCAGAGGTCGAAGGTAGAAGACACACTGTAAGGAAGCCCATTAAATAAAGCTACATAGGCTTAATATCTGGTGACCATAACCACAGAATGCATTTACGGGTACCTAACATCGGTCATAAACGTTCCTGCAGTATGTGCAGTACGTACACCTTCTTAACGGAAAAACTTTGACCTTGTAGTCCAAAAAAATAATTGGTCCGTTAATTTGTGTACATTTTTCTATTCTTTTTTTGTTTGTTCACGTCCGTTCATTAACGTTTAGTTCTGTAGAGATCGAAAATGAATTATTTTCCTCTTAGTATGTATTTATCAGTGTCGTTATTGCTTAGTCCTTAGCCGGTTTACAAATACACTTGCACAAATAAATATCTGTGTTTCTTTCAGATCCAAAAAATAAGAGACATGAACGTGTAGGTATGGTGAGAAGGGTCTCCGAAGATATATGCGTAACTTCTTGCGTAACGCGCCTCTCTGTGATTGGTCGAAAAGGCCACGCCCAGTGCGTAAGCCGAACGAAATTCGACAGGCCCTTAGACGGCCCTTCGCACCTTCTTATACTCTTTGCGCTCCTAGTAATCTGTGTTATATTATAAATAATTTAAAGGGCTCCACAATAATATTATAATATCATGACAACAAACAAGAATTACTTGTAATCAATTTAAATATTGCTCTTTGGTTCCAGGAGCGTAGGTGGCGTAAGCGTCCACACCTCTATCAAACCAATGATATTCTCTCACAACTACAAACAAACTACCAAAGACTTCACTAGGACATAGACAAGTCTTAGAACAAAAAGCTAATTAACAGTAATTATAAATGTAAATTGTATAAATTGTAAAAGGGCTTCCTTCGAGCCTTGAAGGAGGTGTAAATGACAGAAGGGATTTCTTTGTAGTAAGAAATAATGGGCATGTCACTCCCAATGACTTTGTGTACCAGGAACCCATGACTGTGAAGGAGGTGTCTGAAGGGCTTTACCTTCGCTTGCCTTCGTCTTCGTACCGATAGTACTTTGAGGCGTGTAGTGCGTTCGCAGTCCATTAAAGACATTCATTTTGCCCGCAGTATCGCGACCGCGCGTTACATCAACATTTAGTTATTTGTTTGGTCGGTTCATGAACGTCACTGACTGTAAATGACAGATATTTAGTTTATTTATTAAGGATGGTGGTGAAGGTTCGTCCTGGCCTACGTAATGTTTTGCCATGTTTATCAACTATCCTAGGATTTTAATAGATTATAATATTATCGAATGTTCGCCTTTTGCGTGGTTTCACTAGTGCAGAAAACCTTTGTTACCTCTTTTCAGCGTTCTTTGTATTAAATATAAAGTAAAATATAAAATAGTAAACAAAATTAAATTTTTAAGTATATTATCAATAAAGATAAGACACAAATGAAAATGTGATATATGGAATCCCACCGAGCGACATAAGATGTAGGAAGCAACTCTCTTTACACTTTTACTTTCCGAAAATAGTCGCCATTGCCTTTCATTGCCGTTGTCTGGCTCCAACAATAGTATTGCGACCACTTTATTTCATTTAATGCGTTTATAATTACTGGCATCGCTCATGTCATATATAAACGATCCGTGATGCATCAAAAATCATTGATAATACAATCACCATTTTATTTAGGAGCAAAAATAACTAACTATTTTCGCATCGCTCATTACGTCATCATTACGTACGTAAAATCTCTTCCACGCACGTTCCAAATTTCTATTCCGTTCCGTTACCAACGATTCCGACAAAGATGGCCTCACTTGAATCTCAAACACCAGGCGAGCATAAGAATTGAGGAGCTGTGGAATGCCACAAGAATTGTTGCCACCAAGAAAGTTGCGAAAAACTGAAGGTAAACTTTTGAACGGTAGGAAAAATTCCTTTAAGGACACTGACTTTGTCTCATTGTTGTACTTTCTATTCGAAATCAAATAAACGATTTGATTTTTAAAATGTCAGTAGTCGAATATTGGGGACCTCTCCTTATACAATTTAAAAGGAAATGGACATACAAACTAAGTAAATTTGATCAAATTAAATTTTATTTATCGCTACGAAGCCGCGAGGAACATTATGAAACATTTGCCAAAAAAAACAAGAAATGCTGATACCAATACGATAATTAACTTATAAACATTAAATAACACATTTCAATAATATTGAAATCAAACAAATTTATTATTTATTTTACTTAGTATTCATAATATATTTTTTTTTGTATTATTAATTTATGTAATTAAGCTACAAACATTTTCTTACGCCAAAATGACCTCATATATTAGACATCAACGTTTTCTCGTAGCAGGTTCTACGAGATTCGCGGAACGTATCCTTTGGCGGTGACGTCATCCTAGACATATGCTACGAAACCTACGAACGGAAACGTTGTCTAGTTCTACAACACATGCGCACTTTATGTCTAAATACCGCACACTTGCAGGCGCCCCCTTTTCCACACACATTTCCGCACCCTAAGCTACGTGCCGCACAGCTGATCATCACACACTTGCTTCGCACATGTGATTTTAACCTCCACCCTCGTTCTGGTGCCTTAGTACTTATAGCCCACATGTGCAACCCTTTCGACACGTGGTCGTGCGTGACCCACACACTACTAAAAATATTATTTATGTATGCTACTCTTCGTGTTCATATGCGATTAGTACAATTGGGATAATAGTGATAGTATAGGACACTATAGGATATAATTATTTACTGGTAATTAGGTTTGCCAAATTTGTTAAAATTAATGAAATATTACTAATTAAATGTCTAAAATGATTATGATAGAACTAATTAAGCGTTAGCACACACGTTCGTGTAAGCTTGTATTTTGTATATATTATTGTATTGACCATGACCATGCAGAACGTATTCACACCTACACATACCACGTGTCTTTGAAAAGCCCAACACAAGCAACGAAACGTGTATTTGTAGCAGCGGGTCGGCACGTGTCCGCGCCGCCGCACACGCCCCACGACGCAATGACATGCGTCAACACTGACTGTTGCACCAGGACGCCAGCCGGCCGAAGAGGTGCATTGCCCTTCATTTCATCGCCGACCAAATAAACAAGACCTGCAGTTAACTTGCATACTCACTCGCACCGCTCGCCCTACGATATGCGTATCTCGTTTTGATAAGTGAACGCAGGGAAAGAGCTAGTTCATGATATATTTGATGGTTGATAATGTGCTTTTCAACCACGATCTCTTTCTTTCATGTTGTCGTTGTATGCATTTGTGTCTTGTCTGTGTGGGCTGCACACAGAGGCGTAATGTTGTATTTTTACTGACAGTGCCTGCCATTGCCACACAAGTTTAGTCAGTGGTGTAAATATAGAAAATGTTCATGTCTGTGTTGTTGGTGGTTCATTGACACGCAGACAGTTGATTAATAATTTAAACAATCAATTAATAATGATGTAATGATTAAATTAATATTTTTAAAATGTTTTTTTTTATTGTAGTACAGCCATAGTAATCTGTATCAAAACGTATTGTGTACTTTTAGATTAAATGACACGTGATATGATGGCCGGCCAGTAAGAATGACAATTGGAGGTAACCAGTTGAATAGCACACGAGTCTAAACTACGAGATATTTTTTTCAGCTGCCGGACGGGGGAAATTTTACTATGGGCGTTGCAACTTCTTCTTTAGTAGGCTTTATAATATTTAAGATCACTAGACAAACTTACATAATTATTATTTATTATCTTACCTACACAAATGCATTTAAATGAACAACAAAATAAAATAAAAAAAACATATTATGTTACATTATTACCACCTTTTTAATCTTATGTTATCCTGATACTTCGTTTGGAGTGCTTACGCATTTTTATGTCATTATTTGGTTGTGCCCTTCGAAGGGCGGGCAGTATAAACATTTATCTTGTTCAGTCTCCTCCCACATACAGCCATATGTATACATTTTCTCATAATTTATGCAGGCAAGACTTGCAACTTATTGCATAAACAAGCAAAGCATCCGGTAGAAATAATACCGGTACATAAAATATTTATTTTACGGGTAACTTTTGTTGAAAAGCTCAAGGGAGGTTTACTTTTATATCAAAAAGATAGAAAGCTTTAAAATATCAGATTTTATATTATTTAAGTGATATTTTTTGTGTATATTTTATACTTATATATTATGCAAGCAAATTAATCAACATAGGACTGATTTACTGAACTACGACTCAGAACAGAATTAATAATAACTAACGTGTGACTTAATACTGCTATAATTTAGTATACAATGTAGAATCGGTTAAACTTAGTAATTTCAATATAGGACTGAATTTGTCTTCTTTTTCAAAGCTCTTAAATCGTAATACATACTGGGTCATTTTCTAAATGCATTGTATTAACAAACAACATAACATTCCGCCTATCACAAGGGTATCACAGAGGTGTATATAACACCCACATTAAAAATAATCGATTTTTCTAATGTGGGCGACATTACATTCCCTTTTTCCTTTTCTATTACGAAAAAAATAGGAATAATTTTAACATTTTATCTGAAAACCGCTTCAACAACCATGCTCATATTTGAGTAATAGAGTTTGAGAGCACACTGAACGAAAGAGTCAATGGATTGGATGATCTCCATCTTCTATGTCTCCATCAATGCTAGTTGCTATGAAAGAGCGGTGTTTCCTAATACAAGTATAGCCTACGTACAAGGAAACTCCAATCAAATTTGAATTATAAAACCTATACTTGAAACACTAATAAACTATTTTCATTTGCCAATGTAGAGCAGGTAAGTCTGCAAGGTAAGCATGGCTTTTACGTGATAAGTTCTATATAATGTAACATAGTACCTACTTACTATCATGTAAAAGCTAGAAACAGAAAGTTTATCTACGTATGTATTGCAAATTTCCATTATATACCTTCTCATATGCAATAAGCACCTATTACCCGGCCGCGGTTCGTACCAACTCCATCGGTTTGAGGGCGCCTGGTACACCATTCTGTTAAAACGCGAACGGGTTACGGACTCAAGTAAACTATTAACTAACTAACGGTTACTGTTGTTTAAGCTCATAAAACTCATGCTGAAGTTATATTATATTTTAGATCTTGATCAAACCTTTTCACAGGAACATGATATCGTTTCTCTACTTACTTGTAGCTTCATAATTATGTATTTATTTATTTAATTACTAATCATTTAATTTCAAAACTGTCATACAAGATTGTGTTAATGAGTTTTTTAAAGGCAACCGTACAACATTTTTTATTGTTTTGCTGATGTTTCGGAATACTTTCGAACTATCTCCTCGCACGTTATGAGAACCTAGTTGATACTGACGTCATAAGACGTATTATTAAAAATATTTTACTGAACCCACACGTCTTGTGAGACATTTTTTACTAATGATCTCTGACATTGTGACACTTAATTTGTTTGCGTTTATTATGTTTTGTTTGAACACAATCTAATTTAAGCAATACTTATTTAAAAACGTTTTTAATTATTTGATATGTATTTCGTAAACCTGTGTTGTCTTTTACTTTGATTTCGTTTTTTGTATACTGAAATTTAGATTTGAATTAAAACCTAAAGAACTATTTTAAGCTTGAACCAACATAATCCACACACTGACCGTGGCTTCGTAATTGTTTTTTTCTACTTCAGAATTTTTTACAACTCGCTAGAGAGAGATGCAGTAGGATCGATACTGGTCGTCCATTCATTCCTGCCTACACAACACCCCACACAAAGATCCTTACGGAAGCTGTTATCTCCACGCGACCTATATTGTCCTGGTATAAAAAGGGGGCAAACCATTGTTCTTACGCACACGCATTTTTTTGGGATTCCTGTGAACCATTTAAATAGCCTTGACGCACGTAGCGTTATTTTGGACAATGATAAATGATGATAATATAAAAGAAAACTTTTATCATTATTATTTTATTAAGTTGTAACAGTCTTCATTAGTGTAAATAACTCGTAATATTTATGCGTTGTGTAACTTCTATTAAATGGTATTTTAACCTAAAGCTTGGAAGTCCTTTGGCAGCGGCATTTCAGGAATGTACGTAATGTGGCCAAAAATGCCGAATATACCGACACGATATTATGTTCTCCTAGTCACAAAATATGAAAATCGCCTCGAAATATCGACTTTATTCGTTACGTGCGTCGCACGACTACGAGTCGAAAGATTCGAAACGAATGAAGAGCCGAACAAACACCTTATGCTATCACAATTTTACGAGAGAAGGCAGCTTTTTCTTCAATCTCTGAATTTTACAAATGACATAATAATTATATATTATCTCATCTCAGATTTCGATATTCGATATTATAATTATATTCTATAGATATACAATATGTACAATGTGTACAATATTACAGCCCTGATGGCTGGGCAAAATACATGTACTATCGAAAGCAGTTCCGCATGCCCACCTTTAAGACGGTAATCGCATAGCACCGCTCACGGCGTGTATACTCGATGCTAACGTTCTGACCAATGGGGAGCGCGAACGATATTCGAGTTGTATGCGTATAAATATCTATATGTATAATTGTTACACTCACACTAAGCGAGTGTGCGCTCGGTTAATTGTAGAT
This sequence comes from Hypena proboscidalis, assembly GCA_905147285.1. Lineage (NCBI taxonomy): Eukaryota > Metazoa > Arthropoda > Insecta > Lepidoptera > Erebidae > Hypena > Hypena proboscidalis. Next base: position 17,188,228 of record LR990131.1, read on the forward strand.
GATTTTTAAATAAATGTAAATCCCATTCGCGTGAGCTCCTTGTTATGAATAGTGTTATTGCCAGCGAGAAACAATTTTGAACTTATTACTATCTTAAATGTTTAGATAAAAAAAATATATTGGTATTGCCAAATATATTCAAATGATTATTTGAACTTTCTGAAACAAATTTTATTTTTGATAAGAATTAATTTATTCAACAATTTATTTTAGTTTTATCTTTTTTTATTTATTAAAAATTTCTTAGTGACTAGATTATGTTAAAAGAAATAAATTGATAACTATCCTTGGGTTATTTTTGGGCTTCAATTGAAATAATATATTTTAACAGAGGCTGCTCAAGTCTTCGAACAAGTGTTAAGTTAATCTGTGAAGAAATCTTAAATGGAATGTATAAATAAATCTCTGATAAAACTGATTCCAACGGCGCGGGCGCATTGAATATCGTAATATCATCATTGTGTTAAAAGATGAATGGATTGATATGCAAGTATTTGTAAATAGGATTTTTATATTGATGCGTTTAATGGGGGTGAAATAACTGTCTTGATTGCTTATTATTTGTTAAATAAATTAAATGTGTTAAATTATATACTAGTAAATTCATTTTAAGTTAGTTAAAAGTAGATTTTATCACGGGATATTGTCGGCGATTTTGCCAATATTAAAAACCGAGTTAACTATTGTTTTAAATCGTAAGAAGTTCAATAAAACATGCCGACAAGCATTGTTAGCGATTTTGAATCACCTTACCATAGTTGTTAAGTAGATAAGGTGCAATATTGTTTAACATGTTTTAACCATCATTTATCGGCTTCTAACACAAAAAAAATAGCTATTGTTTAAGTTCTGAGAAATTTGACTAAACAATGCACTTACAAAACGTTGCACATTTCGGCTATTGTTTATATTTTGCCCACTGCACTCACACAAATACAATTGTCTCAAAGGGGGTGGGGTAAGGAAGTGTGGCTATTGAGCTTGCACTCACACAAATAAAAAAATGCCTCTGATTCGTTGGTTCAATGTGTGCGTTACTACCTGCGCTGTCGCAGGAATATTTTCTAAAGTGGGCATGCTTATCTGCAGCCGATAGTACCTATTGCTTTAATTGAAATACAAATTACAAGATACTTTCGGGCGTGTATTTAAAATACCAAATACAAAATACTTTTACGTCCTGTATTTGAAATACAAAATACAAAATACAGTATTATGAGCTGTTTTTATTTTAAATACAAAATACAAATTACAAAATACACACAGGTAATGTAAATAGTTCTACTAACTAACCCGCACTTGGCCAGTGTGGACCAGATTATGACCTAATCTTTCTCATATCATAACGAGTACTTTAGATGATCCCAAGTTTTATAAGACTTTCAAAAAGGAGGAGATATCTCCGTCATTTATGAACTTTTTGTATTTGAGAGAGTGTACTTTCCAAATGATCCCATGGCCACTAAAGCAGGATCTGATGATGAAATCCCATAGAAATCAGGGTGTAAATGACATCCTGGGTGCAAAAATTTTCACCTGTTTTACCGCCAAATCAATGTCAAATGTAAAATTTTGTCGTTCACACGGCTACTGATCAACCTATACTTTACCAGTATAAGCTGGTCTCGCACGCACGGGAAGCCTTTACAACGCGAGACCATCTTATACCGGAATTGTATAGGTTAATGTGTAGCCGCCTGTACAGTACAAGCGCAGTGTTACCAACTCAAGATTGCCTTATTTAAATGTCGCCATATTGCTTGCGGAAGCTTTCGACCGATATTTTCAGTAGAAAGCACGTTACGATCATGGTGTATTTCTTAAAATGTATTTTGAGACCATAAGTATTTAAAATACTAAATACTAAATACTCCACCGTCAGGTATTTGAAATACGAATTACAAATTACATTTATAGCAAGTATTTAAAATACAAATACCAAATACGTATTTGTATTTTAATTACGTATTTCAATTACAAGTATTTCAAATACTGCCCAGCCCTGATATATATGAATTATATATAACATAAATTATAATTATGTATATTCGATAGATAAACAATTATTTTATACAAGGACATTACAAAAATGCATTTTTCTTGTCCTTTTCATGCCCGGCCTTGCATTGCTGTGTTCTGGTAGGGTGGTAAGATAGCTGGCTCTAATATTTTAAATGTCCTGACGGGATAATACGAAATAACATTTTTGTCGGTAAAGGAAAATGGAAATTCGAACTGTAACATAAACATTACATTACAAACAAATACTCGCGGTCTGGGGGCACCTTATTGTGTTTAAAAAAGTACCCTAAAATAATACAGGCACACCATTGTAGAATTATGATTTACTTAAATCAAACATATATTATATACTATGACCAATTTAAAAAAATCACTAATTTGTTACAACTCATTATAACCGAGTTGCACGCAATTCTGTCTTGTGTTTCTCATGCTACGTCACATTTGGTTGGTAGGATCCTTGGCGCGATAAAACATTTTTTTGTTGAGTCTATAATGTTCACGTAAGTGCCTTATCAATAAAGGTTCTCTCAAGAGAAGGAATTGTTTTTAGCTCTCTTTTGTTACATAATTAACATAATTGTAGTTTTCACTAGAAATAAAAAAAATAAAAAAGTAGTATTATATCCAAAATTGAATCACACATAATAATTATGCATACTTGCGGTGATACTTATGAAAGTTCTTCAAAAATCAAGATTGTATGCACTAGGCAGTTAAGATGCGGTGCCGTATGTGCAAAGAAAAACTTGCTACTTGTATTTCTTCCAATCTACAATTTTTTTTTTGAAGAGTGTATTAAAAACAAAACAAATAAAAGATCGTAGCTGTATCTGAGAATTGAAATCTTTGTGCTATATTATGTAAAATTTTTATTCATTACAATAAAAAAAAACCTGCGTACGAATCTTGTTTACCAGTACACATACAAAAGTTAATATTTGTATGTCGGTAGGTATTAAGTGCATTGTATGTGCATTATCAGTGCGTCGAGTCACGTCAGCGAGTGAATGGCCTGCAGTCCGCCGCGGTCGCCGCGGTCGTTGGCTTATCCTTGAGTATCCTTGCGCAGGACGACGCGTCACGTCTCACCTCTCATGTCTTATGCCGCCTTAGTAACTCGCAGGATATTTTGTCCCTTTGGGAATAAAAGCAACCATCCTTAAGGGATATAGAAGTTACGTTTTAGATAAAATTGCTTCTTGTTGCAGACTAATAAGAATCAAAATTGAATATACACAAATGTGCCTTCATGTGAAAATACCTTTGATTGGACCAAACAAGGAGGCTGGATTGGCCCTTTCTTTGAACAGGACTATAAGCTAAGGTCGTCCTTGTTTAAAATGACTTATTCTTAGTACTTTGAAAAAGATACAATAAAAACATGATAATAAAAAACAACATAAGAGTGACGTAAACAACAATTTTATTATCTGTCTGTAAGCGTAGCTATATGAATGCATTATATATTATATAAATATAACCAAAATGCTGTTGTAATTACGCACTCAAGTTACAAGGAAAGCCTTTTCCAACTCCTCATAGTTATGCTATCCTGGCTGTTCCCTACGTCATTTCAACCATTTCGGTGTAACAAATTACATCCTGTCGTATCCCGGGTAATAAACAGCAGGGGGTGTCTGGAGGAGGCTCCACCCCTACGTAATGAAAGGGAAAGGACAATGAAACTTCCTCGCCTGATCTGCTGCCCTGGTACTTGTTGACGTCATTCCAATAGCATCCACATCCCTGGGGTACCTCTCGAACGTTGACCTTTGCTTGGTTCTTACTCCTTACAAAGTTACTTTTGTGCAAAAAATAAAATTCTATTCGACTTTTTCTGAATACACCAAATGTTGATTTCAAGTATTAATCTAAGTGGGTTAGAAATGTTGCAATTTAAAATATGCATGTGGTTACGGCTTACCGTAATAATTAATTCAAAAAGGCGAATTAACTTTTTAAGTATCATTTTTATTTTTATTTATTGACAAAAATATTTCTAAAGCATAATGAAAGAAAACCAAAATCAATGTCGGCTTACATCGCATACTTTACTTTACACCCATAGTATGCCAGTTATTAAACATAGCTAATAAAGTACAACGAGCGATGGTGGCCGACATTCACAGGTAGTAAGACACGCCCCTAAAATAAAAGGACCCCGCGCACGGGAGCAAAGTTAAAGCGAGAGGGGTGAATGGTTCGCCCTCTGACGTCCTTTTCGCACTCGTGAGCTTTCGAAAGCTTTTCATCGGGTTTAACTCCTCGGTTATTCTGATGCCTTGGTATATTCCCGCGCTACAAACGCCACTGTCGCTAGCCGCTTTCTCCTTCTGATGAACTTTTTTAGTTATCGTACGCCGAGAAAGGGACAATGCAGTTATCTCGTTCTGACTCTGTTGATGGATGAATGAATGCTAGACTGTTACTGCTCTGTTAATCGTTATGAATAAATGCGTTTAATACGAAACAATAAACTTATAAATCAGCGCGATTGCATAACAGTCCAGACTTGCAAGTCTTACAACCCAACTAAGTACTAAGATACACATATACTAAGTTTTCTCATGGATATTAAGTAATTCATCTACTTCAAGTAAAACGTATTTACGGTTTCGAAAATAGAAAATTAGTATCTTTCAATCCTAAATACAATCTTTTTTTTTGTTCAATATCAAGTAATTTGTTTTTATTACAGTATGTCAGGGCGCACGAATGGTACAGCAGTCTCTAAAGACTACATCGACCCTACTACCTGCGCCGACTACCACGATGATGCAATCTCCGGTGCCGCTCACCATCATTCAGGAACAGCCAACGCCGCCCTCGCCGCCTGTCTGCGATGACGCTACTGACGTCAACAACCCCTTGGGAAGACTCCGTAGTGCCATGAAGAACTCTGCTTACACCCAGATGAACTCTTTCTTCGATGCTTTTATTTTATTCTACAGCGATGAGCATTTGGTAAGATCCAAACAACAACAAAAAATATTAGCTTTTGTTTGTAAGTGTACCCACTGATTTAATTCTGTTTTATGTAAAAAAGAGTATAATTTTTGAATGTCTCCTTCTCGCTTCAGAATAATCGATGTATACAAAGTGATAAAAGCCGTCTCTACCAAATGTTGTTTTAAGCGACTATCGTTAACTTGCATACAAAATGAGGTGAAAAAAGGCGACGAAAAAGTATTAATTTTTGATGCAACATATAGTACTTTATCTCTAAAACACAACACCAGCACAGTTTAAAAGCGGCGAGACGACCGCTTTAAATACTACGCCAACAATGCACTCTAGTTAGTAGTAACTAACTAACTCTAGAGGCGGGACGAGAACTAATAAATTCAATAAATAAATAAATAAATTAAAAATAAATAAATTAAAAATAAATAAATTAAAAATAAATAAATAATAAACAATAATAATAATTCAACTAATAAATTTAACTATAAATTCTTAGTTAAAAATATATAGAAGCTTCACGACATATCAAACAGAAAGGGCAGAGCGTTGACAAGACTCGGGCACGGCACACGGCGCTTTGATGAATGCGCCCTATTTGAAAGCATTCAGGAGATAGGGCGCAGACAAACTGTGGCGGGAATGGATGTGCGAAGTTACTTTTAACACGTGACAACCGTACGCCTGTGTCGTGTCTGTGCCCGGTTTGCTACGCGTATTAGTCTAGCGTATTTTCTTTCTTTCTAAACAGAAAAGACAGAATTGTTAATTTATCTACTAACCATAACCATTAATAACTTCTATCTAATACTTGCCAAATTTTCACCCAGAGCGAAGAACCCCTTCAACCCGAACGTCGCCTGGAGTACATCAGCGGCTGGGCAGGGGCCGGCACTGGGGCCGTGCTGGCTGACGGGGGCGCTGCCGTGTGGGTACCTTCAGGTGACGTGCGTAGGGCCAGGGCAACGCTGTCCTGCGCATGGATCGTCCTGGACGCCGATGATCCCAGCCAGCCCACCGTGCCGGAGTGGATATCGGTTTGTTTATTCTATGTTTGTGCTAATTGATATATCAAGGCCACACAGTTCATAGTCCACACAATTAATTGATTTATACACGATACGTGTATGAATCATAATTGACGCGATTGACTAAATTAATCTGATTAAAATCTAAAGGGCTTAAGCCCTGGGGCGCTGTAATAAACTTGTCAATATATAGATTAGAGAATAGTATGTAGAGATTAGTTTATGTATCCATATATTAATTCGTCTCATTCCTCTCATTATCAAGCAGGAACGCCTCTCCCGCACCGGTCGCGTTGGTGCTGACGCGCGGCTTACCTCGGTCGGGGAATGGCAAGCTTTGTCCTCGGCATTGCAGCGTGATGGACTACAACTCGTCCATATTCCAACATTGCTCGACCAGCTCTGGAATGAAGAGCCCAATCCCGCGAAAACCAGACCTGACTTCCCCAAGACTGTGGCTACGAACTATGCCATGGATTTTGCTGGTGAGTATCGCTTAAAACATTTAACTAAATACTGGGACTCCCACTCCACTCCACTTTCCAGTATTTACTTTTATGTTGTTATCAAATTAATCAATTCCATACTTAATTTAGGTATTGTTGAAAACGAAGTAGAGGCAGCGTCTTTTCAGTCATAGTGATGCGTAAGTAAAAAGAAATACTGAATGGAAAACTTTTCTATCATTTGACAGGCGAAACCTGGCGAGACAAAGTGACCTCCGTCCGGAACGAGCTACGCGCTATGGGCGCCGAAGCCATGGTAGTGACCGCTTTGGACGAAGTGGCGTGGCTGCTGAACGTGCGTGGCAGGGACCTGCCGTACGCGCCGCTGCTCAAAGCCTTCGCCATCGTCAGCATGAGGGACGTGCGCATCTACGTGCCGCCGGGGAAACTGTCCGTGCATGTGCGAGATGCGCTGGCCGTTTATAACTGCTTCACTAATAATTGTACCAGGTAGTAAACAAATAAAATAAATCCTCTATATTTTATTAAAAAGAACATAAATTACTCACTTTAAGCAACCTAATATGTCCACAATACCGGTTCGTGGTATTGTGGCTTTGATAAATCATGTGGACATATATATACCCAAGACAAATGTAATTAAAACATTTAAAAAATTCAAATTCAAATTTTTTTGCTAAGGGTAAACGACTACACCAATATATACGCGGACCTGCGCCGCATGCTCGAGCAGAAGATCCTGATCCCAGCAGCGGGCACCTTCCAGCGAGGAGCCTCGGCCGCCATCGCCCAGAGTGTACCACCTGCTAAGAAGATGTTCCAGCTCTCACCCATCATTTACCTCAAGGCACAGAAGAATGACGCCGAGATAAGAGGCATGAAGAAAGCGCATATAAGAGATGCTGTGGCCATGTGCACTTTGTTGAGCTATCTTGAGGTACGAGTTAGCCTTATTTTTTAGCTGTTTTTATTTTTAACCAGAGCAGAACATTTCACCTAATTAATAATGAGATAAACGTACCTTTCATCTTTATTCCTCAGAGTAAATCAGGCCTCAGTGAGATGTCAGTAGGCCTGACGGTGGATATAACGCGTGAGACCCAGGCAGGGTATGTGGGGCCCTCGATGAAGACCCGAGTGGCATACGGACCCAACGCCGCAGACCCTGAGTACCGCGCCACCAACACGTCTAATAGAAGAATCTTCAAGAATGCTACGCTTGTTATTCAGTCCGGAGGACAGTTTGATGGTAAAACGCTCAAAATAACTCAAAATGATAATGAAATATTTTTTTTAATTAGTTGAGTTGTAAAATGTATTTGCGTCGTATATTTACAAAAAAATCATATTATATTTCTTTAAATTCTTAAGAGGGCACAACCATGGTGACTCGCACAGTCCACTACGGGTCTCCAACTCGTGACGAGAAGCGCGCATACACCACGGTGATGCGTTCCCTGGCCGCTCTGGCAGCCTTGCGGACCCCGGCCACGCTGCCCGCCGCACATGCCGACCCTGTGGCCAGGGCTGCGCTTTGGGCCGCCAAGCAGGACTACCCACATCCCACCGGACATGGCGTTGGAGCTGCACTTTCGAGGAAAGAAGGTACAACAGATTCTGCAGCTTATACATTAGAGTGCAAAAGTGAAGATGAAATAATCGCGATTATTTAAAATAGTTGGCAAATAAGATATATACACCTATAAACAAAGCATTTTATTTTGAAATATTTCCAGATCCAGTAGTTATCGACTACAGACAAGATACCAATCTGCACACGTTCAGGGACGGATACTTCATCATCGTAGGTAAGTTTATTCAATCTTCTATTCTCCTAGTCGTTGACCATAAGTTTTTAATATTGAATTTGTTACCTTGAAGTTAAAAATGCACGTTTCTTTAAATAAATAATTTGACAGAACCTGGCTGGTACGAGCATGGCAAGTTCGGCGTGCGTTTGGGGAACATCTTTGAAGTGACATCGAGACCTAATGGGTACCTTGGATTCCGTGAGACCACTTTGTTGCCTTATGAACCCAAGCTCATTGAGAGGAGCATGCTCACTGAATACGAGGTAAAAATCATCAAAACTAAACAACTACCAGTAGCTCATAGGTAGATACACTATGATCACAGCTCAAATAAGTAAATTTGGTCTAATCAGCCATTCTCTATCCTTTTTCTATTCCAGATCATATGGTTGAACGGCTACAACGACAGGATAAGAAAAGAAGTGGGTCCAGAATTAAAATCTCGAGGGCTCACCGACGTCTACTACTGGATGATGAACAAGACCATACCAATTGAACTGCCTTCCAAAGCCAGGAAGCTGACCAGCAGGGCGACTGTATCACGAGACACCACCTCGATGTTTATCGCCATAGCAGCCATATATGCACTGCTATAAAATTTAAAACGTTTTAATGAGGTTTTTTGACTGCCAGAGATGTTATACATAGATGATTGGCCAAGTGATGTGATCAGTGCCAAACGACTAAACCACAACGGTTTATACTTGAAACATGAAGGGCATTTTGGTTTGCAGATTTGAAATATCAAATAATTCAAGTTGAACAGGACAATCAAACAGTTCATCTACGTATTGATGGCTCTAGCAGTCAACCACCTTACTCTTCTAAGCTAATGTGTAATTTGTTTGTATATTTGAACAGGCATGTATGTTCGAATAGCAGAGGTGAAGCATAGCATATCAGGGCAAACGATTGAATTGTCTTTAAACCAAAACTTGGATGTGCCTCTGTGTACCTAAATAATAATACATTTTAAGTAAGATTTAATAAATAATTTATCATATCGATGTTGATAAAGTTAGAATATTTTATAAACATGTCGTTATCTAGCAAGTATAGTCGGGTAGATAGGTAGCATTTTTTAGAATTTAAATCTCCTTTAGAAAAAACGTGTCTTAATTTTAACCTATAATAGAGTGCCTTGTTGAGTACGAATGCCGTATATCCGAGATGGTGCCTTATAATTATGCGATTTTATAAGCAATGTGCCTGATTGTATGTGAAATGACTTGCTTATTGAATTATCTAAGTGTTAGCAATCCTTGTGTAGAACAACTGAATGCACTATTATTGGCATTTTAAAATAAATTAATTAATTTAAATTGGTTTTTATTACTTCTGCGTACGTAGATTTTGGGATCTGACGGAAATAAGCACATTTATGAAAGTGGTATAATTATAATCAATATATTTTTTTTCATCCAAACCTTTTTACTGTCAGAGGAATAAGCCAACCGGAGGTGTCATTGTCAGGCGTCGCCATCTGCCAAATGAGGGAGAGCGTCGCTCTTGCACACTATACAAAACTATTTGTCGCTCCCTCGCGAGTTTTGGCAGCATTATTTATAGATATTTGCGTTCATTGCGTGTCCATGTTAGTTTTTTATCTCAGTTTTTACTTTCAATGCGTTTACAATTTTGACATTCACATTATTGTGTGACGTTTGTGTTTTAAGCTTCGGTTTCCTAGGCAAGCGGTGTGGAATAAAGCGGCCGTAAAGATAACGGTTGAATGACGTCACTAGAACGTTGCCCATGTAAAGTAAATGTAGTGGTTTCCTAAAGAGCGGTGATCGACATAACGTATTACGTACTAATCGTGTTTCGGCCATAATATTACGGCCGCATTATTCCACACCGCTTTCCTAGGAAATCGAAGCTTTAGTTATCACAACGGAAAGTAATTTTGTTCATAAACTTATCACAACCACCTTGTTTAGTTTCCAGTAGAATAAAATTCAAATATATTGAATATTAAACGAAGTAGCCATAGTGATGTGTATTTGTTGTAGATGTTATAATAAATAAATAATAATACTTATGTAAAAATAATTATGAACTCATATCGAGCACCGAGTGCCTTATTAAACCGTAGAGTGTAAAATTGCTTCATTAATCTTAATTATAATTATTTTAAGTGTAAATAAGTTACCATTTTAATAAATTTTATTATTTAAAGTCTTGGCGACGAATAAATAAGTTACATGAATTAGGTCCTAATGTTATTTATATTGTTATTATTGAAACTTATTCTTCTTCTTGTAGATTTATATTATGAATGTAATAGAAATGTTAAGTAATTTATTTAATTAGTAGTTTTGTGCCACTCTTCATGTTAGATAAGCCTTAACGGTGATAAAAATAAATTAAAATATCGAATTATTTAAAATCAAATTAAGTTTATAATGTATTAATTAAAATTAAGGTACAGTTAAATAATAAAAAAGCAGTTATTGAATATCTGAAAAAGTTAAAAACACTGCAAATAACTTGAAGTAATTTTTTTCAAAGATGGTCTCATCCTATTAGATATTTGTCGACTGTTCAACCAAAAACGCAGTAACTCGCATTCAATCATTGAGTACAAGTTACGGTGCGTACATTTAGTGTTTTTGTAAAACACTTGTATACACTTTATATACACAAAAACGTACTTTAACCCACTAAAATACGTTTTATAATGGCACTTAAGATAAAAGGCTTTATAAAATAGATCGATGCCGATGTAGCGCTTAAGTTTGGCAGGTATGAATGCATATCATTATTGTGTAATATCGTGAATAAATAAAAGTTGTAATCAGTTGAATAGTTTTATTCACATTGGTCCGTGTTACATGTCAATCACACATACATAAGACTTATCACTAGATGACGTTAATTGCACATACGACATCGCGACTGGTTTAGATAGATATAAATAAATAAATAATAAATATTTCACAACTCACACACAACGCCATCTAGTCCCAAACTAAGCAGAGCTTGTAGTATGGGTACTAGAATAACTGATACTAATACATATATACTTTTCTTTTGTAAATACATACTTATTATACATAGAAACACCCAGACTAAGACAATATAAAGTGAATTTATAAATAAACTTGAAAAGTTATTTCCAAATATGTTTTTTTTAATAGTTTAATGAAGATTTAAGAACTAATATACATATATCGGTATTATACAGACAGAACGGCAAGATTTGAACCTGCTACATTTGCACACCGGGCTACTTTAACCAATAAGCTACACACGTAATGATGTAAAAGGTGGTTAAAGCGGCCGCCTGGTGTGCAGAGGTCACAGGTTCAAATCCTCCCATAATTTTTCAACTGTTTCTACATATAGTTTGCTAAGCATAGCTAAATACTATAAAATAAATATAAGATTTCTTAGTATATATTTTTATAGCATTTAGCTATAGCATATGGCTATCGTTTAAATGAACATTTGGACGCTCTTATTAAAAGGTGATACCAGATCGCAATCTTTCGCCTGTGATGTATCGTTACAAATTCGAATTAAACACCAATGTGTAAGGCGAACCGAGCATTACTGTGCGCCTACCCAGTGGCGTAACTATACCATCGGGGGCCCGTGGCAAAAATATTGTATATCTACCCTAGAAAAAAATCGTTGCGTTATAGCCACTTACTAGTGATTTTAGTACTGGAATGCAAAATTGTTTAACCTTAGAATGCCAGATTTTTAGAAAGAAAAATTTTCTTTCGCTATTTACTACTGATACCCTGCTGCGTTATCTTGCCCTTATCTATTCCAATACTTTTTCAATTTCACGGTCAACAATTTTTAATTATTAGATGAATGCATTTAAATATTTGTTTTTTGAAAAAAATATGTTTAGTTACTGCCGAGGTTGTGGCATCGTTGGGCCCGGAGGCCTCCTCAGGCTGGGTGCCCGTGGCATTTTGCCACTCCTGCCACCCTATAGTTACGCCACTGCGCCTACCTGTAATTACGCAATTCGAAATATTGTAGGATTTTTTTACATTACAGGCATTGCTTGTCAGCCTAAAAAGCATATGGTAACATTACAGGCGAATGCTTGCCGGTCTGGGAGCACATTTACATTATCATACTAACATTTCTAAATGAGCAGGTGACGTTTAATACTTTCGCTAACAAAGTTTGAACAATCGTATACAATATAATATATATGCAATAATACATTTATGTGTCGCGATATCACCTTAACATTGAATGCAACATGCATATATATTTCCCCATACACAATGGCACGAATAACATCACCAATAACTAGACAATAGCACGATTGTGCTAAAAAACAAACAGTGCACACTAACGATCGCATGTGCTAAATATATTCTTTTAAAATATATATTAGTTTATAAAGATAATATATTACATTAAGTGTCACGCAAAATATAAAAAAATAATAATAATATAGGCTATTTAATATGCCCAAGGCAATGATATTATATAAAAACAAAAGCAGATATGTTATAAGCGCTCGCGCTGTGAATACTCAAATACGTCCCAATTGGGACGTCTTGTGTTTAGTTTGCGTGTGGCCTGCGTCGAGCGCAGTCACGTGCCAGACGCCATGCGCCATGTTCAAGTTAAGAAAGAGAAAGCGATATTGTTTTGACGTTAGAGCGATAAGGATGCGTGCGCTGCGGACATTTGTCAATGTGTGCAATTTGGAATAGCTCGGAACGGATTTAAATCGTAATTTCTATGAACGTAACATATCTATAGTTCTATAATATCATTGGCCCAAGGTCAATTTGTTGTCAGTGGCAGGTTAATAATTTTGACAATTCCTCTGGGCCTTGATTCGGTACGTTACATGTATGTATAAATAGCAGCCCTGAATCGAATACATATCACACTGCTGGGCTCGGGCCTCTTCTCATGATGAGAAGGGTTAGGCCATAGTCTACCACGCTGGCCAAGTGCGGATTGGTAGGCTTCACACACCATCAAGCACTTGTAGGCACTCTCAGGTATGCAGGTTTCCTCACGATCACCTTTGGCGAGCGATAATTTATATGACAAATACACACATATCTTTGAAAAGACGAATCTTAACGATTTATTGACAGAGGTGTGTGCCGTAGGTTCGACCCCGAGACCTTTGAATTAGCAGTCCTACGGTCTCCCACTCGGCTATCGCTGCTTGTTGCTATGTATGTATGTATGTCTTTAAACATATACAGGGTGGATGCGACATAGCGACATTTATTACAACCACAGCTTCTATACATGGCCAGTATGCATTTCCACCGGATAAAAAATTCTCTGGCGAAAAAAAAAATCCACGTCTTCCGAACAAATTGCACGATCGCAATGTTCAAATTGTTCGGAGAACGTGATTTTTTATTTTCGCCAGAGAATTTTTATCCGGTAGAAATTGATACTTACCATGTATAGAAGCTGTGGTTTCAATAAATGTCGCTATGTCGCATCCACCCCGTATGATAATACAGCATTATATGATTTAGGGACTCATCAAGACAGCAAGCCCTTATTAATGGAACACACGAACTTCCTTACTATAATAAAATGAGATACATAGCTTCATACCAAATCAAGGCCTTTTAATATTAATGTAACAGAGTAGAGTTAAAGCCCCAGAAAACTTGCCATTTATCACAAGTCAAATCAACTCAAATTTAACTAAACCACTTACATGACATGTTATGTACAGTGAGTGGGCCAACGAGTTAGGTATGCAGGGCAAAAACTTCTAAGTCATAGTAAAGACTTACTACACCAGTTATGGATAAGTGAGTTACATATCTAAATAGTGGGTATATTACACTTCTTAAATATGTAATTCACACATGCATATCTATTGCAGTCAATTTTCACTATGGCATAGAAGTTTTTGCCCTGCATACCTAATTGCTTGGCCCACTATACCTTCGGGAAACTATCTCGGTACTTTGAGGACAACCTTAGCTGCATATCTTTCTTCCTCACTGAGAATGAGACTCTTTCCTCGGAGATAATATTATCAACCTAAAACAAAGCCTTTGGGAATTTTATGCTGAACTAACAGCAAAATAATAATTGCGAGTGTGAAAAGTGTAAAAGCAAAGAATGAAATGCAAAAAGCAACCGATAAAAGTAAGTAGACTATGTTACATCTATTATTATAACGTATAAGCTTCAGTCTTCAGGCTGCGACTTTTTTATCACACAATTAAGAATACCATCGTAGAACAATGCCTTAACAACCACAATAGATTACTTAATAACTCTTGAAATGCTAACATTACAAATTTACGGACAAAATGATATGTTACGTCATCAGATGGTCGACTACGTTTCAATGTAATCTAAAGCAGGAAATCCTCCTGTGACTCAATATCTGTCAAAACATGTCAACAATCAAATCTAATGTAAAAATCCAAATTTATTATTATTATGTAGTTAACGTTTCCATATCTCGGAAATATGGATTCCCGGACCTTTGGAAGGCATGCGTGGGGCCGAAGCCAACAGCGCAGAGGCCCGATTAACGCATTAATCTAAATGTGATGAGGCACAAACCGACGATCATCCCTGTTCACACTATATAAATGCACCCAAGGACAACCCCCGGTTTGTGTTAAACTATTGCAAACTATGGTAACTAAAAATCTGGTCTATTGTAGTGAGATGCTTATGGACCGGAAGTCTTAGACTATGGATTAAAAAAAAAAAAACTAACGCCTGCCCTGCAACACATGAATAAACACGGACAAATGAGCAGACGGTGACTCGCCAACTCACTATATGGGCCCCCAAACTATCACCTAAGGCAAAGCCATACGGGCGACAGGGCGCAACATTGCCGTGAGCGGCTTGGGGTGTCGAGCGGTGCGGCGCCGATTTCACCATCGAGGTTATTGGGATAATACCTTAGTACTAGCCCAATAACCAAGAGCGGTTAAAATTGCTGGAACCTCGATTAATTCAGTTTTTTTTGTCTACAAAAATGACTGAGATATTCAACGTCAAAGTCCTGCGCGTGGATATCAGATCAAAAATGTCGAGAGTGCGTGTGTGAATATGCCTCGCGTAAGATGTTTGTCGTACATCGATGCATTAATTTTTAAAGATATGTATCGTTTATTTCATAACTTCAATGTAAAGAAATTGTTCATGTAAAGTCAAGTAAAGTCATCGCAATAAAGAAGAGTGGTGAAACTTTAAAATTCTACAACTTTACGTAACCTGGCCCGATGTGTAAAATAACACAATTATTATTTGCCAAATAGACGCATTATATGCAGTAAGTTTTTCGCCATTAGCATTCAAGAGTTATTTTGAATTCGATTTAAAAGCACTATGTTTCTTACATTCGATAGCATCATAATCATAAGTCTGTTTAACAATGTTGTTCAACATTTACTCACTAATAATACTCTTTCTCGGTTTATGGTGCCCTAATACATTTAATCCAGATTTGAACAAAGTTAAACTAAAATATTATCAATTTTGAATATCTTATAAATCAATCTGCCATTTTTTCAATTACATTGGCTCGGCTTCTAGTCTAACGGATTAGGTGAATATCAGTATTTTACGTGGAGCGACTGCCACCAGGTCGCCACAACCCAGTACGAGGTAATACGATACTCGTTGTTAGACTAGTTGTCCAACTTTCTGGCCTATAACTACCCGTAACGACTGCCATAGATGTTCAAATGGCAATCGGGACCGACGGCTAAACGTGCTCTGCGCGGCACGGAGGAAAACTATGTTGAGATGGTTACCCATCCACGGCTGACCGCGGTTAGCATTGCTGAACCTGCAAGATCCTGCAAATTAAGCTGTGAATATTGTGTATAATAAAGCATCGATTTGTCTTATATTTTTGAAGGTTACCTACGCTTACATTTTGCCAGTAATACTCAAGCCTTTTTTTATTAAAACTGACGTGAGTTTGTAACATTATTCAAATTATGAAATACAGGTGTTACTCACGTAATGTTGGTCTATTTAGTCGACCGCGGTTCGCCAGTGCAAGACTGGCTGCGACTCAGGCGCGACGTATCGCACTCTCTTGATAATGCCTAAACGTATAGGCGAAACCGCGGTCGACTCAATAGACCAACATTACGTGAGTAACACCCGTATTTCATAATTTGAATAATACTCAAGTCCTAATAGAGACAGGCTAAGCCTGACGCAAATTCTAGATCTTTAGAAATACACGGTAATTGAACATTTCGTTCCACAGAATGCCTACTAGACCTACGGCTATATATTAAAACAGTTATAATAATAATATATAATAAATAAACATTTATTTATGCCTAAAATAAGATCTCAACAATTAACAATACACCGAGACTTCTTTATCACAAAAAACTGTAATATGAATGAAAACAACATTAGTAAATAGATATACAGATACTTCTATAAAGAGCCTTATTAATTGTTATTGAGGTAATTATGAATGTACTAGAGAATACATAGCCGTTCTTTATAATAGTTTTCATAGACAATATTACATATAGAGTAGCTAAAACTGTCATTTTAGCGTACCATCTTTTAACTGTTAAAACTATGGCCATCAAATGGTGCAGACAAGTGACTATTTTTTTTTAATTTAGGTGTTTTCACAGATAAAGTATTGTCAATTTGTCAATATTAGTAAATCTTTAAAAAAAAATACTGATGCAATTGCAATATATATGAACCGAGTAACTAATATAAGGGTAATAAATTTGACTTTGAAAATAACACTTTGCCCGACCCGGGAATCGAACCAGAGACCTCGCGGTGAGAGGCGCATAAATTGATCACTAGACTATCGAGGCAGTTACACCCACATATTAGTCACATTGTATATATCCTTATCTTAGCTATTTGAAATGTAGCTCAGACCAATTAATTTTATTAAATGATATCAATACAATTAAGAAAACTACGAAAACATCCAGCAACAACTAAAAGTTAATCCGTGAGGCATGAAAATAATGTTAAATAGCACACGAAGTTAGCAGTTGTCCGTGAGGAATAAATCCGCAAAACAGTACCCAACGAAAACAACGAGTTAATCCGTTTAGTTAGTCAGTGCGGCAGTAGCGATAATAAAATATCCTTCATTTGCTCTTTACAAATGTATACCTTAGGATTTAAAGTATGTTATACAGTTATTGGTATGATATAGTAATATTGATTCTGTTATTGGTTGTCCGGGGAAAATTTTAACTGTTACTAAGATTACGCATTCTTACTTGACTAATTTTTAATTTGTTTGAAAACATGTGAACTTATCTATGCTATCATCTCTAGTACATCAGCACAAAACACCTCAATATAATACAAATAAAATTAAATGTTAATTACGTGTAACACATTATATCACATACACGAATCTAAATGCAGTTAGCAATAAACACGATCATCTCAATATATCAGTAATAGTTAATATAAGGCGTTACCTCTCGCGTTCTAGTACAGTGGGCAAAGCAATTAGGTATGCAGGGCTACAACTTCTGCGTTACAGTGAAAACTGACTATTCTAGTTATGTATGTGTAAAAATACATAAATAATAACTAAATAAATAAATATTCCACAACTCACACACAACGCCATCTAGTACCAAACTAAGCAGAGCTTGTACTATGGGTACTAGAATAAATACATACTTATTATACATAGAAACACCCAGACTAAGACAAACCCCCATGTTCATGCACACAAAGATTTGTCTTAAGTGGGAATCGAACCCACGACCTCGGCGTCGCAGGCAGGTACACTACCCACTCCGCCATACGGTCGTCAACATATTTTAAAAGAGTAAAATAACAACGATTTAGGTATGTAACTCACATATTTATAACTTGTTTGGATAGTCTTCACTATGACATGAAAGTTTACGCCCTGCATATCTATCATTCGCTCGCTATATCTCAACATTGAACACTTTATACAATATCATAACACATTTGACTTACTTTCCCTAACTTTAGGACTAAAAATTGCAATGGAAAGAGCATTTTTAGACAAAGGTTTATCATCACTTATTATAATCAATTAGATCTAGGATAATCACGATTAAGATACGAATACTTATCAGTCGTAGCCTCAGAGCAATAAAGCAAACGGAGGCGTCATTGTCAGGCGTCCCTTGCTGCCAAATGTGGGTTCTTGCACGTCATAGAACGGACATGCGGAACATTCTACCCCCAGCTTTCCTGTGATTTTTGGCAGACTTATTTGCAAAGATATTAGTTTTCTTCTCCATATTGATTAAGTGCTCTTTGGTCGTATAATATGGCTAGGGATTTCAATATAATATGACAATACTGCTTCATCTAAAAACGATCGTTCCATACAACTATGTTCCTATCCTTTATTTGTTAACAATCCGTTCAAAAACAAAGCAACGAATAAATGCTAAGTGAACGTATGAAGCTTGCGGTGGAAGATAGATAAAATTCGTTGACAGCTCCAGCTCATCTATTCCTAAGGTCTACGATTTCTACGGGCGCCGAGTCGTTCACTACAATGTGTTTGCAAGTCTGAAAACAAAATGTTACTTATTAGTAATTTTTGAAATACATATCTGCTACATATTACCCGAAGGGTGTAGGAGAGGTGTACAACACCCACATTTCACCTGTTATGTTTAGATCTTATGGGATAGGGGGTGAGCCTATCGCCATTTACCGGACACAATGCCAACTCTGTGTTGCTATTGAGAATTTCCTAACGGAAAGTTCACAAATAACACAATTCCCCATATGCAAAGCTTTGCAAGGTGTTAAACTGTTACAGTGACTGCATAGATTTGAACTTTGATTCAATTGGGAGGCTAAAAAAGTTCTTTAATGAAATGCTACCTGATTGATGAACACAGAGGAGAATATTTTTAGATCATTATCACCTACTGATTGTACGATTAACTTTAAAAAAAAAAACCCTTAACTTAAGTTGTTTTATTTTTTGTTTCATTTACAGTCGTTTATTTTTAATTCTTTATACTTTTAATTACAATAGCACGCTGGTGGTTCATAATATGTTTTAGCTTATAAGTGCGCATGTGGTGTTTACCTTTAAGAGTTTGTTACACTTTTGTATGATGTATAATTTAAAACAATCCTGTGTAATATTAGTGTAAACAAATGTTGGTAAACCAAAATAAATAAACAAATAAAAATAAACACTTTACCTGGGAATCGAACCAGAGACCTTGCGGTGAGAGGTCGGTAGGTAAAACTGTTTCGCTTTTTTTATTAATACGATCGCAAATATCGTAGACACTTTTATTGGGGTAGAAATCAAACAATGTTTTTTTAAGTACGTATGTCATTGTTGAACATAATCGCTATTTATTAATGTGATCAAGATTGATACTCACTCGATGATCACTCAAGCTTACAAAACAAAATGAGAAAAGGTTATGAATTTTTCTTTTTGTATAGAACCACTGTTACCCAATAAAATTAAAATTAAAACAGTGTTAATCGAATGCATTTGTACTATAACCAATATTATAGTACAAAGATAATATTTTGTGTGTAAAATTTATAAGTGACACTTACGTGGAACAACGGCGGCTCATTTGGATGTGGGTGGAAGCCGGTCTGCCGGCAATTCGTGATGTACTGCATGCCGTACTCAGGCGTCAATGAGAAGTATCCCGTCCTGGAATACGTATACATAAATTATAAATTCAAATTCAAATTCAAATCATTTATTTTCATAGGCCCCAGGAGGCGCTTGAACACGTCAAAATATTACAAACGAATGATATAAAAATAAATTATAAGTAAAATTAAATTATAATGATTTGAATAACCGGGGCTAAAATTAATTTTAATCCAACTGTTTAGAATCAGATTAAAATCAAACTAAGTACCAGCTCCGATGGGTATTGCATTATGAGAAGCTGGTGAGAAACTCATGTGCACCATCTTTTCAAATGAAATGAATAAAATATAACAATTATCATATGAGTCACATAAAAAGAGCAGTTCATTTCCAAATACTATTATCATTTATGTAGTCTAAGATACTGATATAAACATAATTAATGGATCGTTGGTTTGTCTCTAGTGTTATTTGGAATTTTACGTCAGAAAATTCTCAATAGCAGCACGGAGTTGAAATTGTGCCCGGTGGATGGCTATAAGCTCACCCCCAGTTCTATAGACCTAAACATAATAGTTGAAATGTGGTTGTTATACGTGATATCCCCTAAGATTGTTTGATACAAAGCACTCAGTTTTAGATTACATTATAATAATGCTTTAAAGTAATATAGAACATCAGATATCTCCAGTCGTTATTGGAAAGTGCTTTTACATTTGGATCAATACTATATGGATACAAGTTAACTAAACGGACACATTCAGGCGCGTGTTAGTGAAATATTAAATATGGGCATAATACACAACATAATGTTAACTTTACTGGAATCCTGAGAGTGGTTTGTTCACAATCAGAACTATAGAAAAATAACTAAAATAAATTAAAAATAAATATGATGTATAGACGTAATAAAAATCAAATCAAAATAAAATAGCTAGTAGACTAAGGAAGAAGAATAGGTAGGAAGATGTCAAAATAACCTAAATAATAATTTTATTAAGATGGTTATAAATAAAAATAATAATATGTAATAAATAATCTGTCTCTCTCTCTCTTTCTTTCATAGAAAGCAAGCCAGTTATATATTACTAAAATTGAGCCTACTGATTAATACTTGTAATATTTAAAGCAAATTTTAGCTTTGCTATGCCTTTTTGTATTTATATAATATTAAAGTTGAAAAAATTAAGAATCCAGCAGGACTCGAACCTGCACCCCCTGGGTATACGCCCCAAGTGCTTTGCCAATTCAGCTATGGCATACGAATCCATAGCTGAATTGGCAAAGCACTTGGGGCGTATACCCAGGGGGTGCAGGTTCGAGTCCTACTGATTAAGTTTATATTAGTTAATAATAAAGAAAATATTATTATAACTTAAAAACAAAAAAAAATATAAATTTTGCCGTTGTAACATCGTAAAGAAAAAAATATCATAGCATGATGTATACTGACTCGTTGTACTTTGGCGCACACACGATGGCGATGGCCTCGGGCATCATGAGCTGGTACGAGCATTGCGTGTGGAGGTCCACCGACGACAGGAACGCTGTCTGCGTCGGGTGAGTCTGGAACACGGCACGAAATACAATACACATCTACCAGTAGATTAGTGCTTTACATATATGTTATGGGCTCTTAGAGAGCTGAAGAATTTTAAAAGCCTCAGTATTGAAATCTAATTCTCAACCAGTGTGACCCGACTATATCAGAATCAGAATATCATTTATTCGCCTACTTTGTGTGTTACAAAAAATGTCTCCGGGGCCGGTGGGCCCTGCAGAGTTGAGTCAGCTAACTTATGTCCTAATGGATCTATGTTTGCTGTGTTCTGTTTATTCGTAATATGTTGGGGCTACTGATTACGTGTTTTACTTGATGTTTAAAGTATCTATCACATTGAGGGGCTATCTTTATTATTTATTATCTTTTTTTTTTATTAATTATTTTTTTTTAGTTTAGATTAATTTATTTTATTTTAAGAGAATATGATGTATACCCGACTATATGATGGGTAATGGAGAACGCGTGCAAGCAATGCACATATTAAAATTGAAATGAACAGTCCAAGCGTTGACCATTTGATAGCTAGGTTATGGATTATTTTTGGCTCATTGTATGTCTCAGTAAGGAGTAAACCGGAAGGGGTCAGCAATGACCGTCCGCGGCGGGTTCGTAGAAGTGTGCGCATGCGTTCCCACGTGCCTGCCATTATGCGGGAGAAGGACATCGTGGCGGTTTTAGACATAACCTCTTCATAACCAGTAGACTGAGGTTTTGTTTTGTTTTCCTGGGCGGTATCCGCACTTAGTCCTCCTATGGGACCGTTGTACGTGAGAGGTTTCCCGTTTACTCCAGCCAGCCTATATCGGTCCAGAAGGAAAGCAGCCTCCGAGGGCTGCTGCAGGCTTCAGGAAGCGATGTTGGTGACTGAAGAATTTGTGCCCGTTGGTCGGCCACGCTGCTACATTCCATGATGACATGCTGTCGCGTTTCTCTGTCGTCATGCATCCTTTGCATAGGAGGCTGTCTGTTATTCCTATCGTGTGTAGGTGTTTGTTAAGTAGACAGTGACCGGTCAGGATTCCAATGACCTTGCGGAGCCTGTCTCTTTTCAGTTTGGTGAGGTCGCGGGCAAGTAGACTGAGGTATGTATATAGCATTTCGCCACGTAAAAAAGAAAAAATAATGTGATGGTTTCTAAAATTGTCTACAGTCATGGTTGTAGCTCAAATTTCGAAGTAGAAAGTCTGTAATGTTGCAAGAGGATTAAAATAGAGGCTTCTTGTATAAAAAAGCCCAGCAATATAAACAACTTACATGGATCCAACCCAGAGTGATAAGATTGTGTTGGTCCTGATAGTGGAAGATCTCCTCCTCGTTGTTAGTGCTGCAAGAGTCTGCTGTGCCTGTCTGCTTGGGAACCACCACGTGCGTGATCTTTAGCTGGTCACGTTCCTGCACATTGTAAAAAGAGTCTTGTTTCTAAAACTAGTTCTTAAATTCTCTTTAAATATGTAATATATTTTATCTTTATTGTAATTTCGAGATATTAAAGAAATGTCCTGTTTTTAACACGCTTATATTACCTTCACCTGTATGTATGTAGGTATTTATGTATGTATGTATGTTTATATAGGTCGCGTCATGTAAAAAGAACGCTGGCGGTCAATCTGCGCATTAGGCGATTTTTCGGACTGTTTGGCGGTATGAGGTGCGGCGCGGGGCAGGCGGGTCACGCGCCGCATGCTTGCCGGTGCGCTAATGTTTCATCAGTCAACCTTTGGCTTCCGTACTGTGTCCACGTTATTTTCGTACTCAAAATACCATCGCGCACAAAAGTTTTTATTTACGTAATGGCTTTACACAGAAAAGTGAGAATAATGATTTATGACGTATATTGTTTTAGGAAGAGAGAGGCTTATAATAATGCAGTTGATAATTAAAAACAATGTATGAAACGGATCGCAGTGGCAACAAAATGTTCTGAGTCTACAGTGAGACGAATTGTAAATGGTTCAAAAGATTCATAGTTCCTTACTGTCTTCGGAACTCCCGGCAAAAATAAAAGAATCAAACAAAAACCAATAACAGACATTGACAACTTTGACCAGGGTGTTATAAAAAAAAATCATCCACAATTTCCACGTCACTGAAAAAGAATTGCCTACCATAGGCAAGTTGCGAAGACCGCGTCCTTATCTGGTTTTCACGTCACCAACGACGACTCAATGGAAGGAGTATCAATATTACTTCAATTTTTTTGTAATTAGATTAAACATTTTAAACTAAATTAAACATGTTTTAAATTCTATTTAATGATATTTTACCTAATAAATTTTGCAATGTACTTACCGAAAACCAATATACGAAGCCGCGAGCGACAAGCTTGTTCAAAAATAAAACAATAGGTAGCTAGTACTTTCGTGCGCGAGTGTACCAATGCGCAAACACCCCCCCCCCACCACTTTCTTCCAGCGTTCTTTTTACGTGACGCGACCTATAACCGACTTGATTTTGACCCACTTTAAACGGACAGATTTCATTAAAATTTTGCGCCTGTCAAAGATCGATGACAATGTGCAATAATTCGATAAAAAAATAAAAAAAAATAAATAAAAAAAACGCTCAAAAAATTAACCAAACTAAAAAGTAGAAAATAAATAATAGTTTAAAAAAACTAAAAAAACACGCTTTTAAAGTACTTCTAACTAAAAAGTGTTTTTTAAACTATTATTTATTTTAGGTTACAAAACATAATATAATTATTCGAGTAGTATTTTCAATTATTTCTGACCAAGATCCCGGCGAGTATGCCGCACGTCTCCACGTTCCTTGCAGTGTTGCCGGCGGCGAGGCGCAGGAACCTCGCCAGCAAGGCCGCGGGCACGAGCACTGTGCGCAGGCGCAGCTGACCGCCGAACAACGAACCCATGCTCGAGTCCGCACTTTACAACAAAATGTACATCATATTATTATTTAAGAATTATTATGTCACACTCTATTATAATAGCCAGTAGGCCAAGAGCTAGGAGTAAAACTATTGAAACTTGCTGAATAGCAAAGAAAAACGAATAGTGCTATTATAAGCCACTAAATCTGGCTCACATGCAGTAGTCTGAGAGTGGTTACAAAGATGTATTATAATTTTCACCTCAGCAGCTCGAAAAGTCGTTCTTTTTTGTACGAAAACAGTGAGCCAAATACAATTTTCCTTCAAGTAATTTCAGTCAGTAGAACTCGATTTAACTTTAAGTTTAATTTTCGCTCGAAGCAAATTTGAGTTAAGCTGCTTAGGTGAAAAGTTGTATGTGCAACACGAGATCAAAGTTATTGACATCTCTTGCTTATGAGTACCTCACTACACTCAAGATTTTAACCTAGCATCACTTCTTGCTACGCTCGTGATTTTACATTTTTTTTAGAATCTTTAGCGTATTTTACACTCGTTTAGTACGCGCGTACAATTTCGTTCATCTTTTGACTTTTGACCCATTCAGTACAAAAGTAGATGAATTTATTCACTAGTATAGACTATGCAGACATATTATGATGATTAGGTTCATTAATTATACTATTTGAAGGCCTCGAGGGAAGATTAGACTGAAGTATATTCTCTACTCACGGCTCAGGCCTGGAGGGTGGTATGAGCGGCGGCACGGGCTGGTAGTGGTGCGGTGGGGCGCGGGGGGGCTCGGCTGCGAAGTCGTCTGGGTACAACACGCCGTCCATGGTAGGCGCTGTAGGCGTCTCCGCCCATTGGTCCTAGGGGACAATCCTCGATGGTGTAAAAATATTGGCTGACTTCTTATTTAATATGTATAGTTAAGGTTTTTAGCCTAATTCAAATTCAAATCATTTATTTTCATAGGCCCCAGGAGGCGCTTGAATATACGGCCTATACTGATATATATACCTTTTTACGGAGAATATTGAATTGTGGTCCCTGAAGTCTCCACTCTTTCAATATCAGTAAGTTAAAAAACACTCACGGCATGTAACAGGTGTGGTCCACCAGCATTGCCATCTCGGCCTTTGTCCTCATCAGCCTGGAGACGTTTTGCCAGCTTAGCATCAGCCCTTTCTTGCTTTTTCCGTTCTTCCTCCAATTTGCGGCGTTTCTCCTGCAAACAATATTTATCCAGTATAATAATATAAACGTATATCTAGGGATAACAGTGTATCACTAAAAGTGATTTATTGAAATAAAATACAATAACATTGCAAATACAATTTCAAAAAAAATTTAAAGTCCAAATTGTAAGGCACCATAGGATACCATTGCAGGCATTGGTGCTTCTCATTTAATCCCATGCCAATTTTTTTGGTTCCACATTGGAAACTGCTATCTGACATACAAAATACTTCTGCTGGCTATAACAACTGTTAGTTGTCATACTATACATTGACAAAGGCAACTAACTTGTGCTTTAAAGTATACAGAAGGCTTATAAGATTAGTTATACATTATGTTGTTATATAAATTGCACACTTTTCAGTTGATTTTTTTTTATTTTCCCTTTATAGTTTTCATTGTAATTACAATTTAAAGGTTGAGGCTTAATAAATGAAGCACACTTCAGCTCTCGTTTTTTAATATGAGAGGAAGGAAAATGCTTTAAATATTTGTGTGTTAAATGTGTATTGCCCCAGATTACTTGTTTGGTATACTACTACACATTGGCAGTACACAAAATTGGTGCTAAATAAATCTTAGGGCCGGCATTACAGATGTAGAGCAAGAAATATCATTGAATAGATTATATACATTGAACCCAGCAGTTACTTCAATTTATTTGTGTTATAGTTTAATCCAATAAGTGACACATTACTAGGAAACTCTTACTACTGACACTTACACTTACTACTTAATATTTTGTATTTTATAGAATACAATTTTATATTTTTTTTATTTTTATAAATTTTTCATTTTATTATGATATTCAGTTCTAGTTATTGGACATTTTACCTGTTGACATTTTGTATTCTCTATTATTTAATTGATCCTAATTTTATGACATTAATTGTAATATTTTGCTGTTTCTATTTATTATCCAACTTTATAATGTTAAATTGATTTGAAATTGAACCAATAATTTTTGCATGTCATGTAAATGTGATAAAAACATGTTGAACATTATTTAATTGTAAGACCTTGTTGTACCATGTTTTAGCAAAATAAATGATCTTATCTTATCCAATACATATAAATAAGGAATAAAAAGATACATTTTAACATTTACCTCATTTTCTTGATACAAAACGTGTTCCTTGGCATACTGCTCTAGTAGTTTTTGTTTCAATTTTTCTGCTTTAGGCATTACCTCTTTCAGTTTGATTTGATTGACAGCTTTTACTGGTGCCGGGACAGATGCATATTCCGGATGCTTCCGAATCTTCTCCAAGAACAATGTCATGAACTTCATGTACAGTATGTAGGCATTCTCAAGACTGCCTTCGGCCAGATACACATTAGCCATCCTGACCATTTCTAAACCAGACCGGTAATACCTGCAAAATTAAATGACAAATTGAAATGATTCAAGTATAACAGTCACTACAGGAGCTGATGAAATGTAGTCTATAATAATGACTCATCTTTACATTATTCAATTTGTTCTATATGCACAAGGGACTGCATACATTTATATATTTACCTCCTGGGTGGAACATTCGGGTCTACATCCACCATAGCGCCAAAGTTAGCCAATTGCTTAACTCTTGCAGTGGGCTCCTGTGAAGCTAAATCAATTGCAGGTTTCATACGTTTTTCTTCAGACTGCATTGTAATTTAAATCACTAAATTCCACTTATAATATGAATAACCGAAACCTATGTAAATGAACAGTTGTGAGTTGTGATATTAGATATAATGGTGTGAAACCAGCAATATTTCAATGATTTTGGATTTTTAGTTTACAAAACAGAAAAACACACATGAAAAACGACAATTAACTGTCAACACTGTCAACTGTCATATTTGTCAAATCTGTCAATGTCACTTGATTCTGCGTTTTATTACTGCAGTAATTCTTTTGCTTTCGTGTCGATGGCTGTAGTCATATTCTGAGCCCAGTGCGTCTCCACGCAGATAGCGCTTTCATAGGCTTTCATGAGCGCTTCCTTTGTGCAGGTGAAGGAGCAACTGGCAATGATGTGCATAAAATTTTCAACAGGGTAGACACACAAAGTAATAAAGTTTATTGGTATGTTTACATCTTGATAGCTAAGCTCCTTGCCGTACTGCATGAAATAACAGTGTATATAATTTAGTGCAATAATTATTATTTAGATGCGGTAAACAGCGGCCGATAGCCGTCACCTGTTTCTTATCTTATCTTAAGAAAGTTTAGTCGATACTTTTTTATAGAAAACTTACCGTTTTTAACTTTTGCAAGCACAAACCTCGACAAAAATCACATCTCACACCGCCCACACTCTTCATGTTAACGTTTTATTAGAATTTTCAATTAAATTTCATTCAAGATCTAAACAATTACAAACAAAAAACTCCCAATTCAATTGTTCTTAACAAACAAACACCAAAAATTTGTACAGAATGAGAGAGAATAAAAACAAAATGCAAAATTATAACGACCAAAAAATTTATTTATTAGAAAATATTCATTAAATGTTAATAGTGCTTTTTAAAATTGGTCACCTTACATAAATCAAACATAGGAACCAACCAATGAGAGCCCAGCTCACCGCGCTAGTGAAATGAGCCATAATGTGGCGTATTTTGCTGCTATTTTACATGTCATGTCATTGTGCTAGAATCGCGTGTGATGATATGATACGAACACCCCATTTCATAACTTATCACACAAATATCCAAAACCGTTCAAACTCGCACGTGGCGACAAAATGATGTTTACAAAGAAAATCACTCACTCACCCAGTCAAAAGCCAGCCCAAGCCACACAAGCCAAAAGCAGAGTTTAAAAAACAGTCGTAGTGAGTAGTTAATGATTTATTTAACAATAAAATAACCAGGCAAGTTAAAATATTGATTATTGATTTATTAAATAAAACATACTAAACGGATACAACAACATAAAGATTCTAAACAAAGAGTAAAAAAAATAATGATTGGCCACCAAAAACATAGGGCAAATCCCGATGCACAGAACCAAAACATATTTACGTGGCAATGATAACAGTTTAAAAAATGTGGATAAAAAGAAGGGCACATTTTATGAATACAGAAGCAAGGTCTTTTTCTCAGTGTGTGAATGTACAAATGTCTACAAGAAACTTGTTCTGGACAAAGATGTTTTTGAAAACTGTTGAACCAAGTCCAGAAATCACTGCAATAATTTCGCAAGGACCAACACGCTTTTTTAAACACGCATCGCAGCTTTCGTTTACATTTTTTTTGGCTAACCTTTGTCTTTTCACACTCGCAAAATGCTGTTCTTGCTCCGTAACTTCCTTTACGATTCGGTTTACAAGCTTGGCACGATTGCTGAGCACAATATTTTTTGCTTTCCTTTGTCTTTTCACACTCGCAGCATGTTGCTTTTGTTCCAGAACTGCCTTCAAGAATAGGTTTGCAAGCTTGGCAGGATTGCTGAGCACACTTTTTTTGCCGATTCTTTGACCTCTTTTCCTCAAAAAATTTTGCTCTTGCTTCGCAACTGCCTTCAAGGTTCGGTTTGCAAGCTTGGCATGATTGCTGAGCTGCATTTATTGTCTGGAAGAAGTCACAATTAAGGTGAACCTTTGTCATTTCGCAGAATGTTGCTCTTGCTCGAGAATTGTCTTCATGAATCGGTTCGCAACAAAGCCCATCAAAACACTGCGGTTCGCAAGCTTGGCAAAGTTGAGATGTATTTAATGACTGATAGTAGTCACAGTTACAATTATTATTGTAATAACAGGTAAGAATAGGATCTTTTTGAAATAACATTGATTTAACTTGATTTTGCTTTCTTGATACTGGTTGCTGTAGTCGTCTGGCTTGCCATGGCCTTGTTAGCGAAAACTGTAACAATATAGGTAATAATAACAATGACCTTATATTTTCAAAGGTGTCAATTGTGATACTTTGGACTCTGAATAAACTTGAATTATTCGTTTCCATACAGTGTGTGTCCACTTCTAAAACAAGGAGTTTTGTTGTGTTTTAGTTTTATTTTAAAGATATGAAAATGAAAAATGTTGTATATAGTCTCTAACGACCATTTTCTTGTACTTAGGTAAATTGCAATGGTAACAACCGAATGGCCAGAAATATAATGATGGAAAAATATAAAAGTTAATTACCAATTTCCAACTTTTTTTGAAGTCTTATAAAAGTTATTATATTACCTTGGACTTCGCATACGCTGCCCCAATCCTGGAAAAGTATTGTTGCAGCACGGGTCGTGCTTTACTGGATCGTGGAAGTATTGAAGTAACGGGTTCAACAGGCTCATATTCAGTAATATTTAGCAAAGTTTCATTTTGCCGTGGCCTGTGGCGGTCTGACATTTTTGTCTTATAACATGGAAGACAACACGGGCAAGGATCATCTATAAACTTTTGTGAAGATTTTTTTTGCTTTAGGGAATTGTAAGCAATCATTTTTGGTTTGTTACTTGGTTGACACAGACAAGAATCATGTGAGATGAACCTTTGCGAAGATATATTGTTCTGTTGAGTATTGTAGTGAACCATATTGTTTGTTATACGTGGATGTCGCAAATATGAGCAAGGGTCATCTATAAACTTTTGCGAAGATTTATTTTGCTGTAGGGTATCCTTGTCTGATATTCTAGTCTTATCACATGGATGACTAATACATAGACAAGAATTATGTCGTATAAACTTTTGCATAGGTTTATTTTTCTGTGGGTTTTCGCAGTAGCCAGACGTTTTTGTATTTTGACATGGCTGAGCACACCGACAAGGATTATGTATAAACTTTTGTGAACATTTATTTTTCTGTTTGGTATCGCAATAAGCAGTGATATTTGTCTTATCACATGGATGACTAATACATTGACAAGAATCATGTATAAACCTTTGCGAAGATTTTTTTGTCTGTAGGGTATCGTGGTTAGCAGACATTTTTATCCTATCACATGGATGGCGCCAATCCGAACAAGGATAATTTATAATTTTTTGCAAAGATTTATTCTTCTGTTGGGTATTGTTGTAGGCGAGTGTCTTTGACTCATTACTAGGATGACTCAAACTGGTCCACATTGGTACCCTTATTTCAAAACCTTTGACTCCTTTCGAAGAGCTCATTCGCTTTATTTCCCACCCTCTTCTTAATCTGGTGCTTCGATGCTTCAATGCAGGTAGTACAGTGCGATAAGGTATTGCGGCAACACCAGCATCCCGAGCATACCAATGATTAAGCAGTGAAGATCTATTTGTCTGTCGTGTTTGTGGACAATTTGGTGCAATTATTTTGTGAAATGATGCTGGAGGATAACATGTCTTCAAAACATTGTCTAAAAGACTAGACTTCTTCAAAACAGGCTGTGGGAAATCATGTGGAGAAATTTTCTGCGAGCTATTAGACTTCTTCATAACAGGATGGGAATATTCTGGTGAAGATTTTTCGTGAAAGCTTGCTGAACATCCACAAGTCTTAGTAGTTTTGATACATAAGGTATCGGTATTGTAAGACTTCTTTCTAAAACGAGCATCGTAATATTTTGCTTTTGTTATAGGATATAATAATACTCCCCATACCAAAAACACCACCAGCAAACATGGAGATGATACGACTATAAAAATCCCAACAATCACATGTCTCACGCAGGTTTTACATTTGCCTGAAGAGTTATTTCTTTTTGTTGTTTTGCATGGTCTTTTTTTATAAGAGGACTTCGATTTTTTTTTAATTTGTGAAGAAACTATTGGCTGACTTATCTCAGGCATTTCATGAAAGACATTGCTTGATAGAGGATCGCAGTATACACAAGATTGATCAACATCGTTTTGTAGCATTACGTTGCCACAACCGCTGGCTGTCTCTTTAAATTTTCGTGGTAATTGTTTAACATCATTTTGTGCCATTACCTTGCTGCAACTGCAAGTTACTTCTCCATGGGTTTGCGGTATTTTTTTACCATCATTTTGTGACATTACCTTGCTGCAGCTGCAAGTTACTTCTGTATCATTTTGTGGTAATTGTTTAACATAATTTTGTGGCATTACCTTGCTGCAACTGCAAGTTACTTCTCTATCATTTTGTGGTAATGTAATAACATAATTTTGTGATTTTACTTTGCTGCAACTGCAAGTTACTTCTCTATGGTTTTGTGGTAATTTTTTAACATCATTTTGTGGCATTACCATGCTGCAGCCACAGGCTGCTTCTTTATAATGTTGTGGTAATTTTTCAACATCATTTTGGGGCATTACCATACTGCAACCGCAAGCTGCTTGTTTATATTTTAGTGGTAATTTTTCAACATAATTTTGCGCCATAACCATGCTGGAACCACAGGCTGCCTCTTTAAAATTTGGTACTGCTGGTGAAAGAAGAACCGAGGTGATTTCTTTTTCTTGCGTAGTTCTTGTATTCATATTTCTTGCTAGTTCTGTTTCTCGGATAGGAAAAGACCACGCAGTGGAAGAAGTGCCTTTTACTGGCTGTAGTTGTTCATGCATTTGTTTCTGACAGTTTTGTATATTTTTGGTTCCCGAATTTAAAATTCTAGCACTGTGTATAGAATTATAGTTGCAAACGTTGTGTGTTTTTTTTTGCTTTTCTCTTACATGAAAGGAAATTCCTTTCATACGCGAAGATCTTCTTCTATTTTTAAGGTTTAGAAAAAAACAATCCAAGTCAAAATAATGAGAAGACCTATAATGTAAGTAAGGTCTAAAAGATTTTTTACTTTTCCGTAGGCCAAAGGCGTCTTTTGGTAATATTATAGTTTTAGCATTTCTTCTTCTCCTACTAACGCCTACGTTTTTAACAATTCCATCAGAGCTGGATGTCATTTTCAAAGTTTTATGAGAAAACAATAAATTGGTTGCCTCTTTCTTTTCTTTCTTCTTTGCACGTATTTTACTGCGTACATTACGTCTCACTTTAAAATTGAAATTCAAAGGTATAAGAAGGCTGAATAGGGAGACATTCTTTTTCTTGCGAGGTTTATTTAGCTCCTTGTTACTCAAAACATGCTTAGAGATATGTTTTTTATTTTCTGAAACAAAGTAAACGCTTTCAAATTCTAACCGCGCATGCCGCACCTTTTAAATTGTCTCTATGAATGATAACCCAGAATATACTTACTTTGAGGCGAAAATATTTTACTTTGCGATCTAGATACCATTCGTGATGTACTCGTAGCATCATTCGATGTTTTGCTAGAAGAATCACCTCCTGCCTGCGCGTCTAATATTTTATTATGTTCATGAATTCCTCTGTACTTGTTTCCATTTTCATTACGTTTAATATCCTTTCTATGGAGTTCTGTCTTGAATGTTGAGTTCACATTTTCCTTTTTATCTTTTGTACTTACAGGACTACTAAAACTCACAACCCGTAATCTGTGTAAGCTCATGTGCTCTATTGAATAATAATTGTATCTTCAAGTAAACAATATTAACACACAATTAATAAAGAAAAAAACAATACAACATAAATTATTTAAAAATAATAAATTTGCGAGTAATGTCAAAATTGACAGACGTTGATGATTCAACGAGTCAAAGAAAGGCTATGGACAGGAGGCAAAGTTAAAGCACATAGGTTTGTGTCCGTTCCTTGAGAATTACGAGTTCATTCATAATATCGCCCGAGCTAAATGAATATTCTTAGATAATCCAGCGAGTGGAGATATATGGTCGGATGACGAATCAGTTATACGACTAATCAATGATTAGTCGTATAACGGCGAAATTTGAAGATTCTAGTTGAATAAAGAGTCAATGTTGTAGATTTACAAGTTTATTTGTGAATAAATCATTTTTTAAACATTACTCCAGATAGGTATTTCTTCAAAGTATCGGTAGTTAGTGTAGATAAAACTTTTATTTCACATTAATGTTAATTATGATTTTCTAACGCATCCAATTTAAATCGCAATCCATCACCCAGCGACCACAGGTATATCGAATATTAAATGGCTATCAATAAAATCCTCCTGATTGTTGCTTCTTCTTCATTACATTGTTGCTTCTCTTCAAAGATTGATTAGCAATCAGAACAGCATGAACAGCAACAACATTTCAGCAGTAACAAAAACAATATACAAGGTGTCCAAAACACCAAGCCAGCTAAGAATAATGCACAATACCCTAAATTTCGCCACAAGTTCTGCAGATGATATTTTGGATAAAACAATGGATAACTATGAAAAGCCCACATGGGCGGCGTCCTGCCAAAAGCTAAAGCTTCACAATCATAGTCCCTGTTTGCCCGTTGTCTCGGTTTCGCTTTACCCACTGCTTTACCACATGTATAAGGACACCCAGTGCCCAAAATTCGCTTGATATAACATTCGCACATTGAATTGACTTTTCGTCTCTTATGTGGATCAAACAGGGAGACGGAATTGTCTATAGTAGAATGTATCAGGTCAAACCAACTAGTGTGCTTTGTTTTCTTGCCATGCTTGCTCTTACACTTTTCGCACGCACCCACTGTCTGCAAGAGTTTCTTTCGGGCAGTTTTAAGCTTGATAGCTGCTCGTATATCCTTCTGCGCCTTTTCATCATTTTTGTTTTGATAGTACTCGATTTCACGTTGTAAAATTTTCTGTTGTTTGGCTAATTCTATCTCTTTTTGTACCAGCTCAAGTCCTTTTGTCTTTAGGTTAACACAGTCGGAAAGGTTACAAGGGGTCTCCCTCATACGGAGAGAGTTAGGAAACCTCATGCTTATATATCTGCCTGGTCAAGTTTCGTATTTATAAATAACTCATTACATGTTACAGTTTTTACATATTTTTGTTTTACATTTTTAGGTGTTTCTTAGTTTCAAAAAGCTTACAAACTACATTTTGATAAAACACAAATAACGCAAGTCCTGTTGTTTTGGTCAAACGTTTTGATGTCCGTCACCCCGTTGTCACATTCCGCGCCAATGCGCATGGTAGAGTCAAACACTTCAAGTTGTCCTCCTCCAGCGCTGTAGTCGCTCTATGGTTTTATATCTGTCTTAGAATAACGACATACAATTTTAACATAACAAGACAGATATATTAGTACCTAGGAAAATCCGCGGCCCAACCTTAACTATTTCGGCTCTATTTGCATTCTATGGTCAAATGACCAACTGCCATGCCAGCACCATTTATTTGAAATATAATCATGAAAGAAATGATGAAAGAGGAGGAAATTAAACAATGATAACCGTATAAACTAATTATTACTTTAATACTGAAGATGAGTGTAATATTCTTTGCTAAAGTCGCTATAATAATATATAATACTGAGAAGTTCTGAAAGGCCTTTCGTTTCTTGCTCCTTATCTTGTACTAGAACCTTATCTAGTTCTTTACCGGAGATCTATGCCTCGTTTAATATACGCTACATAGCTAAGAATACAATACTCTACACGAGTGATAGAAGTATTTATAATCTTCCAATTCCATGGTAGAGTTGAGCTTGTTGATCCCCATTCGTTTTAAGTCCTGCCTTCATCATCCTCACCTACTGCCCGTTGCCACCAATGTTCAGTATAGACACAGAGGTATATACTTACCTCCATTTTCTTATAGTACAGTCCCTTACTTATAAATTTTTCGTTTAGCTTATCTTAAATCGACAACCGAATAGCTGTGTGGTCTCAATGACCTACAGATACGCGTAGATAGCTGCAATAACAATTCTTCTTATCTAATCTAAGTCAGTTCTTGTATAGATATAAGTACTATAACTATACAAAATTAAAAATCGCTTATTGGTACACCATCAATGTGTGAACTCGAGTATAAAATTGATTCATTAAACACTAACAACACTATGTATGATATATATAATTAAGGACTTACTTACTAGAATTCTTTAGATTTTTGACTGTTTTAACGACGAAGAGCCTGAAGAAGTTAGAAACGAGGTGTCTAAGGGTGTAAGTACACTGGCATCGATCGATGCATTGGACGTTTAACGCCTAAAAGAGCGCATCACTGCCATCGGTCGATCGTCGATATTAGGCAGAATCGCACTTTTCATTTTCTCTGTATACCACGTGGGATAGAGTCGTAATTTTATGCAAGTATTGTATATGCTATATTATATATATACAAAGTAGGAACCCACGGGGTCACCGGCCACAAGCCCCACAGCAGCGCAAGCGCAACTGTGCATTCCGTGCGAATGTCTCACGCACCCGACATTTGACGAACAAAGAAAGTTTTTATCTAAATCAAGTACTAAACGGGTTATACAATTCTCTATTGAGTCATTTCAGACCACTAGTAAGTACAGATGCTGTGAAGCAACTTTATTGTAGGTAGCAACAATAACGACCATTGAACACCTGGAACTCTATAATACATACATTATACATATTTATATTATTTACTTATTTTCCTCTAACACAACCTACACAGATAAGATTTCTGTCTTTATTGGACTATAAAATCATCGATAAAGTTAAGATTAAGAACAATGAAAACGTATTTCATAAAACTTTTTATAAGCAAATACATAAGTACGTTTACATTTCGGGTAGTGCAGAAATACAACTTAGTAAATAGCTACGCACTAATCTAATCTTATAATCAACCTGGATAGTACTTTCTTACTCATTTTCACTTTTGTGTTTCATTGTTTTAAACTGAAATCACGTGTATCCTAGTTGGAATTATTCATTTCGTTTAAGTAAGAACCTACAAATGCGTTTATAAATATAATAATAATGAATACGTAGTCCTAATTCAAGTTTACAATAAGAACCAGAAATATGACACAACATGTCGTTACAAAACTAAGTGCTATAATAGCGTAATAACATTTATGGATGTCGCATAATGAGCATCCCTTCACCTTTGCCATATCCACGCGATTTGCCGTATAGCGCATTTCCTGCATCAGTGAGGTCAGCCTCTCGAGCTCCTGTAGACACGCTCACTCGGCGACGGA
Organism: Hypena proboscidalis; assembly: GCA_905147285.1. Classification (NCBI taxonomy): domain Eukaryota; kingdom Metazoa; phylum Arthropoda; class Insecta; order Lepidoptera; family Erebidae; genus Hypena; species Hypena proboscidalis. The sequence goes on from LR990131.1 coordinate 17,224,641, forward strand.
CGGGCCAAGCCAAGGCACAAGGCACTGCGGCGCAGGCGCAGCCAGATATCCGCACGACTCGGCTACAAGCGAACGTTCGCTCATTGCCGCCCGCGCATCAATATCTTCGATTAAGTGACAAAACCAGTGAACATAAAATTAATTTGTGAAAAGTGCTACTTCTCATCGAAGGCCGGGTCCCTCGCAAACATCTCCCAGGTATTTTTAGAGCAGACATGCTCTCGTCCAGAACTGGTTTTCTAGTTAAACATCGCGAAAGTGACTTGAATATCTTGTTTAAACGAGTATTAGCGCTCGAAATTAACTTTGCAGTTTATTTGTTGTTAACAAAATCCGTGATCATTGTAAGACTTCATTCTTTTTACCGGCTCCACAATCTATTTGTAGATTTTTATTGCCGTGTGAACTCATAAAAATCTGAATAAAAATAGCTATCGGCGTATCAACCAGTGGACAATACACGGGAACTTCTGACATGTATTGTTCGCTTATCACTGTCTCCACCTAAATAATTAGAATGTGTGACCATAACAGATAAGCGTGTAGAGTAGTGCAATTAACATAAATAATACAAACGGTTATCTGTTTGCAGTGTTATGATATGGCGCGCTACCGGCTCTTGTGTTTGATCATCGCGGCATTGATGGGTTTGTATACTTTGGCTAATAACTAGAAAATTAATTAAGTAAACAAGTGCTGAGGCCCTCAAAGTCGATACGATCAGGAACTTGGCACAGAAACCATCACGGTTAACCTCGCCTGGATGTACTTGTAACACATTGCGATACCTAAATAGAATAATATATTTTCTGTCTGTATATTCTTATATTTTCTGTATATGCTTTCTGTATATGCCTGACTACTTTATGCATGTATTACTTTTTTATTTACGGAGGTATACTAAGTTTTAAAGAGAACGCTTTTTTGTACTCTTAACAGTTTGCAATTTGCACTAGATAGAGTGCATAGTCGATTAAACTTTCTATTACCGCCTACAGGTTATCAAACGAGTCATACATTACAACATTAATTATATTCTTCAAGTTGCTTTGTGTGTTTCCACTAAGATATAATACAAGGTTGTTCCTAAGAATTTATGGTGGTTTATTGGACTCACTCAAGCCCATGCTTATCTCAGGGGCACAGTTTGTTCGTAGAGTTGACAGCTTGACACGTTCATAACAAACTATTCAAATAAAATGTGTCCACAAACGGTGTGTGAATCTATCACTTATAGTGACAGTTTAGATTAAGTAGTTCACAGATATTGAATTCAAGAGTAAATTACATAATATATCATGTTTAATGCACTTATAAATTTGTCTTAAGAGTTTTCCAACTGAACTCTAAATACATAACATACCTCTACCTACTTAAAGTCATACAATTTTCCCCTCAGTGGTAGAAAGACAACGAAATCTGTGTTTGATTTGCAGTGTGTATACTTTTTTTAACATTCTGAAGGAATCGATCAAGATAATCGGATTATGATTAGATTAGATCCTAACAGGCTGTCATTATATTGTAGTCTGTTTGTCTGTCTGCCAACGATGTGTACATGAAACAAACTATGTTATTACTCCAATCACAGAATGGCGCACATATCGACGTCATTACCATTACGTTATTTTTGTAAAGTAAGAAATATCGATCGACATCGTCTAGTCCTAGTCTATTACACCAATCGATGGATATACATAACACCCTTTACGCAGGCGTTACCTGCTACTATATTTATTTGCATCACATTGTCAATTTTCGCTATTCTACTTTCATCCACCCTGTCGCCTATCGTTATAGAATGGCTTCAATATAAGGGTTATTTATTATGTACTGTATATCTAAATTTATGACTTCTTACTAACTTACTTACTCATTATGACATTTAAAAAGCGCCTGCGGCATTTCAAGACTTTAGCTAAGTGGTTCGACGTCATCCATTAGACGAGCACCACTTTCAAGTACTTAAAACCATTAATATAACGACACTATAATGATTTACAATTACTACACTATCATCCGAATTCCGGGAAGGTGGTCGTTTAAATCTTTTGCGCTGGCGTGACTCACACCCAATGATAAAGTTCAGGTGAGAAGATCGACTCATAAGGAAACCATAACTAATCATGTAAATATTCCATATGAGTATGTATCACAAATTCATACAAGTACATTACAATAAAACAAAGCAGCTATAGCCTAGTGGGAGACCGTAGGACTGCTAAGTCAAAGGTCTCAGATTCAAATCCACGGCACGCACCTCTGACAATAAATCGTTAAGATTCGTCTTTTCAAAAATATGTGTGTATTCATCATATAAATTATCGCTTGCTATCGGTGATGGAAAACATCGTAAGGAAATCTGCATGCTTGAAAGTGCTCGAGGGTGTGTGGTGGACTATGGCGTAACCTTTTTCAGCATGTCGAGCCCAGCAGAAAGACATGTATAAGATACAGGGCTGTTATTATAATTAATATAACGACACTATAATGATTTACAATAATACAGTATCATCCGAATTCCGGGAAGGTGGTCGTTTAAATCTTTTGCGTACCAATGATAAAGTTAGGTTGAGAAGATCGACTCATAAGGAAACCCATAATTATTTATGTAAATATTCCATATGAGTATGTAACACAAATTCATACAAGTACATGACAATTCTGTAGTAAGTAGCGTAAAATAATTTACATAATGAGTCATCCGTTGACTCTTAGGCAATGAATGAATGAAACTAATATCTTAGTCATCTACGATGTGCGACACTGAACAAACAAATTCAGGTGAAACTTTGTTTATTCTATAGTTGTTTTCTCATAAGAAAGTTACGTCAACATAATAGCTTACACTGCCTATATTTATCTTTGTAAAGTATATTTAGCTAGGCAGCTATATGAATGAAGTACATTATTAGTAGTACTTGTTAGTTCCCTTCCTTTACTGAGGCCAGCAAAGGAAGAAAACATAAGACTCACTTACAGGTTCCAGTATCAGATTTCCTTCGAGCACAAAAACTCAAAAGCGATCACTGAACCAAGAAACCAACCAGTTTTTTGTAACCAGATCGGTCAGTAAAACTTGCTTGAAACTTTTAAAAATAAAAGGAAGTTATTAATCGCGACTTGTAACTGATTTGTTTGTTGTTTTTGTAAACAATACTTGGACACAAATAGCGACAATTTATTGTAATTAATAATTAAAGGGTAGATTGCAATAATAATATGCTCACACCAAACCTCCTGGGACCTAAAAATATAAACTAGGTGAAATATGGGTGTTATTCACCACTATCATTCCATTCTAGGTAATATTAGCATGATGTTATGTTATGAAATCAAAGAGTCTACAATGGACGAAATATTACTATTCGTAGAAGGTCCATGAGAATCCATGGCAAAAATTAACGTCTTTGAAAATTCGCACGACCCTAGCTGTTAGTTCAATAATTACATATAAAAGGTATTCTGATAACTGGGCCCTAAAAATATAAACTAGGTGAAGTGTGGATATTATAAACCTCTATCATTCCATTCTGGTTATTATTGGCATGATGTTGTGTTATGAAACAATGGCAAAAATCCGTCTTTTAAAATTCGCACGACCTAAGCTGATAGTTTAATTACATTTAAAAGATATTCTGCTGATATTGTAATGGTAGCCATCAGCCACGCACTGTACATGGGCAGATCGTGACCAAACTCGCTTGGAGAAGGGACCCGCAGCGATTATTGCCTTTCCCGGCGTAGGTCATCAGTTCAACGCAACGTGCAACGTAACGAAGCGAATAGCCGAATGAAAGGCTCTGTTTTCAATAGCTGTCCTTTCAAATTCAAGCTGCTTGGTTCCTTTCTATCTGCTGCATATGCAATCAATGAGGTCGTTTTGATTTAATTCCTAGAATATGAAATACTACACGCTGTAGGGTAAAGGCGGGATACATGCCCCAGTGGGATTGATGCCTCACTTTCAAAAAACCTAACTTCCCAAAGTCGCCACTAAAAAAAATTATTATAACTAAGAGCCGCAGTCACCCCGCACCTCGGGTAGCGATTGGCCGTCGTGCTGTGAATACGTGTTTAGCTTGTGTGTGCATTTATCTCCGCGGCGAAGTTTACAAAGACGTCAAAGTTTTAAAGGTAAGTTTTAGCCGTTGTGTAACTTTTAAAGTAGTCATTAATTCCGTTATATTTTTAATTACGTCGGTGTACTGATTCATCAATTATGCATCTTGATGCAAATAATTCGTCATTTGTTTTTAATTAGTTTAAAAAATACTTTGGGCATCTATCCCTATCAAAAAGGATAGTTGCCTTGATTTTTCGAAGGATAGGTGCCCCTAGGGGCATCTATCCCTCCATACAAAATGTTTTAAATTTCAGGCGATTTTTGTTACTTTTGGTAGTTTTTGGTACAATTCGTTGTTTTTTGGAGTATAGTTATATTGGTAGAAATTTGTAGTTTTTGATAATTGTTGGTAGTTTTTTTGATACAGTTTTGTTGTTTTTGGTAGAATATTTTTTGTGTTTGGTATATTTTGGTTGTAGTTTTTGTTGGTTTAGATGGATTTTGTTATATATGGTAGTTCTTGGTTGTTTTTTTCCACTGATGTACTATGAAGCACTTTGTATAACTCGGGTAAATGTTCTATTTCATATCAGGTGTATTAAAAGCCCTCAGCTATGATTCGGGTTTTGAGACCCGCTATGAAATCGACTACATTCACCTTTTGGTGTTTTATATATTGTACCTTCAATTATGTGTTTACGTGTATATAGGTATATTTGGACTTTTTCTGATTGTAGTATTTAGCATGGTTATGCCACAAAAATATAAAAGACATGTTCCTGGACTAAAGAACAATTGCAGTCAGCTTTTGACGAAATTGACAGAAATACCATGGGGATAAACGAAATATCCCGACAGTTTGGGATTCAATCAAGAACATTGCGAAGACGTTATGCTGCTAAGAATACATTTTATTGTTTTAATTAGAATGTTTTTTATGATTATGCATGTTAAAACTTAATAATTAATATTTAATAATAAGAATTTAATATTCCTATTTATGTTGAAATTGCTTATAAAACTTTATTAATGTAATTTTATTTGATCTCATAATAGAATTATATTCTAAGACAATTAAAAGACTTTAAAAACTGCAAAATACTTTTCATTATTGGGGCCATGTTTCTTGGACACATTTTCTGTTTTAGGGGTAGCCTTCTACTTCTAAAACACTAATTGTCCTCTAAACCTTATAAAAGTTTGGTTGAGTTTTTCGTTAATACATTATAAAGTGCATCTATCCCGCACCGCAGGCATCTATCCCTCTTAGTATTTTCATGGTGGGGCATCTATCCATACGGGTAGGCATCTATCCCCAAAAAAGGAGTTCCACAAAAACCTAAATTCTGCAAAATCTGTAATGAATAGGTCTAAAAAACCAAATCACAGTTAAACATAAAGGACTAAACTAGCTGAATTCATACTCATTATTTATATACAATGAATATTTTCAAAATTAGGAGGTAATTTCAAAAAGTGGGGCATCTATCCCGCCTTTACCCTATGTGCTGTCCTGGCTGTTTAGCCGTTCCAGGTTAATGTTTATGAATTCGAACAATTAGCAAAACAAGTTCTGGAATCGTGCCCGGTATGTGGCTAATGGGGACGCCCATAGCGATGTCATGTCGCAATCCCTTTAGAAGAAAATCGGAAAACAGATTCGTAAAAGAGATTCTTAAAGGGCCTCGATGTTTCATGTTCGTATTACGAGAGATTAAGTATTCAGATTGTTTTTACTTCAGGTCGTGAACACTGGGCAACAAAATATACAAAATTAACCATTATTTTGGAAAAATACTTAATATGAATCAAAGCCCAATTGATCGTCCCAACATCCAGTCAAGTCTACTCAAATACATTTTATACTTTGATTTGCTTTAACTTCGTAAGCGTGGGAATTATTCTCTTAGCGGATGTTTGCGTCGGACATAGAAAGACTTATCTGCCGAATTCCAAGTTTGATGTGTGAAAATTTTCATCTCAAGCGAAAGGCTTTAGAGATAGTTAGTAAATAATTGCCATTTTATACATTTACATGGATTATTCAATTAGGTATAGTAAAAGTTAGTTTGCGGAATACACTCATTTACAGATATTAGATACATCGTATGGCAACTCAACTTATTTTATCCTGACTAAATATTTTATACACTTGTTTTAAGAATCTTTTTTTTTATTATAAGAAAATTCGATTCAACTAATTGTTGTTTTTGTTATTAGTATTTACTTTAAAACTCGTAGCTAGCGAAGACATAAAAAAAACTCGTACGAAACGGCCCAATATGAATAAAACTGTGTTTATTTAGCTAGTCTTGTTTGCTTTACTGTTGCTCTACATTGAGGCCGGGGGCATTGAATAAGTCGTTGAGATAACAACCCACTTAACCAATTTACTCGCTGACTAAAGGAGGATTTAAATTGTATCTACTTGGAGGCCATTTAGGTGTTAAAACTCTGAAAATATAATCAGAGAAAATAACCGTACTCTACCTCGGTATGGTCGAGTTTACAGAGAAGCATACAATTAAAGGAACAGTACTAAGAAACAATTGAAAAAGATATGGGGCCGGCAGTATTTAATCCTATTTAAGATAGGAACAAATGGATGAACGTGACGTCACAAAATGACGTAACATAGAAAGAAAAAAAGAAAGAAAATTATTTTTATTTTATTACATAACTAACACATGCAAAAACAGGTATTAAACAAAATGTAATAAATATGTAAGAAAACAGTGGCGGTTGCTCAGCTTTAATGCTGTGGAGTCTTGCATTTCTGCAAAACTTCCATAGCGCTGATTTTCAGCAACCACCACGGTTGACGGCACAAACAGAAAACATACAGCTGATAAATTTAGGTGCCCGGCAAGAGGTAACCGTAGCCGTGGTTAAAGACTTATTAAAGACTGCCTGGTGTGCAGAAGGTCGCAGGTTCAAATCCTGCTGGTCCCTTATCGACTATCGTTTTCAACTGATAATTTGCTAAGCATAGCTAAATGCTATAAATAATCAATATAAAGAAATAGTGACGTGTTTGGGATTTAGTAACGAATAACAATATATCTCAAACGTACTTCTTTGTTCTAGTTCAGTTATATTGTTTTATACTCTCGATTTAATGCATTCTTCTTCTTCTTCGTCGTGTCGATGGTTGAGTGAAATTTTATTTTGACTTGCCATCGTGGTGAAAGGATTAGCCACAGATGGATTAGCCAATTCGCTTTGGAGAACTCGCGAATTGCCCAGGGTGCGCCGGACGTAGGGAATCGTTGTGAGTTATGCATATGAATTTAGTATAAAGATTTTCTCTCTCCATACATAACATCACGCCAATATTACTCTTGTAATCTGAAATGTTTAGGTCCCATGGTATAGTGGGTGAACCTATCGCCATCCATCGGTCAAATCCATGTTGCTATTGAGGATTTCCTGACAGGAAATCCGGCATCGAACACGATACCTCGAGGCGTCAGGCGCACGCTAACCACTAGACCAACGAAGCAGTCTCCATAAGCATAACCAAAATCAATTTATCCCATTTACGATTATATGCAGAGGACTGTTTTAATTCAGTGCACACAAGTTAGCATGTAAGGTAAATATAAAACTGCGGGGAAAAAATAAATTATCTGGGATCGTATCGATCTTTGATAGCTTATATATATATTTTTTTACGGGATATAATCCCATCCACACGCCCACCACTGTGACTCCTGTGACGCCAGGATCTACAGCGGTAACCAACTGAAAGGCACCGTGCATGACACACGGGCAATCCCAGGGAGAGTTAAAATTGTCTTGGAACCCGCAACGAATTTAATCAGAAGTATTTAAGTATAGTTGGAGTTGTATGTAGTATGTAGTGTTAACTTATTAAAAATTGGATAATTGTACAGATACATGCATTATTAAAATACAATAATGTTATTGATGTGCAAAGTGCTTACTTACTAAGTTAACTAAGTTAAAGTTAACTAAGGCTGTAAGTGCAGCCAAAGGGGGCCGCGTATTAGTAGGCTGGGTAGCGGCGCGGGTTAACATCTTAGATGCAAGACCCCGCCGTTGCTACCGCTGCCTTGAACTTGGCCATGTAATGGCCAAGTGCAAGTCTGAAGTTGACCGCAGCGATGAGTGCTACCGCTGCGGTAAAAAGGCCCACAAGGCCAAAGAGTGCACCGCCGCCCCCCACTGCACCCTCTGTAAAGCAGCGGGAAAGCCGGCGGACCACCTCTCCGGGAGCAAGGCTTGCGCCAAGTCCCCGTCAAAGTCAGGGGTCAGACGAAAGGCCGGCGCGGCTGAGGCTACGGCCCAGCCGCGTCCGCCACGCCCCAACAAAGGGCCGACTGAGGTCATGGAAGAAGGTTAGTTAGTATGGCCCTAACCTTCCTACAGGCGAATCTCAACCACTGCGCCGGTGCTCAGGACTTGCTCCTGCAGTCCATGGCGGAGCGGTTGATCCAAGTGGCGGTACTTGCCGAGCCGTACGCGGTTAGAGCCAGATCTGACTGGGTGGGGGACCTTGATGGCTTGGTAGCAATCACCACGCAATCGCCGGCTCACTCCCCTCCTCTCGAGGGAGTGGTGAGGGGCCGGGGTTACGTGGCGGCTGGGGTGGGCCAGGCTGTCATCGTGGGGGTCTATCACTCCCCGAACCGGCCCATTCATGAGCTGGAAACTCTCCTCGGCGAGGTGGGGACCTTGATTGGTCAAACCCGCCCACGCCCCGTTCTCGTACTCGGGGACCTCAACGCCAAATCAACGGCGTGGGGGTCGCCGGCGACGAGCCCGCGGGGTAGGGTCGTGTTGGAGTGGGTGACTGAGGTCGGTCTCTGCGTTGTGAACCGCGGGGCGGAAAACACCTGCGTCCGGCAATTGGGTGGGTCGATTGTCGACGTGACGCTCGTCACCCCTGACGTTGCCTGCCGCATTCGAGACTGGCAGGTGCTGACGGACGTGGAAACGCTGTCCGATCACCGGTATATCCGGTTCAGCGTCTCCTCGTCCCAGACGGGCGAGGTAAGAGAGGCAGGTGGTGAGATCGGCCCGCGATGGGCCCTAAAGCACCTCAACGCCGAAGTACTGCAGGAGGCGGCTCTCGTAGAAGAGTGGAACGGCACTTCTCAGGAGCCGGAACCAATAGACACGGATGCGATGGCGGACAGGTTGTGCGAAACGGTGTCGCGCATCTGCGACGCTGCGATGCCACGAGTGCGAGCCCCACAGCAGAGGCGTAAGGTCTATTGGTGGACGGAGGAGATTGCCGAACTCCGGAGAAGATGCGTCACAAGGCGCCGCCTATATCAGCGGTATCGGAGGCGGAGGCGGCGGGAGACTGAGGAGAGTGAGTCTCTCTACGCTGCATATAGACTGGCCTCCGGGGCCCTACGCGTTGCGATTGCCGAGGCTAAGAGGCAGGCCTGGGAGCAACTGCTGGAAGGGCTTGAGCGTGACCCATGGGGCCGCCCGTACAAATGGGCGAGGCAAAAGCTACGTCCCTGGGCTCCCCCCATAACAACCTCGCTTCATCCGGCGGTGCTCCAAAGGGTGGTTAACGGTTTGTTCCCCGGTGCTCCGGGGATCGAGTTTACACCTCCCTTGACATCAGCTGATCTCGCTGACGAAGGGGAGAACGAGTTTGTCCCTATTTCTGAGGGCGAGCTTGGTGCGGCGGTGCTCAGGATGAGGGCCAAGAACACGGCCCCTGGGCCTGATGGCATACCGGGTCGAGTGTGGGCCCTCTCCTTGAAGCATCTGGGACCTACCTTAAAGGCCCTGTTTGACAGGTGCCTCCAGGAAGGAAGATTCCCCAGACGATGGAAGAGGGGCAAACTCGTCCTCCTGAAGAAGGAAGGTCGCCCTGCCGATGAGCCCTCGGGCTATCGTCCGATTGTGTTGCTAGACGAGGCGGGCAAGCTGTTGGAGAGAGTCATCGTTGCCCGCCTGGTCAGGCACCTTGAGACGGCGGGACCGGATCTAGCACCCAGCCAGTTCGGTTTTAGGAGAGGTCGCTCGACGATAGACGCCATATCTCGAGTCCGCGAACTCTCCGAGGAGGCGTGCTCCCACGGTGGTGTGTTAGTGGCCGTATCGTTGGATATATCCAATGCATTTAACACGCTGCCGTGGAGTACGATAAATGCTGGTCTGGGGTACCACAAGGTGCCCCAGTATTTGCGAAGACTCATCGGGGACTATCTCTCAGACAGAGAAGTAGTCTTCCCGTCGACTCACGGAGAGAGCAGCAGTCCTATGACGCGCGGCGTTCCACAGGGGTCGGCACTGGGTCCACTCCTGTGGAACGTTGGGTACGATTGGGTCCTCCGGGGGGCAAGCCTACGCGGTGTTGGCGTTGTATGCTACGCCGACGACACGCTGGTCACCGCCCGGGGACTCGACTACAGGGATGCTGCGATACTGGCCACGGCCGGAGTTGCGACTGTCGTGGCTAGGATCCGGATGCTGGGACTGGAGGTGGCGCTTCACAAATCTGAGGCCATATGCTTTCATAGTCGCCGGCGGGCGCCGCCTGCAGGCTCTACTATTGTTGTGGGTGGAGCCTCCATCCCCGTCGGGACGACACTGAAATATCTCGGTGTTGTCCTCGACGGCAGATGGAAGTTTAAGGCGCACATGCGGCAGCTGTCCCCCAGAATCATGGGAACAGCTGGCGCACTTAGCCGCCTGCTCCCGAATATCGGGGGCTGTGAAGGGAGCTGTCGCCGCCTATATACGGCGGTGGTTAGCTCGATGGCCTTGTACGGCGCCCCGATATGGGCAGGCGATCTTGACCGGCAGACCACTGCCCTGCTGATTGCAGCCCAACGGGTGATGGCGGTGAGAGTGTGCAGGGGATACCGCACACTCTCTCACGAGGTGGCATGCGTGCTCGCCGGATCGCTCCCGTGGGACCTTGAGGCTGAAGTACTGGCCTCGGTCTACTGGCGCAGAGCGCAGGCACGGGAGCGAGACGAGCGACCAGCGCCGCAGGAGGTTGCGCATTGGCGTGACCGGGCCAAGGCGTCAGCCATCATTAGATGGGGGGAACGACTCCTCACTGGAAATGTGCAGAGAGGGCAAGGTGCAATACGACTCCTCGAGGCGATTAAACCGGTACTCGGGGAGTGGTACCGCAGGAGGCATGGGGGTCTTTCCTTCCGAATGACGCAGGTTCTCTCGGGACATGGCTGTTTCGGGAGGTACCTGCACCGAGTGGCCCGGAGGGAGGACTCCCCGGCTTGTCACCAATGCGGACACGTGGAGGACACGGCCCAGCATGCGCTGGAGACCTGCCCGGGAGGAGCTGGACCGCGGCAATCATTAGTCGCGGTCGTGGGGACTGATCTCTCTCTATCGGCCGTCATTTATAAGATGGTCGAAGAGCAGAGGTCATGGGAGGCGATGGCCTCCTTTTGCGAGGCGATCATCTCGCAGAGGGAGGAAGAGGAGCGGGAGAGGGAGAGAGATCCCCTCGCTTTACCGCTCCGGAGGGCGCGGCCACGGGGACGGGCAAATCGAGCCCGCACCCCGTCTCCGCTCCGAGGACCTAGGGTGTCGGGTGCGGGGGCACCCGGCAGCTCCTAACAATGGGTCCTCGAGAGGTGAAGATGCCCTTCTGTGTTCCGGGGCATCACACGTGGTAGGGAGGCCATGTGAAGGCCTCCCATGAGATGAGCCAGCCGCAAGGCGGGCAGCGACACCGATGGGGGCTGCGGAGTATGCGCAAGTGGTCCCGTGCCCCCCGTCTTTAGTTGGTGATGAGGAACACTCTGGGTTTTTAGTGGGTAGGCCGCCCTTCGGCGGAGAGCCCCACATAACCACCGCTCCCCCCGGACCAGTGGTATCCATAAGGTCGGATTTTTCCCAGATTAAAAAAAAAAAAAAAAAAAAAAAAAAAAAAAAAAAAAAAAAAAAAAAGGCTGTAAGTGCAGACCATGGAAATAATAAGCATGTACATATAGCTTGTAAGTACCAAAAAACGGATGACTAATGCAAACTCTACCATGAACCGTGAACGGTACACTAGTTTTTGTGGCCGCGGGGGTTCACGGTAAAGGTGAATCTTTGAATTAATTATACGTTTACAACTATTATAAATCCATCATAATTATGACCATTCGCTAAAATTACTTAATTTGCACTCTATTTAAGTAATTTCATCGACCATTTTAGACCGTAAGTAAAATAATCATTCAGTTTCATTTTAACCGACTTCTAAAAAAGGAGGAGGTTCTCAATTCGATTCGTATATATGTTACTTTTTTTTTTTTTTTATGTTTGTTCACGGATATCTCCGTCGTTTATGAACTGATTTTGATGATTCTTTTTTTGTTGGACAGGAGATGATTCCAAAGGGGTACCATAGTCAGCATGTAGTGATCTGATGATGGAATCTCAGAGAAATCGAGGGCAACCCTCGAATTTTATAGGCACATGTAATGTTTTTAGTGTGTTTTTCAAAGCTACACTAGTATTTACGTATTTTTATGTGGATGAGCTGATGATGGAAGGTCAACTCCTCAATGGTTAGGAGTTAAAGGATAATTCTTTCACTACTGTACACATATTCAGACTGCTAGTTATGATTTCAAGTGAGCTGTTGGAACGGAGATATTTCAAAGGTGGTCCCATTGTCAGCATGTCATGATCTGATGATGGGACCCCAGAGAAATCGGGGGGCAACCCTCATATTTTATTAATCGAGGCCAAGATTTACGCTTGGTCGCAACAATTTTATGTGGTTGAGCTGATGATGGAAGGTCAACTCCTCAATAGTTAGGAGTTAAAGGATAATTCTTTCACTACTGTACGCATATTCCTGCTGCTAGTTATTGTGTAAAATGAGCTGATGATGGAAGGTCGTGACCCTCAATAGTCAGGAGAAAGGATTTAATTCTTGTTTATTATAAATAAGTTTTCCGTCTCAAGTAACCATCGTCTGCTCATTCGAGAAACATTCTTGCTCGGTGTACCCATCACTTAAAATCGTAAAATAAAATAATTTTTAACAAAAAAAAAACCGACTTCAAAAAGTAGGTTAACTAAAAAGCAAAAAATAAATTTACTTCGCACAAAATAATACGTTTTTTTCATATAATTAAATAGAAATTATTAAATAATTATTTTATAATTCTGAAGTCGGTGCCAAGTAAACAATTAATAACTCTGTATAGATAATATCAATCGTACTAACAACATTTTTCTAACTGAATATTAGTTATATTTCTGTGGTAAGTACCAATACTGGGCGACCGCGCACTAGAACAACTACGCCTCCCTTTTTGTGTGAACTGTAATTTGATATTGTAGAAAGGTTGTTTTTACTTGGCACCGACTTCAGAATTATAAAATAATTATTTAATAATTTCTATTTAATTATATGAAAAAACGTATTATTTTGTGCGAAGTAAATTTATTTTTTGCTTTTTAGTTAACCTACTTTTTAAATAAGATATCCCAGTGCATATAATTTTTTACATACAGTGGCGGATTTACCAGCAGGCTGAGTAGGCTGGGGCCTAGGGCGGCAGATATTTGGGGCGGCAAATTTGGGGTCCGATATTTTTTTTTGCTGTATATAATTTGCTCATATAAATGAAAAAGATTTCATTACGGTTTTCTGATGTTTTACAGATAGAACTCTGCAACAAATTTTGTCACTTTACATTCGGTTTAGCATAGAGCGTAAAAATAATCTAGGACTTAATTGTAGAGGTAAGGGCGGCAAAAACTGCCCAGCCTATACCTTAAATATTTGTAAATCCGCCACTGTTTACATAACTAAAATAACAATGCAACAATAATTGTAGAAGTTAACAACTACGTATAGCGATTCACCCGTGTCTTCATCGTCTTTACTTTACATGATCATTGACACCGCTTCACAGCTAGCTAAACAATATACACAGAACACTACCAGAATAATGTACATAGCAGTGTATGATACCCGTGTAATTGAATTAACCAGTAGTTAACTCCTCGTGAATGATCTAACACGGAAGCGTTTACCGTTCTTCCGGCAAGGCTCGTGAGAAGGCGGCTGCCATAATACCTTATAAGTTTTGTTCAAATACCTTACAAACCAACTCAAAATCAATTACTGAACGAGGCAATCTGTAGTAACGGAAACAACCACAATGGAGGCGGCCATTACCGATCGAGATAACTTAATGGCTATTGGCTAGACCCTAATTATCTCCTGGTAATGACATGACGAATAGTCACTTCTAAGTAAAGGCAAAACCACCATCTTGATTAACTGACACACTCAGCTTGTGATTGTTATAAAATTATGATTGATTACTTCATTTGTATACTTCATAATATTTATTTGAACCTGCTGATGGCGACGCACGCGACGAGTAAATCTTCAATCAGAGAACGAGAGAGGAATGTTTTTCTATACGCTATTATGCACTTCACCTCGGGCCACACATGCTAGTGAAATGCTGAATTGTATTGAATGAACACTAACTAGTTTTATACCAGACATGGCTGCCTACATCTCACTTTCAATTATATCTACTTAATTATATGCCTCAGGCCGATATGTACGAGTACTTCCATGTACGAGATCTAACCGATTTGCTCCGATAAACTTTCACTACCAGATACGAGGTTACTGAACAATGGCACAACTATGATTCATGCATTAAATAAATCACTGTATCATTCAAAAATAAAACTAAAATATGGTCTGAGCTGGAGTTAGCTCAGCAAACCGGATTTTAACACCGTTAAGTACACGTTTAGTTAAAGCTGCGCCTGACCCACTAATTGAAGTGTTCGGTCGGCGACAAGAATGTTTGCATTAAGATAAGTTCGGAGCCGACTGCAGTTCAACGTCTGTTGACTTATAACTCAACCACATTAACTGGAAATGCTAACTTAAAGCTTAGTGATAACGGTCATCCGACTTCTTCAAATAACTTTCACGTAGAACGTGTTAATTGATTTGTGTTACTTGGTAATTTGCTTCATTTACAAGTATAAATCTGTACTTAGTGTGCACACCTCATGATGCTTGCACGTTCCAGATATCAGGCCATGCCACGCCGGCAGCACCGACACACTAAAGGAACAAGAAAGCACATTGCCAGACCTCGCCAGAGAAGTGGAAGACAACAGCAGATACAAAACTTTGGAAGCTAATGCAACGGTTTTGAAACTCCTGGTTGATGATAAAAATGGTGTCAGCAGGTACGCCATACCTTTCACAAACATTTTCAATTTTACTAACCCATATTGAACCATCTGGGTGGTTTACAATAAATACTCGAAATTTAAATAAAAGTAGTGAAAGTTTCAAATTAGAAAGTGCTCACACAGATTGCAATTATTGCCGCAGGTGCTGTAATTATTTCATTTTGCATACACAAAATCGCCGAATCTCTCTACAAAACTAAGACAAAGTCACTTATATATTTGCTATCTTTTAAGCTAAATTTTTGATGAAATGAAATTTTAATAGTACATAATTAATTATGTTATAATAAAATATGTCAACTTTCCAGATCTGAGGTGTTCGACATGTTGCACTCCCGCGATGACGATGAGAGCCACATGGACCTGCCCACCTTCCCAGAAGATGCCGAGGATACTCGTTTAGAAGTGGCGGCACTTCCAAACTCTCAAGCCGAATTTTTGCAAGGTATTAGAGCCTTTACACAACCAGATATATACAGACAGTGCTAGATATAAAGTTAGGAGTCTTAAAGCCTATTTTAATGAAAAAAGCAATAGTTTAAGATCTTATTGGTATTTTCAGGTCCTGGTAAAATAGTAAGCAAAGATTCCGAGAAGATCCGATACGCGAAAGTCCGAGGAGAGCCCATCGGAGCAGCCGCGGGTATCATGGTAGTGGTCACTTGCAGCATCGTCTGCCTCGCCTACACAGCCCTCATAGTGTGGAGGAGGATATACATGTAAGTTTTTAAAGTCTGATATATTAGACTTAAGGGTTATAACTTTAGTTAAACGGACGGCATGTCTGAAATAACATTTATTTCTACGATCCATGTTTACGTAAATGCGCCTTTGTGTGGTGTAACACGACACCGTACCCCTTGAGCCCGGTGCGTAGGAAGCGGTCAACTGCGACGGAAACCGCGTTATGCCAAGTGAATATAGCCCTCTGAGGACATAAACACCGAACAAAGACTTTACAGCGGCGTATGTTCGTTTTATTGCATTTCGATACAATGCCTTTTGAGCCCCTTCAAAAACATAATAACGTAGAAAGTAATTTACATGCTGCAGTGTCGGTTAATAATGGTTTATTTTTCTTGCCAGAAAACGGAATGGACTCAAACATGAGCTGCTAAGGAATGAAGAGAATATTGCCGAAACTAGAATAGACGTAAGTTGAGAATGTATCTATAAAATTATGATCACCAGAACTTTACTCCACCCAGAAGCGGCAATAGGTACTTATTTAACGTTAATATTTTTGAAATATCAAATATTTAGTCTCGGACTAGGTACAGCCTTTCCTTAACGTCCTGTTTAAGAAAGTCTTTGAACAAGCAAACATAATATTTTCTGAAAAACCAATACTACTAATTCTACTAACATATAAACTTTTCTTTTTTTCAGTTGTGAAAGCTGGAAGAGGCCAGTGCCTTCAGAACTATCAAGATACTCGATTTCTCTGGCTATGTCAGTTTGGAACTGTCCTCCAGGAAATTTCAAGACTGAATTACTTACACTAAAATTCCGTAGACTTTATAATAATATGTCTAAATATCTAAGTAGACTACATAATAATACACTTTAAGTCAAAGCAAGAGACAGCATTCGTAAAAATACATTGCTACTTCATGCACTCTACTTAGCTCTAAGTTGAATTCTAACGATACAGAACAAGACAAGATTTCAAGTTCTGCCAGCGCTATTATCCTAGATATCTGCACGGACATATTTTCCTGAGTAAAAAGTACGCCTGTGTCTTCAACGAGAAGAAGAAAGAAATACACCAAATGCCAATTTTGGAGGTTCCAGATAGATCTTATCCCATAAAATACAACCTGACCGAATATAAAAGTGACACAAGTAACACTCGAATAAAGAACACAGAGCTGTCACTTTCATTAATGTCTTCGCAGTTTCTGAGACGGATTTCAAAAGCACGCATGTCACGTTTTGTGCAGTCTTTAAATCCTGCCAATAAGGTTTTTCTTACACCTTTGAAATATTTGATTCTCTCTATAAACACTCAAAACTTTGCCCATTATTCATTTGCTCTTAATTTTTTACCTGACTCATGATCTCAACAACCAATAGGCAAAAAATATTTTTATTAATTTAATACTAGCACAACACTAGTACAAGCACAACCAATTTTTTTTTTGGAGTTGGAGTAAAACTTGCAGTACTTTAATACTTGATGTCACGGCAATCGGATACAGTCCAACCAACCGCACTGCCACTTGATCTTTCTAACTATAGCTCCACCGCCACGATTTTTTTCGACTGTTAATAGGCAATAATTCTCAAGTGACGACCAATGTATTTTTAAGAGGCCCGTAATTATAACTATGTAATATTATATTTCAATGCAAATTTTCTTTTTTACTTAGTTTAGTTTTTTCTATTGTCGAGAGTCCTTTCAATATGCCCGAATATGCGATTGATTAATCGTTCTTGTCTAGGCTTCAAAAAGCATAAAATGACCTATTTATTTTATCCAACACGGCCAAATAAAAAAAAGGTCATGTCACACTATAATAAGTGCAACTACCTTCAAGTTTTAATATATATTTCTTATTCCTACACGAACTCAATAAAAAATGCTAGATGATTCGTTCCTGTGAGTGTATTTGTAAGAGTAAATTATAAACTGTGCCATAAGATCTTATTTGAACAATGTAAAATTGTAGTCATTTCTAACAAACATGACGTAGATAATATATAAAATATTGGCATGTTTTAAGTATTTATTTTTAATTTAAAGTCAGAACATGTCTGTGATTTTTAAGTAAATAAGACGATTCGGTAATAAATTTTTTGTAAGATAATTTGTTTATTTATTTCACACTACCTACCTTCCGCCCTCATGGAACGTCGATAAAAATAAGTATTTACCTAGCCCAGGCTTAACGTACATTGTGTTCCAAACATCCAAATCTATGCAGTTTTTGCGTACAAGAATAACAAATTGCCAAACATCCTCACAAACTATCGCAATATAGTAAGATAGGACAGGATGACCTCGCTTAAAGCTCCTATAAATTATAACGAAAAGAAATAATACCTAACCATCATCACTTCAAATTAAAACATGAAACAATTTTTCCCTCAAAAGAACCTATCACGGGTTTTGCCCGTCCCTAGGTATGGGGATACCTCACCCCTTTGGACCATTATAATAGTGTAATTTTGAACATGTTATGCGATTAAGTGCCTGCAAGAGGTAAGGCGTGAAAAAGCGGGACGGAAAATTTGGCCATCTTAAATCAAACTGATAGTAACTTGAGCTTAATAGGAGGCCAAAGGGCATGTTGATTTCGTCAATGACCCCATGTGGGTAGAAGTATTAATAATGATTGTGTATAGGCGTATATCTGATATCCAGCATTTAAAGTTAATGCATCGCTAAAAACAAGCTCAATTAAAATTATGCCTCGGCATGATCAAGGTACTGAGGTGGCATTATTTTTGTCCGATTTTTTATGTTCGAATTTATTTTTACCGAAATATATTGACCAACATGTTTTTAGCTATATGTATTATGTATATATTTTTATCATCTAAGTGTCGTGCTGCATGTTGCACGCCTACTTGCATGCCGCATGCTTCGTTGCAAGCTGCATGCCTGCTTGCATGCTGCTTGTCGGTAGAACATTGTCTTATGAATGTTCGGAGAGATAATACTGTAAACAAATTTGATTTCGGCTAAGCGTAACTACTGTAAAAAAGTTTATCGACCAAATGAAACGTCAAAGTAACGAAAAAATATCGAAGGTAGGTCAACCGAAACAGTGCAGACGTGCCTTCGCTGAAGTTTTAAAATAAAACGATAATTATTGTTGAAAACTTTTATTTGATCTTATGATAAAAACATAACATCATATCACGCCTATATTACCCAGAAGGGCGTGGCAGAGGTGTACAACACCCACATTTCACCAGTTATGTTTAGGTCCCATCTTATGATAGTTACCCTTTATCAACTCAGTATTTAAGTTTCCAAGCAGCGGATAATTTAAATTTTCACTATGTTCATGAAGTTAAGACCCATAATTTAATTACATAATTACGGCAATAAATGTAAATTTATTATACTTAGTCATAATAATTAGGAGTTAACGCTTTTTTAATCGATGGAGTTGTAGGCATAATTTTATAAATATAGTTCTTAATATGTGGTAAAAGGAGCTCGAGTAAAAAATAATACAGTTGGTAGGTGCAGGGCCGGATTAACCCTTAGGCAAAAAACTAGACACGGCGGCCAAAAGCACTTAAGTCAATTTTAGCTCAAAATTGTAAAAACTCGCAACACTCATGTTTTTGTATTATCCGTTGGCTGGAATAAGCACGTAAGTCTCTGTCACTCCGTTCAGACGTAATAGTCACTTGTACCACAAAACTTAAGTCTTATCAACAAATAACGCGGCGACATAAACCACTTATGTTGACTTAAGTTTTTCATGCAGGCATGACATTTCATATACCGACTGACTTAAGTAATTTGGTAACAGTGATCCGTTTTTGGTGTCGATAATATTTTCAAGTATCTACCCTCACTTAACTCTCTTTTTTGAAGTGCTTGTTGAAAAGTTGACGAATGTTGTGGGTGAAGTAAAATTAAATACGTATTCCCTCATTAGTGTGTGTGACGGTCGTAGTGGTGTGACGGTCGTAGTGGTGTTGTGTATTAACTGTATTTATAATGGATTCAAGAGCCAGAAAGTTAGTAAATCTCGCCTTAAATGATGAGAATAGAGGTAAGTTTTGAATATTTTTCCTTCATTTTTATGCAATAATTATGCAAAATAAATTTATGTTGACGCAATTACAACCCATAACAACAAAAAAATATATATTTCACTTTTTTACAGGTGATGAAGTCCTATTCACAAATCCACAACCAAGTACATCTGGAACTCAAAAACAAAGTACTCCTAATGAAGCTGCTATTGACTATTCTAGTGACGACTCTGTTGCTGATCCTACCTACTCTCCAGAGAGTCCTAGTTTGCTTACACAACATGAAGATGAGTTTGACACTACTGTTTATGATGCTTCAGTGGATGTACAGATAGCACCACAGAATGAAATACCTGAAAGTATTGAAGATACGTCATTACAACAACAAAACAATCCTGTGTCCTGTAGAAGAAGGAAGAAAGATAACAAAATAAAAAGAAATTTTGGCCAATCTTATATGACACCTTCTGGAAAAATTATAGGCAAACGTCAAATGAAGGAACTACCTGATTGTCGAAATAAGTGTCGTCAAAAAATAAGTGATGAGCAACGTGCTATAATTCACAAGGAGGTTTGGAATCTTGGGTCTTATGATTTAAGGGCAGCGTTTAACATCTTTGATTACCATTCAAGAGAAAAAAACGAAGCGTTGTCGGGTCGAAGATCCTAGTTTACAAAAAAATAGACAGTGGACTTATACGTATCATTTTAACGTCAATAGTGAAAAAATATCCGTTTGTCAAGGCTGCTTTCTAAAAACCCTATCAATAAGTGATAATTTTGTAAAATTAATCGGTTTGAAGAAACGGGGCACCTCGAGTGGAATTATAGCAACAGACAAACGTGGAAAGAATACACCTGCAAACAAACATTCCGAACAAAAAATTCAAGAGGTAATTAATCATATTAATTCGTTTCCGCTATATGAAAGTCATTACACTAGACGTAGAAGCACCCGCAAATATTTACCATCTCATTTGACTATATCGAAAATGTATTCTCTATATTCTGAATCATATGAAAATCCTGTGAGTGATAAAATATACCGCAAAGAGTTTCATAAATTAAACTTAAGTTTCAAAAAACCAAAAGTAGACACTTGTCACACATGCGACCTGTTTAAAATGAAATTAAATGTTGCTACGGACGAGACCACAAAATCAGCCCTTGAAAAAGAACGCGACTCTCATCTATTAGCCGCTGATATGGCGTACAAAGAGAAGCAGTGTGATAAAAATATCGCAATTACAAATAACAGAATCAAATGCCTGACTTTTGACCTACAGCAATGCTTGCCAACCCCAGCTTTACAATCATCTGTAGCCTTTTATAAAAGACAACTTTGGACCTTCAACCTTACAATTCATGACAACGCAACTGGAATGTCAACGCACCACATGTGGCACGAGGGTATTTCGGGTCGCGGTGCTAATCAAATAGCCTCTTGTTTGTTTGCATATTTACGAGAACAACCGGAAGAAATCTCAGAAGTGATTTTGTACTCCGACACTTGTGGAGGACAAAACAAGAACACTCACGTGGCTGCAATGTTCACGTACTTGTTGACTGTAAAACCTTCAATTAAGTTAATACATCACAAGTTTATGGTACCTGGTCATACACATATGGAGGTTGACTTAGACCATGCAATAATTGAAAAAAAAAAAGAACTGAAATACTAATTTATCACCCCCACGATTGGATGCAGTTAGTAAGATCGAGTAGCAAAAAATTTACCGTGAGAGAAATGCGACAAAATGATTTCTTTGATTTCGCTAGTTTATTGAAAGGTCCTTTAGTAGCCCGAAAAAAAGACGACGACGGAAATGTATTCAAGTGGCATGATGTGAAGTGGCTGAATTATGACTCTGAGTACGGCATCATAAAATACAAAACATCTCTTTCTAGTGAAGAATCATTTATAATAATTAATTTCAAGCGGAACACGCGACGAGATCAGGAATTCAATTTGATGCAGATTACTGACAAGCCAGTACCAATAAGTGTTGAAAAAAAACGTGATATAATATCACTTTTGCCTTTAATACCAGTGTTTCTATAATTTTTACCAAAATTTAGTAACCACTGACGATACCAAGGATGTTGATCCAGATATACGAGATTCAGATGATAGTGACTGTTAGTTTTTTACTTTATTGCATACATTATATTATAAAATTTTAATTAATATTTAAGTCTTTAGTTAAGTTTTTATTATCTTAATATGTACCTACATTATGGCAAATAAATATATACCTAAAATAATCATAATTAATCATAGTTTGTTTTAAAATCATAAAATAAAATAAATAAGCCATGTACGTTAATAAACACTTAAGTCACAATTCCTTAATGTTCAAAGAAACTTAAGTCAGATATTTCAGTAAATAATTAATAAGGCCTTAATACCCATACTCTGATATGTAACTAGTTCATAATTGTGTAATAATAAATAATAAAAACAATAACCGTAGTACATTTTTTTCATACCAATCAAATTAAACCGTCCCCTGTAAAATTTTTGCACGCAAAAAAAATTGACTTAAGTGTTTACGGCTTCCGAGTCTAGAAAAGGCAACTGCCTAGGGGCCCCGCATCGGTAAGGGCCCATCGTAAATACAAAACAAACGCCCCAAAGTTTGTATATAACAAACTTAAATGCTAATTAAACTTTATTTCATTTTAAACCACTGTGAAGAGGACTACTATGACGCATATCCACATTTACATTTATTTTTCTAATTCATGCAGTTACATTATAATAGTTTGATGGTTTTTCTTTAAAACGTTATCTTTAATAATACGAAAATTACGAAAAAAGAGATTCATGGGGCCCCGACCATTCCATTGCCTAGGGGCCTCGACATGGTTAATCCGGCCCTGGGTAGGTGCTGTAATAAAACTAAAAAAGCTATTTAATAATTTTGGATCTTGATTTGTGTTTGCACTACTTTGTACCCCAGTAGCCACTATACAAATAACAGCCACTACACAAAGATGTGTAAAATGGTGGTGTCATCTAGTGTTGCCCAAATTGGTCTTGGTCTTGCTGCAAGAGTCTTGCAATTACCTAAGACTATTGCAAAGTAGTGCATTGGTATTTATTAAAGTTTACTTTAGAACTTAGAAAAACGTATCAGAATAGGAACATTTTGAGCTTGAATTAACATAGCCATAGTAAAGACCAACCAGATTAATAAATGTCTAAAGATTTTATGAGAAATTCGAAAAATCATCTGCCTCATGGTTATCAACTGAGCTATAAGCGAAGCGGACAAGCGCGCACCTTACGCAGCCCCAGAACAATTATCACGAAGAGAAGAAAAATCATCTAGCAGTAATCGTAGAAACCATGAACGTACGTATTTATCGAATGATTCAAATAATAAAAAGTGCCCTGTGTGTAAAGCAGAACACGTACTGATTAAGTGACCTAAGTTTTAAACTATGATACGAACAAACGATGGAACATAGTACGCCAAAATAAATTGTGCTTTAATTGTATAGTAAGCATGCATGAAGCGAAGAAGTGCGGTAATAACGGATGCGAACAACCGCATCATAAATTATTACACGCCGAACGAACGAGCGAAACCACGGCGCACGTATGTATGCATCACGAACCATCGAGTGAGCGCAAGCAAGACGCCAGCGCAGCGCCCGGCCACCCCGATACGCCGACCTTCGTCGCCGCTGCGCCCGCGCAAGCCCCGCCCACACTCGTACTAAGCGCATCGAACACAGCGACAGCGATACAAGGTCATGCGTACTCTGCTTGACTTTGATGAATAATAGAATGATGAAGGAAGCACAGTTACATTGTTGGACCACGAAATCGCGAAGACAATTGGGACTGCAAGGTAAAAAGGCGCCAATGCATGTACAAGGCATAGGCGGCACGGAACGTGAGCCTGTGTGAGTATACCTAGGCCCTGTGGCGGCAATCAAATAGTGTCAAATGTTGTGCGTTCGGCGCGGCTGCGACGATTGTTTGTATATGTGATTTCAATAGAAGCCGCCGCGCCGGCGGCGCGTGTATCGTCACCATGTACTGCCGAAAAGCTGCAAAATGTCTTTGAGAAGTCAGTACAAAACCTTTGATGATGCCGACGACAAGGCGCCGCGCATAATCAAAGTGCCGATGGTTAAAACTATGAATGCACTCTGTTTTCTTTTAATGGATATTTTCATTCGCTATGCATGTTTATGGTATTGGTCGTAATGCGCATAGGTCCAGTTTTTCATATTCTTTAAAACAGTTTTTTTGCGTCTCATAGAGTCCCTATGCGTACCTATACCCTATACCCCAAAATGTTATACCTACCTACTCCGTGAAACGGCGCTCAGTCCTAGCTGCAAGAGTCTTGCAGGCTTAGTCTTGTTCTTGCTTAAATCTTTCACGGTCAGTCTTGGTCTTGGTCTTGCTATAATTAGGCGGTCTTGGTCTTGGTATTGGTCTTGCAAAATGAAGAACAAGACCAAGACTGCAAGACCAAGACTGAATTTGGGCAACACTAGTGTCATCCACACAAAGATCATGATTTATTTAGACTCTATACGTCTTAAGTTATTTTTTTGAGCGTCGAACGCTATCTTCTGAGATACAGGCTACAACCTAGTTCAGAAGATAGAGTCACCATTTATTAGATAAAATTTTACCACCAAACTAACTATGTACTGCCACACATAATATTGTATAATTTACCTATTAGTAAGTTATTTGTATTATACATTATATGCTACTACTGATGATGTGAAATTGGTGAGAAATAAACATTTTTTCATTTTTCATTTTCATTTTCACTCATTGTATTGTTTTAATTAAACAAAAATTGTGGCACAGGTTGTCAAACTCCTCCCCCGCACCTCCCTTACTCCTTATCACATATACACGATAGAGTGCATATATTGAAGGCAATTAAGGATTATTCCATAGCATTGCAGTAATTATAATAGTGTTTTAGTTAATTTCTTTGTGTTTTTGATTTAACTATTTTATTGTTTTTTTTTTTAGGCATATATAATATATTTATAGTATGGTTAATTACATAGAATTATTTAAAAAATTAATAGCTTATGTACGGCTTTAAAATTATGTTTAAATATGTATTTGGTGGATAACGTCGTCGATTACGCAATTGTATTTTGTTTTTATTATTTAAGTTTAGTTTGCTTTAAAAACTTGTATTACTTAATGTGTAATTGTTTGTTATTCCAAATAAATAAAATAAAAATCACATGTGATGTAATAAATGGAAGAAGTGTTAGGCAAAATTAATAATAACAAACATCTGTAACAGACAAAATTCTTTATTGATCACATCATATCATATCCATATCTAAGACTAATAAAAAGCAAATGTGATTACAATGGCTGATTGAGCCTTAAAAACCATCAAAACAATAAAAAATGTTCACTTAAAAAGGTAAAATATCTTTGTTCATACAAATTCGGTATTCCTACTTAACAATGTTAGTGTGAAATAAGTATTTTAGGTAACAATTTTAGCAATAAATATAAAAATAATCACAATTTGTTTATCACCCTCGTTTGTTTGTGTGTTTGTTGTGTATTCATTTTTCCTTGTGCCTGACAACTACTGGGCCAGTGTTGTCACCAGTTGCTTTGTTATGAGCACCGTGCGCACCATCACAGTAAGGCCACTGAAAAATTAAAAAAAATATATAGAAAAAATACTACATAATAAAGTCACAGATAAATTTAATATTTTTTAATTATAAGCAGAACTCGTTTGTAATTTCAATCCATATAATTTATACACTCCAAAACCACACACATACTTTTTGGACAATACTCTAAAATTCTAAATTAATAGGACATAAAAGTATAAAGTAAGCCACCAGATACTCCAGTGATGCTGTTAGTTTGCTATCTAATACTGAACAATGTCAATAGAGATAACAAATCATATAGGCCACATGAATAACAAAACTAACTATAGTATGGTCAACGAGACGAGCTAGAGAATGTAAACAAGCAGACCGTTACTGAGTTACATTGCGATAGCGAGGGATTATTATCTCTGTCCTTATCATTCGTACGCGCAGTTGACGTCAATTGGTCGACAACAGCTGTCGTTGTGTGTTTCGTGGTACAGGAAAGCAGTCAGTACCGCAGTTGTCAACATTTGGTCCGCCATTTTGTAATCAAGTTCATTGATTCATTCCTGTATAGATTGCGTTCGAAGTGATACATATTTTTTCATCTCCGTATTTGCTTGGTTTTTGTTGTTATTATTCCGTTTCTGTTAGTTTATTTTTGTTATTGAGAGTACTTAGTTGTTGATTTTAATTATGGAATCACAGCCTGGCGGCTCTAGACAACCTTTGAAAGCGATCGATTCACCACGCAAAAAGCGTCAAAAGGTAAGTTAATTTATTAATTCATTTGCTTACTTAGTGCAAAGGAAGTAAATTTATAATTTATAATTATGTATTTTTAGGTTAAGGTATTTATCTATGGGCCTATGCAGCCTGAAATAAATGATTTATTATTATTATATTATTTGCACTTGAACCACTACCATAATTTTGATTTTTAAGGTTCCATACAAAAAAAGATTCTTTTTTATATAATAATAAGAAAATAGTCTAAAATTGACCATTCCTCACATCTTTTTTATTTACAGCGGACGTATTTTACATCTGGTGAAAAAGAAATGGTCGTTAATGTGCACAAATACGTGAAGCAATCTTGGCCTACTGATGAATATCCGTACAAAACAAGTGTAATGGAAAAAACAGCGAGCATTTTGGGCATCGGTGTCACTTCCGTATATAGAATTATAAAAGAATATGCAACAACTGGGAAATTACAAAGCCCAACAACAACCAAAAAAAGGGTCACATTCTCGGAAAAATTGAACGAGTTTGATAAACAGGCCATACGAAAGAAAGTTCAGAGCTTTTATCTGAAGGGCGAATTACCTACATTAAATAAAGTACTCCAAGCTGTCAATGATGATGAAGAATTACCTAACTTTAAGAGATCGACATTTCAAAAAATACTTAAGCATTTAAAATTTAATTAAATATTAAATTTGTACATATTTATTTAGTTTTTTTATAAGAATTAGCTTTTATGTTTTTGACAATATCAGTTCCTTGTCAGTCTTTTAGTTATCTTCCTAGGATTAGTGTTTCTTTAGTTTATTTCCTATTTTCTTAATATAATTTATTTCCTTTTCGCCTGGTTTCTTTACCTCAACCCAATCCACAACAATAATAATTTATTCAAATAAAAATGTATTGAACCCCTGAACATTTGTTTACATTTTTATCTCGTCTGGTTGGCCTTACTCAGTTAATGAACAGTGTTATAATATTTTTAGCCCCAATTTCACTAATCTTCTTAATCTATGGTTTTATGAAACCAATATTTCCATCTCTCTCTAATTGAATGTTTGAAAAGGACAGAAAGATCTAAAACTGTAGCTTAGTGTTAAACAACAGTTTAACATATTGGTGAAATCAACACTAAGGGGGAAAACAGTTCAAGGACACACACAATTATGTCTTTTACTGTATTACAAGAATTTATTTATGAGTCAATGAAAAAACATGCAAGAAAAGTATCTAATTTGTTGATAATGGACATTATGAATGATCAAATTCATTAATTTGTTGTCAATTTGTTACAAACTTGACACCATTATTTTTAATTTGAATGGTCATTTGTTGGAATGTAATTGCAAAAATGCTAATGTAATTTATAGCATACATTAATTTGCTATTTATTAAAAATAATTTAGAGTGCCTAAGGCCTTC
Organism: Hypena proboscidalis; assembly: GCA_905147285.1. NCBI lineage: Eukaryota > Metazoa > Arthropoda > Insecta > Lepidoptera > Erebidae > Hypena > Hypena proboscidalis. The sequence continues at coordinate 17,252,419 of LR990131.1, forward strand.
TAGTTCTGACAAAGGGTAAGCTTGCAGGCTTGCTAACCATTTTTGAGAGCCAGAGGAATGTAATAGATAGCTCTAAAGATACAGGATATCATGTGTAACCATGATTTTGGAAAAGTAGAGAAAGCTTACATTTTTGCTCCTCCAGCATCGGCAGAGCGAGGCCTTCTCGGTAATGTCTTCAATATCAATGAAGTCCACCACCTTATTGACGTCCTTCCTGATGTCAGGGTTAACCTTACAATTATCTGCTTCACGAGCTTTCTTGATTGTTTGGTAAGAGTAGTATGAAATTCCTCCTACAATGGCTGTAGGTGGAATCAGGGCCAGCCAGTCCCTCACTGGAAAGGAAAAAATAAAAAATAAAAAAATCTACACAATTTCTTTTAATTTATCTAACTGAAGACAAACAATACCAATATTTTAACTATACTAAGCATGACATAAAAATTCTGACCTAACCCAAAAACTAAATTCAGGACAGCTCAAGTTCTTATCACCTGCCCCCAAGCCAGATAAAATCTCAGGTAAGATTGTGGGTATCAAATTTGATGAGTGATAAGACTAAAAATTACATGTTAAATGAAACACTCTTTATTTAGTATTTGTCTTTGGTTTTAAGATTAATGAATACCTAAATTCTTTATTCAAAATCTTGGTAGTGTTAGAAGAACAGTCAAACCAAACTTTGTACAGCTTGATTTAATCAATTTAATAAATGAAACAGATAAGATAGAAATGTTTGGCAAGATGTAGTTATCTTACAATGGTGTGATTTGCTAACATAAAAAATTACATAAGTAATTAATCAACAATCTATGACCCAAAAATTATCACATTGCATGACTTACAATTTATACTCTGTCATTCAAAGGTAAACCTAAGAAACTTTGAAAGTATGTCATTGAAAATTTGTACTAGTGGGAATTCCATAAAAAGCAATTCCTAAATACACAGTTATATACATTATTGTGGGTACATAAGGCATAAATTCGAATAAAACAACCTACAACAGAGTTTTAGGTGAATGTAAGATTACAGTTAAAATTCTGATAACCTGAAATTATGCTGAAAATGGATTTGGACTTGAATGAATATGAGCAGTAAGAAACAAGAAAATCCAAACTCACGGTAATCTTGTTTCATTAAATAAGTTTTTAATAATTAGTACACATGGTGTTTTCTTACCTCCAAGGTGAAACCATCCTCCAATCGAGTCAGGAATCGGCAAGCTTGCCAGATAGTTAGGAATAGTTGTTTTAATCACAGTCGAGAAGATATACATTTTAAAAGTTGTTTAATACTTTAATGACTTGGGGTCACTGCCGCACAGCCGTTCTGTATTGTTTCTGTAAGTTAACTTATAAAGTTATAAACGTCTTACGTGAGTTAATTATCTTACTTTGCGTTGCAAGTTTGCAAATCACTATGTTTAGCGTTTGTGGCGTCAACCAGTAGCGCGATTTCACAATTTTAAGCATAAACGGACGTACTTATGCAAACGGGAACCAACCCACAGACTGGTCAAAATTGAACTGAGTATACAGTTTGCTTTTAAAATGCGCTCTGTACAATATATGTAAAGTTCAAAGTAGTTTGACAAAAATTTCTAAACAAATCATTTAATTCACAAAGTTACCAACTCTTCAAACAGTAGTTTCTAAATAAACTATATAGATCCATGATATATGGTACATATTTCAAACTTCAAAATCCTGGTAATTAATAATTCGAAAAGGAACCGTAGCACATGATTACCCATAAACCACACAATTTTATCTTTTACAAAGAACCATGTAGTTTGGTTCCGGTTTGCAAATTTAAGTTATTGTTATTCTACATGCTAACAAAGATTCATATCACATGGTTCTGGGTTAAAATCATTATATTTATTATTAATCAGGGATCATGTGCTTAGAGTCTTGTTTGGGTAAACAAAATTGTCAACTAAAATATATTTTTTATTTTATATTTGAATTTAAATTGTTTGAAAATACAAAAAATGTTTCCATTAAGTACCGTAGTTTTTAACGCTAACAATTTTATTCAGCTAATCCTGTCAACACTAATAAAGTGTCACCAAAGTCAGATTAGTCAGTTGCGTTGCGCGCCACAACTAGTGCTTTTATTAAACTTTCCATTATGAAAAAAATCATGAGTGCAAGAACCAGAGCTATCCTGCATAACTGTGGGTTAGAATCAGATAATGAAGACAAAAACAATAAAGGTAAGTCAGTATTTTATATAATAGAATAAATTTGAGGTTATAAAAACTTTTTTGAACAACTTTTTGAAATGTTTGTTGTAATAAATTTATAACTTTAAATAAATTTATTTCAATGACACCCATTAGGTAGATTTAGACAATGTGAATGTTTCTTATATTATGTACCTGGAGTAAGTACAACGTATTTTCTTACTGTTGCAGATTTTTATGACGACTCGCGTTCAAGTAGTCCTATACAACTTTCTACAGGTAAGTTCAATACTGTTTATTTTTTAAGTAGGTACCTACTTAGCTGAGTCGTATAATTTATGCATTAGTTAGGCTTATATCTTACGCCATATTATTAACAGAAAAAAGTACTGTTTGTGTATCGATAAAATTACAATTACACGTAGGTAATAATTTTATTCTTATAACTGCTGACTCTTATAAGATCAATCTTGGTCCAGCCGGACCATCGTTGTACACCTGGTACCGTACAATGTTCGATCATGTGTCGCGCGGTCCGCCGTACATTATTATTATTGTTATCAGATCACTGGGTACGGTGCGATCATATCGTAGCACGACCGAACCGTTCAGCGCCCGGACATCCAGTGGTCCAATTTGGATCGTCTACGCGTCTGTTGCAGCAGGCAGTAGACGATTATCTTTTTCTGCCTCCGTGGCTTAGTGGTTAGAAACCCTGACTGCTGACACGGGAGGGCGCGGGTTCGAACGGCACGAAAGACAAATCTTTCTGTAATGTGATGAGCATGATTATTTTGTTCTATGTCTGTGAGTAATTTGCTAATAATGTATTTATTAAAAAAAAATATATAAGTATTAATTTATTTCAGTTGTCTTGTACCCATATTACAAGCATTTAATTGGCTTACTTTGGGACTGTGGTGGATGGTTATGTGTGTTAATGTCCAAAAAAAAATTATTATCATAATATTTTTTATCTTTGTCTGTAACGTAACCTTATTTCTATCAGGTCTGCGGAGCTCACAACGGGTTAACGCTGTCAATATAGCTGTGCATGAAGAAATTAACATTGTATCTAACACATACTGCGCAAAAACAGAGGCTTGCTTTTTGGATTATAATGATATTGTGGAAACAGCCGGTGGAGGGTCCTCAACTAATTCAATTAATTCTAATGATGTTTCGTCTCCTACTACTACTGACCAACCTCAACATTTTAGCTTAACACCAAAACAGCTTAGTGACAAAATAACGCTTACAGAAATGGAGGCGGAAAAAAGCATAGAACCACCTCCATACTCTCCATTAACCCCTCGACCAAATACTGTAAAACCAAACGATGTTATTGGCGATGAATTGCTTGAAACTGACAGTTCGCTTAATGGGTGTATTGCTGAAAAAAAAATTGAATCTATGCAAAATTCTCCATTTTCACCTCTTCCTCCTATGTCACCGGATACCGCAAAAATTTATCACGTTTTAGCAGACTCGATAGAAATAGATAGCTTTTTAGAAACTCCTCGCACTTCAAATATGGCGGACCGCATGGATGATGAGAATAACACCGAAATTTCAACATTTAGCAATGATGATTCCGCAAGGGATCCTAATTATTGTACTAATGATATGGATTATAATGGATCGAGTGATGATAGTTCAAATGTCTCTGTATCCCTAATTACTAGTACTACTATAGCAGAAATCAATACATTATCCTCGAATAGAAATGAAATTTTAATAAACAATCTACCTTTAACCCATTCAGATTTTCGTAATGTCGAACATGAATCTGGTCCTACGGAGACTGTGAATGGTGAATATCAGATTATTGCTAGCGCTGAGATGGGAATTGCTGATCAAAGTAATAATTTGCCAGGCAGTGTGGCATCAAATAGTAGGCCTAAGAAAGGAAGGAAAAGACTTCATGGTGGATTATTGAGAGAAGAACGAAAAAAATGCAAATATATGAACTTGCCCATAAATAACTGTCTCACAACTTTTTGCGGTTAAAGCACTGCTTTTCGAGACTTCTCAGTAATTACTGTATTTGATTGGTTTATATAATAATAAAAATATTAAAAAGTGCATTTTCTGTTGAGTCATGTTTTTTTTACCCTAATAAATATATTTACAATAGTATTTATTTAACAAAGAAAGGTAAAAGTAGTTTTTATTTAAAAAAAACTCTCTGGTTCCTTGTAGCAATATAGCTATAGTTTGTATAAAGCTAAATTGCAACAAGGAACCAGAGAGTTTTTTTAAAATAAAAACTACTTTTACCTTCAAGATGACTATACTTTATATCTTAATGCATAGTACACATTAATTTTTACAATATTGTAGAATAACCCCCTTATAATTACAGTTAGTTAGGTTTCATTGCATTGTTTTATGAAAACCTTTATTTTCTCAAAACTGTCATCGTGTGGGTTGATTCTGGTTTGCATAAGTACGTCCTAACATGAACGGTAAATTGAAAATGGTACCGACAACTTTTTAAGAACTTTTGATGCCGGTACAACTATATAACTGTTATTGTTTATATTTTTTATTTGTTATGTTTCTATTAATATCGTGATATAACAGTTTTATAAAATATCCATTTTTCTAATTTAAACCGAAAAAAGACAGCAAATCTGCGCAATACTCCCATAATATGTCAATAAATATAATGACAGATGACAATGTCAATTTGATGGACAGACAGACATATGACTGACATTGTTATTTCCGTTCAGAACTTAAGTATATATGAATTAAGGTGATAAAAAACATACGACTTCCCTGATGGTGAGCAGTTTATCAAAATAGCGTCATTCAAGCTAGATTATAATGTAGTGCTACGCTAGTTAGTATTGCGAAGTTACTATACTGTCAACAACAGCTGGATAAAATCATCCGTTATAGGGGCACAGCAACGAGCTACTCGGAAGAATGACCGGTGGATTCACGGGCGCCACTATCCTGTAAGAACTCTTCAATATGGATCTGTCAAATAACCCAACCTGTAAAACGTAGACAGAGAATAGTATAGACGACTGATAGCTTCGATCTCCCTCACACAAGACAAAGATAAACTTACGCCAATTTTGTGTAAAAAAACAAGACAGGTGATAAGATTTTTTGTTTCGCCATGCGTGTCGGGTTTTTGAGCAAACCTTGAGGTTAGCTCAAAACTTTATCAATCAAACTGACAACTTAAATTACAATATTTGACAACGCTGGCAAAATAATTTGGTATTTTTAAATTTTAGTTAGTTTAAAGCTATAAAAGTTACGTGAAACCTGAAAAATATTAGCAATTTTTTAACAATAGTGTCTTTATTAAGCATTATTGTAGGAAATATGGTGCGGTGTAGTGTTTTAGGATGTAAAAGTGATAGAAGAAGAAAACTGCCTGAATTATCGTTCCACTCGTAAGTATAACACATTTTGGCCTTTGAATCATATGCCAGGTTGTATTTTCAATGATTTTATCTTGTGTGAACTATGTTTGTTTATATTTTGATCGACAAAATCATCTAAAATATGAAATTTTAGTATTCATAACCTACTATAAAATATTGTTAGATGTTGTCAAGACTTCCATATATTTTTCCCCAAAATTGTGGGTAAAATTTTATGTTGCATTTCTTATGATAAATATATCATGTAGTATTTTAGTCAGTTTCAATATCTTAATTGCATAACAGTTTCCCGGAAAATATTGATTTAAATCCGAAGTGGATTGAAGCTACAGGACGAACAAATTGGGCTCCGAGTAAATTCTCTTAAGTTTGTAGCAGACATTTAGGACGACATGAATTATTAAAAAAAGAGAGTAACTCTTTTGTTAATGAATGCTGTGCCACACAGGTAAATTAATATTTAACCTGTAGGATACATTATATACAGCGTGTATATATAATATTAATTATTATTTGAGATTTTCAGTTGAGTATTATAGGGGGCTATTTATTTATATATATTACAATATTTGGGTATAGTCAAGTTGATGCGCAACACTGAAAGGAAATCTACGTTTTTTACGGTCCTAAGGATTTTACGTGCAATATAGACTTGAATATTTGATTTCGTTTTAATAAAACTAGCTATGGTCCGTGACTTTTGCTCTGTGGGATTCGTTGATCCTCACGTTTTTACCTGTGGCAGCCGTAACTGCCCGTCCCCGTGCGTGAGTTAGAAAGTATGTTAAACGCCATCTATTTAAACTTTTGCGTGAAGTTACTATTAAAAATTTTACAGTTTCAGGCAAAAGAAGCAGTGGATGAGCTAGCATAGTAATGCCGTCAACGAGTAGCCAAGAGTATGTGTCTACTAAACTCAATACTATGATGCCAGCAGTGACTGTTCAAAAACACGCAGCTGAAACGCCAGATGTGAAACTTCCAACATTGGTTGATCGACTTAAATTCAGTCATTACCTATGCAGTATTAACATAACAGTACATCACGCAATATGTTTAATAAACCGAACAATTGTTCTTTATATCTGTTTTATTTTGATAAAATAAATACATTTTTCATTTTGGAATTAGTAAATAATATATCTTAATATTTTGGCAAATTTATCCAAAAACTAGGGTAATTTAATTTGCACTGTCGCCACACTGTGCCGAGATTCTCTGTCTCGCTGTTGACCACGCCATTCCCTTATCCAGTACTATCCTTCATCCAAGCTGTAAAAACTGCAGAGAGCACAATGAGACAATGTGCTACGTCATCTATAGGGGATTCAGCTGTCCTGAACATAATATGATCTGACCACCTGATATATTTCGTGTCACATGTATTGTTTTCATGTCTTTAATCGGCGATTTAATATTTAATAATATGTTGATCAACAAAATAAATTAAACGATAAATATTATTGCAAAGACAAAGAGTACATAAAAAAAGCAGGAGAGAATGTCACTTATAAAATGATGGAAGCACCAAAATGGCGGCGGTCTGTTTATGTGTGCGTGTGTTAGGGGTTACCAGCCATGAGAAATATTACCCACATTTTTACAATAATTTAATTAAATATTTTAGAGGTTTAGTTCTTATATTTTTTTATTTGCTGCTTTTTACCATCAAACATGATATAGGTAGTTTAATACTACCGTGGCCAAAAACCAAACAATATAAAACAACTTTATGTTTGAATTTCGAAACAAAGTTGATTTTATATTTCTAGCAGTCGATGCGGGCCTGCAGGTGGAAGTTGTTTAAAAGGGAATATGTGCAAAATTCGTTGCTCTGGGCACTCCTGACGCAAGGCAGCGAAGATGCTTTAGTGCAGCTACCCATTTTTTTACTTACAATCCCTTATGCTGATTTAATTTTACCAACTGTTATAATTTCTGCATTTTCTAATTATTTCTACCCAATTTTTTTTCCATGCGTCTTTTGCAGCAGGAAATCTATAAAACATAGAATAATAATTTATACTAAATGTATTATACTACTAAAAAATATTTACCCAAATTCAGGGTAAATAAAAATATTTATTGACTGTCAACACTGATAGTTTTTTACGAAAACAATATAATTTCGGCAATAAGCTGAATATATTACTTGCTTACCTATGAAAAGTGATCCCCTGGTTTTTTTTTGTCGAGGCGCTATGGTTTCGGCAGCTTTACACAACACAAGACGGCATTTTTAATTATTTTTCTTGAAGATCCGAGCATCAGCACAGTCCAAAGCGTAATGGCGGGCGATTGACTTACTATTGTATCAATGTGTGTGTTCTGTGTGTACGTGTGACTTACTATGGGTGCTTCAGTAAGTGTTTCAAGAGACTACGTCCTGCTTTTTTTTATGTAGTCTATGTGCAAAGATAAATATTTAACCCAAAAAGCACTTAATGTAAATATTTGCCTTTTTATTTTTACCTATGTATATATTTTCAATTTATTTAATGTAACTATATTTCTTTAGTGTTTTTAAAATAATAAAAAAATATACTTTAAAAGCATTTTATAAATACAGAAATAACTTTATATCACTTGCATCATTTATTGATTGAACGTTTAAACGCTAAAATGCAGATTAAAATAGGGATTGAAAAATGCCTTCTCAAAAAAAACAAACTTCAAAATAATTATTTATCTGTACACCTACTGTCTTCGCTTTGGTTGGGTGCGCTTGCTTTTTACCGTGTGTTGTAATTATGAATATTTTTGTTTTAAAATAATATAAATCCCTTTTAAATACACCCTGATGTAGTTTTCTCAAAGTGTAACTAGTGAAATCCTTAGGAGGATGCTAATCAATGCTGCTGTTCACTGAATATGGCTGACGAAAGACTAGTGGTTCTGAATCGTAGTGACAATTTGGGATTCGGATTCTCTTTACTTGGTGAAGCCGGTTTGCCACATATTATATACGAGATTGAAGAAAATTCTCCTGCGGCTCGAAGCGGTGAGGTAAGATTCACATTTGGAGTTTTTGTGTCCCTTTATTCATCGATACCCACCTACTTTTTAGTTGCCAGCCCTTGATGAAACATACATCGACGAAAAGCACTATTTCATTAAAACCTGTATGCTGCAAACTCCAAACATGTTTTTTGCTTGTGTGTTAATCGAAATTTACATTCACAATTGAATATTATGTATTTTTCTATTCCTGTGGTTTTGATTGAAAGTACATACAGGTACTTACATATTTATATTTTTATAAAAAAATAAAAACAAAACAACAATCAGAATAACATTATTTTCAGTTTAGTTAAGTTTAATTTATGATAAATTAAATCATAGTTGTTTAGTATAAGGTGGGTATAAGATGTAAATTTGTCCTATGACTCATATCCAAGTCAGAAATTAAGTGAGAAGTAATTAGAGCAAATACTGAACTCATAAAAAGCAGCATAATAACTGCATCACAATCTAAATAATGAGTAGTGCATAACTACATAAACTGTCTTCAAGCTCTAACTGATTACTAATCTCAAAGTATCATGGCTTTGCTATTGATTTGTGACTAGATAGATTTAGATAGTATTGATATATCAAGATAAGTCATTGCTGTGTTATTGAACTTAATTGTGTTGATTATCTTTTAAAACATTTATTTTATTGAAATGTTGTTTTTTAGTTGATAGGCATGTATTTCATATTTTAATCGAATAAAAGAAACCATATGATGTAAATAAGACCATACTGCCATATGGTAATGAGTTTTGTATAATCATTTAAAGCCAGCTAAATGTCTATAAAAGCCTTTCTCTTTTCTCTCTAATTAATTTATTCATTTATAACTTATATCTTGCATAACTTCATTCTGAGACTGTTTTATTGGAGTGATATCTTGATAAGGCACAGCACTAAATACAATACATTTAAGTGTGTACTGCATGTTTTGAATTAATTTGTTTTAAAAAACAATGACAGATGGTTGTTATGAAAATAAACAGATACTGAATATATAAGTAATTAATAAAATTTACAGTGCAGGGATTGTTATAGTCGCACAGTAGTTAGTACATCTATAGCCTCACTAGGAACTTAATAGAAACTATATTTTACTCTTTTACTAATAACGAAATCATTGTCATTTTTCACTCTTGTTTGAAGAGATCGATGATTTATATTGATAGGAAAAATTGGTGAGGCTTTTAATTCTAGCCCCAAGCCTTAATATTTATAAAATTTTCTGCATGCATATATTATGGTACATTAATATAAAGTAGCCTAAATGTTAATCCAGACTATAAGTTATGCTAACCAAATCCTCATCAAAATCTACCTTGTATCTGGTATCTGTATACCTAGTAGTCTTTGTGTGCAAGAGTAGCAAACATACACACATTATCACATTTTTTTATATTATTAGTAGAATAGTAGGATTATTAGTTCTGTCACAATCTCAACAAGCAAAACAATAAATTAATAATAATTTATGAGCTATCCATGTTTATCTAAGGTACCTTGTACATTGTTCTTGATGCCTGAAATATAACTGATTTGAATTCTACTTAGATCAAGCTGGAGTACAGTGAGCCAACGAGCTAGGTTGCATACCTAGCTCGTTGGCAAAAACGACAAAAACTTCAAAGTCATAGTAAAGCCTTATTACACCAGTTATGGATAATGAGTTACATATCTAAGTAGTGGGTATATTACACGTATTAAATATGTAATTCACACATGCATATCAATTGCAATCAGTTTTCACTATGGCGTAGGAGATTTTGCCCTGCATACCTAATTGCTTGGCCTACTGTACCTACCATCTAGTGAAATATTCCCAGTCCCAATGTGTGTGACTCAAGCAGCAACCTGCTTCAGGGCAATTACAACTTACTCATAGCTATAACTTGGTATGTCTCATAGCATAATTTAAAACTTTTTTTTTCTTATTGTCAGTTTGTTGTTCTTTTTAGCAATCTCATAAGTGTCATATAAAATAAGGTTACACTTATGGCTTTTATATCTGCAATATTAATATTACTAATATCATTCCTTGAGAACATTACAGATCATTTGCACATTAAAATGTCTACCAGCACTCCATTACCAAACAGAACTAATAATCATTTCTTAGTCAAATTATATTAAGAAACAGTTGATAAAATTATGGGTTCAAATCCTGCCAGACCCAAAATTTTTCAACTGTATCTTAGTAGAACTAATATTTATTAAATGTCATTAACTACTTACATTTGTTGAGTATGGCTGTCCTTGGCTTTACCTTTCTGGTTGCTCACTTTTGCTCACCATGGAGGAAAACCTTAAAGTGCAATGGTATTAGTATTTTGCTTTTAACAAGCTTTAAATAATTGGCTTTTAATTTTAATTACTGTTAATTGGAAACAGCTTGCAAATTCGCAAACTTCTTGTGAACAGGAATACATTAGTAAAATATTAGAAATTACTAGATTTCAAGGTAATCATTTTTGTGCTAGTTGATAGTACCCTCAAGCTAATCATAAAATATTGATTTGAGTGTTTGTTTTGTTTATTTTTGTAATAATATAGCCTCAGTGTGACTATAACATAGAGCATTGGTTCCCAAAGTGGGCGATAACGACGGTATGAGAGCCAGAAAAAAATAGAGGCGTTGTGTAGAGGCCTGAGGTGAATAAATGGGGGCGCTAAAAAAATATTTATTCTCAAAGTGGGCAGTAGAGAAAATAAGTTTGGGAACCACTGACATAGAGAGTCAAACTTGGTACCTATCTACAATATTTTGTCATTTACATCAGTCATTTCAAGAACTTTCCAATTGATTGTAGATTTGCTGTTTATTTTATAAGTAAGGCATTTTGGCTTCTATAATTATATCATGCAAAGTCTCCTTATTGTAGTTATTGAGTGTTAGTTGTGCGTAATAAATTAATTACATATTGAACATTTAATTAATTAAAACATTTTTAAACTAGGTACTTTTATCATATGAATCATATGGAATATGATATGGATGTGATACACTTCACATCTATATCGGGTGATAGGGACAAAGGTTAAATTGCACACAAATTCTACTTGACATAGATATTTAGCATTAATAGGAATTAGAGGCTTCCCCTGAATGTTTGTAAAATAGATTTTTGTGAAAACAACAGTAATGATATTTTATGTGTATACCTGTGAATCTATAAAATGCTAAAATACTTATAGATAAAATCAGGGATCGTGAAGGTGAGTCGCAAATGAAATGTCACGGGTTGGTATTGGCCAAACTTAAGTATAGAGCTCATCACTTGGTCAAGCAGTCATCTGCAGCTAACTTCAAAACCATTACGATCACTGATCTTACCTATATATAGACATAACTCAATGCACAAAAATATATACCACATAGGTACATACAATCTTGACCAATTAATAAACAATAAAAAATAAGTAGGTCAATGTTCAATAGTACATTAATATGTCCTGTTATCATAACACATTCAAAACAACAACACTGCATCCTACCTCATTTCACTTTTCATTGATTTGCGTCATTTTAACGGTCAAGAGGTCGTTTTACGAATCGGTAAATAACAGGTTGTGAGCATGCTAATTTTATGTTTTACAAATGACATCACCAAATCATTGCATTGTACATCTCTGTTAAACATGATGGGCACAGGGTTACCATTATTCTGCTGACGTAGTTTCTTGGTGGTGACTTGATTGACGTCTTACTTGACTATTGGTTTTAAGCTATTTTATGCTCTTTTCTGTACGTCATACATGTAGTACCTATATAATAGCACGAAGCTAAATGCTGAATTAAAAATCGTTTAACTTAAAGAGAAACCCATAGATTCTACGGTTGGTAAACCCTTCGGTTTAATTTTTTAAACTAAGTGTGCCAGATTTTTTAATAGACAAGCGTGGCAGATATCCCTGATAACCCTAGTGCAATGCAGCAATTCTTCGGTATCATGTGGACGCACTGGATCACTCAGCCGTCTACGTCGATAGAATTTAATTCACTCACAAATTATATCAAGGCCTTTTTGGTCGTACTCCCTCAACTAAGTCTGAGCAACGGCCTGCATCAATTTGCCATTAATTAATATGACGCACTAGTTTAAAATGTGCTGAAATGGTAACTAGGCCAGTTCGTACTCTCTTACATTTTGCCACGAATCGTTGCCCACGCTGGCGCCCATTTATAATTTCGGAAGTACCGCTCCATTATGACAGACGTAATCTCCTAAAAATATTGTAAATACAAAAGTTACTGTGTATTTTACGCTTTGGCAAGAAAACACCATTGAAATTATCTAAGTAAAATTGGTACGGAAATAGCTGCAGCCCGAAGAAAATCTTAAAATTATTTATTAGTTAAGACACGCGGATCAAACCGCAGCTGAAAGCTCGTTCACATAAGTCTAACATTGTAGATAATTAAATGACTATACTGATAAAAATTCATCAAAACGCCGTCGTTTCGCCCGGCTGGGCATACGGGCGAATGCAGTTAACAAGATTTAGAAATAACGTTAACGTAATGGATGCTGAGTGACATTGAAATAATTGGTACCTGACATTCACCTTGCCCACGACCGTGGTATTTGCGATTAGAAACATTGATAATATCGACAAGATAACAAGGGCGTCCTAGCTGAACTAATCGTGAATAGTATTACTTAATTGCTTATTGATACTTTCGTGTTACTTACAGATATCTGATAAGGCTCGTGTCGTGTAGTTCGTCTACCATTAGTAGATACGATAAACATCAACAACTTGTCAAAACTATTTTATTTATTGTGAACAGTAATATTAAACTGGGTGATAAACTACCGATGTAATAAAATTGACAATCCAATTGTTATAAATATCAGTGCTGATGGCCCTATAAAATACTTTAGACCTTGTATCAACCGTAGATGAGGGGAGATTGTAGCCATTAATTAGAATGCCGTAAATTTAACACGACTAAAAAGAGGTGATAGGTTGAAACTATATTGGCTTTTTACTCTACTTATGTAGAGTTGAGCATTTGTAGAATATATTTGCAATGAACTTGACTAAATTCGTGAAGGACTGTTCCCTGTGAAGTCACACCCAACAGGTACGACTGTTTATAATTTTCAGCTATCAGTCATCTCGTGACCACGATCGAGGTAACACGATTGAAACTTTAGAGCAAGGGTATTTATAAATATTTACGCGAATAAGACCCGCATATACAATTTATAATTATAGGTCACGACTATCTTCCGCTGGTCTCATGTCCCTCCACGTGGTCAGAATCATAAATTTTATTAACTTCGAAATCCTTGTGCAATTTTCCTTTGCGGTTTACATTGTAAAACGCACGTAGAGATACTTATATTATTCGTAGTATATTGCAAGAGTAGCTCTTCGCATATAATTTTTATGCTACACATATAGCCCATCTGATGGTAAATAAAAAAACCGGCCAAGTGCGTGTCGGGCCACGCGCAGTAGGGTTCCATAGAAAAATATTTTTAATTTTACTTTTTAACTAAATGGCGTCCTTCAGAAAGGAAATGTTTGTAGTACACGAAACCAGCTAGCGTAAACGTATGACGAGATGTATGAATGTTGAGGAAGCGAAAGAAGTATGTAAGGAGCGAAGCACATGGCGTTCCATCGTCTCTGCCTACCTCCGTGGGATAAAGGCGTGATTTTATATATGTAAGTATGTTTATTTATGTTTCAAGAATTTTGAACGAAATATTCTGAGTAACTGCATCTGACATTTCGGACCCCTATTCCTCTTGAACTAATGAAGTGAACTTATCCGCTATAGTTTTCCTTTAAAGTTAATTACATGTACTACCGACACAATTTTTTTCAGATTTTAGGATCCAGTAGTTTAGCTTTTAGAGGGGGGGGGGACGCCCTACTCGAACAAAAATTTGCTCTTTAAAGTTAATTATCTCGCAAACGGATCCCTAAATCAAAAAACTGTCTTAGCAACCCCTAAACGTTTTTAAAAGTCCTATCTAACAATACCCCACACTATGGGGTAGGCGACAAAAAAAAAAAAAACGTCCCTACTATACCTACATGTAGGAAAAAAAAATATTTTTCCAAATTTTACTCTACGACTTTCTTTGTTTAGTTAACATACATGTTTATGCAAAATTTCAGTTTTCTAGCACCAACGGTTTCGTCGCTAAGCCGTGGACAGACAGACGGACATGGCGAAACTATAAGGGTTCCTTGTAGGTACTACGGAACCCTAAAAACGTACTCTCAAATATTGCTGTGCGTCGCGAACTCGCTTCATGGAAGAACTACGACATCAGGCCGCCTCAGCCGCCTGTGACAATAATTTCAAGTTTTAATAACTTTACCACTAAAGTGGCACTCCGTATTTCAACAAACGTGGCACACACAACACACAACACGTGGCAAAGAAAGATGGTTGAACTTCCGTAAATTATATTCATAGTTGATTGAATTATATCGGTAGTTCTAGACTGATACAGATTAAATGTCGACGTCACAGTTTCATTATACCTTACCTACGTAGTAAATTAATTATTTTCTAAAGGGTGTTATTTACTTTAGGAAATATTCTACAACATCGACTATTTTGTGTTTTCTGCTAAATTGTAGTTTAATTTTGAAAAGAAAATGATATAACAGTTGCACGGATCGAATATTAGTATACTGGGTGGTAGTATTCCGGTGTTTGATTCACGAGTCTCCTAGTTTTGACTGCTGAAACAGAGTGCAGAAATGTATAATTCATGGACACCGCCCCGTAGCCCCACGGCCCACGGGGCGGACCCCTCGCTCCATGCTCTACACTAGTAGTAAATAAGCCTTTTTGTGCTACTATTTTTATTCTGCTTGTGTTATTGTACAAGAATTCGCCATATCCGGTGCTCGGACGTGTGAAGGTCACTCAATATAGTTATTTGTGATTTCCTCTTCTTCAGATAACAATATCAACCACAGAGTTGTGTATTTGTCTGCAAAGCGTACCGAAAATATTATTAATCAATTTGTAGCATCACTTCAATATAAGTTTGTGATTATGGGGCGTTGATCTACATAATTTTAATACGCCCAGTTGGCGCTGACAGATTGATAACAACGAGATTATTTCGATATTAATTCAAAGTTACATAAACGATATTGTGTCTACTCAACCTGAAAGTTTAAAATAATCAGGATTGCGCATGACTAAATTAATAGTTTGTCAAACTCAAAAATTCTATTACGCAGGCAGTTTTTGCTAACAGGAATTTGCTGCAGAATTTACCGCTTTGGCCAAGACTATAGACAGTACTAGTACTATCGACACTTGGTCACTACTAAGTGTTCAACCGTCCATTTTAACTTAATTACATGACGACCTTTGCGCGAAATTGATCACTTGAACGTAATGACTGCCAGTACAGCGATGTTTGATCGTTAACAGAATTATGTCAATCTCTTAATCATTGAAAAGTCCTCACGCTTTCGATTTTCCAATCATGGAGTGAATTATTTGCGTCGCTCATGCGTTTCGCTGTGCTCATATCTAAGAAGCTTCGCAATCATCTCATCATCCATTATGTGGTAGCACCTACCGACAAGACACGCACACTCAACATGTTTGTTTTTCTTATGCATGAACCACTAATCAATGCTTAGATTAATATTATTATGACAACATGCAATTTCAAGACATCTTAGTCGGTTACACATCGCTTCCTGGCTGCAACAGCTAAACTGTTAGACCAAAGCAAAACTCGAACTAGATTCCACACAAGTACTCTTGTATAGCAGCAGTCTGAGATTTATTTATCTTAACAACTTCTAAATTGGGAATACAATCAGAATACAGGCGTTCATGCGCTGTTTCCTCTGCCTGATAACTCAAAAATAAACAAATTCGTTGCTGTATTAGAGAACTGGGCTTTGTATTAAATAACTGGGCACCCTAATACCTGAATGATGCTGAACCAAAAGAACAGAACGTTCTAATTTCCGGCTCGGCGACTAACTTTCTTTAGACTGTAATTGACTTGGGAATTCACTACAGGGCGGTATTGGGATTTGGTAGAACCATGAGGATAGAAACACGAGCACAATAATATTTCGTCTGAAATTGACCTGTATAGAATCCACGCTATTTTCCCCTTTGTAAATTATACTCTTTTGGCTGACCTGACTGGCAGAAATAAGTACAATAAAATTGCCTCACTGAAATCGTTAGAAACCTCTTCCGTTTTCAACTGAGGAAACTTCCACCACTTGAATGTTTTCCTTCATTTTGAAGAACTGGTTTGCTGAAATATTGCTGCAACATAAATAGCTGTAACACACGCTACTAATTAATTAAGAATATCCTCAGCACTTCATAGTATATCTATTATTCTTCCAAATGTACAACCAGTATTAACTAACTTACTTACTTGACTTAACTTACTACATTTCAACTACTACTTGTAACTTAACCTTCCTTGTATATTTTTATCTATTACACGATATTTTAGAAAATAAGTTATGTTAAATTGTATTACAAAAAGAAAAACATAAGCATGCAGCGTGTTTTGATTCTACTTCAATTATATTAAATTGAACCATCGGTGATCATCATAATGCTTGAATAGACGGAACTTGGTGATTAAAAATATAAACTTAACATTAAATAATACAATTAAGAATATTCGTATTCTAATTAATTGGTAATGTGTTGACAAAGTTGACATCATCTTGTTCATTAAAATGCTTACGCACATTGGATGACTAAATATAAGGTCCCTTGTTTATAGCAGTAACGCAAATTATAGCAGTAATAGGCCGACACCGTTTATTTTAATTCAGTCTTCTTTATATTGATGATGATTGATTCAATAAAAAGTTGTTATCATGGTTTAAAATATTTTATTTATTTCCATTTGAGACCTATCACTAGGTGTGTTAATTTATTTGTAGTTATTGTAACATCATACTTTTTGCGTATAAGGTAAACCTTTCAATAAATGAATAAAATAAACATTGGGTATCGCCGAGAATCACGAGGTCTTAATTAATGTAGTCGTTTCTCGTCAATTCATTCCGAAATGGGCGTATAAATTAATTGTTCATTTAACTAGTGCGAACCTAGATGACTCTAGGCCAGCTTCTGAGGTTCCGGATAGATTTTATCCGACACATAAAATATAACCTTATCGAATATAGTTGCACAGGTTACATTTTAAAAAAGCTGTGTTAGCTGTCACTTTCATGTGTGTAATATGCTTATCCTGCCAGAAAGGTTTATCTAACAACTGTGAAAAACGCACGCTCTCGTACGCTTAAATTGTATTTGTCAAGGAAAATGTTTTCAACATTGATTCGTTTAAGAAAATATAGGTATGGTAATGGTATACCTCGGCTTGTTTATAGCGACACGCGTCAACATGATAGAACAGTAAATTTAATTAAGTATGTACTGCTTTTGTCATCTATTTTCAGTGCATAATTAAGTTGACAGGAAATTTCATTAATTTATGAACGTATCTGCAAGTAAAATGGCGTAGGTATCTTTGATAGATGCTGTCTAAAAGTACTCAGGGAGCCATGATAATAAATGCACTCAAATGGAATCTGTTTTATGGTTTTAAAAAGATTTATAGGAAACATGGCAAATATAGTCAAATACGAACTTACCAGAGATGTTAACAACCGTTTCTTTCAATGTTCAATCAGAAACATAAGTAGCTGAACACTTTGAAATTTTCACACTTATATACAACTCGCATTTTTCGCATTATGCATCTATATCTTTTATAAAATAATGCACATATGTATTAGTTTTGATTCATCCAATCATGAAATAATTGCAATTTTCAGAATAAAGCTAATTTGATTATTTTTGTGTGCAGCTACTTCTGTTGCTGACTATACCTATAGTTATTCGGTTCTATCGTAAACTGATATTGACAGGCGGTGGAAATGACCCTCTTTGAAACCCTCAGCAATTTGATACTCAAGCACTAGCCAACCGACCGCGTTCCGTTTGATTCGTTTCACTCTACACATGTTATTAACGTAGCTATTACGTAGATATAATGCAAATAAACAAACCTATTACGTAGTACGCTATGAGCCTTTTTTATGCGACGGACGTGTGGTAGCTAAACGGGCTATTACTTCAACTGATGGTAGCTAATTGGTAATTACAACCTTCATAAAGGGACTCCCTACCTATCTGGGATGATGTATAAAAGATTTATAGGGCCTAATTCCGCCACATACCTACAGGTTAAAAGTGAGCCAATGGTGTTGCCTTCCCCGATCTAGTTCTCAAAAGCTTTACCCAGCGTGTAGGTGGTTTAAAGACTGCCGGCCGCAGCCACTACGCCCACTCCGCAGACGAACACCCATGCTCGACTAGACATCTGCAATAAAATGTCTGAAACCACACGCCACTAAGAGATGTACCGTATCACATATTGTTACTGAATAAAGAATATTCACTCCGATGTGTATTCCTTGAATAATGAATATTCATCCAGCTCATATTGATATCTATTCACATCGTTAATTTAAGTATAAATTATTTATACATGCAGTAACGAGTACTCGTAAGTAAATTTTGCAGATACTATGTTTCGTTACTTAATTTACTTTATATTTACTCCATCGATTGTAAGGTTATTTGAATACTATAATTGTACTTATGTTTACCTTTTAAAAATAATGTATCGATTAGTCGATTTAAAAATAGTTATTACACCTTTACTATTTTTAAATCGATAATATTGTTGTACCGATTAGAGTATTTATTGTGGCAACACTATATGCCAATGTCATGTGGTAAAATGATTATTTTGAGCATTATATTCTGACAGCTTGAATCGAATGGTTGTTTTATTCGTTTAAATCCATCTACATCTTAATAATCTACCTTTATTTCTGGAAGTAAAGATCAGATCCTACATTTCAGAAGTGGGATATACCAAGTTAGCCCACGATTTTAAAGAAATAACTACGTAATCGTCGACCTCAAGGAAAATTGCAACCACGTGTTTTCGTTGCAAATTTTGTTTTGTGGAACACTACCATCTACAAAATGGTTGCAAGTAGCGGTGAAGAAGATGAAGGGAGAAGTCGTAGCCATGTGCGATCTTCTTGTCGAACACGCGAAAAACAAAAACGGAGGCGTGATTGGAGTAGGAGCAATTCTAGCAGGCGCAGGCAGCGATCGTCCTCGAATTCAGTGGAGTTTCGGAGGGGCGGCCGTCGTTCTCGTGTGAAGCGCAAGCATCGTCGCAAACGGAACCGCAGTCGTGAGCAGCAGCGTGAACGTGAATCGAGCGGTAGCGTGGAAAGGCGTAGCAGCGGGAAACGGAGCCGACCATGTGATGGTGCGAGGTCGGTAGCCAGTGGCGATCGCCATACGCCGCCGTTGAATCGTGTGAGTATGTCTAGTATTTTTAACAGTGACACACAGGCATTTTTGTCGTCTTTAGTGCAGGCTATTTCTAACAACCGTCCACAGGGCAATAAATTCCCTATGCTAGGGAATGTAATACCTGAGTTTGACCCAATGGTTAAGGGCCAAACCATCCACATGTGGATAAATAAAGTTGATGAGTGCGCTAGACTTTATGGTTGGGGTGATGATCAGATAATCCATTATGCACTACCTAAATTGACCGGTGTTGCAAAAACGTGGTACCAGGCTCTGCCAACCATGTCGTTCACGTGGCGTGAGTGGAAATTAAAACTAGAAGAATCCTTTCCGAGTAGTGACGATTATGCAGAACTGCTAACAGAAATGCTGTCAAAACGAGTAAAATATAATGATTCTTTGGAGCATTATTATTATGAAAAAATTAATTTGCTTAATCGTTGCGAGATATGGGGTAAACGAGCGGTCGATTGTTTACTATATGGGGTAGACGATCGGTCTTTAAGATTAGGTGCTAAGGCAGCAAATTGTCAGGAACCTGAGCAAGTTTTAAAATACTTCCAGTCAATTAAACAGCAGGCTCGTGAACCAGATAAATTAAAGGCAAGTTTTGATAAACGTTCTAGTTTTGTGCTGCCGTCTACCAGTAGCTTAAAGCAAACTTCAAATAATAATGATCTAAAGGGCTCAAAAGTTCAAAATAACGGCCCTATTGTGTGTTTTAACTGTAACGAACCTGGGCATATTAGTTTTAAATGTCCAAAGGAAATATTGAAGTGCAATATTTGTGGTAGGTTAGGCCATATAGCTGTAAATTGTTCTAGATTGCCTGGTCAGACAAGTAATAATAAGAATGAAAATTCTAAAGACAAGAATGTTATGCAGGTTGTTACTAATGATTAGAGTGATTCAAAATATTTGTTAAATATAAAAGTTAATGGTGAGGCTATTCAGGCCTTCGTTGATTTAGGTAGTCAGTGTACTTTAATACAGTACAGCGAGGCGATAAAAAGAGGCATCAATTGGACTGATAGTCAGTTGCCTACTTTGAGAGGTATTGGAAATAATATAGTCATACCAATAGGTGTTACTCAGGTTAAAATAGAAATACAAAACATTGGAGAAGGAGTTTGTGCATATGTTGTCAATGATAACGTTATTAAATATCCAATGTTGATTGGTCATAGTTTTACTGAAAAACCGGGAATACTTATCTTAAAGACTACTGAATCCTTAGTTTTCGTTCGTGAAAATTTTGCTAAAGTATTATTAAGAATTTATGATGACGTCAATGTTCCTCCAAAAGCAATGTTTCTATTGCCGGTTTCTACGAATAACGACTATACTGGTACGGTTAGTGTGAACGGATCTTTACGCGGTGACTCACAGAATTTGTTTTATCTAATGCCGGGTGAATATGAAGTGGAACATGGCAAGGGTGTGGTCCTAGTGCAAAATTTCAGTGATAAATTTATATTAATGAAACGCGATTCACTTGTAACTCGCGCCATTACCACAAAAGATTCCATTAGTATAAACGTGTTAGACTTTGGAAACGCTGACACAGTTGTTGTCCTTAACTATGGCCAGCAACTTAGCGCCACTGAGGTTAATAGTTTAAAATTGTTACTTAAGGAGTACGAAACTTGTTTTGCCGATAATTTGAAGGAGTTAGGATCTAGTCCAGTATTACTGGTTAAAAAGAAAACCGGTGAGAATAGGTTGTGCATCGATTATAGAGCTTTATTTTATTTTATTTATCTTCTGGATACTATCAAATTCCAGTTGAGGCTAATTCACAAGATAAAACTGCTTTTGTAACGCCTGATGGCCAGTACCAATTTAAACGAATGCCTTTTGGACTTGCAAATGCACCGTCTGTATTTCAGAGGGCAATGAACAAAATATTAGATAAGGTAAATTATACTATTATATATATGGATGACGTACTAATACCGGCCAAATCATTTGAAGAGGGATTGACACGTTTAAAGGAGGTACTCCAACTTCTGCAGGAGGTTGGACTCACACTGAAACTTAAAAAGTGTAACTTCTTTTATACAGAGCTTGACTTTCTAGGATTCATGTAAGTGGTAAAGGTATACGCCCGGGCACAAGAAAGACGGTAGCCATTCGAGATTTTCCAAAACCGCAGAACATACATGATACTAGGCGGTTTATCGGTCTAGCAAGTTTTTTTTCGTAGGTTTGTAAAGGGTTTCGCTTTAATAGCTCGACCGTTGACAGATTTGTTGCGCACAAAGTTTGATTGGAAATGGACCAAAGATGCAGAAGATGCTTTTATAAACTTAAAAGAAAAATTAATTGAACGTCCTATTCTAGCTCTGTACGATCCAAAATAAGATACCGAATTGCACACAGACGCGTCTAAAGTGGAAATCGCAGACATTCTTATGCAAAAAGGTTTGGATGGTTTAATTAGGCCAGTAGCGTATTATAGTCGTAAGACCACGGCTGATGAGCAAAAGTTTCACTCGTTTGAGTTAGAAACTCTTGCGGTCGTTGCATCACTTAATCGTTTTTGAGTATACTTGCTTAGATTAAAGTTTAAAATAATAACGGATTGTAATGCATTGCGTACAACCCTAACAAAGAGGGATCTTATTCCTCGAATTTCCCGTGGGTGGGTTCAATTCCAGGAATACGATTGCGAAATTGAGTATAGACCAGGCGCGCGTATGGCTCACGTAGATGCTTTTAGTTGTGGCCCTGTAGTTGAGTCTACTAAAGAGGATGGTGAACATGTACTAGATGTTTTGCATGTAGACATTCGTGATTCGGTAGCCACGATACAGAGCGAATGGACAGGTCGAGCGGTTTAACCGTACCATTATTGATGCCCTGGGTACTTGTCTCATGGTAAAAATGATAATATGTGGGACGAACAAATCGGGCAAATACAATTAGGTATCAATACCACAATTAACAAAACCACAGGAAAAAGCCCTTCAGAACTGTTGTTTGGGTGCAAATTAATGAATGCTTCTGAGAATGTTTTGACTGATGTTATTGCTGAAACATCCGAACGCCTTAGCGATGATGATTTAACGCGATTAAGGTCGAAAGCTAGCGAAAGTATAGATAAACATCAAGAGTATAATGAAAGACAATTTGATAAGCATAGGAAATCACGGACTAATTATAACGTAGGTGATCTCATTAGGATTGAGAGAACCCTTATTGATAAAGATCATGTAGGTAAATCGAAAAACTTATTCCTAAGTTTCAAGGCCCATATCGCATTCTCAAAATATTACCTAATGATAGATTTCTCGTTGAAGACACCCCCTTAACAAGAAAAGGTAACAAACGGTATGAAAACGTTGTTGCGTTAGATAAAATCCATCCCTGGACTACTTTTAGTGGATACGCTAGTGATATCAGTGACGAGGATAGGGATACCGGTACTGACGCCGTGGAGGAGTGATTCTGCATCTACTCTGCAGGGAGGAATCACTTTTTCATTTCTTTGATTGATGTAGAGTTACCCAAGAATAATTATAATACTATTATGCAGATTTAGACGGTTTGATTGAATTTGAAAATGGCTCACAGTTATTTGTGTGTGTGTCATTGTTGAAAATGTTTTAAATTTATTTGAGCAATCAGTGCGACAGCGAATAACACTAAGACATTGGTGTTGCACAAATGATTGCAGGATTGTGACTAACCTTTTTTTTTACTTGAAATGAGCACAGTTATCTTCAGCGGTCAGTGCAGAAAGTGAATGGCATCTTAAGGATGTCGCACAGATGACCCTGGAGATTAACTGGGCAGGATTTACAGGATGAAATGATTTGAGCGCAGTCGCCCTCGGATATCACTGAAGGAAGCGAATGTGAATATGAAACGGTATCAGTGAGAGCGGCTGGGCAGGATTCGAGATTAGACTGAGATTGTGATAAAGAATAATATTATATTTATGATATAATATTATGGGAATTGAGATTGAGAAGTTATAATTGTACATTGATTAGAAAAAATATGATTTATTTATTAAGACTGAGATTGTGATAAAGAATAATATATATTATTTAAGATATAATATTATGAGAATTGAGATTGAAAAGTTATAATTGTACATTGATTAGAAAAATTATGATTTCATTTACATTTGTTACTCATACTTACATTAAAATAGTGTTTTATTTTTATTGTAATACATTATATATTTTTTTGATATTACTATTGTAATTACTGTACAAGTGAGAGGACTCACTTTGGTGAGGATGGCCGAACTGTAAGGTTATTTGAATACTATAATTGTACTTATGTTTACCTTTTAAAAATAATGTATCGATTAGTCGATTTAAAAATAGTTATTACACCTTTACTATTTTTAAATCGATAATATTGTTGTACCGATTAGAGTATTTATTGTGGCAACACTATATGCCAATGTCATGTGGTAAAATGATTATTTTGAGCATTATATTCTGACAGCTTGAATCGAATGGTTGTTTTATTCGTTTAAATCCATCTACATCTTAATAATCTACCTTTATTTCTGGAAGTAAAGATCAGATCCTACACGATAGACTTCACACAAATCCCACATAAAACTTAGAACGGAATAGGTAACTTAGACAGTTTTCCTAAACTAAATATAGACTGGGGTGGGACTGTCCCCAGACAGATGGGACATTGACCTGAAGGCAGCTGAAACAGTATAGAAACTTTTTATACGATGCATTTAGCAAAAAAGCAGTATATAAGCTTAATTTTATTATGATGTGTGGAAACTGTTATGTGTAACGGAGGAAAACTTGTGTGCAAGGTGTTACGGCAATGTTCCATAAGATTTATGTAAGACATTCTTTGTTGGTTTATTCGTTAGTAGAAAACTTAAATTCTCATCATTCCAGTTAACTTTTGATTTTCCATAACTATCTTGTGTCCTATTAAATCGTCCCGAGCACTAACTGTAGAGTCCATAAACGTTGCCCAGCTGGTCCATAATTGATACTTCCTCTACGCACTTCAATAGTAGTTTGATCGAATTTATCTGTAAGCTCGATCCATTAGCAGACCCTCGTGTGATAACAAGTAGTCAGTAGGCCGCGGGCGGGGCGGACGCTCGCTCCGTAGCTCCACCAACACACTAGATAAACTTATTTAACTCCGAAGTAACGTGTGTGGGACCTCTGTGCATCTCCTGTGCAACTTCAACCAGTTTCGCCTAAAATAAAGAGCGAAGGACAAAAACCGTTCAGTGTTTGTTTGAGTATTGAGTTCCGAAGTGTTTTTAACAAACCGGTCATGATTAATGGACTGCGCCTCAGTGAATCATTGACATCGCCGCAAGGATGTAGTGATACCGACAGTTAATAACAATAAAGTGTAGTTTTACTATAGCCTCTGTGCATAATATAGGGTAAACTCTTCATTTAATATACGTTATTTAAACGAGTCACGTAGTGTCTCCGTCATCACGATCAAAAGTTTAAGGTCTGTATTAAGTACCGCTTCAAAATTGATATGATAATCAAGCAGCAACGCACTGTACACTGTACTTATATGTAATAGTTATTTATGTTTCTATCATTTTGATAAGGGTCGCAGTAACTACTTTTATAGCTGAATAAAATACTATAAAATATGTCTTTGGTGCTGTTAAGAAATCAAATAAAACTTTATGAAGTTTATGGGCCTAGCAAGACCACACTTCAAGCAGACGTTCTTTATATGGTTGCAATAATATCACTTGCTAATGCAGAACCACTAAACGCTGTTGTGTTCATAGATATTATTATGCAAAATATAATATAAATAACAAGACGTTACTTCAGTGATAATAATGATAGATAGCCTGCGAAGTTGCAGCGTTGATTTGATGACATTCAATCCAAGATTGAGATCTCATCGTTGCGTCTATCTGAAGTTTAAACATAGGTCTTCCTCTATTGAAAGTGCATGTTTAGCAAAATACAGTGGCAGTAGTCTCAATGTTTAAAGATTTAAAATAAGTGAATACGCGTGTTGGATTACAGGTCGAGGCGGGAGACGTTTTGCTCAAGGTTAATGGGACTGATGTAAACCGGTTCACTACCCGAGAAGGTAAGGAATTTGCCATTTATCACGCACATGCCACTTATCTACGAAACATTCTTAACACACAGATAACTGGCAGAGTGTAATTGAAAATGTTATTTCATCTCATATGTAAATAATTTGCAACAGCCACTGTGATTCAAAGTTTATGTGTTCTGTGAACATTGTATAAGTTAATGGGCGAGTTAACACACGTACTGGATATCGAAAGGGTAGTTGTGTTATTAAACCGCCAAGTTTGACCGCTATCTTTGAACTTATTAACGCTAATTCAATGATCGCGTTATGGCCGGCTCGTGCTCGTCACGCAACCTCGCAATTCACATTTCACACGTTTTGTACGCGTCTACAACCGGAGTACCAGACCCACTAACTAAATAGTCTTTTACTAACTAATGGGCAATTTATGTTCCTCGAGTACAACCAATTGTCAGATGTACCTAATCACTGCTCTATTTTTATTTAATTTCTATCATAATATGAGCCACTCATATTATGATAGTGTTATTTGTACTTCCATTTTCATATTGAAAATACAATTGAAAGTACGTAAATGTAACGATTGCCTCAGAGAAATGAATTGCTTGTTCCAGTTTTAAAATGCTTGCGACTATCGTCGGACCCCGTCACTCTAAGACTGAGAAAGGGTGAGTTATAGGATTTATCTCAGTGTAATTGTAGTTTGTGCTATGAACTATGACATTCGGTACGGGATCGTATTGTGCCAGCTGCAACTAATAAAATTCCTTTATTCCCGAGTGGTTTGCTTGAATTTGCGATTTAAGCTTGTACAAATAAGAGTTGTGATACGCGAAGTAATTTTATAGGTGGCTCTCGGGATCTGGGCCGGGATAACTCTCGTTCACAGTGGCTTTGTTCCCTTTAATAATGTAATGACCCGCTATAATAATGTCGATATAGAAGTTGTACGTTTGCTATTCCCTGTACATTTTTCATTAGCTCGTAGTTAGTGGGTGTTTGTCGTGCGTGTGTAGAACACAGCTGATTGACTGATAGTAGGTTGTATGGCAGACCCACAGATCAAAGCGAGTGCGAGACGATACCTGGCCGCGGCGGCGGAGCGGCGCTCTAGCGGCGCACGCACCAACCACGACAAGTGAGTTTGTTTTCTATC
Source organism: Hypena proboscidalis (assembly GCA_905147285.1). Lineage (NCBI taxonomy): Eukaryota > Metazoa > Arthropoda > Insecta > Lepidoptera > Erebidae > Hypena > Hypena proboscidalis. Next base: position 17,279,622 of record LR990131.1, read on the forward strand.
GCGATTCTTGGACTGAAAAGCCTATTGACGCTCGTGAAAGCTTGTTGCTGCTTCAACAACGATATCACGCACGCTTTTTACTTTTAGTACTCGCCGTCATCCACCATAAACCCAACTTACACTTAACACTCAACGTAGTCAGAACCCAAAGCACACTAAACTTACTTCCAAATATTTATTTTAGTACTCGCTTGGTTGGTAAGTAATCGGATGCCAACCCCTCTAATAGTACGACAGCTGATTTCCGACGGCGATAAGTGATTATTGGTACCATGTGTCGAGACGGAGGGGTAGTCACCACACCACCCTCCGTCGACACGTCACTCTGTTGTATTCACGTGTATTTTAGGAAAGTACACAGTGTCTGGGTTCAATGTCGGCTCTGACTGTAGTGTACGAGACGTACATACTACACATATTAGTTAAGAATGGCACTGATAAAAATAATCGTAAATTGGATGAAATATTTACAGATTAACTTACCGAATCCTTGAAAGTGCACGTACAATGTCTGCTTGTCCTATTTTTGCTTCCAGTATTTGATATCGCGGTAAAGACACTCAAGAATAGCTGTTGCTGCTTGATGAGAACAATTTATCGACTTTCTAAAACGAATTGAACATCTTAACATATTGAAATGTACTTTCTCAGCTTATTATCTTATTCATACGCGAATCAAGATATGATACCGTTTACTAGAGCCGATTTTATTACTTTTTATATTGACTGTTACACACTAAAAGAGTAGAAGGAAAAAAGATGAAACAAACTCGTAGGATTTATTTATCCTTCCAACCCCAGGAGGAATCGACCTATATTAATATTATCAATAGCATTCCACGCGAACTAAATGAAAGTAACTCACTTAATGAAAATATTTTAGCCAATACTACCAAATTTATTAAAAAAATAACATAAAATACCACATTTTTTGAAAAAAACACATTTGTTGAAATAATATAATAATACACATAACATCACGCCAATATTAGCCAAAAGGGTGTAGCAGAAGTGTGCAACATCCACATTTCAGCTATTAGGTCCCATGGGATAGAGGTTGCCTATCGCCATCCACCGGGCACAATTCTAACTCTGTGCTGCTATTGAGAATTTCCTGACATTAAATACACAAATAACACTTTAGCCCGACCCAAGAATCGAACCCGAGACCTTGCGGTAAGAGTGAAATCATTTTGAGTAATAAGTTCGCCAACAATCCATGTATAAATTATAACAGTTTTTCGAAATGATTTTTCCATCGATCCGAACGTGATCCGTAATAGTAGTAGAACAAATAGACTTAGGGTCGCTACACACAGCGTCCGTATAAGTCAACTATCACTTGCCTGTAATGGACACTGCAAAGGAACATAAAATGTGCCGGTCCGAACGTGCCTGCGCGTTTATGTGTGTAGCGACCCTCATGAACTAATTCCGATATCGAACATCCGATCTTTCAGTCGAATAGTTTATGACGGATTTGGATCTGACGAACAAAGTGTGAAAGCGCCGTAAAATTCATGTTTCTATGATTTTACTTTTCTATAAGTAAAAAGTTATCACGAACCGCTATAGGTCACTACTTAATCAAATCATTTTAATATTATCGTAAGTATACAAACAAAATAAACAAAAGCAACATAATATTATTATTTATACCTACTTTTATTAACGCACCAGGCCGTGGTTATTAAGCTAAAGTTTAAATTGGATTAACTGTCTGAAACTTTTTAAATTTTAATTTAGTGAGTGACGCGGACACCTCGCTATTTGCTGGAATATTCGTGTAACTGTTTCAAAGTGTGATAAACTGAAAGCCATCGAAGTGTTATTATTGTTTTTAACTAACTAACAAAGATATTGCATTGCTTGTGTATTTAGTTTATGTAGATAACGTATTTATTAACAAATTAATGGACATCTATTACCAATTTACTAAGGGTGCGCGGGCTTGCAACTAATCTAAAAGCTTGAGCGCGCAACATTGTTTTATGTGTACACCGGGGATTGCACCAAGTCTCATAAAGTAAATGAATAATTGACATCAGATCGGATTCTTCGCCTCCGTCGAGCAACTCAAACAGCAACAGTAATTCATCTAGCAACTCGTCGAGCAACGGGTCGGCTGTGCAGTCAGGCGACAGTTGCGAGGCCCTGGTCGAGGACGACAAGAGAAGAGGGCGGGTGACGCCCAAGTTCGAGGCCTATATGATGACTGGCGACCTCATGCTCAACCTGTCGCGAGTCGAACATCCCCACCACAATCACCACGCGCCTACCCATCGTACACATTACCATAGGTGAGCCTCAATTCTTTTATAATTTATCAATTTATATTGTGATAGCAGCAGCCGAAGCCACAGCCATGAATGCCGGCGAGTGCAGAATTATTAAATCTGAAGTTGCTAAAGCGATCTCACACAATCAATGTAACAGCTATCGACTGCTGCTATTTCAGATTTAATTGACATTCTAACTCTAAGGTTATAATACAGAAGCATAATTGTAAAGATGATTGATGTTTTATAAACATGACAGTCTTGTTTAAAAGACTACCAACAAAAATACTAAATATGTTACCGATTTATTAGAGACATCCTAAAATGCTTGACACCAGAGGCACTATTAGATATAGAGCAGACCAATTTAGTAACTCATATCGATACTCATGGACTTTGTTTAACCCTATATCTATAAGGTTGCATCTTGTATCAAAATGAAGCTTTACGTCTCCGATTGCATTTTAATCTACCGTCTTTATTCGCATGACTAGTTTCAATTGGAATCTAGTGCCAGTCTACACCGACTGGTATCCTGCAGCCAATTTTAGCATTGGAATTCTATAGACTACGACGTATTTATATAGTCTCTTTGTACGAACCAAACCAATCCTACACTGGCCATTGTTTCTTTATCTTCACGAATACTATCAGTGGTCCGTGGAGCATGCTACTCTAATCAAATGTGTACCGTAACTGTACGACGCAATATAAAGTAGGTATCATCTCTATTGTTGATTATAAATGTGATTTCCGGGATGGTCATATTTAATCTGCTGAACTGTTGTGCTATAATGTATAATAGCAGCCCTGTATCTAATACATGTCCCACTGCTGGGCTCGGGCCTCTTCTCATGATGAGAAGGGTTAGGCCATAGTCCTCGACGCTGGCCAAGTGCGGATTGATAGACTTCACTCACCCTCGAGCACTTTTCAGCACTCTTAGGCATGTAGGTTTCCTCACGATGTTTTCTTTCATCGTTAATGAGCGATAATTGATATGATAAATACACAAATATATAGTATATATATATAGTAAAGACATCTTAACGATTTATTGACAGAGGTGTGTGCCGTGGGTTCAAACCCGAGACTTTTGACTTCGCAGTCTTACAGTCTCCCAATCGGCTATCGCTGCTGTCTATAATGTATGCTAGCTATAACTAAGTACCTAGTGGTCTGATTGTCGACTTCAATCGCTAAATCATACCCGTAGATATCCTCAAACATACACATTCATGTTGCTGAGCAGATGCTGGAATGTACAATGCCTCAACGGTTAGGAGTTCAGGGATAACTCTTAAAATATAGGCATCTAAAAGCTGCTTACTGTGTTTTTCAAGTTATACACAGATAAGGCGAGACGTTAAATATTACTAACTTTTTATTGCATTTTATGTAATTTAAGTCGCATTTCTTTTGCATTTTTTTTTATTATAAGTTGGCCATTAAATTCAGCACAACAAGAGTCAACCAGAGGCGAGGCCAACGGCTTTAAGTATTTACGAACCAATGAGGTGTAATACTGCACTATCCTGATTCATGGCATTTGAAACACCACATAAACAAGAACTTTTCGGTATTTAAAAAGAAATGCAGCTTCTCGAGAAAAAATCATACATGTAATATGGCTAAGGGTAATAATGACGCTAATTGGGAGAGAACATTAATGATGTTCTCCAAAGGGCATGCAGAAATGCGTGCGCAGTGCTCATAAACATAGTTACAATCTTTTGTTCCATTGAAATCGAGCGAAAGTGAAAGTCATATAAAACAAAATTAGTCACTATACAAACGCATTGTATAAAAAGATGAGTTGAAACGCCTGCCAAAATGTCTGCAATAACAAAATCGTGACACTTAAATTATTATCGACAAAAATAGGTTTTTAATTCTGATATCAACAAACTTGTGTGTTATCAGTCATGTTAGTCACTATTGTTTCAACAAACAAATTGGGGCAATCTATACAATGAGGATGAACGTTGTTGTAATTGTCTGTTGATTTCACTAATCTACAACGTTGTTGCTCATCCATAGATACTGCGATATCAATGCAATGATATTAAACCACCAGTATAAGCACTAGATATAGAGACAAATTCCGTGTACGATCTACTTTTCACCCGACTACGGCAAAGCGGAAGGGTAATGATTTTGGCCGTCTTTGTTTGTATGTTTATATGTTTGTTTGACCGTAGCGCCTAAACTACTGCACGGAATTTAATGAATACGGCTTCATTAGACTCGTAAAAATAGACTGGGTGACATTGGATATATAAATTTTATGAAAATTCTATATAAAGGCATTTAAACGCCAGTCTCTACCATAAAAAAATAAAAACGTTACATAATCGTGACGTGTTTAGTATCAAATAAAAGGTCTTGGTGAGCACATTAAAAATATATATATATAATACTATCACATTGTTTAAGTTAAAATCTGCAAATCAAGATTAAGTACAATATTATCGCGAAGTCAGGTTATAGTTTTATTACTTAATTCTTTTATATAATATTAAAGTTGAAAAATTAAGAATCCAGCAGGTCTCGAACCTGCACCCACTGGGTATACGCCCTAAGTGCTTTGCCAATTCAGCTATGGATTCGTATGCTGCTGGACTCGAAATTTCTCAACTCTTTTGTGCCAGCCATAGCTAGACGAACCTTAATTGGTTTTAGCGCCATCTATGCGATGTGATAAGTCACTTATTCACATACAGTAAGTTTGAATAAAGATCAACACTATTACTGTCGAGAGATGACGCATTTTTATCAAATACTTGTAATATTTTAAAGCAAATTTTAGCTTTGCTATGCCTTTTTGTATTTTATATAATATTAAAGTTGAAAAATTAAGAATCCAGCAGGACTCGAACCTGCACCTCCTGGTTATACACCCCAAGTGCTTTGCCAATTCAGCTATGGATTTGAGAAATTTCGAGTCCAGCAGCATACGAATCCATAGTTGAATCAAAAAAATCAAAAAGGCATAGCAAAGCTAAAATTTGCTTTAAAATATTACTTAATTCTTGTTTATGAAGTATTTTTCAAGGTGTTATTAAAGCTCGTTATTGAGCATAATATTTAAAGATAAAACGATATGTTTCAGGTACAACTCAACACCGGCATCGCCAAGCGAGAACCGACTATGTGGTAGCGTGGAGCGAGCTCAGCGGCACAACTCCTCGCCAGACACGGGGCTAGTCGGCGACCATGCTAGTAAAATGTAATAATCGGTAAAACCTCCTCTATTTTTAACACGCTTATATTAGCTTCACCTGTATTTATGTATGTATGTATGTAACCGACTCCTTTGACCCACTTTAAACGGACAGATTTCATTAAAATTTTGCACACCTGTCAAAGATCGATGACAATGCAATAATTCGATAGAAAAAATTAAAAATATAAAAAAAAACAAAAAAAAACGCTCTTATAAATAAACCAAACTAAAAAGTAGAAAATAAATAATAGTTAAAAAAAAAAAAAAAAAACACGCTTTAAAAGTACTTCTAACTAAAAAGTGAAAAATAATTCCTAATAGAAGCTGAAAAAAGCGGGGCGCTCTGTGCCATATTTTTCGTCTATCGAGCAACCCATGCTTTTTTCAGCTTCTATTAGGAATTATTTTTCACTTTTTAGTTAGAAGTACTTTTAAAGCGTGTTTTTTAGTTTTTTTAAACTATTATTTATTATTGAAATAAAAAGTATTATTATGTATATACATAATATATATATATATATACCTTATGCCTTTAAATCACTCTGGTTTTCCAAGCTATATTATTCACTAAGGGCAAGAGATAATACTAAGAAACAGTTGAAAAAGATATGGGACCGGCAGGATTTGAACCTGCGACCTTACTGCACACCGGGCAGCCGCTTTAGCCATCCAGCTACGGTCGCCTCTTGCCAAAACCCTACATTTCTCAACTGTGTGATACGTCATTTCGTGACGTCACGTTCATCCATTTGTTCCTATCTTAAGTAGTCCCATATCTTTTTCAACTGTTTCTTAGTATCATTTGCTAAGCATAGCTTAATGCTATAAAGATAATCAATTAGAAGGCAAGAGATAAGTCTGATATCTTTACGAACCAACCCAATCCTACACTACACTTCTTCTTCTTCTTTGTGTGTCAATGGAAAAACAACTAGTTTAAATTGTTTCCATTGTGGTGGAAGGATTGGCCAGTCGCGTTGATGTGACTCATGTCGCGCGAATGATGTCAGGGGTTTGGGATTAACGTCACACGGGGAGTTGGCATCATTGGGGTGCATGGAAGGTACACTACACTACTACTCTACTACGTACAGAATAACGCATAGCCGTTGAAACTTTTTTCACTCAAAAACTGATTACCTAAATATAGTAACTACTGCTTGAGCATACCAGACGGAGAGATTTGAACATTTGAATTTGCTCAAACTTCCACCTCTTAAAATCATGTTCAAAAATTGGCTATCACATAGAATTCAATATATATATGCCAATAGCTAGTGATGAAAAATTGTATGAAATGTAATTCGTCAGATTGATTGAAATGCCGCATCTAAATGTCAAACTAAATTCAAATTCAAATAATTTATTTTCATAGGCCCCAGGAGGCGCTTGAACAAAATTTTCGTAACGTGTCCTTTATTCAATTATATTTTTAACTGGTAATTACAAATTATATAGTTGTTATGTCCTAAGAAATAAACAAAGGCTATTGCAAAATGACGTCATCGCTGTTAGCACTGAGTATTTTCCTGTCTTATATTTCCTTGCCTTTGTTAAACTTTATAATTAATTATTTCACATTACATATTACACTAATCCTAAATGATTATAATTTATAATTATTGTATTGTTTGATTAGGTTCATATCGCAGCCAGCGTCCCCGGCGGGCGGGGGCGGCGGGGCGGGCACGGACGTGTCGGCGCGGGCGCATCACATCGTGCGGACGTCACGCTCCGAGGACCATTTACAGGTACATCCCTTTCTTTGCTACATTCTGAATCATTGTAGGCAGTTACGCTTGCTATTTCCTTGTCTAAAGCCCTTTTCTCATTGTCTCAGTTATGATCAAATGTGTTAAGTTAGTTTGACAATAAATAATTTGAATTATGTACCTATATATTTTCACCCACCTAAATCTGAGATAGCGGGAATGGGCTCTAGGTAAAATTTCTCAGTTGCTTTGCATGATGAAAGTGATATCAATAAATTGAAAAGCTTTCTAGGCATAAAAGAGACTTGGTTTTTAAATTTAAATTAGGATACAGAAAAAGGGAGATTCTAAGTTGCCAGTACCTGTGGACTATCAGCTGACATACTACGCGCCTTCTCCACGATAGTTCTATTAGAACGTTCAGAATCGCCACTTTGATGAGGACTATATAGCACAGATATCTGATTTATGATACCATTGTAAGCTTGCCACATCACGATTGTAAGCTTGCCTTTGACACACATGTTGACAGCATAGTTAACAGGGCTTCCAAGGCTCTGGGATTTATCATGCGCATTTCCAAGTGCTTTACTGAAGCCAAAACACTTAAAATTTTATATTGCACGTTTGTGAGAAGCCATTTGGAGTACGCGTCTCAGATTTGGAATCCCTGTTACTCCAAGTACATAGACAGAATAGAGAATGTCCAAAAGCGCTTCATTAAATATCTATGTTTCCACTTAAAGATCCCGTATCATTCTGGTCACTACTTATTATTATGTAAAAAATTTCATTTATTACCACTTCAAAATCGTCGTCAGATATCAGATTATACGTTAATTTTAAAAATCTTAAACTGTAATATTGACAGTCCTGAGTTATTGTCCAATTTTTTCTTAAATGTACCAAACAAATCAACACGTTCTTATATTCCATTGCGGATTCCAGATGCTTCAACTAATTACAGGCAGAATAGTTGCGTTGTGCGTGCGAGCAGATACTTTAATAAAGTGAGTAAGCAGTTCGATATCGATCCATTTGCAATAAGTTTGTCTGCGGCAAGAAGACGGTTGAGTCTCGAATTCTTTAAATGAGCGGAGTATCATATTTCTTATTTTATTATGTTGTGTTATATTTCTATTTTATTTTTATTTTAGTTTCTTCATTTAAATCGCGCCCTAATTATAAGGTTATGAGCAAGCGATGTTTGCATTAGTTTTGTTCGCACCAAATTTTTATATGCAGTCACTAGAAGCGAAAACTTGTTATTGGCTTTATGGTTCCTAAACTTATTGTTATTTAAGTAATACTAGCTGTAAGTTTTCCATATGATAAATAAATAAATAAATAAATTAGAAAGCAAATAACAAGAGAAATCTTCATTAAGACAAGATACTTCTGTTCCGCAATCTGCTCGTAGATTCAGTCTCGGAATTTATTGCAAGAAACTGTTTAGTAAAAATACTTTAACAGCAGCTTGAATAAACACTGACATAAGTTACTATACCTAAAATAACCAGCCACTTATAAAAGCTGACACTCTACCAAGGCCCGTGTTGATACTAAGAGAATTTCTTTACAAAAATATTCAAACTACTCTTCAATGAACCTGGGCATCGAATTCAAATTCAAATCATTTATTTTCATAAGCCCCAGGAGGTGCTTGAACACGTCAAAACATTACAAAAATTTTATAACAATAAATCATAAAAATACTAAATTATACTAATAACAATGATTTGAATAACCGGGTCTTAGATTAATTTTAATCAAACTGTTTAGAATCGAATTAAAATCAATCCAAGTACCAGCTCCGATGGGTATTGCTTTATGAGAAGAGCTGGTGAGAAACTCATGTGCACCATCTTTTAAAATGAAGAATATAACAATATAAAAGTACATCGAACCCGATCACCCGAACGTCCCAGTGCAGTCTACCCAACTCGTTATCTCTAGTTCAACCAGACGCGGTCTGCCTACGGCTGGCAGTTTTCCCAGAGAAGATGTCGCTCCTGCAAGAGCCACAGAACTTGCCCGACTATTGTACGTATTCCTATTCACGTATTGTACAGTGATAATACGTAGTTAACCAAGTAGTGGTAGACATGTATAGCACAATTCCGTCTACGAAAACAACTAACTATACAACTAAAACGACAACTGCCCATAACTTTGCTCATTCATTACTTACTTGTCCATCCTAAGGTTGCCTGGAAGAATTTGAGTGCAAGGTTGGCGTAGCGGTTAAAGCGGTCGCCTCGCCGCTTTCAACTACGGTGGTGTTGTGGGTTCGATCCCCACATGGGACAAATCTTTGTGTGATTAGCAAAGATTTGTTCTGACTCTGGGTGTGCTTTGTGTGTCTGAATTCCTAGTGCGGGCGTCGTTTTTTCAAAAAACACAAGAAATAAAAATTGCTTATAGCGATAAGGCCGCCTATTGTGCAACATAATTTTTTAAGTGAATTTGTTTACAAAATAACCTTTGTAAATATTGGTGTACAATAAAGATTACTCTATCTATCTATAACGAGTATTGTGTGTTTAACGCTGTGCGTTGTAGCATATTACTTTAATACCAGTGACAGTAAAATTAGCACAGTACATATCCACATTTCACAGTACCCTTAACAACGTCATTAACATTTATATCCCTATAAATACACTTTTTAAAAAAAATTGGCATTAAGTAGCGTAGTAGGTTACTCATCATACTATGTAAAATTTGCAGATGAACTTATCTGACAACAGTTAAATCATTCATTACTTCTTTATCATATCGAAATCACTATATTAATATTGTCCTTCTTTATTGCATTGTACTTCTAACGAAGGTTTTAATTTTTATTTCATTTTATATCATTCTACATATATCTACTTATTATTCTAACCTTTTTAGAAGAAACTCCAAAAATTTACCTTCTTTGAATAAAATCTGCCACCCGTAGGTAAAAATGAAATGAAAGAAGGGCTAGTACCGTGTTGCATAGTGTTGAGTATGTTGTGGTAAGTTCCAGAAGGAGTCGTCGCTGAGCGCCGTGGCGGTTGACATGGAAGAGGACGTGACGTCATCACTCAACACGCTGCTGGACGCGCGCCCGGACTCCGCCACGCCCGGGCCTCGCTCCGATTCCGATCCTGAGAGAGACAGGTGACGCACGCACCTTCCGAATACTACCGACCAGTCTGATCTGTACTAACCAAACATTTTATTGTATGCCACCCAAATTTGTTTCTTTACTGATACTATCAGATGTCGACTGAGGGTGCGAGTAACAAGGCAAGGTAGAGACAAGAATGTCTTCGAGGAGTTAACTTCTAAATAAAAGCTAAATCCTTAATGATTATTTTTGTAGCATTTAGCTATGGTTAGCAAATTATACTAACAAACAGTTGAATTAGGTATGGGACCGGCAGGATTTGAACCAGCAACCTTCTGCGCACCGAGCAGTCGCTAAGTAAATGAGTTTAATTAAAATTTAAAATTTAGTCATATTTAAATGAGTTTTTTGGAAGGAGTTGAGAAAAACTAACAGGCAATGAACTACGTTTTCTGTAACCGTATGTTTACGTATCGTTTTAACTAAAACATCTATACTTATCTATTTTTTTATATTGAAATTGTAAAAAAATAGATGATGATTTTGAAAGTTGGTTTAATTTTTAAGAAAAACATTATTATTGCACCTACGCCATATAAAACATCATAGTATGTGAATTATATATTCCCCTTCTTTGCTTTGTCATTATTCATTGGTCAAAATTCACAATTTTATTAAAAAAAAACAGTAGGATAACTAAGGCCGGCCAACGCGCGACGAGTCAAAAATAAGAATCTAACATGACATTAAAAATCGTCAATCGAAAATAATAGTTATTTATGGTACAAGTGAGAAAAAGTTTATATTTCTGTTGTGAGTGCCAATTTTAAATCTTGAGCTTGCGAAGTAGTCTTAAATTGAATCACGAGCATAGCGAGTGATTCTAATAAAGACTACTTCGCAAGCGAAAGATTTTAAGAGGTCACGAACTGGAAATTAAATTTTTCTCACGCGTTGCAATACAAAACTTTTCACCTCTTCCAGTGAGAAAATATTAAGATTTAAATAAACTCGTACTCGATTGCTTAACCTGAAATAATTACATGAAATACGACAGTAATACCGATTCATAATGCGTTTTAGGGCCTTTAGAAAGTCGCCACTAATTAAATATGTCGTACGCTTTCAAATACTTTTCACGTGAATTTTCTGGTAAAAAAGCAAACTTCTGTGTTAGAAGCAAGTTACCGCAACTCTTTTGGAGTTCCACAAAGTTCTTCATCACTGGATTCACTATTTTTTGTTAAAAAGTTCCAGTAAACAATTAAACATAAACTGAAAAGAATTTATAGTTGCCCGCGATGACTGACACAGACACAGACTTTTTTTTTTTAAATCGTGCGTTCGGAAATTCGTTCCGTAACACTTATTTATAGAGTCTAATATTAAGTACCCGATTTTAATTAATTTAATGGTTAATCACGAATATAAAACCATGAAAATACTAAATAAGCGTGTATTTATATAATTTAAAATAATTAAAACGTATCGTTTGTAGTTTTTAAATAAAATTGATGTCAATGTTTATTACTAACCTACATGGTGACTGTTTTGTTTTTTTTTTGCGCCTATTCATTGGAAGGATTTAGTGTTTCGAAATTTAAATCACTTTGCCTCACTAGTGAGTAATAAGCGTTATTACTCACTGAATTCTCGCAAGCAAACGATATTTTTCGTGCTGGTGTGGTGAAAAATAACTTGCTTTACCAATCCTATGAACTTACTTTCATTATCAAACACTTGTCTTTGTTCCAATCTCAACTATTCGTTTATATTTATCTTAACTTGAATAACTGTTCTTTACTGCGACGGCGGAACAAAGCTCATGTCATACCGACCAGTGCGTAAATAAATGCAGTAAAGTACCGTTTCGGTACACCCTACTGCACCGATACCGCGCCGTCTACTGCGCAAACGGGGTGTAGAGGAACGGGTCTGATGTTCCTCCACCGCAAAGGGAGGATCCTCCGACCAGGCTCCGTGGTATTGCCTGGCGGACAGCTGTATATCTGTAGCGTCTTCGAAGTGGTATATATGTACAGTGGGCCAACGAGTTAGGTATGGAGGGCAAAAACTTTTAAGTCATAGTAGAAACTTACTATACCAGTTATGGATAAGTGAGTCACGTATCTAAATAGTGGGTATATTACACTTATTAAATATGTAATTCGCATATGCATATCTATTGCAGTTAGTTTTCACAATGGCTTAGAAGCTTTTGCCCTGCATACCTAATTGCTTGGCCCACTGTACACTCTCTGTGAACACATCATTATTGCGATTCAGCGCTCTTTGACATCTGTTACGAATGTGTCATTTCTTGACATTGTCAACGCCACAGGGGTTTACTAGAAACATTAGCTCGACACAAGGCTCATCGACATAATGATCTATCAATCAATATATTTATTTGCGAATACATGGTAACATAATGATCTTATACATACATAGTAAATTGTCCATCATGTTTCACTCTAAATTACAGCATGCAATTTTACTAGGCTCAATACTATTAGAATATACAATTTGAAAAAGATAATGAACATTATTATAAATAAAATTAAATAGAAATACATCAATCATTGGGAAAATCTTATTTTCTATAGAAACACGTATTAATGAAAACATTTTAGACTTTTCTTACATTGAGGAACTCTGAGACATTTTATGGCTTCTGGGAGTCTATATATGCGCGGTGCCATTCCCAGAATGCTCAAAGCCTTACTCAATAATGATGTCGCATATAACCCATGAGGAGTGTTTGTGATTCTACAACTTAACCAATGCATACTGACATTCGTATTGACGAAATTATTTAATTTCGAGGCGCTGGTAAGACCGAGCGGTATTATTAAGCAACTAACAGTACTGTACACACTTCACTCACTCATCAGAATGTTTATACAATCAATGTTTTTATGATTTGGCAACACGCTGCTTTGCGTTAGTCGACACTGCTCGATTTGTTTCTGTCACTAAACCAATGTTTACTTCATTCTAAATTATACTAGATTCTGTTAAAGGGAGGTCTGGTCTATTGACGAGTATCATATATGGAACCTGTAGATGAAATTCAAATTATAGTTTTCCGGCGAAAGAAAGTTGCTTGGAAGAAATATTTTATGAAATAAATTGTGCCAATTATTCCGAGCACATAAATTGGTGACACATAGATATATAGATAGTTCTGTATCGCAAACCGCTTTTCAAAAAGATAATCCGGCTCGAAGGACCATTTATCAATGCGACCATACCAGCATGTCCAACTGTAATCTAATCAATATAATTTATTCAATTAGGTTCCTTGTTATTTTATTATCGCCAGTATACTCGTCGACAGACCACTCATCATATACCCGTTGTAACAACATGGTTGTGTTGTAGAATCGTATGGACGTACAACGCGCCGGTGTCGTCGGCGTCGGAGCGGGCATGCAACGGCTCGGGCGCCAGCACCTCCAACTCCACCTCCATCTCCGACGGCATGTCGCAGCGATCCTCCTCCCCCGCCTCCCCCACCTCCGCGTCGTCGTCCGTCATGTCGTCGCGGGCCACCCCTCCCCATCGACACATCAACGTGCCGCATCACCATCGGCCGCTCAACGGTATGTGTACTGTGTGTATTCTACTAGCTAGAACTCTATGTATGTTATCATCTTTATTTTGTAATTATTTACTTCCGAGTTTCATTTACTGTCCGACCGTCATATATCATAGGATAAACAAATTCTGTGAATACAAGGATGGCAGTGACGTGCATAGATATTTTTAGCAGGGTAGACAAAAAAAAACTTAACGAAAGCCGCCACTTGAAGTAAATGACTGTTTTCTTGTTTACATGATGTATCAGATGGGCCACCACACATATCCATAAATTAATGACCATATTAATTAAGGAATACACGAGGTGGTCTTGAAAATGACCGTTTGTTAGTATTTATAAACAAAAAGCAAGTGGGAGTAAGTACTAAAAAAATCATAGATAAATCTGTCAAACGTTGTTACCCTTGCGTATTTCTTAAATACGTGTGAATGCGTTTTAAAGATGAATACGATCTTTCGGTCGAGGCGCTGCCTACCGGTATTGTAACTATCAGTTTGGCAAATCGCAAAACTTAAAATTATGGACATCCACGTACCCGGTATCAGTTTTATATGTTGCAAGTTGCGAATCAAGTAATAAACAGACAAAACAATAAAGCTTATTGTATGCTTACATCCTGTAAGTCAATTAAAACAGTCGTATTCCTTAATATTAAACTTGCGACTGCGAGTACCTTTGTCGTATAATTGTACAATATTTAAATCCGGTAAGCAGCGGCCAATAGATATTATAATTACACTTGTTATCATATGAAAGTATAGCAAACTCACCGTCCTTTAACTTTTGTAAGCATAAACTACCGCAAAACTCACAGCCCACGCACTCCATGATAAAGTTTAATTAAAATTATCAATTAAATTCCACTCTAGATATAAACAATAAACAAATACAAATGGAACACTAAAAAAAACACTCCCAATTCACCTGTTGTCAACAAACTCGAAAATAAGTGAAAAGAGTGAGTGAGAAGCAAATACAAACAAAATGTAAAATAAACACTTCAAAAAAAAATGTGTTTGTATTCATTACATATTTCATCAAATAGTGCATTTTTAAAATGGTCGCATTACATTAATCGAACCGAGAAACCAACCAATGAGAGCGCCTTATGCCACCACCCAAATTTAGACGTTGTCTATCCTGTGACGTATATTGTGATTTTTTACGCTTGTGTGTGTAAAAATTGCGTGTAATACGAAGACGCAGTACAATAGATTTTAATTGTGTGCGTAGCTTTCCGTAGACTCGGAATCAGAAATCTACCTTGGTGACGTAACACAGGCGAGTTCGCGCGCTAAGCGCCGCGGTGTATCGCGGAAGGTCACGGCAGGTCACGCGTTCAGAGTCATTTTAGCGCGGTCGAAAACATTACGTTTTAACATTTGGTTGTGATTTTTTATTTTTACTCAGTACATGTAATTGGATTTTTTTAGGGTAGACAACGTCTATTTGTCTCTATGGACTGCACGTCACTGAAGGATGGCATAGTCAGTTTAATTCTTGATTTGGAATAACTGTCCGTCAAATAAGATACTACTAAAATGAAACTTTTACAACTTTTACAAAAGGTTCTGACTTGTACAAAATTGAATGCAAATCATTTTTAAATTGCAGGTGACATGAGCCTGTCAGAAGCAGTTTCAAACATATCGAGTCCTGACTATCAAGACCAGGACGATATGTTCGAAACTGGCCGCGAATGTCCCCGGATGGAACTCTCCGATCCCTCCGACTCAGATTCCACCATTCTAGTCTCCGAACCTTGCCACAAACGAGCCAAGTCCAACTCCAGCTACTCCAACGAACACGGAAGTGACGTCACACTCAACGGAGATCACAACAACGACTATAGAATAGTGATACAGGTCAAAGGCCCCGACAAACAGAATGCCAACGCGACTGAAAATGTAATTAATAATAACAATAGCAATTATACTCAGAACGGGAAAGAGAATGGACATAATTCGCCGGAGAATCAGGGTTATCAGGTAATTAAAGCTACTCCTCTGGCCAGACCATTGTATTATGTATAGGTAAAATCAGGGATCTTGACGGTTCCGAAGATAACCGCAAATGAAATGTCACGGGTCGGTGTTAACCACGCTCGAGTACGGTGCTCGTCGAGTGGTCAAGCAGCCATCTGCACCTAACTTCGAAACCGTTTAGTTTTCCTACTTTCTTATACTACCAATTACTATAAATTCATATTAAAATTTCAGGAGCTAGGTTGCGGGTCGGACGGTGGGTCCGACGAGGGTTCGGACGGAGACTCCCTGCACTCGTTCCACTACAGCCCCAAGGCCGTGGACATCCCGTCGGCGGAGCGCCTCGCCAAGCGACTTTACCTTCTCGACGGCTTCAAGAAGTCCGACGTTTCTAGACATTTGAGTAAAAAGTACGTATTCTCGCAGATAGCATCTATATGTAGAACGTTATCGTCGGTCTATTGACCAACGTGTATAACATTCTACATGCTAAATTGTGCCAGAGAACTTAGCCATAAACGCATAATGAGTTTAAGGAATAGCAGCAGCTTTTGGCAGCCCCAGTGTCGATTTAATTATCATAATAGATTTAGAAATGGCGTCACTCGGGTAACTAACACTTAGGCGTGACGCTTGCAGCAACGAGTTCTCGCGGGCCGTGGCGGAGGAGTACGTGCGGCACTTCTCGTTCGCGCGCGAGTCGCTGGACGCGGCGCTGCGGACGTTCCTGTCCCGCTTCGCGCTCAGCGGCGAGACGCAGGAGCGCGAGCGCGTGCTCGTGCACTTCTCGCGGCGCTTCCTCGAGTGCAACCCCGGCTCCTTCAACTCGCAAGGTAATGAGGCGACATAAATCCTTGACTCCTATAATAATTACATTACTATCATATTGAAGTACGTGCTAGATCGGTCGCTCTGAAATGGTCCTTCGAGCCGGATTATCGCTTTATACGTGCAAAGTAAGCATCGTGTCGTACGTTTCAGACGCGGTGCACACGCTGACGTGCGCCATCATGCTGCTGAACACGGACCTGCACGGCGCGGGGGGCGGGGCGGCGTTCCGGCGGATGTCGTGCGCGGAGTTCATCGAGAACCTGGCCGAGCTCAACGACGGCGACAACTTCCCGCGCGACACGCTCAAGAACCTCTACCACGCCATCCGCACGCAGCCGCTGCAGTGGGCGCTGTACGTACCGCTCCGAGCGCGCCGGAGGCCCATAGCTCCCTGCTCACGTGCGCTTCCCCCGCAGAGACACGGACGCGGCGGCGGCGGCGGGCGGCGAGGCGCGCGGCGGCAGCAACCCGTTCCTGGACGTGCCGGACCAGAGCCGCGCCGTGGAGTACAAGAAGGGCTACGTCATGCGCAAGTGCTGCGTCGACGCCAACGGCAAGAAGAGTCAGTGCCTCCTTTTTATCTAACACGAAACACTTGTTGTACGATATGCTAATATTGCGGATGGATCGCTGTAACGATTGACGATGGTGCCTCCTGTGAATAATTTCACGGTCCAATGTGATTGGTCCCTACGCAGTTAGAAATTTATCGGCGAAATTTGGTATGAGTGGGGGCGACCGGGAAAGGGTATATAGGTAGGCTCATGCGATTGGTTCCTCAGTTGATGCATGCTTCCCAATTGATAGAGCGCTCTTTTACCGTAACGCGATCTATAGCGTTCAGCCGCTGCAGGCGGCAGAGTCTTTGCTAACATGGTATCGTTTTTAAAAAGTAGCCACTAAATCTAAAGCCAAATCCCAAACAGAAGCGAGTGAAAACGTTGGAGTCCTAAATAAAATACGCGGCTACGTTGATTATTGTTTATTTTATTAACGTACGAACATAGCAACTTATTTATTTTCCAGCACCCTTTGGTCGACGTGGTTGGAAAATGTTCTATTGCACGCTGCGAGACTTAGTACTATACCTCCACAAAGATGAGCATGGCTTCAGGCGGAGTCAGATGTCCGATAACCTTCATAATGCTATTAGGTAAGAACATTGCAATATTTGTATTAAACTACACCTGTTCGTCAAGCTCACTACAAATAATTAATTGTTAACACAGAATACATCACGCGTTGGCGACTAAAGCGACGGATTACACGAAAAAACAGCACGTCTTCAGATTGCAGACTGCTGATCAGGCAGAATACTTATTTCAAACGAGGTCAGTGAACCATACGTACATATCAACTATAATTAATAAAGTAAAGTATTCGATCTCAGCTATATAGCAGAAAAATAGAAAAGAGCAGAGTACAAGTTCGTGGTGTGCTTCTAGCGACTCGAAGGAGCTGTGTTCGTGGGTGGAGACCATCAACTTCGTGTGCGGCGCGTACTCCGCGGCGGCTCTGGCGGGCGCCGTGGGCAGCCAGCGGAAGTTCCAGCGCCCGCTGCTGCCCTGCACGCACACCAAGCTCTCCATGGTCAGTCAGTCACGCATCCACGCGTACCCGCCACGCGCTACGACCGGTGCTAACCCGAACCCATTCGTTGCAGCGGGATCAGCTAGCGGACCACGAGATGCGATCGGAGCGGCTGGAGGAGGAGTTGATGGCTCTGCGGCAAGCGAGGGACAACACGCCTCATGCGCGGGACAAGGAGCAGTACCTCGCGTACGAGGTGAGACAGCGGGACGCGGTGACCCGCGGGTCTGTGCCAGGGCGGCAGTAGAGACGTCGGTAACGTGCGATGTGCTGTGTTACAGATAAAGAGGTACCGCACGTACGCCGCCGCCATGCGCGCGCGCGCCGTGGCGGCCGACGCGGCGCCGGCGCTGCCCGAGCGAGCGCCCCCCGCGCCCGCCGCCCCCGCGCCCCCCTGACGCGCCATGGCGGTGTTCGCCGCCTGCGTGCTCTGACCCCGCCGCCCCCGCCCAGCGATGCGAGTCCAGGAGGAGGCTGAGCGGATCCCTTGAATCGTTCTGTCTCTGTATCACGACTGTTGGCTTAGTGACGTGGTGTGTACCGGCGGGGGACGAGATCGTCAATCATTCCATTGTACTGTGGCCGTTCGTCCCTGGGTAGGGGCGATGGGTGGTCGGGTTGTCTCTTTTCTTTCGGTGCGTTCGCTCCATATTTGTTTGACGACGGCTGAATTTATTACGATATTGTAAATAGTTTTTAAAATATTGAGACTGATACATGAAGTTATTTATTTCGTTCGTATTAACCAGTGTCAAATCTTAGGCATCGATAGTGTATCGTTACACCCCTAGGATCTCAGATGTAATTATATTATAGCTATAGAGAGAAATGTATGCGACTGATGTGTGTGAAATCTCGTGTTGATCGATCGTTTGTACTTGGGGAAAATCACGTATTATGTAATACAAGCTTTATTTAATTTTTTAACAGTCTAATGACATTAGGCAGATAGTGATAGTAGGATATTAAAATCTGAATTATGTAATCTATTGATTATAAGTGTTGCAGCTTCGATAGACATACTAAATATTCCATTAGCGCTTCATAGCCCCTTACAGTGAGTGTGCTAAGCCTTTCCTCATGGGGCACTGGTACACCCTTGGCTTCACTGTCAGATACCCAGCATCTTAAACTATATATTTATTGACTGATTATTGTTGAGATAATAAACTCCAGAGACTAAGTACTGAAACATGTATCCAATATCTCCAACATTTTTTTGTATCTAGTTAACATCAGTATATAATATATATTATAACAAATTCTCATTATGGAATTCTCATGAAAGGAAAGCTCACTTAAAAGAAGTGGTTTATTAAATTCGCTTTAGATGTAAAACCAATTGTTGTAAATAAATTAATATTTTTTATGAATTGTTTACATGTTACTTTTATTTTTTATGTTTTACTTGGATGTATAGCTTGGCGAGTTTGTTTTATTTTATAAACAAAACAATAAATGTTTGCTATGTGTTTGTGACAAAGTAACAACTTGTTCGTGATATTTTTTTATGCCTCCCGCAATATTATCTTGCTAATTACAATATTTGATCTAAAAATTCCTAATCCTTGTCGAGATAACTCTGTAGCTTAATAATATTATACAACTTACTAGTTTTGCTCAAACAGAAGGTACATTATTTCTGGCCTTTCACACATGATTACTGTCAATACTTCAGATTTTTATAAAGTCAAGAATTAGTCAACTTGAAATATAAATTAATCACTATTGGTAAGTATGGAATTATAATGTTGGCTGTGCTGGGATGTAAATGAAACAATCAGATTCCGGAAGTAGGTATAATAACAAATAATGTAACAGCTGGTATTGTATCATTGCATGTATTGTATGAGATAAGATCAGCTGATATCGTCATAGAATTAATCAGTCCATACAGCATTGCATGCATATGCAAAATGTAAATAAATATGTGAAAATAATACATTGGGGATTCCGAAACATTGGTCGATTACAAAAGTACATAATAAATGTCTAAGTATTTGAAACTATTGTGTAATAAATAGCCTTAGTTTTTTTTCTTTTATACCATTCATAACCCCCTTTTAAGAGCTGAAATAAATATCACAAAAAGAGTTTTGTTGTTTCTTTTGGTAGTTTTGTCTCGTATTTCAAATTATGTGAGGTTTATTAGATCGTTATGGCTCAATTTTTCCAAGTGAGGAGTCAATTAGACGTATCTATGCTTATAGTAATAACGTATGTAACACATACGGTTTATTAAATATGCACCGCCCCTGAAAATTGTTCTACCGGTGCTTTGGCTCCGTCACAGAATAAGAATACAAACTCCGTGCTACACGTATGACTTAAGCCTTTTTAGCCGCGGTAGTATTTGGCTTGTTTTACTAGCAACACAGAATGTTCTATCTCGCTCGCTCTCTAGCAGACAGGCTCAGGCACGTTCTCAGACTCTCAGTTCTTGTTCTTATTTCTAAGGTTCTACCTACAAAACAATCAACTAAATAAGAAATGGCATCAAATGCGGAAATTAACATGCAATCGTTGTACAAGTCTTTATCGTTGCTGCAAGAACAAGTGGCATTAGTGGAAAAGTTGCCGTTGGAGCAACATCTGCTAATCAAAAGATTGGACGACATTGACTCAGCACTACAAAATTTTGATTTAGTTAAGAAGGAGGGAGGATCACGTGCGGCTAAGCGTGAGTCTGAGCGTGCGGCATTGAACGCGCGATCCAACCAAAAGGCTCGCGTTCATGCTGCATCGGCCATCACCGCGAGTACTCCAAAGACCGCAACGACCCCGTTGTTTAAGTCTTTATCATTGCTGCAAGAACAAGTGGCATTAGTGGAAAAGTTGCCGTTGGAGCAACATCTGCTAATCAAAAGATTGGACGACATTGACTCAGCACTACAAAATTTTGATTTAGTTAAGAAGAAGGGAGGATCACGTGCGGCATTGAACGCGCAATCCATCCAAAAGGCTCGCGTTCGTGCTGCATCGGCCATCACCGCGAGCACTCCGAAGACCGCAACGTCGAACGAGGTGAACCCTGCAACGACATCGATCCCTGCTACGGACATAGTGCCGGGGCGTTGATTCAGCAAGAAAGAAGTATCCGTTCGTAGTATCGCAGTAATCGTAGTAATCCTAAACTATTTTAGCTAAAAAGAATGTATAAAAAATTTGTGGCTTTTGAAATGATCGATTCAACATAATCACTTACTAGAGATGTGCCGACTAGTCGGCTCCTTTTGTAGCCGCCGACGGCGATAGTTTAAATTGTCAATAATTTTGGATTAAAAATGCCATATGGCTTGTGCCGCTTTGTTATATACTTCATGTAGAACATATTACGTAATATAAATACGTTTAAAATGCATTTCAATTTTGAAGTTAACAGAATCTAATGATCGGCTGACTAGCAGGCCATTCGACTGCCGACTTACCGGATAGCCGACTAGTCGGCCAAACCCAGTCTGATCATCTATATATAATCAATGTTACTTAAAATAGTGAGATGTTGTGGACTAATAATAAAAGGATTTGATTGAGAAATACACTTGTTTATTTAATATCGAGAACCAAAAGAATAATCAGTGTTTTTTTGTAATGGCCTCTGTAAAGGATGTGCTAGTAGTTTCCCAATACAATGATGAACTTTTGCAGCGTTTCTTAATACTTCATACACATAGGAGTAGCCATTATCCAATTCTTGTAAACCATCATAAATCTCCACACATTTGTACTTAGCACAGTCATCTTCATGTGCCAGCAGAATATCTATGTAGAAGTAAAGTTGATGTTTTAAAAAGTTAAGATATGTGTCATCTTGAGGAATAACTGGGATACAATTTGAGCGCCCGTACAGGACAATCATACGCACTACATAAGGAGGAGGCAGAATGCATTCGCCAACTTTATACTCTGGAATATCAACTTTCTGTTTAATTATTTGAAACAACTTTGTTAACTCAAAGGTCTCCGACTTGCATTCTTCAGAGTTGACATTGTAGTCTATTGTGTATATAATTTCTTTCAAGTTGTTACTAAAGTTTTGAATCCAACATGCTTCAGTATCTTTGAGAAGGACAATAGCAAATTCTGTTTTCTTATTAATAGCATATTTAGAATGGAAGAAGAATTCAAGTACTCTTTTCATCATGTTCATGGGGGTAAATGTGGTGCCATCAGACAAATGGTACAGTGAGTTTTGGTTATCATAACAAACATCCAAACAAATAATAATCTTCTCAGGAACATTTATATTAGGCACATTTGGCTTTTGAAAATTTGCTATTACTTGCTCCTGTAACTCAGCAAAAGCGTCTGTCCTAGTGACACTAGGCATATTTCTGAAAACAAATAATTTAATTTTAGACTTATTTAATACTCATTTAACAAATTATAACCAGAGAGAAGGTAACGGGAATAACAAATCTGCATGTACACACCCAGAAGAATTAGGTTCGGTATCAGAATCAACATTCGGCAATACATCTGGAGGATCCATTACAAATACTTTTAGCTTCAAAGTTGGTTGTGAGAAAAAACTAATTACATAACTAAAAATCACTTGGCTGAGTTAATTGATTAGATCGTAAACGTTTAAGTCTAGTACATTAAATGAAAGAAAATTCAAAATTAGGCGACAATTTGGTGATAAAAACAACACGACCTGACAGTTATTATTTTTTATATTTTTTTTGAGTTCATATGGCTTGGTTACAAGACCTTTAAGCCAAGTCTTCATTTTATAAAGTTCTGTAAGTCCTTTATTAAATTCTTCCACATATTGATATATTGGTAAAAATAGTTTCACGCTTTTTAATAAGTCACTTAATCGGTGGCGGGAGGGATTATAATTTGTCACTATTTCACTAAATTCACTTATTTCACTGGCTAGGATAAGTCAGTTATTATTACTTGTGTATAAGTGTGACCAAAGAATAATGTAATGTAATACTACTTACTACCGTAGTCCGTAGAAGTGTGACATATTGTTTTTTTTTTTTTTTTTTTTTTATGGCTATGACATATTCGTTGTTGTGTGTGACTCTGATGAAGGAATACTATGGATATGCTGTAAAAAAATGTTAAATGAAAAGTCTAAATCTGAGCTAATAAGGATAGTGTCATCTTTGTCTAGCATATGTTATTAAAGAGAGATAACTATATGATTATCTGTTCTTCTTAGTTGCAATTTCGTCTGTCATTTTATTTGCGTGGTCGATCCGCCATTTTAGTCTGCCGTCGTTGACTGCTATAATTGGACAATTGGTTTGAATGTAGTGTTGTAATCAAACATCTTATCGATATTTTTTTATAATACTCTTATAAATGTATTTTGTTGTGCACAGATTATCTGAAAACGAAAATAGAAAAAGAATTTGGTTGGAAGCCATAGGACAAGAAAATTTAAGAACAAATGTTTTAGAGAAGATATTGGTTTGGACATTTTAATGAAAGTGCATTTAACAAAACTCTTGAAATCGTAAGACTTAGAGATGATACAGTGCCATGTCTGTTTCAAAGAGTAAGTACCTATCTAGTATATTTTGTAATTCAAAACAAATACATAATGCTTAACAATCCACGCAGCATTACCCTATCATTATCAAGTCATCCGAGAGCTAATACACAAGGCATTGGGTCCCATTCAACAGATATTTATTGATTACATCCAGTTAAGTTTTTCTCTACTTCGTAAACATAATAATTATCATTAGTCAATGTTTCGTCATAATTAAAATTTCAGGAACAATCTTCAGATCAGCACCAACCTTCATCGTCAAATAATGCTGAATATTCCTCAGGCAAACAGCATAGTTTGGTATGTGATGTTTCCAATTAATTCAAATATTGCAAGAATATAAAATAATGCTCACAGAATTGATTAAACATAATATGGTTGATATTATTGTTTTAGGGCTATGTACTCAAAGTAGTCCCTATGTTACAAGAAAAGTTTCAAGCCAGAAGAAAAAAAATAAATGCCTCAATGAATCTGTCTGTCGACAAAAAATAAAAATGGCAACACTTCAAGAAATCACTAAAGACCTTAAGATGGCAAACAGTTTTCATGTGTAACCATTACACATGAAAACTGTATAGCATTGGAACAATGCAGGTATCTAAAAACAAAGGCTTACCTTTAGAAAGGCAATACAGTGAGGAAGCCATAAATAAGTATTTGTTAATGTTAATGAAAAGTATTGTGCAAACTTATATGAATTTACATTTCAAATATGTTGTAAAAAAAATACAGAGAAATTGTCTTTTCGAAATTATCATAACAACGTTATTTTATTCCGCAAGGAATGAAAAAATTACAGGCTGTACATGAATATAATTATAATAAAATAAAGACGTTTCCTCTTTCTTTTTTGGTTTTATTTATAAAATCCTGCATTCCCCCCAAACATCCAGATATCCTAGTAAACGAGCAATTCTTATGCAGGACGTCTTATTTATATAGGTCAGTACTGGAAATGTAATTATGAATCATGATCTCTAAAATACCCTTTTGTGGTTTAAATACCGACTGCCCCATACATATCGATTTAAATGACCCACCCTGTATATGCCCGGACGATCTGGAAAACGGCTCAACGATTTTGATGTAGGTTCCAGAAAATGGACATTTTGGACCAAAAATAAGAGTATCCATTTTGACATTATTTCCAGCTTTGACTGTAAAAGCATCAGTATAACCCAGACAATGAAAAGCGCGGGAAACTTGATTTTGGCGGACGTGATTTTTCTCGTTTCTGAAATTAATTTTAATTATTATTAGTTATTAGAGATTAGTAGTGTAAATAATAGTATATATGTTAGTTTATTATTTTATTTAGTTTCTGTAAATAGTATTTCGAGGAGATTCTGTAAGTTTTTTATTCTTTTTTGTGGTGATGAATGAGCCGCCCGACCCGGGGGATATTCCCCCGGTCGGTTTAAATATTATTATTGATAATGAGCATATGTTAACTGACTCCAGTACTGCTACGGATAGCTCTTTAAGATCCGATAGAAAAAGAATTCGGTCGCCCCGTAAAGTATGCAAGAATTGCAATAAAAGAAGGAAGCATAAGCATTCCCATAAGAATAAACCGTCGGACTGCAATTGTGACATTGTGAATGAAACACAATGTAGTATCAGAGAAAGATCACCTGTTAAAATTACCAATAAAAGTAATCGGGTTGAATCTCTAGACATTGGGTCTAAAGATTCAACTTGCTCTCAAAATATAACTCCCCCACAGCCACCTCAGCAGGTAGTAAGGACTCAATACGAATCAACCGATGCATCTCCTTTTATTGTGCATGTACAAAAAGAATCTTCTGACAACACTGCAACACTTCATCCTGTCGCCTTTGGACACTTTTTAAAACAAAACTTGTACAAAAGTATTATTAATGGTAGTCTAAAGAGGATTGGAAGAAACCGAATTACATTATCTTTTAATAAATACCAAGATGCAAATTCATTTATTAATGACTCATCGCTAACAAAACATAACTTAAAAGCTTATATTCCCTCCTTTAGTATAACACGGATGGGTTTAGTCCGTGGTGTACCTACTGAATGGACTGTGGATGATATCATTGAAAATATATCCGTTCCCATTGGTTGTGGCAAAGTAATCAAAGCCAGACGATTAAATTATAAAGTCCATGGTTCAGCTCCAGTATGGAAACCATCTCAAACGGTTGTTCTTACATTCGACGGACAAGTGTTACCCAAACGGGTTTTCTTATGTTATAATGCCCTGTCGGTAGAATTATATACGTTCCCAACGATCCAATGTTTTAATTGCTGCAGATTCGGTCACACTAAGATGCAGTGCAAGTCTTCTCCTCGATGTTACAAGTGTGGGCAAAACCATACAGCTGACACATGTGACTTGGAGGAGGACTGTGCAAAATGCTTCCTTTGTGGCGGCCTACATTTTGCTACTAATAAATCTTGTCAAGAGTTGGAAAGACAAAAACGAATCAAAATTTACATGGCCCAGAATAGTGTGTCATATTCTGAGGCATTAAAATTACATCCTCCTCCTTCCAAATCATATGCCGAGATATTAACTTCCACTTCTCACAATAATTCCAACCATGATAAATCACCCTCAACACATCCGTCATCACCATCATCACCAAATAAATCTTACAAAAAGACCGTCTTCCTACAGCCAAAACCACTGCCTAAATTTACAAGAGGATATGACCGTGAAACACACCAGTCCCTTATTAAAGATTATGATGGTCCATCTCCCTCTAATGGGTGTGCCCTGAAAAATAATAATATAAATAATAATGATGTAAATAATAACGACAAACAAATCATTGATGTAATATTAGCTTTATTTAAATCTTTATCTCTATCGAATTCTTTACCGTCCAACGTTGCCTCATTAATTCAAACTTTCATACAACTCATTAATAATGGACAATCAAGCGAAAATTCTTCAATGGAATTGCAGAAGTGTAATAAATAAAAAGTGTGAATTGATACATATTATAAATAAATATGAACCAATTGCACTTGCTCTTTCAGAGACATGGCTTAAACCAGGATTCTCATTTAGAATCTCTGGCTATGTCTGCCTAAGAGCTGACAGACCTGATGGGTATGGCGGGGTTGCCATACTTATCAAAAATACACTTTCTCATAAACCTTTTCCTCTTCCTCCTCATAGTGATGACATATCTGTCGTTGCTGCTGTTGTAAATAGTGTTTGTATAGTCTCTCTTTATTTCGCTCGCCCTTCTGTAAATATTTTTTCTGAAATTTATGATTTATTTTCTGTATTACCTAAGCCATTTTTAGTAATGGGAGATTTTAATTCTCAGCATCAATGCTGGGGTAGTTCAACCACAAATTATTATGGTGAACAATTATTAGAAGTTTTTGATTCCCTTAATCTATGTATTTTAAACACCTGCCTTCCAACTCGCCACACAAACCCAGATGAAGGCATAAGTGCCCCAGACTTGTCTGTCTGCACTCCTGATTTGGCTTCATCTCTATCATGGGCGCCCTTACCCTCTTCCTATGGCAGTGATCATTTTCCTTTAACCATTTCTTTTCCCTATAATAGACCAAGTGTTACAACTCCCACTCCTCGACTGAAATACAGACTGACAAATGTTGATTGGAGTACATTTAAACATTGTGTTGAGCAGAAAATGCATAGAATTCCTAAAACATGTTCAGGGAATGAAAAACAATGTTCTGATCTATTATCAAACATTTTGATAGAAGCTGCTGACCAAACATTCCCTCTTAAAAATGTAACTTCTGGTAGAATACCCTCCCCACCTTGGTGGGATGATGAATGTACTCAGGCTGTCAAAAAGAGGAAAAAGGCAGAAAAACAATATTGTACTATGATGACTAATGAGAATTTCGAAAATTTCTTGCAAGTTTCTCGTGACACAAGGAAATTGCTTAAAAAAAAGAAATTTGATGGATGGCGAAAATATTGCACTTCTATCTGCCCTGATGTCTGTCCATCTGTTGTTTGGCGTAATATAAGACGGTTTAAATCCGCCATTAACAATTCTACACACAATAAAATTCCTTCAGAATTAGTTAATCAATTTATGGATCAGTTGGCTCCACCTTATGTTCCAGAAAATAGTTTTATTTCAATACCATTATCCATTTCTAATAATAATGACCCATTTGGACTAAATTCCCCCTTTTCTTTTAATGAATTAAAAGGTGTTCTTTCACATGTTAAAGATTCTGCCCCAGGAGATGATGGTATCCCATATTCCTTCATTGCAAATTTGAGTGAACCAGTTCTTAACAAATATTTAGATCTTATTAATACTATCATGACTTCTGGTAATATTCCTTATTCCTGGAAATCTCAAACAATTATTCCAATTTTAAAACCACACAAACCATCTTGTGAAGCTTCTTCTTACCGCCCTATTGCTCTTTCTTCTGTTTTGGCTAAAATTGCAGAACACCTAGTTAAAATTCGTTTAGAATGGTTTGTTGAAAGTAACAAGCTAATTGCTCCCACTCAATTTGGATTCAGAAAAGGAAGGGGTACTTTAGACAGCCTGAGTGTGTTTGTCACTGACATTCGTTTAGCCTTTACTAGAAATGAACATGTAATTGCAGCTTTCTTGGATGTCAGTTCAGCATATGACAGTGTACTCTTATCAGTCCTGAAACAAAAACTTAATTTATTAAATGTTCCAGTTATGCTCTCAAATTTCATTTTAAATATGTTATCTGAAAGATCAATAAATCTTTACCTTGATAACACTAAAGTTAGTAGACTGGTATGGAAGGGCCTTCCCCAAGGATCAGTCCTAAGCCCTATTCTTTATAATATTTATACTTATGATTTAGAAACGTCTCTCAATGGATCTGTGCAGGTGCTTCAGTATGCCGATGATTTACTTTTATACTGCAGTGGGCAATCTGTAAACAAAATAGGTGACAATTTAACATCATCATTGTCTATATTAAACTCATGGCTTTTAAGAAATGGTTTGGATTTATCTGTAAATAAAAGTAATGTTGTATTATTTACTAGAATGCGTAAACCACCTAATGTTAGTGTACAGTTCGATCAAAAACCATTACCAGTAAAAAATCAAGTAAAGTTCTTGGGCGTGATTTTAGACTCTCATCTTACAGGCCTTAATCATTGTGAATATATTGCAGCAAAATGTGAAAAAAACATCAACATTATTAGATGCCTCTCAGGGGTCTGGTGGGGTGCCCACCCATTTTCATTGAAGCTTATTTACAATGCTTTGATACGAAGTGTATTAGACTACGGAACTTTTTTGTTGGAGCCTGGTAGTGTTGCTGGCTTTCAGAAACTGGATAAAGTACAGTCAAAGGCTCTGAGAATTGTTTCGGGTGCAATGAAATCAAGTCCGATAAATTGCCTACAAGTAGAATGTGGTGATCCTCCCCTGCGGTTAAGACGTCAATATTTGTCGGATAGATTTGTGTTTAGGTGTCAACAGTTTGTAAATCATCCTCTATCCAAAAGAGTAGCTGATCTTTCTGAGGAAGTGGCCACATCCAGATATTGGGCAAAAAGATCTGCTCCTTGTCTTATAGAAAGCCTCTCAAAATGGAAAGCCATTGAAGCTCCAGCTCATCAATCCGAGTTACTACCCATATTTCATTGCAATTACCATGAACTCGTTTTAGACCCCAACATTCAATACAATATTGGTATCTCTAAGGATGACATATGTCACAATTCAAACTTTAACTACACAATAGACAGAGATTGGCTGGGTTGCCACTACATATTCACTGACGCCTCTAAACAGGGCGCTAGTTGTGTGGGTATTGGAATATATCACCTTCAATATAATATAATTGAAAAAATAAAACTCCCCCCAGAATCCTCCGTTTACACTGGAGAGTGCTTTGGGCTGTATAAAGCGGTTGAATATGTTTTATTGATGGGACTACAGAGATCATTAATTGTAACAGATTGTAAGAGTGCCTTACAATCATTAGCTAAATTTCCGTTTTATAATCAAAATAAACCCATCATCTTTGATATCCGTCGACTTTTACATAAATGCACATTAAAGGGTTATTCAGTCAGCTTCGCCTGGGTCCCGGCCCACTGTGGTATCTCAGGAAATGAAAAGGCGGATCTTTTGGCGAAGGATGCAGTAGTGTGTGGTGACATTTTTCCTTATGTGAACTACCATCATGATTTGTCTACCTTACCCAGGGTTTATTTGCAGGAATCCTGGAATAAATTTTGGGCTGAGGATAATTTAAAAGGAAAGTTTTACCGGAGCATACAACATAATATACCAGCAAAACCGTGGTTTTCCAAATGTCTCTTTAATAAATTAGTCACATCTATTATAATACGTATGAGACTTGGACACAACTGCACTCAATCTCATTTAGCGCGTATTAACGTAATTAATAGCCCTGACTGCCTCTGCGGAACTGGTGTGGGAGATTTAAATCACATTCTATTTGCCTGTCCTTTATATGACTATGCCTCCTTTTTTAGCAATTTAATAAATTTACATGTTCCTTTCCCTACATCGGCATCTTGCCTCCTTTCTAACTTTAATATTAATATTTATAAAGTTATTGCCCAATTTATTTTACGTAATAATATAAAAATTTGAATATATGTAATTATTATGTTTACCTTCCTATTTACAAACTTTTACCCATATTTTTATATCCTAGTAAAATTATTATATTTACATATATATTTTAGACTAATCTCTATAACATCATTCTTAATCCAGTCCTAATTCCAAATTCCTTGTTTTTTAATTTCTATACGTTTCCCCGTTTTTAACTTGAAAATGGCATACAAGCACAAAAATGTGCAAATGCAAAAAAAAAAAAAAAAAAAAAAAAAAAAAAAAAAAACCCAGACAATCCGCTGAATATCGTCAATAATTTATTTAGGTTATTGCGTGTGTGCAGCGAGTCTAAGAAACGAATGTCCGCGTCCGTGGCGTCACGCTTACGCATGCGCCGCCGTCCTTGTTTATTTGTCATATCGACAATCGAGGGGTAAAATATACTGTGGTACAACACTAGTCAGCCATTTTACTTGCCGTAGGTATGCACGTTTTTTTTGTAGGTAAGGCAGTTCCATATATTTCCTTGTTCTGAGGTGTGTGATCGTAGACAGAGTACTATCCTTCATCCAAGTATGTGATACATTTAGGTTTTTTTTTTTAGTTTGTATGGCTAGGTTACAAGACTTTTAAGCCAATGGTACATTTTTAGGAGTTTTGATTACAGTGTTGCCATGCATGACAGATATTTAAGGGGGAGAGAGGGAGCGTATTTTTCACAAAGCAACGAAGTTTTTTTCGAGCACACCTATTATTAATGACCATACACCCTTTGCCACCATTTGCCTCCATACAAAATTTGTGTGTGAATAACTTAGTGCAGTATAAATCCAAGCAAGCAATTTAATTCAAATTAAATTTATGTTAGTGTCAACCAGATATCCCCATCTGACAAGGTTCTCCTTGTTTCGCCCGACTTGCGTCCGGAGTCTATTAAGGGATTTTCAGAATGCACAATGAAAAGTAGTTTTACTAAAGTTGAAAATAATGTTTTGTGAAATTTAAAAGGTATTATTTATAGGTTTCGGCTAGGCCGAAAGGTTCGGCCACTTTTCGGTCACTACTAATAACATTCATCCGCCATTATTCTTATTTTTTTCCGCTGGATGCCATCGCTGCACTATTAATAATAATCTTTTAATTTTTTTCTTTTTTTCTCTCAAGCGTTGCATTCAGAACACCAGGAGAGATATTTTCATTCTCAAGTTACAATTGACATGTCGATGTAAGTGTTGTGACCATCCCTAATCCAACGTTGTTCACGTCACGTATTTGACACCTGTCATATGTCTTTTCCGACGGTAAAATTGCTGTATATGTGTATGGAGAATTAAAAAAACGTGTGTTTTGGAATAATATCTGAATCAGAATCATGGATTATCATTACGAGCAAACGAGTGAGGTGGAAGCCTTAGATTCAATTTACTATGGTGACATGCAAAGTAAGTACTAGGTGTAAAAATGCCGGTATACCATGGATGTTTAGTCGTTGTTTATTGAAGAGTAAAAAAGAACATAAAATCTAATTTTCAACTAAAGATAGCCAGCGAATTTAAATAAGTAGGTACTGTGTACCTCAGCCTTGTCTCGTCTCTTCAAGTCTTTGTTGACCACTATTATTTATTTCCAGTTATTGAAACAGAACCTTTCCATAAGTTTAGTATACCAATAAAGTCCGAAGGCTTCGACGAGGGGGAAGGCCTGGCATGCCAGCTAGTTTTCAAATACACAGCTAAATACCCTGACGAGGTGCCAATCATAGAAATAGAAGATGAGGAAAATTTTGATGATGTAGTTGATAAAGATGAATTACTTGCACATTTATCAGAACAGGTATGTATTATTTAATATGCGTAATGCTTTTGTGGTAATTTCATGGTATTGGTTTCAACACCTTTGTAAATTGATAGGTGGTAAGATCTAGTGCATTGAAAGACAGCTATCATAATGTACCCTATTTCAAACTCACCTTATTTACAATCATCTCCATTTATTGCACTAAAAAGATGGATGATTTGATTGAGTTAAGCTATTGGCTTTAAAGATTATCTAATATTTCAAGTTAATATTTATTTTAGTAATGCTTTGAATTTCTAGATCTCATTTCAATATCTTAACATTTATTTATTGCTTTCTCTAGGGCAAGGAAAACCTAGGGATGGTAATGGTATTCACATTAGTGTCAGCTGGACAGGAATGGTTAAATGAGAAGTGGGACAGCATCAAGAAAGAGAGAGAGGAACAAATCTATGCTAAGAAGAAGGCAGAGGAGGAAGCTGAACAGGTAAGTAAATATTTTAAGCTACATAATTAAATACTCAATTTCAATTATAGACTGCAAAAGAGGTCCATTGCAGTTCAAATAAGGTAAATTGACATTTTATGCTTGTTAAACTCTACATGATTAAACTCACTACAAACTACAAGGTTTAGCAAGATATTATTTAATGAATGAGGATATTAAATGTTTACATCTTCTTGGTTGTTGTTTCAAGGCGTAACCTTGGCTGAAGTCTGAGGCTTGTGGCTATCAGGGCACCCTGATAGCCACAACCCTCAGATTTTTCCCAAAAATCTTTTGATTCCTTTGCTCAACTTTTACTTTCTGGAACATATATCCAGTGTGAGAGGTGTTTGCATTTTTTCTAGGACGCTACATATGCCGTCTATGTAGCCGTTGCGGTCTTTCCTGCACTGACATTGTATGCTGGCAATAAGCATAGTGTTGGCGCTCCTTGTCTGTATCCAAGCCTCGTGTTTTGACACTGTTTCTCAGTTCATTAGTCTGCAAGGTCTCATCACTTATCCACTAGGACTTTGGACGGGCCTGTGCAGTGTGGGCGGCAATTGTTCCAGATGTTTCGAGAATTATGATCTTACATTTGATGCATGTAGCTTCTGCTGAATCAAATGGATCCATTTCCATTAGGGTGAGATGTTGTTGCATCAGGTCTTGAAAAGGTTATCATATTCACCGCCTCATGCTTGGCGTTGTCTCTCGTTTAGCCCCCACACCAAATGTTTACATAGGTAGATATAATTTGAAATTTGAATATGTAGTTATATTATTATTACAAATTTATAAAAATGCACCTAAATCTTATTCAATGTTGTATGCTTTCATGTTGCACCATGTTAAAATATAAATAAATATAAAATGGTAAACACAATATAAAACATACATATTCATAAAAAAATTCAGCTTTTGGCTTCGACGCTATGCCTCGGACAGCCAGATAGACAGACATGGCGAAACAATGAGGGCTCCTTGTAGGTACTATGGAACTCAAAAAATTTAGAAATTAGTGGCATGTTAGAAAATTTAAGAATACTTAACCACAATATTTTATTATTGATTTGCTAATGAAGCCTTAGCACTTTTGACAATATAAACTTTGACATAACATTGACAAAATGCGTGTTGTAAAATATTGTCAAATTCATAGTTAAGACAGGACAGCGTCTGTCGGGTCAGCTTGTCTTTATAGATGTGTCAGTATATTTTGCATTCTGTATATTCTTGTTGTCTATGTAAATTCTAATTGAATTGTTTAAATTACAGAAAAGGTTTGAGGGCACTAGAGTAACAGTAGAATCATTCTTGGCATGGAGGAAACAGTTTGAAATAGACATGGGTATTCCTGCCAAGAGGGAGAGGGACGCTAAGGAGAAAAATAAGCTTACCGGCAGAGAATTGTTCTTGAGGGACACTACACTCAATGAATCAGATCTTAAATTCTTGGATGATGGTGAGTTCCTAGATCTAAGTAATTATTCACCTTTTTTATACTGGTGAATGACACATACCAATGACCCGAGCAGAGAGGTAATCTGTGGGTTGCACAGACTAAAACCTAGTGTTTTCTGTTAACGGGATTTTATTGAGATGACAGGTCTCTCGCACATAGATGCTGACACCCACTAGAAATAATTTTTATCTTGGTGAATGCTCAGAAAAAATCACAAATGTAAGCAGTTTTCGCAGTAAAGAGAACAATCATTTTGGATTGCATCAAGACAGTATCAGTGATCATATGTTATATTGCAAAACTAATCTATATCTATATCTTTGATAGATAGAACTTTCGAAGTTTTTAAGAAATATAAATATATAACGGGATATTTACCATGTATTTTTGTTGTAGAAAGTGTAACGTAGTCTACTAATGACTAGTTAGGTAGGCAGAATAAATAGAAACAATCGATAGATTAACAAAGGTATTATTATTCTATATATTTATATCTATTAAATACAAGGTAGTCTCAAGGCGTAGGTTGGTAGGTAGGTAAGTGGTTTGGTAAGTCCTGGTGCAGCGAAGTGAGGAACACTTAACTCGGCGCTGGTGACCGCAGGCAAGAAGGGCGCGACGCGCACGCAGGTCCTTTATATACCCCACAGGGGTCTGCAGTGGGGGGCGCATCTTGAGGTTGCGGTGGCCGTGCGGTTGCGACGTCACACACCCCCTCCGTTAGGGCAGAATTTTTCTTAAAAAATTCGGCTCCTGGCTGACATGGAAGACCTCAGGAAGCAGTTCTTAAGCAGCACCGGCAGCTCGATCCGGCTTTACTGAAATCAGAACAATAAGTGTATATAAAAAAAATAACTAGAAAAAATATGAAGTTACGATACCTAAATAAAATTGAAAAGAACCGGAGTGATCGAGCCAAACGCATTCAATACAATAACAATGTCATGATGTCATTCAAAAATAACACTACGTGCAACCTATTAAGATTGAATTTTTACTAATTAAAGAAGATTATTGAAACTCATTCTTATCTAACGGAACTAAATATAACTAAAAATGTAAGTATAACAACTTGTTTACCAAGTAGCGCGTTAGCGAAGTAGTATTGGGTGTGCGCGTCTACACAGAAGGCATGACACATTTCAAGATGAATGAATGAACAACATCGTATAGTTGAAAATAATAGAATTCGACATCATTAGTAGATGTGATTCTAAAGGAATTATGAGCGTGAAGAATATTAGCGAACAAAATGGTATACCCGATTCGACAATGAGAATTTTAACCACTGAACCATAGGGTAATTTTTTTTTTTTTTTTTTTTTTTTTTTTTTTATACCATTATTGTTTATAGTTTATTTGTTTAATATCCTTTATATGCCATTCGCCAAGTGGCTTATCAGACATATCTGCTAGTTTGTACACTAATGGAGACTTTTTTGCTACGATTTTACATTTAATAAATTTAGGAGCGAGTTTTTTACAAAAATATTTATCCTTATCGCTCAAGTAAAAGGTACGTTTCCAAACAATATCACCAACATTGAATTCTGCCGTTTTACGGCGAAGATTATAAGAATGACAATTACGCTTGTGTGCACCTATTAGCGCTGCCTGTACTCTCTCGAAAATAGAGGATAAGTAGCCTAGTGACTCAGCATAACTATCACGTGGCTCATGAATTATATTAGTATCAGATTTACTAGAAACATAATGAGAACCACAGGTTACCATTTCACGCCCGAATACGATCATAGATGGTGTAAAACCGGTTACTTCGTTTACTGCACAATTCATTGCGAACTGAATTTTAGGTATAAGTGTATCCCATATGCGTTGATCGTTTGAAATGAACGTAGAAACAGCTGTTATTATAGTTTTATTATATCTTTCTACCGTATTTACATGAGGTGCATAAAACGGTGTGTAATGTAAATTTGGAATTTTATATTTACTTAACAAGTTTTTAAAAGTTGCGCTTATAAATTGTTTGCCATTGTCTAGTACTACGGTAGATGGAATACCATGTACCAGAAAAACTTTTTCCTCTAAGATTCTAGTTATTACGTCAGCAGTCGCACGTTTAATAGGGAAAAGTAAACAATATTTTGAGAAACAACAACAAACGACAAAAATAAAATTGTTCTGTTGCCTTGTAGGAGGCAAGGGACCAATCAAATCAATACTTATCATTTGAAAAGGTTTAGAACAAGACTTAGGTTCACCCATAAGACCCAAAGTTGCATGATTCTGATGCTTATGTGCGATGCAACTATCACAAGAATTTACCGCTTTTACAACATCGGAATACATTCCAGGCCAATAATAATTGAGGGCTAAACGTTTGAAAGTTTTGAAAATACCCATATGACCCGCCGTAGGGGAGGAATGGCTCTGAAGTATTACTTCGTTTCTCCGTTCAGATGGAACTACTTCCTTCCACTGAAATTCTCTGGTAAGAGGATTAAGACTCTTTTTGAAACGATATAATTTATTACTGATCACTTGATAGTCAACAAAGGATGTAGGAGACTGCGAACAACCATTAAAAATATTCAAATACCAAGTGTCATTAGTAGATAAGGAACTACCATCTGGGAGGAGATTACTATCGATATCCATAATATTAGGTGATCGAGAAAGAAAATCTGGTACAATATTATCTGAACCACGACGGTGTCTTATTTCAAAGTTATAAGAGGAAAGACGAACTCCCCACCTGGCTAATCGCCCTGTAGGGTTGTTCAGTTTTAAAAACCATTTCAAAGCAGCATGATCGGTGTACACAATAAATTGTTTTCCGTTTTCAATATAACACCGCCAATGTTCGATAGCAGATAAGACAGCAAGCGCTTCGCGCTCAGTAGCACTGTAATTTTTTTCCTGGTCCGATAAGGATTTACTATAAAAGGCTATGACTCTTTCCTGTCCCTCCTTGACCTGGCAAAGTACAGCTCCAATACCGTAATCACTAGCATCGGCGTGTATTTCAAAAGGCTGATCAAAATCGGGACAACATAAGACCGAGGAAGAAGATAAACATTTTTTTAATTTATTAAAAGCTACATCCGCCTCTTGCGACCATGCGAACAGTGGAGCCTTTTTGCCGTTAGAAGTTAATTTATTTAAGGGAGCCGCTAAAGTACTAAAATCGGGTATGAACCTTCTATACCACGATGCAGCACCCAGAAAACGACGTACCTCTTTTTTATTTGTCGGAGTGGAATAACTTGTAATTGATTTTACCTTCTCAGGATCTGCATGAAGACCTTCTGAATCCACTATATAGCCCAAATATTTAAGTTTGTCTTTGAAAAAATTACATTTTTCTAAATTTATAGTTAAGTTTGCATATTTTAATTTGTTAAGTATTTTAATTAGAAGTGAAATGTGATTTTCAAAGGAATTTGTCACACATACGATGTCATCAACGAAACAAAAGACCTTGTTTTCAAATTCGGGCCCGTAAAATAAAATATCTGCTAAACGCTGTTGTGTCGCAGGAGCATTTGTTAAACCAAAAGGCATGGATTTAAATTGAAAAGTTCCACGTGACGGAATGTAAAAAGCAGTTTTACAACGGTCCTCTGCCCTTATTGACGTCTGCCAGAAACATTTAGATATATCTAAACTAGTTAGGTACTTAGCGTCTCTCAAGTTATCCAGAATCTCAGAGATATAAGGCAAATTGTACGCGTCTTTTTTTGTTACCGAATTTAGTTTACGGCTGTCGAGACAAAAACGCAATTCACCATTTTTTTTAGGCGTTAAAATGACGGGATTAGACCAAGGGCTTTCAGATGGTTCAATGACATCTTCTGCCAACATTGCATCGACATGTTTTAACAAAATACGCTGTTTATCGGGAGACATACGATAGTATCGCTGACGAATAGGTGGACTATCACCTGTATCAATCGAATGAGTAATGAGTGAAGTTCGGCCGAGCCCTCGCCGTTCATAAGATATATCGGTGAATTGGGCGATGATGTCGTTAGCAGTAGCTCTCTGCTCATCAGACAAATGATCAAAAGATACCAAGTGACTGGTAGAACTAGGCTGTAGTTCCGAAACAACAACGTCGTTATTATTTTTCGTGAGTAAAATAGATTCCAATTGATCAGGGAACAACCCAAAACCCCTCCAGAAATCCATACCAAGGATTAAAGTTTTCTTAATACCCGGTACAATATGAGTAACAAGAGAAATAATTTTATTTTGAAATTCAAAAGGAAGTACCACTGAGCCAAGTGAAGAATATTTGTCGCCACCAGCGGTGATAAAATCCAGAGGTTTAGAATGTAATAATTTAGATTTATCCAAAAAAAGTTTGTGGGAATTATTACCCAAAATAGTTACACATGAACCAGTGTCTAGTAAACCAACAGTGTTCTTCCCGTTAACCGTAACGGGGATAAATGGAGTATAATTAATGTTAGAATTAACGATTGAGGAAAGTTGATATGAATTGAAAAATTTAGATACATAATTTAGCCAATTATGCCATTCATTTTTACATGTTTTCACAATTACTTTTGATTTTCCCCAACCGTATTTTTTACGTTTTTTGAATTTTTATTAGTTTTATTGTTACAACTAGGACAGTCTAAAACTCGATAGCCAGGTAATCCGCATTTAAAACAAACCAAAAAACGAGGTTGACGACAATATTTTAAAGAATGTGAATCTGTTCTGCATCTCGGACAGTATAATTTAGGTATAGCAGTACTAGTGACAGAAACAGCATTGACGCTCGGTTCAGCAGAATTACTATTTTCTGTCGAACATTGATCTGTATTTAAAACATTGTAAGTAGGTTTAAAGTACTTATGTTTTTTGTAAGAATTATTGCTATAAGAAGTTTTTTTCGAATTCGTATCATTGGGATATCTATAAGCAAAATCTGGCGCTAGAGTATTGGCAGTAATTTTAGGTGGTTCCGAAAATTCCTTGCTACGACTGTCATACTTCTCAAAATTTCTACAAACACTAATTAAAGAAGGAATATCCACAATATTGCCAGTTAAGAGTGAATTTGTATAACACGGCCTGATATTATTTAATAGTATTTCTAATTTAATAGACTCGCTGATGGGTACGTCCAGACAGGAAAATAACCCTTGCATTTTAGATACATAGATGGTTATGTTCTCTTTTTCACCTTGAGTACGAGCCCTAATTTCCGACATTAATTTAAAGTCATAGTTATGAGGACTGAAATCGCGTTTTAACAAAATACACAAATCCTTCCAGGAACGAACACTATCTTTAATTGAACGAAACCAATGCAAAGCATCATCACAAAATACCTCAAAAGCAAAAGAAAATATTCTATCTTCGGGTATACCTCGACACGACATGAACTCGTCAACCTTCTGAATAAACGCCCTCACACAGGTTCGACCGCTATATTTAAACTTGCAGATTTCAGAAAACATTTTGCGTTCATTTATAAAATCCACGTGTTGAACTTCACGTGGTAATGAACACGTTGGCTCGACCACATGACACGGTACATTGGTAGGAACCGACCACGTGGTAAAAGATGCTAAGATTTTATAATTAGCGTGAAACATATCCCATACAACTTGAATTGATGATTTATCAGTAAGCAACGAAGTATCTATTCTTGATAATCTATGAAAAACATGATGCATAATAGATTCCGATCTAACAAACAGGTTTTTATCATAATGAGTTTGCAAAGTCAAAAGGTTATTTGAAACGCGCAACAATGAGCCATTACATGCGGTAATATCAACATCTGGCGAAAAGCACGACGATATTATTTCATCAAATGCCAGGTCTGACAATTTAGCAATTTGTTTACGCAATTCCTCAACCGTAATTGATTTTTCAGGCACAACACCACCTCTTACAAGCACTTCATATTCGAGCTCAGCCTTACTTAAATGATTAAATTTGATAGCATAAGCCATATTTAAAAAAAAATTGATTGGGAATTACGCATACAAAGATACACAATTATTTGAAAAAAAATGAATCCGTCCAAAAGGTGATAAGAATGTGTTTCTTTTTTTTTTTTTTTTTTTTTAAATCAAAAACATAAGCACATAAAAGTAGAAGTTTTTGTAGGTTATTTAAAACACGAGGTGAAACAAGTGAGATAATAGAATAAAAAAAAACACCGTACGCACCTTTCGGACGAAGAAAAGAAATATACACAGAAATAACACACAATTAAATAACTGCCAAGACTTAACCAAACCATGTACCATATAACCTCTATTGTTGGGCGCCGCTGTAACGTAGTCTACTAATGACTAGTTAGGTAGGCAGAATAAATAGAAACAATCGATAGATTAACAAAGGTATTATTATTCTATATATTTATATCTATTAAATACAAGGTAGTCTCAAGGCGTAGGTTGGTAGGTAGGTAAGTGGTTTGGTAAGTCCTGGTGCAGCGAAGTGAGGAACACTTAACTCGGCGCTGGTGACCGCAGGCAAGAAGGGCGCGACGCGCACGCAGGTCCTTTATATACCCCACAGGGGTCTGCAGTGGGGGGCGCATCTTGAGGTTGCGGTGGCCGTGCGGTTGCGACGTCACAAAAGTTATTTCGATATTTCAGAGATATTGCAATTTATTTATCCATAGTAAAACTAAAACTTAAACACTATAAAATATTATATAAAAGTAATAAAATAACCATGTTTAGTCTCAAATCTTATAATATAAATATACTTACTGAATATAAGTTGCAAGTGTTGCTCCATACAGGTTCTCTCACTAGACACTTTTCTTCAGCTTGTATACCATTATAATGACATAGTCACAGAATGTAACAATAAGGATACGCGCAAAAGGCCACCGTCACTGATCCGCGGGTGCCTTAAACTAAGACTCGAGTGGTCGCCATTCGCCACTGATCTTAATGTTCCATAGTGAATTTGTTATAAACCTCTACTGTCCTGTTGTATTACTTTTACCTTCTTATTTTTTTAGGAGATGCAGTCAAAGTGGACGAGTCTCTATTCCAAGACTTGGACGACCTTGAAATATCAGATGAAGATGACGAAGACTATGTGCCAGGACAGAGTGGCAGTGAAAGTGATTAGCAAATGGTGTATATCCCTACGCAGGGACAGTGAACATGACTGAATGCCTATAGCTAACCATCAAAACCTCACAACTAACATTTTTATGAAAAAAGTTATTAGACAAAATGTCAGTTACGATGTTTCTGTGGTCAACTATCAAATCGCCTACTCGGCTCGCGCGGACTTTAAACTTTTGTTACACGGTTAATGAGTTATTGTTCAATAAAAAAACATTATTTATTTGGAGAATATTTTATTTACACTTTGCCACTAAAGTAGGTATGTACAACGGACAAGTGAAATATCAAAGAAAAAGCAATGAGACAACAATCATTAATGATAGCGCAATAAAAACATAGCGGCGGGACAATGATAACGTGTGCCGATTCGCTAACAAAATGGACTCAATAAATCCTGTATAAACCATTGTATAACAAAAACACCGTATATTAATTACTCTATGCACTCAAATGTTTGCAACACATAATAATGGCAGCAAAGAGGCGTCTAAACGAGCTTTGTCTATGGTCAATAAAAATGTACAGTCACAGCATTATTATCATTGCCATCCCACCCACATCCTAATTATTTGATATAGAAGCATGCACTTAATGACCCTGCTGCCGTAACTTTCGCAGTATTAAATTATTTAATTATAGCAATGAATACGTCATATAACATAGCCCGTGTACACGCCTTGCCAAACATGCCAGTTCATATCTATGTCATGTATTCATGCAACATCACAACATCCAAATATCTAAAATAATTGTTGAGCAACAAAAACAAATCTAACTTGACTAAACATACTTAACATTAAGATTATTAAATAATACGTCACATTAATAAAATAGGTATCAAAATATAGCTACGTCGTGCAGTCTTTAAATGAATCAGTGAAATCAACACTTCTAACAATCTATTAATTAACCATAGATATGTAAACTTTGATCAACGTAAGAAAAGTGCAATGATGTATCTTAATTCATTTAACACTTAAGTATTACTTTGATTTCATGTATGCTATATGGGTTTGCCGACTCAATAAATCAGTTCATAAAAACGGGTACATATTTAGTAGTACAATCAACAAAGAAAGTTTCATTTAATTATTTTTGATTTGGTTACAATCTCAATAATATATCGGGTATTGAATTAATGAAAAAAACTATTTCAATAGATCACGATCATCATTCTATTGAAATAGTTTTTTTCAATAATGTTTACAAAGTTTTGAATTATTAACATTTTTAAAACTAATGTTATTCAAAACATCCAGAACAATAAATGCAATAGGAAATTATACAAATACAACAATTTTATTTTAAAACACAAGTACAACAATTTGCTTTATGCACATTAAATTTACTAAATTACTTACAACTTCCAATTGAAGGAGAGAGTTCACAGAGCTCCGCTTGCTTATGTAATCGTGACATACCTAGGCCGTACACGAGATGCTACATACCGAATTCAACAAAGTCGTTCAACTCAAAAATAGTCATAACATTTAAATTCTATAAATTAAAGTTAATGTACCTTTATGGTGTACAAAATATATTGTAGTGACTATATATGAAGTTAATAGCCACTTTCTTCAAAAAGGACCAACAACATCAAGACGTGTGGTAACTATGAACCCAATACATGCCATGCATGGCCATGAGGCCCAATACATTTAAAAATATTTAATCTTTGACTTTCAGATTATTACTGTTTCTGTCCCTTTCGAACTTATTATTTGTGTAAAAAGAAAAGAGACAACAACAGTAATTGTAATCACTTATTACATATTTTTAAAGGACTCTTGTCTCTTGACTCCAACTACTGACTGCAAGGCTCCTTACAAGCAAAAGACGGTACATTGTGAAAATATTTAATATTGCTTCTAAAAATATCATTTAATGTTCGTATTCGGAGAACAAATTCAAGACACGCTTCCTTTGTGGTGATGGTCCCAATGACTCCGATTTATTGTTCGATCTCGGCATTGAGACTGTATTTGAAATTTTACAAAGCTATCCTATCTACGCTTGTGTAAAAAATATTTATGGATGGGCGAGTTCGCTGATTATTAGCTTTAACTAAGAGAGTGTACTTAAGCCTATCTCCAGCGATGTCTAACTGCTAATGGTGAAGCCAGGTACCACGCGCGACTCACCAGATTATTCTATGGACAACACGCAAGGATACATGTTCTGCGCCAATTG
The DNA here is from genome assembly GCA_905147285.1 of Hypena proboscidalis. NCBI lineage: Eukaryota > Metazoa > Arthropoda > Insecta > Lepidoptera > Erebidae > Hypena > Hypena proboscidalis. Next base: position 17,323,060 of record LR990131.1, read on the forward strand.
TACTGCCAAATAACATCGGAGGAGGCCATACAAACTTTAGAACTATAGGCGAGGCGGTATTTTTGGCGCAGAAAATCACCCGAGAAATGTTTCTATGTTACACGTCATGTCTAAATGTTAACAACACTAAATATTTAGTTCAGGCAATGGGAAAAGACATTACGGCCTTTTCGGGATTTCCGTTAAAATCGTCGAACTGTTTTGCGAATAACAACACAGTCCTAAGTTTTGTGAATACAGGTATATTTGGGTGGTGTACCGCTCGTGGCACCCGCACCGCTCTATGCGCGTTGCCATGGCGACGGGACGTTCACTTGAGTCGTTGCGTGACGTTGGCGAGCGCCACGGCGAAGGCCTGCAGCGCTGAGAATGGATACTGGAAGTCCAATGTGTAAGCGTTGCCGTCGATGCGCCCGAACTGCATCACCTGCGACAACAATCATATATTCTAGTGACTGGCACTACTAGTTGTCTATCTTATGGTACTGGGTAAGTACTAAACGCGTCCAAGTTACAATATCTAGGTAGATCTCTTTGCATCGACAATCTTATCTAGTTTAAAACCAATACCTGTAAGTTATTTGAAAGCGTCTTTTGAGGCTCCAGACTTTGGAGGTTTATGTGGCGACTAGATCGTAGTAATTGTATATAATAGCAGCCCTGTATCTAATACATGTCCCACTGATGGGTACGGGCCTCTTCTCATGATGAGAAGGGTAAGGCCATAGTCCACCACGCTGGACAAGTGGGGATTGGTAGACTTCACTCCCCCTCGAGTACTTTTAGGCACTCTCAGGCATGCAGGTTTCCTCACGATGTTTTCCTTCACCGTAGCGAGCGATAATTTATATGATAAATACACACATATCTTCGAAAAGGCAAATCTTAACGATTTATTGCCAGAGGTATGTGCCATGGGATCGAACCCGAGACCTTCGACTTAGCAGTCCTACGGTCTCCCACTCGGCTATCGCTGCTGTAGTTATTGTATGAAAAATGTATTTTTAAGGCAAGACAGTACTTAGATTTGATTCAGGCGGTGGAAATATCTATACCTGCTTGCCATGATATTCAATTTGGAAGTTCTTGGCGGACTCCTGCGTGACTCGACCTCCGAAGTCGAGCTGGTAGACCTGGCTGTTCTCGTTCCACATGGGAGCCTTGTTGTGCATGACGAGCTGGCGACGCGAGCTGCTGCTGCGGCTGTCACTGCTGGTGCTGTTGGACCCTGAGGCAGAGCTCAGCGTGCCGCCCGCGCGTTTTAACTGACAGACGAAAAATACAAGTTTTAAATATCCTAAATAATCAAATGGTATTAAGCAAAAAACTATAGCTATTAACAAACAAATAAGTTAATAAAAATAGTTATTTATGGTACAAGTGAGAAAAAGTTTATATTTCTGTTGTGAGTGCCAATTTTAAATCTTGAGCTTGCGAAGTAGTCTTGAATTAAATCACGAGCGTAGCGAGTGATTCTAATAAAGACTACTTCGCAAGTGAGAGATTTAAGAGTCACGAACTGGAAATTAAATTTTCTTACGCGTTACATACAAAACTTTTCACCTCTTCCAGTGAGAAAATATTAAGATTTAAATAAACTCGTACTCGATTGCTTAACTTTGGATAATTCTATGTAATACGACAGTAGAGAATACCGATTCAGAATGCGTTTTAGCGCCTTCTGAAAGTCGCCACTTATTAAATATGTCGTATGCTTTCAAAAACTTCTCCCGTGATTTTTCTGGTAAAAAGCAAACTTCTGTGTACCTAGCTTCGTGGATGCGTTTGGAAGTTTGTTCCTTAACATTTATGTATGGAGTCTAATATTAAATACTTAATTTTTATTAAATTTAATGGTTAATCACGAATATAAAAACATTAAAATACTAAATAAGCGTGTATTAATATAATTTAAAATAATTAAAACGTATCGTTTGTAGTTTTTAAATAAAATGTCAAACAACAAAACAGCCACCATGTAGGTTATAACCTACATGGTGGCTGTTTTGTTTTTATTAGCGCCTATTCATTGGAAGGATTTAGTGTTTCGAAATTTAAATCACTTTGCCTCACTAGTGAGTAATAAGCGTTATTACTCACTGAATTCTCGCAAGCAAACGATCTTTTTCGTGCTGGTGTGGTGAAAATAATATTTTATCAATGTAACATGTAATCTTACGTTTTTTGAGTAATTAAAGTGTAGGTAAATTTCAATAAATGACTCAAAATTGTATATATTAATAGTTTTTTTTTCGATTTTTGTTTTACATTAGATATACTATAGTAACATATATTTTTTTTTCACCATCGGAAAGTAGAGATTTCAACGAACAGAAAACATACCAATTTTTTGAAAAAAGCTGATATTTTGACGGGTGAATTTTCGATCGAAAATAAGGGTAAAGAATCGATATTAATATAAAATAAGATGAAAAAATAAATATTTCTGATCAAATAAATTACAGCGTATTTGGGACATAAAAAGGTAAGTTTCACCAAATTTCGTGGAAAAAAATTGTTTGTAAAAGATAAAAATAAAAAACCAAAAACTTTTTTTGAAATTTTCACATACATTTTGAGGTTATACGAAAAAAGTGTAAATACAAAAAAATTAGATATTTTTATTACCAACAACTTTGCCATTCGACTTTTATCCATAGGACTTTTAGTTTTGCCGGCAATCGAGAAAAACCGTTTTTTACCCTTAAAAAACCCCCCTTCCCCTTGCCAACCTCAGATCGCCCGTTAATTATTATTCCTTTAATTTTTATAATATTCTCCTCCTTTTCAAATTCAAATTCAAATCATTTATTTTCATAGGCCCCAGGAGGCGCTTGAACACGTCAAAATATTACAAACAAAATTAAATGATATAAAAATAAATTATAAGTAAAACTAATTCTTAATAACTTTTCTAATGGGTTTCATCCTACTAATATTTTTTTTCACATTTTATTATTTTTAAAACCTGGTCTAATCGGTATTTTCTAGATTACTATGATATTAATAATAAATTAAAATTGAATCGTCAGACAGATGTACCTTATTCCTAAGCTGCGCTTTCTGAAAGCTTTCGAGATCTCGATAGTTCCTGCCGTTGACTTCGCTGTACCCCCCTCCCGTCGAGTACTCGTCGTCGGAACTCTCGGACGGCTTCTTGTTTCGTTTTCGATTCAGAAGGGGTGAGTTCAAAAGTTGCCTACGAAATTAAGAAGACATTTACAAAAGATACTCAAAACAAGTACATTTTGTTGAGGAAATTATATCATCGAGTACAGAGGTCAAGAAAACACTTACCTTATAGGCGAGGCGGAGGAGTACCGATGTCTGCGGGGTGTGGCGCGGGGCGCGGGCGAGGCGGGCGCGGGGCTGGCGGGGTGCGAGCGCGCGGGGCGCGGGCGGGGGGATGCGGGCGCCGAGCTCGTCTCCCGCGCCGCCGCCGCCTCCTTGCTGGCCTTGCGCGACGACCGCGTGGCCAGCAGCCGCAGCGCCAGCTGCTCCAATGAACCTGCTCACGGAAACCGAGCCTTATTTACTCGTCATTTGAATTCGAATTAATTTACACATAGTCCCTCCAAGTACTTACTATTTTTTAAAGCTAACTACAAAGATTTATTTAAAAATGTTTTAATTGATGCACTTTTTTGGCTAGCAAGAAACTAAATCAGTGCTCGGTTGGACTATGCGTTACTTAATCTTTTATGGCTTCGTGAGACTCTACCTGTGTCCATGCCGTGTCGACTCCTACAGATCTAGGCCTCATGCGATCTTCCAAAGCAGGCTGCTAAGGAGTAAAAGCGTGGAAAGCTCTCGTCACTGGTGATGGGTGACTCAGTGTTCGCTAAAGAGGCTGGCCGTGCTTAGCTGAATCCCCGAGGGGAGGAGTTCGTGACCACGTATCGGCTGGTGAACTCAAAAGGTGTCTAGGGGTGCAGCTCGGGATAGAAGCCGTCGTTACCCGGGATCCGGCGCTGACTGCCGAGCGCTCGCGAGCGGTGAGAGTGAAGCATCTACTTATCGTACTAACTATAATACTTGCTGTAGTCGGAGTCGCTGTCCGTGTGGGGCCGGGACGCGTGCGGGGCGGGGGGCGCGTGCGGCAGGGGCGGCGCGGGCGCGGGGGCGGCGGCGCGCGGGGCGCAGGCGGCGCACACGTAGCTGCGCGCGTCGGCGGCGCGGCGGTCGTAGGGCGCCACGAGGCGGCACGCCGTGCACACGGGGTAGTCGCGCCGCGACCGCCGCGCGCCCTCCTCGGCGCTCGTGCCGCTGTTGTCCTCGCCGCCGGTGCTGTTACATCTGCTGCTAGAATTCGCGGACGTGACGTCGGCTTTCGGTGACGCCGAGTCCACGCGAGACTGTCGCTTGCTCTTGTCGACAGTGATCGACATTTCGCTGGAGTCGAGGCTCCTGGACTTGCCGCACCGGCGCAGGCTGGGCGCCTTGGCGTTGTCGGCGTGCTTGGCGTCGGCGGCGCGCACGTGCCTCCGCTGCCGCCGATGCCGCTTGTTGTTGACGAGCACGAGGCGCCGCGGCGGCTCCCCGCGCAGCGCCGTGAGGCTGACCTGTGCGTGCAGCAGCGCCGGGTCCACGAGGTCCAGGTACCCCACGCTGCAGCTGCGCGTCATGGTGTCGTACACCGGCACGGTGGCGCACACGGGGCTGATGGGCACCACCGTAGTCGTCCTCGACACCTTCACTTCCCTGGCCTTATCGGTGAGGTTGGTGATGGTGGTGTCCACGGGAGTTTCCTCGTCTATGAACTTCAGATCCTCGCTCTTCTGTAGGTGTTTGATGGCTTCGCCGCGCTTGCTGAGAGCATCGGGATGCACCTCGTGTTCATAATTTTTGTTGCAGAGCGATTTAAGAATCCTCGTATTCATATCGTACGATGCAGATTCTCCTCTACTACAAATGTTCTTCCGTAACTTTGACAAGCAATTGTCCGTGACGTGATTGTCACATTTCTTTATAGTCACCTGTCTACTCGGCTCATGACTTAAATTCAAGCTAAACGATTGCTGTTCTAAATTAGAGATATTCCCTTTGAGTGATACGTTATCACCCCGAACGCCGTAGTCAGTTCTTCCTCCACAAAAATCTCCACGACCTCCACATGTCACAGTTTGTGGAGAAGGTCTCTCGAATATGATATCGGTGGGCGCGACGGCATTTTTAGGCGATTGCAAGGTAGGGACTGAACTTTCACACCGAAGGGGAGATATGGCGTGTCGGTTCGGAACCCCGGCCGGGTTGTTCACTCTCCTCTCGGTGGGTTGAGTCTGATGCCTAACGGGCGTCGAGTAAACACTTTCCGGCACGTTACTCACTGTATCACTAGTATCAATATAAGGAAACTCATCGTACGATTCGGCTCTCGCGAGGGACGGTCCGTTTGAATTATTATTATTAGAAGCGAAACTATCGTTTTGATTAACATTGTTCGTATTCATTCTTTCATTGAGCGTTAACTTTCTTCGGATATTATTGTTAGTGTGCGACGGAGAATCGTTGGAATCATTGGGCTGGAATACTTCTTCCTCGTCTTCAGAAAATATGTTGGGGTTAAAGTTGGGGTCGGGTCCCACGGGGTAGTCGTCCCGTAGCTCAGTGATCATGAGCGTCATCTGCCGCGGTTGGAGATGCAGTAACGAAGTTTTGTAAGTGACTTGACCTAGATTAGCGGGCACATTTTTAGCTAAACCGTGCATTTTAAACTTAGTTCCCCATATATTAGATGTAACTTCTACTAATCGAACGTCCTGCAACAAACATGTGCGTGAAAAATAGTTCTTACATTAATACACACGTTTTTCGCTAATCAATCTTTGAATATCAATTAAATAATATTAGAACTGTAAGTTTATAAGTTGATAGTGCTGATTTGGCTTTTGTAACCCTCATACAAAAAGTATATAGGCTTTGGCAGGCCATACGATGAGAAACCAATTAAAACGGTTCAATTAGTTTTTGTGTTGGCTGTTTAAGAACATAAGAATAATTAATCGTCCATACCTCGGGCAAGGAGTCGATATAAGCGAGTTCGTCGGGTGGGTCGTCCTTCTCGCTGGAGCTGCGAGCCTTCCGTCTCTCTCGCGCACGGCGGCGGCGCTGGAGGCGAGGCGAGCCGGAACAACCTGTAGCATGAACATGTTAGTGTACACACTGGTCGGGGGGGATATTTTAAGAATTCATCCAGATTCGAAGAATATACGCTATATATCGAAAACTTACATAGCTCATCTCTTGACTAAGAGCGTCAGGGTCGGACCCCGTGTTGGCAGATTCGAGACCTGCTAGATAAAAAAAGTGATCCCTACAAATATTACCTTCCTCCCGCTCAGTGTCGGAGGAGGAGGTGTGGTGCTGCGGGGCGTAGTGCGTGCGCGCGGGGCGGGGCGTGCGGGGCGCGCGGGGCGAGGGCGCGCCGCCGCTGGACGAGCTGCCGGCGCCGCTGCTGCTGCTGCTGCTGGCGCGCACCACCAATGCACTCGACAATTGCTCCGCTGCACGGGAATAAAAACATCCAGCATCAGACCCTGAACATAATTAGTCAAAAAAGTACTCATTGTGACAATATGCCCAAACAAGATGGGCCTTCGACTACTTTAACCGAAATGAGAAATCCCCTGCGTATCTTCCGAAATCCTACATCAGACCCTGACCCTAGTGATGCTCACGGTCTGATGTTGGATTTCGAAGAGTTATAATCCCCAAAAACCAAACAAATAAACAAAAATCATCAAAATCGTGCCTGTTTCTGTGAATTAAGAGGCTTCATTGACGCCACTATTACCTTCAGCTTGCGGGTCGAAAATGACAAACTCAGGTCTGATCTTGCTGGTCCTTCGCCCCTTGAGCAGAGGCACGAGGCCGCCGAGATGCTCTAGGTAAAGCGTGTAAGCGCCGGCCTCCTCGTCATCGTGCCGCAGCATGGTGCAGTGCAGGCGCCCCCCTGCCGCCGGGGGCCGCGACACGAAGCGACGGAGCTCGTTCGTTTCGGGCACGTTGCACTGGAATATACCGTACTGATTTTTTATCATCCGAAGATAAATTCTTAACAGCATTAGATTAGAGCAATGGAGTAACTATGTATATACCACTCTTTTTGGTATTTTGGAAGAATATGTAATAGTTTCTTAAGGAAATTTCTTTAGATATCTGATCGAAGATACTAGATAAAGCGTTTCTGCAAGAATACAGTACTGATTTCATATATTAGGATAAGCAGAGAAGAGGTGATAAAATGTGCGGTGGTATAGTTTATCTACGTATAAGGCTTACCCGTATAGTATGCGCGAAGAGGTTAGCCAGCGCGGGCTGCAGCCTCGGCGGCAGCGGCAGCCGTGGGGCGAGGCGCGGGTCCCGCAGCGCCTGCGCCGCGCGCACCCTGGCCAGCAGCTGCAGCGGCGCCACCACGCGCCACACGCGCGCCGTGCACACCGCGCCGCCCACGCCCACGAACAGCCGCCGCGCCGCGTGACCCCACGTCAGAGCTGTCACGCGAGCCTGGACAAAACATATTCATATATTGAACCTGGCACAAGTAAAGTCAGGGCAGTGAAAGATGTTAAATACAGATAATAAATCTCTTTTAAGTCCGAATATGTTGTAACGACTAATTACGGAACCTTATTGCGCGTGGCGAGAAACACACTTGGCCGGCTTTTTAATGTTCATCACAGCTTATTATTGGTAACTAACCGAATACTCATTAGTTACACAAGGGTTCATTCATAAAAAGAACTAAATTCACGGTCATCTTTTCATTAAAATTAACATGTTTGTTAAATAAATGTTATTCTTATGAGTGACGCTTTAATTAATACTATAAAAGTAAATGTTACTTTTTACATTTGAGCTGGTTTTTTTTTATACTACGCCCACAGTGAACGAACGTGTAGTCCACCTGATGGTAAGTGGAGTCCAGCCCATGGACATCAACAATCCACAAAAGCAGATCATAGATACGTCGCTGCAGCTAAGGACTACGGTGTTATGCCTCATGTGCCAGTAATTTCAGGGCCTGATCTCACCACCAAACCGGAACACAGTAATGGAAGCACTACTATTTGGCGGCAGGCTAAAGGTGAGACGGTGGTGCTGCCGCCCTCGAGCTCATTCACAAGAGCTCTACCACCAGTTTATTGTTCGATTAGCCGGCGATACAAGCAAATTTAAAAAAACAATTTAAATGAAGTTTAAATTGTTTCTTAAAATAAAATAAAGTCTTATTTCAGTAGAATCTTATATATCTATCATATTTAAGATACTTGCCCTCCATGTGGCATGTCCGTGAGATACCCTGTAATTCTAACTAGGTTTAGCATTGAGCTTGTAGCGGAGCGAGCTCGTTAATTAGGTTAGTTATTTAGGAAAATAATGAATTGAAAGATTGATTTGTTTTATGGTAAAAAATAATGGTTTATTTAAAGGTTAGCAATAGTTAAAACACTTAGAACTTATGGTAAAAAGTAAAGAAATAAATTAAAGTTACTAAAAATGGTAAAAGAAATGGTTTAATGGTAAATGAGCTCAGTCGCTGGTTGATCGCGAACTGACTAAAAAGTCAAATAGAATCTTAATCGAAGCGTAGGTACCAAATGTGCATGCTATGCAAAAATTGGTAAACGCTGAGCTGTTCGGTAGCGCAGCTCCGAACAGAGCTAAAAGTTAAGTTGTAAAAAAAGGCAGGATCTTTCATAATGTCTTCGGGAATGACAATGAGATTATATTGGAAGCCCGCCAATAACAAAACTGAGATGAGGTAACGGGGTGATTAGGTCAAGTTAACTCTTTGCCAGCTCAAGGCCAGCTGCTTAAATACTCATCGATACAAGTAACAAATCGGCAACACTAACTTATTCGTTTTCCTATATAAGCTGTTGTATTGAAGCCCTTAATAATATAATCTTTTTTTAGGGGTTCCGTAGTATCTATAAGGCACCCTTATTGTTTAGCCATGCCTTGTTTGCATGGATATGTAAATATGTTAACTATGCAAAGAAAGTGGTAGAATAAAATCTTGAAATAAAATTTTCGGGTGTTTAGATTGCAAAGACGATTTTTTTTTTACCCGTTCGTAAGAAATTTCACTTTTGATGGCACAATTATTTTTGTTCAAGTGTAAAAGGTGGTATATGCAATGAACTTGAAACAACGACTATAGCGACTTAGTTGACTTTGTTATTTCAAGAGTAATAGTTATGTAACCTATTTGACGGATTTTTTAAATTAAGAAGGTGATATCTCAGATTGAAAGCTATAAGGCTGTTATTACATGTACATCGATCGACGTCGATCATTGGTGTAATTGCAACCGCAATATCGATCGAAGATCGAACCGTAGGTATGATAACACTCTAAAGCTTTACCATATCTAAATCGATATGTCGAATGGAAATCGAATGTCTGTGGTTGGCATAACAAATGAGATCTATGAAACCGCCTCGTGGGCAATGATAGCCAATCAGAGCACTACATTAAGACAAATTTATTCAAGGGAATAGCACTCAGAAACTGTATATCTAATTCTACCTCAAACTGTGTTAGTACCTACCTACGTACCAATCTGCAGCGAACGATGGCACTCCGACATACGTGCCTGCCTAATTATTGTTCCAGTGCCTTAATGGCACTTGAGTTCGCAACTAACCAACTCGCCCATATACCTATCTAACGATAACCGTCACTTGGAAAGCTGCTGATCGTTACACAAATCAAGGAAACAGTATATTAAAAGCTAGATACTAATATATTAGAAATGCGTAAGTTTGTGAAGATGTTTCTGTGTGCGTGTGAGTGTGTGTACTCCATCTACATAATGGGTGTTACGATTTTACACCAAAACTACGGGCCGGCTTTGAAGAAGTTTGGGACACACCTACGTAAATACTATAACTTCTCAAGGTGCAGAACCGAGATTAGACATAGAGGTTATTTTAAATTGCCCGTTTAAACATATATTTTTACAATTGATATGTCCAGCATTTATGTAGGTATGTGATCGGGTATTATACATAGATATACAATTCCTAGGAATCATATTAAATGCCAAATCGACCAATAGGAAACAAGTAAAAATTTTATGATTTTTAATTTTTCTTGAACATGACGAAATGTCGAATAAGAACAATCTATGTTAAATGTTAGTATGTAAATATATTAACTGACCTGTGTATAAGGAATAAGGACGGTATAGATGAGCGCTCCGGTGTCCGAGTAGAACTTCACCACGTTCTTGTACGGAGGCGAGTCCGGTGGCTCGCCAGGCTCTAAGAAAACAACAAAATATAAATTAAGATTAATATCGACACCTGTAAACATCGTTCAATAAATAAGTTAGTGATCAAGGGGAAGCCTATGCTGGTAAGCAACATATATAATCTTCAAAAAAAAGTCAATTAAGTTTGCAGAAGGGTGGTCCCTGCTATTAGAATTTCAGATAGCTACCGATGTAACAAGACATGTACATAAAGTTAGGACAAGTACAGTCAGCAAAAAAAGCTGCAGAACAGTTTTAATTTTTTTAACTTCTGTACAATTTTCATTTTTCGAATTAAAATTTTTCTTTTTATAAAATAATGCACATATTATAGATTATGATTAGTTTTAATTCATCCAATTATGATTTTCAATAATAAGCGACTTTGAAAATATGTTTGTGATGCTGTCTGTTCTTTTTATTTTATACACGTGTCGATGTTAAAAGAAGAAGTTAGAAAAAAATCTTCTGGCGATATTATAGATATGGCATAAATTGTGACACAAGCAAGACTGTATTGCGTGAAGAAGTAAAGTGTCATGTCGCCGCATCGGAGAGTCCAACGCGGTTATTTTTAAAAGTATAAAACCAGCCCTTAAAAAGACGCAAAACAAACACATAGGTATTGAAAACATCAATAATCTCTTCTGGTGGTAGAGATCTTGTGAATGAGCTCGAGGACGGCAGCACCATCGTCTCACCTTTAACCTGCCGCCAAATAGTAGTGCTTCCATTACTGTGTTCCGGTTTGGTGGTGAGATCAGGTCCTGAAATTACTGGCACATGAGGCATAACACCGTAGTCCTCGACTGCAGCGACGCATCTATAATCTGCTTTTGTAGATTGTTGATGACCATGGGCTGTACTCCACTTACCATCAGGTAGAGTACAGGTTCGTTCGCTGTGGGCGTAGAATAAAAAAAAATTCTGACCAATATTTGCTAGCCAGGTGTGTCATGGTGGATCGATAATAGTGACTAGAACTCACCAGCAAGTAATGTGCCAGCCACAGCCAGCAATTCCCTGGAATTAGCCCACTCCATAGCAAGGGTATTGCCCCTGAGGCCAGTCGCGACTCTCACGGGGCTCACGTCGTCGTAGCCCCGCAGTAGTACAATCTCCCCATCGCCGAAAGCGACGGCTAAAACATGGCCGCCGTTCTTTTCGTCCCCTTCTTCACCTTCCTCCATCTTGAATTTCTCACAAGACCATGCCATGGATGTGATACCTCCTTCTGCTAGCAGGTGGATCTGGCGATGGTTTGTAATTGTAGTAAAATTTAATTAAACCAGCACAGTGATTCATTACAAATTACAACTCATTAAACATAAAGTCGAACAAAAAATATACACGTTTTTAATTCGGTCTCTATTGGGTTTGTCGCTGCGTTCTAGATAGGTACAATAATATATTTTAATAAGACTCAAGTCAACAGTGCATCTTACCCAACGTGGGGACCTATAATTAGCTTACTACTTTTATATATAATATTGTTTTCTATACCCTTCAAGTATGAAATAAACAAAATACATACATTGTTCTTCATAAAATGAAACAAAACTTGGGCTTGGATAGTTACCTGTGAGACCATAGCCCCATGCACGTCCATGACCACCAACTGCGCGGAGGCGGTGCCTAGATACACCTGGTTGTCGTCGGGCGTCCAGCAGCCGCACGTGATGCGCGTGTCCAGCGACAGCATGGACGACCAGTACCGCTGGCCGGCCACCGACCCCACCAGCACGAAGCCGTCCTGTTTAAATTATATAAACATCAACTCTTCATTTAAAATAAATAAAATAGAAACAACAACACGTCAACATTTAATTATTGTAGAACCATAGTTATAAATGTACTCGAGAATTTAAATTAAACAAATAATAATTTACTTTTACCCAATAACTGTAATGCGTATTGAGAATAGAATAACGCCACACTGAATTGTTGATATTAAAATATATTGGTAGCCTAACACGCGAAATAGAACTTTACGGGCCAGTTTCTAAGTTCCTCGATAGATTTTATCCGACCCATAAAATATAACCTGACCGAATTTAAAAGCGACACAACAAAAATAACACAGCTGTCGCTATAATTTATGTGTGTTATATACTTATCCTGCCAATAAGGTTTATCTAAAATCTGTTAAATTAGGTCAGCAATAAAAAAAACCAATAAGAATAAGAATGATGAAAAACAAAAAGAAACACTTTCCCACGAGTGATGGAAATGGCTGAATAATATTTACACGACAGAATAACAGTAAGGAAAATATAACAATAAGGGTAGCCTGTAAACCGCGGCAAATGGCCTATCAATCACGCCAGAAGATTTCATCTCTTATAACGTCTGCCATCAGAATCATGTTATAATAAATTGGATTGGACCTAACCGCTACCAACTTTATCGGCTCGGGTCTAACCGATTTCACAGTTTTATTGTCACCCAACAAAACTTTTCCATCAATAAGGGGTGTTACCCTGGTGGGCTGCCAGCATTAGCATAAAAAAACCCGAAGCGGAGGGACTCGTGCCAAAATCATATTGTCAAGGTCCTGATGTCCTAGTTATTGAGAACCTTGTTCCTTTCGACACAGAAAGTAATCTCTGTGAAACAATACAAACGGAATTGTTTAGCGTAATATGTTTGGTACAGTATCATCAGATGAAGTTACTAACGTTTATTTATACTTATGGGAATTCACGTCCCGAAATTGCGAATGTATGCACGTGAAATCTACAGCCTAATTGTTTGAGGTGATAATTGACACTGATAGCGGTTTTTGTATTTATCACGTACTTTACGGACTAAAATTTTGGACAATTTAGCGTTGATGAGGCGGTATCTATAGGTATATAATCAAAGTCTACACCTATCTTTCATCTCTAGCAGTGACTCTACTCTACGACATAGTGAAGTTTCTATCTATCTGCGGGTGAATTATTTTGTCTCGATTCTATAACAATAAATTGAAACTAGCATATTATCCAAGATCGATTAACACCTCCGCAAAATGAGGCATACCTTTATGATTATTGTGAGTAGGTGTCGTGGCGTTGATCAGTCGTTCACGTAAATCACGAGGAAGCCTTTTAGCATATTAGTGTGACAGTTTTGTGTGATCCGGCGGAGGCGTCGCGTCGGGCGTTTTCACGTGGATGCACATCACGTTGAAATTGAACTGACACGATGTGCTGAACGTAAATTGATCAAAGGCACAACTAAAAAAATAAAAAGACAGCTGGCCGGCATTGCTTTGTTTTATTTGTAACCTTTTTTATACCGAATCACGTCGTAGCATTCGTAACAATTTGGAATACGGTTTCATCAAAGTTAAAAACTACTCCAACACTAGGGATTATTCCCTTGTCTCACGCAGATAAAGAAGTAGAAACTGATGTCACAAAATAAACATGGACTCTAGACAAATATTTATGGATCACAGGTGCATGTCATGAAATCTAACATATAGCATATATTATGTAGGACAAGACAAATGCTGCCGTAATGAAGCAATCGAAGAATGATGATGATGTAGTGACTTTTTAGGGTCTATCGGCCGTAGTCGGCGTAGTGCATTGTCCCGACCGAGTACTCGATGTGGCAAAGGTATTAAAATTATATTGACCAACAGACAGCAAAATATTTGCATAAGTACGATAACTCCAATTTTGCGGTAAACTGAATTTACACAAACGCAGTGTTTTGTGAATGTGTAAATTCATTTGTTACGTAAAGAGGTAAATTTAAATCGTTGCTACTCGGTTTGCCGAAATATGATAATAGGTTTCAATCCAATTTGCTAACATAATACTCTGCCTAACATTGTTTTATAACAAGCTCACATTGTAAAGGTTTCCAACCATAATTCTGGGTATGCCTATTCAACTTCGTGTTTATTCGTGAAACTAATTATCTAGAATTTAAAGTACCCATATGCCTCGAATAGAACGCGGTATTGTAGGAAAGGTACTTAGATTTTTGATTACGTGTAAGCGTTAGTAGTTGCCGTACTTCGTGCTATACTGTGCTTTTGTCTGTCTGCTCATCAGCACCCACGAACAATGCTCTTACTTTTGACCTAGTTTTTAGGGTTTCCAATTCGAACGACAAAACTGAACTCTTGTTCGTCTTTCGTGTCTCATTTTGTGTTTCTTTGTTTCTCTAATAATAAAGAGTGTGAAAGTTTAATTTATTTTCAGTCTTAAATTCTTTGTTAAAAAGAAGCGCAAGATCGAATATGACAATGAATTCGATGTCATTATGAAGATGTCGATCTGAAGATTTTGGATGATATTGAAGACAGTAATATTTATGTTAAACTAGCTGACCCGGCAGACTTCAAAGACCTAAACTTTTGTATAAAATAAATTTAAAACAAACAAAATAAATCCGTAATGAATAAAAAAAAATACTCGGTATGTTATCAATCCACATAAAATAATCTGATTAATAGTTAGGTTTTTAGGTTAACAACTTTCATTTTTATTCACCTCTTAAACATTCTCTGGACTTCCACAAATAATTCAAGACCAAAATCAGCCAAATCAGTTCAGACGTTCTCGAGTTTTAGCGAGACTAACGAATAGCAATTCATTTTTATATATAGAATATATAGATATAGATATATAGATATTTTCATGATGACACACTCTAAACACAAACACATACACAAACAAACAAAACTTAGTGTTCCTACACGTATATGTTCGTACAACTCTGAAGGTCAACTCTACTGCAGCACTTGCAGTCCCTGTCCAATTAAGTTTGGACTACACTCACAATAAAAAAAGCCGTGTATCAATATTTCAAGCAAAATTATTCAAAATAAAGTAAAAATACCAAATTCCTATTCTAAAGTTATGGAATAAGTAAGGATACCTAATAACATTGATAGGCGCCCTTTGAAAAATACTAAACTTATGTTGTAGCGATTTTCTTAATTTTTTTACGGCTGTTGCAAGCCGTTTGTTCACGATACAATTATATATCTAATATTTCGACAGAAAATGACCATGTTTACTCTCAAATCTTATAAACTAATTACCTGGACACACTAACAATAACCGGGCGAAGTGCGTAACAATGGTGCTGCGGACGCTGCGGTCCTTGATAAGCTCGATGCTCACGCGCCCCACGTACTTGATCCAAAAGGAGATCAAACCTCTGCCACAGGTCGCTAGTTAATCCAATCCACTAGAAAACAACGGCCGCCTCACAAACCTGGTAACAGATGAGGGCCATGCGTCCATCGTGTGACCAGGAGAAGTGCGTGACAGGGGTGCTGCGGTCGTTGATGAGCTCGATGCTCCAGCGCCCTTCGTACTTGATCCACACGAAGATCACCCCGCTGCTGTCGCACGACGCAAGTTTCTGGTACGGCTCGTTCCATTTTACTAGGATTACCTGTCAAAAAAGGAAAATTAGATAATTCCATGGCATATGCTTTAAGAACTACAATAGTATAAAAAATATAGATATTTTTGCTGACTCTCCGTCGAAATTCAAGTCCAATGACTGTGATACTTTAAAGACTGATCATGAGACAATGTTCCTGCGTCTCATCGCCGCGCGCCGTCAACCTGCATCCAACCGGTTCTTCACCGGCCAGCGGCGCGGCGGCCCCCACCGCGACGGCCATCCGTCGCCTACCAGTCGCAACCATACAGCGCGCTCACGCGAACGTACTATGTAATCGCACGCACCGCGGCAACCAATCTTTGTAAAACATCAACAGCCTAAATACAGTACTATTAGAAGAAGCAGTATTTCATTTAGCCGAGACCCCCAGCATCTCAACTGGAGCTCAGCATTCAGACAGACAATATGAAGATTTATGATCTAATTAGTTGTTGGTATAGTCTATAGTTATTTTGATATTAAATTCTTAATTATAATTTTCAATGTAACTTTATAATATTTCTTTAGTGTTTGTAAAATAATGATTTTAATATATTTTCAATGTTTAATTTAATTTCAATTAATTATTGTTATTCTGATTTCATTTTATATAATTATTATTTTTATATTTTATTATTTATTATTTTAATGTCATCCTTGTTATGTGTTTGATTATGATTGTAATAATATACTAAAATTATAATTTTAATTAACTTAAAAGTAGCTGTATGTATATACATATATATTTATTTTGTCAATCTGAGGATAATGCAGTGGGCTGAATGGGCGGATCCAGCTTTTGAGCCAAAGGAAGGATCACATTAACAAATTCGAGTTATTATTTCCAGAAAAATGATGTCCCAGTGATGAACATGACCCCCACAACCTGCCTCTTAGAACCGTGCCTTCTCTTCTATACATATCTACTATACCACGCTGTTATAAATATGTATTGTAGCTATTTATTATCTCATAAATAAATCAATAAAAATTTGTTTTTTTTTTTTTTGCTGATTGAAACAAACTCTAATGAGAAAATAACTTAAACCATTAAACTTATTGTCTTACAATCAGTTTAAAAGTTTACGTATTAACTCGTAACAATTTTTAAAATATATTTAGTTTAATTCTGTATTCTTAGTTTACCAGCACATTTATAAATTTAATAAATATAATGTTGTGGTTGTCTGTAAGTGTCACAAGACTATATCCTTTTCAATGCTTAATAACTTTCTTTGTTAATGTAAGGTGTTAGTAATGTAGACAATACTTAATAAATAAAATAAAATAAACACATTTTATTTCGTATAGTAATGGTTCGGGAAAACTTATGGGTGTTAATAATTCTTCTACGTATTTTGTTTTATTCGTACGAAAACTCAGGCACGATTAATGCTAAGTAAAAATAATGTATGACTGAATTTTTACATAATTATATCATATACTGATGGACCGGATACGGACATACGGTCAGGTACTTCCACTGCCGAAAAAAGAAAGACCATGGCACATTTTCAATTTTATTATATTATGCATGAAGCAGCGATAGCCGAGTGGGAGACCGTAGGACTGCGAAGTCAAAGGTCTCGGGTTCGAACCCACGGCACACACCTCTGTCAATAAATCGTTAAGATTAGTCTTTTCGAAGATATGTGTGTATTTATCATATAAATTTATCACTCGCTAACGGCGATGGAAAACATCGCGAGGAAACCTGCAAGCTCAGAGTACATATAATCAAAGCCTGCAAGCCTGAGAGTGCCTAAAACAGTACTTTAAGTCGTGTGAAGTCTACCAATCCGCACATGGCCAGCTCGGTGGACTTTGGCCTATTCCTTCTCGTCATGAGAAGAGGCTCGAGCCCAGTAGTGGGACATGTATTAGATACAGGGCTGCTGCTATTATGCATGAATATGTAGGTGATAGCACAAGACCGAGAATTCAAACTGCGACTATGTAATGACAAGAATGCACAATGTTATTACTTATTACTGATCTCTGCAGTGAACTCTATAGCAGAATAAAGATAGGTCCACGAGATAAATATTTTCCTAGCGTTCTAACTTAACCGAGTACTTTAATTAAACTTCTGCAATTAATCTAGTGACGTCTCCGTAACAGAATCCTTGAACTAATCGTGGACTCGAAGAGCAACGTGGCAGAAAATATCACCATCTAACCTAACCTAACACATTCTATCGGAAATTTATCTTGTGTTTGACATTGATTTTTTTAATGAAAACCTCCGTATATTTTGAGGTTATTTACGCAGACACCAAGGACTTTAATGTAAGCAGAAATAAAATCAATTAATACAAATATATAAGATTGAACTGTTTGTTTTTAAAGTTAAAATGACAATGTTTTTTAAGCTGGTATATAATTGAACAATAAAGACAATACCCTTGCCTAAAATACAGTTTTAAAAATTTTCCTCATTCTGTCTGTTTGTATCGGCTAATCTTCTAAACGTCTGAACCGATTTTAGTAAAATTTTAGATTAGATATTTTATAATATTATATATCTGTGTCAATGTCAATTTTTTTATTGACTGTCTAACTTTCTTAGCCATCCAGCTACGGTCGCCTCTTACCGGCACCCTAGATTTCTCAACTGTATGATACGTCATTTCGTGACGTCACGTTCATCCATTTGTTCCAATCTTAAGTAGGATACAAACCAACATGGCGAAGCTACATTCAGCACAAATGTTGTAACGAATGAACGTGTACGATATTTTAACTTTGATTATTTTTATAGCATTTATATTTAGACCGTAGCTGGATGGCTAAGAGCGGCTGCCCGGTGTGCAGTAAGGTCGCAGGTTCAAATCCTGCCGGTCCCATATCTTTTTCAACTGTTTCTTAGTATAATTTGCTAAGCATAGCTAAATGCTATAAAAATAATCAAAGTCTAACTTTCAATAAAGGTCTTTAGATATTTAACATTACGCTTAACTCCATGGGACCGGAGCATCAAGGTTGAAAATTTAGAAAATTATGCCCGTACTCCTAACCGTTGAGGAGTTGTACCTTCCAGCATCAGCTCAACTATATGAAATTCTGACTGCTGGATGAAAATATCTGATTCCGATTTAGGTTCCATGGGATAAGGAGTGAGCCTATCGCCATCCACCGGGCACATTTCCAATTACGTGCTGCTATTGTGAATTTCCTGACGGTAAAATCACAAATAATACTTTGCCCGATTCGGAAATCGAACCCAAGACCTTGCGTTGAGAGGCGCATACGCTAACCACTAGACCATCGAGGCAGTTCTCCCAAACTTTTATGATATTTAATGGAAAAGATTGCAACGGGCCCGCGCGTCAGATAGTCACTCGTCACATAGCTGAATGAACTTCAAAATCACTTTTATGCAATGTAATATGTATTAAGAAACTGTGATCTTAATTTAAGACCGATTATTTAAAATATATATTTATGTTATTAAATTAATTAAATAAAGCAAATATTACACTACTAATTATGAAGTCAATATCTTAGGAACTTCGAAAGTAGGTTGCGAAAAAATTCCTTTGAGCTCTATTGAAACTGCGAAGCGATCGATCGATTTAGCAATAAAGTTGATCTGAGGATAAGAGACAGATAGTGGTACCCACCTCATCGTAAAAAACGCCAGACACAGTTAGGGGAGAGTTATGGACTATATGTAAGCATAGACAAAAAGATGTAAGCATAAACATGCCAACGCAAGGCAGATTTATATAGATACTAGCTGACCCGGCGAACTTCGTACCGCCTTAGCGTAAATTTGATGCACTACTTTATTTTGTATAGCTGACCTATCTTATGTATGCGTACCTATTCAATTTGAACTGGAATCTATAATATCCCCATATAAAAATGAATACTTTTTTTTTTTTTTTTTTGCCGTAACAGCCTTGTACAGAGTATTAGAAAACTACAAAAAAAATATCAGCCAAATCGGTTAAGCCGTTTTCATGCCAAGTCGTGACAACGGAAAACGGGTTTCATTTTTATATATATATAGATATTTTAGGAGAAGGTATCTATTTACGACAGCCTCCACGCACATACACACAGCACAACTTTATGTAGTAAGAAATTCGTAGAAGGGCCGTGACAAGAAGTGGAAAAAAAACAATTTAGTAGTTATTAGAGCTTTTTGAGTTTTAAATACTGATTTTGCTGTGTGCACATATGTACTATGTTACGATCCAGATCTGAACTGTACATTGTCTATTTTTAAGTTTTTCATGATTGTAATGTGTTTTGTGCGCCTAATAAATAAATAAAAAAATAAAAAAAAATATATAATATTGGCCGATTAAGAATAGGAGCAAGAAAAGTGGAAGTTTGGTTTACTCTGAAGGTATAGAAAATAATCGTTTGCGGTTATATCATTCTATGTCTGATCATGGGCGTAGAAAATTGTATATTATTCGTGACCTCGGCCTGTTTCTTCGGCTAATGGGTAAATCGCATAGGCCTAGAAAGGTTTGTACAGCAGTTGCAGCTGTGAATGGTGCTGCTATGATGTCTAAAATTCGAGTCTTCGATTGGGTGGAAGTAGTTTTGCAGTTTTTACTAAAAACTTACTGCCCTGTTTAGAGATGAGCTTGGTAGATTAAAATAACTTTGTAACTGTTATAAATAAACATAGGAAGTAAATCTTGCCAAATCCTTTGGAAAGATACAAGCATGAGTTTTGATTGATTAACTCAAATGCCACATCCTGAGATCATTTAGATCAGGACAATTTAGCTAATGAATTCCAAAACAATAACATTGTGGTAGCACATAAGCTCAGCAAACAGCATCAAATGCTGTTTGCTGAGCTTATCATTAATTTCATTTTGTCATCTCGTAGATTTTAATTATGCCTACTTGAATAACAAAAAGGCATATCAGCGTACCTAAACTATGTAGGTAAAATTCCGAGTAACCCACTGTCTGAAACGCCCGACACTTGAGCGAATACCTACTTAATATACAAAAATACTATATGAGAAGATTATAGTCGTCTCGCTCCAGACGCAATGTTATTACACATTCCACGTGCCCTTCGTTCTATATAAGTTACACCCACTTACTGAAAACAGACGGGATGTGAAGGAATGCCAGACGGAACAGATATACGAGCGTATCTCTGTGAGTGCGAGGAGCAATCACGCGTGTCACATGCACGGGGGCACACTGAAAACGTGACAGTTATGAGCTTCTTGCACAAAAAAAATTGCCGACTACAAAAAAACAAGATTTTTTGATTTGAACTTTTTTTTTGCAATAACTCTTCTATTTATCTCATTATAGTTACTAAATTAATATCTTTATAAAGTATCTAATTGTTTAGAAACATCATTAAAAAGAAAAAAAACTCATTTTAGTGAAGTATCTTTACCATGAATCATTCTAGTTTAAAACTGCTTGTCTAGCAATTAGAAGGACAGGTATAAAAAACCAGTCATGGGTCGTGGATCACCTAATTAGTTCACCTTGGTGTACCACGGGCACTTTTTCTTGCCCGTGGAACAGCTCACTTATAAGGACCATGCAATTGCAATACGCCTATGGGCCGTGGAACACCTATAACCGGGTTACTTCTGGTCCACAAAACAAATATAAAAAAGGACAGTAAAAATAGGAAAAAAACAACTTAAAATATATTGTAACAGGTAACACAAAAAAAAAAACACCCACATATCGTATAATAATAAAATTGTAAAAATGAAAAAAAAAAAATTACAATATTATTCTTGCAGTTAACACGAAAACACCCACGTATTGTATAATTAGCGTGTAAGTATTGTTTTGTATGAAAATGAAAAAAAAAAAAATTAAAATATAATTCTAACAGTTAGAGAAAAAAAAAAAACACTTTTTAGTAACACTCACACACACGCATAACCAGTGTAGTCAGTCTTCACTATGGCGTAGAAATTTTAGCCCTGCAAACCTAATTGCGTTGCCACTTGCCACCTGTGCTATAACTATCGTAATTTTTCTAATGCTACACCAACCGAAATTTCTCCATTTAACAATTCTAATTGTATTTCTATGATGTCTTCATCATCTTTTATGTATTTATTTTTTCTTTTGTTATTGTGTACAGGACTGGATTCAATCCGTTTCAGCTCAGATAGTAGACGTAGAATTGAAGTATTTGTTTTATTTATTTTTTTATTTAGTTTTGCATGAAATGATTCAGTCACATTGTTTGTTCGGTGTCTTTCACCGAAAACCGATAATATTGAAGAAAAATTATTAGACATCCAAAATTTATCGATGTATTTAAAAAAAGGTACCAGTTTTTCTTTAAACCTCCCTTCGGATTTTATAAATAATAATCCTTCAGCAATGTATTCGGAAGGCAATAGCGGCAAAGCGGCGGTCAAGCCAACCAGCCTTTTTTCCTTTTTACCATTTAAATTTAATTTTTTAGCCTTTTTCCATATGGCCTTACACCAATGGTAATAACACCCCGCCAATTTAACATCAGGAAAAACGCGTGTAACAGCATTTATAGCGCCTTGCTCGAAGTCAGAATGGAATTTCACAGGTTTGAAGTTACTCAGTTGTCGTTTGATGAGTTCAAACACAACAGTATAGGTCTCTTGCTTCTTATTTGGCATTAAAGCATAAATTAATGGTGCTGTTTTCGTTTTTGTGATACTGCTACCCATTTCGCCATGTAATGTGTACAATTGCGTAAATGGTTTAGGACAAGAAACAAATGTCGCATCCCCGAAAAATTCTTTTATTTCTCCAATTTTCTTCCTGTTAGCAATACTACAAAATATTATTATACGTAAACCTTCGTTAAAATAATCCGCCAAAATAAAATCATTGTATTTATATGGTACAGCCACTTCATCGTAACTTTTAAATATTGTTTTATTAATTCCTAGGGACTGATTTCTTATTTTGTACAAATTATGTTGTACATTTGATAATGAAGGTATGACTGTAACCAAATCAAAGCCCAATTGCTCAATATTTGATAAAGTGTCATTGTACAATTTAGGCACTGGATCCGTGGATTTAACCACATGTTCTCTTAGCTTTACAAATTCTTTGTCAACTACATTTTTCGCCAAGTTTTGTATGCATAAATGGTCTTTTTGTTTTACAACGCGGTTGTCCTGAAATAAATATGATGTAAATTATTTTATTTATTTTAATAATTTACCTTTTTATGTTGGAAATCAATGGATATGTTTATCTAATTATCATTATTAAGTATATTTATATACTACCCGTAAGCGAAAAGTTGAGTGTTGAGACTTGCGCTTTCCGCCTGCTTTGACCTTAGGTAGAGCGCTGAGTTCTTACTTTTCACGTACGGGTAGTGTCGGGTAGTATTTACATTAAAAACTACTGAAATAAAATAAATATAGTTTTACCTGTATAAAAACGTTTCCTTTACATTTTTTTTTATATTGAGAACAACGCCAAAGTACCATACCGTTTTTGTTGGTTTTAACTTTATAAAATTGATAGGATACAATAAAACTGTGCCGCCTTTTCGTTTTACATAACAAATATCGTTTTCCAAATTTTCAAACATAATAAAATTATATGCTTAACGGCTTTACGACTTTACGACGTGAAAATAAAATAATTTATTACACAAATGACAGCGCTAATGTCATCTTACTAAAAATAATTTTTAAATATCATAATTAAAACTATTATAAAGGGATCGAGGAAAAAATAGGTTGGATATTACTACATAGGTGAACCACGGGCAAGATTAAGTGCCCGTGGTACACTTTGGTGAACCAAGGTGTTCCACGGGCAAGAAAAAGTGCCCGTGGTACACCAAGGTGAACTAATTAGGTGATCCACGATCCATGACTGTAAAAAACTACTTATCCTATGTAGATTATTTTGTTACTCCTTACTTCTTATATGAATATACTTAAGTAATATTTCTCATCTCGCCTCATCTTAATATAACTGAAAAGAATAGAGCTAACGGTCTGAACGTGCCATTATTTAAAGAATTATCCACGTACTCCTAGACGTTGAAGAGTTGTACCTTCCAATATCAGCTCACCAGACTTATCTTCTGAGCCTTTTACAATTACATTGTGTTGGCTTCTAGTCTATCGGATTTAGCTGAATATCAGTATTTTACGTGGAGCGACTGCCATCAGACGTCCACAACCCCATACAAGATAATACGATGTTAGACTAGTTGACAGACATTCTGGTCTCTAACTACCCATAACGAATGCCATAGATGTTTAAATAGCAACCAGGGCTGACTGCTTACCTTCCTCTCCGAGGCACAGAGGAAATCTTGTTGTGTTAAAGATGGTCACTTATTCACGGCCGACCGCGGTGAGGCCCTTACGTGTAAAATTTTGTCCAAGACCGATTTTACGATGCGTGGAATTTTTTGCTCCTAGGGTGTGAGCATCATGTACTGAGCCGCTAGTAAGCGGCTCCGTCACGAAGTCATTTACACCCTGTAGTGTAACACCGTACAGTGTGAATTGTTTCTTTACTAATCAACCTGTTCTTAATAAATTAGCCTCAGAGTACAATAATCAAAGAAAATAGCATTCATATCAAAAATCGACAAGAAATGAGATGCACGAGAACGTCAAAGAACATCCTGAATAGGTGCTCAGTTGTCAAAACAAGCGCCTGATAAGTGATAAAGCAAAATCGTGAATATGAATTCTCTCATTATAATCAGTAGGACTGTAACAGATAAAGTAAACAATATATGGCCGAGGACGAATGTACGCGAAAGTCGCGAGACACGGAAGAGCACGTAAAATCTAACCCAGTGTTCATGGCAATGTTAAAAAAAAATTGATTATGATGGCAGCAAGCAATTAAACAGAAAATTTCGAATGTATATATTTGTAAACTTGTTGACGATTACACACTCAATTCAGAAACAAATCTGATATTGTAAGGGTCTTTCTCACAAACGAAGAATGACAGTATGTGGCACCAACCATTAATTATTGTTCCATCCCGATGTAATCCTCCGCATAGCTGATTGTCATCGACTAGTATATTGTCTCGCCACCTTTGATGCAGCTGATCCATCGGTTCTCCATGGATACTCAACCAAAGCCCGTTACCGTTCCAATCTCGGAGACCTATGTGCAATAAATGGTCGACACTAGTCTGGGATTGGAACATGTCGGTGACAACGCGTGCCTCATCTTCACTATTAATGATGGCCAAGTATCCACCTTCAGCAACACACAATGAACTAGCATCATTCCACGCCGCCGGGCGCTCGGTATGCACTTTGTAACAGCTGCCAGTGGTTGAATCAAACTGGTATGCTTTATCAAAAGTTCCGCAGTTTGTCAGAGCCATACTATCATTTGCATGTTGAAGTCTGTAACATACATAGGGTAGTCGATACGTACAGGACACGACGGCTATGTCATCGTGATTATCCATAAGGAGACAATTTCCATCTTCTGACCTTAGTAGAAAGTACTTATCCGTCACCGGCATGTACTCAATCGGAACACCTTCCACAGATACAAATTGTCCCGGGGAGTACATCGAATGAGTGCCAATGAAGATTGTTTGATGATGATTGTTTTCCATCATTTTACTCATTAGTTGTAGAAACTCTTCGTTTAAGGGAGACGCCAGGACTGCGCCTTCGTTGTGACACATAGTGAATGCATCTATCCACGTAGCAGTGACTTTATGTAGTTTAAACCATCCTCTAATAATAGGATCGTATTCATAATCGGATGACTTGCACAATGCACCATTCGATATTGATATGAGAAGCCCACAAACTAGCAGTGTTAACATTTTAATCATAATTATTTAAATAGAATATAATAAAACGTGTACTGTTTAACGTTTGTCATAAGACTGCCCGTGATATTTAAATTAATAATTAATTTAATTTATAAACTTTGTATGTAATCTTAGTTTCATTCAACTTTGACATTTAGTTTTTAAGAGATACCATATCATCGAAGTCAAGTCATAATAATATTTAATATTACATACATAATTGTACCTATTCTCATAAATAAAAAATATATTAAAATGATAATTATATTCATAACTAGCTGTTAACTGCGACTTCGTCCGCGTGGATGTCGTTTTATGAACAAAAAATGCTAATGGTAACAATGTCAATATAATAGTAGGTACAACTCATGTACTTACTTACCTATCAATTACCAAACCAACCAAAACAAATATACGACAAAAACTCGAGAAAAATAATATTCAAACAAATCAAACCAGATATATTTGCGGTTCGCTCCCGAACCGCAAATAATAAGTTCTTCTATGTTTCGTTATAAAACATCGAACACAACATTATACATTATATTTCAACCTTTTCAGCAAAAACACTTAAAATGGCATAATTATACCACTTATAGTTTGGCAAAATAGTCTAGAAACGGAAAATATTTATTGTTTGCTGACAACATAGTCAAATAGTAACGTTGCATTGCATCTAAACAACGTTTACGAAGATTTTTAAATTAGGTTGAGCTGATTGGTTTATTTGTAATTTGTTGTTACTCGTATAATATGCGTCCAATGTTGCCTTCATTATTTTCTACTTTTTTGCCAAGCTGTATCTACCCGCAAACCTCGTTAAAAAAAGGGAAAATAAATGCAATTCAAACATACACAAAGATGAAGTAGCAGGCAAAAGCATTTTAGATACTTTTAGTACCAAGGCCGATGAAGTACATCGTACACTGTATATTTTTTTTAAAACGATATAAAATTGGGCACATGTAAAGGGCTAAGGGCCCAAACAAAGAGGCACTCTAACCCGGGCTATAGAGAGACACTATTCAAACAAAGTCTGTAACACGAAGAGTTTGATATTCAATTTAAAGAAGCCTTTTCATAATTTCTAAGGAGTTTCTTGTTATTTTGCTAAAAATAACCAGTCCTTTTTTAATAATAAGGCAAAGGTTAACTTGTAACTTCTTTTTTGAAACATATAACAATTTTAATATGATAGATATATGACCATGTTGACCAACGACGATACATGACGATTGTTCGCGAGAAAATAATGCTTTTGACCAATTTGCTTGGTCAAGTTGCTCGAGTACATTTAACCTGACGGTCAAGTACAAATTAAAATTTTTGGCCATTATTTTTCAGCATTATCAATGTATTGAAAGCCGGACCTAATGGATTATTTTTATTGATTTTTGAAGTATAGGTATACATTACATACATACTTTCGGAAACTTAAATATATCAGATCTAATTTTCAAATGTTGATTTATTACAGTTTGTTAGTTTAATTAACTGCAATCCAAAATATCCGGCTAATCCGGATAGTTTCTGAATTATCCGGATAGTAAAATTGGTCGGATAATTAAATACCATAGTCAGAACGATTGAGTCTCTATACATTTCTAGTAGCGAATACACCCACACACTGGCATTCAGATTATGAATTCAGAATCTAAATTTTCGTCTGTGTGAGTCCGCTCTTAGTTCACCTGCAGGTTATTGTTTAATGGTGGATAAGTTTATAATATTGCCACGCGCTTCCTGCTGTCTCTCTAACTAATATCATAAATACGAAAGCTTATGAGGTCGCCTGGATGTCCGGATGTTTGTTAATCTTCCGTGCAAAGCCACGTCGCGTCCTGTCCTTTTCATTTACATACTTTAATCGCGACGCGTCTGTGCCCAGTCTACGACGCCTTCGTGTCTTTGCCGTCTTTCCCGCGCTTTATGATTTGGACTCGCATATTAGCTACTCTTTATCAAGGAAGCTAGTTTTCTATTTCTAAGCAAAATATAACGACCACATTGAACTTCTTGCAGTAATTTAAGTGCCTACATTTAGTAGAGAATTAAAAAAAAATTAGATTAATATTTCTGTGCCCAAATTTCAGATCAAAGTTTGTTTTTTTGGCCCCAATATTAAATTATCGATTAAGGAAGTTTCTAACCGAATTTGACATCTACACTCCAATTCCCGCTGGACCATTTCCCGTTTTTAAAGATTTCTGAGGATATTTAATATGTCCGTACTTCGTTGGTCTAGTTTCGTTACTCTGTGGTCTAGTGGTTAGCGTACGCACCTCTAACTTCGAGGTCTCGGATTCGATTTCCGGGTCAGGCAAAGTGTTATTTGTGAACGTTACATAAGGGAATTCTCAATAACACGGAGTTGGAATTGAGCCCGGTGGATGGCGATAGGCTCACCCTCAATCCAATATGACTCAAGCATTATAGGTCAAAAGTGGGTGTAGAGCACCTCTGCCACTAAAAAAAACTAATTACACTGACTACAGTGTAATTAGTTTTTTTTTTAAATACTTATTTCATATTCATAGACCAAGTTGTACGTCTACGAAATCGCTACGGGTCTACGAAATGGTTACGAGTTTACAGAACAGCTACGTATCCACAAAATGGCTACGTATTCCTGTAGCCCTTATACCTGTACGACCCATGTAAAAGTCCGTTTATTACTAGAATGTTACATTTTATATTGCCGAATTTTGATTAGCTTATAAATTCGGCAATATATAATCAAAATAGTACATATCGAATAGAAAACTGTCTTCCTTGTCACAAAAACTGACGCACTTTGTTTGGACCTTGAATACACAGGCACTAGTCGAAATTATATGAGGACAAACAAATACAAAACAAAGGAAACTGTATTAGAACGATATTATTGTATTAAAACCTAATTGTTCTAGATTTAGGAAGTTGAAATATATTAAATTTGTAGAAGCTATTTATATATATATTATGTGTGGGGTTTTGGCATTGATGGCTTCAGGCGTTATTAAAGAAAAGATAATCATTACATACAAATAAATAAAAGTGAAGTGTCTGTTTTAATTTTTTTTGTGTGCTGGTATAGTTGTTAGCACGATACGATATCTATACCTAAAATACTGTATTTAAAATGTTTGTCTGTCTGTCCGGCAGTCAGTCTGTCTTTCTGTTTGTTTCGGTTTGTACGACTGGATCGAGTTTAATAAAATTTAACTCTCTACTAGGCGCGTAATCGATGTACAGTGGGCCAAGCAATTAGGTATGCAGGGCAAAAACTTCTACGCCATAGTTAAAACTGACTGCAATAGTTATGCATGTGAGAACTATATATTTAAAAAGTGTAGTATACCTACTATTTACATATGTAATTCACTTATCCATGACTGGTGTAGTAAGTCTTTACTGTGACTTTGAAGTTTTTGCCCTGCATACCTAACTCATTGGCCTACTGTACCTACCACACAGACGACGCGACGTGTGTACAACACCCACACTTCACCTGCTAACGTCGTGCTGCGATTAAGAATTTCCTGATGGAACGCACGAGTGCACGGTTGACGTAGCGGTAAAAGCGGTCGCCCCACTTTCAACTACGGTGGTGTTGTTGTTCGATCCCCACATGGGACTAATCTTTGTGCGATTCGCAAAGTTTTGTTCTGACTCTGGGTGTGCTTTGCGTGAAATGTATGTTTGTGAACACCCGCGCGACATACGAGTTATTCTTAGTGCGGGCGTCGTTTAAAAAAAAATCACTAAAACACTTTTGCTCGATTCTGAAAGCCGATCCGAGGCCTCGAGACAAAGAAGCAGTTATACCACAATGTATTCTTAATAATAATACATTGGTGTGTAAAACAATCATTATACTAAGGTTCTATTGTGCTACTAAAATAAGACTAGTTCTACTAATTAGCAGAACATTCCAGGTTAGGCGGTACAAATTACGTAATACTTCATGTGCTTAGGCATTCTTCGAAGGGCCTTTAGTATTTAAGTAGATTTTATTAGGAAAATTAGTACCTGTTAAGTCTACCTGCAACTTTATTAGAATTTGCCAGAATCTGCATGTTTGCGGCTTTTTCTATTAATTTCCTATGATAACCTGTACTACTGTTAAAGCAGAAAAAAATTGTTTATCATTTACGAATTACGCTTTTTCTTTGTCATAAAACATTATTTCAAAAGTTGACCTGAATGTTCAAAAATATAAATATACTAGAAGGTAAGTAACCCAAATTTGCCCGAAATTATTTATGCGCGAATTTCCTACAAGAACTTGTAGTATTCATAGAATGCCATTAGCGAGAGGCGAAGTGCCGAGACTCCGGGCTCTTAGACACAACACAAGCTTTCCATCATCCACGAACCGAGAGCTAACAAAGGGCGCCTCTAATGCGTACCTGTCTTCTACTGCCGTACCTTACGTAACAAATATAGCTCCCAAGTTCCCAACCCAAATCAATCTGTATTTACATTGCAGCCCTTCATCGTAAACCGACACGCGATGTGTCAATTTGTAAAAAGTGTACGGTAGGTTAGTTAGCGTAGATTTTCCCACGAGATTTTATACATCAACAACTGTACGGACATTCGGGAGTGTTGCTGGATCCTTTCGAAACATTTACGAGTAGCGAACTCCCCAAAGATTAGTCCTAAGTAATTTGTTAATTTGGACCACGGTTGATTAATAAGTGTTTCAGACTTAATTGTCAACGGGAGACCAAATTATACTTCTTCTCATTAAATACATGTTTAAACAGTAGACTATTCTTTGACGTTTTCGGAAAAGGGAGATAAAAACCTTTCCTAATGAAAGATAATTCAGGCCCTTGGGAGGCAAATTAAGGCCTACATTTAGTATGAAAATTCGGCCAGGACATTTTCAAGCATTGAATTGAAAAAAACTGTATTAGGTGTAGCAAAGAGTATTTTTACCTCAGGAACTCGGAACCTTCGTTGTGTAAAAATCTCGAAGAAAAATCAAGTTTTGCTCACAGTTTACGCCTTTTCTTGATCAGGTGAAAAGTTACATGTGCGACGCGAAATTACGAGTAAAGATATTTATTTTATTTTATTTTATTGTTATATGTGCGACGCGAAATTACGAGTAAAGTTATTTATTTTATTTTATTTTATTTAGAATGTACAGAAACAGATGACAGATTAAACACTTCATACATTATTATGTTTTACATGAAAACAAATACAAATCTGACGCCCAATTATATCTGTACACAGCACTTCAATTAGATAGCTTCAACAAGAAAGGTAGTACGTTAAACATAGAACTAAAGGAACTTAACAACTAAATTATAAGATAAAATTTAAATTAAATTAAATTAGGTACCTAAAGTAAACTATTTACATCTCTTGCTTTTGAATCCCTCGATACGCTCAAGATTATCAAGATTCACTCGGTACGCTTTCGATCGTACTTTAGGTACAATCTCTCGCTTATTCAGGACTGAAAATTAGCACTCGAAGAAAATACGAACTTTGCACTCTTGTTACATAAATAACTATTGACATAAAATGTAAGTCTACACCCGGAATTTCTAAATATTATGCTATACACTTAAAACATAACATAACATCACGCGTATTACCCAGAAGGGTGTAGCAGAGGTGTAGAAACACCCACATTACATCTGTTATGTTTAGGTCCCATGGGATAGGAGGTGAGCCCATCGACATCCACCGGGAACAATTCCAACTCCGTGCTGCTATAGATAATTTCCTGACGGAATATGCACAAATAACTATTTGCCCGACCCGGGAATCCAACTCGGGACCTGGTGGTGACAGGCGCATACGCTAACCACTAGACCATCGAGGCAGTTATACTAGGATATTATTCATCTGGTAAATTAAGTCAATCCCCCAGTCACAAACCTTATGGCAAGTTCAAGATCAATGTCGATACAGCAAGTATTCAATCGGTATAAAATCTTTTCACGTAGGATTCCAGTTAGATCCCAATTTTACAACTGACACATTTATTCAAGAACCATTAGGGGGATCGTGGCGAGAAACAAACCTCCCATCTATTGTACCTCTAATTTCGTCAAATGCTTAAAGTACACTTGTTTTGGCATGGACGCCGCAATTTTAGTTAGGTCAAACTTGAAGTGAAATGATCTAAAACGAGACGTAAATTGGAATACCGACGAAACCTTTTACGTACCCAAGATACCCGAATAAGAAACTTGGAGGTTATCTTGAAACTTCGCAATGTTTTTACGAGGCTGCCGATGAAACAAGATTCTACCACACGTTTTTTTGAGGAATAAGATCATGTTGTCGGTAATGAGATTAGAAGTTGGGCAGATTATATGAATATGTGTACTCACGTCAGATCTGTGGCCGCGTAAGTTGTAATTAGTGCGCAGTGGCAGCTCATGAGGACGGCGCGCGTGCGACGATGTGAATGTAACACCGACGACTCCTCGCACGTTGCCGGTAGCCAGCCAACCCTCCTGGTAGTAGTTGTTGCGGTTCAACTTCCAACCCTCCTCCTGTAAAAAAGGCACATTTTAATTAGAGCAACGAAAACTCCACGGTCGGCCTTGGCCTTGAAAAAACGGCTGGTGTGGAATCGCTTTGCTTTATAAATTGCAGTCTAACATTAAACATGTGAATTGATTACCTAACTGAATAAAAAATATGCAATTTTCTTTTACATGCAACCCTGTTATTATTATAAGCTAAACATAAATCGTTCGTATTTTTTTCGTACTAGGCAAAGAATTACGATTTTAGTGATACATTTCAGAAACAAATTAAAAATATAAATACTTAGTTTAAGTTTTTAATAGGATTTTCCCGGGACTTGTTTTGATGCCATTTTTAGGTAAGCTAAGTACGCAATAAAAGTTAAGGTCTGACATATTATTAAACAGTTATTATTCGCAGTACGCAATAAAAGTTAAGGTCTGACATATTATTAAACAGTT
This sequence comes from Hypena proboscidalis, assembly GCA_905147285.1. Taxonomy (NCBI): domain Eukaryota; kingdom Metazoa; phylum Arthropoda; class Insecta; order Lepidoptera; family Erebidae; genus Hypena; species Hypena proboscidalis. Next base: position 17,355,442 of record LR990131.1, read on the forward strand.
ATTATTCGCTTACTTCTAACATTGGTCTACAATTGGCACTTAATATGCTAATTTCATACTATAATATACATATTATTATCACGATATTTCGGGCGTGCACACATTGCTTTAACCGAGGCAAACTCGTTAACAATATCCGATCCGAAAGCACCAAGCGAACGTTCTGAAATAGCAAAAAGTAAACAGTTGCTTAAACACAATTAAACTATAATTTTAGATAGTTACCTACAGTTTTAATAAATTGTTAAGCGGCTGTTTTTGGGTACCGTACCCAAAAAGTTAAAACTGAACCCTATTACTAAGACTTTGCTGTCTGTCTGTCCGTCTGTCACCAGGTACCTCATGAGCCGTGATAGCTAGACAGTTGAAATTTTTACAGCTGCTGTATAACTGTTGCCGCTATAATAACAAACAGCAACAACCGCATAATATAAACATTCAGGGGAGAGGGCTCCAATACAACAAACGTATTTTTTTGCTTGTCTAAGCTCGATATTGATAACGGTAACAGGTAGACGCTTGAAATATTGACAGAATATTTAGTTATACCTATACTGAATTTTTTTTAATTGTTATAATTAAATTCAAATAAAATAGATATTTAAGGAGTTTTCCTAGACATGATTTTTTCGACGTTTTTTATAGATAATGGTACGGAACTACAGAGATGTGTCGACTACTCGGCGTTACTATTAATGCCAATAATCTAGGATTAGAAGTGCTACATAACTTATGCTGCTTTGTTACATACTGCATGTGGTAGATCAACGAATAATACAAAATTTTACTAAGTTTTAAATGCATCAAATTTTTTTAATTTAACTGTATCTAATGATCGACCTCGCCAAGTAGTCGGCCGAACCCATAGTCGGCCCATCATATATACGGAACGCTTAGTGCGCGACTCGCACTCGGCCGGTTTTATAACATTTTACTTTCGAACAGTTCTTAAGATTCTGGAGCTAGGAAAATATGACGAAAATTTTGTAATAAATTATAAGGATTAATTATTTAATTTTTTTTAGAAAAGTTTTAGTAAAGTAGGTAAATAATGTAAAATTTATATACAAAATTAAATATATTCATATTAATAAATACTAATTAATTATTCTTCTGTGTAATAAACAGGACTGAATATCATCACCATAACCGAATAACTGAATAAAAAAAAAACCGGCCAAGTGCGTGTCGGGCCACGCGCAGTAGGCTTCCGTAGCTAGTCGTAACAACATATTTCGACTTAAAAGGGACTAGGGTTTACTATCTGTATTAAACAAGTAACATCTTCATACAAGTCATTACTTTCAAAGGTTTTTGTAATTTGCACGAATTATTCTAAGTAACCGCATTTTACACTTTTAGCCCAGGGTAGATCTCTTAAAAAATGATAAAAAGTCAAAAAAATAATAGTAGGATGAAACCCATTAGAAAAGGAGGAGAATATTATAAAAATTTAAGGAAAAATAATTTACGGGCGATCTGAGGTCGGGAAGAGGGGGAGGGGGGGGTTTAAGGGTAAAAAACGTATTTTCTCGATTTCCGGCAAAACTAAAAGTCCTATGTAAAAAAGTCGAATGGCAAAGTTGTTGGTAATAAAAAGATCTAAAACTTTTGTATTTACACTTTTTTCATATAACCTCAAAATTTATGTGAAAATTCAAAAAACCAAGTATTTGGTTTTTTATTTTTATCTTTTACAAACAAAATTATTTTTTCACGAAATTTAGTGAAAACTTACCTTTTTATGTCCCAAATACGCTGTAATTTATTTGATTAGAAATATTTATTTTTTCACCTTTTTTTTTAAATAATATCGATTTTTTACCTTTATTTTCGATCGAAAATTCACCCGTCAAAATATCAGCTTTTTTCAAAAAGTTGGTATGTTTTTTGTTTGTTGAAATGTCTTCTTTCTGATGGTGAAAAAATATATATATAATAAAAAAAATATATATATATAATATATATATATATAACAAAGACCGTAAAAAACTATTAATATATAATTAATATATACACTATATACAATTTTGAGCTATTTACAAACAAATAAGTTAATAAAATTAATATTTTATCAATGTAACATGTAATCTTACGTTTTTCGAGTAATTAAAGTGTAAATTTTAATAAATAACTCAAAATTGTATATGTTAATTTTATATATTAATAGTTTTCTTCGATCTTTGTTTTGCATTTTCTGTGAAGATTTACTATAGTAACATATATATATTTTCACCATCAGAAAGAAGACATTTCAACAAACAAAAAACATACCAACTTTTTGAAAAAAGATGATATTTTGACGGGTGAATTTTCGATCGAAAATAAGTGTAAAAAATCGATATTATTTAAAAAAAAGGTGAAAAAATAAATATTTCTAATCAAATAAATTACTGCGTATTTGGGACATAAAAAGGTAAATTTTCACTAAATTTCATGAAAAAAAATTTTTGTTTGTAAAAGATAAAAATAAAAAACCAAAAACTTGGTTTTTTGAATTTTTCACATAAATTTCGAGGTTATATGAAAAAAGTGTAAATACAAAAGTTTTAGATCTTTTTATTACCAACAACTTTGCCATTCGACTTTTTTCCATAGGACTTTTAGTTTTGCCGGAAATCGAGAAAATACGTTTTTTTACCCTTAAACCCCCCCCCCCATCCCCCTCTTCCCGACCTCAGATCGCCCGTAAATTATTTTTCCTTAAATTTTTATAATATTTCTCCTCCTTTTCTAATGGGTTTCATCCTACTATTAATTTTTTTGGTCTTAAAAATTAACGGCACTGGGCTATTTGGACCCCAATTACTCTAGAACTAATTAAGTTAAAGTAACCAGATAAATAGCGTCCTTCAGATAGGAAATGTTTGTAGTACACGAAACCAGCTAGCACGTATGACGAGATGTATGAATGTTAAGGAAGCGAAAGAAGTATGTAAGGAGCGAAGCACATGGCGTTCCATCGTCTCTGCCTACCCCCGTGGGATAAAGGCGGGGTTTTTTTTATGTATTATGTATGTTTATTTATGTTTCAAGAATTTTGAACGAAATATTCTGAGTAACTGCATCTGACATTTCGGACCCCTATTCCTCTTGAACTAATGAAGTGAACTTATCCGCTATAGTTTTCCTTTAAAGTTCATTACCTACATGTACTACCGACACAATTTTTTTTAGATTTTAGGATCCAGTAGTTTAGCTTTTAGAGGGGGGGGGGACGCCCTACTCGAACAAAAATTTGCTCTTTAAAGTTAATTATATCGCAAACGGATCCCTAAATCAAAAAACTGTCTTAGCAACCCCTAAACGTTTTTAAAAGTCCTATCTAACAATACCCCACACTATGGGGTAGGCGACAAAAAAAAAAAACATCCCTACTTTACATGTAGGGGAGCTAACTGAAAAAAAATATTTTTCCAAATTTTACTCTACGACTTTCTTTGTTTAGTTAACATACATGTTTATGCAAAATTTCAGTTTTCTAGCACCAACGGTTTCGTCGCTATGCCGTGGACAGACAGACGGACATGGCGAAACTATAAGGGTTCCTTGTAGGTACTACGGAACCCTAAAAAAGCAGCTACTTTTTGAAGTTAAAGTCGTTATTGTTGAGACGGTAATGCTGCTTTGTTTACTTCTCGTCAATAGATATCATCGGAATGATCGCGAATCAACACTAGCCCGATAATAATAAAAAATAATAATAATAAAATCAATCAACTACACATTTATTTATTTATTCATACATTTATTTATTTATTCATTTCGTCTTACAAGCTAACAGATGTTGCATTCAAAACGTTCACAAGATTAAGTTAATGTCAATATTAAACATAGAAAAAAGTATGTATATAAAATTAAATTATTTACAAGCTCGTTGCATTTTACAAAAGATTTTTATGACATAGAATAGAATTTTAGTGTCAATACAAATAAAATAATAACAATAGATTTAAATGATAAAATTAACAAAAATATAAAGGATATAAATAAAACACGTGTCATTACTACATTTCCTAGCACTTTTCGTGGTTTACTACTTGGGCGAATTCGATGATCTACAACGTAGACCATAATCTTGCCGCCTATTTCTCGTTGACAGATCACTAGCGAACTAACAAGTATACCACTTGAGGCTTAAAGCTCTGAACTTATCTCTCGATGCTGTCAGTATCGACTTAAGTCTGTAGTTAAAAAGCGATTTATTGCCTGACGTCATTACATAACCGAAGTTAATTTCTTAAATTAAATCTCGCGAAGTGTGATAGTGCCGTATTTATTTGTTTGTTAGCAAGATATGATCCATTTTATTAACCGACGAAAAAAAAGAGGTGGGTCTCAACGTGAATATTTGTTTATTATTATTATTTTTATTTTTATGTTAGACCACGCATTACTTTTTTTTGTAAAAAGCCAATTTATCAATGGCGAACGATAAATTGAGGTTTTCTTTTACATTACTTGCAAATCTTTTTAATGAAGTATCCATGTTGGATGTATAGGTACTTTGCCTTGTGTAACTTAAAAAATACTTATTTTTTATCATTGAATTTTGATTCATATCATTGAGAATTGAATAGTGTATAATAGTGTATATATAAAAGTAGATAAAACAGTAATTGCAGCGTTAACATTGGCACAGCTAACGGCGGCGTGAGATGTGATATGACATTGTCATAATAATATGTTCATCATTCACATTAATTGCTTATTCGACCTCTACAACTGCGGCTACTGCCCCATCTATTACTTATTTAACCTTCTATTATATCTCTAACCTTGTGCTTTTAGCAGGCTTGGATTGTGCATTTCCCGCAAAGGTTATTTTTTTGAAAAAAGTCTTTTTTTGATTTGAAGTGGTTTATTGAGCCACTTACAAATTGCGTGTAGCAGTAGGATGCAGGCAAGCGTCCAGAAAATCACGTCGGGGTCACCAATGTAGAGGAAAAGGGTATTATGTGCCTCCACCACAAAGGACAAGCTGTCCGCCAGGCAATACCACCGAGCCTGGTCGGCGGATCCTCCCTTTTGTGGTGGAGGAACATCACACCCTGTTAATCAATCCTTTACTCTACTTTTTAAAACTACTTTTTTTAATGTTATTGTACCAACTTATTATATAAATATTTATTGTTTTTATGGTGGAACTGTTTTCAATAAACGAGGGTAGGTAATTTTGTTACATAACTTACCTCGTCATAAATTTATCACGGTGGGTCAGGGACGTAAAAGTAGAAAAGTTGTTTATTTTACATTAAAACGACATTTTTTCTCGACCTAGATTTAAATACCTTAGGTAGATACTAACTAAATAAAAAGTTAGAAGAATAAACAATAAGAACATTTGTTTAAAAAATAAAATAAAATGCCAAAGAAAAAGTAAAAGTAGCGCTGATATTATGAAGCAATTACTTGAATACATACTTACGCCTAAATAACACAGGTTGTAAATTACATGATAACAGAGCCGCTTACTTTTAATTAGCACAGGGTTCGAAAAATCAGGGAATAATGTATGAGGAGGAGTGTTTATGTCGGTAGTCATATTATCTGATAATAACACACAGTATTTATTTTCTTACTCTTTATTTCGAACATCTAAATCTTTTCTCCGACATCTTGGAATTAGCCTTAGTGTTGCCATAGATTATTTATTCTAGAATTAACCCTATACAAGGAGTGACAACGTTTTGATAAGAAGTAAGAGGATTCGCTAACCAAAGTAGTTATCACAAATCCGGCAACTAATCTCGTAAAACCGGATGATGCAAACATTATTAGTAACAGTATTTATCCGTATCAGTTACCACAAGCTTTAGCAACTCTATCGTAATCCGGATTCGTCCGGCCGTGTTCTTCTTAAGCTGGTAGAGCCATTCTAATCTCTTACAAGCAGCCGGCGGGTTATCTTCGCCATTACGCCCAGTGTACTATGCTCTCAGATCGGCTAACCCCTCCTTAGATTCCCACATGCGACTAATATACTTCACCAACAAAAATAACCCTTTGCTCTTTGTACCTTATTCATAAAAATTAAAACCATATTTCATTTTAATCTGATGTTATCTGTGTAGTTCTCTGTGAAAGAATTTGTATTTTGTACCATTTGTTGTTACATAATCTCGTTAAATCAGGAACCCAGTGTCAACGACATCGATTACGACTGGCGAGGGACTGGACGGACGGTCGGTCCACGCCAGCAAAAAATAAATTTCGGCACTGCCGTAACCATCTATTCATGCCGGTTTGTTACGTACTGTATCAATAGCAGCTAGGTATAACATTTTGGAATATTCTCAATTACCGGAATGAAAGCTCTCTCTCCTCAATTATATTACCTAACCTAAAAAATGGCATGTTTAATATCGTCGCTATTCATCCACCCACTTTTAATTAGTCTTTCTTAGAATATAATACTTGTTCGCTTGGCTTTCGTCTGAATAGTTAATTAAATTTACAGTCAGATTCCTTCGAAACCGTTAACTTTATTAGAGTTCATATAATATGCTTTAACTGTGGCAAGAAAGCTCTTACGTAGATATATGTAAATGCAATCTACATAAAACGCGTGGGTTATACAAGAAGCATAGCGCGGCAATCCTCGGATGTTAAGTTAAAAGGCTGAGTTGTCTTCTAAATATCGAATAATTAATTTTCAATATGGCATGATGAGGTTAAGCTGCAGGTCTACATTAATAGGCAGCCAGGGCAATTAACAAGCACGTGATGGCTCTGGCTGTCCCGACGAGGCGGCCGGCCGGAGATCGAACTCGAAATTGCCAATTAGTTAGATATTACTCGATCCGACACCCTCGCTCCATTAATCCATGCGTCGACGCCCAATTAGGACGAATTTCTTATCAATACATCACAATCTGATTCGGAAATTGAACAACCGTTCTAGACAGGTTAACAACAGTTCCAGCTTTAGCGACTGATACCTGGGTATCTTTGGCTCCTAGCATTTTCTGTTACATAAAATTCTACACGATAATTATTTACTACGTAAAAAATAAAAGCGTAGATTTATTGAAATTGTATTTTTTGCTAAATTGAATAGTTCCGAAACTAGACATTACTACAACGACTTTAGTCTCAAAAAAGTACTCGCGCTGACAATGTTACCACACATACTTGTAATATTTAAAGCAAATTTTAGCTTTGCTATGCCTTTTTGTATTTATATAATATTAAAGTTAAAAAAATTAAGAATCCAGCAGGACTCGAACCTGCACCCCCTGGGTATACGCCCCAAGTGCTTTACCCAGGGGGTGCAGGTTCGAGTCCTGCTGGATTCTTAATTTTTCAACTTTAATATTATATAAGTTACCACACATATTTATGTAAAAGGTAGGTAGATACCTAACAGTTTACCTCACAATGTTAAAATTAATCCTGAGTCGAGGTTCACTAAAATATTTTACAAAACTTAAATGAAAGACCAAAATCCTAAATACTAGTCAGTTAAAGACTTAATCCAGCTCCCGCAATTAAAGCGAGAAATGAAAATACGGATTCTGCAAAAAAAATGTAAGAGGGGAACTTTTTTCTATCTTTTAACAACGTTTACAACAAAGCGTTTCAACCTTTTTCTCTTAATGCACCCGCGGTTTAGTGCATAAGATTATTACAGAATAAAATCGTATGGAAATAAAAATGGCGATAGAGTCACTTCATTAAATGAGTTACAGGAGCAGAACGTGCTCATAGTTCAGTGTCTCTAACTCACTGTCACTAATGAGAATCGAGGACACTATTTAAAATAAGTTTGCGTCTCGAATCTGGGAACAGTTGCCATTGAAACAAATTTGCATTAGTGGTACAAATAAACGCATTGGTACGACCAAAATAGTTTCGTTTACATTAAAATTTGGCGTGTACTAGAATTTTGTTATGAAAAGCAGGCGAAATGTAGCCGGTATCTTTTGTTTTTTTTTACAACCAGATTTTTTTGTTTGTATAAGTTAGAAATATCTTACGATTTGCTGAAAATTCTTCAAAGATGCTTACTGATACTTTCGTGGACAATCGGTTGTTGCTTGGATCTGTTCTTCCATCTTATTGGCGATCTACTCCTTGCACTCCTTGGTACACTCTATCTTCTTTAGCTCTATCGAGTTGTTCACGCACCACTGGGATAAGTGACCAAACAACGTAATTATGCTTGTAAATACACTCGGTTTACTTGTTCTTTTTTCTCATTATATGCTAGTAAGGCACACTGAAAATTTTTGTATTCGAGTCCTCTAGCACTGTATTGTACCTATTTTCATACTCATGACGTATCCTAATTGAATCAGAACATGTTTATATTCTCCGAGGTTGTTTTAGGTAAAATAAATAACATTCATGTACGAGCATTTTATATTGCTTGGCATATTTATTCTACCTTACGTTCCTAATTTAGCGCGTAAAAATTCCTAAGTATACGTACACGTCGTACACCTTACACATTTCCTTGTACTATATAATGTAGGTCTTGAAAGTTAAAGGAGTCGGCAAAGACGTTCGGTTGTTTTTTTTCTTTTTTTTTTAAGTAACAGTAGTGTGTAGTAAAAAGATTCGTTACTTAGGTCACGATACTTACGTTAAAATATCAATATTCCAGTATTTTTTTAAATTAACTTTGTCAAAACCGGCAAGACCGTGTGGTGCTCACGCAATCATTATTTGCGGACTTTCCTATTACGTATTTTATAATTGCATGCCATTTACACGTAGCTATTCAATCATGATTTTTTGATTTTGCCCATATTTTTCTAGTTGGGGTCCGAGGTTTAGAAATAACGAAGAATTTATTTTAATTATTCTTGAATTCGAACGCTCGCTGCTTCATCAATTTATGGTTGATTATTTTGCATGGCTTCAAATCTCGCTCACGACCTCAGTTTACGAACAAAATCATCACTTTTTGTTACATTAAGATTTATTTTTGGAATACTGGCATTTATTTTTAAATTAATTTTATAAAGACATTGGTTGATTATTGTTTTAGCACTAAGTATAAAGAAGCCATCTATCGTTCTGAAAAAATCAAACAACTCTCACTGAAAATCACGAAGTATCTAACTAACATTTCAGAGTTCATTTTAATGGTGATATTTAAAGGTTATTTTTTTTTTCAGAATTACTGAATTTTTATTTCAATAATTCTGTTCGAGAATTGTTTTTCTTTGTTACCGTTTACAGTATTTTTTGTGCTGTAGCATCTTTCATAGTTTTCTTCACACTGAAAGCTCAAAGATCTTGTCTTTTCGACAGGTTTCGAATTGTCTGACCTTGAGTCGTAAGCAAACACGCTTTATTAACTACCGGTACCTACCCTACATAATCAAATCAACGATATTTATTGCTTTAATTAACCTTTTAAGTTATTATGATGAATATGAGAAGATAAAGTTGGGCCAGATGTCTCAAGCTAGACATGAGCTTAATGCCACCTTCCTATCGTAAGCGGACATTCTTCCATCCATATTCTCTTGCGAAGTTCGTTCATTATCTTCAGCGCCATGTCTCGTCGAGCGTACTTGTAACTTACAACTTCTAACTTGAATAGCTTATCCGTTATATTGGGGTCGTTACACAACTAATTGTGAATTCTTGTCGCCTTTCTAACCCATTGTTGTTCTATCATATATAATAGTAAAGATAAGTATCATGATTGGCTAAGCCATGCATCCGAATAGGTAATTGCTAACCAGACATGCAAAAAGGACAGTAGCACAGTTAGGACACTGATTCTTCTTCTTCTTCTTCGTCGTGTCGATGGCTGAGTCAAATTTTATTTTGACTTGCCATCGTGGTGAAAGGATTAGCCAATTCGCTTTGGGAACTCGCGAATTGCCCAGGGTGCGCCAGACGTAGGAATCGTTGTGTACGTCACTCGGGGAGGCTCCTTTCATGCACCCCAGGACACTGATTAAATAATAAATATATGAAAAATACGATTGTAGTTTCCTTTTCACAAATGTTCAGTTTACTTATTCACTTACAAACCTTTCTGAAAATATGATTGCAAATTGCTATAAAACAGCAAAACTTACATAAATATACTTACCAAGTATTACGTCCTCGTGACAATAGACGAACAGTTCACCTGCTCTACATTTCTTACAAAATAAAATTCCGTCTCAACATTACTGTTGACTAAAGGGGAAAACTCCATTATCGTGGCTCCATTTCAAGAAGTAAATGTAGAATTCTTACAGGAAATTTCGTGGTAAGGGCACATCTACATCAAGATTGTCCCCAGGTGTTGAATGCCGAATAGAAATGGAATTAAATAGGTCAATAGCTTGTGAGTCGAAGAAAGGTTAATTGAACAGACCCTTAACGCCTTGCCGCTCCGTCGCGTAACGTAACATGGATTACAGTTGCGCACTGTTCGGTAACATTGGGGCATTCGTGACTGGCACGGAACATAAACAATATGACGAACAACCTATTCACTTGTATTGTTGCAAGATAATTGAAACGAGATAATATAAACCTTCATTGTACGGAGATTGGAGGCATTGGGACGTTTCACTACATACAGGTTTTCATTTACCTTTTAGTCGACGAAACATTTGTTTATATTAATATGACTGATTTATTTAACGTACGTTGAGTACTCAAATGCCTGCTCTTATATAACAAACAAAACGATATCGCGAATTATGAACTTACATATTCTTTTCATAAAACAATACCTACACTATTCACAGTTACCTAATGTTAGGTTCCAGTTTACTGAAAACACTTATTGATTGCCTTAATTTCTGCACAGAATTATTTATATTGGCGAGTAACACACACGTAGATTCTAAAATAAGTGCCAGGTACACAGAAATCGCGACCATTTCGGAGGCACAAGTCTTTTGAGTGGCATATGGCTAATTTGAACAAAGCTTGAATGGACTCACCTCTGGCAGCTCATCAGGCACCTTCCCCATCCACGACAGCGACAGAATCGTGCAGTCGCATTTTGCGTTGACGTTTCTCTCGAAATGAAGATGCATTTTGTCCGTACAAACGTAAACTCAAACAGAGAACATAGTGGGTGATGGTAATACTACGCGGATACGCGCGATAGCCGTGAGGATCGCGATCGGCAGCCGTGGCCGGTCAGCGCGCACATCGTACGAGTTACCGCCGATACATCAGGGAGTTGTGATAGTTCTTTTATGGAGTGCGGAGTGGCTCGGCGTCGGGCGCTCGGCTGACGTGACGGAGGGTGACAAGCGAGGCTTCGCTCGGTCCTCGGCGCAGGTATTGATTGCGCAGGGGGCGCGCGCACTCCCCGCGACCTCTACCGCGCTACCCAAAAACCGGGAAAACCCGCGGAAAGCGCTCAGATGGCGCTGCGATCAAAACACGAGCCTTTCCCCACGTCGCTCGGCGCTGGAATTATTCAGAGTAAGCAGGTATTATGTTAGGTTTTCAGCCACTAACTACTATTAAATATTGAATGCGAAAATAAGTGCTATATTTGTTCAGTAGACATAAGCTAGATAAGTACTTTTTGAGTTATAGAATCGCAACAACAAATATTAATTAGAATATAATATGTTCGTATTTATTATGTTTGCCAGTTTGTTATGTAGCTACTCACAGCGATACATCAAGCTACACGTTTCCAATTTATGAGAGTCTCGAATTGTATATAGGCTTCCCGCGCAATGCAATGAAATATAGCTCGAGGTGTCGCCGTGCGTCCTACGGTACAGGTTGATAATTTATCTGCTATCCTAGCTGTAACGAGTGGTAGGGTTTACCTCAAAAGTTACAAAACTCTTGGATGTGCCACCTTTCGAAGCCGTGGTTGTTCCTCTCTTGCCGTATCCCGTGGTTAATACTTAATATCGCCTTGAGACGATGACTGCTAAAGAGCTGACGGCCTAGTAGATGGATTCTATGAAATGCCTTCCAATGGTATAGTATACACACATCTATGCAGTCTAGTTATAAGTTATACGGGACTATTTTCACCACAAGCAAACTGATAATTTTGATTTATGAAAAGTTCCTTTTTTTACTCATAAATTTTAATTATTGAATTGTAAAAAGGTGATATAATTGTTACATAATATTAACTTGTCTTTTCAGTTAATTTTATGGCTTGCTGACTTATATATCAATACGCATTAATAGCATGCTATTTGCTTATGTATATAGCTCTGCAACAGGTCCATATCGCAATTGATATAATTTTTTAATTTTTTTTTCTTCATACGTTTTTTCTTCATAATTATCGTTCTTTATACTTTTTTCTTTACTCCTTTTTCTTCTTTTATTAATAATATTCGAAAGTCGTAAAACTTTTTGTCATAGGTACTCTTTTCTTGATAATAATCGTTCTTCATATTTTTTCTTTATAGCAGTCATTTGTCATACTTTTTTACTGACAATGAAAACCAGAGAAAATAGATGTCAAGATGTAACGTATGAAGACAATTAACGGTTATGCTTTTGCAACAATTAGACTGTCAAATTTATGATAAAACAACAAAAAACTATGACGGCATTTAAAACAAATGTTTTGAAATTTTAATAATAGTAACTTTTTGGTAGTAGGTTCTAGTTTTACATAAAAAAATAACTTTTTAGCACTTAGGGATCGCTGTCTCGGCACGAAAAAATGTATGAAAATCAAATCGCACCCCTTTGTAACACATCTGTACCTATTTATGTAAGCTTTATAAGTATGTATGTAGTAGAGAACAGAAAAATAATGTTGGTTTGTGGTTTTGCCACAGTTGGCAAGGAGCATACTGCGTCGCCATTAAACTTGCACTCCGCATATTCCTTTAATTATACATAGTGAGAGCATGGACAAAACGACTCGCATGCTTTCTCGTTGACTGAGCTCTACATTGTTTATGAAAAGCTTTTAACGTGGTGCTCTGATAATACAAGGATGTTGCAATTTATTACGATAATTTTAACTAAGTTATAGGCTTATAGCTTTATTTTCTGTTTTCGACTGTAGTAAAGGCAACTTAAAAACACATAACTTAGAGCATACGAAAAGTATGTTAAAATAGTAAAAACCTTTTGAAAGTTCAGTGAATGACGATGTTAAGAATTTAGTTTTTGGTTTAAAATGTGGACATAAATTGTTCAGAGAAAAGCCTAACTGAGATTGTAAAATATACATGCTGTGACAGAAAATTTGCAAAGTATCACATGCGGTCAAAATATAAATGTTCCAAATCAAAGAATATGCAAGTTAACAAACAATCGTTTTACAAGATTGAAGAATTTGTATTTATATCGAATTCATGAAATCCAAGGACATGATCGAAGAGATGTGTATAAAATAGAGCAAATCAAAGATGTATTACCGAGAAATGTTATTATTATTTTGGATCTCATAATTAAAACTAAAAATACAATATAATTGAACAATAAAAATATCACAGTGTTCAGACTATGTAAAATAATTTCATATTAAGGAAGTGCAATGTTAACATGATTCATAATGCTACAAATTGATTTCTTTCAAATCGCCCCAAGTGTGGCCACACTTGACTTTTACGGGCAACGGCACGTCGAGTTTCACAGATTCTTCCATAACTTTTTTCATAATCGTCACGAAGGACTGTTTGTAGTGTTGTGGCACTTCGTATATGAGTTCGTCATGCATTTGGAGGATGAGGCGGGGTTTGGGCACCAAGGAGTCCGTTTTATTATCTATGGAACACATGGCGGCTTTTGCTATGTCCGCGGCTGATCCCTGGATGGTGGTGTTGACTGCTTGCCGTTCCGCAGCACCTAACCAAAAGCAATAAATTAAGTCTTCTTTATCTTTTTTGTTTCGCTTGCATTGTTTTTAAAGAAATGTTCAGGTTGCCTCAAATGTTTGTATGCAAAATACTTCAGCACATAGGGGCTCCAAAAAATTTACATTGGACTATGCCACGTGCAAATATGGTCAGAATAAACAAGGAAACTTACAAGTGTGATCTTATTCTCATGAAATTTGAATTGTAGAGTGAATGTGCAGTGAACAGGGAGCGAGAGTGTGCATTTCGTAGATTTCAGCACCTTTTGAATAGGCAAGCAGTTCTAAACAGTAAAATCCTTTGATCTGAATATTTTCTAAAGTGTATTTTCAATTACCAGAGAGTTTAGAGACAGTTTTATTTTATAGACAGTTCAGTCATTTGATTAAGAAACAATATATCGCTTCTCTTCTACCATTACGTACATTTACGAAGAGTGTAAACATTTATCATCCATCTGAGCGTACCTGCGTCTTAATTGACTGTAACTACGCTTTGTTAGAATACTCAATTAATTTTTTACCCAATTAAACACATTTAACTGTTTAGCTTTTGGGAAGGATAATAAAAGCCGGAAAATGACGATTTCAGAGACTTAGCGCGAGTTCTATCTAAATTGAGATATTATGGAATAAAAACTCAAAAACGGCATACTTTTCTGTAGCTTTTAGATTTTATCCACGATCTTGCAGGCAGGTGTACCTAAGGACTATCGCATAACATTCAATTTACGTTACACTTAAATTTTAAATAATAAAGTCAAGGAGTTAGATAAAATAATTATCCCAAACTTAGCTATTTAATAGATACTAAAAAAAAAACTCACTTTTTTTCGACATCACACTGCTCTTAACATCAGGAAGATACCTCCGTCGTTTGGTGAGCGTTTCCACGTAACCTTTCTTCCTGCACTCCTCTTTAACAGACTGTGTGTACAATTTGACAGCCGGATAGGTTTTATAGAAGGAGTCCATGAACACTGCTGCCTCCATCTCAGTCACGTCGAGGTGTTGGCCGAGGGTTTTGTTCCCCATGCCGTAGATGATGCCGTAGCAAAGCTGTTTAGCCTTCTGCCTGAGGTCATCGTCTACCTGTTAAACAGATTCGTATTAGAAGCCCGTATCTTCAAAGTTAGGTAAATAAGGGAAACTTATGATGGTAAATAATAACAATTCAATTCTTATTTTCTTCGATTCATACCGGTGTGGGCAGAAAAATTACAGGAGCTTAATTTGTTGACAGTTTCAGCAACAGTCAACGTAAAAATATTGTTGTCAAAAGGCCATCAAATGACCAACGATACTGGTTTCGTTTATATACTCTTGCGAAATCAGCGATTTCAAGAAATGCTTTACCAGTCTAGAAGCAGATGGCGTTATCAATAAAATGGCTTTCCTTCCTTTAAAGGGTAGTGTAGCCTATCCTCATTATATACATAAATGACTAAACGAGGTCTCAATATACGTAACGGTTTCTTTATGCTGATGACTTAGCACCAGGAACTCAAGCCTCTACCTGGAGTGGTCGAACACCTATCGACTGCCCTCAAGGAGCTTAGTAACTATTACAAGTGTAACTGAACTGCCCTGAAAGCTAATACATCTAAGACCCAGCAAACTCTAGCCCTTGGCGGGTTTTGTGCCAAAAAATCTCCAGACAGAATTTTGCTGTTGCATAAAAAAATGGGTACAAGAATCCTATAGCCGAAACAGTTTATTAAACTCCTCAAGCACCATCGAAGACCCTCCAGTAAGAACTAGAAAAAAGATATGGCAAGAATGTTTTCTCCACCACAGATTCAGGAGCAGTTACCCTCTGAATCTGAGCAACAGCGTCCTTTATGGAAATCTCTGAATCGCCTAGGCAGCCAAGTATGTCGCTGTAGATACAACCTAGACAAATGGGGCATCCAAACAGATAAGATCCAGGACAAAATTATGCCACATCTATTGGATTGCCCTAATTGTCCCTACAGCTGCTCGCTACAAGACCTAAATGATGCCATAGAATGCGCGATTGGCGTGGCCACGTATTGGGTGAGAGTAATATAGTCACGTACCACTAACTCGAGAAGAAGAAGACGATATGAGTCGTAAATAAAAAAATAAACCAAATTAGTGTTTCCTGAATTATTAACATAATTATAATAAACATATAATCTCGTACACATTATGTCAGTTTGATAGATATGTGTACACTAAGTCACAAAGTTTGAAACATTAAACGTCGCCGTCCGTCGCAGTTGCTCCCGAGACGTACCGCACGCCTGTGACTTCGGGCAACTCGGATTAAACTTGTTTTTGATTTATTGTGACTTGTTTCGGTCCGAGGAAAGAGATACAAATACTTCTCTAATTTAAGATATTATTATTTTATATTTTTTTAAGTTGTTAAAGTCTTGAATTAGCAACGGCTAATCGTTTAACTGACTAATAACTTCTAGTAAGATACTCACCTCTTCTTCGGGCACATTGCCCCACGATGCTGCTATAGATTTGAACACATCCATATTAGACTTCATGATCCTCATCAACACTTTATCTTTACTGAAATGCGTAAGAATCCTCATCTCCAGCTGACAATAGTCTGCAGACACAATCACATAGCCGGGGGCTGCTCTGAATATATTTCTGCAGTTAAATTCCACCACATCATCGCACCTAACGTCATTCAGCGTCAAGTATTCAGATGGGATAGAAAAAGTGCGCGGCACATTTTGCAGGTTTGGCTCGTGCATACTGATCCGGCCCGTGCACGAGAACATTGTGTACGAAGGATTTATTCTGCAGAAAAAAAATGCGGTGAGCTCTCACATTAATTAATGCCTCCCTCACCCCCAGCGCGCCCTGTGAATGTGTTAACTGCTTTCAATAAAACACTTTACATAATTCGCGACGTATTGCCTTTTTACTACGCATACGTCCAGTCAAAACAATCATATTTTTTTACTTTAAACTGTTTATTAGGATTTACGTATCGCTTCACGTGTTTTAAGCTCACGTGGATATAATGGTGTTCTAGGGTTGCTTTTATTTATAGGGACTTGCTTGTGTAAGCACTAAGCTATTTCAGGCATCATTTATTTGTAAAAGTTATTCTCATCGGCACGTGAGAGCCGTTAGTGAAGTTTTTATAAATGTTACAGTTGCACACGTGCCACATATGCCATGGACTTAATGGATTTTCAGTATAATGCTTCTTTGTATTTCAATCTTGTATGAGTACATGCTAGAATAATTAGAATATATAATTATAAAATATATAATATGTGCTGCAACCTGAGTAATACTGTCATAAGATAATATAAAGTTAACTAGCGGCATTATTATGATAAATGTTCTGTTGCATCGTTCATGAATATGAGAGCGGGCGTGAGGCGCCTAATCCCGCTTGCAGCTTAACCGGTGCTATAAGTAGCCCGTTTGCCTAATCTATTACCGACCGGCGACGGGCTGCCAACGAGCCATTCAATAATGCAACCTAATTTAAACTAGCCCAGTGGTACGGTTGTTAAAATTCTATAACAAAGGAAGAGGCAGATCACAAATTTTCGCGTTTATTTTAGACATCAAATAAATTGCACTTATGTTGTTTTATGACTATAAAATCTTTTGTAAACTCATCTTTAATTATTCAGAGAACTCAAATTATGGACAATTCAACGTATGTTTTGTTTTTTTCTAAATACAACACGGATTCTATTTCGTGCCCATTGCAGTAGATAGTTTTACGCACACGCTGGAGTTTGACAGGCGAATGCCCGTATAGTTAATGCATATTATTATTAGAACCACACAATAAATAATAGAAGTTCAATGATTTAAATAACTTTGGCACAATATTTTGGCACAATACTTTCAGTTTTGAAAATAATTTAGATCGAAATATACCACAAGCCAATCAACTGATCTCCTAACACAGCATTTGAAAATGGCTTTAGACAACATCAATTTGATATAAATAAGTTAATCAGCAACATCAGGGCATTATCCTCGAATGCCTCGATCGATCCCAACCCGTATCGCAATTGAATCACCGGCCCCGAATCGGTAAAAAACAAACACATTACCTATTGCCTTCGGTGTATGTACAAGCCTTTTCCGTGAGAGGGTACAGTGTTTTCGTCAATATAGAATTTAGCTTCCGCCAGTAAATAACGATGCTTGACAGGGGACTGTTATGTGATGATAGCACGCTTTTCTTTGTGCTTACTTTACGCCCGTTGTATATACCTAGGACCTGAAAGATATATCAATCGATACGTTACGGAATGTGATACGTGAATGTGATAGATAGAAAACTATAAATACCTAATTACCAACAGACGAGGTGAAAGTAATAAAATAAATCACATTTATCGGTAATTATTAAAAATTTAACCGCAGTATATAAAGTCAATAATAAAGTAAGCTAAGCGTCTTTCTGATTAATCAATCAAAAGAGAAAAGATACATGTTTTTAACGCTTATATTAGCTTCACCTGTATGTATGTATGTGTGTAACCGACTCCTTTGGACTCGATTTTGACCCACTTTAAACAGACAGATTTCATTAAAATTTTGCACACCTGTCTAAGACCGATGACAATGCAATAATACGAAAAAAAAAATTAAAAAAATAATTTAAAGAAAATTAAAAAAAACCAAACTTAAAAGTAGAAAATAAATAATAGTTTAAAAAAACTAAAAAACTAAAAAACACGCTTTTAAAGTACTTCTAAAAGCGTGGGGCGCTCTGTAACATTTTTCGTCTATCGACCAACCCACGCTTTTTCACAATAATGCTAGTATTTTTTGTTCATTACCATTTTCAGCTTATATTAGGCATTATTTTTCACTTTTTAGTTAGAAGTACTTTAAAAGCGTGTTATTTGTTTTTTTTTAATGTTGGTCCAACAACGCATGAGCCAAGCGTAGGGAGCGTGCCGCGTGAGCGGTCGGCGAGCGATAGAATCAAAAGGCTTGCCAATGACTGGTTTGACAAAAACTACCGTCAAACATACACGTCAACATTTCTCAAATCATGTGGCGATTATTAATAATCGCGGGTAATTATTAATAATTTTCAATTCATCACATTCACCGTTACAGATATATTCAAGCGAATCGCGCCTCTATTTAATAGCACACAAAAAATTGCATTTATTGGAAACAAATGAACAGAAATATAAAAGGATTTCCTGTGAATTTAGTTTTAGATAATCTAATCTTGCACGTCTAATATATATAAAAATTATATCGACTTTGAAGACATTTACGCTGTATATTGCTGCGAGAAAACATAGCCTGTTTCAGTGTACAACTTTAAAAACTCAAATAAAGCGAAATTACAAGTAGTACGAAGCTTATCTTATTTTATAGGTACCTTAGCTACATCCTTGGAAGAGTTAAAGTTGAAATGATATCCGCAAAGTTTGTATGCCTTCTTCTGGAGAGTTTCTTGCGAATTTCTTACATCAATCAAAAGTCGTGATGCTAGATCCTTGTCTACAGTAATCCCGTAAAATTCACAGTTAGCCAAAATCTTTGAAACTTGATTTTCGATATCTGTTGAAATACTTTAAGCGTCAATAAAGAGAAAATTACGATCAAATCGATAGTACCATTACTAATTTTATCGTACCAATGATTTTTCGATCCGGCTGGAGATTTTCTGATATAGTTATTTCTTGCTTTGCCGCAATCATCCATATACACCACGCTCGGATACACATAAACTCCACTGAATCTAAATTATTGAACCGCTTTTGTTGTTTGCCAATTTTGAGTATAGAGATAGTCAAATCTATTCCACAATATTTTTTGGTCTGTAAAACATTAACACAATAATGCTAAAATAAGAGCATGTCCAAATACAGATATTATGTTTTACAAAAGTCAAATTCAAATACTTACTAAATCATTAATATCAGGTACTTTTTCGCTACTGTCTATTAACCATTCGATAATAGAAATATCGATACTATTATTTGGTAGGTTCACATCCAGCCAACGTTTTACAGTAGCATTTGCAGTTTTCGAACATAACATTTTTAATAACAGCTTCTTCTTAAACCAACCTCGTAATCTATTTTTTATTACGAGTATATCATCAACAGATGTAAAGTCTAAATAAACACAAGTATCTTTGCTGAGGTATATGGACATCCCTTCTATTGGAGAAACATCTATTTCATCAACTTTATTTCTCATCTTGAAAAAATCACTTCCAATAATTTCATTACATACCCCGATATTCCTTTTCAAATTTAAATATATTGATGCTGTTTGTAAATCTTCAATTGAATTCAGATTATCAACAACATCACTGGCTCTTAATACATAACAATTTATTTTATTTTTAATAAATTCCATAGTAAATGTCTTTGATAAAATACTTTTTAATTGAATATTAACCTGAGAAATTTCTTTAGTGGTAACTTTGTTAGGCACAGCAAATTCATTCTGTATTTTCTTCTTCTTTACGAGAGGTTGCATATCTCTGCTAGCATCTTTTCTACGCTTGAATGAAACATTTTCTTTATTTGCTTGAACAGAAACTGTTCCAATAGATTTTGTATCTAGTGGTTCAGTTCCTGGATCTCTATCCTCTTCATAAACCAATTTAATGTCTTCATCCTCATCAAGATCTTCAATTAACGTGCTTTTAAATGCATTTAAAATTGTGTTAGAATTTAAGCTAACAAAATCTGAAACGGTATCTGCTTTATATAGTATTGTTGGTTCTTTGTCTAGCAATTTACTAGGTATTAAGTCTATAGGCAGGCTTTCTTCAAACAAACTTGAATTGTCTCCTTCAGAGGAAAACAAACTTATATCTTTAGTCGACATGTGATTTAAGGAGCTCATATTTGCAGAAACATTATCTAAAGTTATAGATTTTTCAAATTCACCAAAACTTATATTTGGCGAGAACATTTTATCAGAAGTGCGTACTTTTGTTATATTGTCTAATGCAGCTTCTGTGAAATTTAAAGAATCCCATAATATGTCATCTTTTATAGATAAACTCGGACTGTTATTTTTACACGTACCTTTTTTAATTATTTCCTTTTTAGTGTCATTATTTATTTGTTGTAAGTCTTTCGTTTCGATTTTAATGGAAACGTTATTATGTTGGGCATTATTTTTATTAGGCAGATTGTTCATAGCTTTACCGGTTAAGTCTTTCGGCGACAATTGAGATATTTTCGTTAAAACATTTTTATCTTCTTCTTTGGGAATATTTTGCTTCATGTTAGTTTCAGATATTTCCTCGGCGATAATAAAAGAATTTTGTTTGCTAATACTTGGCGTAATATTATTATACTGATCCTTATTTTCTACATAGTGCTGCGAAATGTTACATGTATTTATTACCTGATTAGAAGTTTCATTTACATCATTAGAAATAGGTGCTCCTACAACTTCAGATTTATCTGCAGACTCACAATCCCACTTAATTTCAGTAACACCTATTTCAAGTGATAAATATTTTCTAGCTTCATTTATAAGATTTTCAGCAGCTTCTTTTGTAGTCATACCGCAATATCCAGTTATCCAAACACTTTTAATTTTATTACGTTTTCGTATGTCATCATTATCGTCACCCTCTCTCGCTTTCTCGCTCTCAAAAGGTATAGATTTATGAAGTATACTTTCTATAGTAATTACATTAGCGGAGGCAATGCTAGCAATAGTTTCAAAACCAGAATCGAAAAGTGTTCTAGCCCTTGTACCGTTAAGTGACGGCAACTTCATCAATTCTAGCAATTCGGAATGGATACCGAAATGTAACCGATCTTGAAATTGTGATATAAGCATTTCCATATTTTTCCAACCTAGTTGTCGACAAAATGCCGTGACCATTCCTAAAATATTAAATTTATATGAAACTCCAATACACATATTGAGTTAAAAATGGTAGTCAAAACGATGTGGCGCACGAACGCTAAACAATACTTTTGTATTTTGGTTCAGAGATACCAAATCCGATAGTATGTTAGCACTTTACGCTTGTTATGGAAAGATCACTAATATTGCTATAATCAGATACATATTCAAGTACTTACCAGCGAATGTTGCAGCCCCCTGTTGAAGGCTCTGCAGGAATCCCCGTGCGCATTGGAACTTAGCAGCTACTTCTGCTAATGGAACTTCATTAACTAAATCCTGCAAAGCCAGCGCTGTGTAAAACCTAGAAGTGTAGTAAGATTTAAAAAAGTACCATATTTAATGACATAACATTTTACCAAATTAAAAGAGTATTTATCTTACCTTTTATGAATATTTGCTTTGTTTTGAATATTATTTGACTTGTTATTTCCTCTCAAACAGCGTATGATGAAGCTTTCCTGGACTCCAACCAATTCACCCACTCTCTTCATAGCTTTGGTTAAGGATTCCCATAGAGTCAATAAATGCAACCAATCAATATTGCCCCACTGACTGCTGACACTATATGGAGTCACCAAGTAAATAAGATGAAGGTCTGTCTCCAGCACCAGGCATTGTCGAGCTTTCTGCAGCTCACAGAATAAAGACAAGCCATCATTTGGAGCCATAGAAGATGACAGACAAGCCTTCCCTAAAGGTGTTGCTACATAATGCTTATCATTTTCTTCAGTCTGAATTCTTATAAACTCATAATTTCTCAATTCTTCTAAAGTGTTCTCTAACAGAATGTTTTGTGATGCGGACTGATCTTGCTGGTTGAACAGCAAGGTACATTTTGAATACAAGTCCAGCTCCTCTTTAGTAGACAAAACTTGGCTAGCTATCATTTCCAGCACAGCTCTCATGTATTTGTCTTCACTTTCAATACAACTCTTCACAGGAGACAGAGATCCCATCATCAATTCAAATCCTATTTTCTTCTCAGCCTCTGTGCAAATCAATACACTCTCACCTTTTAAATCTTTGCCCATTCTGCCAGCTCTGCCAATCATTTGTTTGTAAGTAAGGATGTTTATTGGTTGTCTTTGAAACACTGGTGACCGGATAATTACCTTTCTAGCTGGCAAGTTCACACCAGAGCTTAAAGTAGAGGTGGCTACTAGCACTCTTATCGCCCCAGATTTGAAGCCACCTTCAATGATATCCCTCTCATCAAATGTGAGTCCTGCATGGTGGTACGCTACACCAAAAGATATAGTTTTCTTCAGGACTTGGTCTAGTCCAACTGGACAATTCTTCATCTGTTCCAGCACTTCTGATATAGCCTCAGATTTCAACTGAGCTCTTAATATGGAGCCAGTTTCACCACCCTCACAGCCCAACTTGAAAAATGATGATGCCATGGACTGAGCTAAACTCTCACACCAGTTTTTGGTCATACAAAAGATAAGTATAGAGCATCCATCTCTAATAGTATTTAGGCAAATATTTAGTACACAATCACCTTCTGCTGTCAATGATGTATCTAAACTGGCAATGCTGGTTCCTTCTTTATCGAAATATTTTCTGCCAACCAAACAATACTCATCCAGGGGTATTGGTCTGAACTGTGTAATGAACAGCTCAGCACCTAGCCAGTTGGCAAGTACTTCTAAGTTTGGTAGAGTAGCTGACATCCCAACTATTTGTATCTGCACATCATCCGACTTGGACGACACATACTTAATTTTAGTGAGTAGGAGTTCTAAAATATATCCACGGCTAGGATCTCCAAGCAGATGCAATTCATCAACTATGACAGCTCCTAACTCTGCAATAGATCCCTCATCAAGGAGCTTATTCACCAAACTGTTTGCTTTTTCAATGGTGCATATAGCAACATGTACAGATTGTAAACCACCAGGAGGTGACTGAGATCCCATGAACCCTTCAACTCGTATACCTGAGCTTGACAGTAAATCTTGAAAATAAAACATTTTCTCTCTAACTATAGACACAAATGGTAGAATAATAATAACTTTCTTCTGTCGCTCTAATATAGTTTTTATTGTCAGTATTTCTGCAACTAATGTTTTACCTGCTGATGTAGGAGCAGAATAGACCAAGTTACAACATTCGAATAATACTTTGGGGTTCCCCAAACAACTGACCTGCCATTCAAACATTTCAGCGATGCCTTTCTCTTCGTACTTTCTAGCTATTTCAGGTGGTAGTCCCCAATCTTTGAGTTTTCTGTTGTTTTTTTCAGTTTGGGAAATAATAGACACATTTTGGGTAGAGGTCAGATGTAGCGTGGTATTTTGTGAATAACTACCGACTGCCTTGATCCCATTCTGCCTCCTTTTTGGTTGTGTGATGTCCTTTTGTTCAGGAGCGTGTTCTTTTACAACTTGTAGAGAAGTTTGTAACGCGAATGAATTATCAAAACAATTGTCTAGAAAACCAATATTTTCAGCAATAAATTGTGAATCTATAACTTCATTATCAACTGCAGCCATCGTTGATTATCAATAAATAATACATAAGTAATACATAGGTGATTTATTTTAAAATATTTTTTAAATATAAAAGCTCAAAACAATAACAGCCACCAGTGTCAGTCACGTCAGTGTCAAAAATGTCAATTAACTGCAGTGAGTGTTGCAAAAAATAGAATCAAATATCGGTAGTTTCACAGGACAAGTTTTAAAAAACCTAACTTAAGTCATGTTGCCTGTCTGCTACGACCCAAACATGTTGTCAAATGAACGATATTTAAACGGTATCAATTCAATTCGACTGGAAGTGAGCCGAAACCAAGCGTTTTGGTTGACTATTAAAATATTTGCATAATTATGATTGCCGGCAGTACAGATGAATATGGCTGACCCGGCTGACCTCACAAATAGTGTGAGCGTTCCTCGAGCGTATGAGTGACGAGATCGCCACGTGTACATACACCGCGAGCACACTGTGTGATTGTCGCGTTTCACTGCCGTGCGGCATGTTTTGTGTGGAACGTGCACGGGGCGCGCGCGCGATGTGTTCTTACCCTTCCGCCCACTAACCACGTTGAAGGAGGTTAAACGCCACCTGAAAGTAGCGCTTTCGCGTCGCTCGCTCACACTCCCGAGAAACGCTCAAATATGGAGGATGCCAATGGTTTCTTTAAAAAGGTAGGTTTGCTCATAAATTGATGGCTTAGGCTGATTTTAGTCTCACGCTCACCGTCAGCGCTCATAGCTCAGCGCGTAGTTTGTCAGCGCTGAGGCTCAGCGTGGCTTGTTTTAGTATCGTACTGACCGCCTTACTGTACAGACGACGACCAAAGTGCGGAGTGTATTAATTATTGCTGCTTTGTACTATCTATCCCAAATATAAAAACCGATTTGCCATGACTGTACGCGCTGACGACGTCTGCTCCGCTCGACACAAGAACGCTCACTGAACGCAGAGGCGCTCGTGCGATCGTCAGCGCCGACATCTACGCGAGGCCGACGCGTGACGCGTACAGCCGCGTAGCTATCAGCGCTGACCACCGTGCGCGCTGATAGCTACGCGTTATTTAAAAACGCTTCCTAGAAGTCCATATATCTCGGACATCAGCGCTGACGGTACGCGTGCCGTCGGCGTAAGACTAAAATCAGCCTTGACAACCCCGCTTGAGTCAGTGTTGTCACGTTATGGAATAACACAGCTGTTTTGCAAGAAAAATATTTATTGTATGTTTTTCGAAACGTGATTTATTTGTTTATCTCAGATATTTTCTTCGAGACTAAAACCATATATTAAAAAATAATGATTTAACGAGCTCAAGACATAAAGAAATACAATGAGGTTTTTAGAATATTTAATTGATCAGGATCACAGAACATGTATCAATCAAAGCATATCTAATTTTTATAAGTGAAGAATAATATAATAATATTAATAGTTATAAGCAAAGATCTTGACGATTTTGAAGTTAGCCGCGAATAAAATGTCACTGGTCGGTATTGGCTTGAATACGGTCCTCGTTGATTGGTTGATCAGCCATCTGCAGCAATCTTCAAAACCACCAAGATCTTTTATTTTATCTTTACCAACTTCCCTGATAATACAATATAACACTGTAGGTATATATAATATAATATAAGGCATGTCTTTATATCACCAACCAATCGATTGTAGTAGTAGTTTTGTTTTAAGTATTTGAATTGATGTAACGTAGTAAATGCAGTTGAACATAAATAAAATAGGCAGAGTGTAAATTCGAGTATGATAATCACCAGATTTTGCTACCCTGGACTATAATATTGGCTAAATAAAATATTTACTGGGTGCCTGTAAGTGGTGAAGTAATATCATAAGGAAATCTTTGTAGCTGTTGGTTCCTTGCCTTCCGTTAAAGCTCTTGATTCATGGACGAATGCTGCATATGTTATACCCTGAAACACAAAAAGCACATTTATTATTACTACAAGATAGGTACTAAACTTCTTAGGGTCGCTACACACATAAACAAGCCGGCTGGCAAAATAGGAGGTGGTTCTCAATTCGATAATAAGTTTTTTTTTCTTCCAATCACAGTGCTGATAATTTTGTTTCAATAACAATTTATGAGCACCGACATCAAGAACTATTTATTCGACTTTTTGCGTTATTAAATGCTTTTTCAAGGTATTTTGAAGTCGGTTTTTATTTTTCAAAAACTTTTTTATATATTCCATCACAGTATCCATAGGGTCGATTTTAAAGTCACCGATTAAAGTATATCACGCGAATCGTTTAAGAAATAAATGATGTTAATGTTAAGTATCTATTTTATTCAATCCTTGGTTTATGTCTATAAAACAAGAAGAATCAATACAGTACCTACACCTTAAAATGTTGATAGAATTAAAAAGAAGTATACTTTTTCATTAGTGTGACCTGATACTTTGGTCCAAGCGAAAGCGTATAACTGTTTTTAAACTTTCGCGATTTGAGAACATTTTTCAAAAATTAGACAACGGGTCTGAATCGCGTAATTATTATAAAGGTAAATAAATATAGCTATATATATAAATTCGAAACGTCGAGCATCTATTTACCTTTATAATAATTACGCGATTCAGACCCTTATATAACTGCTTTCTTACTACAATTTAATAATCACGCAGTTTGGCGGCAACAGCAGTTTTTATTATTACAATGTAGAAATATGATTCCCACAGTTTAAAAACGCGGTCAGTGTTTCTATGCCTTCAAGATAAAATAGATATCTCATACGTAAGGGTGCTCCACCGAAGACCGCATCATCACTTACCATCAGATGAGATTGTGGTCAAACCCATACCTATTCACCATTATGTGTCTAGCGACTAATACTTGACGCTCGAGATTTTTAGGTAGTGCAAAATGTGCTAGTGTAAGGAAGCCTTTAGTCTCAGAGGACATAATCTCGATAATATATACGGGGTGGATGCGACATAGCGACATTTATTGAAACCACAGCTTCTATAGATGGTAAGTATCAATTTCCACCGGATAAAAATTCTCTGGCGAAAAAAAAAAATCACGTTCTCCGAACAATTTGAACATTGCGATCGTGCAATTTGTTCGGAAGACGTGGATTTTTTTTTTCGCCAGAGAATTTTTTATCCGGTGGAAATTCATACTGGCCATGTATAGAAGCTGTGGTTTCAATAAATGTCGCTATGTCGCATCCACCCTGTATAATCAAAGCCTTTAGTGGCTTATAAAAATAATTTGCTCAAACATAGTGAGCTTAATCAGTTTAACTACAAAACATATATATTTTTTTTTACCTGTTGCATAGCAGCCCGGACAAATCCTTCATTTGCTGATACAGTCAAAGCTTTAATCCTATGTCCATAGTTAAAAATTGTTTTAGATCTTAACCGGACATGACCTCGAACCTTGAGAGTTTTCCTGGGATAATCATCTTCACCTTTAAAATATTAAAAATAATTATATACTATTATAAATACAAAAGAAATAATTATGTTTTTCATCATTATTCTCACCACCAAAATCATCAGGATAGATACGGAGCATTTGCTTTAATTCCTGGGTTCTTTTGACTTCCGTGGGCCCACCTAATGTATTAACTATCTTTTCAAAGTCATCCCATGCAGTCCTGCAGCAAACTAGGGTTTTTCCTGGAAAGACATACTTGCTACATTCAGCTGGATTTTGGAACATTATTAGTTTAAATCACTTGAAATATTTTCGTGAAGAATTTTTCCATTGCTAATGGAAGAGCCATTCAGCAGTGGCTCCTAACATTTTCTTAGCCACGGACCACTTTGACTACTTGGATGTTCACAGAGTCCTGGGACAATTTTTTAGGGGGAGAAAGGGAATGGCGGGAGAGTATTTTCAACACAGCAACGGGGCCGATAATTTTAGGAGTGGATTCCTAAAACTAAAACTAAAAAATATAAAACTATAAAATTCTACATTTTTTAATATAAAGTACAAAAAAAAAAATTATGTTTTCATTATTCTTATAATATTATGGCTATTTAAAAATACATATTTAATATTAGTTATATTAAAAAAAAATATATGTATTTAAAATCAATGAATTGAATTCTATAAGAATAGATACTCTTAAGGTAAAAGTTAGAAATAAATCAACTCAATAAGTAATACCTTCAAATAGCCTTTCCAAAATAGGTTTAACAGGCCTCTCTGCTTCCCAAGCGCATTGCTGAGTCAGCACTTTTTGTTTAAACACATAATTACAAGAGCCATTGGTCATATTGCTCACATATGCCATCATAGCCGTCACATCTAGATTTAACGTCTGTATCTCTGGGTGCTCTTCTATGCATTGGGACACTTCTTTTAAAGAGCTTTCTTCACTAGAAAAAAAAAAAATGGTCTCACTATACATATTATGAAATTTTAATAACAACAAATTACAAAAATATCTAGTAATATGGAATTCTTAACAGCATGCATTATTTAGCAACAAAAATACCGCTGCTGATCATATGAACGATCACGCCCGGCTGATGCATGCGTCTGTCACTATACATTTCCGTATTTTGAGTGATGCACGCATCAGACGCTCTCAAAGTATAACATTATTCGATAGATGCGCGCGGCCGCGATGCATGGAGGTCTACCTGGAAAACTCATGGCAATAAAGTCTTTATAAAAAGCTTACCCATTGTTATGAAGGCAGTCATCATCACTGCTATCACTATCCCATGAGTCTCCGTCATCCTCACAAACAACAGAATTGGGTAATACTTCTCCTTTCACTATAATACCTACTGCTTTTAATTTATTTGCTAAGTTCTCCTCTATACCACTCATAAATTCAAATATAATCTGAAACATAAAACAAAAAGTTTAAATATTGTTATAAACCATCAAAGATTATAAAATTGAATTTCCTTTTCATAATTTCCACTCTCATATTATAGGTAATGTCAAACCAAGATTATAGCTATGAAATAAAATAAAGGTATGGCATAAATAGATGATTTGTTTAACCTTTTAACTGCCTGTGTCAAATTTTCGGGTCATAATATTTATACATATATTTTAAATGGATCCGAACATTTTTTGTGGGATTTATCCGAAGCAGGTGATTAAAAGGTTAATAACATTAAATGATGTGTTCAATTACTGCTTTGTCCAAATTTCTCAATCACAACCTGACTTGCAGGTTTTCGATTTCTCCTGTTACTAGTTATGACTGGCTTTAACAATGTTATGCAATATTATTTCAAAGTAAAACAATCATGTAACAGTATAATTTGTTGATATGAAGTAAATTATACATGCCTTGGGTGGTTGATACATGCATGGGTAGAGTTTAGCACATTCCAGGTAATCTTCTGCTTGGTCTATAATAGACCTCGCTCCATATGAGGCTTTGCCTGCACTCAGTGCAGATAGAGATTTTGGATTCCTAGCTATCACTGAAAAATAAAACAAATGCAAATCAAGGAAATGAAATACTCAAAATTTATTTTACATGATATTTTTATAACCATTATACTTAAGATGTAATACGAAAAGATTTCTAAAATTATAATTAGTATTACAAAATTATTAAAAAAAAATTATGTATACTGTTTTGACATGTAAAGGAATTTTATTATACCTTTAGTCCACACTCTGCCTCCTTCACTAATAACATCAATAACCAGTTTAGAGCTGTCGTTTAAGTGAAACATCTTACACACTGAGATGACTCCGGGCCGCAAAGTACATTCAACCATTGCGCCCAGGTGCCGTAGGTTAGAACAGGACAACTGCTCCACTTTCACTTTTTTAGACCTTTGTAACTAAAACAATAAACTTCTTGTTAATTTCATATTTTTTTCTATATTATAACACGTTCCTTTCTAATACCTTTTTCAAGAACTCAAGATCTTGTCTGATTTTTCTTTGAAGTTTCATAACACCATCTACTTCGTTTACTGGTGTTAGTTTAGTAATTAGATTTTCCCCATAGTCTAGCTTTTCGTTTAGCATGGATAATAATTCTGCCGGAGTTTCCATTTTTAATAAAACAATTTTTTTATATTATTTGTTGGTGATTGTTTACAAATTTCTGACATCATTTGACTGACAGACTTGACAGTGACAATTTTTGCCTATATTTTGATTTTTTCCATGATCGATAGTGATGCGATAATTATATATCATTTTCATAGAATGTAGATTAGTGATGTAGCATTAAATTTGCTACATAAACAGCTTGCTATATTGTACTTTAATGGCCGTGTTAGCATGATCAATTTGGAGAATTGAAACGAAAATGCTAAACTTATCAATTTCTTTAATTTGAGCCTTTTAGGGACTGGAACGTCCTATAGAAGTAAATTTATTATATTTCTCGAGGTTTTTCGATATTTTTTGCAAGCTTTAATAATTGAGAGGTTTATTTCATAATAGATTACAGCATTAAACGATAAGAAATTATCACAATAACTATATTATTCGTGAGTTCAAAGATTGTATCACCAAACCATTTTACCCGCCATTTTAGTGATTCGTTGCCGCGGTCACGTGACCATAACCTAAAGTAGCCAATCAAAATTTAATGCATTAAGTCAAGCCGACAACCAACCATAATTTTGAGAAATGGCTGACGATAAAGAAGTTGAGAAAACTATTGCAGAAGACTTGGTTGTTACCAAGTACAAGCTAGCTGGTCAAATTGTTAATCGTAAGTTCTTGTGATATTGTACAATATTGCTGCTGCAAGTCGTGGTGTGCGTGTGTGTTAAAATGTACGATCGAGCTACGCAAGTTGAAGCGATGGACGCGTGTCATTGCCTTGCCATGCGGACAATGTGGTTATCGCTATCTGTGCCAAGTATTTCTCATATTCTATTGCATTATAACTAAATACATATCTTAATTTCCAGGTGTCTTGGAACAGCTTATCGCAAAATGTGTCCCTGAGGCGTCTGCCAGAGAGATATGCGAATTTGGCGACAAGCTTATTTTAGACGAGACTTCGAAAGTATTCAAAAAGGAGAAAGACTCCAAGAAGGGAATAGCTTTTTCAACATGCGTTTCGGTGAATAACTGTATATGTCACTTCTCGCCGATCCCTAGCGAAAGTGATTACATTCTTAGGGAAGGTGATCTAGCCAAAATGTAAGTAATTTAGCGTAGAAAATGAACTTTGTTCTTAGCCTGCCAATCTCCTTGCCTCTCCTTTGTGTTGCAAATATTTCTAGACGCCTCTTATTTTCATTGTGTCTCTATAGCGGCTTAATGAGAATCATTGAATTTATTTGCATAAAATTAACTACATAGTTATTTTAACAGCAGCTGTAAAGTGAGGTTAGTTAAAATAACCTCACTGTTCGCATTTAATAGGTCAACGGCTTAATGAACTTTTTTTGTAGTTACTTTTTGTCTATGACTAATACACCAGATTATAGATAAACTCTGCATCTTATCCCACTCAATTTGCTTATTTTAAGGTGAGTATAGACTAAAACATTTATTTGTAACAGAACAACGACCCACTCTATGATAATAATATGTTCTAGTGTATTATCCTTTTACTGAAATGAAACTCAGCATTGGCCTGTATTGTACCATTTGTAAGAACGTTACATTACACAGAAATGTTCGAGAAAATGTTGTAGGCTATACTCACCTTTATTGCTTATTGATCATTTTCTACTTTATTTATCACCTAAAAAGCTAAATATAATAACTTCATAGTTATTATTGTGTACAATTTGCTACTGATTTGTAAATTGGTTCTGAGTGGTTACAATGTTACTTGTGGTTGATGGTATAATGTATTAGGAAAGCTGTTAAAGATAGATACTGAGGATTGTTGGGTTCTTTAGTAATATTTAGTAGAACACCCTCCACACCCTGGAACACCCACCCTTAAATGTACCTATATAAGTCATTCCTAATAACAAGAGTATGATGAACATGATTATCTTTGTCTTTCCTCCAGAGATCTTGGTGCACACATAGATGGATTCATTGCAGTTGTGGCACACACAGTCATTGTGGGTGGTGTGGAGGTCACAGGACGTGCTGCAGATGTCCTCCTTGCTGCTCACTATGCGAGTGAAGCCGCCCTGAGATTGCTGCGGCCTGATAATGAGGTATACCATACATTTTCTTAATGATGACTGATTATATATGTAGCATAATAATTACTGTTTTCCATTTGCTATGAACACAATGTTTTTTATTACACATTATTTACATTTTGTAATTATCAAAAGTGTGTTTAATTTATCAAGTTATTATTGTAAACATGTTCTGTGAGTCTAAGAGTCTGTTGTTGGTTGTAGCATTAATGGTTCCTCAGCAGAATATTATTTAAGGCCCTGAATTCTTTCCAGCTAATGTTTATACATTCTCTGGCAGTACTCAGGGTAAAGAATACAGTAAAATTCTAACTGAAATGACTATCATAGCATTTTGGCTTATACTTACTTACATAATTTTTATTAAAACTGACGTGAGTTTGTAACATTATTCAAATTATGAAATACGGGTGTTACTCACGTAACTCACTAAATAGACCAACATATCTATTTAGTCGACCGCGGTTTCGCCTATACGTCTAGGCATTATCAAGAGAGTGCTATACGTCGCGCCTGAGTCACAGCCGTTAAGTGCAAGACTGGCTGCGACTCAGGCGCGATCGCACTCTCTTGATAATGCCTAGACGTATAGGCGAAACCGCGGTCGACTAAATAGACCAACATTACGTGAGTAACACCCGTATTTCATAATTTGAATAATCTTACTTACATTAACAACTAAATTATTATCAAGTTGGTGAGTTCAATAAACTCATCACTGAATAATTTTATCTGACCTAATTAATAATGTTGTAAACATGATAAATATAAATTTGACAAGGTATATTTTTCTAATTATTATCTACTAACTTGCTTAATATGCTTCTAATCCCAGATTGTTTTAGAAGTTGATGAACATTATTGGTTTTACTTGGAAATTTAAACTACTATGTTACACATTTTTATCACTACTTATTTATAGGGTTGCAATGTGTTAATAGTACTACGTTATTATTCCAGAACTATGCAATAACAGATGCTGTGCAGAAAATTACAGCGGAATATGGCTGCAAGCCTGTTGAAGGCATGCTCTCACACCAACTAAAGCAATTCCGTATTGATGGAGAGAAGAGCATCATCCAGAACCCCTCAGAAGCACAGCGCAAAGAACATGAAAAGTCTACCTTAGAGACATATGAAGTATATGCTATGGATGTACTTGTTTCTACTGGGGAAGGCGTTGTAAGTATTTCTACTATCCCATCCTTATCAGGTGAAATGTGGGTGTTGTACACCTCTGCCACACCCTTTTAGGTATTATGGTGTGATGTTATGATGTATGTTATATTTCAGACACATTGTTTTTCACAATTAGTAATAACATTCAGATTCAGAACATTCACAGCAAAAACATATTTGTTATATTTTGTAAATATAGTATTACTATCCCTGAATTCTTTCCAGCTAGTGTAAATACATTTTCTGGCAGTGATCAGGGAAAAGGAAATAGTAAATTTCTGACTAAAATATCTTACATAATATTTTGGTCTATATTTACTTACACTGCGACACATGCACCCGTTAGCAGAATAATGTGATTCTGTTAAATTATTAAAAGTCAAAGAATCATTTTTGTGTTTGATTTCAGGGTCGTGAAATGGATACAAGGTGTACAATATACAAGAAAACTGATGAGGTTTATCAATTAAAACTGAAAGCATCAAGAATGTTCTACAGTGAGGTCAGTACTATAAACTACCAAGACGTTTTGTTCCAGTATGATACTGTTAGTATTGTATTATATGTGCAATATTTTTCACAATACTGGAAAGAGCAATGTGATCTGTTTGAACCAACCTATCTGTATGGTATGTTGGTATAGAAGATTTCAACAAAATATTTATAATTATCATATAAATTGTCACTTGCTAATAGTGAAGGCAAATAGCGTGTGGCAACCTGCATGAGAGTGAGAGTGCCTAAAAAGAGGGTGTAAAGTCTACCAATCTGCACTTGGCCAGTGTCATAGACTATGGCCTAATCCTATCATGAGTAGAGGTTCGAGCCCAGCAGTGGGACGATGTATTACAAAGAGGGCTGCTATTGTTATTATGTAAATATCTATGATAAGACCATTTTAGTTTAGCCTTCTGTTTTGCGTGGTAACAACATTACTATTAAAAGATGTTTGCTTACAGGTCCGCAATAAGCATGGATCTATGCCCTTCAATCTGCGTAGCTTCGATAAGGAAACCAGCGCGAGGTTAGGCGTCGTCGAGTGCGTGAACCACAAACTCATTGAGCCCTTCCAGGTATGTATTTTCAATAATAAATAAAGCCACTAGGTTAAAAACGTATATTGCTGTTGAAAAATCAGAGTATCCTGGATAATTGTTTACTTTGTGTGGAGGGGCATACTATTAGTTAGTAAATATACCTTTTTGTTGAACAGGTATTATACGAACGTTCAGGCGAGTTGGTAGCGCAATTCAAATTCACAGTGCTGCTGCTGCCTAGCGGCACGCATAAAATCACGGGCCTGCCCTTCGAAAAGAGCCAGTGCAAGAGTGAACGCGGCATCAAGGACCCAGAGCTCAATGTAAGCACCTTATATATATATAAACACACAATAAAATGTAGTATTGCAACAATATACTTCATATTCATTTCTTTTCTGTATTTCATATCCCTGTTATCTTTCAAAGCACACTATTTTCAGGTCTGATTTGAACAAGCACAGGGTACAATAATGTAATGTTTTTGAGCCGATTTGCATTTTTCTAGCATCTCTGTTTGAACCATTACGACAATTAAAACCATATGAAGTATTTTTAAATATCTTCACCTTGAAAACATTTTTATGGAATCGTTGTTTGCAGGCCCTCCTTAACTCTTCTGCGAAATCTAACAAGAAGAAGAAAAAGAAAACTGGCACCGAAGAAGCCATGGAAGTTGAAACTGTTGCCTAGCAACGGAATTACGTGCCCGGGATATTAACACTATGAAATCTACAGCTTCCCACGATATAACCTCCAAAGGAACACATCTCTTACCTAAGCCAAGTTTGGCTAAGATTGTAAAAAGATATCATATATCTGTAGAACAATTTGGCTTGTATAAATTCCGAACAGTTGATATTTAACCATACACTTATTACGTGGGATCGGCAATATGAATGCGTACATTGATGTAGGCAGTTTATTTTTAGGCAACAACTAACAATATTTCTCCTTTTGTTTGCTTCTCATACGTTAACTACTCACTGACTTGCAATTTTTTTTAAATTTGTAAATAATTGTTTGACCTTTTCCATTAGACTGAAATGTTAGTCCCACAGTAAAGCATAAATTGAAGAATTAATAAATCATTCCTTTTATATGTAATATTGATTGTGAAGCGCACAAAATTCTTTTTCACTTCAAAATACAAGTGGAGTGGTACATATTTTGTATCATATATTCGGCGTCACTTACCGGTTTTGTAATATTTGAGATGTTAATTCAATTTTATTTACATTTATTACAAGACTGTTTCTATTTAAGTTTATGTTCCTTGTTGAATTCATGGTTACGTCCGCTGCATAAGTATACTAACAGCACCAAGCTTTGTATGTCTTACATTTGAATAACTGATTATTTCTGTAATTATTCCTTACACATTCTAATAAAGTGTTAATTTTAAATTCAAGATAGTTTGTGTAAATATGCTTATTGAAATGTTAAATCATAAAACGAGATTATTGTAACAATTAGTTATATTTTGTGTCAAAAGCAATAATAATGAAGCTTGGAAATGTTTACATGTCTATGGAGCTGACCCTCTAATTAGGTAAAGTTGTAAAGTATGTGACACTATGAGAAAGGAATAAATCTAACTGTGCCACAATTGTGGGCTGTTTTTATTTAAACACTAAGGGTCGACACACACCAAAAGCGCGTCGAAGCGCAGTTTCAGTGTTATATGAATTCCAACTCTATTCTCACCACCATAATACTCATTATCGCATGAGAAACTCAAACGAGTCGCGCGGATGCCCGCGGCGCCGCGGGAATTCCAGCGAATTCCATAGTAGTAGTAGCGTAGAGTTTCTCATGCGATTATGAGTATTATAGTTGTGAGAATAGAGTTGGAATTCATATGACACTGAAACTGCGCTTCGATTCGCTGCGCTTCGACGCGCTTTTGGTGTGTGTCGACCCTAACACTCGTCTTTGACCATACCAATTTATCAAAATAGGGTTAGATTACTAGCTGTAAAAGCATACTAAACAACTACTAACTGCCACCCATGTGGTGGATAAACATTCACCTTTAGCCCCAATTGCACAGGTGTATGATAAACCTTATTGGCAGGTTAAGCATATTAACACACATGAATCATAAATGATATAAGCACATGTTTGCCAGTAAGGTCAAATTAAAGTGCCATCCTGCTTTCCTGATCAGGATAGCTATGAGCTATGTAGGGAACAAGCGTTCCGTAAATTTAAAAAGGGCTGGGATACATACTCATATCTTGTATAATATGTATTTAGATAAAAACCATTACGTGCACCTACCTATGCTCATCTCTATCACCCCATGTTGACTGTAAGGCCTTTGCCACACTAGACGGAAATTCCGTTGCCGAACTTCCGCGGCGGAACGCCAATACAT
This sequence comes from Hypena proboscidalis, assembly GCA_905147285.1. Taxonomy (NCBI): domain Eukaryota; kingdom Metazoa; phylum Arthropoda; class Insecta; order Lepidoptera; family Erebidae; genus Hypena; species Hypena proboscidalis. The sequence continues at coordinate 17,392,240 of LR990131.1, forward strand.
GTTAGTTAGTAGGTGCTCCCAGACTCTATTGAGGCACATTTGGTGCCTCTGATGGTGGATCTTGTTCTTGGCTTTTTAGTTATACAATATTTTTATTTTCACAAGTCTTTACTAAATAACCAATCAGGCATAATGAATGACCAATAGAAAACAATTCAGGGCCCTAAATACGGCGCATCGACTTCGACCATCGATCACGGGAATCGACCTGGCTGTATTGCATGACAGTAATTTTTGTAGATTGTTTTGATTAAAGAGTCACTAAAATGTAGACAAGTTGCAGTTATTCGCCATTGTGCAGCATGGGTAAAAAAATTATTACAGAGACTCAAGTTGGACTACATTTATTTTCTTAAATGTGACTTCATTGCACAATTACAGCACAGATAAATCAATTTCTGATATAAACCTCTCAGTTTCATTTTACAGCTGACAGCACTTTAAAATAAATAAATACAAATTTCTTAAATTATTTTTCTTGCGAAACAGCTGGGCTTTGTTCTGCTGCATCAAATGTTGAGGCAATCATTCCATAAGTCTTTGATACAGCATAGCTGGTGTGTGTTGGAAGGTCGGCTAAGAATTGGAATGTGGATTTAACACCACAGTTCCAATAATGTTTAAACAAGTATGAAACTCTATCATTTGTAGGCAATGGAGGTAGCTGGAAAAAAACAATATTGATATGAATTAAAGGCATCAAAAAGAGAACCAAATTGTAAATAAAGAACTAAGCTATACCTCGTAAGGTATCTGTTTTTTCAATTCTCCAACATATGGAGAGACACCTTGTTCGAGTTCTTCGTATAATGCAGTGGTAGTGGCACTATCTTTCCATACGCCTTTATCAATAGTGTAGTATACTGCTGAGCCGAGAACAGCGGATTTTACTCCGAACCTAGAAATAAATAACAAATAGGTATTAACAACAAATCAAATTTAAAACACCACTGACACACAAAAGGATTATAAATTTAGATTTAATCACTTACTTAATCATTTTGTTCGATTTTAAACATCAAAAACAATGTTTATTTACAGGGAAAATTATGTAATTTTCACAGGATAACCTCAATTTTTTGCTTAACTGAATTGACAGCTTTGACACACATTAGATGATTGACACAACGTCAATGTCAAATAAAATATTACCAAAGACAACAGATTATGATGCCACGTAGATATATAATAATATATCGAAAAAAATATTATATACCAATCCCTAAAATATCGATGAAAATTCGAATAAAATAATTACTATTTTGTTCCTTCACTTTAAAAAGTTGCCAATTTAGTGACTTTGTCGCTAGATCTTGCGAAATAAAAAAATATGTCGCGTTTTTAAGGTGTGTTGAGAGTTAAGGAATTGAACTATAAATGAAATGCTTATTTTTCAAGTAAGGCACGTATGAGAGCAACAGAGAGAAAAATCCGTACTTGTTAATGATTTTTGTTCCAAAATGTTTGACTTTAAATCGCCCCACAGAACTGTGCCTCTATAAACCAATGCCTGTCAACAAACTTTAACAGACATTACTTTATAGTAGTGCCTTCTGGTGTAACAAAAAACGATAGCCCTAATTGGCTATAAACTGATTCATATTTTTTGTCAAAAAGAATGGAGACAAGATTTTTATAAGTTATATGATCATTGGACTTATCTCTGACAAGAAAATTAATAGTAAAAAACATTTCTTTGCCTACTTAAGAAGCTGAAAAGAAGGGGATTAAGTCAAGCCACGACACAGTGGGTCAAAAAGTTCACGGTAGGGAGTAAGAGAGAGTTTGATAAAAAAATAAAATTGTTATGATTATTTATATATAATATTATTAAAATGTTAAAATAATATATAATTATTGTATTATAATTATGTAAAACATAATGAATATAAAACTCTAATGAATATAAAATGTGGTTGCGGGTTCGATTTCCGCTTAAGACAAATCTTTGTGTGCGCGAACATGGGGGTTTGTCTTAGTCTGGGTGTTTCTATGTATAATAAGTATATATTTACAAAAGAAAAGTATATAATTGTCTTAGTATCAGTCATTCTAGTACCCATAGTACAAGCTCTGCTTAGTTTGGGACTAGATGGCGTTGTGTGTAAGTTGGGATATATTTATTTATTTATTGATTTATTAACTTAAGTTCATAATTATGAGCCTTAAATCAAACAGTAATCCATGCAGTGACACAATAAAAGACAGTTCTCCTAAAGAAATTTATAGTGCCACATGCTGATAGCACTTGGGTATAGTCATTGACTACATAAAAAAAGGCAGGACTGAGTCTCTTGAAACACTTACTGAAGCACCCATAGTAAGTCACACGTACACACAGAACGCACACATTGACACAATAGTAAGTCAATCGCCCGCCATTACGCTTTGGACTGTGCTGTTGCTCGGATGTTCAAGTAAAATAATTAAAAATGCCGTCTTGTGTTGTGAAAAGCTGCCGAAACCACAGCGCCTCGACAAAAAAAATCCAGGAGATCACTTTTCATAGGTAAGCAAGTAATATATTCAGCTTATTGCCGAAATTATATCGTTTTCGTAAAAAAAATTACCAAAGCTATCAGTGTTGACAGTCAATAAATATTTTCATTTACCCTGAATTTGGGTAAATATTTTTTAGTAGTATAGTTTTTTAGTAAAGTATTAAATACATTTGGTATAAATTATTATTCTATGTTTTATAGATTTCCTGCTGCAAACGACGCATGAAAAAATTATTGGATAAAAATAATTAAAAACTGCAGAAATGATAACAGTTGGTATCCATCAAAATATAGTGTAGTCTACACAGTATACACTTCGAGGAAATTGATTTATATAAAACAAAAGGTGGACTTATTCGCATTGTCAGCTTTGCCGTACCAAAAAAGGTAAAACAATAGTATATTGTTTTAAATAAAGTATTAAATTAATAAATAACAGTACTTTAATCTAAAACTTTTTATTTCTTAGTTTAGTTTATTATTATTTTTTTTATTTTTTTTTATTTGCCAATATTTATTTGAAATATTGAAAAATCACATGTAAGTGAATCTAAGCTTCGTGATTGTTGGTTTAGTTTAACTTAGATATTTTATTTGGTTTGTACATTTTGTTGACGTTTTCAAGCACTTTCTGATAGGTTATGTAATGAAGAATTTTTGTTTTTTATTTTTTTGATAACTGCCATAACTTATCCTACTATCCGATTTCGGCTCCAGGTCCTAAACTGGGACACCCTGTATATCACTAAAGCATCTTCACCATCTAAGAATCAGAAAGCGCCGTAGGAGTCGTAATTTTAAAATATTTTCCAAAAACTGGTTAGCTGCACTAAAGCATCTTCGCTGCCTTGCGTCAGGAGTGCCCAGAGCAACGAATTTTGTACATATTTCCTTAATAAAAACAAACAACTTCCAGCTGCAGGCCCGCATCGACTGCTAGAAATATAAAATCAACTTTGTTTCGAAATTCAAACAAAGTTGTTTTATATTGTTTGGTTTTTGGCCACGGTAGTATAAAACTACCTATATCATGTTTGATGGTAAAAAGCAGCAAATAAAAAAATATAAGAACTAAACCTCTAAAATATTTATTTAAATTATTGTAAAAATGTGGGTAATATTTCTCATGGCTGGTAGCCCCTAACACACGCACACATAAACAGACCGCCGCCATTTTGGTGCTTCCATCATTAATTATAAGTGACATTCTCTCCTGCTTTTTTTATGTAGAACAAGGAAATATATGGAACTGCCTTACCTACAAAAAAAACGTGCATACCTACGGCAAGTAAAATGGCTGACTAGTGTTGTACCACAGTATATTTTACCCCTCGATTGTCGATATGACAAATAAACAAGGACGGCGGCGCATGCGTAAGCGTGACGCCACGGACGCGGACATTCGTTTCTTAGACTCGCTGAACACACGCAATAACCTAAATAAATTATTGACGATATTCAGCGGATTGTCTGGGTTATACTGATGATTTTACAGTCAAAGCTGGAAATAATGTCAAAATAGATACTCTTATTTTTGGTCCAAAATGTCCATTTTCTGGAACCTACATCAAAATCGTTGAGCCGTTTTCCAGATCGTCCGGGCATATACAGGGTGGGTCATTTAAATCGATATGTATGGGGCATTCGGTATTTAAACCACAAAACGGTATTTTAGAGATCATGATTCATAATTACATTTCCAGTACTGACCTATATAAATAAGTCGTCCTGCATAAGTATTGCTCGTTTACTAGGATATCTGGATGTTTGGGGGGAATGCAGGATTTTATAAATAAAACCAAATAAGATAGAGGAAACGTCTTTATTTTATTATAATTATATTCATGTACAGACTGTAATTTTTTCATTCCTTGCGGAATAAAATAACGTTGTTATGATAATTTCGAAAAGACAATTTCTCTGTATTTTTTTTTACAACATATTTGAAATGTAAATATTCATATAAGTTTGCACAATACTTTTCATTAACATTAACAAATACTTATTTATGGCTTCCTCACTGTATTGCCTTTCTAAAGACAAGCCTTGTTGCAATTGTATAGCATTGTTCCAATGCTATACAGTTTTCATGTGTAATGGTTACACATGAAAACTGTTTGCCATCTTAAGGTCTTTAGTGATTTCTTGAAGTGTTGCCATTTTTATTTTTTGTCGACAGACAGATTCATTGAGGCATTTATTTTTTTTCTTCTGGCTTGAAACTTTTCTTGTAACATAGGGACTACTTTGAGTACATAGCCCTAAAACAATAATATCAACCATATTATGTTTAATCAATTCTGTGAGCATTATTTTATATTCTTGCAATATTTGAATTAATTGGAAACATCACATCCCAAACTATGCTGTTTGCCTGAGGAATATTCAGCATTATTGGACGATGAAGGTTGGTGCTGATCTGAAGATTGTTCCTGAAATTATAATTATGACGAAACATTGACTAATGATAATTATTATGTTTACGAAATAGAGAAAAACTTAACTGGATGTAATCAATAAATATCTATTTATTTATTTATTTATTTATTTATTTATTTATTTGGATCTCCAACAAAGAATACACGTTACATTTTAAACAGGTCATGGTTTACATAAGATCTTGTGCTCCTTTAATTACAGAAGAACACATCATTTAAAAACGTCTTGGCAAAAATATAATAATAATAATTACATCGTAAATGATTATAGAATTAAAATTATAATAGATTATAAAATAAATTAATAAAAAAAAAATATTTTAATGACACATACATGCAAATTACTTTGTGAAAATAAAATTAAATTCAGATTAAAATAGAATAAAAAAATAATAATTTGAAACAGTGAACAATGATAACATCCAATAAAATTAGGCATTCAACAAAAATATTAGCAAAAACAGTAGGCATTAGATAAATTAACACAACATTAAATAATAAAGTCAGAAATAAAAAGATGAAATACTTAAATAATGGATTTACTGACCAATCCGCAACTGGGAATATAATTTATTTTTAAACATTGTTAATGAATTATTGAAGATGTCTAAGTCTGCCGAAATACCTGACACCCGATTATACATGTCAGTGAGTCTTTGAATTGGTGCATGTTTACCAAGATTAGTTCGTTGCCTGGGCGCTGCGAGTAGAGAACGCGGGTTGCGCGGGGGCTTGGAAGGAACATTGATGTTGATTTTTGCGAGAAGATCGGGACAATCTATTTGGTTATTCAGCAGTTTATAGAGAAATACTAAATCCGCCACGGTCCTTCTAGACTCGACTGAAGTCATTTTGAAAAAAAGGAGCCTATCATCATAAGATCTGACAGATGATGGGACCCCAGTTCGGAAAGATGTGATGACGTAATAATTTCTTCTGTGTTCGTTCTATCCTAGTAATATGTACTTGATACGTAGGGTTCCATACAGTACTACAGTACTCCAATTTACTACGAACCAGGCTGTAATAGAGTAAGAGTGTTGTCGACGGTTTTCTAAACTCTTTAGAATTTCTGAGCACAAATCCAAGAGACCTGTTAGCTGCAGTAATTGTTTTGTCTATGTGTGCATTTAATCGTAACTCCGTATCCAAATACACGCCAAGATCGCGGACAACGGTCGATTCTGTCAGGTTAATACCTTTAATGTAATAGGTCGATTGTATTTTGTTTCTCTTGCGAGTAAATTTTATATGGTTGCATTTTGCACAGTTAAGCTGCATTTTATTTAGGTCACACCATTCACTTAATCTGTCTATATCAGACTGGAGGTCTTGCACATCTGTCTCATGTCGTATTATGCGAAACAACTTTAAATCATCGGCAAAAAGACAGGGATTTGAATAGACTAGGATATCAGATATATCATTTATAAAAATATTGAAAAACAGGGGCCCCAATGTAGAGCCTTGGGGCACCCCAGAGGTTGCAAGAAATACCATGGACTCCTCTCCATTAACAACAACTGATGAAGGCCTCGAATCAAGGTAAGACCTACACCATGCCAGAGCATTCCGAGTGATCCCAAACGACTGCAACTTTCGCAAAAGAATCCCGTGGCTAACTTTGTCGAAGGCCTTCGTGAAGTCTGTGTAGATAGCATCAACTTGTAGACCCTGATCTACAGCAGTTGACACATTAGTAATAAAATGTACAAGATTGGTATTGGTTGACTTTTTAGCAACAAATCCGTGTTGGTTAACTGATAAGGCGTGTCTAACATGCTCATAAAATATTTTATATACGAGTGACTCGAAAACCTTCGACAACGTAGACAAAATAGATATTGGCCGGTAATTCGCAATCATTTCTCGTTTGCCATTTTTATGTATTGGTACAATCCTTGCTCGCTTCCATTCCTCCGGGAAGGTACCTGATCGAAGTGAAGCATTATAAATTATTGTGAGTGGTGCTGATATTGACTGCGCGCATCGATACCAGAAAATGGGAGGAATATTGTCAGGGCCGGCACCTTTGGACAATTCCAAAGTTTTCAGTCTCCTTTCCACAGCTGACTGCGGTATCGCGTAATCATTAAGCTCCGAGTTGATAAGTGTCACAAAGGTAGAATTTACTGGTGAAGCTGGTTCAAATACTGAAGAGAACTGATCCGCAAATAAATTACAAATAGTTTTGGTGTTATCAGCAACTTTATCTGCTAGAATCATCCGTGTAGGATAGTTGGAACTGGATTTGCGCATGTTTTTTATATGTGACCAGAAAAGTTTAGGATGTTTCTGGATTGAGTCCTCAATATTTGTGATGTATATGGAATAACATTCTTTAATCAATAAACCACACTCTTTTCTTAAGTAGTTAAATTCAATGACATCTAGTGGATTATTATATTTTTTTAACCTTTGATGCAGTTTATATTTCCGTTTTAATGACTTGATTAATTGTCTTGAATACCACGGTGGATATTTATTAGGCGAAGATATTGTTTCAGGCACGAATTGTTTAATGACGTCACGTATGGTGGAGTAAAATCTTTCTAACATGGTATTAACCTCCGTTTTGGAACTTAATTTTTCAGTCCAATCAATATCGTTTAACGTCTCTACAATACTATCATAATTAGCTTTGTAGAAGTTGAACTTTTTCTTAAATTTAGGTTTAGAATTAATTTTCACAGGTATTGAGGGCACAAATTCAATGGCAGGGTGGTATTTATCCAAATTCCTTATGGGAGTGCTACAGTTACTAACCTGTATATGTTCAATGTCTGAGAGCACCAAGTCCAGTATTTTTTCTTGAAAATTTTTAACCCTATTGTATTGGTTTAAGTTGTTGAAAGCAACAAACTCTACAAATAAATCTTTGTTATAACTAGACTTCGACATAGATGATATTTCGCACGCCTCATTACTACTTTTAACTATCCAGTCTATTGAACTCAGGTTAAAGTCACCGACGATTAGTGAGGCACTATCTGAATAAGTGTCCAACACATTGTTGCAGTTCTCGAGAAATTCCTCAAATACATCGGCACTCACCGGTGGTGGTAAGTAGACGGCACATATTTTAAGCAGATTAAGACTAGACTTACCTGTATGCATTTCTACAGTGACCCATAAGTCTTCGCAGTTACTCTCCCATTCCTGCATGCGACATGAGTTTAACTTATTAGACACAGCTATTAAAACCCCTCCCCCCGATTTTTTATGATTGCTAAGCTTTGAAGTCTCACGATCCCGTCTGTATATTGTATAACAGTCATCAAATAGTTCCGAGTCAAAAATGTCGCTATCAAACCAGGTTTCGGCAAAGACGTAGACATCATAGTTGCAGTTACGTATATTTTGACGCACTTGTGCAAGATTGGTACGTAGACCTCTAGTGTTTTGGTAATAACATTTGATAGAATTGAATTTTAATATTAAAATAGATTACATCATGCTACTAATTAAAATGGTAAGTTATGTTAGTGTTTTTAACTTATCAACATTATTAATAATTATAGTCTCCGATGTTTCATCTTTCTTGATGAAGATTCTACCATTACGGACCCAGGTAAATTTATAGCCTAGTTCCTTAGCACGAATACGGGCCGCAGCATGAGTGGCTTTGTTCTCAGGGGACAGATGCTCGACGACATATATGGGAGTTGGAATATCGCTGGCTATGCCCAGATGACTAGAATTCAGCTTGTCCTTTTTGTTGCCCTTGTTGTAAGTAATCGCAGCGGCGAGAAAGCTATCGCGTAGACGGGGGCTGCTGAGTTTAACGAGTATTGATCTTGGCCGCTTGCTTTGCTTGTCCATCTTCGCGATACGAGTGCAATGTTGTATATCACCTTCGTTTAGTTTACATTTGATTATCTTTCCAAGTTGCGTCACAGTAGCAAGTAGGTTTTCAGTTTTATGTTCCGGAACGCACTGCAGCTCGATATTGTTAGATCGAGCTTGCTGCTCCAAGTGATTCATGCGATTGGTGATATTTTTTACGGAGCTTTGTAAAAGCATGTTCTCATTCTCTAATTGTAGGATTTTGGCGGACTTATTTTCCAGAGTCGATTTCATTTCTTCAAACTTATGATTGAAAAATTCTAGTGTCTCCTGAAAGCTAGTGACCAACCCATTTATCTTGTTCAGTTGCTCTTTAATTAAATCGTTGATGGTGCCCTTTAGAGCACGTTCCATTTCCTGTCTAATAATTTGTCGCAGAGAGTCACCGGTTGTATCTATCGAAGTAGTTTCTCGCAATTCGGTGTGTGATGGCTGCTGTTGGCGTAGTGCTTGCGATGGTTTACTGGTCCGGAGGGTTACGTTGTTGTTACTGGGTGACGGTGAGCGGTGAGCCGGGTAACGGCTTGTTTTGTTGGGGCTAGTATACTCTTTGGTTGGGGCTCTCTTGTGACGAACGCACCGGGGTGTTCGTGTTACCAGCTTTAGGCACCTTATTCACACACTCTGGACATTTCCACTGACGTTTGCTGTCGGCATTCATCAAACTAATCCGCTTTTTGGAGACATTGGAGCAAAGTTGGTCGTAGAACTCCTTGCATATACTACATTGCAGACCATCTGCACTGGCGCATTCACTCTTGCAACCACCACAAATTCTAACTTTAGTAGACATGCTGTGGGTATTCAAATAATGCAGATATTCGGCAGCAAGTATTAATTTGGTGAGAAAAAAAAAATGTATTTATATTCCAATAGTAGAAAAATATTCTACCATTTTCTACTATATTTTTTGTCTGGTATACTTATGCGCCGTCTGGTGGCAAGTAGCGTAGATTTTTAGTTCCTCCACTCGTCACTTGTATGGCTGGGGTGGAGCTACTTGTACATTCCAAAGTCCAATATTTAAAACATTACGTGCTTAACGTTTTACAGAATGGATAATTTACACTAATAAGACATAATTTAGAAAATGCACAATACTTGTTTTTATTGCAGATAAGTGTCCAAGGTCCAATAAAAGTGAACTGTTGTTATCACAATTCTTTAGAAATTGTTAAATTCACTATAAATAATTAGTATCACATAAAGTCAGTTTTTGGTTATTTTATTATTTAAAGTTATCCACGAATAATTCCACATGAAGAAGTCACTATGTGCACTGTTTTGCATCACTTTCTATATACGAGGAATATGATTTTAATTTTATAAATTGATTTAAACACCAAGGCGATGTAAATATTGGCAGTGTTGCCACACACAAAATATCTGTTGAATGGGACCCAATGCCTTGTGTATTAGCTCTCGGATGACTTGATAACTGCGTGGATTGTTAAGCATTATGTATTTGTTTTGAATTACAAAATATACTAGATAGGTACTTACTCTTTGAAACAGACATGGCACTGTATCATCTCTAAGTCTTACGATTTCAAGAGTTTTGTTAAATGCACTTTCATTAAAATGTCCAAACCAATATCTTCTCTAAAACATTTGTTCTTAAATTTTCTTGTCCTATGGCTTCCAACCAAATTCTTTTTCTATTTTCGTTTTCAGATAATCTGTGCACAACAAAATACATTTATAAGAGTATTATAAAAAAACATCGATAAGATGTTTGATTACAACACTACATTCAAACCAATTGTCCAATTTTTATAGCAGTCAACGACGGCAGACTAAAATGGCGGATCGACCACGCAAATAAAATGACAGACGAAATTGCAACTAAGAAGAACAGATAATCATATAGTTATCTCTCTTTAATAACATAATAATATGCTAGACAAAGATGACACTATCCTTATTAGCTCAGATTTAGACTTTTCATTTAACATTTTTTTACAGCATATCCATAGTATTCCTTCATCAGAGACTCTATGGGTATAGTATATTAATTTTACGAAATTTTGTTCAGTACCTACAGGAATCGAAAACATGCAACTTAAAAGCATGGAGTTTTATCGTTTGTTTATTTGTAAGTCTGATGAAAAGTAGTTTTGTTTCAAGTTATGATTAGCAGAATTAAATCATAAAGTACTTACTATCCCTCAATAATTTTATTCTGCTAAAACTTTTAACGATGACGCCATATGTAGTCTATGGATGACGCATAATGTACATTCTCAATTTACTATAAACATAGAAATATTCAATGCTAGTTAAAATCAATATTTATTTATTAGTTATAAATTATAATACAATAATATACACACCTACAATAATTAGTTATTATTATTTTTCAGCTACTCGAGTTTCTTAATAATGATTACTAATGACTTAGGGCACAGAAACATATTATGTGCACTTAAAACAATTAATTGCAGAATGTAATCTGTGATTAATTGTTTCAAGATGTACGCGACTTCACACACAAGCGAACAGTTTAGCGAGATAGTATTAGGAGATGTGGTTTTTTTGCAAATAGAAGTGGCATCATCTAAAAAAATATATAGGACAAGTTGCCACTTCAAGGACGATAATGTCGTATAAAAAAACGGAAAAACAAGCTAGCGACAACCAAAGATAATGTAATACTACGTAGGCGACAGCGACATCAAAGATAATGTAATACTACCGTAGACGTAATGGCGACAGGTCTCAGATGAAGGACCTATAGATGTCACGTCACAACGCCGCAACTGCACATGCGACAGCAACAAATTTCATTTGTGTTGCCATTTTAGCAATTTTCCCCATTTTTGGTTCAACTTCACGAATAGACTTAGCCCAACCTATCAATAAATTTATAAATTGTATTAGACGTAACTTTTTATTTAGTTTAATTTATATCTCGCTATACTAAATGGGTAAATGTTTTCTAGTCTTAAAGGGCGCTATTTAAAAAGCTTCACCATTACATTTTTAACGTCGGTCTAAACCTCTATTATATTAAAGCACCTAATGGTAGCTTTTATTCAGCCTTTTACTTGAAAATCAAAACAATCCCTAAATAATTGGCTACTGACGTGCAATAACTAAATATATTTGGTTTTGTACTTCATCAGTAGCCAATTATTTAGGGATTGTTCTGTTAATCAAGTAAAAGGCTGTATAAAAGCTAACACTATGGATACAACCACCAACTTGTAGCTTTTTAAAATAGGGCCATGGCTCAGTATAAAAGATATACCTACCAGTATTCTGACTCCATCCCTTACCTTGAAATAACAAAACACAATGACGCGATACACGATAGGGTTGATTTGAGTCCACGGTTGCCGTAGTTGTTAAAAGCGGTCGCCTCGCCGCTTTCAACTGCGCTGGTGTTGTGGGTTCGACCCCACAAACGGGACACAGATCTTTGTGTGATCCGCAAAGATTTGTTCTGACTCTGGGTGTGCTTTGTGTGTGTAAAATATATTATATATATATTACCAAACATATCTTTTTGGGTGGAATATTCTGCAGTTCTTGTAGGATATTATTGTCCGTCCTCCTTTTCATACTCACAGTGCTATTGATCTTCTTGCTTGTTGATGGTTGTTGGGCCACTGTTACATTATGTAACACCTGGATGGGTGCCGTCTTCTTCTTTTCGTCTGCCCGTAGCCACTGTCCATTTATTTTTAATTTCAGACACAGAGGGAAACCTGCGATGTTATAATAAAACTATGAAAAAATCATACGAGGGCCAAAACTGCACTTGAATATTTTATTAAAGAAGCTGTATGTTCGGCAAATGATAATGAAGCCAAAAATATAGCTTTTAGAATTTTTCGGGATTAACTCGGAAACTACTGGTTAGATTTAATTAAAAATTGCATAGATATTATTAGCAAGAAGTTGGGACTATACCTAGGTTTCATATCATTATTCATTACGCAACTATCTACGGAATATGAGCAGAAGAGGTCGTTAGTTTGTTTGTTTGATCACGCTAATCTCGGGAATTACTGGTTGGGTTGCGCAAGTTAATGTTATAGCAAAGGTTGAAAGAAGAAACTGCACAGGAGCGGAGCAGTAAGCTTGAACGCGGTTAACACCACGGAGGCAGCTATTAGTTAATACAACGAATTTTACACGGACGAAGTCACGGGCAATAACTAGCGTTATAATAAAACTATAATAATATGTTCGAGTACACATAGCTTTTAAATACGTGTAAGATTTAAATCGTTTGCAGTAATTTAAAACGTTATTATAAAATCATAGTCTTATTATTATTGTACTGATGACTATGACTGGGGACTAACCGTGGGGTAAATTAAAGTCCCGTGATGGCAACACATAAATCAAAAGGTTCGATATGTTTAATAGTAAAATGTATTACTACGTCTTAAATATAGTAGCAAACATAATGAATTCCGCTTGTAAACAACAATTTTCGTCGTACCATCAGGTCACCAAAATGAAATATATGTCTTTTTCATCTACTTACCTGTGAAATGATATCCCTTCAATTTGGCTCTCGCTGCGGCTTTTGCAACTTAAAATAGCACATCCCACCATTTCTTTATTTTCTTTATCTTAGTTTACAGTTGTTTATTCTATAATTTACACTAAATCAGTTTATTTACACCTGTTTACACCAGAAAAATGAAAAAATATCAAGTTGTCAGACGTTGTTTGTCATCAAGTGGCTGATGACAAAGAAAAATATCGGCCACGGTGACAAAGACAAAAAAAGTATATTTTTTCCTTTTTCTTCCTTAGTAATTGTTCCATCGAGTTCCATCTCCATCTCGCTCATGTTATTTTATGGTTCTATCTTTAGGTCCTTCATCTGAGCGACAGGTGAATTTCAGAGTTAGCCACATTGGTAGTATTACATTATCTTTTTTGGCCACATTTACCAAAAAAAAATGGCATATGACGGACGGCAACTGTCAGCTGTAACTCGGTTCCAAACGTGAAACGAAACTTTATTTTTATAAAAAATCATGATAGCGATAAACGAAGTGACAAAACTATTAAGAAATATAGAAATGGAAGACATTTTCTTACTAATAACACAAAATATTAATAAGTGTCTGTTGAGTAAACTTGCCAAAGATTATTACGAAAAAGATTTTCATGCTGAATATCAAAAGCGAAATATTGCACTGAAAGTTCACTTTCAGCAATTGATATGTTTGTTAAATAATATAGATTTCAGGAATCAATGTGAAAAAGAAACCGACACTCTCTCGCTTTTACTCATTATGTATTTAGAGTTAAAAAGTACTGGTCCATGGAATGCTGAAGAAACTAAACATGAAGAATATTCAAAAAACATCAATGATTTGTTTATAGATAAATATGGCATTCATGTTAGTGTAGTTATGGAGAAAGATATTTTCAACAAACAAGTTATATTTGATAAGTGCATTGAAATACTACATAAGAAGATGACTATCAATGATTTAAAAAAATATCCAACTTTAATTGAAGTTTATTGTTTACTTGTTAACGAAGTTAAGGTAATCCTTACATTTTTCTGATTTCATACATATATAAAATAACGCCTTTATCCCACTGGGGTAGGCAGAGGATTGTTGTGCGCTAGACATGCCTAATATTCTTCGAGCCACTTGCACTTTCTTTGAAAACATCATACAGTTTGCTCTAAAATCTTTTCAAAACTTTCTCATTTAATTTTCTTCCATCGCCTTTATCCTTCCAACTGTGTTAACTCTCATCCTTATTTCTTTATATTTTTCTTCAATTTTACTAAATCATCTTCCACACTTGTAATTCTCCGCTTACCTTTTTTTGCTTATATGTTCTGCCAGCCTTCATATTTCATTTTGATCACCTTATTTACTTCATCATCTATCCAAAATTAATAAATTTTTATTTTGGCCTTTCTTTCTTCTTGTCACTCCAAATAATTTAGTTCATACTTCACCCATACAGTCTCTAATATATTGCCATGCTTCTTCTAAATCATACTTTTCCATATCTTCCAAAATTTCATTCCCTTGCTCCTTTAGTGCTTTTTTGTATTCCTCTGGTATACTAACAACTTGCTAATTTCAACTTTTATCCTTTCTAACAGAGTTACAGGCACTTGAACTACTTACTTGTCTCTTCCATGTATACAAATGAATCTCTTCATGCTTGAACATAGTGTTGTGTCTTGTCCTGAGTTTTTGATGGTGCAGCTAAGTGAGCTGAGCTATATTGAAACTCTTTGGTTGTTTTCAGAGTTACAAAATAAAAATAAATCCAGTATCAGTTCTACCAGCAGCGCTGCTTTTGATAGATGACTTCGTAAATAGTAACAAAATTAAAGGATTACAGTCTTGTACCGCAGTGTTACAGTGTTTGGTATGTAACTTCTATGTTGATTATTGTTCATGTTCCTAAAACCCATGTTATGGAATCTTAGGCAAGTTAGACCAATGTTGGTCATCATCAGGGCTCGGAATTAGGTAGAGTTTTTCATGTACTTACACTGATTTCATACAGCGAAAGAATAAAGTGGATATGCCTCAAATCCCGAGATTAATTTTAAAGAGCAGAAAAAAATCCCATGATTTTTTAAATAAAAAGTTATTTACTTTTTTACACAATTTAAACTACTGCACACGCGACTAAATATTTTAATTCTCACAAAATTTATACTATAATGTCGGAAGCGAACACTTCAAATCTTACTGGTAATGAATCGGACAAGGAAAATGATTCTGATGGGCCGTTTGAATAAGCAAAACCTCACGAGTCTAGGCTAGAAGCAAAAGTATTTGCTCGTATTTATAAAAAAAGGCGAAATATGCGTATGAGAATTTACTACAGACTTTCAACAATTTGTATTGTGAATTAATGTAAACTAATAAAAAAAAATATGTTAATTATCTTTGTTTTATTTATTCGTAATATTGTTGGCCACACGGGATTGTCCATTAGAAATCCCGGGAAGGTCCACATTAATATCAACATTTCGATGCAAGTACATAAAAAACTCTACCTAATTCCGAGCCCTGGTCATCATGCATGTTAATAACACCAGGTAACATAAGGTTACAGATTGATTTCTGTTAGATCTATAGGGCCAATGCAATTATTATTATGAAGATAAAATAAAGCCTATGTCTGAAGCAATATTTTTAAAGTTTATAATATAATCTTTGGCACTATAAAAAAAACCTTATATTTATTATTTTCTTGATATGTATTTTCAGACTATGGAAGACTTTACTGTGGGCAATTATTATGAGGTGGTGTACAGTAGTCTCAAGAAGAATATCACTGAAAAAGATAAAGACGTCACTCAGGCTCTATTTACATGCTTTATAGAGTTTCTAAAACTTGTACCTGCTGACATCAAGGTAATTAAAAATTATGTTATATTTTATTAAAAGACTGCCTATTGAGTAAGATTACAATGGTTTTGAAATGATAAGCCTAGAAACCTACGAAAAGGTTATTTTTATCCAATTGCATTTGCATAATTTAATTATATTTTATTATCTTACAGAAAATCAAACTAGATGACATTTATGCTAGTCTTGTAGACCAACTCCTTACAGAAACAAACTTATACAGGAAAGCTGACCATTTTATTTTTACTACAAAAATAATAGAGATGCATGGCATTCACTGTGTGAAAAAGAAAGTGTTCAAAGATATTGTCCGAGAAAACTTGGACATTTGCAGCAATGACAGTGTCTATGAAATATTACTGCAGCCTGTTTTGGAGGTAAATACTATCATTATTATTATTTTTTTTTTAATCATAATTTTATTCCAATTTTACCGTAGAATGAATTATTTATTGTTGCATTTAAACCAGGACTTATCTTACAAATATTTGTATAGAATTACTGTCTGACAAACTAATAAATTTTCAGTGCTATCAAATGTGGATCAGGCATTGCTGGTGCACCTGGAAGTTTTCTGCGGATCACAAGATACTATCATCACTCTTCAAGATTTTATATCTCGCCAAAGAAAACACTATAAGAATACAAGTGCAAAATTTAATTTTGACATTAATCAAGCTGTGTTCTAAAGAAAAACAAATTGATATACTTGAAAACTTACAAGGACCAATTAACTGTACAAACAATGACTTTCTTACAAGGTTAGATACAATAAAAAAACATTTGTGTACTTAAAAATATATTTTTTTACAAAAAATGAACACATACAGATGTCAAACGCAATATACCTATTTAACATTATAAAAATATGAATCTCTTTCAACACATAAAAATAGATAATAGTTTCATGGTCTATAATAAAATTATAACTTTTTTAATAACTTATTATTTATTTTTTAGATCTATTATTGCATTATATTTCTGTATTTACATTGTAAACTTGTGCATAATTTCCAAAACCCAATTCATTTCACTCATTGCGTCATTTGGTTAGCAGTTAGATTAAAAAATTCTTTAAATTTCATTTAAGGAATTGCATACATGGTCAATTGAGGGCCTGTCATTTTTTTCACGTTCCAGACAGTGCTTGGCCAGATCAAACACTTTTTGAGCTATATTCCACTTTAGTACAACAGGATCCAACAGTTCAGTGATGGTACCAGTTCTACATGTATCTTCAACCAAATTTTTTATGTTTATATTCTCGCCGTTCGTGGCCACAATAGGCTTGAGACCAGTCAATAGTTCAAGAAGCACAATTCCAAAACTGAAGATGTCATTCTTCTGTGTAACTGTGCCCGAGAATCCTTCTGGTGCCATGTATGCAGATGTACCCATCATAGATCTTGTTATCAATGTGGTGTCCAATTGTTTGGCCAGACCAAAATCACATAACTAAAAGAAAAGCAAAAACATTATAAATAGTTTCACTTTACATAATATATTGTACAATAACCTCCTTTTTTGAAGTCATTAAAAGCAAAATATCAATAAAATTGGGATTCAAGGTACTCAGCTTACCTTTGGGATACAATCTTTTGTTAACAAAATATTGGCACTTTTAACATCTCCATGAAGATAATAGCTTTTCCTGGAGGTCTGAGATACTGATTCACTTAAAACTTCACCAGTCTGTGGTGGTATTTCACTTTGGTGAATATACTTCAACCCAGCAGCAGTTCCTCTCATGATATTGATTCTCTGCTGTTCTGTTAATACTTTAGCAGCTATCTTTTCTTGTAAAGAGCCTCCGTCAATGTATTTGCACACTATGCAGGGAGTTGGTCCATCAATCGAGTAACCAAATATGGGCACTATATTTTCATGCCTAAGATATGAAAGGGATTTTACTTCAGTATTGAATATTTTCATTGCTGTGCCGAGGTCACAGCTTATTTGGTACAAAGTTCGAACTCTCTTGACTGCCAGAGATCCATGGTTCTTGTCAGTTCCTACATACACATCTCCAAAACCCCCACTACCAATTTTGCCAACAGGTCCAGTTGGTGTATTAATAAATGTTTCACAGAATTTGTGTGTCATTGTTTCCAGTTCTTTGTACTGAAATTGGAGTAACTTTTTGTCTTCTAATATGGCCATATCTATAATACCAAATATGTCCATGTTTGATTTGGAAAATGGAGAAAGTGTATTTGGAATAAATTGGGAAATATCATTTTGAGTTGATGTATCTGTGGCATTAGATATAGAACTCTCTGTATCATCAGATTGTGTTGGTACTGAAACTCCAGTATTATCAAATGTGGATGATGCTAACATATTACTCAGGTCTGGTATAAACTCTTTCGACTGTGATACTGAGTTGGACTGAGGTTGAGTAAACTTGAGCATATCAGAAACTTGTTGTTGTTGGCCAACAGACTGTAATGCTGGAATGTTGGGTATGGCTTCACTAGGAACACCCAATGAACCAGTAGAAAACTTGATCAAATCACTTGGTGACAACTTTCTAGTGGTGTTGTTACACAGAGCATTATCTTGGCTGCAGTCTGGTAGGTTGGTACTTCTAGATAGACTTTCCTCTCGGAGAAGATCACTTAAATCTGTGGTAATGGGAGCTCCAGGACCATGCTCAGGCCTGGGAGGTGGTGCTTCTGTAAATGTATAAATATAATAAAAATGAATTGTAAACAATCTATTTTTTTATATTTATTTGACAAATATATAGGTATTATGGGAAATTAATGTAAATAAAATACAAACCTCCTATCATAGATGCAATTTCATCAACTGCTCTAAATATTTGTGCTCTTTGTAAGATCATCATGAGAGTTCCTAGAGTAGGTCTGACTCGTCCTGAAGTGCCCCATTCTTCAAACAACACTTCTGCATTCTTCCTTTTTGTTTCTTTTGCATGTTGTTGCATAATTCTGATAATAAAAAAAATGTTTAATAAGAAATTGCTTCTTTATCTTATCTTATAAAGTATAAACATTTATCTTGGTAAGTAATTGACAGTTATTACAAGATTTTATTTATTCACACAATAAGTCAACAAATCATTACAAATTCAAACAACATTTGTCAATAAATTATTTATTGTTAATCTATACTTATAATAAATTTATTAAATTAAACAGTGTTTAACAATGTTCCATCACCTCTGTAAACTGATTATAAACAAAGGTAATTAAACATCCAGTTATAAACAGCAGATGACAGGTGTTGCTATGCATTGCATGTGTTTATAAACATGGAAGAAGTGTGGTCCAACAACCAGATTTCAATGCTCATAGAGCTTTATCAACAGCATAATATACTTTGCGATGCCAATATTGCTGCAGAACATCACTACCTCCTTGGGTGACATCCTAGCAACAATTTACAGGTGTAGACTACCAAGTTGCCTAACTAATCCAAGGCTTGTCCCATTCAGATGAGCTAGATTTAATAGCATGAAGGTCAACTGTTTCAATTCTTACTTCTACACTTTAAATTAGACCACAAGTCATACTTACAGAATATGTTCACAGTTGTATTTGCGTTCAAATTGCTCACTTTGAAGATTCTTAGGAATAAGGGGCACTATCTTTAACCAATCTTCATTGGTTTCCAAAATATTTGCTATATTAGATAGAGATGCAGCTGGTAATTTCCTTAACTCTATATCGCGGCGATGCATCATTGTATTAATTGTTGTTATTGTAGTCTAATGAGAATCTGAATTAAACACAATACTTTGGGCGTAGTCGCAATAAGCCCACGGAGAGTAAATCACAGGATAATAAAGTAACACTTAAATGCGCAAGCGCAGTTCTAACAAGGACGTTTTATTATTAAAATATATGATTAAAGTAAATCAACAAACAAAATAATATGCAATGACAATTAATGACAAAGAGAGAATGACATCCATTCAAATGTCAGTGTCAGAATAGAATAACTATGACAGTTGCACAACACAAATGACATTGACAACAGGCTAATAATAGGGATCTAACGTAGACAGAGAATAGTATAGACGACTGATAGCTTCGATCTCCCTCACACAAGACAAAGATAAACTTACGCCAATTTTGTGTAAAAAAACAAGACAGGTGATAAGATTTTTTGTTTCGCCATGCGTGTCGGGTTTTTGAGCAAACCTTGAGGTTTGCTCAAAACTTTATCAATCAAACTTGACATATTTGACAACGCTGGCAAAATAATTTGGTATTTTTAAATTTTAGTTAGTTTAAAGCTATAAAAGTTACGTGAAACCTGAAAAATATTAGCAATTTTTTAACGATAGTGTCTTTATTAAGCATTATTGTAGGAAATATGGTGCGGTGTAGTGTTTTAGGATGTAAAAGTGATAGTAGAAGAAAACTGCCTGAATTATCGTTCCACTCGTAAGTATAACACATTTTGGCCTTTGAATCATATGCCAGGTTGTATTTTCAATGATTTTATCTTGTGTGAACTATGTTTTTTTATAATTTGATCGACAAAATCATCTAAAATATGAAATTTTAGTATTCATAACCTACTATAAAATATTGTTAGATGTTGTCAAGACTTCCATATTTTTTCCCCCAAAATTGTGGGTAAAATTTTATGTTGCATTTCTTATGATAAATATATCATGTAGTATTTTAGTCAGTTTCAATATCTTAATTGCATAACAGTTTCCCGGAAAATATTGATTTAAATCCGAAGTGGATTGAAGCTACAGGACGAACAAATTGGGCTCCGATTATTCTCTTAAGTTTGTAGCAGACATTTTGGACGACATGAATTATTAAAAAAAGAGAGTAACTCTTTTGTTAATGAATGCTGTGCCACACAGGTAAATTAATATTTAACCTGTAGGATATATTATATACAGCGTGTATATATAATATTAATTATTATTTGAGATTTTCAGTTGAGTATTATAGAGGGCTATTTATTTATATATATTACAATATTTGGGTATAGTCAAGTTGAGATACTTTGAATTGATGCGCATCACTGAAAGGAAATCTACGTTTTTACGGTCCTAAGGATTTTACGTGCAATATAAACTTGAATATTTGATTTCGTTTTAATAAAACTAGCTATGGTCCGTGACTTTTGCTCTGTGGGATTCGTTGATTCTCACGTTTTTACCTGTGGCAGCCGTAACTGCCCGTCCCCGTGCGTGAGTTAGAAAGTATGTTAAACGCCATCTATTTAAACTTTTGCGTAAAGTTACTATTAAAAATTTTACAGTTTCAGGCAAAAGAAGCAGTGGATGAGCTAGCATAGTAATGCCGTCAACGAGTAGCCAAGAGTATGTGTCTACTAAACTCAATACTATGATACCAGCAGTGACTGTTCAAAAACACGCAGCTGAAACGCCAGATGTGAAACTTCCAACATTGGTTGATCGACTTAAATTCAGTCATTCATTACCTATGCAGTATTAACATAACAGTACATCACGCAATATGTTCAATAAACCGAACAATTGTTCTTTATAATATCTGTTTTATTTTCATAAAATAAATACATTTTTCATTTTGGAATTAGTAAATAATATATCTTAATATTTTGGCAAATTTATCCAAAAACTAGGGTAATTTAATTTGCACTGTCGCCACACTGTGCCGAGATTCTCTGTCTCGCTGTTGACCACGCCATTCCCTTATCCATTACTATCCTTCATCCAAGGGATCTAAGCTTTTAGTTAATCTATTTTTAATATAAATTGAAATCAATTTAAATTTTAATATAGTCTGACGGTCAGGCTCTGACCAAATTTAGCCGCTTTGAAGAAGCTTGACAAAATAGTCATGAATTGGAAACTATTTTGTATGCTGACAACATTGTCATAGTAATGACATTTCATTCATCATACGAGTAATCTGAGTTAACTATTGACTTTAAATTTCGATGATTTCAAATAGGGTAGGTACGCTTGCGCTGATTGGTTGATTTGCAATTTTGTTCACAGTTTCGCACGCATTATTCTCTGTTTTTTGCCAAGCTGTTCTTAAAATTAGGCTAGTTTTAGAAACCTACCTTAGCTTAAATCAAATAGCATATCACCTATCACACGTCAATTTGTAATATTCTTGTGCCGAGTATAATATTGTATGAGAAAGTGATAAGCAAATAATACTAAGAATAGCCTGATTTAGAAATTTAAATCATTGTATTTGTCTGTCTGCCTTTCTTTTAAAACTATATTCAAGAATATTATGATTCATTGACCATATTAAATAACAAGAAAAATAATAATAAAATAAATATTTATTTAATTTTTGCTAGTTACATGATTTAAATTAAAAGTCTAGGGTTTCGCGATTGAACGCCGGAGGTAAGTGTGCCACGACGTCTTTGATTTGCGTCAGTTTGTGTCGTGCAGTGATGCGGCGCCACAATACTGGACACTCCGTGTTTTCGCACGCGGATGTGCTGTTATGGCTGCAGCACGATGCGCAAATCTGCAAATAAAAAAGAACCCGTTTAGTTAATACATTACTCATTAGGTTTTTTAATGCACTTAATTACTTTTTTAGAAAGTAATTATTTTTTAAACCGACTTCCAAAAAGGAGGAGGAGGAACTTTGTTCGACGCGTATATTTTTTTAAATGTTTGTCAGACTTTGATGATGGAATCCCATAGAAGTCGTAACTATTGTATCAACTTTTTGGAAAGTAGTTTGAAATAAAAACATTTAGTGGTAAAAGTAACTTAAAAAAGATTTTTTTTATTAACTAAAATTAAACCGATTTAAAAAAAAACAAAAAAACACGAAATAATGCAAAAGTTCTTGAAGTCGGTGCTAGTATTTTTTTTTCTAATTTGTTATTTATGCGCACCAACTTCAAGACTTTATTGATTTTTGCTCTTTTTGTTTAGTAAGACTTATGTGATTTTTAGGTTTTTTTTTTAACACAGTTTTTTTTTTATTTTAACATTTCAACATTTTTTAAGAAGTCGCTTTCTCTCATTGCCGATGGTGTAGAAAACATGGGTTTAAATTATATGGATAACGGTCTCCGACTGTGTGTCGAGTAGTTTTAAGATTAACTTACATTATCACAGGCATTAGAATGAACGTAGGCAGTTTCCAGCCTGCACACGAGGGCCGCGGCCGCGCTGGCCCCGCCGCCCGGCGCCGCGCACGCGGGGCACACGGCGAAGCGGGCACTCCGCGCCGCGCACAGCGCGCACCGCTCCCGCCACATGTAACGAGCTATGCCGCCCGTGCGGCAGTTACGAGCTTGAATTTCACGAGTCGTACCGATCTCTGCCCACCTGTGCCAAATCATTTACACATCCACCGTTTAATCAATTATTTAAAATTATGCCACTTTTACTATGAGAAAATTACAACAACGCATCTGCTCTGGCTGAACAAATAGCCAAAGTTATTTAGTACCTCAACCAAACCAGACAACAACAATATTATTCATATATATAATTATCTGCGTCTGACGCAGAGGTCGACCAAAAGCAAGGTGGAAGGACGAGATTGAGACCTTTGGATCAAGCAGTTGGCCGAACTTGGCAAAAAACAGAGAAGAGTGGCACTCTCTGGAGGAGGCCTTCACCCGATCAGGGATCCAGTTGGCAAGCATATCCGACAAATAGCAATATTACTGTGATATCAAAATTGTAACTGTCAATTTGGAAAATAAAGGCTTTTTTATTTTTATTTATTTATTTTATTTTATTATATAATTATCTGCATGTGTGGTGTAGTGGTACTCGCTACGCTAGTGATTCAATTTAAGGCTACTTCGCAAGCTCAAGATTTAAAATTGGCACTCACAACAGAAATATAAACTTTTTCTCACTCGTACCATAAATAACTATTAAATTATTATTACTACCACTTCGAGAGTAAATAAATTGACTTTATGATAACATTAAATGATTTAGAATTGTTGGTGGAAACAGAAATAAGACGCCAATTATTGGTATTTACTTGTATTATAGAACACAAATTTACAGACATGTTTTATTTAACAAACGAGAGAGAATAATGAATGCGGTCATAGACCACAGACTATAAAAGTAGTGATGGGACGTCGAACCAGTGCTGTCCAACAAGAATCAATGGTCTGCTACGCATAAGTCTTACCATTTAAAGACATCGACCCCGAGCAGCGACAAGCAGCGATGCAGCGGCGGCAGGAGGACCCTGGCGGCGTAGTACGACACGTGCGGCTGCGCGGCGCGCTCGCGCTGCAGCTCCTGCGGCGAGCGCGCCAGCCGCACCAGCGCGGCGCCCGGAGCCCCTGCCGTCACCAGCCACGATGTGCGCCAGCCTGTGCGGGGTAACGCACGGCGGTCGTGAGACACCAGACGTCTGGACACGACAAAACAAATTTTTATATTACACCTACGTAGAAAGTCACACTTCATTGCAGTATGCACGGAATAGGAATACCAAAGGAAATGGTATAAGACACAATTAGTATGGTAACTGCTGTCGCCAAACTCACACAAATAAACCAATAATCATACTTCGCACTACACACAAAGAATTCATTTGATTGGTCGTTTTTATTTTAGTAAAAATAAGCATAAAGCACATGCTATAAATTTGAAAATATACCTTCACTGCTATTGATAAGCTTTATTTTGATAAACTGCAAAAAGTACTTACGACGTTTTGTTATCTTAGTAATGTATTACATTTGACTGACGAGATAATTCCGCTACTTGAGTAGAGATGGCAGTATTTTAGATGGACGCAATTTTAACCTTAAACACGTACGACATAAGGATGAGATTTTGTTTCATAGATTGATTTTTAGCGCTATTCACCCAGTGATGCGCAATATTGAATTTTATAATTACATTATCGATATCGATAGATACATGATTTCTTATTTGAGCTAACGAGTTTTATATTTGTTTTATATTAAATTGGTGAATTTATGTGGGTAAATACTAGCTTTGCACCAAACTTTCACCTGTGTGGTAAAATGTACTAAATCACTGCTGATGATGAGAAGTAGCCCCTGGCTGTCCTCAGGGTACCAGCTAACTCTATGTCAGATCAGATCAGATTGAATGTAAAAAGGTAACACTGTTTGTTACCTTTTTACATTAAAAGACAGAATAACTATCGAATTTATAATATTATATTGTGATTACTTTTCTTTTTTAAGTCTATCGATAAACTCAGTATTGTACGAACTCACACATCACTAAACGAGTAGCGTAGAATCATGGTACAAAAAACTCAGATATGCTCAAGACTGACATATGCCACCATATTTGTGCCAGGTTCTATGAAAATTTGACAACACTCATACATTCCTGGCACAACATACTGAACTGTCATCGTGGTGAGGAGACCTATCTTATTATGTCATGCGTAAGTTAACGAAACATGATTTTTATAAGAAATCTACTTACCGATGGTATGAAACACCTCCATTCATGAGATTTTTTCTTCTACTATCATTTTTACACTCCAGAATAGCACAATACGGCATGGTTAAAGAAATATAAAATAAATACGCAAGATTAGCAACTTGACGCGCTGTCAGAACACGACTGGTCATAGACATGGATTGATTAAGCGTAGCTACGCTTAATTGTGGCACGCGAACCACGCCTACTTCACATTTCCTTTGGTATTCCTATTCCGTGGCAGTATGTCATACGGAGAATATCTTTCAAAGAAAGTTTGTGTTTTCGGGCAAGTTTTGAACAGCGCGAGTTTTTCTACTTTTCCTTTCGCTGCGCAGCAGGAGGAAAAGTAGAAAACTCCCTCTGCTACGAAGGCGAACTCCTTTTTTCTTATTTTATGATTTATTTCGTTTATTTCATGTTTTTGGTAATTTTTGTAATATTTGGTTATTTTTCAAAAATTAGACAACGGGTCTAAATCGCGTCATTATTGTAAAGGTAAATAAATACCTATGCTCGACGTTTCGTTTGTCTAATTATTGAAAAATGTTCTCAAATCGCGAAATTTTGGTAGTTTCTGTAATTTTTGGTGGATTTTATTTTTTGTTGCTTTGTATGTGTAGTATAAAGCACTATGTTTCACTCGGAAGAAAGTTCGATTTCTTCGGTGTATTCTTCAACACACACAACGTACACCCTCAATGAAATCGACTACTTTCATACCTTAGTGTACTATGTACTATTGAGTTGTGGAGTACAGCCCATGTACATCAACAATCTACAAAAGCAGATTATAGATGCGTCGCTGTAGCTGACGACTACGGTGTTATGCCTCATGTGCCAGTAATTTCAGGGCCTGATCTCACAACCAAACCGGAACACAGTAATGGAAGCACAACTATTTGGCGGCAGGTTAAAGGTAAGACGGTGGTGTTGCCGCCCTCGAGCTCATTCGCAAGAGCTCTACCACCAAACATAATATTATTATAACATATAGTTTTGAAATAAGAATGTCATCATCGACAAAAAAGAACAATGTAACATACTTAGCAATCTCGTTAGGCGGAGCGCTGGCCCCCGGTCTGTAACCAGCAGGTCCATGATACTCTCTCGTGAAGAACAGCTCATGCAGAGGTAAAGTGCCATCTAACAGCTTGGACAAGATTGACGTCACCGATCGCTTCACGCGAGACACGTCGCCAGATTCGAATAGCTCGCATAGAGCGCGCTGAAGCATCTAAAAAATGTAATGTTATGATTTAATTTCAAAAGGACTCTGAAACAACAAATGCTCATTGTAAAAATCACAACGCCCGCGCCGAGTGAAATGTTATATGGTTGAAGCGCCATTTTACGATTTAAAAAAAGAAAATTAAGTTTTTATAACATTTTGTAGCATATTCAGGCATATTTTATAGACATTGTACAATGTCGCTATCTTTCATCCGCCGATAAGTTTTTTTTTCATTTATTTGAATAGCCACACAATCCAAACTATCGAAAATAATTATTATGCTTATTGTGATTAGGGACATTCTAGTTAGTTCGTTACTTCCGATAAAATTTAAAATAAAATTTGACGACTGTAACGGTGTGATGGATCTTATAAATAGTAGTAATAGTTTGGTCTTCCAAAATAAATCAAATGACGTCAAAAATCAAGCAAACTATTGAAATAATCAAGATTAAAACAATCAATTATAATTGTTGTGCATGAAAGGAGCCTCCCCGAGTGACGTACACAACGATTCCCTACGTCCAGCGCACCCTGGGCAACTCGCGAGCTTTCCAAAGCGAATTGGCTAATCCTTTCACCACGATGGCAAGTCAAAATAAAATTTGAATCAGCCATCGACACGACGAAGAAGAAAATAATTGCTGTTATTTTGTTGTGTCTTAGATATAAGTAATTATTAATAATAATAAGATTACAGTTTGTAACTTTTCTTAATTTAACATTATTTTTGAATGCTGTTAAATGGCTGAATATGCTAGAGTTATTATTTATTATACCATTGTACCATCTTAATGTACCATATTCTTGGCAAATAATATATTTAATTTAATTTCAAAATATACTAACTTTGACACCAGCCGGGCACCCATCTCTGCGAACAGTTTCGATCCCTTTGGCTTCGTACACAGGCTTCGCTTGATCGGCACTCTCGTACATGTATCCTACGTACCGTTTCTTTGTTTGTAAGATGCATGGTTGATATACCTGTGGAATAATATCAATACTTCAAAAAATTTATAAGAGACTTGATCGTTACATTTGCTTGATCGATTATTCTTATCACTGACTCTGCCCAGATCAGTGGTATGCAACAAGAATTACCCAGAAAAAAAAAATGTGTCATAAGGACCAATCACGGCAATAATTTTGGACGCGTCAACAGGCATAGTATATTGTATGTTGATTTAGGCCCAATTTCTCCTCCCCACCAACGGGTCCCGCGTTGTCGTCGCGGTGGGGCTTAGTACCCGTGGTGCCTCCACACCACGGCGAAGCCAAGTGGACCCCAGAGGGGGGCTGCTCTTCGGGCTTTGGGTAGCGAAGCCCTTGTGGAGCAGCCCATGTTGCAGGGCTCTTATGGGGGGGCTCTGCAACAGGAGGGCCTGCGGTGTCGGCGTGAGTCGGCACTGCGGCCGAGGAGTTGCGGGGCCGCGGCGGGAGAGGACTGTAGGTGTTTCGTTGCCGCTTTCCCTACCTTCCGCGGTCCCGGCGGGGCCGCAGCCGTCAGTACTGCGGCGTGGTGGGCGGTGGGACGAACATCTGTCTCACCGCGGAGGGCCAGGCCGTCAGATACGAAAGTGTCTGACGGCTTTGCACGCGGTCCTCGGTGCCGGTCCCCCCACATTTTGGGGGCCATGAGGGGCCTGCCTAGGCGGGCGAGAGCCGGGCTGCGGTGTCGGCGCAAGCTGGCACTGTGGCCCGGTGGTTTACGGGGCCGCGGCGGGAGAGGACTGTTGGTGTTTCGTTGCCACTTTCCCTACCTTCCGCGGTCCCGGCGGGGCCGCAGCCGTTGAACTGCGGCGTGGTGGGCGGCGGGACCGACCACCTGTCTCGCCGCGAGAGGACCAGGCCGTCGGACATGGGGAATGTCCGATGGCTTTGCACGCGGTCCTCGGCGCCGGTCCCCCCACATTTTGGGGGCCATGAGGGGCCTGCTTCGGCGGGCATCGCCGGGGGGGTTGTGGATGTAAAGGCTGTGCCAGATTCCCATGACCCCCCCATCAAGGCGAGTGCGGGAGCACCGTGGGGTTTTAGTGGGTATTCCCGTGCCATTTACCATCTTCAGGCACGGGCGAGTCCCACATAACCACTCTGCCCTTCCCCGGGGTGGGGTGGTATGCGTAAATGCATTTCCCCACGTAAAAAAAAAAAAAAAAAAAAGGCCCAATTTCTCCTAACGTGTTAAAAGACTTAGGTTACCACGCTGTATATAATTTTATTTATCATCCAATATTCCTATTATATATGTATATGTGTTATATATATTTATTGTATGCTGTATGTAGTTAAGTAACTATGATAATATAGTATTTGATTTATACTATTGAAAGTATATATTATCATTTTATATTATTTATTTTTATTTATAAGTTTTGTAAGTTGTTTTTTTTTTTAGTTTTTTACTATCATTACAAGTGTACCATGTAAATTCTCTGCACCACCCTAGGTTGACTGGTAGAGAATGCCTTTGGCATTAAGTCCGCCTTTGTTCAAATTGTGCATAAAGTTTTAAATAAATAAATAATTAAATAATAATATCTATTAGATCTCTCTATCTCATTGAATGTTTAACCGGGACAGAGATCTAAAGTTGTAGAAAAAACCTCGTTTTCCATACATTTTAACTATTCGGAATGTTCAATTTGTATGGAAACACTCCCTAACATAGATCATAAGATAATTTTTACTAACAAGCTATGGATGTAAATCTAAAATAAAGTTATAAATAAATAAGCATTTGACAAGTGACCTTTTCTAGCTTGAGTGCGACGGGCGAGGGGTTGTCGGCGGTGACGGCGTCGGCGATCTGCTGCCCGATCTCGAACGCCTCGGCGCGCGTGCCGCCCGGCACTAGCACGAACATCGAGTCAGTGTCGCCGTATATCACCTGACATAGTATATGTAGAAATAATATTTACCATGTGAACATGTTTTTTATGTTAATAAACGACGCCCGCACTAGGAATAACTCCTGTGTCGCGGGGTGTGCACAAACATACATTTCAAACATACATTTCACACACACAAAGCACACCCAAAGTCAGAACAAATCTTTGCGAATCACACAAAGATTTGTCCTGTGTGGGGATCGAACCCACAACGCCAGCGAAGTTGAAAGCGGCGAGGCGACCGCTTTTACCACTACGGTAACCGTGCACTCGATAGTAATTCTCTTTTATTAAAACAAAGTCTTATATTCAATAATGGAGAAAATTTATTTGTATTTTTTAATTTCCTTTTTTTTCATTTAATGTATTAAAGCTGGCAAATACAAAAGATTCACAGAAATTTGAGTGATCTTGATGAGCAATTCTAAATATCAACCAATCATCTCAGAATTCTTGACTAGGAAAAGGCTCTAACTCAAGTTTGCCGTTTTGGTTCTTATCAATGCTGCAACACATTGCTGGATAGCCTTTTTTGCGGTTATATGTTTCTTTAGACGTTAAAAATGTCGCTTAAACCAAATAGCCATTCAAAAGTCAAATTCACAGATATTGATCTACATAGATAACGCAAGTATCACGATTTGTATTGAAACCAAGCGTGCCGACTTTTTAATACTTATTGTGACGTCATAGCCGAAATTTAGTGACGGGAAATCCAAACCGATTCAAAGACACCGATGCCGCCGATGCCCATCCGCCCAGTACGTTTAACTGGAGCCGTCCGCTATGATTTTCTCTGACAAAAGACGCGCGTGGACTGAAGTTAGCGGCGACCAACCTTGACGCTTGGTCGGGGTTCAGACACGCGAAGTACATGCATGCGTGGTCAAATTAGTTTATGTTTATTACCTTAGCATTCCACTGTGTATTATCGCGCACCATCTTGATGGCCCGCTCGAGCGTCTCCCTGCCCTTAGCCACGACGCTGTCACCCACCTCTACGCAAGGCATGCGACCGCTGAAATTGGCAGCCGTGTACCCGTATGTCACGTTGGCAATCAGTTTCAGACCTTAGATGACAAAAGCATAACATTCGTGTAATTTTAAATTATGTTAATTTTTATGCATGTGTTTTATTAGTATTAATATTAGCATTTATTAATATGATATTGGGGTCCATATTGGCTCACCTAAAGTTCTTTTCCCGAAATTGTTCTTCGTAACGATTTGTAATCCGAATGATCACTCTTCCTAAAATTTTTCATCCTAAAGTTTTTATTCATACCATTTGTAGTGCTACCGGTGTTGTTCATAACACTCATGTTTCCGAAAATTGTTATTACTAATATCATTAATGTAAATACATTTAAACTCCTACTTTTTTTTATCAGAACGCTTTTATCCCTAAACATAATGGATGGTATTTAAAAGTGCTTCAATTTATTCCCATATAATTTAACTAATTTTGCCTTTGTTCCACCAAATATACTGAATGTGCACCAAAATATGTTCACTAACATATTTCATAGTAAGCACCTATTTAAGAACTGTTGCAAATTTGTAAAAATAGTACTACACCTATTTTAAAAACAGATTGTTATGGTCGCAGTTCTAACCTAACCTAACCTACTACTTTACCCATAATTGACCTATGCTATAACTATAGCTTTTATTTTGTGTAACAATCAGATTACACAAAATAAAAGCTAAAGATTAAGACAGTAAAGATTATGACTTTGAATAATAGTGTAAAAGATGGTTATGCTGAAAAAATATAGGAAAACTAATAAAAGTACAATAGATGTTTATTGCTACCGACATTAGGAAGTTGAATGCTTCGAATTATGAACATTAGTGACAGAGTAGTTAGGAATTGTAATTGTTAGGATGAAAAATGTTAGGAAGAACATTTTCGGATTTCCAATTATCGGAGTTGAAACTTTAGGTGAACTTTGGCGCACCCATGATATTGCCATACCAGAACTTAGTCTTTGAAATATTACTTTATTTAGATACACATTGTCGAATGTTGCAATTTGTTCAAGTATCAATGTTTTATGTAATTTTGCTTTTTTTAAATCATGAACCTTTTTCAAATGTAACACATTTTATTATTATTAACTTTGATTAAATTCAATTGCATGTTAGTTAGTTAAAACAGTTAATATAATTATAATGTTATCGCAGAATAAACTGTAAGTGCTGTGCACACCTTTAAGTGACAAGTTCACCTAGCATATAAATGCATAAGATTTATCTTACTAAAATGTACAATTGAATTGTCAATGGAGTGCCATAAATAAATAAATAACATTACGCATATATTGCCCAGATGGGTGTGACAGAGGTGTATATCACCCACATTTCATCTGCTATGTTCAGGTCCCATGTGGTAAGCCTATCGCCATTAACCGGCCAAAAATCCAACTCCGTGCTGCTATTATTTGTGACGACCGGATGGCGGAGTGGGTAGTGTACCTGCCTGCGACGCCGAGGTCGCGGGTTCGATTCCCGCTTAAGACCAATCTTTGTGTGCATGAACATGGGGTTTGTCTTAGTCTGGGTGTTTCTATGTATAATAAGTATGCATTTACAAAAAAGAAATATGTATTAGTGTCAGTTATTCTAGTACCCATAGTACAAGCTCTGCTTAGTTTGGGACTAGATGGCGTTGTGTGTAAGTTGTATGATATTTATGGGGAATTTCCTGACGGGATAAAACCAAAATGACCCGGGAATCGAACGCGAGCCGTAGCGGTGCAGTGAGCTGACTAACCATTATAAAATTATCATATAAAAGACAATTTGTTAATGTTTATTTCAGGCAAATGCGTCCATTATAGTATACCATACACGTATATGCTATGAAATGCAAAACCGGAAAGAACTAGAATCTCAGATTCGCAATTTGACAAACAATAATGTTATGCAGTTTTACCTAGTTGTCTAGAATGCATGGCCTTTTTCACACTCTCGTCGGTCTGGGCCTTCATATTCTTCTTGACAGCCTGCCTAGCTGCCAGGATTCTTCTCAACAAGGCAGGCAAAACCCC
This sequence comes from Hypena proboscidalis, assembly GCA_905147285.1. NCBI lineage: Eukaryota > Metazoa > Arthropoda > Insecta > Lepidoptera > Erebidae > Hypena > Hypena proboscidalis. Next base: position 17,424,967 of record LR990131.1, read on the forward strand.
GCGACGTACTGATGCCTTCACAAACCCTACACCCACCGGTGACCAATGCACCAATCCTTTTTTCACTAGAGTCTCCAGCTTAGGTTTAGGTATTCTTAGACGCCAAGCTCCGAATTCATACGCTGCATCTCTAAAAAAAGAAAAAGCTATTACCCAAAGTCTAGTATTCCGGTGGCGAGGCGACGAATGAGTGAAAAGTTCGTTGCCTAGAATGCTGCAATACCTGTACTGAACTTTGGTTGTATATTGTTGAGTGCTTTGATGTTTATGTGTAATCTAATTGATGTAATTGCGAGGACCTGTAATTGGCTATCTATCACCTAGTAACATTTTTAGTCAAATTAGAATAAGCTGTTGGACCTCCATAAAGATAATAAATAAATAAATAAAAGTATAAGCTAATAAAGCGGCCGTGGCGCAATGGATACGGCATCGGTATTATGATCGAGAGGTCGTAAGTAAGTTCTAATCCTGGCCACTACGGACGTGAACTTTTTTCTAACACGAGAGTAATTAAGCTTAGCTGGACGGGGTTAACAAGAATACTAGTATTTTGTATTTGCAAATTATTAGAAAGCTTTTTTAATTAAGAATTATTTTTCACTTTTTAGTTAGAAGTACTTTAAAAGCGTGTTCTTTAGTTTTTTTTAACTATATTTTTATTTTTAATTAATATATATATTTTTTAATTGTTTTATTTTTTTTTTTAACGAATTATTGCATTGTCATCGATCTTTGACAGGTGTGCAAAATTTTAATGAAATCTGTCCGTTTAAAGTGGGTCAAAATCGAGTCCAAAGGAGTCGGTTACATACATACATACATACAGGTGAAGCTAATATAAGCGTGTTAAAAAAAGTTATTAACTTACCCGCTTATATTCTGAACACGTCCAATACTAGTAGAAAAGCAGTAGTTGTACGCAATCATCATAGACGGGTACAAGCTTTGAAAGTCCAACACTATGACTGGGTCTGTGTAAAACCGGGATTCCGGCTCAAATATAAGAGGCAGACATTCCGGGGCTCGCATAGCCGCTCGTTGCTTGACTGTAGGGGATAGTGCAACTAGATTGAGTGGTCGCGCCGCCCGGAGCATAAGCGACTCGACGCGAAATTGGGAGCCTCGGGATAGTACCTCCCACCATTGAAGGCCAAAGAGTCTTGCCAGTTCTGAGGTTCTGTCTGTAATAATAAAAACATAATAAATACAAAAATTCTAAATCTAAAGTGTTCATAATGTTTTCGACACACTTTTTTTCTTTTTTACAAAAATGCTTACTAGTATCTTGCAAATACAAATTACTAGTATTATTATTACTTCACTTGTGTTAGGAGGAAGTTCACGTCCGTGGTGTAATGGCCAGGATTCGAACCCACGACCTCTCGATCGCAACACCGATGCCTTATCTATAACGCCACGGCCACTAAAAAAATACAAATTCATACTTATGATGTCCAGTTTTTCCAGCATCCTCACAGTTCCAGATAATTTCGTTAAGTAATATTCCACAGGTATCCACCTAAATATCCTTGATTCGTGTTGCCACCACGCCGACAACTGCGCGTAACTGTACTTCGGTACTCTTTCCTTTAGCACTTCATACATACAGTTCTCAAAACTGTAACTCGATAACGCCATTTCATATCTGAACAGTCGCCAGACATTTAACATGATTCTTCCAATTATCCTGCCTTCAAAATCCGTCTCGTCACCTCTCCATCGCTTTTGTCGATATTTTTCGGTTATTCTAGAAACTTCTTTCACGATTTCCAAGCCTAAAACTTGCGCTCTCTCGAAGACATACCCCCAAGAATTCATTTCTATTTCATAACCGCACATGATATCAGGGTCATGCTTCATTACGAATTCTAAGATTTTCTCGAATAGTTCGCTTTCATTATTTACATAGGTGACGTCCACATTGAAAATGCATCTATCAAGATATTTTTCCGATTTCATTTCATCCACAACTATAATCTTAGTAATGCGCTTCTCTAAGCGGTGGTTTGGTGGGCAGTCGTTTGTTACTGTCAAGAATAGAGCTTGGATCGCGTCTATGGCTGGATCAGGGTTTAAATCTCCTCTGACGGTTGTGAGGACTTCTACTAACATGACTGTTAAAAAGTTAACCTGTAGAATAACAAAGAAATTACTGACTTATTGCATGAAAAATAAAGTTCCAGATGGATATTTATAAAAGAGAAAAGCTATTGATCTGATAATCCTGATTTGTACGTAAGAGAAATTTATTGAATGTGTGAATGTTGTGAGATATTTATTATTTTACAAATAACCATTTCAACTATTATGTCCGTCTCCTGGTTCTCAGCTACCTCCCCACTGATTTTCAGCCAAATCGGTAGAGCCGTTCTTTATTTATAAAAAGTGTAACAAACACGACTATCTTTTAGATTATTAAAATAATATTTAGTACTTACTTCAACTGTGGGTGCTTCAATAGAACTACTTGCTCGCTGATTGTCGCTACTTCCAAAGCACAGGAATGATCCATCAGGTTGCATTGTTACCTGAAGGCTAGCATTTAGATTACTGTTATCCTTATCCACACTTTCCAAGCTCATACTGTTGTTGAGTTCAGCTAAACCCAAAGCTTGTGAATTTTCTAGATCATCTATATTTTTACTTATATCTACATTATTAGCTATGTTTGCTTCTACTTTCACTTCATTATTTTTATCTTTTAGCCATTTTTCGACATCTTCTCTAGTTGGGGGTTTCTTTAAAGGTTCTAAGATACATTTTCTATTCCCTGCCAAGAGCATTTTCAATGCATCTGGCTTTGTAGATTCTTGTGACATATCATGTGTTTGCAGGAATATTAACTGTCGCCATTCCTCTAAACTCATCATGTCTAGCACTTTTTCAAAAGGTTTCTGATCACGAGACACTTTGCTATTTACTTTTAGCAGCATTTGACCTATTTCCACTTTATCACCAACATCTTTAGGATCTGAGTAATATGGCGCTGGGTTTCTTATTTTAGGTATATTGTACTGTGCTAAGGTAGACATTATGTACTCTCTAGTAGGCGGTCTTATTCGCGGTGTTAATATTCTATAATCTTTACTTTTATGTTTTGTGTTATTTTGTTCAGTCTTAATATTCACACTTTCCTTAGTATTAACTAGTTCCATTTTAATTTTCGGTGTTATAGTTGGTTCATCTTTTTGTGTACTTTCTTTTATATCAACTAGATTTCCCGAACAGTTATGCACTCCTTTGTCATCTTCTAGAGATACATCTAATATTTTAGACATATCATAAAAGCTCATTATCCCTAAACTATTATTTTCGGACGAAGAATCCAAATCATTTGAGCTGTCATTAATATTTCTTCTGAATGAATCACCTTGTTTAATATTCGAAGGTCCTGCTGTTGGTTCATATTTGTTATTAAGATCGTAACTTTCAGCCGCACCTAACTGAAACGTGTTACAACTCTTGGTTACTTTATCAAATAAATCAACAATACATTCATTTTCTACTTTGGAAGACATGTCAACATCACCTAAGACTGAATTTACAGATTTTTCTAATATACTCTCAGGCTCTACTTTAATAGCTCTTTTCAAATGTGCGTCTGAAATATCTTCTATTGTTTCTCTGGAAACATTTATTTCATCTATATCGCTAGTGTCCATTGTAGACTCGGAGTTTTCATCAACTTGTCTGGTAACCTGTTTTTTTGCTTTAGGTCTTGATAAACCAAGTTTAAAAGCTCTCATTTTTCTTTTTCTGACTTTTTTTACATCTGCAAGGCATGGGAAATTGGGTTATTATGAACCATACTCTCAACCAAAACACGTAAGGTACAATTAACTTACAGTCGTCATCGCATGTGCCATCTAATTGTGGTATGTTAGCACCATCCCAAAATGAATCATTCCATGATGCAGAACTTTCACTGTCTTCTTTACTAAAAGAAACGCTATTATTAGTTCAATTTAAGAACATCATCAATCTATACTACAAGCTAAAATACCACTTACCTTTCATCTTGATTAAGAATAAGAGTTTCTTCATCAAATATTTGTGAGTATTCAGCATCATCTAATTCAATATCTGCCTCAGTTTCCACATTTGCTGGTGTACCCATAACACTATCTTCTTCAACAGGTTTCTCATCCATATCTTGTAGCATGTCTAGTAGTTCTAAATCTTCATTACTTACTAGACATAAAGTAAAAAAATAATAAGAAACTGTAAATGTTTAAACTGTCATAACATTTTTATAATTTTTACTTACACAAAACCTGACTATAATGCAAGGATAAACTACTATTTAAAGCCAATTCTTCATCCACTAATGTATTGTCTATTTCTTCAGCAGCAGATTCATCCAAAGCAGGTCTTAATGTTTGGTTAAAACTAGCACCCAATGTATTATCTGGTAAGTGGACACTGACATCTACAGCATTGAATAATTGTGATCCTTCCCTACTTTCAGCCGGATACTGCACCACCTCTAACTGTTTAACATCATTCTCAATCACCACAGGCTTATCAACTAAATCAGACATTTTTATTAAAAACATTTGCTCAAATTTGTAATGAGAATCAGTTTCTTCACTTTTTATTCTTCCTTGAGATAATGATTTTGATGCCAGAGAAACATTTAATTGCTTGCGTCTTTCCGATTCTTGGTTCCATACTTCTTCTAAGCCTGGGTTTTCTATGCCATCTCCTTTGCCTATTCTCTGTCGATTGATAATGTGTGATGCTACGCAATCAGCTTCATAGTAACAGGCGCTCTCAGGTTTAAGGCCAAACTCATTAGGGGTCTGCACTTCATTGCTATATTGTGAAATGCCTGACTTCCGGAATTTAACACATTGTAAATCAATGTTGCTCATTCCAAATAGGTTAAAATCTATGAAAAATTGTAGGGTGAAATTTAAATGGGATTCATGTGGTTGGAATGTTTGACCCAGGATGGCTCCATTGCTGCATAGCTCTACTGCTTGCTTGATTAAGCCAGGACTATAAAGAAACACCTTGAGATAAAGATGCTCTTTGTCATGGTATCCATAAAATGGTCTGTGAAATAATAAAGTACATGGTATCAGTAAAAACACAATAAAAAAAAATAGCCCTGATTCTGTTGTGCCACAATGTAACTAAATTTCAAATGCAAATTTTATAAATAAAATGGTACTCACAATCCCTTAACAAGTGATATTTTGTAAACATGCTGATTTGCAGATGTTGCCTGCTTTAGAGCAATATTTAATGCTTTATCTAAACTTGCTGCTATCTGAAATTAAACATGTTCATTCAACAAATGTCTAAAACATCCACTTATTCAACAGAAAGAAAAATCATTGTCTAGTGCATATAAATAAAATATAAAATGATTTACAACATAATCATTGGATATTTGTATGATTGTGTGGCAAATTACGTGGCATTATATATTTTATTTCGATTTTTTTTTAATTTGAAAAATTTATACTTTTTCATGTAATAAACAGTTTTAAATTTTTTGGAATAACCATGAAATTTAAAAGAATATAAACAATCAAAGATTTGTTTTTATCTTTTTTTACCAAAACTGAATTTAATACAGTTTATATGGCCATAATATAGAGTACAGTCACACAAATAGATGGATCTCTCAGTCTAGTCAGTGGATAAGTTGATTTAAATAAAATAGTATAATTATAATTATTTGTTACCTGATACAAAAACTGTGGCACTGGATTTGGTGTTGGACAAGGGATGTAGAAGTAGGGGAAGACACCATGAATATGGAGACATGCTTTATAGCCATCTGGTGTAGGCCCGAATATCCTTAGGACTGGGACCTGGGTAGTTAAAAGATGTAGTATTATATTATTAATCTATCTGTATGGATAAATGATTATATTATACTAAGAAACAGTTTAAAAATTATGGGACCAGCATCTTCGTATTCTATTGAAGATAGGTACAAATGGAAGAACATGACATCACATAATGACATAACATAGGGTTGAGAAATTTAGGTTCCTGGCTAGAGGAACCACAGCTGAGTGGTTAAAGCGGATGCCCAGTGTGCAGAAGGTTGCAGGTTCAAATCCTACCAGTTCCATCATTTTTCAACTGTCTTAGTATATTTTGTAAAGCATAGCTAAATACTATAAAAACAATCAATAAGAAGTGATCATATTATCAACAATTCTGTTTGCCATAAAATGCATGCACACACATGTGATTTGTCTGTGTATATTTCACAGATATTGCAAAATGATAAGTAAATGTAAAATATGCTTGTGGTTTGAGAGCAATTTCTTTTAAATCACATGTAATAAGTAAAGAAACAGATGAGCCAGTTCAATGCATCTTTTTTCTACATAATGGTAATCACATCATTTGCTTTTTTTAGAAATTAGATTAGAAAAGGTTTGAAGAATGACGATGATTGCATTGTAAAGCAGTCTTGTTACATTTTGTTCTGCACCCATTCATAGGAATGATGTGTTTGCCGATTGATATTGTGCACCCATACCTTGTTGATCATGCTTGTATTACATGTAAGAAATGTGTAACAATTGTAGGCGAACCTATAAATAAATAAATAAATAAATAAATAAATAAGGCACAATTTCTGTGTACATAACTGGGTACTTGCCTGTTTTATATCAGATCCTCTGAAGTCTGAATAAATCACATCGATGCCTGGCGTTGGTTTCGTTAAATAATGATCACAGACCACTACTCTGACTGAAAACTCTGGGTTCACTCGATTACTATCTGTAAAAAATATTTAAAAACGTTTGATATTTAAAATATTTTTTAAATTAAAAACGTGAGTTAACTATGCTATGTTTACTTGATAGTTTACATACCGTCTAAGGCACTCATGATTAATTTAATGACACAATTTACAAAAATCTAGGTTGATAAGATTAATCATGTTAAATAGTACAAAGTCATGAATTGCACTTAAAAAACTTTACAAAAGTAATTTTAAATTTTAATGTTCGTAGAATACTTTTTGAAACATGTTCAAACTCGAATCGAACATTATTTATTTTGACTGAATTGACAAATAGTTTGATGTTAATGACATTCCCCGCGGTCCGAATCGCTAATAAATTTGAGCCGCTTACGATCATAATCTAGCCGGTCCGAAATCGTTAGCGCGCTTAAAGTGATTAGATGGCTGTAAGCGTGCTAATAGTTTCGGACCGGCTTTTAGACTGCTAACTGTCAAACGCAATGTACACATACACGAATATTATTAAGGTATAAAAAATCAATTCAAAAATAGATTTAATTAATGTAAATACTAGTTGGTAAAGGCTGTGGGCAAGATAGTTGTGGTAAAAAGTAAAAAACTGAGTTCTAAACGTTATACATAGGGTGAGGTGTCCAACAATGAACCACCAAAAATTTGTTACTTCATAAGTCGGATTTATATGAATGTATCTCAACATAATTTTGTGTGATCATACCCTGGTTATCAAGCTTTAATTTGGCGTTAAAATTATATTCTAAAATCTAACAAAACATATGTTTTTTGATTTCCAAGCAAAACCAAGAAATGGTTAACTGTGTACCAACACCGGTATACAGTGAACCAGCGTTAGGTCTACAATGAACCGGCCGTGTACACAGTGAACCAGTGAATTAATTTTATTTAAATAACATAATATCTGACTGTAAAGTCATGCAGTATAACGATAGGAAGGTAAATAAAACAATATGTTTATGATGTAAAAAAAATATTTTTACTTTAATTTCTCAAGCCAATGTTATATTTTACTTAATATTCTGTTATAAACGCAAAAATCAGTCTCGAACATCGTAATTTTAAATAGAAACACACTAGCATATCAATTTTATTGTTATTATTTTGTATCTATTATAACCAGAATACAAATTAACAATTCTGTACCTAAACTCTACCTACATATAAATAAACTCTAAGAGATCTAGATATCTGCATTGCTTCTTTGGTATGCCCACCTTTCTTCCTTTTCTCGACCTTCGATCGCCCCATTCTAAAAAGAACATAATTTTTTGTAAGTTTGAGCAATTACAACAGCTTAGCTGACTGTTTCTGCCAATAAGAGAAAAACAAATTAAAAGAAAATGTGGATTCATGCGGTTCATTGTGTACCACGTCTTTGTGGCTCATTGTGAACCAACTTCCATTTTAGAGGTTTTAGGTAATGTAAAAAAATAACAGAACAACATGGCGGCAAATTGATATTCGGCAATTATAGCCAAGTAGCCATTCTTCAAAATGAATTAATTTCATGTGTTATAAGTGATAAAAAGCTAGCAATATTAAATAACACAAAACTTACCTTTTTTGGTGTTTTGGTGTCGAAAACTGTTAAACACGTCACCACACGTGCGCTTCTGGCGCGAGCTGACCATCGACTGGGGAGCGCGGGGGGGGACTATATTGGAGCGTATTTTTGCCAATAGCACGGTTGGTCAACGTCGCAAATTCAAAATACAGCGTTGGCTCAATGTGTACTACTGGCTCATTGTTGGACACCTCACCCTAAACGTATTTATTCACTTAATTATAAAATAAAACTTCTTACCGGTTCTAATTCTCTCAAATTGAGAGAGGCAGGTATAAAGTAATGTAATTATCTTGCTCTTCATCATAGACGGCTACATCCATTATAAATGAGTATTTCTTGATAAATTTAGAAAAATCCAATAAAACTTTAAAATAGTTTGACACAATTCTCAATAAACATCAACAATTCACCGAACACAAACGTCTGAAACGTCATTTTGACATTTAGCTCTCAGCGCTCACGCGATGGAGCAAGATCGCCGTAAGCCCAACATGGCGCCAATGATGACGTAATTCATGACGTCACATCGAATATCGTGAGCGACCTTTTAGCGATTCGAACCGACTTTTAGCGCGCTAACAGCTCTCACAGCGCTGAAATGAGCGATTCGGACCAGAGGGATTGTTGACAGAATTGTCAAATTTTCATGGTGTGTATACACTGGCGACCCAACAAACTCATCGTGTTACCACCAAAACTGAACGTGTAACCGCGGCGCCGTCTGTTCGTGTCACCACATCGATTCTGTTCTCGGAGTGCGTGATCGCATAGATCGATTATTTCGATAGTTTCTTTCATTCATTAGTTCAGTTCAACTCTGTTCAATTCAACTGTCATTACTTTATTATTTCGTTCCATTCATTCTCAGTAAATTGGTCGTGTTTGTACGCTGCGTGTTTCATAAAAAATACATTATTAAATAAAATAATTTGTTGATTAAATTCGTTATTGTTCTGGTGTAGTGACTGTGTAAAATCCATTGTTATTGCAGTGAAAAGTGTTGTGTGCTTTTTGTATGAATGCCCCATAAAATGTAGTATTATTCAAAAATGAAGTGCTATTTCAACAAGAAACTAATTAAAGAAACATTAAAATTTGCTAAAAGATAAGAATCAAGCAAGAACGGGACCATGGAAGATGAGGAGGCTGATTTGCGAGAGCAGGTGTTCCACAATAATGTTAGGGAGCAAATTGTAAGTATCGGAACAAAGCGTATTATTTAGCTCGTGGCCAAATAGCAAGATATATGCGTGAATTGTCGTTGTAACTGCTAGTCCTCGTTATTATTCTAGTTCTGTCAACCTTGTTACTGATTTGAATTTGGGTAGTACCTGTTTTGTTATTCTGGCTGTACCTGTGTACAATCATATGATAGCAACAATTGATGCCAATTAATGCATTGGCCTGGATAACTTCTTCATTGTTGAAGGCCTGTGATTTTGTAATGGAAGTTTTATTGTTAGTTTTGACTTAGTACATGTAAAAAAGAAAACAGTTGTGATATTGAGGGGCACTTCAGAACTACAATCTTTATCATATTGTATGTTTCTAAGCACTAAAGTAGTAACTCAATTTAATTAAGAAATCTATATACTTCTACTTAATAAACAAATTTAAGTGCTTAAAGTTATCAATATTATGTCTACCAAGTTGTAATTCAATTATTGCACTCTATAATCATATTGTATTGTCTATAAACTACCTAAATGCGGGCATTAACAATTCTGTAATTTGATTTATGAATGATTCTTATTACTTCACAAAACTCATTAAAGCCATTTCAGAAGAGTTCTATAACAAACACTGACACATGATTTTTATATATCAGATTTCTGCATTAGTAGTTATTATCAAAAAAATTGGTATAAAAATAAAAATTATCTATTTTATAAAGAAGTAACACAGAATATTATTACTTTAGATTAGATAATTGAACTGCAAATGTATATGATGCCTAATTACTGTTGCCAGAAATTAATGTTGAGGAAGAAGTCAATATGTAGTGTAGCACATTGCATTCTATTGTCTCTACCTACCCCTGTGAGAAAAAGCCGCTATAGGTGTGATTTTATGTATGTTGTATGCATTTTCTTACTACAAAATGATACATAGGTTTATTGTTATCAAGGATTTTTCCCAAGCCATTATTTTAAAGGTTAGGAGTAAGTTTGGATTAAGGTATGTTCAAGACCTGATTTACCTAGACTTCACCTAATGAATGGGAAACATCAAAAAATATTGTAAAAAGAAAACATAGTGATACAGAAAAGAAAAACCTGCCAAGTGTTCCTTTGTATGTCCAAATTAGGGCCTGACTATGTTTTGTTGAGTGAATGGTAACTACAAAATGATGTTATTTACATAGGTATTTTAAAAGATCAAGTTATTGTACTTCAATTTGAAAGTAAGCAAGGTATTATGCAAACAATGATAATAAATTATTTAACAAACTTCAAATACTTAATGTCATCTTTAATATAAAACTACTTTGATATATTAAAATGTTGTAGTGCATAAATTATGAAGAATACCTGTAGCTACCTAGATACTATTTTGGCTTAATGCCCAAACATCCAAATTGTAACCATTGATCATTGACATATTTAGCAATTATAATCCTGGTTTATAAGATATCATTGTCATCACTCATCATTGCATTTGGCAGCAAACTTTCATAAACATGTATGAATGATGAGTATCTGTGTAATTGTGATTAGCATAGTTTACGTTTTTCAAAAATTAGACAACGGGTCTGAAGCGCGTAATTATTATAAAGGTAAATAAATACCTATGCTCGACGTTTCAAATGACTTGCTTTTATAATAATTACGCGATTTAGACCCGTTGTCTAATTTTTGAAAAATGTTCTCGAATCGTGAAAGTTCAAAAGCATAGTTTACGTTATTATGCTAGGTTTTATTTAACCTGTTTGCATGTTCGTTGCATAGGAATTCACATAGGCATATCCTAGGATAGAAAGGAAAACATGTTTACATATTCTGTTATCTTTATCCTCTAACTAAAGTCATTCAAACTCAACCTTTGTAACAACACTAGGCTTGCCAAATTTTTTTTTTGATAAAAATGTATTTAACAATATTATTAAATCGATGTGAGGTGAAGACATTATTTTTAATAATACGACTAGTTTCGAATCTATTACGTATATTCATCAATTGGGCATATCCCGGCTAAAATAACGTGATTCCGTATTCTTAATAATGTAACTAACGGTCATAAATTGAATAAAATATGAGATTTATTTTTCAATTTTACTAAGGATAAACATTTCTGGGCTTATTAAAACTAAAAAGTGGCACCTGAATGCCTTTGCTGTCAAGGAGCCAGAGAATGCTGACTTTTTAAATACTTTCTTAATAACTAACTAAAAGCGACAGCTTAGTGTACAGGACGAGAGAACGCCGTTGACACTGACTATTTTTAAATAATTTCTTTAAAAACGACAATGTTAAGTTAAGTTACCTTTGCTGTCAAAAGACATGAATCCCTCGCGGCCGCCTAAAAGATCTTTCTTTACAAATCCTTTGCGAAAAACTGTTCTATCAAACCAATAGGTTCTTGACACATTTGAAAATTGTTTCGGAAAGTAATGTGGTAAAATAGGGGCTAATACAATACGTGTCGTGGCCAAGTCGAAACGGTCGGCAACCCTAAACAACACACACAACACTTATTTATAAATTATATATATAAATTATATATTATAAATTATATGTTTCATTGTTGCAGATTTTTCTTCTGCTGTTCATAATACTATATCTCGTATCCTTCATGCTGATCGAGAAGTTTCGACGTCGGGACAGCGAAGACTACTTCACAGGGGACGAGGATGAAGTCAAAGTGTACCGTATAAGCTTGTGGCTGTGCACTTTTGCACTGGCCGTGTCACTGGGTTCCGCACTCCTGCTGCCCGTCTCCATAGTCAGCAATGAAGTGCTTATACTGTACCCAAATAGCTATTACGTAAAATGGTTGAACAGCTCGTTGATACAGGGTGAGTGTGTATTCAATTATCTTTTCCACAAGTGTTAGTAGAGGTCATAAAATCCAAAAACTGCCTAGGTGGTCTAGTGGTTAGCTAATACACAGCAGCACGTAATTGAAATTGTGCTTGTTGTGTGTTGATGGCGCTAGGCTCATTGGCGGGATATTGACGACCGGATGGCGAAGTGGGTAGTGTACCTGCCTGCGACACCAAGGTCGTAGGTTCGATTCCCGCTTAAGACAAATCTTTGTGTGCATGAACATGGGGGTTTGTCTTAGTCTAACGTTGTTGTCACGTCCGACCCTCTCTAATAAATTAGAGGGGGCGGAGTGTCCATCGGGACAAGGTCCCTTTAGGATGTTGTCCTCGCGGCCCATCACTATGGGCCGGTCATTGGGTAATTACCGCCCTCGAGGCCTGCCAGCAGGGTGAGACTCCGTTGGGAGAGGCCCCGCTAGCCGCCTACGAGAGGGCGGTGGTTTGTCTTAGTCGTGTTTCATGTATAATAAGTATGTATTTACAAAAGAAAAGTATATATGTATTAGTATCAGTTATTCTAGTATCTATAGTACACGCTCTGCTTAGTTTGGGACTAGATGGCGTTGTGTGTGAGTTGTGGAATATTTATTTATTATTTATTTATTTATTATCCTATGGAACCTAAACATTACAGGTGAAGTGTGGGTGATGTACACCTCTGCCACACCCTTCTGGGTAATATAGGCGTTGTGTTATGTCTCTTGTAATACCTTTTTGCTCCTACATAATAATGTGTAATTTATATTCTAAGCTCGCTATTTGCATTTCATAGTCATGAGAAGCCAAATAAACATTTTGTAGGTAATTTAAGCAAAGATTCATGTGTCCAAATATTTGCATTAAACTAGGATAAATACCTTGAAGTAGTTCAAAATGATAACAGTAGTAATCTCCACCGCCGACCACCTAACGAATATGTGCATAAAAGTTATAAATAGAAATACTCGTAACTCTTTATGTTTGTTGCTTGTTATGTTCTTTGAAAGATTTGTATTGTATGCCATACTAGGCTGTGGTCAGTCCAAGATAGTACAGGGTTTTTCTATAGTTGATAATTCATTCAGCAAAATATTTCTTTGAAAATACATACATGCCATTTACGTTTGTGTATAAAATTTACAAATATCATCATCATGATTACTGAATCTATCGATGTCCACGGTTGGACATAGGCCTCACCTAAGTTTCGCCACAACGGGCGGTTTTAGGTCGCCTGAAGCCAACGACTTGCCGCGATTTTTACCAGATTATACGTCCATCTGGATGAAGGCCGACCCACACTGCGCTTGCCAGTTCGTGGCCGCCACTCGAGAATCTTTCTGCCCCAACGGCTAGGGGCCGTTCAAATATTACGTAAGCAGATTTATTACAATTATTTACCCCCCCCATCCCCCTTGTCAGCAAAAGTAAAGCTTTTACCCCCCCCCATGCTTACGTAAACATTTTTCAGATAAAAATGTATTTTTAAACGTATGCGTGCGGGAATCCCCAAAAATGCGTTTTGTTTTCAAGCATAGACAATGTGAGGGTTGCCATTCGTGTAAAAAAGTAAATAACTACCGATGACGTAATCATCATCTAGACTCCCCTACCCCCCATGTCATCCAAAATAAGCAAAACGAAGACCACCCCACCCCTCCATAGTGCTTACGTAATACTTAAACGGCCCCCTATCTTTTATCTTAACCTATCGATGTCCACGGTTGGACATAGTCCTCACCTAAGTTTCGCCACAACGGGTGGTTTAAGGTCCCCTAAAGCCAACGGTTCTTCGCGATCTTTACCAGATCATCCGTCCATCTGGCTGAGGGTCGATCCACGCTGCGCTTGGCAGTTCGTAGCCGCTACTCGAGAATCTTTCTGCTCCAACGGCTATCTTTTCTGCGAGCTACGTGCCCTGCCCATTGCCACTTTAGCTTAGCAATTCGGCGAGCTATGTCGGTAACTTCAGTTCGCCTGCGGATCTCCTCATATCTGATTCGATCATGCAGGGAAACACCAAGCACAGCTCTTTCCATCGCCCGCTGTGTGACCTTTAAGCTTTGTTAGTACACCCGTCTTATTAATATAACAAATGTTGATTATATTGTTTACGTAATTTCAACCAATTCTTACATCATTCCTAGTAAGTGAGTAATTTAATACGCGTATCAATCCTACAAAAAGCTAATCAGTTTTCTTCAAACAAATGGTCATGGACTTCAAACTTACTAACTGATTAGATTTACATCACAAATTCAAGTCTACCGCATATTATAGCAACAGACAACTCAATATTGTGAAAGAACAGTTTTTACATGACAAAGTAAATATTTGCCTTAGAATTGTTGCCACGTACCTACGCAAGAACAATAGAAAAACACCTTTTGATCTGATGTAAAAGTCTGTAGTTATTGCATGGTGAACTGTAAACGTATGTTTTAAATTAAGAACCTTATTCTATTTGTATATTTGCGCTCTAAAGAAATAGACAACAATTTCTAAAGGGTAAAAGTGAGAGTTTATCTACTTTTTTTTTGTGCCAGCAATTCTGTTTTTAGACTTGCTGGTCCAGTAGTCGTAGGTACAAGTAAGAAATGTTGCATTCCTTTAATAACGAGTTAGATTCCCGGACATTCTGTTATCCAGTTTTTGTGCCAGGAAATGCATGCATACGCCCGGGGCTTGGAATCCGGCAGGAAGCAATGGTCTCGTTGACTTTATCATGGGCACCAAGACTTAAAAGAGCTTAATTATGTAATGTGTCTTGTCTAATTTATTAACGATTGTCTTTTGTTGCAGGTCTGTGGAACCACGTATTTTTATTTTCTAATCTCTCCATGTTCGTCTTCTTGCCGTTTGCCTACCTATTCTCTGAATCTTCTGGCTTCCCTGGGTGCAGAGGACTCCGCGGCAGAGTCTACGAGACCTTCATAGTCCTCGCCCTACTGGGCGTCGTTATGCTTGGCTTGGCCTACGTCATATCTGCTTGGTTAGAAGGCGACCGATCCAGTATCGATGCTTTACTAAGTAAGTTTTTTTTCTATTTTACATTCATGTTCTTTGACGTTTATATAGAAGTCGTGTAAAAAATAATGATAGGCTGCTTCGTTAATATAGTTTGTATCGTAAAAACAAAGTACGTCAGTCAATATTAATGGATATTAATTTATTACTTCAAACGCGTGTTGAAGTTTTTTGTTATGTCTATAACGTGATGATTATCAATAATTGAAGAACAGTCAACGGTGAGCGGTTCGATTCTTCAAATCAAATCAAATATATTTCTATTTCAGGCATCAGGGCCCATATATAAATACCCTATAACTAACATACATATTTGTATTTTATGACTTAGAAACAATTTTAATTCTTTTAATCGGCGAAGTGTTGCGCAATTGCGAGGTGTCGTGTAACCTTCTACGAAAGCGGCGATACGCGACTCCCTCCGGACAGAAATCCTCTTTCAGAAACGTATCCAGATGGTGGCGCACCACAAACGATTTGTGTTGTGGCGCGGTTCTAGCAGAACGACCCTCTAAGATTTCAGACTATTAAAGGCATAACTGGCAGAATATGGATGCATTCATCCTTCCTTACTTCCATTTGAAAACATCACCAGTATTGTTACCTATCTTGACGTAACATGTGAAAGATAATAACAGGCCTCCGTATCCGCAAAACGTTGACATTGTTTTGCGACAAATACAGTAGCGTAAATAATATGTATGTCCGTTTGTGTTCAATTGAGTGTGAAGAAAGCGGCACCGTAATTGTTGGAGCACAGTCAATGCTAATGTCCACGTCGATTGGCCCGGAAACCGCCACCCATAAAAACAAATTATATTCTCTAATACAAATTACTTAAGTAGAGTAGAACCGATCTGGTTTCACTTGGTCAATGCCATCTCTAAATACACTGAGAGGTATAATTTGTAGATCTAGGTCTATTAGGATGATGAGATTTTCTCGGTAGTTTGTCTACTGCTTCAAATCTTATATATATGTAGTATATAGATCATCATTATGAAAGCAATAGATGTAATGACTAAAAAAAAAAAAATTTATAATTTCGTACTTTAAAAATTTACTCGCCCGGGAAACTTTGAATGATCTATGGTGGGTTGTTCTATGTATATAAGTATGTAATTACAAAAGAAAAGTAGTAAGTAGTATATTAGTATTAGTTATTCTAGTACCCATAGAACAAGCTATTAAAGCTAAGCTTAGTTTGGGACTAGATGACGTTGTGTGTGTGTGTGTGAAATATTTATTTATTTATTATCATAAAATAAGTTTGACTTAAAGAATGGATCTAAAATTCTGGTTTCTCTTTACCTATACCCTTAGCCATGTGTCGTTGCAGTAGATATGCCCCGGTTTCGTATCCTCGTTAACAACTTAGTATTTCAAATGTTAATCTATGTTAAACCGCCACAATCGGTGCATCTACACGCATAGGAATAAGCCGAGAGAAATGTGTAGTAAGCCTATTATAGCCTCAGACTACAAGCCGATAGTTCAGCTTAACCTAAATAGGCTTATTTCTCCATACTTATGTTAATCGACATCGTTTATTTCTTATATCTATTATATAGGTTTTACTGATCTTCATTGTTTTAATAGAACCATAAAATATCAATACAAGACCTAAGCCAGAGGTCTTGAATTGATTTTTTTTTTTCAAAATGAATGGCACTCTACAATTTTATTATATTTTATTTATTTATTGCAAAAAAGACGTTACAATCAATGAAAAACAATACGTAATAAAATGTAGGGTTTAGATCTGGATCTAGAAGCCTTTGAGACAGTCGTAGGCTAGTAAAAAAAAATCTGGACCATAACGCAAAAATATGTGCATGCAGCTAAAAAGTTGCTACAAAAGTAAAAATAATCGAAAAGAGAACTCCGGGAAACAAACAGAAAACTTTATACATACTGCCATATATCAGATCAGGGCGTATCAAGCTCCTTATATGGTTCCTGAGGCATCCAAACCCGAGCTGATATAGAGGATGTCTCTTAAGTTGGCAGTAATTCTGTTCATGTTGCTATTAAATATGTCGAAAATTTATTGTTACTTAATTTTAATATGTAATTATCGTATTCACGGACCATTCTTGTTGTGTGGTTGTAAAAGGAGAGGAGAATTTTAGGACTCTTGAAAATTGCTGCTTCTGATTATTCCACTTCATTTATCAGCAGCGTTTATAGTTGCATTTCTGTACGGCCATTCTCAGTAGTAAGTAAGGCTACACAGGAACTAAGGCTGGCCCGGTTATACTATTACTTCTGGATAGCAGTAAACCGTGACTGATTTAATATTTGTATACAAGTCCGTATTGTTAAAGAGCAATAAAATTATGGGTGAGGCAGTAATAAATGTCTGAATAGCGTATTCGATGTATATAGACCTTACCTGATGTCGCAACACACGAGTGGTCACGAGCCCTGACCGTCAAACCTTCGATGCGTGTCATGGTATTGTAATGATTGTCATTGGCATTATTAACAAGCTGTATTGTTCCACAGATCTATGGACGTACCTACCTTTCCTGTATTCCTGTGTGTCGTTCGTCGGAGTTCTTATGTTACTTGGTGAGTCGACTTTTCACTTTATAAGATTTAGATATAATCTGCTCAAGTGCCATTTTGTGTTATTGATATTAACCTTTTTTGTGTCGAACATCTGGCGAAGATGTAGAGTCAGCCGAGGTCAAGCAATTTTTTTAGATGGCTGAACAAAATCAATACAATTTTCATGAATAGGAAATTTTCGATTGATCAAGATTGAGCAACTTTGTCGTTGACGATTATTAACGTCGTTAATGGGTCAATATTTTTTGTCCTACTTTACTAACACATTAATAACTTTTTACTATGACATACTCTTGATCGTCGATGAGAGCGCCGTAACAATGGCCACTTATTGGGCCAACAAAATTGAACTCAGCTAAGACATGGTATGCCGTGTCTTAGTTCTTTTTCGTCGTGTCTATGGCTGAGTCAAATTTTAAAGACAAGACATTCGTTTACCTTTGTTTTGCGTTATTAATTTTATTATGCTTTCCAATGTGTGAAATTTCTAGCAAAATATTAGCTTTATTACGAGTTTTTTAATAAAGACCATTTTTCTGACCTTTATATCTACAAACTTTCTCTTTAACATAATCAATATTCGCTAAATACGGCGTAGAAGTTATAGCGCCGGCGCCGGTTGTTAACAGTTATTTTTAAATATTATCAATACGTAAAATACAAGACAACTTTTCGATGCAACCACACAATCGTACATTATTTACTCATTAACAGTCATTATCATTAGGCCATTATGCAACTAGATTATCTATACGTCTGAGGCTTATCGAAGAATCGGTTCTTTCGTTTACTCAGAACGTTCGCTTTCTTCATTGTACGAACTAGACATTGAACTTCAGGTTTCTATAAAATCGTTCCTGAATAGAGCTATTTTACTCTCGTCGTACATTCTTTGAAGCAACTGCATGCTATATTAGAGAATTCGGTGTATGTCCGCACGAAGGTGCGATTATACTATAGGTAGCTTGCCGGCATTGACAACGACGGCATAGAATAAACATTCAACCGTAGTTGGGGATACAAGAGAAGGATGACAGAGCACCTTATCGGCACAGTAAAGAAATAATTGTGTAGCTAAATGACACAATAAATATTTAAAATGCGACTAGTAACTTAATTGCAATATAACAGTTTATTTTAATATACATAAAGTCGGCCTACCTGTCCCTATAAACTTGCTTGTGTAATGTATGACACTAGACAGGTATTGATAAAACTGATAACCAGGCTTAGAGCCTAGTTGGAAAAAAACGGGGCACTAACAGACAGAGACGTAAATGTGAAACTTGTATGGCTGATGGAACCAACCGTCTATGGGCAGTATGACATGAGCCAAGGATGTATTTGGTGCGGTGTCATCATTTGATGGCAAAAAACGACCAAATAAATTTCCCTAAAATGCAGTTAGTTGTTATCTGCAGTATCTGCTTCGGCAGTTGGCATCGTCCACTTTTATTGACGTGTCGTCGACAGCAGACATTGACCTCCAATTATGTTTGTTTATTTCATAGCGAGTCAACGGTGAAGGTAGGGTGCATCGAACTTGAATAACATTTCTTCGATTAAGTAACTAGTACGGTGATTGCGCGTATGGCGCAGTGGTTTTACAATTATGTGGTGGTCACCTCGCTGTATGTTTTGCGAATTTGATTCCGGTTTCGGTAACCTGACAGTATTATTCGCCAGAATTGTTATTGAAAGTGTACGGGTCAAGTTTTGTGTTCGAAATGTTAAATTTTTTTTATGAACATTGTAGAATGATATTTATTCATTTAAGTGTTTTTTAATATCTTTAATAGTCTAAGTATGAGAGACAAAGTCATATTAATTCCTGCGTACACTGTGCATTGAGATTTGAGACTCACAAATTCTCCTGGACATATACGGCATGATATAAATACTAGCTGCTTACTAAACCTTAATCTTGACCACCGGGTTTGTGTACTGTCAGGATAACGCCGATTCGTATGACTAGGTACTCTGTCAAGAATGTTCTAACTAAAAAGTAATTAGTTCACCCTTTTGGACTATTGTTCACCGAAACCTTGGTCAGTAGTGCATCTGTTATTTTCAGGTCGGTTCCATTCTCATATAGCATTATGTCTGTGGTAGATTGATTTATCGATACCGCCGTCACGATAACAGCCATTAGGTAAAACGATTATAATCTTTTAAAAACTTTTATTAATACACGGTACGTGAGTACGTAAACATATGGTGGACTGACGTGTAAACTTTACCGTCAGAAAACCCTTTACGTTATTAAATTGTTATATTCTTGCTAGTGTTTTCCTTCCCCAATTTGACCCACTTTTTTAATAGTAATACAATAATTAAATAAATGAATTAGTCATCTGTATTTTCTTCTCTAATTCTTCAATCTTCCTCTTCTTCTTCCTCATCGAACTCGTTACTTTTCTTTTCAAGGAAGAATTTGGTAAGATCTCGGTGCTCTGGAAATATTTCGTCTAGTTCCTTCCTGATGGCTTCCATCTTGTCAAACTCTTCGAGTTCTTTGTGGGCTCTCGCCATGTAGAGCCGCGCTTTGAAACTTTTCTCGTTGAGACGAAGTGCCCAGTCGCAGTCGGCATAGACCTGTAAACAGTGAATAATGGCAAAGAAATGTGATAATAAGACATAAAATCAATACTAAATTTGCCGTTGAACAGTTCGTTAGTACAATATCTTCTACCTTTTCTCCAGTTTTGCAAGCAGGCTTAATGGTAATTGGCCTTTGAGATATTTGAAGTAGCAACATATAATAATCTTTACTACGTAGGTATTGTATTTTAACAAATCAGAAAAAGGCACTTATTTTTAAAAAATGACTAACTATTTATTTATAGTTGATTAGATGGGAGTGGTGTGACGGATTAGGCGTAATGCGTGAAGAAAGTTGGCGGCAATGCTAATATTTCTTAGGAGCTCAAATTTACCACAACGCCATGCATATTTATGAGTAAACTGATACAGGCTTATTTAATTAAATCATTACACATCACGTCACTCAAGAGAAACGTACGCTTTAGTATATAATTATAGATGTCAACACAATAATCAAAACCCACTTGTATAGGACTTTCTAGAAGTGCAATTTCTTTCAATTTCGAAATTGATTGCGATGATTTATCGCATTAAAAATTAAGATATCTATCAAAACCTGTTTGTTTTGCCTGTTAGCGATATTATTTTATCGATAAGACTCGTGCACACTGACCTATCATTTTTTATCTCTAGGCCTTCACTGTTTATAAAAAAAATAACTGTTGCTTGGCGGATTCTCTAATTTCTCTATCTAAAGCTGCTGTGGAAAAGACGCGCTACATCAGCTACATGGATATGGTTTATTAGTTTTCAATAATAAGTTAATTACGACGATACCTATAGATATCCACTATTCTATTAGTCATTGTCATTGATATTGCTATATCTACTGATTTCCCTACATGCAATGTTTATCTACCCCACACGTCGATAAATAAAGTGCTGTAACAAACCCGTGCGGACCGGCTGTCATTTGCATATTATTATACTCGTAGTTCACACATCAACGTTGTCACAGTTGGCGCTGTTTTGTCTGAATGCTTATTGCAGTTTCATTCTTGACACACATTCTAAATTAGTTCCAAATTTTGCCATTAAGTATCGACCTGTATCGGTTGTAGGGCACAAAACTGCAATGCGAAATCGCATCGTAAATGCCTGCGGGCTCGCCTGACGCAGCGCAAGAACAAATTAATTCGCATAAATTCGCAACGTCAATTCTTTACATTCAGTTCGGTCACTCTTACTGCATGAAATCGCATTGCAGCAATTAGCATCTTGGTTTTTTGCGTTGCGAATTCGGATCGCACCGATTCGCAGTTTTGTGTACAAGCCCGTATCCAGAACTGCGATTCATGTCTCGCTATAGATATTAAACAAATAAAGATAATAGAGCTGAGAGAAAACCCGTTTGCAAATAAAATTTATGTTTCCTACCTTGTCAAATCTCTTCAACTTGATATTAGTGAGAGCTCGGTCGCAGTACAGCATATGATCGTCTTTGATGTGTTCTATGGCCTGGTTGTAGCAAGACAGTGCCTTCTCGTACTCCTCGCGGCGGAAGGCCTTGGTAGCCCGAGTCTTCAGCGTGTCTGCTTTCTCGCGACGAATCTTTCGGTCCTGAAAGCGTTTTTCAGCATCCTTACTCATCTCTGCCATCCATACCTCTTTGCTCATCTCGCCCTGAAATATAAAACCAAATATTTTTTTATATGCGACTCATTCACTTAATAAGCTTGTGAGCTACCTGTTGTAAGTGGTTCAGGAGTACTAAATGACTACTATGCTGTGTATTTTTTTATGGTTTAATGGTAACATCAATTCTGGCAGCGTAAAATGGACTGCACCATTCACTTGTGGAGAGTTCACGCTTATGTATATCTCGCTTTCTCTCGAGCCGCCAAGAAGATTGACGTTTGGTATAACTTATCTCACTCAACATGTCACCACTAGTGCAAATTTTACCTGATGGTAGGTTAAAGTTGCTATGGGGATATTTCCTTCTTAAACATTATTGTTACGGTTAAGTTACGCTTAAATACTATGTTGTGTTATGTTAATTATATCAGAGCTGTTTATCATGAGTCATAACGCTGTAAATCTCGTGAAATACTCTATTATTGTGCAAAGTGATATCTATTGCAAGTCCTGTTATGATGTGGTTCAAATGCTTGCGTAGGTTGAGAATTTGCTACATTTTACTTAGCTGTTGTCTAGTGAACTCTAGCGACTTGCATGTTACAATGCGGATTTAAATGTCCGCCAAAAATCTTGACTTCCAACGTCATCTGTGAATCGACACTTTTTTTTTTTATTTGCGATAGTGTACTTTCGAACAGCAGTCTTAAACATTCTTGTTTAAGATTGGTAAAAATAGGTACATTTAAAAAAAGACAATAAAATCGCAAAAAAACTGACTTCTACTTCTTTTAAGCTATTTAATGCTTTTACAAGGTTTGTTGAAGTCGGTTATTTTTTTTTGCTATTTTCTTTTTTATATTAAGAAACTTTCAAGCAGCATGTAACAGGGAATTGTGCCTGGTACGAGACAATAGAAGAGTTGCTGACTATAATATAGGTGACATTCAAATCTGTTGTAGATGGAAAGTATGGCGCAATGTCAAAACGATAGCTTTTGATCACGACAATTGAGAGGCAATTCGACGTCATGGCACGGGTCAGGTACTTTTAGCAGATAATGATAAGACATAATAATATGTATTTTTTATTTGCTAATCTCTAGCAGGGGAAGTCTTAAATATTATTATGTGTTATAAAAACTCTGTTAATGAATAATGTATTAGAATATACATTAGTCGCGTTTTGTTTAACCTTAATAACAACGTTTTGTACAAACACTACAAACGACCTCGATCGATCGACAGTTCTGCGTAATGAGAGTAAACATTAACATGAATATTTAATTTTGTACCCGCGTCCCGCACACAAATAGAAAGAACAACAGACACACAAGGTAGATGTTTATTTATAGAGAAACGCGAGCCAAATTGCTTTCACTGATAATATAATACGATACGTGCACCCACTCGCATCTTGAAGGTCTGCTAGCAAAATGTTATGCATGACCAGTCGGAATTTGCACGCTAATATGTGCTAACATTACTAAAGAATGTCACAAAAATTCTTGTTTGTAATTGCACTTACTAAAAAGTTATTTCATATGTATGTACCAAACGGGCGCGCGGTGGGTACATGGTATGTAGTAGGTAACTATAGCCCATGAACACTACAATCCTCAAAAGAAGATCAAATTTATCATCTAGTTGATAAATAGCGACGAGACTCTACAATTTGGCAGCAGATTTCTGTAAAGATGGCCATAAAAACACAAGCTAGGTCATAAAAATCTTTACTGCCTCATAACGTTACAATGTCACTTGAGTATTTACACTGTCTAGAGAAATTGCCAAAAGTGGACTGTAAATTCTCGTCAAGTAAACAACAGCATCTTAGTTCTGAATACTCTAACACATGTGTCTCTCTAACTAGACCATTGGGAGTTAGTGAAGGTGGCAAAAACAAGCATCATTTATTGAATGTCGTAATATTCGATAACAATTTGAAATACCAATTTATGGAAGTAGAAACGGATCTAATATGGGTCAGGGAAGACAGCGAAATACTTTATCAGATTTGATGACCAGGTCAACACCCTGAAATGACTGTCAAATCAAAGAAAGTCATTTCGAAGCTACGTATTTGCTCTTTTAGATATTCACAGAGTGTAGATAAGATATACCACTTTAACACGTACCTCATGGTGGAAGACATGCCATTTACCTAAGTAATTTTCTTTAGTACCTGTGTAATAGTAGGTGTCCCAAAATTAGATGACTACTAAATGTATTACCACTTCGACCCACATATTATTATGCGTAGATCACACGTGCTAATTGTACCACATTTGTAATCGAAAACGTTAGGTATCTTAGTATGTTATTGTTGGTCATAAATAAGTGTGTAAATATTTATGTACGGTGGCTCCATTGATCAAGGGACAATGACATATTCTGCGCCATATTTTTATGATGATTAGGTCGCTACCTAAACAATACAGTGGATATTATTGATCGTCTTGATGGAAAGGAGATAATTTTATTGAATGTTCACATACTTACCCAGGTACAACTGTGTGAAATAAATAAATAAATTTAGAATATGTCGTAGAAGAGTTACTGCCAATTGTGAAGTTTCTCAATATCATGTAAATAGTTTAAGACATGTTAAAACATGCAGGCATAATTTAGCGTGTATTTGCTTTACAAGTGTGAAAGTTGAGAAGTACTGAACTGTATTGTAGTGGCAATTATCACCATCTATACTAGTTGAAATAGCTGTATTTCATAGTATAGAATTAATGATAAAATAATGGTTCTAAGCGGGTATGACTATTAGTACTGATAACCTAGTTTCGAAATGTATTGAGTAATTCTAATAAGGAATGTTTGTACAAGTCGCGTTTATTGTTATACTAAATAGATTAGAAAATCGATTAGAGCAATGGTTAGTTCTGGAATAGTTTCTGATAATGGTATTTAAACAATCATAGTTAGGCAGGCAGGTAGCCATTGCAGTCGATAGCTTTCTACTAATAATCTCAACCTCATTGCACTCGCTTGTAGGCCATGCAGTTATTTAAGTATATTTAATGCAATGTTTATTATTATTGGAGACGTTCGCACAGACTAGATAAACCATTTTAATCACAGAAAATCTATTCTAATGGTTTACTATTATTTGTTGATATGAAAACAGTCGCCACTGAAAATGTATCCGGTGTAAATACGAGGGGAACACGACATGTGGATTCCATTATTTTTAGTGCGTGTATTTATAAACATTTACAAATAGAAAAAGTAAAATTAGAACATAAATGAGTCTGCTAACCGCATTTTTATCGACAAAATTGTCGAAAGCTTTCTTATTGATCACAGTACGATCTTGTTTCACTTTTAGGTTTACGTCTTCATCTATTATTATTTTACCATCCAAATAATCGTCGGCTATCGCTTGGGCTTGTGCCTGCTTGCTTTTATCGCCACTGGACATGTCTTTGATGAGCTGAGAAATTTCTCCAACTTTCTTCATAAAGTTATTAAATTCTTCGTTCAATTCTATGGCTTTGGGGTCCTTAGTTATGCGTTGTGCAAGAGCTTCGTCGACTACTTCGCTCATGTTTTTTTCTTTTAAATTCTGGAATATGAATATTAAAACCACACGAGCTTCTTACCAGGTTTACAAACACTATTGACATAACACAGTACATAGCAACCGTTGTCAAGTCCAACAAATAGGAATGTCATATAGACGTGGGCCGGTGACAGTTGTATAAAAACTTTGGTCTATTCTCGCGCCGGCCAATATTTATAATGCTATTAAAATCTTCACTGAGCACTGGAAGAAATGAGTACTAATGTTTGTAAGTTACTGTCGCGCTCAACATTTTTTATGATTCTAAATTTACTTGAAGGTGAATTAGAAATGCTTCCTTATTGCTGGTTCAAAACTCATGAATTTGCGAATTGCTCATGAAGTTTTTAGGGTTTTAATTCTTGTTTCGGCTTGCGATAGCAGCTTATATAAGAATTTTCATCTGTAACTCATTAGGATGCACTATATCACAGAGTAAACAGAGACTAAGCTTCATACAACCGCGCTCAGATACATCCACTCACACAAGCATAAGACGTCTGTGTGCGTGTCCACTTGCGGCCCTATCACGTACGAGGCGAAACCGGTTTCTACCGGCTCGTAAGTGCCTTAGCGAAGGGCTCTCGCGCGCTCTCGGCGCGGCTCGCGGACACTACCGCAGCTCACATAAATGTACCCTGTGAGTGTGCAGTGTGCAGTCTACAGTAGTCCAGCGCAGCCGCGGTGCGCGCACGCCCGTATGCTCACTCGCAAGTCTCGTCCTAAAGGGCACGACGCGCGTTATAATTTATTAATACAAAATGTACTGTAGGTACTGTTTGTAAGAACAATAATCGTCGAAATAAGAACATATTATCTTTTTTTTTCTATCCCAAGGAATCTACTAGGTGAGTAGTAAATTGATAGTAAAAGAGTAGCTATTTCTATTATATAGGTACCTATTCAATTTATATTAGTGGGGTAGATAGATACTTCATACATAATTACATAGGTAGGTACCTAGTGTACCTACATCAATATCAAAGCAAATTTAAATCTGTGCCGTGTTTGTAATGCGATGGAACCTTGACACAATTCACAGCTAATAATATATTCCTACTTATGTATGAGTCACTAGCTTCTACGCGTGGCTCCAACCGCGTGGTACGTCGATGTAGCCTATATTATTTCTGGGGTCTTATCTTTTAATACCTATAATTGTATAGATGTATGAGAATGACAGTTCTAATGTCATGCGCTCTTCTACCTAATACGTTAATAGGTAGGTAGGTACGTTAAAATTAAATTGTAAAAGGTTCTACTTATCACATTAGGTACCAATTTGAGAGGATTATACTTAAAGACTTTTATTACTTTTTTGACTTGTTGAAATATGTAAAAAATACCTATCTACCCTTATTATTAGCGATTGATTTATTATGATTAGGTACAGGTAATACAATAAAAAAAACCGCCGCGTCGTTAAAACACCACTATGCCGCCAGTGTAGTAATTGTTCTAGTCACATGGTTTGTCCTGTTGTGCCAACACTGCCAAGTGCCAACCCTAGCAAAATAGGTAAATATCTTAGACGTTCTTTAAAAGGTTAGCCTCTGTTCGTTACTCTGTGACTATATCGCTAGTAGATGGACTAAGAAGGCGCCAAACAATTTAGTCTGCCAAAGCACGAATGTTCGCAAATACAATTATTATATCCTGCTTCTCAAGAAGTTTATTATAACAAAAGTTTATCTCAGTTGCTATTCACGTATTGTTCTATGTCTTATAATAGTTATAATATTTAGTACCTAGCGTAAAAAAATACATAATTGTTTTTTTGTGCCATTACAAAAACTATTATCCACACGGAAAAATGTCGATTAACTTTAACCTTTGGTCCTTGGCTGAGCAGAAAAAAATACCGACGAATATCGCAATTATATTTAAATATGTACCTGTTTTCTTCAAATTGCTATTGTATACTTGGTTTTAATTCTGATTCCTTAATGTAAATTAATGTAATTTGGAGTTTATATTCGTAGAACCAAAGTTCATTGCAAAGTTTCCATTCTGTTTTGACTAAATACTTATTATTATAGTGATTTGAATATGCCTTAAACAGGGGAAAATATCTTTATTTACTTCGATTTGATTCTTATCAACATCAATTCTAACTTTCTGCGTATTGATGGATACTAAACTAGTTCTAACTAGTTCGGAAGTCCCTTTTGCTTCCTAGGTATTCTTACTGACTCAAAAATTCTATGTTACAAAACGTTCATGATCACTATTTATCACCCGTTTAACTTCTATAACGGTAGTTGAGCATTTCTTTGAAATAAACTGTAAACGGGTACTTTCTTTATCTATTATGAAGAGTGGTAATGAACTTGTAACGAGAACAGTCCGCGTTCTCCGGTTCCTCCGCACCCGGAATACTTTCGAACAGCTGATCTTTGTTGCCAATACTGTAGAGAGTACATGGCTGCACGCCAACCAGGTTTCGACTGTAGGTGAACATGATACTTAGATAGTTTTTAGCTGTGATAGCCCGGGCAGTGATCGTTTTGGCTTTTATAATTTTATATCTGTTGTCTTTGCCACCCATCCATTTCTATATCTCGACAAAGTTGCTTTCCCTCATATTCAACTGAATCTAACCTAAATGACAAAGATTGTTGGTCAATGTTTAGTAAATACCAGAACACCTTTTATGTTTAGTTAAAAAGTCATCAAGGCTTCAGATAATTATATGGATTGAAAATGTTTTTATCATATCAACTGAATCTTAGCGGGATTACCACCCAAAAGTTTTACTACAATCACTAAATTCAGATGCTAAATCTGGAACTGAAAGGTGTAAAAACAAATTAAATCGCGTCGCTTCTTTCTGAAGTTTCTATAAATAAAAATACATTAAAAAAGAACTATCTTTCTTTAGAAGATACATGTAAAAGATACAGTGCATGTAAAACGTGTTTAAAGACTGATTTATAGCATGTTGTTTTATTAACACGTTTTAAGAGATGCCGTAAAATTTTAGTAGTAATATTTATTGGTAGTTCATGTAAGATAAGTTCTTAAGTATCGAATTTTATGGCAATTTCTTTTTGTGATTGCTGATTGTGAGATCTCGGGTCCGATCTAAGAGTCCACCAAAAGTGTTATTTGGACTTTTTGTGTCAAGAAATTCATACACCTTTGCATTCAGGGTGAAATAGGCGTTATCTATACTAATATTATACATTAAACATCAAGTGGTCGGATCGGGTGAGAAACATCGATGTACTTAGACGAGCTAATGTGTGCGGCATTGAAGCCTATCTGATGCGGCGTCAACTCCGATGGTGCGGTCATGTTTCGCGCATGTCCGAAGATAGAATAAAAAAAAAAATTGCACTTTGTTCACAATAACTCGTTGTTCTGCAAATTTACTAATTAACTAATGCATTCATCTGCATTAAATATTAATATTTAATGCAGATTTTTTCTCTTAATATAAGTCTGTTTGTTATACTTTGTAACACATTGTGGATAGCTATAATTGGTCATTGTTTAGTAATGTTAGCTATGTAATATATTTGTAAACGACTGTTGTTATCCCGAATAAATAAATAAAAAATAAATAACCTAAGCGCATATTATTTTCTGAACTCGAGAACGGAAAGCGAAAACTGGGTGGCCCGTTCCTACGCTATAAAGATGTTCAGAAAAGACATATGAAGCGATGCGATATCGACCCTAAAAAATGGGAGGAATACGTAACTGACCGACCAAAGTGGAGGCGCTTTATACGGATGAGGGTGGATGATTTTGAGGAGCGGAGGAGGTCCGATCTGGATCAAAAGCGTGAAGCTTTAAAGGCCAAACAACCGAAGGCCATAACATATAACTTCGTGAATGGTGTCCTAACGTGTCAACAATGTTTGCGCATGTTCACTCACAAAGTTGGCTACTGCAGCCATCTAAGAGCACACGAAAGGTCTAAACGCACAGTCCACTAGATGCAGTCACCGTAGCCGAAATCGGCATGGGATATATATATTATACAGAGGAAAGATATTTTGTTTGTTTGTTTGTACACAAAAATCTTCGAATCTGCGGTCTTAATGAAGATATGTGACTAGATAGTTTAAGACCATAGGAATAATATAGACTACTTTAAATCTAGGGAAGCTAGGGTAATAATCACTACATAGTATAAAGCAAAGTCGCCTTTTCTGTCCCTATGTGCGCTTAAACCTTTAAAACTACGCAACGGATTTTGATGCGGTTTTTTCCAATAGATAGAGTGATTCAAGAGGAATTGTTTTACTCCAAATTTAACGCGTGCGGGCCACGGGCAGTAATGAATAAATCAAACTACTGGATCGATTTTAATCATTTTTTCAGTGAGTGACATAGGCTATATATTATATACCCGTAATAGTGTATTTAGTATCAGCATTGTACCCGTGCGAAGCCGGGGCGGGTCGCTAGTATATAATATAATATAAGTTTGTCTTTTTTTTGTTCAGTGTTCACGCCGCTGGGCTTCATCCGTCTGTTCGGCGTGGTGGGCGGCGTGCTGGTGAAGCCGCAGTTCCTGAGGGATCTCAACGAGGAGTACTACGTGTACTCGTTTGAAGAGGACACCATCAGGCGGCGCATCAACAATGCTGTCTCTACAGGTAACCCAATCGTTCTGTTCTCTCGAAAGGTAACAACATTTTTCATGCTGTCTTGTCGAAAACGTATTGACGCCGTCAACAGGTGAATATGTGAAGTCTTTCTTAATCTGAACGATATCATCTTCTTTTTTTTTTACGGGATATAATCCCACCCACACGCACATCTAAGTATGTATTTGTTATCACACCGGTATACTACAAACATTTTTCGCTTAACAGTGTCTATACAGATAAGACGGCATTACATCGCTTAGCCACGGTTTTCTATAACATAATGAAGATATAATGAGAGTAATATCCATCAGTAAGTAAACAAAACCAGAAAGAATTAGCTTACAGTATTATATATTTCTAGTTGTCTCATCAATGTCAATACATTAATTCTTCACACAAGCACACTTGACGAAAAACGTGTGAAAATGCTACTAAATAACTCATATTGTGAAGCGCAATCACGCCATTTTGAAATAAACAATATTTTATGTATTACCAAATAAGTATTGTGGTGAGATGCGTACCATTTCTGGCATTATGAATAATATATTAGAAATATTTAATTTTAGACACTTTGTAATGTTTTTTTCTTATGCCAGAAAAAAGGTTTTTTCTTTCTTTTTAAATTAATCATTACCCAAAGGTAAATGTCATGTAGGGATTATGTTATTTAAATGATCCTTATTTAGTATTTTAAATAGTCTAAGTACGTTTCGCGCTATTCCTTATTACTCTTTTTGACGTAACATGCGGACGAAACCGCGGGCGGAAGCTAGTCTAGTATAAACAAAAGATAACATAACATAATGTCATTGTTAACACGTGTGAATATCTAATCTATATTTAAATAAGAACGAAGAACTGCTTAATTCGCTCAGCTGATTTTATAAGTTCCGTGTTCCACACAGTATCGTATCAGGCTCTACGATATCTAAATATTAAATATACAAACGAGCTTACAGAGATTGTATTCCGAATGTAATGAAGCTGTGTGCTTCCTATTAGTGATGCAACTAATACGGATGTTTGTATACGTCGAATATCAGCATATTTACGAATACGTATTATATTTTTTCGAATAGCCAAAAACTTACAGAATGATTTTACTTCAAATGTCCAAACGGTTAAAGTTTAGTTACGGTGAAATTTATGAATACAATCGTTTTGCATAAACACTTCTTTAATATGTATACTAAACTTACATTAACTGATTTTTTAGTATAAAGAATCAAGGGCAAGGGCCAATTTCAAAGGCTTCGGATAGCTCTTATGCTACCCTTAAAATATAACCTGTCCGAATATAAAAGTGACACAAATAACACTCGAATAAAGAACACAGCTGTCATTTTCATTGATGTGTGTTATTGGCTTAAATTGGGGCTAAGCCTATTAATTTGATGTCGTACCATTTCATCATATAAATATTCTTGTATAATTTTTCTGTATTCATCGAATATTTGATTCTACATATCTGTATTCGTTACCATCACTACTTCCTATATTGTGACGCGAGTAGCCTCACGAATTTATCTGTGACCTTCCCAACGCATTCATTAGTACAGTACGTTTATCAATATCTTTAGCAAAAGATAACAATATTTACTTTGCGAAACTTGATATTGTAGAGATCAGTATAGAATTGCCTTGCCTATATTTGTACTATGTTTGTATATCGGATATCAGATAGATAATATGTAATCTTAAAAAACTGTTTATTGTGTCTTGTACTTCGTGCAGTTTGGTTAAAAAAATATAATATGTGTGACTATTAACAGTATTAACAATCGTCTGTTACTAAATTCATACTTAAACAGTGTACTAAACATCAATGTATATTAATTTAGATAAATCATTATTTTATATTATATTAAAATTGAAAAATGAAGAATCCAGCAGGACTCGAACCTGCACCCACTGGATTAACGCCCCAGATGCTTTGCCTATTCAGCCATGGTTTCGTATGCTGCAAGACTCGAAATTTCTCAACTCTTTTTGTGCTAACGTCATAGGTATATATATATATACCTTAGCTAGACAAACCTTACTCGGTTTTAGCGCCACTAATTTGCTTAAAATATATAAAAAAAAAACATTATTGTTCCAAAAGTCGATATAAACCGTGAACTTTGATATTTGACATAATCATGGTACATTCGTTGTTAGCGTGATTAAATAGCAACAATACAAATAGCTAGCAGAGCTTTCGCACAATACAATTGATAGAGAAATCCTCCGGTATTTGAATTTGTATGGCATCTTTAGAGTTCTCGTCTCCACTCATTATGGTGGTTAAAGTGACAGCAATCGCTCGCGGCTATTTACGCAACCCGTTCTGTATCTTCCTATTAAAACTTGATGACACACATTTAATTCAAAACTTTCGCACATCCTTACTAATATATCCTTACTAATATTATAAATGCGAAAGTTTGTGAGTATGGATGTATGGATGTTTGTTACTCTTTCACGCCAAAACTACCGGGTCGATTTCGATGAAATTTTGCACACATGTAGCTTATAGTCTTGATTAACATATAGGCTACTTTTAATTGACATACCACGCGGGCGGAGCCGCGGGCGGAAGCTAGTTGATACATAAGTGTATGATGATGGCGACTTATGTATAACGCATAACATAACATCACGCCTATATTACGCAGAAGGTTGTGGCAGTTTCACCTGTTATGTATTAGATCCCATGGGTTGGGGTTGAGCCTACCGCCATCCACCGGGCACAATTCCAACTCCGTGCTGCTATTGTGAATTTCCTGACGGAAAGGTCACAAATAACACTTTGCCCGACCCGGGGTTCTCTCTTTATGTATATTGTTCGACAAATAAATATTTTACTTTACAGTTCTACTATTAATGTCCTGTATATCTTAATTTTATTTCTACATAGGTACTAAGTAATACTTCTGCAGACATTACAATTCATCACAACATGAGAACAGACAACGCCACATATCAAATAGCATATGCAAACGATATATTAACATGAAGCTTTGTTTCATAACGATAAACAGACCAGAATACTAACAAACAATTAGGATTCTATTATCACATATAACAGCTAAGAGACATAGCACACACATAGCACGCTACAGAATCGGCGATCTATGTTTTGTTCGGACATGATATCAGAATCGTAACTTTAGGCGTCTGAAGAGCCACCCTGAGTGACGTACACAACGATTCCGTACGTCCGGTCCGGCGTACCCTGGGCAATTCGCGAGTTCTCCAAAGCGAATTGGCTAATCCTTTCACCATGATGGCAAGTCAAAATAAAATTTGACTCAGCCATTGACACGACGTTGAAGAATAAGAAGGCGTCTAAAAGTAGCATAATTATGAACTTTGGTCCTAACTATCATCTACAATAGACTGTTTATATCATCCTTCGTCGAGATATAAACTGCTCAGAGGACTTCCTTTATAACCTGTTTTTGAATCAATATGTGCAGCGCTCGCCGCTCGACACCTTGTTTACGCCAAACTTGTTACAAAAAAGAACTGTGTGATATTTCTGTTTATGCCTACCTTTTTGTTTATCTGTGTATAATATGTCTTTGTAATGTATAATGTGTTTGTAATTTATAATCAATATGTGCAGTCCGGACAAATCGCTGTGGTTTTTGGTCTGCTACTTAAATGTTTAATTGTATTTTTATATGAAAATAAATTATTAAAAAAAAAAAGGTGAGTAGGTAATTAGACATGCCTTAGCGATTGCGCAATTCTAAATTGAATTCAGCTTATCTTGTTTATTTAGTATAAACCATGCTAGTTTTGCAGAACATGGCTCTTGAGTCCACTATTATTATTTTTCTGGCTTATATGGATGTGAACATTCCGTGGAAAATGGTCGATATGACTATTGAACAGACATAATGCTTTTTGTGTTGCTTTCAATTTGGTAGAATAAAATTGATATTTTCCACCAATGTTCTTCTCATGATTTGTATATTTTTTTTTTTTGAATAATACCAAGAATCTATACCTTTATTTTTGCTATACAATACATAATGTCTATATATTTTTATATTGGGACTTAGCTCCTAGAGCAATAGGATTCTGTTATAAGAGTGGTAAGGTTACGAAAATTGGTTGAGGATCAATCAATCAATTGTACCACGTTCCGTCCCGTCCCCCACTAAAGTCTCGTCTCACTTTGCATGCCCTAAATCCGGTTTCCTGACCTGAATATGTCATTTTGTATTGTACCACTTTATTTTCACGGTCGTAGTGTCAATATCAATAGGGACATGATATTTAATTTAAAACTGTGTCATTTTATTTTTACGTTGTATCATAATTTGAGACATACCGGTAAAATGGTGATTAGGGATCAAGAGGTGAATAGGGACAAAACTGGTAAAGTTTTTCAATGTTAAAAATAATTGACATTACTAAATAAATTTCTACCATTCTTTTTTTAAAGTATAGTTGATTATATTGCCATTCTTATGGCAAAACTGAAGAAGCATAAAGTTAACAGCAAGTGGTCAAAATTTTTATTTGAAGATACCGTGTCGTGGCGCCAGTTAAATTGTGCTTCATAAACTTTGTTGTAGACACTTTATTTTTAAGTAAAAGCGGACGTAACTGCTAAAAATAGTGTTATTTGTGTTTGGATTACCATATATATTCAAGGTAAGTTTGAATAATTGATATATTATCAATTTTTATGATAAATTGTTTTTGGGGTGATTAGGGATGCCAAAGGTTAGAATAGGGATGAAGAGATTGTGTTTTTTTACAGATGCCTCGCGAGTATATCAGCAAAAGCTCACGGCCATACCGAAGATATGACCCATTGACACTGCCATTGACGAATATAAAAATGGTATTGAGTCAAAATAAGGAGATATCAGAACGCTTATGTGACAGCCCTAGCAAATTTCCCTATTAACCTCATTCTCATTCCTATTCACCCCATATCCAGGGTGAATAGGGATGGCACATATTTTAACATTTATTGCTTAAATCTAAGTGCAAATAGCAAATTAATATATTTCATAATAAAGATGCTACCGTAACTCATATATATAGGTCGTAAAATAGATTCAGATTGTAGGAAAACTAGCATTAAACTCTAAATGAAGTTAGGTTTCGTCCCTATTCACCCCGTTTTACGGTACTTCTACTATGATACATACATATATGAGTATTTCTACTCATATTTCGGGATCTAATCTCACTATCAAATTCGGCATTCAATTGAAACAATAGTAGATGATTTAAATTTTATTATAAGAGCGACAAAGTGTAGATAATATTATCTCCTACTTGTCTGATCACTTTGATATTGGCAAAGGAGGTAACGGGGTCTCTGCATATAATCATATTTATCACTATCTTCACTACATTATGTATCTCACACATGCAAAAGTGTGGACTTTATTTGTGAAAAGGCAAGGCAAAATCTTCTACAATTAGTGTCAGTTAAGAATAGAGCAATGGAATCTGAATTGGCGTCCATTAAATAACGACTTGCGAAGGTTATCTCTCAATTTAGTCTCCATCATGTACCAAAATTGACGACTAGCAACTACATTAATTGACATCACTATAATTGAGACAATTTGTTTGGCTGTATTAGTTTGATTTGATCCCCAATTTTGCCTTTTCCCTTCCTCTCTAATAATATTCGGCATATTACTTTTGAGGATATGGTAGTCTTAGAATAACTAAGCAAACAAGCCTGTTTGTTTTCCTAGTAAATTTTCAGGAGGTATTTCCATATTTCTCGTAGATTCGAGGAGAAAGTGGGAGTTGAACACACCCTACAGCCCAATACTGTTGCCTTTTATACACACCTTATTGGATCAACAGTTCTACGGCAAGCAAATAACATGTCCATGTTTACAAATGCTCATTATTTATGATTTATTCATATCGGTACCGCACGTGCCGTGCTTTGGTAATTATTTTATTTACATTTAAACGTCAACATTATATATTAAGTATTCATTTTAGTATATTTTTAAAATAAAATATAAGGAAGTAATCTAAAAGATACAGTGTCTTAGATGTGCACAAAAATCACGTGCTATTTAGTAAAATAAGAATATAATAACTAAATAGATATAGCAGGTGACCAAAAACAATATTGTTTCGTTGTATTTATTTAAATTTCGACAACAGGCAAAACTAGATCGTAAAAATTACGAATCGTACCGGTCACGATATAACAGCAATTGGAAAGGTTACCGAAAATATGATGATTATGATTTACAACAGAAATTACTAGTTTTACTAGTGTTTTAAACATTTCAATTCGGGACATTTTTTGTTACGCATGAATTCTGTTACTGAACTTATTGATCATTCAGATATAACAACAGTTATGTTGCCAAAAATAAATGCAACGTATTTTCGCCGAGCACAAAATAGGGTATATCGGTCATCCTTGATTTTTTATAACTGTTATCTACAACAGTAAATCTATTCAATATCTAGTTATGTGTTTTGGCCTAGTGTATTTAATGTTATAAATACTATTATCAGTGCGTTTTGTTCCTGCCCTTATCCCATTTTATTTGGGGTCGGCGCAAAACGTCTTTTTCCTCCACACTTCTTTGTCAGCCGTCTCGTTTTCACTCACTTCTCTCATACACTCACTTATATAATTGTTCGCCCGACTGACTGATTTATCACCGCAGAGCCTCAACAGCTAGAAACTTGAAATTTTGCATGAAAGTCCCTTACATGGCGAAGAGGCGCACTAAGAAGAGATTATTGGAAATTCCAACCCGAACGTGGTCAAATAAGGATTGGACGGTTGTATAGAAGTCCGTCATTTATTAAGTTAGAAACACGAAATTTCGTATAGTTACAATTGAATAAAAATAAATTAATATCTTTACCGGGGTTATTCTAAGTTTAATTCCCAAGAAGGTGATTTTATGGGTTTAAGTTAGACGTCAGTTTACGCAAAAAATCAATAGATGGCGTTGTGCATATTTTCTAACTTGCGAACACTGAGTAAAATAACGTTTGACGAGGGTAAAACGCCACGGGTCATCTAATAAATTATAAGTGTATAATATTAGTTATTCATCAATCGACATACACATACATAATGATTCAGTATGGCACATAGTACGTTGTCGACCACTTCTAAGTTTGGGGTAAGATTTTCCAAATAAACCTTTAAACAATTTGTTGTCTCTGTAGACAAGACTAGACAGATTTTGTTTAGCTAGTGCCAACCTTATTTGAAAGTCGGTAGAGGTACACATCAGCTAAGTGCATTGCAATGCAATTCACGTATAAAGTGTGTTGAAATATTATCATTGTTTACAATGATAACCATAGATGACCATAGATGAGATGTTACGATAAACATGGAAGATGACGAAGATGTAAACATCTTCCATGTTTATCGTAACATTAATCAAAACAAGGATAGGTTAACGAACGGAGACATTGTTGAATGCAAGCACAGTTCACGTTACAAAAAAATAAACAATTTAATTGATATAATTGTAGTATGTATTTGTTTTTGTTTTATTGATTCATCTTATCTTTTAAACTATTCGATAGGCAACAAGAATATTATAGCCAAACAATGAGACATTTTTAACTCGGTCAATTTATTTGTTGCTGTCGGCAGTTGCATATAGGGGCCAGAAAAGAATCTATTTAGTTTTACCAGAATATTCACACTTAATGGAACAAAATTTTATATGCAAAAAGTATGTTGTATAACATAACGCCTATATTACACAGAAGGGTCTGTCAGAGGTATAAAAAACCCACACTTCACCTGTTATGTTTAGGTCCCATGGGATAGAGAGTGAGCCTAAGAGAAGTGTGAGATATGTGAGAATCTATGTCAGAATTTCCTGGCGAAAATTTCACAAATAACACTTTGCCCGACCCAGAAATCGAACCCGAATCTCGCGATGAGAGGCTCATATCCTAACCATAGATACACGAGGCAATATGTGGAAATACAATTCTGTACTTGCCTAGTATTCTTTTGTTTTTAGTCTTTCCATCACTGTCTTCATTGCCCATTTGTGATAACGTTTATTCGATTTATTAAAGTTAATAAATAATAGTTTAAAAAACTAAAAAACACGCTTTTAAAGTACTTCTAACTAAAAAGTGAAAAATTATTCCTAATAAAAGCGTGGGTTGCTCGATAGACGAAAAATATGGCACAGAGCGCCCCACGCTTTTTCACAATAATACTAGTATTTTTTGTTCATTACCATTTTCAGCTTATATTAGGAATTATTTTTCACTTTTTAGTTAGAAGTAGGTACTTTAAAAGCGTGTTTTTTAGTTTTTTTAAACTATTATTTATTTTCTACTTTTTAGTTTGGTTAATCTATAAAAGCGTTTTTTTTTTAAATGACTTTTTTTTTATCGAATTATTGCATTGTCATCGATCTTTGACAGGTGTGCAAAATTTGAATGAAATCTGTCCGTTTAAAGTGGGTCATAATCGAGTCCAAAGGAGTCGGTTACATACATACATACATACATACAGGTGAAGCTAATATAGGTGTGTTAAAAATGATCTATGTTTTTTATTGCAGGTTCAGGCTACATATCGCCCGAGCCCATGTACCCAGACCGCGGCGATATATCAGCGCCAGTGAACGCCAACCTGTCAATATCGAAGGACAGCCAGCAATCGGTGCTGCAGGGCAAGGAGACGCCCCTGCTACGGCTGAGGAATGGAGCCCTACAGGCCGGCCTCAATGAGAGACTGCATAAAGTCGTGTCTATGAGGAAGGTGGGTATCATTTGTGCATGATTTTTGGAACGAAGTTCCTTATCGCGCGTTGCGAAAGGGGGCTAGACGGAAAAAATTGGGACGAAAAGTTGTAACGACACATTTCGTAGCAATTCTCGTAGCGGCGTAGTAATGACATGCTACGTTACAGCTACGGTGCTACATCATCAGACACACAGAGTGAGTATTTGGTGAACCACATTAAGATATTTTTTATAACTTAGAAAAATAAAATTTCTTTACTAATTAATCGAAAGGAACTTCGTTCCATCCGGGTGACCCTTGACACCTCAGTAGTTTTTTTTAATATTATTTTGAGGTGGATCCATCTTTAAGGAAGAGAAGGGTATCAGTTGTAAAGCACCGTACTATCTTCTAAGGCCAGTACACCACTGATTTCAAGGCGGTCTTGAAATTTGTCCTTACCTCGGAGGGTAAAGATTCAAAGATTCAAATAGTTTATTTGCAAAAAACAGGTTAACATGGTTGGTACACAGATTAATATAATAAGTACACTGATTTATAACCCAAGCAGGAGTGCAAATTACAATGCAATAATAATAAAAAAATATATTTAGGTATTTAGGTCTTATGTATCTCTATATAACAAGTCTGACAAAGAGCAATACTAATTTACGCCCTTAGTTATGAAGCATATTTGATAGTCCTTACTTCTACTTCTAATATAGCTAGATCTAGTTTAACTAAAGTAGAAGATAAATGTTACTTTATTTTAATTTGTTTTAAAGATTAGGTAAAAGTAAGATTTGACGATTGTATATACTAGAAGCTTGTGTTACAAAATTTTCTACATATATGCTTATTAAAGATTGCTCATATCTAATTTTCAGGAAGTGGAGAATCAACGTAAGACTTCATCACTACAACGCAACGTGGTGTACCCGCTGGCGATGCTGCTGCTCCTGGCGCTCACCACCATCACGGTGCTCATGGTCGTACAGAACACGCTAGAGCTGCTCATCGGGATCAAAGCACTACCGCTCAGCACAAGGGTTAGCGTCTGATATTTGTGATTATTATCTATTTTACAACGTAGTGTTCAGTGGGCCAAGCAATTAGGTATGCAGGGCAAAAACTTCTATGTCATAATGAAAACTGATTGCAATAAATATGCGTGTGTGAATTACATATAATGAGTTTAATATACCCACTATTTAGATATGTAACTCGCTTATCAATAACTCGTGTAATAAGTTTTTACTGTGACTTAAAAGTTTTTGCGCTACCTAACTCGTTGGCCCACTCTACAATACGTATTGTTTCATTATGAAAGTTACAACAAAAAATAGTTCAGGGCCAAGTAGAGAACCTTAAGGTATCCCACAGAGAATCCTAATAAAAATATTGTTTAGAAGTATTCATTAGGGTAATGTTTTTATTTTTAATCCCTAAATGGATTGCTAAATTTAATTAGCAGTTTCCATAACGTAGGTGTAATATCAAAATTAGTATGACATGGTTTACTTCGTCAAACGCTTTGTTATAATCAATTAAATAAATTTGCAGCAATTCACCCTGGGCATAGCCTCGCTGTCGAAGCTGGGGTGCTTCGGCGCCGTGCTGGAGGCATTCCTCATCGTGTACCTGTACGCGGCGTCGCTGACGGGGCTGGGCACGCCCATGCGAGCCCTCCGCGTGCTGCCCCGCGCGCAGAGCACGCCGCTGGCGCGAATCATCGCGCACTGCGCGCTGCTGCTGGCCTACTCCACCGCGCATCCGCTGCTGGTCAAGATGCTAGGTGAGGCTGACTGCTCCTCTCTAACTACTCATCGGATTACGACTACATTTTTTACAATCACGTGCTTGGAAGGGAAGCTAGCTAATAATTCCTGCCTTGATGGTCTTTTGGTTAGCGTACACTCCTCTCACCGCGATGACTCAGGTTCGATTCTTGAATGGGACAAAGTCTTATTTGTAAATTTTCCTTCAGGAAGGTAACAATAATAGCAGCACGGAGTTGGAATTGAGCCCGGTGGATGGTGAAAGGCTCACCCCCTATCCCATGGGCCCTAAACTTAACAGGTGAAATGTGGATGTTGTACAACTCTGCTACACCCTTTTGGATGATGTTATGTTAAATACCATTACAAATTTTATTAAACAAGTAAAAGCTTAAGAAAAAACAGTAACCGTATTAACTATCGTATATATAATTATTATTAAAACTGGGATAATTCAAAACGACATAATTTCAGGTATAACAAACTTCGATTTACTCGGAGAGTTCGGGCGCATAGAATGGCTAGGAAACTTCAAGCTCGTGCTATTATACAATGCCATATTCGCGGGGGCGGTGACCCTCTGCCTCGTCAGCAAATTCACGGCCAGTGTGCGCCGGGAGCTTTACAACAGGTTGGTGGAAAACGTCAACACCGTAGCGCACTGCGTCTCTTTTCTCAACAACTGATGCCTATTACGACCGCATTTGTGGAGACTTTTCAATGTGCGCTTAAATTGAGTGATAGGTGTATTTATAATGCTCTGATTGTCTGTGACCAAGTTTTTATCACAGTCTCTTATATGGTGCGTGGAGCAAGGGAATAATCAATAACAATGTGTTGTGTGCTAAATGCTTGCTAAGTTGAAATGGTTAAAAAAAATGTGTTATATGTGTGGCTACAAGTTTAGTTAAATCTAGAGCATGAATTAAATTAATTAAGTAGCTCATAATTAATTAAGTTTACAAATTAAATTATTATTTTAGTTGCATGTATATAACTGAGAAGAAATATTGTTTTACCATACTTATCTGTCTAAGATCAAGAGTAACAAGCAAGTATATTTGATAATATTTATGGTTGATGAATGTATAAAAGCGTGGTCATAGACAATCATCTTTCTATGTTGGATTTTGCTCTAAAATGTGATCGCGCATTGAAAACTCACACAAATGAGGCGCTATTTTTAACAAACAAGTGATATGTTAAAATCTTGCAAGTCAACATTTTCCATCATGGATAGAATATATAGGCTATTGTGTTGAACTCACAAAGATTGAAATGTACTTTTGTAATTGTAAGCACTGATGCAGATCTGTCCCGTTGTTCGGAGAGCTCCTTTAAAGATTAGGCTGTTATTAAATATTGCAAGTAGATAGACATAGATATGTTGAGGTAGCTAGCTCCCCTGTTTAAAATGTCGAACGAAATAATAGTAGATAACTGTCAATTGTAACATATGACAATTTATTTCGTATTATTAATAATAAATCATTAGATTTTGTGTTTACTGAAATAATTACATAAATGTATTCAAAGGTGTTCATTACAAAAATATGACAAACTAATAAAAATAGTAAATCCACAATGTAACTAACAATAGTTACTTGAGTAGAGTATTGCATTTATTTTCTACCCATATATTTGTATTTCGGTTCCTATTTATGCTTTTTTATTTTGTATGGATTTGTGTCATAACTATCTTTAAATTTTTATATTGTAACGTTGTTGAGGAAAGACTCGCTAGAATAAATTTCATTTGTTTATTACCAATGAGACTGAATTTGTTAAAGTTATGATTAGGAACAGGAGATTATTTATTATTTTGTTACGTCTATGTAATTAATTAATGTGGCTGGTGGATGTGGAATGGATTACAACAAATAGATTTTATATTATTTTAATTAAATAATTGTGTAAGATTATTGCCATGAATTGTCGATGTATTGTTGTGGTCTCTTTAATATGAATGAGGCCACGTGTTTTAATCTTGTCTCAATTTTCTGTTCGTTTGCGCTAAGCAAAATAAGTTCAGAGTGATTTTATAAATGATAAAAGACATTGAAGACTGTTTTTATCTTAGAATAACTTTAGATTTATGTAAGCTTTGGTTGCTCAATATTACATCACACGGTAACTCCTGCAATGGCGATCGCTGAGTATTCGCGCTTACCCGAAGTTTGGCAATGTCGAGGCTAATTAATAAAGTATTCTAGTCGTATCAGATCTCCATTGCAGGGATTTTACGCGCTTCAGCACACAATTTTATTAATCTCGAACAATTAACACTTTTCAAAGATTCATTAGCCTTCATTTACTACAACTAACGCGCAAACCTACATTATATTTAGGAGAGTTTGACCACATAATAATGTTTCAAAATGTAGTTAGTGTGTAGATGTTACTGTATATAGTCAACAAATAAAAACGCCAGTGGTGCTACATACATTTATCATTAATATAAACTATAGCACACCACAAGAATTAATATTTTATTCTGTAATGTACTTAGAAGCACTATTATAAGGCGCTTTATATAAGTCTTGTGTGTGAATCTCGATTGTTTGTGACTATAGGGATTATTTTTAGTGTGCGGATTTTATACATTTTGTATTATCTTGTACCAAACGTTGAGATTGCATTTGAAAACAATACATAATAAAAATTGAAATTGATCTTTTTATTTCAACCTTAATGTGAATATCCCCTTATTATTTTCGGGTTAGATAATTCATTAAATGCTTTGCACTCACTAACCTGATAGCTTATTCATCTTCATAGCCGTGTTGTGTGGATAATGCCTGAACTATGGTAAACGCCTGTGTTAAATGCATAGTCAATAACTTTATACACATAAGGATAGAGGAAGAGTTTTCAAGGATATTATTTTACAAAAAATACATTGCGAGAGCATATATCATAGAGCATGACAACTATTCCTCTATCTTGACCACAGATATAGATCCAAACCGATTCAAAGACACCGATGCCACCGATGCCCATCCGCCCAGTACGTTCAACTGGAGCCGTCCGCTATGATTTTCT
Source organism: Hypena proboscidalis (assembly GCA_905147285.1). NCBI lineage: Eukaryota > Metazoa > Arthropoda > Insecta > Lepidoptera > Erebidae > Hypena > Hypena proboscidalis. The sequence continues at coordinate 17,468,814 of LR990131.1, forward strand.
CTGACAAAAGACGCGCGTGGACTGAAGTTAGCGCCGACCAACCTCGACGCTTGGTCGGGGTTGAGACACGCGAAGTACATGCATTTGCGTTATCTATGTAGATCTATATCTGTGATCTTGACAGTATTGCGCGCGTGGGTAGCGGCACCTATAATTCAAGCCCCGAAGGCTATCAATTCGGGCTTCTATCTACCTAGGCATTGTCAGGTGGTGTGATGAACACCAATCAATTAATGAGTAGTATATATATTTAAGAGAAGGCAAGGCCTACACTCAGCAGTGAGTAGACACAGGCTGATTGATGATGAAATTTCTGATTATTTTTATAGCATTTAGCTATGCTTAGCAAATTATACTAAGAAACAGTTGAAAAAGATATGGGACCGGCAGGATTTGAACCTGCGACCTTACTGCACAAACCAACATGGCGAAGTTACATTCAGCACCGTGCTGAATGTAACTTCGCCATGTTGGTTTGTATCCTACTTAAGATAGGATGGATGACAAATGGATGAACGTTACGTCACGAAATGATGTATCATACAGTTGAGAAATTTAAGGTTCTGGTAAGAGGCGACCATAGCTGGATGGCTAAGAGAGACTGCCCGGTGTGCAGTAAGGACGCAGGTTCAAATCCTGCTGGTCCCATATCTTTTTCAACTGTTTCTTAGTATGATGATGACATGTAATGATGTTGTCAGTACACACATATTAGCTTCATAACACTGATTGATTGTTAAAGAAGATTTCTTTAAAAATCAAAAAAAGTTGTAGAGCTTGTGTTCCAGCTAGATGGTAGAGATAAGAATGATAAGAACATCAGGCATGTCTCATACAATGGTTGTTCAAGGTTGTGACAACAGACAATGAGTAGTTTTTTTATGCAATTCTTTTAGTATAACCAATAGAACTCCAGCAGGGGTTCCAAAACTACTGCTGCGCTGTAGACAATAGAGGTGATTTTTTGCCTCTTAACTAACTAATACTCCATAACCGCTTTGTCTGGTGTATATCAAATTGAATGAATAGCATGTTCATTCAATTTCATTACCACCAATAATTCCTCATAAGCTGCACTGCTTGTAATGAGATCTTGTTTATAACCCTTGTCATTATTATTAGCTTATTGATTTACAAATATTGCTTCTACTCCTTGCATTTTACTCAGTCTCATTACATTTTTTTTAAAAGGTTTTTAATATATACCTTCTTTGATTTAGATACAAATGGTTGAAAGATGGGTTCACATTGCCTGCGGAGCCAGCTTCGGTGATGACAAAAGATAAGTTTGAAACCCCTTGGGCCTCGACAGACAGAACACCAAGTACCCCAACAAAAGAAAAAAAAGATCAAGAGAATATATTGCATGCTAAGCATGTTAAGTCAGAGTAGTTATAAGAAAAATGCTGTAAACTAAACTTTCAAGTACTGCAGGTAGATTTTTCAGTGAAATACAAATTTTATGTATTCCTTTGCAGCAAAAGCTATACAAACATGTCACATAAAATGCCAGTTTATGGTCCAACAATCAGACCAGTGACTTACAACTCAATACTTATTTATATATCAATAGTGCTACATAAAGCACAAGCAAGAAGATATTGAAAAGTTACAATTTAAGATCATAAATGGCAGTTAGTACAAAAATACTAGGCAGAAACCTCGCAAGCATATAAAATTTGAAAATAGAAATAGTTCTTATTCTCTCTATTTTTTTTTTATTACTACCAATAATGTATGTGTTTGTGATCGATGCTGCTTTACCAGTCCTGCAATATCTGAAAGTTCAGTAAATAATAATATTATGTAAGAAATACAAAACTGTGATCCTTGTTTATAAAATAATTATTAAATTTTATAAAAATGCATGTACAATTGAAACTCATGTAATATTGTGATAAAATAAATAAAAAGTGCTAAATAATTTTCAATGATTTTATTGTTATCCTCGCTTATTGTTTTTACAATCATATAATGTTTGCCACACCTTCTGCCCTGTGCCTTAAGAATAAGGCACCTCGCATTATTCCTCACCACCTCAACACTTTGATCACTGTTCAGTCCAAAAATACATCCCAAGTTGATAACATCATGGACATCTCGTAGCTGCATCTGATTCTCTGCTCCACTTGTTACAATGATGTTTCTTAACTTGCCAACAGCATGGTAGGCATGTGCTGTACTAATGATATTCTTTCTTGCAGTTGAATCTCTTATAGCTGGGGAGTACATGATCTCAAAGAATATACCCCTCTCAACAGCTTGTATATATAATTTGCGACTAACTTTAAAAGGGATTCTGCTCTCTGGTCCAAATGATATCACATCAATATCCATAGTACCACAAGCATACTGGAAAGCTTGCAATGTTTTAGGTATCACAGCAATAATATCGTATTTTTTAAGGTTGTCAGATTGGTTCATTTTGTGAGCTATACTAGAATCATTGAATTCTATAGTCACACGTTGTAAAATATTAAGCTTTGTTGAAATTTCCGTAGCAATATCTAATGGTGCAGGCACAAAGTCTTTTTTTTCTCTATTTTCTCCTTTCTTCTTCTTTTTCTTAGGTTCATCTGATGATTCTTCGACATGGGTGTTGATTGCTACCGTGTTAAATCCCAGTTTGTCCAGAACATGTAATTGATCAAGTTTATAGTTATTACTTACAGATAAGTCACAGAAACCCCAGTTTTGATTTGCCATAATGTTTTAATCAAAAAGCCAGGGAGTTATCTAGTAAAAGTTCTTACTTCTTTACTTCCAGGCAGACAAATCACATCGCAGTTTTAATTTAAAACTTTAATGAACGGAATAATAAAATGTTGTAAAATCACTTCAATATGAATTGGTATTGCTTTACAACGAGATTATAATAATAATAATAATGTTTCTAAGCAACCATTAACTAAAAACACAGGTGCACAATAAAAAATGAGGTTATGTTTTGTTTGTTTGAGTTTTGATTTGATTGAATGAAAGCTGTCAATGTCAACCTGTATGTTTTCTACGTTCTGAAACCCCAAGTATCAATCGATTACAATGAAATAAAAATATTCGATACTTCAGTTATTTTATAAAATAATTAAATTAAATTGCCTAGATTCTGTATAAATAAAAATATACGGAAATAATTATTCAAAAAGCTGGTTGTATATATGGTTATATAATATCATATCAAAATCTCGGCTCGCCCTGACAGTCAAACGTCTTTCAGCGCCGTCAATCAAAATAATTTAGGAAAACGGCTACATAAAATATTTCATAATGGGATTTCGTATAGTGATAGCCGGGGAGAGTCAATGTGTATCATTTGCAGAAAGTTGCCTTGTAGCAGATTTTCTATCTCAAAATCTACCAGACTTCTGCTATGATCGTGTTGAAATAACAATTTTGGATTGGCCGGTAAGTTGTCTCCAACTAGATGCTGATTTGTTGTTTTAGCCACGTGTAACAGGAGGTCAACAATAATGTAATACTACCGTAGGTACTAGGTAGGCCTGAGGTTGAACCAAACTAACTCTTTTGATATTTAATATACATAAAGTTGCAAAGTAGGGTGCGATGCTGAAATGATGCTCTCGCGCAGAAATGTTGAATTTGGAAGAACCAAAAAAAGCTCACCTGATCTCGGGCCTCGCTAATGCTGACTTAGTTTTGGGAGTTTAATTTGTGAAAAATTGAAAATTTTGAGGCTGCCGCCAACCAGGACACGAGGGTGCTGCATTTACAGTCAGGGGGTTAATAACACAACACCACAGCTTTAAGGTTTAACAACAATAATATATATTCTGTACGGTTCAACAGATGATGGACTTTGAAATAAAAGATCGCACGATTCGCACGCAATCTCACAACTATCTTGTGCACTAACTTTCTGAAAAATTACCTTGTTACAGGCTTGGTTGTACAAAATGAACCAAAAAAATAAATGGCATCACGTTGGCTCTCCCCTTATATGGAAAGAAATGTTGATGGCTGGTAGCAAACCATTTTATATTGGTGGAGGGTCCCAATTTTTGGATTACTGCTATTCTTATTATGATTTCGATTCCTTATTTGCGTCGGATAAGTTTGAGGAATTAGTAAAAAATTATGGACAGTACAAGAAAAACATGTCCTTAGAAAAAAATGTTCTGCACCAAGAAGCCAAAAATTCGCCAGTTCTTAAATCTTCTGCAAAACATTTTATTTTAACCATTTCTGGTGCTGGTAATCCTTTAACTATGTTTTTAATATCAGGATTGTTAGAATTGAATATCAAGAATGAAGTCATATCCATGATATATATTTTCGACGAGAATTGTTCTGAAGAGTTCATGTTATCAGTAGAGAAAGACTGTTCATTCATTGAAACCTATCGGGCTTGTAAAGTTGTAAAATACGTTAGCAAAATTGGTTTAGCACTAACTAATTCAGACTTGCTTATTATTTTGGACCACATACCATTTAAGTAAGTTCTAGTATCCATGTAGATATTATATTCAACAGAAATACAGGATGGCTTTTCTGAAAGCTGGAGTTTGCGGGAATAATATTTTTAACTGTCTGTATTTTCAGTGAAAAAATGGCAATAGGGGAATGGTTACAGGCTAACGCAGAAATTATGGACAGATTAGCACTAGCAATTAATGCATCAGGATCTCGTAAAATGTATACGATATTACCTAATCTGGGACCAGCATGCTTTAACGCTACAAGACTTAGACAAAATGTTATTATGACAAAGGATCATATCGTAGTTGCAACCTCTGATTTAGGATTGGAGATTTTGCCTATAGCAGCGAAAATTGCAGATGTGCCGAGCAGAAATATGTTTTGTCCACCAGTATGGGGATTTGTGGGTATTAATCAACTAGTCGACATTAGAACCACAGTGCAAAGATATGATACTTTTGATCCATATACTAGATATACAAGAGTCAAAAATTCTACTCTTAAAATTGGGTCAATTACTCCAGAACTTAGAACTTTGCAGTATTTAATGCATTTTGATGAAACTTTATGGCAGAAAATAGCTGAAGAAAAGGTATTTGTGACAGCCAATAATTATAATATTATTATACTGTTAAAGGTATTATTTACCTGGAAATTATACGATAACCGGCACAAGCAATGTTATTCCATTGAACGAAAACTTAGCCACTGACAGCTGTCATCCCGTAACGCTCCTCCGTTCGCGCCTTTTTTGTCACCGCCGCGTAGTGACGTACTTGTACATAGACTCCGAGTCGATTAATAGAAATCGATTATTAGTTCGGCCTTCCTGACACTCCAGCGTCCTCGCAGGAGTTCTCAACAGGCACCCCCTTCTAGTGTAAGTGTCACTGCAGTCTTCTTTTACAAAGGCGATAAGAAGCGAGCTATAATAAAGTTTATTAATACTGCCTGCCCCTTACGGCATATACATAAAGTTTAGTGAATACTCACGGCATTATTGGTGTGGCGGCTTCGCACAGCCTGCCATGCCCCTCACGGCTGTTCTGTTATGCCCCTTACGGCCGTTGTGATGTGCTCTTCACGGGTTAAGTATCGTGCCCCTGGCGGCCTTGCAGTGTTCTCACGGTGACTTTTGTACTGTGCCCCTGGTGGCTTATGTATTGCGCCCCTGGCAACTTGTGTATTGTGCCCCAGGCGGCTTATGCATTGTGCCCCTGACGGCTTGTGTAACGTGCCCCTGACGGCTTGTATATCGTGCCCCTGACGGCTTGTATATCATGCCCCTGACGGCTTATGTATTGTGCCCCTGACGGCTTGTGTAACGTGCCCCTGACGGCTTGTATATCGTGCCCCTGACGGCTTGTATATCGTGCCCCTGACGGCTTGTATATCATGCCCCTGACGGCTTATGTATTGTGCCCCTGACGGCTTGTGTATTGTGCCCCTGACGGCTTGTATATCGTGCCCCTGACGGCTTGTTTATCATGCCCCTGACGGCTTGTGTATTGTGCCCCTGACGGCTTGTGTAACGTGCCCCTGACGGCTTGTATATCATGCCCCTGACGGCTTATGTATTGTGCCCCTGACGGCTTGTGTAACGTGCCCCTGACGGCTTGTATATCGTGCCCCTGACGGCTTGTTTATCATGCCCCTGACGGCTTGTGTATTGTGCCCCTGACGGCTTGTGTAACGTGCCCCTGACGGCTTGTATATCATGCCCCTGACGGCTTATGTATTGTGCCCCTGACGGCTTGTGTAACGTGCCCCTGACGGCTTGTATATCGTGCCCCTGACGGCTGATGTATTGTGCCCCTGACGGCTTGTGTAACGTGCCCCTGACGGCTTGTATATCATGCCCCTAACGGCTTGTGTATCATGGCCCTGACGGCTTATGTATGGTGCCCCTGACGGCTTGTATATCATGCCCCTAACGGCTTGTGTATCATGCCCCTGACGGCTTATGTATTGTGCCCCTGACGGCTTGTGTAATGTGCCCCTGACGGCTTGTATATCATGCCCCTAACGGCTTGTGTATCATGCCCCTGACGGCTTATGTATTGTGCCCCTGACGGCTTGTGTAATGTGCCCCTGACGGCTTGTATATCATGCCCCTAACGGCTTGTGTATCATGCCCCTGACGGCTTATGTATTGTGCCCCTGTCGGCTAGTTCCACAGAGGATAGAGAGATGGCAGATATGCTGTTAAATAACCAAAACAGCCTTGGAGGAAACTTAAATTTTAATCATCATAAACAAACATAATAAAGAACTAATAATTGCAGTTAAGATTCCTCATCAGATGAGGTCATCTGCCTTGACCTTGCCTGCCACCTTTTAATTTTATCACGGACTACAATGTTCTTGTATCCCTTTCTCCCTTTGTCTGCAGAAGTTACCTCGTATCTATCATTTGGTAACACAGCTGTCACCTTATAGGGTCCTGCATATGGTGGCAGAAGTTTACCACTTGTCAGCCCAGGTCTTAATATCCTTCGCTCTAACATTACCAGAGTACCCAAGGCAACGGGTTTCACGATGCGTCGACCCTTGCCGAAGCATCTTTTCATGCGCACAGCATTGTTTTGTATTTCGTCTGCTGCATCCTTCAAATCCTGAATTACTGGTAGTGGATATCTTTCCTTTTCAGTGATTTTATTCAATCCTCTGTAGTCAAAACACATGCGATAATCACCATCTTTCTTCTTGACTAATAGCACCGGGCTAGCATATGGTGATCTTGATACAGCTATAATACCAGCTGCCAACAATTCTTTGACTTTTTGTCTCACAATCTATCTCTCATGGTAGGACATCCTGTTATATTTATTTTTTTTTTAATTTTGACACAAGCCTGTTAAATCAATATCATGCTCCAAATTCAGAATATTAAGTTCTGTCGAGGTTTAAGACTATTACATTTGTGGCCTCAGTAAATGGCTGTCCAACAAGAGCATCAAATTATTGGACTGTGTCAGACACCACATAGAAGTCTGTTAATCTTCTAACTTCATGAACTATTAATTGTGCATTAACAGTGCCTATTGGAATAGTAAGGGCATCTCCATATCCTTTTATGACCAGTGAGTCATTTCTGTTTAAGTGAAGATATAATTGTTTACAAAACGTTTCTGTCATAGTATTACATGAACTTCCAAAATCAATTAAAGCATTAGCGTGAACACCATTGATTTTTAATGTCTTATAATATTTTTTTATCCGAAGAGTCAGAACAATAAGCATGCATTCTTCTTACAGTTTTGTTCTCTTCCTACAATCCTCCACAGTATGACCTTTAAAATTACAAAAAGTGCATATCTTTGCATTATTTTTCTTACGATAGCAATCAGTTTCATCATGACCTGATCTTTTACAATATGTGCAACTGTTACCAATCTTCCTCTCTTGTTTACAGACCATAGCTTTATGTCCCAGATTACCACAGTTATAACATTCCAATGTTTTAAGTTTGTCCTTGGAGCTGTTTTGTGTTTGAGTTGTCACCATAGAAGTCTTGGCACTGGCTAAATATTTTAGAAGAGAAGTAGTGTCACAACAACCCGCAGACACAGCACCCATCTCTAGTATTTTATCACCCAGTGTGCCAATAATAGCTTCTGTGGTCAGGTCATCGGAAATTCCACAAGACATACCAATGCCTAACTTGTCATAATAAAATTTGATTGGATCTTCATTTGATGTTCTCACCTTGTTTACTAACTCTCTAATTTGTGTCAGTTTATTCTGGGTGAATGGAAATGCTTTTATAAGTCGTGTTTTCCATTCTTCCCAGCTCACATCATATGTTACTTGTCTCTCATACCATCCTTTAGCATAACCTCTTAGTTTAGATGTGCAGTTACACACCAAAGTTCTCTCATCCCATCCATACATGCTTGCAATATTTTCCAATGTTCTAATCCAATGTTCCACTGATACCGAAGATGTTTGAGGATCAAATTCTGGTAGAAAGTCACTGCGTCCCAAATATCTAATTGAAATATTCCCACTATTGTCATGGTTAGTGGCTGGAGTGAATAAAGCAGATGAATCCTCAGTAACCATTGCAGTGCTAGCTGGACCGATGGTCTCAGTATGTTGATTATGAGTCTGCCTAAGTTCTCTCACTAGTTTCTCCAGAGCTCGTATCCTACTGTCCTTTCGTTCTAAACGTTTTGTTAATCTCTTACCACCCTTATCAATGTCCTCTGAACTGGAACTGCAACTGTGACTGGAAGAACGGTGCCTTTTGTGATGACGTCCCATTTTGTTTTATCACTCACCAACAATCACAAATGTTACGGGTTTTTATTGCACTTTTAAACAAAGCGTCTTTTGTCCAAACGACGCTTCACACCGTTTTTTCACACAGAAATTACCTCCTCAAAGTTTACAATTTCACGAACTGGATGTTAATACCGAACGTGATAGGCCTACGGAAGTATATTTATCCCACTTCTGAACTGTTAAAGGTATTATTTACCTGGAAATTATACGATAACCGGCACAAGCAATGTTATTCCATTGAACGAAAACTTAGCCACTGACAGCTGTCATCCCGTAACGCTCCTCCGTTCGCGCCTTTTTTGTCACCGCCGCGTAGTGACGTACTTGTACATAGACTCCGAGTCGATTAATAGAAATCGATTATTAATACATATTTAGGTATATGCAAGTATCATTACTGTGTTCGTTGCTATCCATATAACATTTTTAAATTATAACTGTGATTATCCCACATAATTTGAGGTTAATAATAAGTTCCTTCGACGCCAGACAGTTCCTGCCTAGGTCTGTCTATCAAGTTTGACGTGATCTGGCAGTCATGGACTCTAAGCTCTTGTTCATAATTAAATTTAAATTCAGTTGCCAAGTTGCTACGATTATTTTTTTTTTTTTTTTTTTTAATGATGTTTCTAAGCAATTAGATACGTCATAAAGATTACAATCTAGTCTAGATATAACATTAGAGACTAATGAGTAATTTAATTTTGACCTAAGCTACTAAATTAATTTATGCTAAGAATGTGTCCATTAACACCTATCTTATTGTCTCTATTATCGAAAATGACACTTTGTTCTTGTGTTCTTTTAAGGTAGCACTAAACCACTTGAATCACTAATTTCACTGAACTAGCTCAAAAGGTTTCGTTCTTTTAAGTCTTCTAACTATGTCTGTGGTGTCAAGGAGCTGGATGGCCTCGACATTCACGTGTTGAAGAAGTCGTCGTTCCTGAGCTTCAGCATACTGTTGTATTACACTGGCGACAAGGTTCACCTTCAGGTCACGATGGAGATCCTCATTTCTGATGTACCAGGGTGCATTCACAATTCCCCTTAATACTTTATTCTGGAACCTTTGGATTATTTGGATGTTACTTGGTTTGGTACAGCCCCAGAGCTGTATACCATAAGTCCACACTGGCATGAGGACTTGTTTATAAATAAGTATTTTGTTATGCACCGACAACGTAGAATATTTACCCAGCAACCAGTACATTTTTTTATAGCGAAGTTCCAACTCACTGCGTTTCTTTTTGACATGAGCCTTCCAGCGAAGTTTTGCGTCTAGTGTCATACCAAGGTACTTGGCTGAGTTCGCATACGGTATTATAAGGTGATTCAGATATACCGGTTGATAGTTGGCCTTTTTGTTAGTAAAGTCTATATGTATCGATTTGGATTCATTTAGTTTTATACGCCACTTCTTTGTCCAGTAAACAATGGTATTGACGGCAGCTTGAACCTTTTCCACAGCTTCTGCATGAGTGACTCCTGTAGCCATGATAGCTGTGTCATCCGCGAATGTGGCAATTATATTGTTTTCTAGCTCTGGAATATCACAGGTGTACAGTAGGTACAGCACGGGACCAAGGACACTTCCCTGTGGTACTCCAGCTTTTATTGGCGTCAGTTGCGAATACGCATCTTCTTGTCTTACTCTAAACATCCTTTCTTTAAGGTATGATTCCAGTAACTCAACAAACTGTCTTGGAAGCATCTTTCTTAACTTAAAAGTTAAACCTACATGCCACACTTTGTCAAACGCTTGTGCTACGTCCAGGAAAACTGTAGAACAGACTTTCTTTTCTTCTAGAGCCTTTTCTATAGTATTGGTGATACGATGAATTTGATCAACTGTAGAGTGGTTAGCTCTGATACTCTGCTCTGGTTAGCTACGATTAATTGACATTCTTTTTTCATTTCAGAACAAGTATTCCAAAAAACAGCCATATTTAAATAAAGCAATAGCTGTTATAAATTTAGTCAAAATATGGCTCTTTGAATTTCGTTGGAACTGTATTGTAAACTTAGGACTCTATTGTACAGGTACATACATTTTCTGTCAAATTATTTTTGCTTCAGCTATGTAAAAATTTAATCAACTATTTCTTTTTTGTAGGTGCGTTTGGTTTAACTTTCGACGGAATATTTTCCCAACCTGCTCGTTTAGTAAATGGTGAATGGAAACCAGCAACAGATTTTTTATTGCCAAAAGATCCTTACATGAATATTTATTATTTAGAAGAAATGGCTACCCGAATTATGAAACTGCAAAGAAATGAATTACCACCTCTTGTCCCAATTCTACAATGTGTATGTAAACCAAAACACTCAAAGAAGAAGTATGTATGGTTTGTGCAACCCAAAATTCCTGCTCATAAAAGTGTATCACTACGATTTGAGTAGTAATATATTTTTTCTGTATGTTACAATAATAAAATATGCGATCTCTCGATTCGACTCGATTGGACATTTAGTATCGATTATTTAAAACGCGCTGTCACTCGTTTCTAAACGATCGAGTAAACGCAGTCAACATTGTTCGTGTTCAAGTGAATGACAAGTACACAAGTAGGTACATACAGTAGTAGCGACCGAGACGTTGTCGTGCGTTGTTTCGTATTTCGCACTCAAAGGAATGTTATGACGTGCAATAACTGTCTTTGTTTAAATACCGACGTTTTATACTTTTACGAGCGTCTTAGAATAATGTGATAGAAACCGCCGGGTATGATAATACACGGATATATTGCGACATGATTTTTTCCAAAGTATGATCGTGCCAATAGGAGTAAATAATATAGTTAGGCATTCGTATCGGTTAAGTTGTGTGAATATTGTGCCAATAATGAGATAGTGGAGTGGAGTGATGTGGTTGTGGGACATGTGGGGCGTGCTGAGGGTGCTGGCGGCTGTGTCCCAGCTGGCGGCCGTGGTCGCGACGCCGCTGGACCCCGCGGCCGCATCGCCAGTGTGGCAAGGTGAGAGGAAAGGAACCTTGTCGCCTACGCACACGCTTCCCTCCTTGGTGCACTCTCCGAACAGCAAATAACACAGCATGCACGCCTTAACTGCTTGTATCTTGTATTCTGTCAAAATAAACTATTGTGAAAAACAAAATTGTGATTAAAAGTTACTTTATGTTACTTGCAGGTTTTTATTGACTACTTTAATTTGATATTGGAGTACTTTTGGTTACTTAAAAATTCATTTCACTTTTGTCAAAGTTTTCCTTGTTGCCTGAACAACACATATTCAATGTTTTATAGGCTTGCATTGTTTTCTAAGTGCGTAGAAGGACACAACATTATTTTAGTGTTAACAAATAACCTTACCGGGACACAATTAGTACAGTTATAAACTTTTATAAACTTCTAACTTTCTTTTCTGCACTGCTCCTATGTTTATGAAACAGTTTGGTTTCTGCAAATCTGTGTTAGACAAACTGTAAACAAAGTAAAATGACTATTGAATTATTGTGAGAGCTGTATTGTAACTGCAACAAATGTTGGCTAGTTTCACAGTTGTCAAGTGTTGTTAATCATAGAATAGAACATAAACAAAAGAGTGTCAATTGTTGTCACTTTCTTATTTGCTAAAATTACAAATTTTAGTGTATCTTTGTATGACCATGGAAAAGGCAATTTAATAACAAAAAGCTATCTCATATTGCTTGCAGTATAGTAAATAATAGTTGGATAATATTAAAGCTAATTCTCAGAAAACTTTTACACCTTGTTTAAGCGTTGACCATGTTGTTTACATGTTTGTTTCACAAATTAGTACAATAAAAAGTTCAGGTGCTTCTGCTTTAAAAATTTAACTGCAATACAGAATTCCATTACCATGTGCATGAATCCACACAATTTAAAAACAATAAGTAAATCTAATAAATGTTGCAATTGCATATTTTTCATTAATTATATTTTTACTTATTTATTAAATCATGCATATTATTACTATATACTGCATAACCTCTGCTGCAATTAATAACTAAACCCTTTCAACATCACAGTCTGATATATGTGACTTACCAATTTTATTCCTGTACCGCCATGTCTACGTGATATTTAATCAGATTGGCGGCACAGGCACCGAATTGGTTTGTCACATATATCAGACTGTAGCACTGAAAGGGTTAACATAACCTTACTAAAAGTGCTTGATAATTAGGACAAGCAAAACCAGTACGGGTAGTTTTCTGGAACTGGTTCTACCCAGTTCAAGCAAATAAGCTGGGCCCCATTTGCATGCCCCAACAATAATGTTATGTAAAATGTATGTTGAAGTGTAACTGCATCTATAATCCCGGCAATTTGGTAATGGGATACAACCTTGTACCAATTGGCAGATTTTGTTGAGAGCCAAGATCGTGACAGTTTAATGGACTGTTTTGTTGATCTAATCATCAATTGGTTAGAGTATGCAACCTCTCACCACAAACTCCCGGGTTTAATTTCTATTTGAAATTTGTCTAAGAAATGCTTAAAAAAAAAATTAAAAAAAAAAAAACACTGTTTCTTAGTATAATTTGCTAAGCATAGCTAAATGCTATTAAACTAATCAATTAGAAGTTGAAATTTTTCTGTTAAGAATTTTTTAATAACAGCATAAAGTCTGGTGATGGCGATGACACAGACTGGTGGATGGCGATAGGCTCATCCCCTATCACATGGGACCGATAAAAATAACAAGTGAAGTGTGGGTGTCAAATACCTTCAAGTTATTACTAATTAACTAATAAAAATTTGTTTTTGTACAAAAGTACCACCATCTTTTGTTTAGTCAATTGATAGATATTGCCAAATAGATAGCACTACTATATTGCAATCTAGTTTGGTGGTAACTCAGCTGCTGACATAATGCCATAATGGATCTCCATACTTTTGCATCAGATAGACTCAAGCTTTACGTCATTTTTAACTTTTAAACTTACACGTTGCATTATTAAATAAAATATAACGGGAATTAACGCGGTCATGCAATTATTTACCTTTTAGGCTTTACGTTTCGGCTAACAGGTCACCGTTCGTGAGGGCGAAGATTTTCTGTCTACCCTCAAGTAGACAGAAAATCATCGCCCTCACGAACGGAGACGGCGCGCCGCTAGAACCAGTCTGCTTTCGAAAATGCTAAAGCTAAAGCCTAAAAGGTAAATAATTGCATGATCGTGTTAATTCCCGTTATATTTTATTTACGTTATTTGTTGCATATCTGATAAAAATGCATTGCATACTCTCCTATCTATAGTGAGAGTGCATGGATGAAGGACGAGACGGTCGACCTTTTTCATTCGTGGGAGATCGGCCGCAAATCCGTACAAATTGCTCCAGAGGCGGTAATCTGGCAGCTATCGACGAGCGAACCCTGAGGAGACGACACTTTCCATTCCGACGCGACACTGACGCATTAGATACTATAACACGTCTTATGTTAAAAAATTTGCTTATGTTCTGTTATGGTTAAGGCTGAAGATGTTAGCTAGAGGGAGCAATTTACGATAGATAAACATTGGTAAGGTAGTGTTGACTAACTGTTCAAATAGTTGTTGCGGGTTAGAAAATAAAAAATGATACATTTAAATAAACGGTGTTTAATCATATTACTTGTGAAGTACAAACATCAATGACATTCCTTGTTCATCCAGTCCATATATTTATCCACTATTCCTATTTCCTAATTAATAATACTTTCCTAATCAATAGGTTCACAATGATAATTCATGCCAAGAATTAAACGTACAGGTCGCGCGATGGTTTAAGATCGCTCGCCGTCGGCGCACACCCGCCCCCCTCACTCCGCACGCCTTCAAATAGACCTTAAAATTGAACACTGCGCCACAGTATAAATATGTACAAACAGTACGGAAACTGCCTACAAACGTGCGAAACGGCACGCACACATAAACATGCACACCGACGAGACGCCTAAGCGGTTGTCGCGGTGTTCTCAGTATCGAGTGCCGCTTAGGGGTCTCGTCGGTGTGCATGTTTATGTGTGCGTGCCGTTTCGCACGTTTGTAGGCAGTTTCCGTACTGTTTGTACATATTTATACTGTGACTGCGCATCCCCTTCCACTTTTGCCGAGCGATCATAAACCACCGCGCGACCTGTACTTACACTCGGATGCACAATAATCCCACTTTATCAATGCACTTTATTATAACACTATAACACTTAAATATACTTGTTGAAAATCACTATATTACTATAATTTTATCACTGTAACACAATCCTCAGAACGCAAGTTGACACCTCAACGTCTCGAACTAGAATTCCGTTTGCATGCGCGTGCGAATGAAAAATGACAGTTGGCAGTTAATTGAACAGCTGTCATTTTAATAAACGAATGTAGCGACATCTATTTCTTTCTATGGTAAATATTTTACAGTTTATCAAATTGAGTGACTATTTTAATAATAACTTTTAGTGATATGTAATATTATGTTGTATATTTAAATAAATGCTAACAGTAGTGATTTGAAGATAACAGATAACTTGTTCGTAGTCCAACTCATAACTCGCCTCAATAAAATCACTTGAATCATCGCGATTCTCATCTATTACCGATTAGACAGCTACTACATGTATAATTAAATAACAATAAGTATTACACGACATTTGCATAATACCATCTAGTCCCAAACTAAGCAGAGCGTGTACTATGGGTAGTAGAATAACTGATACTAATACAAATAATAGGTACTCTTCTTTTGTAAATACATACATATTATAAACATACACATCGAGACTAAGACAAACGATGACTAACCTATATGTTTATGCGCGCAAAGAGTATACCTTAAGCGAGAATCGAACCTGCGACACGCAACCCCTCGTAGTAGGCAGACGCACACGACTCCGCTATTCGTCACGTATCACTTCACTTTTAAATTTTGTGTTGAATTCACAACAATTTTCTTGGCAATTGTTTCAAACTGAGTCTGGTCTTCTGCTGGGCTATAAGTTTTACTTGTCGTGTGTTATGCCTAATAAGTCTGTGGTCCAACTTCACCATAGTTATTACGGATATCTGCGGTTGGAAATACTCGGGATACATTGTATTATTTTTCGATATTCATTTAATTCCCTCATCAGATTCTTGTGGTTTCTATCGTGTAAAGTGCACATCTCTGTGTCATTCACCGTCTGTACCTGAGCCTACGTTGAAATTCTCTCTGACAATTTTGGTTGCGTGAAGGTGGATTCGTTTCGGTACAGATTACATAAAGGCAGCGTCATTTGCAGAGAAGGTAATTCAAGTATAGGCTTTGAGTGTGATTTCGCCCATCAATCAGTCTATGCGGTATTCTTCTTCATCCCATGTCCAAATAGACTCGATGTTTTTTGGTACAGGCATATTGTGGCTAGGTCTCTGTAATTACAAAGCATAACGCAATAACTGGACAAGAAGGATCGTCTATAATCCCTCGAGGCAATCCGTTACTAATGGGCCTTATTCATTCCAATTGAATCGACAGACAGATGCTACTTTTAAGGCAATACCGGATGTTAACCGCCATCCATCTATTGCACGTTAGTCAAGCTATTTCTTTTTAAAGTAGGCTGTATCTGGTTTTTCCTTTCAACGCTTTGATATACGCATAGTCATAATAGTATGTTCAAATAATGTTGTTTTAAATGTTAATACAGTTAATTACGTTTATGATTATTACAACGATTTAGTTTATTTTAGGGCCTTCATAAAGCGAGCATATAATGATGTCTAATTATATGATAACTAATTTACAAAGGCGTTCGCTGCTCGCCATCAGTAGGGCCGTACGCTTGTTAACTGCCATTATGGTATTTTGATTAAAACTGACGTGAGTTTGTAATTATCCCGTATTTCATAATTTGAATAATGCCATTATGGTATAAAAAAAATCCCGGTTTAAAATGGATAACCGACGATGTACTTGTTCTATTACGAAAAAAATCCCGGTTTAAAATGGATAACCGACGATGTACTTGTTCTATTACGAAATATGTAGATACTATTACGAAATAGAAACATTGCCGTAATCTGCAGCATCGTTTCAAAGCAATCGGGACCCTTTCGGCCCTTTGCTTTGATAACATGTAGATTAGATCTCAGATAGGCAATCCATCAGGCAGCGACATGGATTGTTAAGAGCTCTCGCCCGCTCTCGGAAGAGCCGCCCCCGGGTTATAATCTAATTGACCTGCAGGCCAATGCTGCTGTTTGTTTACTATTGTGGACATAGCATGGTTAACCCTTTTGTTGGTCTAGTGATAGTGGTAGTTAGTCCTTTGTTTATTTACTAGCTTCCGTTCGCGGCTCCGCCTGCGTGGTAGGTCGATAAAAAGTATAAGCCTATATTACTTCTGGGGCCTTGAACTATCTCTACACCAATTTTCATTGAGATCGGTCCAGTAGATTTGAAGATTTTTGGGTACAAACAGACAAACAAAGAAATCTTTCCTCTTTATTTAGTTTATGTACTGGGTGGCGCAAAAGTACTGGCACTAAAGAAAATACTTTTTTTTTTTTTATATGACATTTTCTGTCATTCTGTTGTTGAAAATTGTGTAGTGAACAAATGTAAAATACACTGAAAATAAACATGGACCGTTTTACTCCCCAAGAACGTGGAATAATTGTGTCAATGTTCTTACGGAATAATTCATCAGTGATAAGAACACAACGTGAATTTCGTCGACGATTTCCCCACCGTCCGGCACCGATTGGTCGCACAATTCGACGCTTTGCCACACGCCTTGAAGCAACTGGCTCAACATTGGATAGACCTAAGTCTGGGAGACCAAGAACAGGCCGTTCAGCTGAAAATATCGATGCTGTGCGCGAAGATGTGGAAGAGTGTCCAGAAACATCAACGAGGCGACGTGCCACGCAATTGGGCATTTCCAGACGGACCCTGCAGCGTATTTTGGTGAAAGACTTAAAGATGTTCCCGTATAAAACTCAAATGACTCATCAGCTGCTGCCTGCTGACCACCGAGCTCGTCTAGATTACTGCCAGCGCGTCATAAACCTCAACCTTGAAGAGGATGATTTTCCTTCAAAATTGGTTATGAGTGACGAAGCGCATTTCCATCTCTCAGGGCATGTCAATAAGCAGAATACTCGGTTCTGGGGCACTGATAATCCGCGCATTATTCAAGAAACACCTCTACACCCACTAAAAGTTACTGTATGGTGTGGCATCTGTGTTGACAGAGTGATCGGACCCTATTTTTTCGAAGACGCTGGAGGCAATGCGATAACTGTCACTGGAGAACGCTACAGAACCATGTTACGTGAGTTTTTGATACCCAGTTTGGACGAATTGGGGCTGGAGCACATCTGGTTTCAACAAGACGGCGCTACGGCACACACAGCGCGCGACACTATGGACTTAGTGAGGGACGCTTTTCCAGACCGAGTTATCTCTCGTTTTGGCGATTTGCCTTGGCCTGCAAGATCACCCGATCTGACCAGTCCAGACTTCTTTCTTTGGGGTTTTTTGAAATCTCGGGTGTATGTGAACAAGCCACAGACTCTCGCAGCTCTAAAAGAAAACATTCGTCAAGAAATAACGAACATATCGCAGGAAGTGTTACGGCAAGTTATGCAAAATGTCATAAATAGGGCTCAAATGTGTATCAACTCTGGAGGTCACCATTTAAAAGACATCATCTTTAAATCCTAATGGTACGAAATTTAATGGCACAAATATACATTTAAAAAAATCTAAATCTAGTTTTCTAATTTAGAAAAAATGTTATAGCTGAACCAAATAGGGTCTTTACTTTTGCGCCACCCGTTATAAAGGACTATCTCCCGATCAGATTTAATAAGTGTAACCTCTGTATTCATAGAATATTTAAACATCTCGCTTTTCGCTCGGTAAATTCAAGTAGAAACGTGTAGTTTAGTTAGTCTACTGTCTCCTTTTCCTGACTGTAAGTTTTACATTACAGGTCCCTGACTTGTAAGCTATGTTAAATATCTGTATGAATGTAAACCAACAAAATTTGTTTAAACCCGAAAGAAAAAACTGAATTAATTAAAATACTACCTATCTACATTCAAAAGATCATTCACGTGATTCACGCCCATTGTCACGTCACTGAAATATCATCAATCAATCACTCACATTCGATTGGACGCAGCCTTTTATAAGTTTTATTCCAGCGGAATTATACCATAATTATTCTTTGTATCCAAATGAGTCAATCCAAAATTAGAACTCGTTACTTTTGGCGACAGACGATATTAGTTTTAATTACTTAAATTAAACCAAGGACTTGATGGTGCGTAGGTTCCGGTTAATTGGTGCAATATATTTATTTTAAAGCTAAATATGGAGCTCGTTAGCCGATTCGTCCTCCAAAAGTTATGAACCAAGCTAATGGCGGCTCTTAACTTTTATATCACAGATTTCTTTTTTTGACATTAATTTGTTTCTGATTACTCTGTTGCAATATAAGGACATTACGTAAAATGGTCAAATGCAAGTCGTACTGTGTTTTTGGAAAAGGGGAAACTACCGTTTATACTAATTCGGACATTTTATTTTTATACTACGCCCACAGCGAACGAACGTGTGGTGGTAAGTGATGATACCACCTGATGGTAAGTGGAGTACAGCCCATGGACATCAACAATCCACAAAAGCAGATTATAGATGCGTCGCTGCAGCTTAGGACTACGGTGTTATGCCTCATGTGGCAGTAATTTCAGGGTCTGATCTCACCACCAAACCGGAACACAGCAATGGAAGCACTACTATTTGGCGGCAGGTTAAAGGTGAGACGGTGGTGCTGCCGCCCTCGAGCTCATTCACAAGAGCTCTACCACCAGTAATTTGCCTGCCTTTTACTTTAACATCAAGTTATTCCCCACTAAGGTAAAAGTTAGTCTTGATTAGGAGTTGGACTCAGCTTGGTACAGGCATAAAGCAGCACCTAAATGTTCTAGATGACATAGACGACATGGTGTTATTTAGCTCCGTTATATGAAAAACAGGTCAATCACTTAGTCTGTAAAGATCCCTTATAAAATGACCAAAGCCCATACTAGTATTACTTGTCCAGTCCTGAACAAGTTATAAGCAGCATGTTTTTGCCTTAGCTGCAGCTACTGCAAATGTAAACGAGGTACTAGAGGTAACGAGCACTGGGAGCGGATTCATTTGCCATGTAATGCAACTCATTGCCCCCTGCAAACCTGTTCCTTGCAGGGAACTGGATTCGCGGGGCCTTCCGCACCCAGTGATTACAAATCAATTATATAAACACCTCGAAATAGGAGTATAATGTCACGCTAGTGTTGCAAAGAGCAGGCAGAGGACATTTAAGAAAGGTATTGTGTTCGTAACAGAGACGAAACGTTCATTGAAGTCACTACACTGTCGATGCAGTCAAAACATATCGGTTTAAAAACAAAACCATTTTAATATGTTTCATGCTGGCTACTAAACCGACCCTCTTTCTTAAATCTGGTCAACTGTCATGATCGTCCGGCGGGGCATTGTGTCCGATCGGTCACGCCTTGATCATGATCGCACGAACGGCTCTACCACCGGACAGGCAAGCTGCACAGTCGCTTTTCGTGATGAGAAATGACGAAATGAGGAAGTTCGTGAGATTGTATCGTCTCGTGTTATCTCGATGAGGTGATGCTGTAAAATTACCAATTTTTACGTAATATGTCTCGAAATACCCTCTACAGATGTAGATCTATGAAAGTATTGTAGACTTCAAACTCAAGTCGACAGATCTTATGTTAGTGTGTTGTGTAGGGCCTATACTATACACGAACATGGACACCTCATGATCTGTTTTGTGAACTCTACCACTTTAATTAATGATGAACTAGAAAAGAAAGAGATCTATAGACATAATTCACACGGTAAAGTGGACTGTAGATTGCTTGACACTCAGGATGAGAATTTCAAGATAAAAAAAAAAAATGGATTTTTTACATTAGATAGAACGCCGGAAGAAATTACACTATCCAATGGTCCCAATGACAAGGCCAAATACACACATTCACTCACTAAAGCACAGCCAGTCTCAGAACATTTTTTTGCGAATTATTACATATAAGAACTATTACCCCTTTGGTTTGTATTTCGTACTTCTTTCTTCTTCTTCAGTAATCTTTTTGATTTGAAAGTTAAAATATCCAACATAAGCAGAACTTAAATCGGCGTAATATCAGCAGTGCAGAGTTGGATGGCACGTCTAGACGTGGTTGTCCGTGAGGCGTGTCCCGTTAGCCGGATGCCGACGCCGGAGCGCCCGCTTGTTATGCAATCATATGTCCCTCGTTTGCCGCGCCGACGCCGAGCGTGCGCCCGCGCAGCAAGCATGTGAATAACAATGCTAGACTTGATACAATTAATACGGGGCCGACAATGTTTTGGACGTAGCTGTGGGAGTAATTAATGTTTAAACTTGGGTGATTTAGTGGTGTTAGTAACTTAAACATTCAACGGTTAGTATAATCTATTGCAAAAGCTGCGTCTTGTTACATATATACATAGGTGCTGCATACTCCATAAAACTGAGACAAGAAGTTTAAGATTGTAACAGAGTTGCAACAAGAGCTTTCATATTACGGTATAGAATAATGACATAGCAACACGGCATCTGAGCTTACGTCAGAATACTCGTAACAATAAGTAACTGTTTTATTAATATTGCATTTAGGTGATATTTTACAGCTATATACGTACAGTTCATAAATTCATCATGGCAAGTTGTGGTTGGCAGATTGTATTGTATTCAGTTATTAAATTTTTCCACAAAACGTACGCAATTGAAACAATTTACGGGCTGTCGATCGAGCGATGTTAAATTTGACGTTAACAATAAAATGGAACCAATTGCGGAGCCGTTATTAAAATGTCACAGCATAAAGAAATGCCTCGTTTGATGTAGCGTTGCCTTTGTTCCTTATAACGAGCTATCAAAGAAGCTGGGCGCTCCCGGCTCCAAGCTCCCGGCCCGGCTCGAATAAAACGGAGTGTTAAAAGCCGCCTCTCTTGGAATGTTTTGCTAAAAGGTACAAGAAAAATTCTCTACCCAACTATAAAGGAGATTTTAGCGAATTAGAACCGAAACCCTCGCCCTCAAACGGTTCTTTTCTTGCGTGTAGCAATCAG
The DNA here is from genome assembly GCA_905147285.1 of Hypena proboscidalis. Taxonomy (NCBI): domain Eukaryota; kingdom Metazoa; phylum Arthropoda; class Insecta; order Lepidoptera; family Erebidae; genus Hypena; species Hypena proboscidalis. Next base: position 17,490,671 of record LR990131.1, read on the forward strand.
CAGAATTCTCACATGTTGAAGCGAACGGTTCTATAATAAATACCTATTGCACGTTAAATAGATGTTGTAAAACGGAACAATGGGACCTATAATATTCCTTCACAACCTTTAAAAATGAACAATACCCCTTCAGTTATTCTCAAGAAATTCCAAGAATAGTTGAATCTTGATAGCTTTTAAGTTGTGGGTAAGCAACATAATAAGATTACAACACAATTGTCAATGATGCGAATGTTGCGACAGGTTAGTCGTCGCCTCCGCGATTGTTGGCCTCAGGGCCACGCTGCGTTTGTACCATGAGTGCTAATAGCACATAAATTGTATACCATTGTGCATATGAGGATTCTTTTCTTATCCTCGACACTTGTATTTTTTACGTAACCCGCACATTCTATTGGCGTATTTTTCTCACTATTTTCTATTCATTAGTTCGCTGCGGTACAATTCAGCGTTTGGCAAATAGTAACAGGAAGGAAGGAAATTCAAAGCAAACAATGGCTGAAGCTGTTCGAAACACTGTATTTTTGTTGTACGTTGTTGGAGTTGAAATTTAGCTGTTTGTTGTTCATTATCAGGTACTACAAAGGTGGCGTACGAAAAGGACATCAATTTGAATAACCATGTTATGCTTCTAGCATGATTATATTTATCTTTACCGACTTCCAAAAAGGAGTCTCCTTCGTTTATATTTGACGCGTATATTTTTTTTTTGTTAGTTCAACGATTTCTTCGTCATTTGTGAACTGATTTAAAAAAATCTTCGCTTATTTGAGCGAGTGAACTGCCGAAACGATCGAATGAGAAGTCAGGCTCTGATGATGAAATCCCATAGAAATCGAGGCATTTTTTTTATTGTTGTGTTGTTAGATATTTTCTCAAGTTATAGATAGCATAATTATATCAGTTAGCATAACATGTTGATGAGCTGCTGCTGGAAGGCGTACGAAGATATTTATTTAATTACAGGCACGTTAAGACCGTTAGTTTATTATTTTAAATTATATTCAGTTAAGACCTCGTTGAAAATTACCCACATGGAACGAGAAGTTAAGATTTAAAAAAATATCTTATTCTTAAGGTGTTTTTCGTAACTGTTCAATAAACTTCTTAACAAATAGTTCTAAATAAGAAAAATGGTAAAAGTTACTTCACCAAAAAAGGAAAAATAAATATTGTTAAATAGTAAACAGATAAATAGTTCTTGAAGTCGGTGTCATTTATTTAATTTTTTATTAACCGACTTCTTGCGTTATTTAGTGATTTTTACATTTTTTGAAGACGGTTTGAATTTTTGAAGTGAACATGTTTTTATGTTTGTACCTACCTGTAATGCATCATTATACGACAAATTAAAATGCTTGTTATGGCAATGACATTAAAAAGTGCATCAGGAAAGTACTTAGTACCAATTAGCAATAATTGCTGATAATAATTGTATAGAAATCAAGACTAAAATATACCAACAACTGGGAGAAAAGTAAGTACTCTTAATAATTTTGAACGTTCCTCGTATCTGTGTGCACGTTATTGCATAATGTTTCTCGGAAAACATTTTTATTGTTTATTCTGTTGAATACTCTCTCCTTGCGAATACGTAGGACTTGGCGGCTGCCTAATGGCCATATTTATGTGCCCGAGCGCTGCAATGTGCTGGGCTCTCACTCTCAACATGCTTTACTTATTTCGCTGACAATAACGATTTGTGAACATTCTAGAAGGCTTCAATAAATGCTACTTGCATGTTTAATAAACCAACTCATACATGCATACATAAATTGTATAACATCACGACTATTTTACCTAGTAGGGTGTAGCAGAGGTGCACAATTCCCACACTTCACCTGTTATGTTTAGATTCTATAGGATAAAGGGGGTATGTATGTATGTATGTACTTAAACGAATCTTAAGTTTTCTGACTATGATATGACATAACATAACATCACGCCTATATTACCTAGAAGGGTATGGCTGTGTTGGATAACACACCCACATTTCACCTGTTATGTTAAGCCCCATTAGATAGGGGGGGAAGAGCATATTACCATCCACCACGCACAATTTCAACTCCGTGCTATTGTAAATTTCCTGACGGAAAGTTCACAAATAACACTTTTCCCGACCCGCGACTCGAACCCAAGACCTCGCGGTGCGCATACGCTAACCACTAGACCATCGAGAGAAACAAACTCGTGATCTAAAATGTATTTTATGAATTTCTAAACCTTTTTGTTCAGCTGCTCTTCATTACTATACAATTAGGAACTTATTTCTTTAATAGTAAAATGTAAACCCAAGAGACGCAGTGCTGAGTAAAAGCAACCATTTGACGTTATTGTAAATGTAGTTTCAGGAGAAGTAAACAAGTTTGTTTATACTACTGGCTTTATTACTCTCGTACTTAATGGACAGAACCTTAATAAAGTTCGTAGTTCGGGGCCAAATCTTCGGGTCTTATTTCACAAGTGAATATGTCTGTATCCCTGGAGACGAAGTTTTACAATGCATATTGTGCTGACTCTAATGGGAATCTGGTCAAACTTCGAGAAACTTCTTTTCATGATGGTTGACGATACAGCTAGCAAAACTTTAGGCTTTATCGCTTCTTCTTTGAATGGACTTAAGATGCGTCTCAATAAGCTTAAGAGTGGAAAAAAAAGATTTTATTTATTTTTTTATTTAAAAAAAAAACGACACCCGCACTAGGAATAATTCCTGTGTCGCGGGGGTGACTCCGAATCTTTGCGGATCACACAAAGATTTGTCCCATGTGGGGATCGAACCCACAACACCAGCGTAGATTAACTTAATGTTCTTAATTGTCCTGTGAATCCTACATACATACATAAAATCACGCCTTTATTCCACGGGGGTAGGCAGAGACAATGGAACGCCATGTGCTTCGCTCCTTACATACTTCTTTCGCTTCCTCAACATTCTAACATCTCGTCATACATGCTCGCCGGTTTTGTGTACTACGTAAGTATCCTGTTTGAAGGACGCTATTTATCTGGTCGCTATATGTCTTTCATGGACGACCTCTTCTGGGACTTCCTACTACTTAATTATTCTTGTTCCTATAATCATTTGCTAATTCACTTGCAAATACATAATTAAGTCAAGAATTCAAGGATGTTGCAAAATACTCTTAAATTAAACTACTTTTTGTAGCATTAACATTCCTAATGATAATTTTAACTCATCAGGTACCTAGCGGTTTATCAAGAAATAAAATAGCTCAGTGGTTAGAGCATTTAATCTATGTACGTAATCCTAATTTAAAGCTGACATTTTGTTCGTGTGTATTCTCTAATCTCTTAAACTATCGAGCGGATTTGAATGATTCTTTTAACATTTGATATCCTAATTCTTGAGGAAGGTTATAGGCTACTTCTCATTACGCTGTTCCTCATTGGAGCAGAGCAGTAACGTTTAACACAAGATAATTCACGGGCAGCTGTTAGCTTCTTCATGACTAGTACCTAGAGTATCTAGGAATCTAGCTTTACCAACCGGTTGTTTAGCAATGTTTATGCGCAAGCTCTCGGGAGCTAAAATCACCAAACCTGTTCCGAGACTGACCTTTATTAAAGAACGTCTTCATATTTTCATCATACACTTAAGCTAGTCATACCAATTGCCAACCTTGGATCAAAACTTGTTTTTTTTTTTTAATTTGCCAGACGAATCCGTGAAATTAAATAATTTGGCGTCATTATCATTGTTTGCTTTGGATAATAGGTACGTGTATAAAAGTGCCAACATTATTTTGAAATCATTGTCATTTCAGAATTATTTATTCAACAGGTTTTGGTACAAATTCGAAATGTTTTATATTTTTATTTGGTACATCTATTTTTCAATATGTCGATAAGCTGTATATAATACATCTGTATCTTATACATGTCCTACTGCTGGGCTCGGTCTCTTCTCATTATGAGAGGATTAGGTCTTAGTTCACCACCCCGGCCAAGTGTGGATTGGTAGGCTACCTTACATACCTACTATCAGTACGAATAGTGTACGGAAACTTCAATATTGTCGTATTCTGCAAACCACTTCTTTGTAACTTACTTAATCCAAAATAAATAAATATGCCTACTATTATGAGTAAGTTCCGTTCTGAATGTTATGCATAGATGTTTAAAACATAACTAAATTCAATCCATGTGCACAATTTACAGTTGTAAATAAAGTAACGTTATGCAATGTTTCGCTCCGCAATGAAATAGGAACAAGACACCGAGTGATTGTGAAATCGCGTGTATACCTACACATTATGCGTGGAGCCGTTTTTTATCCGCGCACAATAACATTTACATCGCCACGAGCGAAATTAATTCAAATAAAGATGAGAAGTGGATTCGTGGTCCAGCGGTATATTTTTTTTTATACTACTACCACAGCGAACGAACATGTAGTACACCTGATGGTAAGAGGAGTACAGCCCATGGACATCAACAATCCACAAAAGCAGATTATAGATGCGTCGCTGCAGCTTAGGACTACGGTGTTATGCCTCATGTGCCAGTAATTTCAGGGCCTGATCTCACCACCAAACCGGAACACAGTAATGGAAGCACTACTATTTGGCGGCAGGTTAAAGGTGAGACGGTGGTGCTGCCGCCCTCGAGCTCATTCACAAGAGCTCTACCACCAATAAAATTAGTTAGCGCTCGCTTAACGTGCGATCTCGAGTTCAATCTCCGGTCGCACAATATATGTTATTTGGGATTTTAGGCTTTTTCTTAGTAACAGCAAAAAGTCTAAACTTGCGCCTGGTACAGTGGGCCAACGAGCTAGCTATGCAAGGCAAAAACTTCTAAGTCATAGTAAAGACTTACTACACCAGTTATGGATAAGTAAGTTACATATCTAAATAGTGGGTATATTACACTTTTTTAATATGTAATTCACACATGCATGTCTATTGCAATCAGTTTACACTATGGCATAGAAGTTTTTGCCCTGCATACCTACCTACTTGGCCCACTGTACATGTCCATACATAGCGGTATAGTTAACGACCGCTGACAGTGAGATTTCGGGTTCGAACTCCGGGTCGGACAAATATAATATTTGGGATTTTAGGATAGTCAAAGAGTCTGGAATTGCGCCCGCTACACGTCCATAGGCTCACTCCCTATCATATGGGACCCAAACGTCATTGGCAAAACGGGGGTGTTATACACTTCTGTCATATCCTTATTGGTAATATGGGTTTAATAATAAATAAATAATAAATATCTCACAACTTACACACAACGCCATCTAGTCCCAAACTAAGCAGAGCTTGTATTATGGGTACTAGAATAACTAATACTATATATACACATATATACTGTTATTTTGTAAATACATTCTTATGATATACTAGCTGTTACCCGCGACTTCGTCCGCGTGGATGTCGTTTTATGAACAAAAAATGCTAAAGGTAACAATGTCAATATAACAATAGTAGGTACAACTCTTGCACTTACTTACCTATCTATTACCAAACCGACCAAAACCGACAAAAACGCAAGGAAAATAATATTCAAACAAATCAAAACAGACAAATAGGAACAACTCATGTACCTACTTCAAAACTAATTCAAATTTCGAAATAATAGAAATTGCGACACGTGCGTCCGAGACAGCCCGTAGAGTTTAGCGTAATGTTAAATATCAAAATTCACCCAGTTGTTTTTAAACTAAGCGCTTTCAAACAAACAAACTATCTCTAAGTAGTAGACTGCCTTATTGGTTGTCTCTAGTGATTGCCAGCGGCAGGTACACTACCCACTCCGCCATCCGGTCGTCCGTTTGATATTATGTTACGTTTAAGAAGAAGTTTAGGCTTTTGAAAAGATAGCTCTTTACTCTCTCCAAGTGCCAGGTGGAAATTAGCAGCTGATTATGCACCCTCCGCGCTGTAGTGTTCCAAAGTGTTCTGTCGAATATCTGTCCACTTGAGTATGCCCAACATAATATGTAACATACACACACTATTTGGGATGAAACTTCTTGAGGCACATTCCTGTACACTATGAGTACAAAATTAGGCTCTGCATGGCCTAAGTTCGTTATGTCTCTATGACGCAACACCATTAAGTATTAGATAGTTAAGGGCTCGTAATTTATTTATTTATTTATTGTGTTACAAGAAACAAACAGATAATCAAGAACAATTATAGAATAGAATAGAATAGAATAGAAAGCATTTATTCCGATCACAAGCACAGGACAACAAAAAATAAAAAACAGAGAAGTACACTTACACAATACTAGAATACCTATTAAGCGACGTACAAGATAGATACTTAAAAGCTAATAAATGTAGCATGCTGCCTCTATGCTGGAATCGGAAAGGTCCCCAACTCAGTTTTAGCTGAAATGGTGCAACACCACACAGCACTGATTTTCAGTTGGTGGCCTGACTAAGTGACGCACGGCCGGATTACCAATTACCAAAACATACATAATTAACACTGTCACCAATAAAGTTTCTAATAATAAAATTACACTCGACGGCTTAATTAATCGCACAGATAAATAGTAAATATTACAATTTTAACAATTGAGAAAATAATATTTAATGAGAAGAAAACAATTAGAACTATCCTCTTTCAGCGATTGTCCGTGTGTTTGAGGTAGCTGAACGGCGTTCGTGCTAAAAACTCACTAGGTAGCTATTAAACAAGCAATTTCTTTTTTATACATGCCAGACGCCATATTGTGTTACTGCTGCACTTTTTGCCCACATCGGAATTACTCCTTAAATTAAAATTGGTTGGTTTAGTTAGCCATTGTTATAGCTGGCTGTAAAGTAACGTACAGTTTAAGTACAGTGGGCCAAGCAATTAGGTATGCAGGGCAAAAACTTCTATGCCATAGTGCAAACTGACTGCAATAGATATGCATGTGTGAATTACATATTTAATAAGTGCAATATGCCCACTATTTTGATAATATGTTACTCACTTATCCATAAGTAGTGTAGTAAATCTTTGCTATGACTTAGAAGTTTTTGCCCTGCATAGCTAACTCGTTGGCCCACTGTACACGGTTTGTCTTCAATTAGTGAGTTGGACTCCTGAACCAATTTGGACAAGACACTGCCGTATGTCAACGGAAACGGAAGATAGCCGCAAGGTCGTTCGGCCCGAGTAGTGATGCTAAATGGTAATAACAGAAGGTTCACTTATGTTTGCGATATTTTCCAACATTTGTGGTCATCAGCACTCTGAATTGATCTTCATTCAGGTTTGCAAAAAAGCTGTCAAAACATATCCCAAACCAAATATATAGTTATTCTTTTGAGTAGGCTTTTATGCACCAATAGTTGACGTGAACCCCAGAAGTAAGACCCGCCTACGTTTACCTGCCTATAAAAGACATCAACGCATTGCTAGAGAGAGCGATCTCGTCGACTTTTGGTGACCTGTCTTCGTCTACGAGTTTTTCGGTAGTCCATTTGATCGAGGGTACATCCTTTTCTTTAGTCGAATAAATTATACACTTTATTTTCCTTGTTTGCTTAAAACTCGATATTTTATGAATCAGGTTATTAGGGTAGATACTGGTTATAAGATTTCCTCGGGCAATGTAGACCTTTTCTGTTTGTTTTTTGTTGTGCCTACCAACTCAGATACCGTTCGTCCTCACCCCTCTTGCCAATAATTTCGACACAACTCAATTAATGGCCGCGTGCCTCGTGGATATAACCTACAATTAAATGCCGATTATTATCAACTCTGCGTATATCTATGTGTTGCATTTTACATTACTTTCCTACTTGTTTATTTAAGGTAATAAGATTAAGTTACATAATGTTGGCTATGTTGTAACTTAAGTGGAGAGTGTTATCTGCTAAGTACGGCAGTGTTACTGACCTATGATCATGTTATAGAGCAGTAAAGTGACTTTTTGTTCGATTTGGGGTTCTGTCATATTATAAGTGTATCAAGTCATTAAGAATAGAATATTTTGCGCTTTCAATAGTATAAGAATTCATCTCAATATTATATAGAAGGTCGCTGGAAGGGACTGGATGCGGAAGGCGCAGGGTCGGGTGTTGTGGCGCAAATTGGGAGAGGCCTATGTCCAGCAGTGGACTACGAGCTGCTAAATGATGATTATGTAGCAGTTTACCGGCGATATGTATTGTTCGTTATATACATATCCATACGCAATGTTAATTAATGTTATTGGGAAATGGTTCTATGAATGATTTCCTTTGATAACTAAACTGATACACTGTTTAGGAACACAATCATTACCTTTTCCTGGTATCGGCTAATTAATTATTCGCAATGTTTATAAATACGTACCTACGTATGCCTAACAAACAAATCATTTTAAATAATTTTCATATGTATAAAACTTTTCTTTTTGCTCAGTATAAGTAGGTATAATTAATATTCACATTAATAAAATAAATAAAATAGAACGAACGGGCGTATACCCAGGGGGTGCAGGTTCGAGTCCTGCTGGATTCTTAATTTTTCAACTTTAATATTATAAAATAGAACGAGTTGAGTATGCGTGATGTATTCAAAAGCTAATGTAATAATTTATATATCTATAATGAGGCTATAATCACAATAGACCCACGGAGGTCGACGTGAACACCTAAAGCCTCGTCCTAACAATAATAATAACTTAATAATTTGATTTAGATTTTTTTAAATTTAGTCTGACTTATTACAATGTCTTACTAATTACTTTATATTACTAAAAGACCCCTGAACCTAGTGAATTAGTATTTACTAGGTTCACGGGTCTTTTTGTAGTTCAAATAGTCAGTATAACAGCAAGATTATAGTAATATTACAATCGGTGACCAGTAGTTATTACAGACTCGACTTACGGAACCCCTAGCAGTGCTAGATCCAATAACTAAGGCGTTCTTGGACTTCGCTCTACACTATATACGGAATAACCCATACTCGACAAGAAATAATTTTGAAGAAAGATATTCTTTCAATTCTTCGTATTTTCGGACCTAAAATTCTTAATTCTTTATTGTACACAATACAATTACAAAAGAACTTATAATATAATAAATTTACCATGTACCCAGGCGAGCCTAATTCAAATAGAATTTTTTTGAACCTTTGAAACAGAGAGAAAAATATCCTTTACGAGTAAGACAAAGTTTACAAACAGAAAATACACGAAAAAATAACTGATTATACCTAATTCTAATTAACCTAAACACTTAAAAGTATACTTTATATATACAGTTATCAAACTAAATAAATACTCTGTTCACAAATACAAAACTAACTTATAATTATATAAAAAAGAGTATTTGTGTAGGTTATATTATTGTAATTGTCCAATACATTGCAATGTATTGTAATTATTATATATATTCCTTGAAAGTTTGACACAGGATATCGATTTTTGTTTTTTATTGTTTATGTAATGTACCGAATTCACCTTAAAACTGTGATGTCGCATCTAAATAAGATCAGTAATTTTTAGGATATAGACGAAAATGTTAAAATAAAGTCGTATTTTATTATTTTACAAAAGAATTTATCTCAACATAATGTGATAAAAGACGGAATTACCAGATGAAAAACAACTTTGGAGGAATACATTTCCCCCGGGACACATCCATTTTGCGCTAAGTGGTTAATCCAATTATCTTGAACAAATTAATTTTTCACACCGCTAGTAATAAATTTACGGATAATTGTATTGTTTTCAATTTGTATAGCTGATTTAATATTTTTACATTTTTAATAAAATCCTTTTTTATCTCGCCTACTCGTTGGTCGTCGAAAAAAAAAACAAAGGCTTCATCGTAAAATGTACAATGGCAATCTAAAATGCAAATCATCGTTTGCTTATGCACATTTGCACAACAGAGGAGTATCTAAATTGAAAATATCATCGTTCAAATTTGAGCAATGTTCTTTTAAATAAATGAGTTGTATAACACCTACCACCCCATTGACGACCGGATGGCGGAGTGGGTAGTGTACCTGCCTGCGACGCCGAGGTCGCGGGTTCGATTCCCGCTTAAGACAAATCTTTGTGTGCATGAACATGGGGGTTTGTCTTAGTCTGGGTGTTTCTATGTATAATAAGTATGTATTTACAAAAGAAAAGTATATATGTATTAGTATCAGTTATTCTAGTACCCATAGTACAAGCTCTGTTTAGTTTGGGACTAGATTTCGTTGTGTGTGAGTTGTGAAATATTTATTTATTATTTATTAACAGTTAAAACGAACGTGTAAACGTGAAGGTATCGTGCTTATTTTGTAGAATAAATACCGAATATCATAACATCATTATATTACTCAGAAGGGAGTGGCAGAGGTGTATAGGAGGTGTGAGTGTCCCTTGTTATAGGAGGATTGAGTGAGGCTCTAACCATCCTCTGGGCACAAATCAAACTTCTTGCTGCTATTGAGTTTTCTGATGGAAAAATTACAGGATAACACTTGGTCCGTCCGACCTTGGAATCAAACCCGAGACCTCGCTGTTAGAGACGCATATGCTAATCACTAGATACAACCAATTAGGCTGTCTACTACTTACACTGCAAAACGTAAAATCTAGGCATTTCCTTAAGGTTTTAAGGTGACGATATACCACCATAAATCAGGCTTCTGCTACTCTTGTTATGACGACCGGATGGTGGAGTGGGTAGTGTACTTGCCTGCGACGCCGAGGTCGTGGGTTCGATTCCCACTTAAGACAAATCTTTGTGTGCATGAACATGGGGGTTTGTCTTAGTCTGGGTGTTTCTATGTATAATAAGTATGTATTCACAAAAAAAGTATATACGTATGTATTAGTATCAGTTATTCTAGTACCCATAGTAGAACTGCTTAGTTTGGGACTAAATGGCATTGTGTGTGAGTTGTGGAATATTTATTTATTTATTTATTTGCCAATTGACTTTTCAAAAAGGCATCATCGATCAGTTCCGTGTTAATTCCCCTTCCAATATCGCCCAATCCACACTGAATTCATCAACTACTTTTCCCCATCCTTTTAAGATAATCCAACTATCATCGTACTTACCAAGTATATACTATTTAGCCGAACCTTTCACAAAAATGTTTACTTCACCGAACTCGCCTCGCTAAACAAGGAGTATGTACAGTTATGTACTGTTGTAGATATCATTTATCTTAGCTATTAATGCTAAACGCACTGGTCACTGGTACACGGATGTACGGTTCTTATTCTCTATTTAATGCATGTAGGCGTAAGTAAAAAACTGCTGGAGGCTTATGCCAAAACGAATAACGGTTCAGGTACAGTCATCAAGACATACACACACACACACACACACACACACACACACAGATTTGTGCACAATTTCGCAGAAACTATTCAGCTATTGCAATGGAAATGTAGTATGTTTGACAAATGAGTCACTGCGACAGGATTGAATAGTGTTTACTAGGTTTTAAATAGTTTTAATAGTAGAGTAGCCATACCGGTAGCCATGGAGAATGTGATACTTATGACTTATGTGCGATCATATAAAACCCACGCTATTACGGTTTCACCTCTAACGCTTTCATCTTTAGTTCATCTGTTTTTTTTTTTAAGGAACTTTTTACTCATGTGCATGACATTTCCCTTAGGGTAACTTAAAACCTACGTACTTAGACTTAACTATGATATAATTATTGTTATTAAGTTAACCTAAACTATACTAACAAGCATTGTTGCAGCCTCCGATGTTGGATCAGTAAGAATACTTTGACATATTTCAACATCTAATAGTTCAGCAATTCTAGTATTGTTTAGAGTAAAATTCGCCTTTTTGAAAGTATCTTTATGTTTAGTTGTTCGAAACATAAAAATTATCAGGTCTTACTAAACGAATTGCAATACCGAGATGTGCAAGCGTTTGTATTAACATTTCAAGACATTACGTTTTGTATAAACAATTATTACGCTATCAATTTATTTAGATTTCAGTATAATAAAATGTCGAAATGAATAAATGTGTTTATGTTTGCATCTTTCGAATCATAAAAGGCGTTGTTGCTTAACTAATAACAATCAACCATGATACTTGAGAAAGAGAGTTTTAGGTGATTAAAAAGCCGGTTATGGTAAATTTGATGGTCGTCCAAAATAAAAAACACGGTAACCTACTTCAGAACTAATGGGATAATAGTATGCAAAGTGAATGAGTGATAGTTGAACTTCGGTTTAACCAACTGGTAGACGTAGTAAGTACGTTATTTTTAACTTTACCAGCCAAAAACTGTCAGAACTTTTTGGATGAGTGACGTGCCGACGACGTCCTGCATTTTGCGGTTTTATAGGATGATATAATATTCTGGGTATAGATCAGGCGAATAAACTTCTCTTCTACAGAATGCGATCTTAAATTTGAATAAGGAAGGAAAAGAGGAAATATAGGTACTTACGAATGTAAAAATGCCCCCGAGAAAAGTCCTTGTCGATATCCGCCCCCCTGGTTTTGATGTGTAAATAATTGGTTTATTTGAAAAAATAAACTCCTTTATGCTGTAGATATTCTTTTTGTGTAAATCGACTTCACAGCCCCTTTTATCTATAGAATTATTCTCTAAAGCGCAGTCTTCAATGGATATTTAGACTTAGACCGTGATTGGATAAAGTATGCGTTAATCATCTCATGAATTTTGATGGTCTTATAACAAAGGATTCATAAGAATTATTGCTCTAACGTACCTGCCATACACAAATACCTATTTCGATGACCTAACACTTGCTAGAGATAAATTATCTCATTTAAACTTGTATATGAGATTATTTATCTTTAGTCATCATTAAAGTTAGAGAATGCAACCCGGTATGTGTCAATCCGGCCGGGCCCGGCCTCGTTGTGCGCTAGCGATGATATCTTTAAAGTATTTTATGAAAATTTTCTATATATTTTGTTAATATTGATTTCAAACTGGCTTATGACTCAAGTCTCAAAACCACACTTAATACAGAATTGATTACTTTTACTTATGGAAGAAGAAGTAACAACACACAGCAGGTCTTTCTCTTTTCTTCTTATAGTGTCTATTTGAAAATATAGTACTAAAGTAAAAAAAATAATAATTCAGCTTAAATAACCAAACGTGTCATTACAACTTAGATTGGATAGATAGATAAACTTTGGTAGATTTGGTATACGACGCAGCCAGCAGCGGTTGCCATGCCAATGTGAGTACATTCTACGAGTTGGCACTCCCGCTACTTGCGCCGCGGTTTACTTACCGGCATTGGTATTCCTAAAATGGAATCACACGAAATTTAAATTTCTGTCAATCAAATATCGACCCTACTTATATGAAAATAGGGATGCACTAAAATTAGCGCAACTGACAGTTTCCCTTACAGAATAGCCCCACGGGTCCGGTAAGAATTGCCGGGCGCAGTGGGTGCCTAAAAGGTCACCGGGGATGACCTGGCCGGGCCCGGTTTGCAATCTTTAATTGGAATCTGTCAATCGCAATACGGAATTCAGTGTTGAGGAGATGAGAGACAAATGTCTGTCCTATACAATATGTATGTTTTTTTATTTACACTTTAATGTTAGTTTACCGGCCATATTTGTTTTTAGGAGTAGGCAATATAATAATACATATCGATAGGTCTTACCTCTACAAGAAATGGCCTCAATATAATCGTCCATGATGATCAGCTTTGCAGACAGGATCTCTGATAGGTCAGCTAGTTATCTTAAGTTCAGGGTCAGACATTACAGCATTCCTTTGCAATCGATGACCCTGGACCACTAAGAATGGACCGAGTCGATCCTACATCCTAAATATTTATTTGGAATCGATTTCTGACCGATCATTTTTCCTTCCTAAAATTCAACAACATATTTTTTTTAATAAATACTGATATTTTTTTCTAAGATGACGCCATCTTCCGCTCAGCTGATGACTTCACCTGCTTCGACGTAAACACATTTAGTCTTTTATTATTCAACTTTAGCATTTATAAAGCCTTGGCGATTAGTTAAGGTGAATTTAAGGTTAGTGCACTGGCTTAGACGACTATTCTGGATGTCTAAGACTCGAGTCAATATTTGGAAAGCAATATTGATGAAATTAAGTAATTATGTTGTCAACTTAATTGGTTGATGATTCTATATAAAAACAACGATAAACTTTACGCAAGATTCGTTGATTAAAAATATTACTACGAAATAAATTGTCTTACATTTAAAAAAATATATATTTTATTAGTTAGTCTTTAATATCAAAAGATATTTCTCAGAATTTTTCGTTTCATTTAGCCCAAGTTACTGTATTTCTGTAGCGATTCAAGTTGATTTGTATAATTTTTACACTAGACTGATCTCTTATTTTGTAAAAATATCAGTTTTAGCGAACTGTGGCCAATAAATAAAATAAATTACATACTTAATTTAAGTTTATGAAGCCCAAATTATATGAAGGTACACCAGTATGAAACATAATTCAAAGTTAGGTCTAAATTATCTCCCAGCTTAAAACTAATATTGTGTAGATAATTCTTGTTTATTATCGCTTGGTAAAGTTTGTGACCTTTTTACCTTCATAAAGTAATGGTATCAGATTTAAGTATTAAATAGGTATGTTTTTAGATAGCTCCCAAAGCCCACGCACTGTTGTCTAGACTTTTAGATTCGATTTTACGTTTTATAAAATTTAGCTATGCTTAACAAATTATACTATTAAAAATGTTTTTGGACCGGCATAACGTTGCTTAATGACTTAAAATATAGTTGAGAAATTTAGGGTCCTGGCAATGTGAGACCGTAGCTTAGCGGTTTAAGCGGCTGCCGGCGAGCAGAGGTCGCAGGTTCAGATCCTGCTGGCCCAAAAATTATTTAACTGTTTCTTAGTATGGATTGTACGTGATATAAGTCATAAGTCATTTATTCAGTACAAAAAAAACGTGACGTCACGTTTATGTATTATGTATGTGAAGTTATGTTTTTTTTAAATATTTGTAGCTATACGAATAATTTATAATTTCGTATCTCAAAAATGGACTCGTCCTTGAAACTTTGAATGATCATAAAATGAGTTAGATATGTAGAATGTAACTAAACATTCTTGCATTTTGGTGATGTATCCTATACTTTACTATCTTTGGATCAGTCACCATGCGTATTGATACTAGACATCGGCACCATTGAATCCTGCCTCAAAAGCGAGAACAGTAATCGTATTAGCCCAGGATGACTTTCTACTTCATCCGCCATTGTCAATCCACGAGCGTCAATTAAGATACAATGTAGAAAGTTTATGGGCTTCAAACGCCATGCCTACAGCCTTGGCCTACGCCCACTTACCGTCGTGTCCGCAATGCTATAACAAAAGTATTCTACTAACGACTTTGTCAGCTTTATGGCTATGATGATGCTTTCGCAGTAATGTTACAAAATAGTGTAGATTATGGAACGTGTCTCTGTACTCAGTGTATGGCTGTATGTGTAATTGTATATATCCGTGAGGATGAGCTCGATCGACTGGGTTACTAGCAAGAACTAACGCAAGGTCCTTCTGACTTCCTCTGTACTTATTTCTTGTTGCATAGTAATACCTCAATAATGTAGCATGTCTAATGTCTGATTTTTTTTAGCTTTAATTGTCTCTAATGTATTCATTGTTATATAATTAGCAACTTTAACTATATTGTAGGCTGTCAACGCTTTCAAGTTTCTCTCGGGAACCCAAAATACTTCTTTTTTTAATTTTGGTCTAGTAAGTCTTTTATTAAAATGAAGTACATACTTTATTTTTTAATTTAATCCTAGCTTGTACAGTAATCGCATGAACAGCATTTAATGAAATCGTGTGTTGTTTCAGGTATGTGGCAGTAACCGTTAATCATTGTGGGGGTGGCAAGTGGCAAAGCGTGTGACAACTATTAACGCAGCCATGGTAAGTGTATATTGGAAAATGGAGCAGCTTATTTGGGCATCATCATTTTTCATCATTTAGCCTTTCATAGTCCACTGCTGGACATAGGCCTCTCTCAATTTGCGCCACAACACCCGGTCCTGCGCCTTCCGCATCCAGTCCCCTCCAGCGACCTTTTTCAGGTCGTCAGTCCACCTGGCAGGGGGGCGTCCTACCTTACGGTTGCCGAGTCGCGGTCTCCATTCTAGGACTCGTTTGCTCCAGCGGCTGTCGGTCCTTCGGCAGACGTGACCAGCCCACTGCCACTTCAGCGAGCTTATTTTGCGAGCTATGTCGGTTACTTTGGTTCTTTGTCGGATGACCTCATTACGAATTTTATCCTTCAAAGAAACTCCGAGCATAGCTCGCTCCATAGCCCGCTGCGCGACTTTAAATTTGTGGACTAGTGCA
Organism: Hypena proboscidalis; assembly: GCA_905147285.1. NCBI lineage: Eukaryota > Metazoa > Arthropoda > Insecta > Lepidoptera > Erebidae > Hypena > Hypena proboscidalis. Next base: position 17,506,985 of record LR990131.1, read on the forward strand.
ACCGTTAATGTCCACGTCTCGGCACCGTAGGTCATAACAGGTAGGACGCACTGGTTGTAGACTTTCGTCTTCAGGCACTGCGGTAAAGGCAAAGAGAAGATTTGACGAAGTTTGCCAAATGCTGCCCAACCCAACCGGATCCTTCTGTCGACTTCTCGCTCGAAGTTGTTTCTACCAAGCCTAATGACCTGCCCTAGGTAGATATATTCCTGAACAACTTCGAGCATCGATCCGTCGACAAATATTGGTCTCGGCATAACATGCTCATTAAGCATGATTTTGGTTTTATCCAAATTCATGCCGAGACCAACACGTCGTGAAGCTCCATCTAGGCCGTGCAGCATTTCGCTCAGCTGTTCCAGCGACTCCGCAACTATGACGATATCATCGGCAAACCGAAGGTGCGAGATGTACTCACCGTTCACGTTTATACCCCGTCCAGTCCAGTCCAGAGTCTTAAAGACATCCTCGAGAGCGTTGGTGTTATTTGGGCATGTTGTGTATTAAACGAGCTACAACCGCAAAAAATGGCGGTCGCGTCCATAAACGTACAAAATCTGTACGTGTACTTTGTAAAAACGATTAAAATGATGACAAACTGTTTTAATATTGAAGTCTGTAGTCTATAATCTTACATGCCACAATAGATGAAAACTTAATAATATTAAAGTTAAACCCATATTACTTTTGTATGGAAAACAGCCAAGCAATTGTTCCCCTTTAATCAGTAACTGTACTTAGTCCGCATCTTTTTGGATACTTCGCTGATAGCAGTGTTTGCGAGATACCGTTGTTTGTAAGTTCGTCTAGAAACCTTTCAATTTGAAGATCGCGACCTGCGGCGTGCGCTGCCGACGTTAAACATCGTTCTTATTTCTGAACTGTCTAATTTAAAATTAGAACTATTTTCAAACTTTAAAGGTTTAGTCATAGAAATCTTAATAACAAGTATTAAGATTTCTATGGGTTTAGTAGTTCTCCTGGAACTAAAAATAAAAAAAACAATCATCTACTGCTACTGCTATGATTTTGAAGTTTAATTCCTAGAAATGCAAAAATTGTTATCGCGTTTATTCCGTTAAGAAGTTGTCCAGCGGGATGGACTCAGGAACTTTCCGAGGTTTTAATAAGCCAATATGTTTATAAGTCTTCTGTACATTCTATACCGCTTGAACTACAAATACCCACGTCATCACAATGCAGAAGTGAAATTTGAAGGCCATAATTGACTTATTTACTCAATGAATAGTCGCGCACTGCGGTTGGGTTCCTGTTCATTACTTGCATAACCGGTTATTAGCCGCTCTTGTTTGCCGCCAAGTAACGTTCTCACAGATTTACAACACGCGCAAGCCAAAGAAAAACTTCTGTGGGAAACTGTACTGTTTAAACATATGGCTGCCGTGTAATTGCGAACGGTTGCACTGAATAATTTACTTCTATAAGTATTACGCGATGTAATATTCAACGATTACACTTGCCGTACTATACTGCTTGTAAAACATTGGGTTAGCTTATCTTTATTCGTGTCAAGCTCGTGTTTTGCTTCGGTGCCGTTCAGGTATTTCAGGTACATTTTAAGTGGATAATTTCTACAGAGCATTTACTCATTGCATTACCATTGCTTGTGTACGTTTATCAAGCAATGGGCGCCCTTAATAAATAACTTAACTTCACCTGATGCAAGCATATTGCTACATCATCTGCAAACGCCTCGATTTATTTCCAACTGCTCGTTCATAAAGTTTAATAATGTCTAGTGTTAGGATCTGCATATGATGCCTAGGTTCAGCACACAAGTCATTTAAGTAATTCATAAACCATGTAGATGACGAAGATGATAATAACTAGGGAATGCTTGTTGAAAGTTATATCTATACTTATATGGGGCTGGGACATCGCGTTCACAACATAATCGGTCACGAAGGCCTGCATTTCTTTATCTCGCTCAAATTACCAGTGACGAACGTAATTTCTATTAAACAGCCATACTTTGAACGACGCGTGCGTTGCCAATCCTCAAGTTTAAGCGAAAATTTCGAAGAAAAGTAATTATTTGTTTGAAAATTGCGGCGACGCGTACTCGCGGAGACTTCCTGACAACCTAATTGTTTAAGGAAACAGCTTTCAATTATACTTTGAATTGCGGAGTTTAAATCGAGTACTCGGAAAACCTACATCGTACCTAAATGTGGAGTAGAGGCCGGAGACATTCAAAGGGGAATAGGATAACGGTTGCGGTTTGGTCCCTTCGCCGCGGGAATTTTGGCATTTTAATTGTCTCATTAAAGCCGTATTAATTTGAGCTGTGTAATTGTATTGGCCATGTTACGTCTTCATTTATACATGGAGGAAGTTTCGGTGTCGGCTCTTCTCGTGTTTACGAAGTTATGGAGTTTTAATTATGTATTAGCGTGACGCCCTGGAGGTTACCTCTGCGGTTTGGGGTGGCAAAATATTATTGTTTTAAGGGGTTATTCAGGTGTTTTGATGAACTTTGTACCCTCAGGGCCATTGTTAGTCAGTTTGTACAAGCGGTATTTCACGGCTATAGTGTCGGGATAAGGTAAAAGTCCAATTCATTCAGATATAAAAAACCAAAATTTGTTTTAAATCTAACTTTTATTAGGCATTCTGATGATGTCCATAGTCATTATAAATTCCATACGTGTGTTTGTTCGACCGTTCCCGTCGTATCGCACAAACCACCGGAACTGGTGACAGGCAGACTGACAAGCCACTGTATTTGTATTAGTATTGTGTTTCCGCCGCCGGGTATATGAACTTATTATTACGTCATTTTATACATATAAATACACTAGAAAATATATATATATATATGAGTTGAAGTAGAAACTTCTGCAGTCTTTATGTCACTGGTGAGGTTATTATGTGATACAGACATATATTTTTTCATATCTGTAATTAAGTTTGTGAGCTGTGCATTCACATACCTGCATTTAGTTTGCTACATATTATTATGTAGGGATGAATACTGAAATAAATGTCTTTATTGTCACACATAATACTCTCCTAAAGTTCAGCCGAATTAAACTAAACGTATGGGACATAAACGATTAAACTATCACAAATCAGTGAGCTTAAATTATCCGTGAAACTCCTAAGTCTAGTAAGATACATGGCTACATAATCTTGAACAACGACTAAGTTGGCGGGGCCAATAATAAATTGAGTAAAGTTCGAGATTTCATTACAATTTAACTTTGAATAGAGTATAAATAAGGCTAGGTATAAATTGAAAGTTTGAATAAACTACGAGGTGCCCGTTAGAAATCAATATGCTTACTTGATTTCGACAAATAATACACCGACGTGACGTCTTCTTGAAAAAAGTAGATATGGGTGTAAAAAACCGGCCAAGTGCGTGTCGGGCCACGCGCAGTAGGGTTCCGTAGAAAAATATTTTTAATTTTACTTTTTAACTAAATGGCGTCCTTCAGAAAGGAAATGTTTGTAGTACACGAAACCAGCTAGCACGTATGACGAGATGTATGAATGTTGAGGAAGCGAAAGAAGTATGTAAGGAGCGAAACACGTGGCGTTCCATCGTCTATGCCTACCCCCTTGGGATAAAGGCGTGATTTTATATATGTATTATGTATGTTTATTTATGTTTCAAGAATTTTAAACGAAATATTCTGAGTAACTGCATCTGACATTTCGGACCCCTATTCCTCTTGAACTAATGAAGTGAACTTATCCGCTATAGTTTTCCTTTAAAGTTCATTACATGTACTACCGACACAATTTTTTTCAGATTTTGGGATCCAGTAGTTTAGCTTTTAGAGGGGGGGGGGGGACGCCCTACTCGAACAAAAATTTGCTCTTTAAAGTTAATTATCTCGCAAACGGATCTCTAAATCAAAAAACTGTCTTAGCAACCCCTGAACGTTTTTAAAAGGCCTATCTAACAATACCCCACACCATGGGGTAGGCGACAAAAAAAAAACATCCCTACTTTACATGTAGGGGAGCTACCTGAAAAAAAAATATTTTTCCAAATTTTATTCTACGACTTTCTTTGTTTAGTTAACATACATGTTCATGCAAAATTTAAGTTTTCTAGCACCAACGGTTTCGTCGCTATGCCTTGGACAGACGGACGGACAGACGGACATGGCGAAACTATAAGGGTTCCTTGTAGGTACTACGGAACCCTAAAAATGCTTAACAAAAGAAAAAATCTGACGGTAAATCTACAGTCCAAAAAGTTGACTCTGAAACTTTTTTTAATGCTTTAACAATTGCTTGACTGTTTTCCATACAAAAGTTATATGGGTTTAATTTTAATATTATTGAGTTTTTATCTATTAAAATAGGCAAAACATATCTAAAACACTAAAATGCATGTTTGTTAGCGGCCATTTTAACGAAATGATTATTTAAATTTTTCAGTTTGTATGTTAAATGATTAAAACAATTTCGCCGAAATGGTCACGAACAAACATGCATTTTAGTGTTTTACATATGATTTGTCTATAAAAATAAATAAAAACTTAATAATATGAAAGTTAAACCCATATTACGTTGGTATGAAAACACGGCGCTCGGGAGTCTACCCTTAACCCAAATATACGGCGATTACGTGGCAACCATCGACAAATATATGCAGTAAGCAGTTCTTTTCACAGTTAATTTCATTCGTCTAGATTTTTGTAACATCACACGTTGTTAGCGAGAGATTCAGGCTTACATGGCATCATTCTGTGCTTACTAATTTTATTCGTAAAGTTGACACACGGCTCTAAAAGCAATAGTCGACACAGACAAACAAGTAGCATTTTATTCTGTGAACAGAAATATGTCCTCTGGTTTTTTTTGCGAACATTTCGTATTAATTTAAGTCAGAACCCGTGTAATAAGGGCAGACAATCGTAAAATACATTTTTCTCATCCCTTCAGGCCGTTTCCAGCTTCTAAGTACTTTCTGTGTTTATGTTTCTTGTCATCTTATTATTTAAGTGGACTTAATAGGTACAGGTTCAGGCATTTAAAAAAAATATTTTTGATAGTATGTAATTTTTTGCATCGGCATAAATGTTATGTGGCAATAAACAAATGCTTTTGCTGGTTATTGTCTGTTTATTCTTGAAGATGCGTTCGTTCATCTCTGGACTGTGGTGTTATGCCTCATGTGCCACTAATTTCAGGGCCTGATCTCACCAATAAACCGGAATACAATATTAAAGGTTAGACGGTGGTACTGCTGCCCCCGGACTCGCTCAGCATCAGTTCTTCTTCTTCGTCGTGTCGATGGCTGAGTCAAATTTTATTTTGACTTGCCATCGTGGTGAAAAGATTAGCCAATTCGCTATGGAGAGCTCGCGAATTGCCCAGGGTGCGCCGGACGTACGGAATCGTTGTGTACGTCACTCGGGGAGGCTCCTTTCATGCACCCATTTCAGCATCAGTGGTTATGAAGTATTATAACAATGTTTTTTGTATCTATAGACTCAAAATAATGACGTAACGATCCTTATATTACTAACTCATTAAAACATCACTGGTCGTGATTTAAGCAATTATTACAGCGTCATTTCTTCGAAGCCAAACAAGTTTTCATACTTTTAACCTACTTGTGTTCTTATCACAGTAGGCACTTGATTAAGCAAGGCCGAATCACGCCCATATGTACTGACATTGTAGATGTAGAACGGAAAAGGTGTGGAGAGCAATGCACATACAAGACACATGGCTGGATACGTTAACGGCTCGCAACAAAGCTTTTTAATGGCTACTTCTATTATTTACGACTTAAAAGTATTTTATGACGCTGATACCAAGAACTTTACTGGACATAGATTTATAATGCTGCCACACCCATTTGGATATTTGCAAGATTGAACTAAGTATGTAACTACCCTTTTTAAGATTCCTTAATACCTACAAGAACCCTTATAGTTAGGCCATGTCCAAAGTGGTAGAATGAAATCAAGAAAATATTTTTTTATCGAGTACTTTTATTTTTTTTTGTCACGTGTCTCATTGTGTAAAATATTGTTAGTTAGGTATTTTGAAAACACTGAAGGATTGCAAGGACCCCTCTCTAAAAGCTAAACCGTTGAGTTGAAAAATCAGAAGAAAAATTTATTACGGTGGTAATATATATAATCAAACTTTGTTTTTTAAATAACTCGTTAGCATCCAGAATATATCGACATAATCCGTTCAGACGTCACGAAATGCCGTTACATACAGTTGAAAAATTTTGGTTCCTGGCAAGAGGCAACTGTAACTGGTTGGTTAAAGCGACTGCCCGGTGTGAAGAAGGTCGCAGGTTCAAATCCTGCCGGTCCCATAATTTTTCAACTGTTTTTAGTACACTTTATACTAGTACTGTTTTCTTTTCTTTGAACTGTATTTACATAACTATGCCTATGTTCGTTATTTGCTTCGTATAGCAACAAATGCCACGGCTGCTACAATATAATGTTAATTCATTGAACAGAATTGCACCTTTACCTTATTAACGAATAACGTTGTTTATTTTGCAGTCGTGCCTCATTATAATAATATGTGGTCATAAATTACATCTATTACATGAAAGGAGCCTCCCCGAGTGACGTACACAACAGTTCCCTACGCCCGGCGCACCCTGGGCAATTCGCGAGTTCTCCAAAGCGAATTGGCTAATCCTTTCACCACGATGGCAAGTCAAAATAAAATTTGACGCAGCCATCGACACGACGTAGTAGTACATCTATTCCATTATATACTTATTTAATAAATAAGCTGTCAGACAAATTATGAAAATGCTAAAAGATTTGTGAATAGAGTAAGTAAAGTCTACACTACCAATTGAATTTAAGTAAGACATTTCACCAAGCGTTTTAATATAAAAAGGTGCTTATTGTATTATGTTGGATGTCGGCTTTCTGTCAAGAAAAATAAACCAACAGTGGGTAATTTATAGCACGTAATAACGAGACAAAAGAACGTACTTACGTCTTTAAATAACCTGAATTTTGAGGGACATTTGAGCCGCTGAAGGTATATTAAAGTTATGCTAATGTTTAGAATATATTTTTTTTATATTATCTCTAGAGACTAAGTATTATTAGAAGAAAATAAGATTAAGTGTAGGCATTTTGATTAATGTTTGCCAGGCGTTGAACCTTATAAAATGTTATTTTTATTTTTATCTATCTAGTCAGAAAATTACCTAAGAGTTTCAATTCATAATGAAACCATATTTTTTTAGTAAAAATGCTAAGTATAAAATTAAATAATAGCAAAGATTCGGAGAAATGAGATAACACTTAACACGGTTACAGAGAAATGGCTATTACAAAAGAGTGAAAACTGTTTGAAACAAGGGCGATGTTTTTTTACGATTATGATTACGTAATATGATAATTGAAATTAAAATGCCTTATGCTTATATTCATATAACTTTTTTCACTCTCTTGAAATGTAGTTACGCACTGTTAGAACTTCACCTACGATATGCAGTTTGCGAGTGCAATACTATTTCAGGAACCTGAAACTTTAATGCACAATGGAAAACATAAAATTTCGTTTTATTTAAAGATGGAGCAGTGTAAATGGCATAAAAGGGCTTATATTTAATACAGTGTCAGCATCAGCAGATGTGGCATCGTTTGTTGGGGAGCACCGCAGTCACATTGGATCTGGTCTGTTAATATACCCCATTTCTCTAGATTGTGCCTGCAGCAGGCCTACTTGAATTCTCAAGCGATTTAGCGATGCCACATCTGCTGAATTGCCCTAATTGCCCTTACAGCTGCTCTTTGCGCGATCTGTACGACGCAATTGGCGTGGCCACGCAAGCACTGGGCGGCAGTAATATAAGTTTTTAGTACCATTGATACAAAAGAAGAAGAAGTGTCAGCATCAACCTTAATCCAAAAATATAGTGTGAAAGTTGAGTAAAACAATGTGACCTGTTTTTGGTGTCAGAAGTGGGTTCCGTAAATCGAGACCTAGTTCAAAACGTAAGTGAATTGCATATGCCGTACGTGAGAGCAATGCTCGGCGCTTGGAAATTGCCAAACAAAAACCACACTGCAGCATCGCAATACTATTTCAGAAACCTGAAACTTTTATGTACAACTCAAAGTTGAAAAATTGAGCAGCGTAAAGACAAATTAAATTGTTGCTATTTACCGAATAATGTTTATTAATTTATTGTCATTTAATTCATTTGCAAATTTTCAAATGACATTAAAATCTTTGATACGCAGTGATTTCGAGAGCTTTATTTTTCATTTTATTTCTCCTTTTATGCATTGTTTTTAATAAACCATCATTATGCCTACCGTAATGTATATGACCACACATTCCTAATTTCTAATGTCCAAAAGTTGTCCTCTTTCGTAAATGGGCGGTGGTTGCAAGAACAAGTAGATATATCGTAAAAAGAAATGTGTTTGTTTTGATTGTCTCCTCGTGTTAGAGTTTTAACTATCTACTCCATCCTAAAGCTTCGTCTATTTGTTGCTGTGTCTGCACTAAGAACTTCTAAGACCTAAGTGCTCCACACAATACGTAGCTGTCAATCGCCATTATGTTTGTTAAATTTTTATATCATCCTTTCTTGTTTTTGACACTCACCACCGCTAAACTAAAAAAAAATGGCGGCTATTTGAAGATTATTGTAAGGTATTTCACCATCATCTCTAATCACTCATGATTAGTCATAGCCAATCAGAACTCACATCCGTTCATGTTCGCCAAATGCAGATACATCCATGACAAGCGTCCATGGGGATCATCGTCCTTCCGCCCGCACATGAATCACAGATCGTTAACCCACTTCCGCCCACGTGTGTACAACTAAATAAAAAACTCTACCTGAGCGTAATTGCGATGTTTGTAGTTGATTCAAATCACAAAAAGTGCGGTCGTATGGGCGTGTCACTGACCTTTGTGACACAAGCAAACATACACAGTGTGTCTATGTGTACCTAGGTATAATGGTATTTATTTAGTTTGTTTATGCCTTATATCATGATAATGATAATTTCCATGTCTGTGTGTCCAATTTTCATGTGTTTACATAAATAGTATAGTAATATTTTGAACAATCATGATATCTAGAATCTACACTTTGATTTATCCCTAAGTAAGTAAAAAAAGAAGGTGCGTAGTCTTTTAAAATAAGTATCACATCTAGGATACGCAAAATCTATTGCATAAAAATTTAAAAACACACATTTTGTTAGTCACAGCAAATAATCTTTATCCTTCGCATGTCAACCACTTATAATAAATGTAATTAATCATGACTCTATCAATGTATAGTTAAGATTCGTCTTTTCAAAGATATGTGTGTATTTATCATAATTATCGCTCGCTAACGGTGAAGCAAAACATCGTGAGGCAACCTGCATGCTTGAGAGTGCCAAAAAAGTACTCGAGGTCGTGTTAAGTCTACCTATCCGCACTTGGCCAGCGTGGTGGACTATGGCCTTACCCTTCTCATTATGAGAAGAGGTTAGATACAGGGTTGCTATTATTATATAAACATGACCACCCTTAAGTTAGTCTAACCCTAATATTAATTCACCACACAATTGATTCGAATCTGTTATTCATTCCCACTCTTTATTCAGCCAGCATTTTTCGATTCGTCCTCCATCACATCACTACAAATAGCTGTTCCTGTGACAATGTTGTTTATTTATCGGACAATTGAACTCCGTCCCCTGATCAATGTTAGATAAGGTGTTTTGTCCGTAACCCTTGTCCACTACAAAAAAACTTGGAGCCTATTTGAGTTCGGCCCTGACGCTACTTTATCTTCTATTGTGAAAGGTTTAGCGTAAATCTTATTTGGAAAACATGAAGTTTTTTTGTTACGTTCGGCAAGTGTAAATAGTCTGTAATGTTGTTGTAAATTGTAAAGATAACGATAATTTTATTCACACAAAATAAAGTTACAATGGTTCTTAAAATATAGGTATAGTTCATCTATTTTGCCAGTCTGTGGGCATGCGAACATTTAAACATGCATGTATATTGTACTTCATTGTAATAACGCAAAAACTACCCATAATATTTTTCTGTCGTGATTTATATTTGAAAAATTAGGTATCACGGGATATTTAATTTACCTTATTGGTATTATTTGATGTCGCAAGATTTTTCTCTCGAATCTGATTTCATGCTTTTATTTGCTCGATCTAGTCGTGTTTGTAGACGCTTATATGGTTTTATACATACCTTGCCCAATTCCAAATTTCACTTGGTAGTTTGGTTCTTTAGATTTACTTCTTCTTTTCTACTTTTATTATACTTTAACTGAAGTATTAACAAACAAACACAAAATAAAATAACTAAGATAAAAACAGTTTCATTTAAAAAATAATCTCCTAAGCTACTTTTCCATTGACAATATCAGAAAGCCGATTTGCAGTTATTGAATGTGAAACATCCATTTACAATTTTATTGATAGGTCGTACATTGAATTTTTGATGGCTGATGACCGCAGGCCTCGGTTCCGATTGCGGTTCCGTATCCGAACAACAAAAC